>JARDYJ010000001.1:183118246-184438246 GCA_029215755.1 Spea hammondii | reverse complement strand
TTCACTCATTCCTGCAGAATTTTAGTAAGCAAATTGCCATTCATTTGACCAGAGGAATTCTAGCAAGATTTTATTTTTGCATTTTTTTCACATCCCTTATTTATCACATATAGAGATAAAGAGGCAGATGTGATGAATTCATTGGGTAAAGCCAATATAACATCAGCATTGTGTAAAGTGATGTCACGTAACTTCATACATAACATGGACGGACCCACAAGTGACATCACACATGTTACAGGCTGCAGATACTATATATATATATATATATAGTAACATATATTATGTTTTTTTCCTTATAAACAATAAAAAACACATTTTACTGTGCTTAAGGTATTGCATTTTCTGGATCGTTTACCGTGACTATCCCTAAAATTATATTATAATTATATATATATATATATATTATATTATCAAATAATATAATAATAATTATAATAATAAAACAAGTTAACTGCCCCCACAGAGTATACTGTCTCTCAACTTCATGTAAACACACAAAATAAGCATCCCGCAAATCAGGTGGCCTTACTGGACCCTATAAGACAGACACACACCGTGTCACAGGACGCACTCCCTGCTTATAGTCACCGACAGGAAGTGCCCATGGAACAAACCACTTGAGGTGGGGGTGGTTATATATTCTCCTGAGTCTTACCTTCCTGAAGTTGGTCTGCCACTAATCACATCCGACACACAGCGGCAGCCGGGTCATTGAAGGACAGCAGTGTAAGACTAAACCGATGTTTGCACAGCAATAACGCACAAAGTGATAAAGAAGAGATTTATTAACACTGACAGAATATAATAAAACATACATAATTACAATAATAACAAGAAGATGATAGACACAGAAGCGGAAGTAGAAGGCAGGGAGTGTGAGAGAGACAGAGTGAGTGAAAGACCCCGCAAATGTCAGATGAAAATAGGTAGCTTTTTTTCTCTTTGTTTTTGTCCACTTTGTGGGGGTCTGACTTCGTTTTCAGAGATAAATCCAAATGCAGAAGTCTAGACCATAGGTATTCGGAGGAATTATGGATTTTACTGACACGGTTTGATTTATAAAGCCGTTTCCTGCTGTTTCTATACACATTATCGGGGCTTTTAGGGCTGTAGAACCCTGCGATACCCTCATACCCAGCAAACATTCTGAGCTCCTAGAAAAGCGGGGCATCAGGGGAGGAGAGAGGGGCATCAGGGGAGGAGAGAGGGGGGGCATCGGAGGAGGAGAGAGGGGCATCAGGGATTTAAGAACCAAAAAGGGACTGGCTAAACCAAAGAGGAATTTTTGGGAGTTCTGTTAGTCCTTGTAACATAATCAGTTTTATAGGTCATTTGGAAGTTATATATAAATCGTTATCCTGGCACAAAGGTTGAAAGGAGTACTTAATCACCATAGCAACAAAAAGAGTATTCCTTCTAAATGGTCCACTCCATCAGTTGCTATGGTGATAACATCACTTTTCGAATTCTGAACCAGAATAATTTTTATACAAAACTCCTGAGTGCAGAAATATTTATATATATATATTTTATCTAAAACAGTTGTATTTAATTTTTACGCTCTGTAGTTTTTATGAAACTATAAAGAGGAAAAACTAAAATAATTACATGGCTAGTGTGTATTTTCTTTTGTTATATGTCGTGATAATTAAGCCATATTGTTTTCATATTTCAGGGCAACATTTGCATTAAAAGGGACAGTATAATGCCCTTGACAGCTTCATCAAAAATGCATATTAAAGTGCTTTATGATTACTTTAATATGAATTATTTAATAAATGTAAAAAAAAATGAAATGAAGAAAATAAAAAAAATCTCAACTTAGGGAGAAGCTGCAGCTTGAAGCAATCAATCAATTTAAACCAATGGGAGTGCTTTCTGCCCATGTGGACAGGGGGGGTCTTGCTATGGCAACAGTGGAGCTGATTGGCCTGTAAGTATATTATAAGTCTGCAGCAAGGAACATAGCGTGGGGGAGGGGAAAAGGGTAAATGCATATGGCAGGATTCTGCACAATTTACACACCACCTAAATTTAAAGGAACCACGCAGCTATTATACGCAATAAAAAGTTAATATTTCAACAGTTTATATAATAAAAGTATTTATGTACGGCAACTAAATATTTGGCAGGGAGGATTTATAAAAGTAGGAGGAACAGCATTTAAAAAAATAAATAAATGTTGCTGTATACTTCACTTTGATTTTTCAAAGATGGGGATCCAACCATGATTTTATTTCATAATAATATACATTTCCCGATTTTTTAATTATATAAATTATATAAATTATGATATAAATTATATATATTATTATATAAATTATATGAATTATATACATTATATGAATTATATACATTATATACATTATATGAATTATATACATTATATGATTTATATACATTATATACATTATATGAATTATATACATTATATGAATTATATACATTATATAATTATATAAATTAAGCCCCCAAATAATTCCGTAAATCCCATGAAGTTCTGATAAATGAATTAAATTATGTTAAATCCTGTAAAGGTAATATTTCGAGTTTAATCTAGTGCGACTGCTTCGCTACGTAAAAATGCTTTGGTGATATATATATATATATATATATATATATATATATATATATGAAAGAAAAACGAGAAAGAGAGAGCGAAAGAAAGGGGGGGAGGAGATCGTCCTCTTCTCTCTGGCAACAATATAACAAAGCCGAGAAACTAGTAGCGATGGTAATAGAAGTGCCCGGCTGATTGGTAGTCCGCAGCAGCATCCTCCGTATCCTTGGCAGTCGAAAAAATATACTGGTGATCAGACATTATAAAATGTAGGAGGGAATATAAAAATCAGACACAAAAAATGGAAATAAAAATGAGAGCAAACTTTTATTGTCTCCTGCCTCTGTCACTCCAGGAAACCGGAGTCGTATATAAGAACAATGTGACAAACTAATGGCAAGTAATTTACCCAAGGATGTTTCCGCGCCTTGAAATGCCTCGAACATACAATGCTTTAAAAACTTTGCAAGTGTCTATGCATCGGAGCTGTTATTCTACCGCGAACTCCGCAATTTGCGCATGCTATGACTTTTATAATGCTATTAAAAGCCTCTCGTGAAAAGTGCTTTAGAAAACAATGATACATGGCATTTCAAGGAGCCTGGGCAGGAAAGACAGCGGCTCTCGTAAAGTCACTTTGAGCGGGTAAACCTTGTACCGGTTTGGTATCCCTGTGTATTTTAAATTTAAAAAAAAAAATGGATTTGATAGACAGTTTGTGTAGCCATTTATAGACCGGGTAGGTTTTCGTCTAAAACAAAACAAAACAACAATAAAAAAAAAGTGTTGAAACAATTTATAACTACATACAGCATTAGAATCAGGTTCCTAGTATTGCTGAATGCCCAGATCCTTCCTAGAAATTATATATATATATATATAATTTTTTTTTAGGGAATGTTTAATTGTCATGTGACACAAAAGCCGGAACGGATAGGTTGGTGCTATAAAAAAAATGTAAAACGTGGAAAAAATTCAGACACGTTAAGGATTTTTCCTACCAAAAAAAAAGAATAATAAAAAAAAAATATATATATAGATAATAGAGTTGATATAGAGCTTTGTAAGTGGAACTGCATCTTTAAAAAAATATTTATGACCATAGAAATATTCTTTATAACTTGGACAGCTCACTGTTATATTAAGTACATTTTTTAAAAATTAAAGTGAATTTTCCATTTGGCTTTTTTTTTAAATGCCTCCTTCTAGGGCTAATATAACCAATCAGCTTCTACCAGGGCCGGACTGAGGATAACGAGGGGGCCCCTGGAACGTTAAGGCTGGTGGCCACCTGGATATGCAGCCAAAAGCTGGACATGCACGGCCCCGAGTTGAGTTTTCATGTTCATGTAGCGTGCGGCCGGGTATATCCAACCCGTGGCCACGCTCTACAGCTACTCTATCTGCTTCTGGAGGGGGGCAGATCGGGTACACATGGATCAGTGTGGGGCACTGGTGTGCCAGATCAGCAGTCCAGGCCTGGCTTCCACCAATCAGCAACTGAACAATGGATTTCCAGCGCTCCGCAAAAGGGCGGAGCGTCCGGGCACACCCATTCATCTGATTGGAGTAACGAAGGGAGAGGCTGTCCCCGTGGCTCCGCTCTTTTGCAAAAGTGCCCTTGGAATCCAGACTGAACACACGGGGATTCTCTGCAAATCCGTCTGCAGGGTACTTCCGCAAAAGAGCAGAATCAGGAGGACAGCCTCCCCCCCCGGTTCCTCCTATCGGGAGAGTTGGTGTGCCCAGAAGCTCCGCCCTTTTTCCAGAAGTGCGCCTGGAGTCAAGACTGAACACGCGGGGAAAAGCTGAAGACAGAAGACGGAAGAAAGAAGACAGAACAAGACGATGCAAGAGAAGAAGCTGAGCTGCATGAAATGAGACAGGGACATGGAAGTAGTCTATGAATAAAGTAGGGGGACATTGAAAATATCTAAACCCTGATAAAAGACGGACCCCTAATCCTTAAATTACAAATTTAAATTAGGGGGAAAACAATAATAATAATAATAACAGAGACAATACGGTGTATATATATATATATATATATATATATATATATATATATATATACACACAAGTATACAGTGCCATTTGAAATAGACCCTGTACCGCAATAGATTATAATAAAAAAATACTGTAGCGCTTTGTAGAAAATTAATTAAAAATAAAATGTGAAATAGCGTGGTTAGATAGGTATCCACCCCCTGGCGACAGCAATTGTAACGCAGTTCAGACGTAACTAATCACCTTTAAAATCACTCACGGAGCTAAGTGGCCTCCACCTGTGCTAAATTGTATATTAAAAGCCACACGCGGAGTAGAGGTGTTTATTAATATTGAAATATTTCACTTTAATATTTAATAACTGAAAGTGGTCAGCCTGGATTACCAACAAGCTTCTGTGATAGTCCTCTCGGTTCATAAACCATGTTACCGGCTGGACTGTCATTGGGGAGACCCCCGACGCAGACGGTAACCGATCCCCAGCTGCTGGTCCAAGCAGAAGGCTGTAAATAGTCAATTTAAAGGGACAGGCATTTTTAAAGTACCGGTAATTCTTCTTTAAAAGATGCCGCAGCCTCCTCGTAACGCACGGAGTATTTAAAGCACACGCAGGTTACTGAGGTCCCGATATTTTCATTCATGGTGGGGAAATGACAGGGGTGTCTCATGTGCTGAAGAAGTGCTGTTGTCTAATGAAACGCACCTTGGATTTCATACTAATTAAAAAGCAGGTATGGCTACCTCTAAAAATATAGAAACATAGAATTTTCCGGTTGATCGGCCCCCATCGGCCCCTGTGTAGTCTGCCCGTTTCTCCTGCTGTAAAGACTCAGACCTTAATCAGTCGTTGGTCTCGTCTTAGATACAGGAGCCGTATGTCTATCCCATGCATGTTTAATACTGTATTACCCTCTACCACTCTTGCTGGTAGGCAGTTCTACGTATCTATCACCCTTTCAGTTAAACTTCCTTCTATTCTGACCCTCTAGTGTTAGAGAATGGCCTCTTGTAATATTGCTCATCCTTTGAAGTAAACTTCCCTCCTGTACTTAAATGCTTCTATCATGTCCCGTCTCTCTGTTCTTTCTTCCAAGCTGTGCTGATTGGTAAAGTGCTGAGACCCTAATGTATAATACCAAACGGGACACAGAGGTGTGATTCCAGTAGGAAGAGGCCTAAACTACCGTACACTTACACAATCTTACTGTAAGAGGCGCACGCATGCTAACATTAACACCTTAAAGTAACACACATTTTAACTCCATACACTCATGCACAGGCATGCTAACCCCACACACCAATACACGCACTTTTAACACTACATGCAGATATACATGCTCATGCTACTGCCATACAGGCATATGTTGCCTTCAGCATACTAAGACATTTTGGACAATGCTATTCTTTCAACTTTGTGGGAACAGTTTGGGGAAGACCCTTTTCTATTCCAGCACGACTGTCCCCCAGCGCACAAAGCAAGCTCCATAACGACATGGCTGGATGAGTTTGAGGTGGAAGAACTTGAACGACCGCACAGAGCTCCGACCTCCACCCCATCAAACTTTGGGATGAACTGGAACGGAGATTGCGAGCTGCTGCTAAGGGCCCCCTTTACACCATCGTCTCCACTAACGCATGTTACGTGACCCCACAGGGTCTTCCCTGCAGCCAAAGCAGGGGGACCCGGCATGTTTAAATTCTCTTACTGTACAAGATATATACCTGGCAACTGCCTCTTATATATCCAAGTCCCACCATCCCAGGTGATCCTTGTTATAATCTTGACAGGTCCACCATAAGCTTTTTATACAACATCCTCGCACAGTTGGTGGCCAGCTAAATATTAAAACGTTTTTTTAAGTGCTCTGTTCAATAGATACGGGGTGGAAACCCCCCCCACCACCACCGAAGGTTTGAGTTTTCCGCCAAGTATGCATCACGAAACCTGCAACGTTCAAGTCATGGCTGCTCCTGACGCCTTGGCGCAAGTTCATGCTTGTCGATTGTGAATCAGGACCTGCCACTGAAGCACGCCAAAAATACAGCTTTTCATAACAAATCCCACCGGTTTTTCAATTATTTTGACCCGTTTTTTTTTAAATCGTTCTGCTTCGGGAAATACTGGTCTGAAGACACATCAGTTCAGCTTCTTTTTATTTGTGTTTGCGCTCAGGGGCATAGGTTGCTGGCCTTGGTTAAACCTGGGGTAATACCCCCCCAGCAATTAAATCACTTAAAATTGCAGTGAAAAATGATTCTATAAATAATCTGCAATTTTTTTTTTTACCGCATCAGTAGATATAGCAATTCACTGAAGGCTTCTTAGCCCTGTGCATTTAGGCAAGTATTACTTAATAAATGTGTCTTAAGATTAATTATATTTCTGCTTTAATGTCATTTAATTAAATCCCGCGTGCTGGCCCTGCACGTGCATTTTTAATTTAATCCCCAGCGTACTTTTTCTCCGCAGCCCCCCTAATTTTTTCCAATAAGGTGTGAGAAACGCTGATTTTTTTTTGTGGATCGCTGGTTTGAATGAACAAAGAAATATGCCTTTATTACCGGGATTGTGTTCTGGTGATTATGAAAATGTCAGAGTTTAATTCTGCTGAAGAAATGGGTATGCTTCATTTAAAGAGTGTCCCTAGTAATTAGAACAAAGCACTAATTCAGCACTCCTTTTTCCCGAGGTCTGCGAGGTACTACTGTTTCCGTTCAAGCAGTGACAAATCCGTCTTTTCTTTGTCAATAACGAAGGTGCGTTGTGCGTGTCGTCGCTTGACACAATGCGCTATGTGTAACATTAGAGCATGCGGATAAGCATAAGTGTCATGTTACGCATCGTGGTGCACAATGATGTTATATTTACACGTAACCCGACCAATTATAGCTTGGATGACGGCGGATATTCACATGGTGAAGGCATACGGGCTGCTGAGGACACGAACCAGCGTAAATCTTGGATCTTCTTTAACCGTCTCCACTTTCCTGCAGAAAGAGAGCAAGCCTCGACTACTCCAACAAAAAGGGCAATAACTCAGTCTTTAACGAATATCGAACCTTAACCAGCAGTAAGGGAATTTTAACATACATGGAAAAGGCATTCAGCTCCAGGATCCAAGACGAGACCAACGACTGATGAAGGTCTCTACAGCAGGAAAGAAGGGCAGACTAGGTGGACCAAATGGGTCCAATCTGCCGGTTAATTCTTTGTTCTTTTGTGGTCTCAAATATAAGATGAAGGCAACGTCATCATATTTACCCCAAACGCCTACCGTACACCTCTTCTATTAAATATTCTTAAGAAACAGATGATTATTTAAGGCCAAAAGAGCCATTTCTGAAGATTGGTGTCAATATGGTAGAGCACTGGAGTGTTCCTGCAATGGAGAGCTAGCCAGGCTTACATGTTGTGAGAAGTATCCTCCATCATTCATCCTTCCAGTCGATTGTATAGCTCCATCGGTCACTTGTCATGTAGTTCCTACCGTACATACCATGGGCAGGTTTTGAATCAAAGTCAATATTTCTATTATTCTACATCAATAAATAATATATATAAAGGAATATTCAAACATTTAACCTACGTTTATACATCTGTTGAGGATGCGATAACATTATTTTTAATTTATATACAGTAGGGAAATTCTAAAATTTAGCTGATCGGTCTTGTATTCAAAGCCAATGAGGTTTTTTTTGTTTTGTTTTTTACTAAAGCTAGCAAAATATTGACTATTCAATTAAAAATGTCAATTTTCCACAGCGTAGTTCTGTGATTTTGGCAGAACCCACTTAACGACAGTACTTGACGATGGCCACAGTTGATGGACGCGTTTTCCGCAGTTTGAGGTTAAAAATTTAATTAAGCTGTTGTGTAATAGATTAGGTTAAATAACCACTGATGAGTTAACTGGAGGAATGTGCCTTCCGTATGGGCCTATATGTGATTGCCTGAGTTCCTCAAAACAAATAAGTATTGAAGACATGGAATCCACAAGGATCGACCTGAAGCTTTGTCGCTGTCCAAGGTATGAATCCGTTTCATTGTCAAAGGTGACTGGAGAGCAATTCATGATCATGTTGGGTTTAGAGGATGTCCTTTTGAAGATGACCCTCAAGACATTCCTCCATCGTGGAACAGGGATTTGAGGTCTTCTAAGCTGGGTTGTTCCTTACCAGGCTTATTGAAGTCATATGAGCCTTTGAGGTACCTGCAAACCTGCAACACAAAGCCAATGGGTCCATTTATTGGCTCCAGGGCCTAAATGGAAGACTTTTTGACCAGCTCAATGGCTATTTTTATAGAAACCAGTGCATGTAACAGAAAGATCCACCATCAGTTATCTCGGGAAACAAACTGGTTGGCCATTTCCAACTAATTTCCTTTTGGCCCACATAAGGATATACTACATAAGGATATACTTCCAGGAAAATGTCGTCAAATTTAGCTATCCGGATTTATGCAATTTTTTAAAAATAAAACGAATACACATCAGGATATACTGGTCCAGAAGAAGAAGAAGAAGAAGAAGAAGAGGGCCTTTGAGAAGGAGACAGAAGGAGAGCAGCTGCTTGGGTGAGAATGATTTGATTGCAAACATTCTAAATAGGTCATTAGGTCAGAACTCCTTACAGGGGACAGAGCGTTATCATGTAAATAAGGTATAGAAGGATTTAACGCTAAGCTCCAAATTAAGACTGATAAGATTTAGACAGGCAGCGATAAGAGTAAGATAAGCGAAACGTAAGACTTAAACTATAACGTTGTTGATGGATTTATTCGATTGTAAAAAGACACAACCTAAAACGGAGGCCCAATGTGACTTTAAAAGCGGATCTGTCACTTTTCACAAATCCAGTTCTGTACGCTAAATAAACTTTTAAAAACCCACCTTTGTGTGAATACCGTGGGAGCAGCCATCTTGGTTCAAGCAGCTTTTTGTAAGGGAAGGAGAAGGGAGAGAACATTAAAGATAATAAATTGATTGGATAATGCTAGTTGTGCCTTATTCAGATACAGATCCCACTCCCTGCCCAGTGCCCACTTACCTCTTCGACCATGGCCAGTTTCCGTGCGTGTGGAACCAGCCCTGCACGGAACGTCACTGACATCAGTAGACCACCCTCTATGTCAGTAGACCGCCTGCGATGTCAGCGGGAACGCCCACTGACATCAGCAGACCACCAATAACGTCAGCGGACCGCCCATTGACATCAGCAGACCACCAACAACATCAGGAGACCACCCGTGATGTTACCGGGCATGCCCATTGACATCAGCTGACCACCAGCAACATGAGAAGACTTGCCGTGATGTCACCGGGACCACCCATTGACATCAGCAAACCGCCAGCAATGTTAGCGGACAGCCTGTGATGTCAGCGGAACCGCATACTCACATCCTGAAAAAAGGGAGCGCTCCGGGTAGCTGGAGCTTTATTGCAGTTGGGTCATGCAATTTATGCCTGCAAGCAGCCGCATGCTGTGCCCCCATTGTACAGCGCTACGGAATATGACGGCGCTATATAAAGCAATAAATTATAATGATAGCTAAGAACAGAACATCATCCCAGAAATGTTGGCAGAGGGTAATACAGTGAGGGAATGTAAACATGCATGGGATAGACACACGGCTCCTGAATCTAAGACCAGACCAACGACTGATTAAGGTTTGAGTCGTTACAGCAGGAGAAACGGGTGACTAGACGGGGGCCGAATGGGGGCCGATCTGCTGGTAAATTATTTTGTGGTTTTGTGGTTCCTCTTCTGATTCGTACTCTAAATGTTACAATAATAAGCAAAATGATGACGCTCTATAGGTCACCTATAACTACATCCATACGTGTTCATATATATATATATAAAGAATCTAAATTAAATCCCCTGCTCTTTGCGAGGAGGAATAATGTCTTTTTACTGGGGCTGAAACCTGCCGCTGCTACCGTTCCGAGGATGTTAATGGCAGTGTGTTAATTAATTATTTATTGCTACAGTTAAAATACATCTGTTCGGTGCAGACAGCAACATTATTAAAAAATAGAAGAGAGCGCGTGCTTACCTTTCGAGACTTGATGGTCCTGCTGTGAGAGGTTTTGTTGGATCCGGTGATGAAGATTGAAGAATTTAAAAAAAACAACTACTTTTGCTATAAATGTGTTCTGAAATGGCAAAAAATTTTTTTTCAAGGCAACTATATTATATTATAGACTTATATACAGTATGTTTAGAAAGTTCCCTTTCTTGTTGCCATGGAAATTGTCCCAATTCTTTAACCAATTGAGGAAGGGTCGACCTCTGTGAGCTGGTGCTTTAAGAGGGGCTGAGCTGGCTGTATATAATGCATAGGTAACGTGGGGGAATTTCTTGAGACTTATTGCACTAAGGGGAGGTCAGTCCTTCTTAAGCAAAGTCAGGGAGAGGAAAGATTCAACTCTCTCGCAAACGCTTGGATTGGTGAATAAACCCCAATGACGCTGAACAAGCCAAGGGACCATCAAACGAAAAGGGATAAGGCCAATCGGCTCTTTGTAGGATCTTACGTAGAATTAAGAATTAAGTTGTGGTCCAGGAAGTTCTCAAGCAGAACCCTTAACATAGAGTATAAGATATGCACGTCCTCCCTCTTTCTGCCACTAATAACCCTCGCTATACGACCCAGCTTACATTTTTTTTTTTAAGCCCCAAGGTTTGTGCTTCATTGTGAAAAAATCTGAAATAAAGTGCCAGTGCCAAAGTGCTGTAAGGTCATACCAGGTCCCCTTTGTCGTTTTCTTCGTGGGTCGCGCTCCCAAATGATATGCAACTCCTTCCTTCCTTCCTTCCTTCCTTCCTTCCTTCCTTCCTTCCTTCCTTCCTTCCTTCCTTCCTTCCTTCCTTCCTTCCTTCCTTCCTTCCTTCCTTCCTTCCTTCCTTCCTTCCTTCCTTCCTTCCTTCCTTCCTTCCTTCCTTCCTTCCTTCCTTCCTTCCTTCCTTCCTTCCTTCCTTCCTTCCTTCCTTCCTTCCTTCCTTCCTTCCTTCCTTCCTTCCTTCCTTCCTTCCTTCCTTCCTTCCTTCCTTCCTTCCTTCCTTCCTTCCTTCCTTCCTTCCTTCCTTCCTTCCTTCCTTCCTTCCTTCCTTCCTTCCTTCCTTCCTTCCTTCCTTCCTTCCTTCCTTCCTTCCTTCCTTCCTTCCTTCCTTCCCTCCCCAGCTTTAAGACTGCAGGAGGGCCGAATCTTCTTGGCCCCTCCCCACAAGGGTTGGGGCCACTGAAATCGTCGTTTGGAGGAGGTGGGGGCTGCTCAGAAAAGCTACCTGACTCCCCTCCTCACCAGGCTTTTCAGTGTTTGCGTCGTGTCCGTCCATCATAAATCCCACAGAAATCCCATGGTGCTGCCATAACCACAAGGGATTCTGGGTAGGCGCATGCAAACAAGGTCAACAATGTTGCTATGCTTTACTTTCAAGGGATCTATGTATAAAGTGGATATAAGGTGATCATTGTTGACCTTATTTGCATGCGCCTACCCAGAATCCCTTGTGGTTGTGGCAGCACCAAGAGATTTCTGAGGGAAAAACAAGCTTTCTGGCTTGTCTGGTGTCTGTAGATGAGTATTAACCTTGCCTCTATCTTTTTTTCCCAAAGTCCTTAAATTAAATCAACACACTTCTATTCATGGTTACTATATTGTTCTTTGACTATAGTCAATTCTTGATGAATGAATTACCCACAAATCCACCGACACACAAAAAAGCTGTATAAACATTGTAATGATTAAAGGGACAGTTTAATGTTCCATGCCAACAAAAAAAAAAAAACGCTTATTAAAGAACTTTTGCATATACGACAAAGCAGACATAGCTGGAGCATAGGTAGTAATGAAAAATGTAAACGTGCCTCGACCATTATCGTTGGAGTCGAGAAACTGAAGGGTTAATCTGCCCGCTTTACTGTTTGGTTTTCGAGAAAACCGTATGCCCTTCTTCCAAGAAAATGTCTAACTTTATATATTGTGATCAGCGAGGTCATTTATGTAATATATGTACTGCAATATTCCATATAACTGAATTACTTACATTACTGCTGTTGTTCTTGGTTGGCTAGGCTCGGTGCCCTGCTCACAGATACCTTCTCTAATGGGAATAAAATAGGATTTAGCACCTACTGAATAATGTTTCTGTCTGCTTTATACTATAGATAAATTGACGAAATTGACACATAAAGCTTCGGTTACATTTTCATTCCATTGCCCTTTTGCAAAAGTAACGCAAAGGAGATGGCCAAAGCCATAGTACTATGATTTTTTTTTTTTTAAATTAACTTGGAATTTAAGGCTTGATTCAGCAATAAATTTGTTTAGAAACAATGAAACAACCCGGTAGGCTTCAGCCTGCGATTAGATTCCAAAATGAAAGTCCTAGCCCCAGGGTGGTTGTGGGAGAGAAGGCAAAAAAAAGAAGGCGGAAAGATAGATAGGACGTGGATTAGAAAGAACCCAACTCTGTACCATCCAGGACATCGACCTTCTAAAATAAGAATGCTTTATTCCCTTTAAAGGGGTAGGATAGCCCCTCTTTTCCGCCAGTATCAGGCAAGCAAACAGAGTTTGTGTCATTGATTTCCGTCTTTTGATGTTTCATTTGGCACAACGGGGGGCAACTGGGTAGGATTAGAGAAACAGAGAATACAGAGGAAAGGAGGGTCCATTCAGTCTGAGGTGAGCCAAAACCGACCCACCAGGTAGGCCTAGAAGAGGGCCCCCAGAGTTATTTGTATGTATATATATATATATATATATATATATATAGGCACGCCCACTCTCCGCCCTATTCCCCTCCCACACATTTAACGTATTTTGGGGCTAGCCCTGCCCACAAATGCAGCTATCTCTGCCAACAATAGTGTCTAGCCCTTTCCCTGGCGTGGACAGTCCCACCACATAAAGCCAATCCCACCGAAGTTGGAAGCCTCCAGGAAATTTGGAGGCTCCCAGGTATGCTGATAAATGATGTGCGTGCGACCAACATGGCTTTTACGTGCGCGCCGTGTTCACACATGTTTCCAGGCATGGACACAGATTGGAGGACCTGATCTCTCGGCAGTAGGGGTAAATGATGGCCGTCACCTGGCAATGACCTACCAGGTATATCGTCTGTCCAACAGCCACCAATAACACGCAGAATGAGCAGAAATGGGCAGTCAAGTGCCACTGCAGTGTATTTCCCATACAGTTTCCACTCCATGCATACATCTATGCTAATACCGCCAGCGGTATTTATATTCACCATATAGTCACCTGGTGTTGACGTTACTCCATAACCACATATACATGACATATTGCACATGACTGTTATCACAAACCCAGACATCAAGATCAAAACATGAACGTGTGGCCCTTGATACAGTGTGTAGAGTTTTTACATAAGCATAAGGGTGCGCATGACATCTGACACAGGAAAGAGCTGTGTGGGCTCGCCCAGGATTTGAACCCGGGACCTCTCTCAGCCTAAGCAAGAATCATACCCTTAGACCAACGAGCCGCACATCTGGCACCTGCACCTCCCGGCCTGGTGTTCGGAAGAAGAGAAAGTGTAGCAGGGACACTAAAGGGACGTTTTCTCTGAGACGGAGCAGAAACGAGGCACCGCAAACAGCTAGTGTTACGCATACAACACAGCCCACCAGATAGCACTTGGGTTCGCCCGGGATTTGAACCCAGGACCTCCTGCATGCAAGGCGAGAATCAGCACCTAGACCAATGGTCCAGACAATGAAATGACCTACTGTGAGCTCAAATGAAAGTAAAGTTTAGCAGGAAAGCGAAAACGGACGTCAAGCATAAACTCCCCTGCAGCCGGGCACTGTCAGGAGAACCTACGCGTTCTAAAAGCAAGGGCTTCTTCTTTTATGCAGAGTAGAAAGGGATAGGCAACACCTTCTTAAAAGAGATGACCCACAGAGCTGGGCAGCACTGTAAAGCTTGGGCTCATCAGGGATTTGGACTCGGCACCACTCCCACACCCTCAGCAAGAATCATACCCTTAGACCAACGAGCCGGACAGCCAGCAGAAGCTCCAGGCCTGGTGTTGGGATGAAGATAAAGTTTTGCAGAGAGATGCTAAAGGGATGTCTAGTGCAGACTTCCCGGCAGCAACAAAGTGACTGTCAGGAGAAACTTCCCATTGTGAAGTGACAGCAGCTGATTGGCATTTTCTTTAAGACAGAGTAGAGCAACCATTACACTGGGCAACACTTGATGTTTGGGCTCTTCTGGGATTTGAACCTGGGACCTCTTCCATGCAAAGTGAGAATCATACCCCTAGACCAACGAGCCAGATAGCTAACGGCATGCCTGCGGCGTGATCTTGAATGAACGGAGAGTTAAGAGAGCAGCTAAAACGGAGGTCGAGGGCAAACATCCCAGCGGCAAGACAGTGTCTGCAACCTTCCTATTCTAAAGCAACTGCTGCTGCTTTTATGTGGAGTACAACGGGAACATCTTAAAAAAGGACAGCTCACAGAGAAGAGCCACGGCACCAAGCAGCAGGATCCAGCTTGGGCTTATCAGAGATTTGAACCCAGGAGCTCTCACACTGGAAGCAAGAAGCATACCCCTAGACCAACATGCCAGAAACCTCTGGTGTGACCTGCCGTCGAAGGTGTTGAACTTCACAAGGATGAATTGTCGCCGCAAGCATTTGCTGAAGAAACAATAAAACAATAAATAAATAAATTAAATAAAAAGACGTAAAAAGGCAGGATTCAGCATTAAATGACTATTACGTGTTTCAAAATGCATCCTTAGAATCAGCTGGAGGAGAAATTTCTGTCATCTCAAGGAAAGGCTGTAAATGAGAGTGTGCATGAGAGGGCCCTCTGACAGGTGAAAGAGATGGGACTTGAGCGCTGGTCTGCTCATACCCTAAGAGAAAGTCATACCCCTAGACCAACAAGCCGGACAGCTTGTGGTGGCTCCAGGCCCGGTGTTAGGAATAAGAGACGCTAAAAGGACATCGAGCACAGTCGTCCAAGTGGTGACAAAGCGCCTCGGTCTCTGCAGCTAAATACCCCTAAAAGAACAACTCAGCACAGCAGGCAGCACTTGTGCTTGTTGGGGATTTGAACCCAGGGCTTCTCTCAAGAGAAGCAAAAACCATACCTCTGTGACAGGGCCAGGCTAGCTGGCTCATGTGTCATATGAAGTTTAGCCGGGTCACGGAGCACTTTTGTGTCCGGTTCTGTATACTGTGACCCGGTAATATATTATATTGTGTTTATTGTGTAACCGGCCCAGAGACTGATGTGGATTCAGCCCCAGCCTTCAAAGAGACGATCCTATAATCTGGCTGGGGCTCTTAATCAGCCAACACAGCCCTGTCTGCCCAGACGGCACCCGCACTACAGGGGGGATAACACAGGTGGGGGAACCCATTGTATTCTGTAATCCCCTCACCTGATACATCCCCTGTATACTGATGGGATTTGTGATGGGATGTGGCTGATGGGATTGGGGGTTGGGTTCGGTACACATTGCATTGAGATTGTATAAAGTTCTGTGTGTTTGTAATAAAGAGTTCTTCTTGGTTTACTACGAATGGTGGTCTGGATGATCCGTGGATAGCTGAGTGCTATCCGTATGAGGGACTGACTGGTGATTCCTCAGCCCTCAAACAGGGGTACCCAGCCTTGGGTACGGTGACCCTGTAACATTGGTTGGCAGCGGTGGGAAGAATCCCACGACTTGGGTGAAATCCAAACCACCAACTGGGATTGCAGACGAGAGACACCAAGAGAGCTCCTGGAGGTTTGTAGCAAAGGAAAGGCTACTCTGATTGCGGACTGCAGAGAGATGGACCGGCACCAGGATGCCCCAGAGGAGAGCCTCGGACTGAGTGCTCTACAAAAGAACATTCTATGGCACCTATCCCTGTACCCAGGAGGGGCTACATCGGAGCAAGTGACGGCGGTGATTAAAATGTGTCACCAGGAACTAAGCCAGAGTGGGTCTGTATCTCCCAGACTAGGGGAACAGAACACCAAAATATCATACCAGGATATCCAACCCTTCCGAGAACCAGAGGGTGAGACAGACCGGGTTACAGCCGAGGTGTGTGAGCTGGAACACCAGCAATGGCAGTTAGAGTCTGCGCCTGCAGACTGGAGGGATGATTTCTCCCATCCCCACTTCGAATCATACTGGGCACAGTACTGGACAATGTGGGATATACGAGTTCCACTCCTGGGGGAGAACCCGTTGCCGGAGTGGGAAGAAGAATTGAGGGGTCTCATATATGCAGAGCTCGACCTCCAGAGCCGCTACCAGGGATTCTCCCAGCAGTTAGCAGGTGAAGACCACAGCGACCCTCTGATGCTGTATAGCCCCGTCGACCCAGGACTGATATATGATGCCTTCCAATTTGACTTGTCCTTCGGAAGCCCCTGCCAGTACCGCAGGGATACAATCTGGGACAACCGTGCAGAAGTCCTGGTTTATGCTATTCCCCCCGAGCTGGAGGCTGTTATGGATTGCCTGGTCCAAGAGGAATGGCAGCTCGAGAGGGACTATAAAGAATTGCTGCGGAGAGTGGAGCTTCAGGAGTTACAAGGAGACTTGGAGCATGATACTACAACTTGCAGGAGTGGGACCGAGGTCCTCTTCACCTACTCCGCGGCCCCTGCCCTGGCGAGAAGAACCGAGGTCCTCGCCAGCAAGAAGAAGCGGAGGAGGAAGCCAAAAGCTCCGACCCAAGTCCCCACCAACAACCCTGGCTGCTCTACCCCGGTAGAAGAGATGACTGTCCCCACCGCCTGAGTAAGTGGCACAATTCCCCTCACCAAACCCCTAGCTATGCCCGTAGAAGCCAGTGCCCCAGACTGTCCCCCTGATTTCCCGAGTGTCCTGGAAGAAACCCGGGTCACTGCCCCAGAGGTTCCCTATGAAGTCCCCGGTGACCCGGTAGAGGCACCGTTCCCCGACCTAGCGAGGGCGCCAGAGGGGCTGCCGAGTTCCCTGGGTCCTTTCAGTAGCCTGGTGCAGGCCCTGGTTCCTATCCCTGGTTCCCCAAGTGTCCTGGTAGAAGCCCAGGTCACTGTCCCAGAGTGTTCCTCTGACTCTCCCCGTGCCCAGGCAGAGGCACCTGTCCCAGAGAGGAAGATCGATGGTCTGCTTAACCCTCCCGGTGGTCCAGTATTGGCACCTGTCCCTGCCCCGGAGTATTCCCCTGGGTCCCCTGAGTACCCCGCAGAGCTGCTTAGCTCGCCCAATAACCCTGTAAGGGCACCTGTTCCTGTCCCAGAGTGTCCCCTAGGTCACTCCAGTGTCCCGGTAGAGGCCTCGCTTACTACCTCTACGTGTTTCCCTGGTTCCCCGAGTGCCCCCGGCCCGATCAGCAGGGCTTTCCTTCCATGCAACCGCCCTGGCCTGGCAGCTGCCCCAGACTCAGTTCCCAAGACTAGGGAGCAAGAGTCTCCACGTGCCCCTGTTACCCCGGTGAGGGGGATAGCCATGTGCCCCCGGCTGAGCTGGGACCGTCCTCCAATTCAAAGAGGACTACTGACTATCCTTTTGGGCAACCAGGGCCCTGGCCCACCTTCTCTGGATGCTTCTGACAAAGGGCGCCATGAACTAAGGCCTGCACCTGTGAACTTTGTCCACTCGGACAGCCTGCAGCAGACCCGTGTGGATCTGCCTGGTCTGCCGGACCGTTGGTCAAGGGGGAGATCTGTGACAGGGCCAGGCTGGGGAAAACCCATTGTATTCTGTAATCCCCTCACCTGATACATCCCCTGTATACTGATGGGATTTGTGATGGGATGTGGCTGATGGGATTGGGGGGTTGGGTTCGGTACACATTGCATTGAGATTGTATAAAGTTCTGTGTGTTTGTAATAAAGAGTTCTTCTTGGTTTACTACGAATGGTGGTCTGGATGATCCGTGGATAGCTGAGTGCTATCCGTATGAGGGACTGACTGGTGATTCCTCAGCCCTCAAACAGGGGTACCCAGCCTTGGGTACGGTGACCCTGTAACAACCTCTAGACCAACAAGCCAGACAACTGTTAGCTTTCCCGCTGCGTGAGCTGAAATGAACGGAAAGTTTTGCAACAGCTAGGGCATTTCTTTTTCTTTGTCCAATAAATGGAACCAACTTCAGATTAAGAGTTTAGTTGCCTAACACTACTTACTTAGAATGGTCGTTGCATTTTTTCTTCGATTCATTCCTTTCCAATGAAGAAACTAACCAAGAACAATTAAATGGCGTTTTGTGTTGCTACAGCAACAAAGCCTTTCCTCCTATCAACAACATTTATTTGTTTCACATAAAAAGTATGGAATTATTTTTGGCGGGCGTAGGCTTTTCTAATGTAACATGAACTATACCATTAATCAATATTTATGCACAAAAATAGTTAAATGGGACCTTTACAGGTTAATTTGTGATATTAATGGAGAACAGGCTTTACTAAGTACTTCTTAATTTCTTGGTGTCTTTGGAAAAAATATATATATTCATCTCTCTGCAAAACAAATTGATATTAGTTTGCTCCTAACCTAATAACGTCGCCATGTTCCGAGCTCAGGGTAATAATCATCCCTGGTCCTTTCCAGGTTTGACCCGGAGTCTCTGAGTGAAGTTTTGTTTCCCAAAGATTCAGGGTCAGTTTCTTCAATCTCTGGGCAGAGACGTGGTATTTGACCACGCCTACTCCCCACCCAGGTTCTGCCCACTTCCTGTATACTCACACCCACTAATGTCCAACTGGGGTTAGCCATGCCCCTGATTGAAGTCACACTTCCAGAAGAAGTGAAGTTCTGAGAACATCTGTGAAGTTAAATATTCCCTTAGGCCTTCCTGATCACTGCCTAGGGCCTCTGGTCAGGAGCGTTCTAGATTTGTACAGTGTGACAACGACTCCTGAATTATGAATCAACAAAAGGTGGCCCATATTTTATACCGTACCTAAGTAAGCATTTTAATTTGCCTCTGTGCTTCCCTTCCTGTTTTTTTAGGGCAGGCGGGAGATGTTGGCCAATCCTGAGAGGCAGAGCTAGCTGTGTACTGGGGCAACATCCGCAAAAAATTAGTATGGTGGGTGTGGGTGGAGCCAAAGACTGAATGGGTGGAGCCAAATGCCACCCTGCTACCTTAAGACCGAAGGCTGGCTCCAAGGTCCATAACCAGCTTTGATTCCTGGAGCCTCTAAGCCAAATCTGGTGCGTTCCCAGGTTGAGTATACTTTATCAGAGCCTTTTATTTTGGATAAATAATAAGTAGAAAAAGCTAAAGTTTTTAAATGTAATTTAACATTAAAAAAAACGGTATTTTTATATTTTTTTTTAAGGTTGTGAAAGGTTAGTCTTTCCAAAAATGTTAATTAATTGAGCTTCTGTTTATTACAGAAATTCTAAAATTCTGGCAGGACAGTGGCCCTCGAGATCGGAGTCGGACAACCCTCTTCTAAAGAATTAAGCGTTATGCAACATTACTTTGTAGAAATATCCAGCACAGAACTGTAATTTCAGAACAATTTAAAAAAAAATGAAGCTTTACAATGTATGTTTTCTTACAAGGATATGACCTCAAAACAAAAGCTTAACCAGAATACCTTTTTATTTTTTTTAATATACTATTTTTGTAAAACAAAAATACTGTTAAATAAGATGAGCGCTTCAACCACAGTAATAAGTGCACTTAATTATTCCGAGACAGGAAAAAAATATATTAAATACAAAAAAAAATACAACATAAGAATCCTCTGTTTTTCATTCTGTAAAGAATACTTCAGAATGGATATTTTCCCAATCCTACCTACCCTTATTTAATTTAATCTGAAGTAATGAGGAATTATGTATTCGCTGATTAATAATATATCGCCATGGAAACAGCAGGATATTCTGTTCCCAGCCTTGCTTTTTTTTATATATATATATATTTTAAAGCGGTTCAGCACAGATATCCTTCTGACAGCTTGAAAAATGATCAAATTTCATTGTGTAAATTAATGTATGTTTTATTAATAAATGCAAACAAATTTATAATATTAATATGGAACATGGAACGCGTCGTTTGTATTTATGGAATGTATTGCTATGGTTCTTTTACCGTTAATTTAGTTGAAGTAAAACATTGTTAGATACAGTTATCACACCTGCCAACAGTTCTGGTTCCGGGGACAGTCCCGATTTGATGTCCACCTGGCCAGGGAAGCTCCCCCCACTTTTTGGGGATCATGGGCCAGTTGGGGGAAGTCTCTGATGTCTCCTGACCAGCACAGGGAGCTGTAAGATCACTAGAAGTCTGTGGTGCCACGTACCCTCTGAACCTGGCACTGGTCCCTCTCCACCCCATCTCTTGTCTTTTCCTCTTTGGACAACTTTGGACATCTAAAACGTCGGGAGGTATGAGTTATGCGTCAAGGGTTTTTGTTGCCATAAGCCTGGCCCTTCCCTGAGTCATATCACCTTGTATGGATGGCTTTTCAGTGCATCTGTGACTTTGTTGTGGCACTGGCCTGTCATTTTAACTCGATGGCGCCATGCGGCTCAGACCTTGGTGGGATACGGCCATACCTGGGAACTCTGCTGCTCCAGGTCACTGCAGAGAAGCTCCTAGTTGCGAGACCGCGTTGAGGAACGCACAGTTCCCCTTCACTTTTTTGGCGCTTGGGGGGGCTAACCAACCCAACCACAACATCAGCAAGCCCCGCCCAATGATGCCAGCTTGGCTGCCCACCAACTTCCGCGAGACCACCCACTGATGTGAGCAGACTGACCATTGATGATAGTAGACCCACATCCTGAAGACGGAGGGGGGGGGCTTTGTAGGAACCAGATGGGTTCCCTGCCTCCCCAAAATGTTAATGTCAGTTTAGCCCCCCATCCCAATGGGTGGGGGGAGGGGCTGACAGGGGCATGTATATGTCCTTTCAAGGGTAATTATTTTACTTTTTAACCCAAACTACTGGAAATGGTGCACCATATTCACTGTAGCTCTGCGACGATCTCTCACACCGATCTTCAAACACCAGCGTGGATTAATTTATTCATTTAATAAACTTTTAATTTGCCTTTTGATCCCAATGGATGATTATTGCACTGTTTAATTAGTAGCTGAGTTGTCGAGTTGCTGCGACATGAAATGAAATACAGTTGCATATATTTCATGCAATTGGACTTTAGATTGACTTCGCACATTATGGGCTACCCAAGCATTTAATGTACTTCTAATAAAAAAAGAACCAGGGTGCATCAAGAAAGAAAAAAAAAATAACATAATTTATTACATTTACTTCTCCCACCAGCTAAATAATATTTTAGGAAATATTCTAATTAACAGCTAGAGATTTTAATATTACTAATTGAATAAAACTCATTTTAAATTCCAAATTTAGTTTCACTATGATACTGGACTAAACGCGTCTTCTCCTCGCTGCTCCGAAATAAGACTGCCAGAGCCAATCAGCTTCAATGAAAGGGGAGGATCAACGAGATGGTGGGAGTAATATATATATATATATATATATATATATATATATATATATATATATATCACGTATTCAAGCTGCAAACTCCATCGCTTCTGTTTATTTAATGAACTGAACTGTAAAATGTAGGATCTGGAAATGTGACAAACCCACTTTAATACTTATTACATGGACGATCCTCGTAGCCGCATTATATGCTCAGCTCTGTATTCGATTTATAATATAATTACATGTAAGAAAATGCATATAGATTTTATTATTATATATGATTGTGGAATTATAGATATATATATATACCCCACATTGCTATAAAAGGGAATAAGCCCCCGCGCTGTATACAGTAATAACCCCCAGCGCTGTATACAGTAATATAACCCCCAGCGCTGTATACAGTAATAACCCCCAGCCCTGTATACAGTAATATACCCCCCAGCGCTGTATACAGTAATATAACCCCCCAGCGCTGTATACAGTAATATAACCCCCACCGCTGTATACAGTAATATAACCCCCCAGTGCTGTATACATTAATGTAACCCCCAGTGCTGTATACAGTAATATAACCCCCAGTGCTGTATATAATAATAACCCTCAGCGCTGCATACAGTAATATAACCCCCCAGTGCTGTATACATTAATGTAACCCCCAGTGCTGTATACAGTAATATAACCCCCAGTGCTGTATATAATAATAACCCTCAGCGCTGCATACAGTAATATAACCCCCAGCGCTGTATACAGTAATAACCCCCCAGCGCTGTATACAGTAATATAACCCCCAGCGCTGTATACAGTAATATAACCCCCAGCGCTGTATACAGTAATATAACCCCCCAGCGCTGTATACAGTAATATAACCCCCAGTGCTGTATACAGTAATATAACCCCCAGTGCTGTATACAGTAATATAACCCCCAGCGCTGTATACAGTAATATAACCCCCCAGCGCTGTATACAGTAATATAACCCCCCAGCGCTGTATACAGTAATATACCTCCCAGCACTGTATACAGTAATATAACCCCCCAGTGCTGTATACAGTAATATAACCCCCAGCGCTGTATACAGTAATATAACCCCCCAGCGCTGTATACAGTAATATAACCCCCCAGCGCTGTATACAGTAATATAAGCCCCAGTGCTGTATACAGTAATAACCCCTAGCGCTGTATACCATAATAACCCCCCTGCACGGTATACAGTAACAACTGTATATATATATACATATATATTTATGGTAACCCTATTAAAAAAGAGGATTTTTTTTTTAAGTTTGCTGCCTTTTCTTCCATTTTTTTGTCTAGCCCGTAGTATATTCAAGGCGGATTAGCTGTATTTTACGTTTATAGCTGTGCAGAGAAGCACAGCTTGCAGTAAAGACACAATGATTACCGAGGTGTTATTGGTTCGTTGATGTCTTTTAAATCTTTTTAAATCTTTAAAAGGTGAACGCGCCTATCAGATTTACAACCCGCGTTATTTAGCGGGCGTAAGGTTAATCCGCTCGCATATCCATTATGTAATTCTCTAGGTATCTTAAAAAAAAAAAAAGGTATTTAATATTTCCTTCACAAATAGAGTCATTTAGAAACATTCTCGCCGACTGTGTCAAGCCGGATATATTCTGTAGACAAATTTTATCATTTTTCCCAATATAATACATTTTTAATCTTTTTTTTTTGATGCAAAACATATTTTTTATATCTCTTTAAAGTAGACTGTGTTTTTTTATTTTGTTAACACATTTGAAGGTACGATTAGCGGACGTCTTAATGTATACAGATAAAGGATCCGTGCCAAGGTTACAAACGCGGTAAAATATTGTGTGTTTTCTCTAGGATGTGTTATTGTGTTTAACTCTGTGTTCATTATTCATTCTATGTCACAAAACCATAATGGAATCCGTGACCTTCTTTAAAGAATGTTTACACGGGTCCTTGTGAGGGGTGAAGTTGTAAACATTCTATTTATCCCTCTCAGTCACCGAGATAAAAGCTGATCCTGACGTACCTGCGGCATAAATTATTTATGGCTAAAGTCTCAAATTCATTTTTAGACCCATTTTTTGTTATTAGTAGGCTAATGTATCGCTAGGGTATTCATACAGAAGAAGGAAAGAGGTGGCCTTCCTTTAAAAGCTATCATTCCCAATCCCTCGCGAAGCAGTAAGGATATCCTGACCATAGGACAAGGCTGAAGACCATGTATGCAGACTGGAGGGTCTTATCTGCGGTCAGATTCTATATCTGTTTCCAATTTACCGTTCTGTGATCCGGTTTTCAAAGCACATGGTCATACCTGGGAACTCTCTGGGTTTCACCCGGAGTCTCCGAGTGACGCACTGTTCCTTCCGGGTCTCCGGGTCAGTTTCTGATGTGGTTTGCTTGGTCAAGGGGTTAAGTTACATCACAGTTTAGTAATTTTGAAACTACATTGGATAGGTACAAAAAATACGTGGTGCCTATGAGGTTATTTTAGAGGCAACTAAGCACGAGGAGCCACAGGTACTTAAAGTAGCCACCTAGCGATTGGAAGATCCTGCGCCTACCTACGTCCTTACCAGGAGGCTACAGGGTCACTCAGCTCACAGTCCCATCTCGACACCGATCACCCTGGCGTCAGGAGCGGGACTCCAACACCAGACTGCCGATGGTGTCTCATATCACTCAATGTCTTCAATCACTCCGCTTTGCGCACCTTCTGTCTGTGGCTTAGTCACCGATGACGTCATATCGAGAGATTCCAAACCTTTGGCTTGAATTCATCTGCCATGACCCTCCTTGACCAAACTATGGTTTGTCGCGTTTGGCCAACTTACGAGATCCTTCAGTAAACCCTCGAGGATATAAAGAAGAAACTGCCCTGAAAGCAAACACTTCAAGGAAATTGCAACACTGTAATAATTGTTTCATCCCAGCAATTATACTTTAGTTCCAATGTAATTGTCGAGACGTACAATTGACAATTTAGAAGGAATGATCACATTCACTACTGCTTTTCAAGAGAAATGACCTGGTCTTGGCTATTGCGGTGGCAATTTTACGCCTGCCATCAGAATTTTTGCCTACCCCAAATCGGTTTCGTTCCTATATAACAAGCTCTTTATACCAGGTCGGTGCGTGTTTTTTTTTTAGATTATATGAAAACTGGAAGGGACGACTGGTGGATTATTACTTTTAGAGAGTCGCTTTTGCTGAAAATTCATTTTAACGAGATGAAGTTAATAAAAACACAAATATTGCAATGTATGATTAGTTTCCATTGGCTTCACCTCTTGGCCGATAGTAAATGACCCCTAAGTGTTATTTTATTTCAGAGCAGCTGCACACATCTGAGCTCAAATTAATATTTCTCCAAGGCTCTTAGATAATTAGTTTTTGTTGAATGAAAAGTGGGAGATAATTGAATAGCCCTCTGTTATAACAGCCCTCATATTTTTTATATATTGCGTGCTAATGAACAGAGCAATGTTCTATCAAAGTGCCCTTACATGTATTTTCAGTTTACAAGACACGCTACTTATCAATGTTTCACTTTCCTTATGCCAACACCTATTTTATAATGAGGGCTTGCATGGTAGAAGTTGGTACGTTGGGAGAAGTATCATAAGGTATCAGCTCTGGAGGTTGGTCAACAGAGGCAAATGAGGCATAAAAAGAGCTGAAGTTTAACCACGTGTTAAGGTCCTGGCGAGCCAGAGGACTCCTTAAAGACCAGCCATTGGAGAAGAGGTTGCCTTTGTTTCTGGTTTAGATTGCTCTTAATGTCAAGCCAGACTTGAATTTAGGTAGTTGGGTAGAAGACCCTCTTCTGGCATATTTTAGCTTGACAATTTTAGCTTGGAATTGAGTCTGCTAAAAGGTCCCATCTTCCAGGTCTTTGAGTAGACCTTCTAACCAGCTTATCCAACTTGACATTTGGAATTTGGTTTGGTCCATGTCATGCCAGAGCCTGCTACTAGGTATAAGCATACACTGACCTGGTTATTCGCGGTTAGAACCATCCAATGCACCAACATCTCATTACCACTCTACCTCTGCCATGTTTCCATACAAGTCCTGACATGGGACAAAGATACATTTGTAGTCAAGCCAGAAGGATTAGGATAAGGAGTCACTTGATCTTCCATTGTATTCATTTGACCCTAGACCATGTGAATACTGAAAATCTATATTAATATTTTCTAGTCTCCAACAAAGGGCATCATTTTTTTAAGTTATACTCTAAAAAGTGTGTTACATAAGGTAAGTGTTGACAGACAAATATTAGAATCGTGATATGAAGAGCATCCTCAGGTCATGGCTGATGGCTACACATAGTTGGACTTTTATTACGGAAAATAAGCGCTATGTCCTTTTCAAAGGCTAGCGTAACTAGAAGTGACCAAGAAGGGTCCTCCTTATACAAGAACCCATCATTTACAACCAGAACATGTGTTATTTTTATTTTATTTTTGAAGGGAGTAGTGATCAAGACAAGGCCCCATGTGCTGACATTTTGAAATGTCAAAAAAAAAAGGAATTGGCAGGGATGTGTAATAAAATACCAAATATTGTCGAGTTTGAAGAATTATATTTGCTAATAGAACAGGAAAAGGTTGCCGAGTTTGGCCAAGTCGTATTTTAATTATTCAGCAATTGGCAGAAGAAAAATAATCAGTAGTACATCTAAGGGGAATATGTTTTTAAATCATTTTGGTGAAAGGGAGTACTTAGAAAACAGTGATTATATCTTCAACTCTTTTAGAGCTGAATATTAAAGAGAAAGACTTCTCACTTTAGAAAGGTTAATATTATTCCATCGCAAATAAAACTCAAGCCACAAACGTACTGAAACCTGTATGTATAAATACAGACCATCCTTAGCCTAAATTGATACCTTTTTTTGTGCCAATATATCTATATATATATATATATATATATATATATATATATATAACGGTATAAAAGCTTTAGGGACCCCAAAGACTCTGATTACATCCAGCCATATGGCACGGGACTCAATTTCCCCAAAACTGGACCATTGTTATGAATAGATCCCTCAGATTGAAGAAGGTGATAGAGCAGT
Source organism: Spea hammondii (assembly GCA_029215755.1). Taxonomy (NCBI): domain Eukaryota; kingdom Metazoa; phylum Chordata; class Amphibia; order Anura; family Pelobatidae; genus Spea; species Spea hammondii. The sequence goes on along the minus strand of JARDYJ010000001.1, from coordinate 184,411,148 downwards.
AGCACTTGTGCAATGGGCAGTCTGATGGTATAAGAATCACACCTTACTCAGTTTAAAGATTGAGTGCTGGATAGGCTAATTTGGGGAGATTATCCAAAAAAAAAAAGCCATCTGTTCAACCAGGTTGCGGGGAGAGCTCTGTACTGATGATGAGCAGTTTAAAAAAGTAAAAGAAAAAGTACTTTTCGATTATGAGTGGGTGGTATGAGGTGGTTAATTTAAATAGAAAAGTGAGAATGAATAAAAGGGAGAGGGTTAGACAGAAGAAAAGAATACAGAGGAGAGTTAAGGAAGGGAAAAGGGGGAAGAGTGATGGAGAAAGGAATTAAGAAAACATGATGGAAAAGAGGGAAAGAGGAAAAATGTAGTCAAAAAAGTGATGAAAATGACAGAAAGTGAAAGAAAGAGGCAGTGAAAAGAGAAGCAGAGGAAAATGAAATAAAGATGAATGACGAGAAGGAGGAAGAAGAAGAAAGACAGAGAGAGAGGAGAGAGATGGTGGAGAAAAATTGAGAGTGAAAGAAAAAAGAAAGAGGGAAAGAAAGACGGTTAAGTGAGAAGAAAGAAGGGGGGAAAAGAGAGAAAGACAAAAAAGGAAGAGGGAATGAGAGAAAAAAAGGGAGGAAGATATGAAGAGAGAGAAAGAGAGAGAGCAAAATGGGATATGCAGAGTGAAAGAAAGCGAGAGAAGAAAAAACCCAAAACCTTGCTTATTATCTGTGTCTGTTATTTAGAGGCAGTTGTGTCTCAATCTCTGTACTGTAGAGTGAAGGCAAATTGCAATGAGAAGTATGACATCCAAAAAAATGTAATATCAGTATATTGACTTTGTTGGATGACATCTAAGACGATCCGGGAAAGGCTCCGTGTCATTAAGTTAAAGAGAGGAAGGGTAAGAAAAATAAATAATTTAGATGAATTGAGGAGGAGACGGAGAGAGGAAAAGAGAAAGAGAAAGAGAGAACAAGAGGATGGAAGGGAGTAAGAGAAAAATGGGTTGGAGAAAAAAAGAGTAGAGGGGCAAAAAGCGAAGCAGGCGATGCAGAGAAAGAAGGTGAAGGAAAGAGAAGGGAAAGAAAGAGGGAGAGCGTGTAAGAGAAAGATTTTGGTCACTTGATGATGGACACAGACTAGTTAATTATAATCAATAACCCACAATGCACATCAATCACAGCCATAACCACTGAGACTGTCCCTCCACTTACTTCTATCTATCAAACCCTTTTTCCGTACCTACTTCCGTACCATCCCTTCTCTCTTTCCCTGCTGAAAATGGGTTGTAATGGTGCCAAAACAAGCAAATAAATGAACGCATTTATAATGAATATTCTGAGTTTTCACTTTAGTTTCTGTCTGCTTTGTTGGGGAACCCACCTGATTTTCAGATATTGCTACGAATGCACAAATTAGGCCAAATTCATTGAAAACGAAGTTCGTATGAATCCAAATTGAGACGTCTAAGAAACATTATCCGTTTTAGGCCTTTTTTGAAAGTTTTTACAAATGATAGAATATTGTCAGCCAAGACAAACGCGGAAACAGCCAATGAATAATAATCAAGGGTCAAGCCTGAAGACACAATGAGGGATAAGAAAAATACAATGTTGCGACAAAAAAAGTCTAAAAAATAATAAATCTTGGGATGACTAAAAGGACAAAGAAAACCGTATCTGATCAATAAAAGATCTGGTCGAACGAAAAAAAGCAAGACGCAAGTCTGATCGAAATGAATAAATTCTTTTGCATCGATCTGCGGTCAAACTGTAGAACACGTTGAAGGAACTCTTCTAGTTTTCACTTTAAAGAACATACGCGTCTCAGCTTCAACTTTATTACAAATTGGTTTTATTAATGTGTTGAAGAGAAGATACAAGAGCTACATCGCTTTACCTGTGTTGGTTTTTATTGGATAATTCCGTCATTGACTAACAGCAGTGGACTTCAAAGTGGAAGGAGCAGAAAGGGTCCTCTACCGTTATCTCAGCTACGTTGAGTGTTCATGTAAGGATCCTTAGACTGTCATGTGGTCCAAGGGCCAACATCTAAAGGTGGTTTCACCATCAAGTCAACTTGAGAAAGCACGGCATCCAACAAGTCTCAGTGTTTTGGGACAAAGTCCCGTAGTTCCAGGTAGTTGACCCACTTCTCCGCTTTTGCAGGCAGTGGGGATCATGGACGCGTTGGGGAGACCCTTTGATCTCCCCTGCCTGGCCCAAGGAACTGTAAAATCGATGGAGATGGAGGGTATATGAAGCTGCTCACAGTCCAGATGTCCACAGAAACATCATGGCTTCAACAAGGCACAGGCTACGGTGCAGATAATAAAAAATATTAGTATTTTAAAGCTTTCTTGTCTGTAAGGAAAAAAAATAGACCACCTTAAGGCAATGTTGCTCCATTCTTTTTCCAGATACTCATCTATTGTACCGATTTCATCACACATTAATATATTTCAGTGTCTAAATTGTTAGATCCACGGTGCCGATTGTAGAGTTCCAAGTCATTTTCCATATATATTACTATCGTATTATGAATTTAATAGTAAGAATCAGTTATGCTTTTTACCCCGGGGAATAAAATGTACATTGTGTACAGTGACTCACGAAATTCACTCCTACACAGTCTCTGGAAGTCAGCGCTGTGAACCGAGCACTTAAAGACTGCTCGGTATTAATTCTTCTTTATGTAAATTGAAATAAAAAGCAGAACCATTACACGTGTCTATTCCAGGATTATTTTCTTAGCGGGTTTTAGAATATCTGTGGTATGTAAAAGCCTTACGAGTGCAGCTGCAGTAGCATCGTTTTGCTTCATGTATTATATTCGACAAAAAAATAAATTCATATATATCTCTTTTTATATATATATATATATATATATATATATATATATATATATATATATATATACAGGTATATATATATATATATATATATATATATATATTATATTGGAGGTTAATGCAGTATATCCACTCTGCATTTGGAAAAGTCATCCCCAATGAGCTTCTCTGATGGAAAAGAGGTGGTTGTACATATGGCCTTTCAATAACATATTCATTTTGTATAAATTACAGGCAATTAGCTAAAAAAAATGTTTTTTTTACATAGATGCAGAAGTGGATTGTCCCATCGGGATAGGGTTCTCCGTCACTTCCGCCCTGGTACACCACAGATTGGACTGGAGCAGAAGAAGTGGTCTGGGGTTTATTTAGTAAAGTGAGAGTTGGAAAGGACTATGGTTTCCAATTTCTCCTGCAAGAGGGGCTGAGCCGGCCCTGCATAGTGCATCTTTCAAGTGCATCTTTCATAGTGCATCTTTCAAGGAGATTTTCAAGTAATTTCACTGATTTAACTATACATTAAAAAAATATCTTTTGTGCAGTAGAACCTCACTGAGCTGGACCTTTGTAATGTATCTGGATGTGGGTTAGTGGAAACGACAACTCTAACGCAAACTCATAATTCAACCATCTGTGCATCTATGCAATGACTACATCTCCAATACCTTCCACCGCACTAGGACAAAAATAATATTGAGGACCTTTAGGACACCAAAATAGAACTCTGTGGAGCCACCAATGATGAAGGTTGAGGTGAAGCATCTCTGCAAATGACAGGTCACAGCAAGCACCTTAGTGGCAAATTGACATTGGGCGCTGTCCTAGGCTTGACCCATATGCACCAGCATAGGACACCGCAGCACCAAGGAAAGCACTACGGAGCTTGTGTCAGCTTGGCAAAGCCCTCCATGGGCCAGTTTGGAAGATCTCCCTTGTAGCCGGCACACTGGAGTGTCACAAACTCCCCACGATATCTCCAAGCCATAAATCAGTCTCCATTCCAGCTCAGATGCCGACCCATCCGATCAATCGCGATATCACCATTCACCTGATGCATTCCGGGGTTTAAATCCTAATCACAGTCATTTAACTCATTGGTTCTCTTTAGAACTGAAATGTTTTGGGGGTCTTAGGGCCACGAGCACCACCATCCACAACAAACCCTTAACCGCAGAAGTACTTCTGCCCTGAAACGTCTTACAAGGGGTTGAGCCCCAAGCTAAGGGGACAGGGACTTCGATGATTCCAAAAGTGAGAAGGCTCAGCTGTAGGCAGGTAAAAGTTCGGGGCTTTACCTGCCGGCGATGGGTCCCGGCGACGCGACATTTAGTTATCGTGTTTTTTTTGTGGATAACTAAGAATATGTCACTAACTCTCGCTTTTGGAGTGCAAAATGTTCTAGTATTATCTTTTTTTAAAAAAAAATATTTTTATATACAGCTATTGCAATGACTTAAGGCTTGGATATTGATGTTTCTATACAATTCCTTACAATACAAAAATTATTTATCTTGAAATAAGCTGTTATTTGTGGTGTTTTTTTAAGGTTCAGCTTGTGAAATTTACCATTTGCTACAAAAGACAATTTATGTATTGACAACAGGAAAAAAGTAGGATAATATACCCTAGCAGCAGTAATTTCAGAGAAAAATTGCCTCTAATCGTGGAAAAATTGCGTTTATCTGTATTTTTTCTAAGTGTTTGTTTTCTTGTTATTTTCTCATGCCCAACAGACTCATCGCAGAGACCAAAACGGGTTGTGTTATAATCATGAGTGTTCATGTATGCCACAAATATTGAAGTACACAGCCTCACAAAATGGAACTAGACATCAAAAATATTGAGTTTTAGAAAAAAGGCTGTTAGGTCTAAAACGCAGCTTATGGCATAACTAAATTACTTTATTAAAACATTATATATCTTGTTCTTTTTTTTTTATCTGCCAATCAGTATAATAGTTTTGAAGATATTTTGTTTTAAAAACTAGTAGCAGTCTGTGGCAGAGCCAGCATTATCTAATCAATTAGGAAGGAAGGAAGAAAGGAAGGAAGGGAGGAACGGAGGAAAGAAGGAAGGGGGGAGGAGGGAAGGAAGGGATGAAGGAAGGAAGGAAGGGATGAAGGAAGGAAGGAAGGGATGAAGGAAGGAAGGAAGGAAGGAAGGAAGGGAGGAAGGAAAGAAAGAAAGGAAGGAAAACAGTTTCCTTTACATTTTTAAATCCAGCACATTATACTCAATAGTTTTGTAAAAGTAGTGGTACTTAGGCATAAAATCTGTAAATTTTCAAATAAATTAATAAAAAAATAGTTAACAATGAAATTAAACATGTACCAATTTGGGAAAATATATTCACTCTCTCTGTAATATATATTAAAGTATGGAAAGCTATAGCATTTAGGAGCACTAAAAATGTGAATGAGCTTCTGCTGGAACATTCTGCTGAATGAGTATCATCAAGTCAGATAACTCCAAGGCTGTGAAACTGCTAAACTTGGCTTTTAGCCCAATGGCATAATGGCCAGTGTGTCTGTCCTAGTGACCAGAAGAAATAGCCCATAAGAATTAGAAATACTTAATAATAATCAATAATTAATTGTAAACCATTAGAATGGAAACCATGACTATTGTGTTTTATTTTTCACCACCCAATCTTTGTTATCTGACACAAAATTAGATATCCTTTCTTTCAGTAAAAAGAATAAAGAAAGAAGAACCGGTCAATTTGGCAAGATTTTGGTCTTGGAATAAGCCCAGATTACTATATGATGACTTAAGTTCCAACAGGAAAATCTATCTTCCTTATATTTGGCAATAAATGGAACCAAGATTGGATCTTTAAAAAGTGTTTACTGAAATTCCCTGAACTCTCTGGTGTTTTAGAGCTTGTGTGAAATATATATATGCCCATATTACTGATCATAAATCTTAGTTTGCATCAAGTTACTCAGAACAATTACTTTTACAGAAAAAAATAAAATAAAATAAAAAAGGGAATATCAGAATGTTCTGCATGAATACAGGCTTGGAGTCTAGAAAATAGCAACTCTTGTTTTGGGTCAGAAAATGATACTTCTGAACATCTATGGAACCCAGAAAATGGTTCAGTTTTTGGGGTTTTTGGCATATTTTTGGGTGTATTTCTTTTTTAATGGACGTAGAATAAGGTAGCCATGAAACTAGCATGCTGCTGATTGGGCATCACTTACCCAATCAGCAGCAATTTCCGTCATGTTCTTCGTTGGTCTTGTAATAGTTAATCACCTAAAATAGACTTCCAGTGATGTAGTATTGGCAGAAACATCAAAGGAATTAAAGAAAGCTTGGAATGTGCGAACAGCTGACCTAAAGAATTTGTCAGTTAAATTGATTCAAGAAGAACAGATTTGATTGGCCAATGCTTTTATTCTTTCTCAAGCAACTGGTCCAGATAAGAGGATCAGGTCAGGGCAGGCAGCAAACAAAGTCAGAATCAGGCAATGGTTTGGAACTAGAGATCAAGCCACATATTACACCAAGAGATCAAGAGAGAACCCAACCAACTGATGGCCGAGGGAGTCCTCAGCAAGGTTTAGATATGGAAAGCTTGGTCCTGAATTAAAATAAATGATTTAAATAAATAAAATATAAATAAAATTAAATATGTTTTATATTTTCTTGCGCGTATATCTTTATGATAAGACATGGTACATGTACGTAAAAATAATGCATATATGTATATATATATATATATATATATATGTTTCCTTGGCCGTATTAAAGAATGTTTAGGATGGCTAAAAAATATTTTTTTTTCTTAAATCAATAGCCTGTGAAACATGAGGAAAAAAAAAGAAGAAAATCATTACTAAACAATCAAAGTTGGAGCACATTATTAAGGATTTTCTTCCTCGCATAGTCTCGGTATTTCTCTATATTTTCATTTGAGAGCAGACAGGTAATAATACTCAACTTGTTTGTTTTTGCATTTCATTTGAAGGAAAAGATCAATATGGCAGTTTTTACACATTTTGTACTAGGAGATTTTACCGAAAAAAAACCATGAATGCCTGTCACATTTTCTGGCATTTAAATGTCAGTAATTAAGAGTTTAGATTTGTGAATAAATCAATAATCCCTTTCTCTTATTGATGGGCAAATGCATCTCCGTCAGTCAAAAAGAGAACTGGGCCCCATGGACCATGGACTCGTATCCTAGAAATCTCTAGCTGTTGGTGTATCACCACTCCATGAGGCTGAGCCAGCCAAAGGCACATGAGTTTTACTAAACTATAAATCACATCATTCTCAGCTAGTCAAAAGATCATGAAGCTCAAGCACCGAGCATTGAAGCTGCCGCTTCCCTTTAGGATCTACAAACTTGTTGAGCGTCTCGATTGTCTCGGTTATCCACTAGACGTTCACATGCTACACCATATCTAACCCTTCTAGGTATGTATCTCCAAATGAGGTGACCCAGAGACTCTTCAAATATTAAACAGTCCATTCACTAAACAGGGTGTGCATTCAAGTTGGCAGAAGATGGGATAGAGGGAGAGGAAGAGCATGGGGCCAATGCCTTTATAAACTGGAAATCTAACCCAATGGACTGGTGGTAGTTGAGGGCATCTATGCCCCCAAAACATATTCCTACACTCTTTCCCTTATCTCACTGGCCAATGGATAATTATACACAACTCCAACGTACATGAGGTGGAGGATGGAGGCGTTCTTTGGCCCTCCATAGTAAATCGGGATCGACTATCCCTTCATAGGGTCTTCACTGCTAAACCAATATCCCCAGTTATACTGGAAATTTAAACTCTTGGCACATAGAATAAACAATTGGATGAGTGTAGACTCAAGTTTTTTTTTGTGTAGACAAAAACAAACTGATTTAATTGAGAACATTTTATCAAGATGTAAGATCACAAAATGGACAGGTGGACTAAAAATCATTGGTAGACTTCTTGAGGAACATCTAGTCATAGACTATATCACATATTACATGGCCAGAAGTTTTCTTTTATTGATATGGCTGCAGAACAAGGGGCGCAGAGAACCCCAGTCTACACAGCGAAGAAGGACTTCACCTGGAGAACTTGGGCAAACATGGTGAGTTCCCAAGCATGGTCCAAGCCATGCCTATAAGTAGACTATTCTGAACAACCAGGAATTGACCTTGACACCACTATATTTTACATACTGTATCTTCCCAATCAGTTGGCTTTAATCCTCCCCTTCCAAAACCAAGTTAATAGGCTTCAAAGAACCAGCAAGCATAGCAGAAAAAAGTTAATTTCCCTCAGAATATGTCAACCCCCCCTTCAAAAACGATTATTTAGATCTACGCATTTTATCAGGCGTTAACCACCTGCAATAAATATCTATATCATCTGCATATCTTTCCGCCCCATAGAACCTAATATAACATAATTTAAGATGACACCTGTTTTGTGAACTTAGGTTATTCGAAATATTGTTTGCTATTGAAACATTGTTGCAATAATAAAAAAATACAGGTAGCTGATATACTCCTGCGGCGGCGGATATGAATGTCTCGTATGCGTGCAAAGCGAATCCCCTTTTATGCTTCATTTTAGCTTAAAATCTTTTTTGTCATTAAATTTGAATATTATTTTCAAGAAAGAAAAAAAAAAAAATTATATAGATTTGATGTCTTAGAATTCATCCAACTTTTAAATCCCTCTGAAAGAAATGCTTTTCATAAACATTATTATTCTCCAGTTGGAATATTAGGAAATATATAATACGTTTCTCGGAAACGAGCACCTTGCCACATTTGCATAATAATATCTCCACGGTGGCTTTGACAGACGGGGCTTCATTCATGGTAACATACTGCTCGGGATTTAGCAATAGATTAAAAAATAAAAATTAAAAAAAATAACGGCGCCTTGTAAAATAATACAATCGCATTGTTAAGTGCGTTATAACTTGTGCCGCAGGTTAAGTAGAAGATAAAAAAAAAGAAGGTTCATCCGTGAAAGGTTAAACAAGAATGATGTCATTGCCGGGCGGAATCCTTTGGAAGGTCCTAGAATCATCATTATATATGTTATTATTATTATTATTAGTATACAGATGTGGCCAAAAGGTCTAACTATTATTGAACTCTTGGATGGTGGAAGGTCTAGGTGGCTTTGTCCCATGATTGTCCATGCCGGAAATGGCGGCTCTAGTGTCTCTGGAAACAGCTGGCCTTGCAGGGCATCTAAATACGTTTTTGCAAGATGGGGCAACATCCAAGCCCTGGCCAATGGATGGTGCATTTGGTAGACTATGGTAGATTTCTGGTGGGGAAGTGCCCCTCTCTTACCCCCCCAACTGCGTCATCAAACCATGGGGGTAGATTTTTAATACTATTTTTGGCACTAAAGGTATTTCTATAAACTGATTGGATTTTAAGCTGGCTCCATAACACAGGAAGGGACTCTAAACATGCTGAATATTTTAAACATGCATGGGGTAGGCATACGGCTCCTGACTCCAAGACGAGACCAACGACTGATTAAGGTCTGAGTCTTTACAGCTGGAGAAACGGGCGACTAGACGGGGGACGGATGTAAGAGCTGAAGCCTTACTTGGTCCTTGAGCTACACTTATATTAAGCCTTATGCCTATCCCATGGAGTTGACCCCAACAGCTTCTACTGGAAGGCCATTAGATGTAGTCACTACCATACCCCAGTCTCTCATGTTGTAATCTAAAACTATACGTTTCCTTCATGGAGACTAAGATTTTGCCCAGTTATTACAATTTCTATATTACTATAATTTATATAGTGCCATCATATTCCACAGCGTGCTACGATGGGTAAACTGAAGTAGCGCATCCCATAACAATTCAGGACTTACAGAACCAAACAAGATGCTTTGTTAAAAAAAAAAAACAATGGGGAAAAAATTGTAAAAAAAAAGAATTCGGAATAGAAAGCTCTAAAATGTTTATCGGACTCATTCTTTAGAAACCGAGGTCCATTGTCTCAGGAAGTGAATAGCGTAAATGTCTTTAGTACCTAAAGTACTTCTATATATCATTAAGTGATAAGTGGGAGTGATTCATTGCTATATTACTGTGAAATAGGTTTAGTAGTTCGGTACAGTTAATTGAAACTAAATTGACATTTTAATTATCTTGCCTTGTAAAGGGAGTCGTATATTGTATGTATTAAAAAAAAAAAAGAGGGAAACTTCTGATAAGCTTGTGATGATGTACAAGATAATACGTGCATTTCAATGAATAGAGCATAGTCCCTTAAAATATTATTATTCATTTCTAAATACACACATTGGTCACTTTATTAGGTAGACCTCGCTGGTACCGGGTCGGACCCCCTTTTTGCCTTCATTCTTGGTGGCAGACTTTCTACAAGGTGCTGGAAAAATTCCTCAGAGATTTTGGTCCGTATTCCATGATGCGAATCTCCCGTCCCCCCGCATCCCAAAGGTGCTCTACTGGATTGAGATCCGGTGACTGCGGAGGCCGTTGGAGTTCAGTGAACTCATCGTCACGTCCAAGAAACCAGTTTGAGATGATGTGAGCTTTGTGACGCGGTGCGTTATCCTGCTGGAACGAGCAATCAGAAGATGGGGACACTGCGGTCATAAAGGGATGGACATGGTCAGCAACAATATTCAGGTGGTCAATTGGTACTAAGGGGCCCCAAGTGTGCCAGGAAAATGTCCCCCGCTCCATGCTTTTATGGAATATGAATATCGCAGCTGGAATCGAGACTCATCAGACCAGGCAACGTTCTTCCAGTCTTCCATTGTCCAATTTTGGTGATTCTGTGCGAATTGTAGCCTCCGTTTCCTGTTCTTAGTTAAATCCCCTTTCTTCCCCATTCTGATGGTCAGTTTGAACTTCAGCGAGTTGTCTTGACCGCCTCTACATGCCTAAGTGAGTTGCTGCCATGTGATTGGCTGATTAGCTATTTGTGTTATGCAACAGGGATCTAAGTAAAAATAAAAATCTAAACAAAAAAAATCCAAAATAGTAAAACAAAATACTTATACTAAATGGTGGTATATATATATATATATATATATATATATATATACACACACACATATATATATATATATATATATATACACATATATATATATATATATATATATATATATATATATAGTAAATATATAAAAACAGGAGCAAAAGAGACTCTATCTTTCTATTCAATATATAACTTATTAGATGATTGAACAAAAATGTAACAGGATGAAATGCACAGGTGGCCTCGTGTGTTTATATACGCAGTTATTCTTTTACGAGAATAGGCTTCCCGCCGCCAGCGCTGGAAAAAGTACTGCGGGGGAAAAACATGATTTCACCCATCAGTAATTAAATTGTTAACAGCAGCTTGGACAACACTGGCCGAAAGAAAGATGAGCTATATAACATGTATATTAAATGTGCAAGAGTGGAACAGAGTAAAAAAAAAACAAAAAAAAATTAAATTGCGTTTCAAATATATAAAGAATAAAATATGTATAAATTATTTGACCAATGAGAATCTGTTAAAATGCCCTTTTTTCATTAACAAAATATATACCCCCTTTCCTTCTAGACAGGCGAGGCAGACAACCCTTCCCCCCACCATATAACCTTTCTACACCACGCAGTAGGCGTTTTCTCTCTGTATCTTACTCCCCAACGCAGATTTACCCCCCATTCAGATCTGCCTTATCCCCAGGGAGTGAGACCTGAAAATTAGGACTGCCGCGTGTGGATCGGGACCGCTGTGAATAATACTCAAAAATATTTCCAATAAAAATACATAAAAATATATATATATATAAAAATAAAAATAAAATAAAATATATATATATATATGTACTATAAAAAATTATAGGGGTCATGAAAAATAAATTGTATTTTATGGTTAAAAATGAAAATGGAAAAGGTTTTTTTTTTTTAAATACTGAATATCCATAATAAAAATAATATTAAGCGATAGATAAATATTTGCTAGATAACGGCTTTATCATTGTTTTAAAAAGAACTCTCTGTTCTAATCTAAGTTTTAAGGTTTCTTGAGGTCAGATTTAAATGCCAGTATGAAGCTAACAGAAACAGATGGACCAGCTCCCTCCCTCCATCCGAGCTTTCTCCGCTGATTTATTTTACAGTTGTTAAATTGCAAGTGTTACTTTTTTGTACCTGATTTTGTTCCTGGAAGGATGTGACGGAAAGTTGCTAACATGATATGACATGGCCGGCTCGGTAGAAAATTATCTAGTCCTGTTCGTCCTGTTCGTTTAGCGATAACTGTCAACGGTGCTCATCGGGCAGTATACAAAGCAACGGTGGCAAGTTCATTTACTGTTTCAACATATTCTTGGTTTCGGTCTTCATAAGAGGACTTTTAAGACCTATTTTGAGGCCAAATAAGCGAAATCATCTACATGGACCTCATGTTTCTTCATTCCAAGGTCTTCACAGCATTCCATCTATAAAAAATTACTTTCCCCAGTTTTTTCCCCATAATATAATGTTTTCAGGCAGCTGCATATCCGCCGTTTGTATGATTCTCACTCTGTTATCTGATCCCCGATCTACTAAACCCCCCCAACTCCTTATCATACTGCCTGTGGGGAACAATAGAATGGCTCAGTCTTAATCACCCAGTTGGACTCTCTGACTAATGAAAGTCCATGGAGGAACGGACTTCAATAGCAGGAAATAGTAAAAAAAATAAGATAAAATATCATAAAAATAAAGTGAAAAATCTGCTAAGATTAAAAAAAATGTGTAATAAAATACACAAAATATTAAAAAACAAAGGAAATACTGCTGAAATCTCTATCCACATTTGTATTGTTAAGTAAATAAGTAATTCATTGATTAAATTAATACTATTTGAGAAAAGTGGAAAATGCATTGCAAAAAAACCAAATACCGGATAATTTTAACCAGAAGTCTCTTCGAGGGCGGAGTCTGGAAATAAAAAAAATAAATTAGGAGCTCTAAAGGGTAACGCAGCGGGTTTCTACTCTCCAACTCACATACGTTGGCTCTGCATCTGATATAACGGCACATCGGCAGTCATTGTGCGTAGATGGCTGGGCACTTCATTAGCGCTGTTTCTCTGTGCTTTAAGCTTCTGAAGTTCAAAACGTGATGTGAAACGGGGAATAAAAACAACATTTCAGAGCAGATTTTTTTTTTTATTTAGTAAGGCGTTAAACCACAGGAGACCGCTCAGGCTGTTCGATTTTTTTTTTATTGGGCATGGCATCTTATATTTTGTTTTTACTACGATGTGCGTAGGAATGGTTTTAGAATGTAAAGTGTTAATTTGTTTCTGTGGTAGAACATGTACAGATATATGGTCTTTATCATACCTGGAAACTTCTGGGCTCCGGCTACCCGGAGCCTTCCCTTGCGTGACGCGGCCAATAACGTCGGCGGGCGGTCCCGCCTACTTCGGAGGCGGTTCCGCTGACATCAGGGCTGTTCCCCTGATGTCAGTGGGCGTTCCCGCTGACATGACGAGAAGCGGAGGATTCGGTGTTGACTCAGAGAAGCGAAACTCAAGTAAGGGATTATTAGGGTAAATAATTAAGATTTACATAACATATATAAATGGCTTGGTCGGTGTTGGACGGTGTCAAGCTTGAGATCAACCTATAGCTCAGCCTTACTCATAAAGCGCGATGGAATGCTAGCTGAAGCCGAGCTAGCTCAGACTAATCTACTTGTTTAGTCTTTTGGTTCTCGCGACTACTCATTTGATCTTTAAGTGGAAAGTGAGTCTGCTTCATAAACCTAGTCTAGGGTCTGGTTCAACCTATTGACCTCTACTCACCAACGAGAAATCAAGATGATACATAGTAACTAATCAACAGTATCGAGAAAATATAAAAAAAATGTTAAATAACCACCCGCTCCTTACTATCATAAAATAAGATTCATACAAAATCCATTGATCCAAAATCATCGATATTGGTCAACAGAGAAAAGGTGCCTCTACATTCCAGTTCTAGACTGGTCTTATGTGCTGTTGGAGATTCTTCCTATGTAATGGCCCCAGTAGGTGGAAATCTGAGACTCCTCCAAACATGGATTCACCGGAGGCCAAACTATTTAAACTCTCTCTGTTCTCGGCCGTGTTAATCGCCCTCCCTTTTTTTGTATGGAGTATAAGATACCCCTGGGGCATCTTGGACCACCAACCCCAAGCCTTAGGTCCGCTTTGACTTGTTCAGTGCCTTCGCCTTCTAAAATGTTACCAGATACGTGAAATCCTCTATTAATGAATTCTTAAGGCAATGCTAAAAATCATTCACTAGTCTCAACTACTTTTTTCAAGCAATATCAATATTTATTGTTTTATATAGCGCCATCGAATTCCGTAGCGCTGTACAATGGGGTATATATATTCTCACTCCTACACACATTTGAAGAATATTTTTCCACAATGGAAATAGTAAAAAATAATGCATATGACTTTTTTTTTTATTCCCCGGTGGAAAAACTGTCACATTTTCTTTAAACCCCAGGTTAAGTTTCTACCAAGTCTCAACTTCTCAGAAAGCCCCCCCAAGACACTTGACTTTTAAAATACATAACATAAAAGATTTAAGTCTTATAAAAATATATTCTATTTTAACTCTTTCGTTACCTAAAAATATTGGTTTCTGAGTAAAATCCTAAAAGTGCACTGGAATGCTGTATATACTAACAACCCCCCGGCGCTGTATACAGTAATATAACCCCCCAGCGCTGTATACAATAATATAATCCCCAGCGCTGTATACAGTAATATAACCCCCAGCTCTGTTTACAGTAATATAATCCCCCAGCGCTGCATACAGTAATATAACCCCCAGCGCTGTATACAGTAATATAACCCCCCAGCGCTGTATACAGTAATATAACCCCCTGCGCTGTATACAGTAATATAACCCCCCAGCGCTGTATACAGTAATATAACCCCCCAGCGCTGTATACAGTAATATAACCCCCAGCTCTGTTTACAGTAATATAATCCCCCAGCTCTGTATACAGTAATATAACCCCCAATGCTGTATACAGTAATATAACCCCCCAGCGCTGTATACAATAATATAACCCCCAGCTCTGTATACAGTAATATAACCCCCAGCTCTGTTTACAGTAATATAACCCCCAGCACTGTATACAGTAATATAACCCCCAGCGCTGTATACAGTAAAATAACCCCCAGCGCTGTATACAGTAATATAATACCCAGCACTGTATACAGTAATATAACCCCAGCACTGTATACAGTAATATAACCCCCAGCACTGTATACAGTAATATAACCCCCAGCGCTGTATACATTAATATAACCCCCCAGCGCTGTATACAGTAATAACCCCAAGCACTGTATACAGTAATAACCCCCAGCGCTATATAAAGTAATAACCCCCAGCGCTGTATACATTAATATAGCCCCTCAGCGCTGTATATAGTAATATAACCCCCAACGCTGTATACAGTAATATAACCCCCAGCGCTGTATACAGTAATATAACCCCCTCGCTGTATACAGTAATATAACCCCCAGCACTGTATACAGTAATATACCCAACGCTGTATACAGTAATATAACCCCCAGCACTGTATACAGTAATATACCCCCCAGCGCTGTATACAGTAATATAACCCCCCAACGTTGTATACAGTAATATAACCCCCAGCACTGTATACAGTAATATAACCCCCAGCGCTGTATACAATAATATAACCCCCAGCGCTGTATACAGTAATATAACCCCCAGTGCTGTATACAGTAATATAACCCCCAGTGCTGTATACAGTAATATAACCCCCTCGCTGTATACAGTAATATAACCCCCAGCGCTGTATACAGTAATATAACCCCAGCGCTGTATACAGTAATATAACCCCCAGCGCTGTATACAGTAATAACCCCCCCCAGCACTGTATACAGTAATGTCAGTTGGTGTTGACAAAAACCTGGTTTTATCTCTATTTATCTGCAGACCTGGAGCCGCCATTGCTGCCAGTCATGTGATATTTTGGGTGACTTTCCCGGCTCAAATACCACACTGAGCTGATGCTTTATGGCAATGCTAGCCACATCCGAAAGTCCATAGACTTTCATTAGTCAGAAAGCCCTGCTGGGTGATTAAGACCGAGCCATTCCATTGTTCCCCACAGGCAGTATGATTAGGAGTCGGGGGGAGTGTTTAGTAGATCGGGGATCAGATAACAGAGTGAGAAATCATACAAATGGCTGATACGCAGCTGCATGTGTAAAAAGTAAAACAGAAAAACAATAATGCAGATCCTCTGAACAGGAAGTCACGATGGACGATTCCATATTGCGAAGGTTTATTCGACGCGTGTAACTTTTGAGACGTGACAGGCGGTCTTTAATCTAATATCTGTAACTCTTCCCGGAATTTCCACCACGTGTTCAAGATTTCCAAAAGACCTAGAAATGAGTTGCCTTTGGGAATAATTTGCAAGGGAGGCATCTTAACAATAACCGTCATTAGGCTTTAGTTAAACATCTTCCTAACGCTACGCACATCAATCAACGCGCGGTGGCTTCTGGTTCATTTTTTTTCAGGCGAGAGTGGGGAGTGGGATGAACAAGAACATAAATGAAGGTGTAGAGGAAGCTAAAAGTTACCTAATCAAGAATAGAGTACATTCTGAAAGCCCTAATCAAATCCCCTCGCTGGATTTTATATTTTTTTGATAATGATAGCTTTCCTTTCTTTTTGTAAAATGCCTTCTCATCAGTTTCCCTTGTCATTCACCTTCACTCATTTACAATTATTCTCTATGTATTATCGTAGGAGGCCAATGATTCATATCCAGAAAAAAAAAAAAAAACCAATTGTACTTTTCTGTTACTTATTATTCTACCCACCAGAAAAGATAAAGAGTACGCCGATACACAAAGGAAAACTCTCGCTAAAATATAAAATTCCTGCTCTGTAAAAAAAAAAAGATTCAAAAAAAATATACATGTGTGTGAGCGTTTTCAAATCTTCTGCTCGTGTGGGGGAAGGAGATTTCCTGCGCACTTGTAAATCTCTCGAGCGGTTCCTGTACGTTTATCAACAAGGGGGCAGCTGAAACATGGAGCGTAAATGGAATTGTGCAGATATATCGTTCCCCTTGTGCGTATTAAATTGTAAATATTTTAAATGCCTTTTCCTCAGGTTAAAAAATGCTTCCTGGCCAGGCAGTGGGGTAATATAGAGCTGCAGGAGACTAAAAAAGAGTCCTGGCAGTTATGTTGCCTCCATATTCTACATTCTGGCAGTAGCTGCCAACACTCCTAAATTGCCTGGCCATTTTTTTTATTGATACTTGCCTCGTGATTCTTGGAACTGATGATAACATGCGCGAAGAAGGAATCATATCGGCGTGTTCACTGGGGTAATAACAGGGCCGGCCCTACCGTGGAGCTGAGTGGGGCAATTGCCCCAGGCAGCACTTTTGATATATATACTAAATGTGTTCAGCTTTCATTGGATTTTAATCCTAAATATAAACATTTCCTTATTTGGAAATCATCTTTTACACCTGAGGGTTCCCAAATAATTAATTTTCAATTCCAGCTGCTATTAACACATTTGACCACCAGATGGAGCCACCAATTTCATCATATGTTAAAAGTCAGCAAACGGTACATATATATCCATTTCTCAATCAATTTGATTACCCACTACTGTAACTGTACTAAAATAATAAAGCCACGTCAGTCTGGTGTAACATTGTTTTATTCAAAGGCAAAAATAATCCACAAGTGTGCAAATACTATAAAGTCAAGCAATATTTTGAAAAATATTTGTGTGCATGTTAGAAATTTTGATATTGACCAAAACTGCATTAATAAAATGCTTAGAAAGTAATCATTTATGGTATTATTTCCATAGCGTCAGGGAGATCCTGATGATAAGATGACATGGTAAAAGTCCCATTGTCTACTGAAGTCCTTAAACCCTGTTGATGTGTACTGTGGACCATTGTCAGAACACACAGCATTGAGTATTCCATGTCTGGCAAAATGAGCATCGTGGTAGACTTAGTATCCAGCAACTTCCCAAAAATTAGAGCCATCATTTACTGTTAAGTATTCTTTTGCCTGAAATATGAACAACTTTGTTCCTACTTTTCCCCATGGTCGTGATGGTAATTCATAAGGATGCACGGTCTCAAATGTACAGCATATCTCAAACTGTTCAAAAATATTGTGCATTCATACCTTATTAATTCATTCATTTATGGACTAAATACCCGCCGTCTTTGAATAAAATACTCGCCTGAAGAATGAGCTCGTCACATATATGGTAGAACGGGAATGCTCTTATGGGTGTCTATTTCTTGACATAGGGCCATCTCTTTAATGTAATTTATTTTAACACTTACCGCAGCCCTTGAAATAGACAGGTGCTGCAACATGTTTACAGCCTCAATCTGTTGTTTAACCCTCTGTGGTGCTTTCCTGTAGACATTTTCTCTATAATGTATCTGCCAATGTCGGAAGATTTCCTGGACAGTAATATTTTATATTTTTGTCGACTAAGCATCATGTGCTGAAACATTTGGGTGCTTTACATTTTTTTCATAATTTCTAGTGGATTGTGATCTGGCTGTACCATTATTTTAAACATATATCTACTGGTGAAACGTCTCCATCCCAGACAGACAGCAAGCAGCTCTATCTTAGCCCATTGTGCAACTTGCTGTTGCTTGTTTTGCTTGCATGAATGCATGAATAGACCCTTTTCTGATGCATCACATTGTAGCTGTAACATTTCTATCGGGTCTTAATGCTTTATTATTTGTGCAAGGGCCGCCATCAGGGGGTACAACCATCACAGGGACGCTCAAGAATGACCCCCACCTTGATTTCGCCCCATGGGCCTCCATCCACTCCTATATAGCACCCTTTTGGGTTAATTGTTGTAATGCTTCACACATTTCTGAGAAATTCTTACAAAACCTACAGCGGCCGTTGACCATCCCTAGAAATCAATGAACTCCTTTGATGTTTGTTGGTCTGCGCGCTTCCTTAATGGCTTGAAGTTTTTCTTAAGCTGGAATTCTTCTAGGTTAAATGTAATATTCTTTTACCTACATTGCTCTGGGAACTTCCTTAGTTTAATATTATGGCTTCTTCCTGCTTGTTACCTTGTCCTACAACCAAGATGTCACCAGCAATTATTTTAACACTAGGTCTTAGTTTCCAAGATGGCTTCTTCACTATTACCATACTGCTGATCCAATCTACGCTCCCCTCTACTGGTGCTATTTTATATTTTTATATTCTCTCGGCCAGTGACATGGCCAATGACATGGCTGCAAAAATGGGCAATTTGTCCAATTTCTCCCCTAGAGCATAGAAACAAAACGCTGGTTCTAAAGTTCTTCTCAGAATGTCCTCGTATTCTTCCCCTGATTTCCGTGTCTACAGCTGGTCTTGGCTGCCAAGGATCTCAGTGGAACTGGCTCTCGAAATTGTTTTCCACGTTCTTCGCACTTTTGCCCAAATGTAGGGCATTTCTCTTCCAGTCCCGTGGAATTTCCCACAGTAATCTATCATGCTTGCATCCTACTTTGTGCCCCTTTGAAAGTATTGGTAAAGCTGCCACCATATTTTACCGCGCTTGTTGTATAAGAACCGAATCCAAAGCTTAGGGCAGGTAAACATTCTAAACTTTATTAACAATGCTAATAACAGGGCCACTGACTTCGCCACTTCCTGTATCGGCGGCCTGCCGCCTCATAGTAGTTCCAGCGCTGCGCTATAATTTATCCCTCTTGGAACTACAGCTGACATTTATGGTTCCACAAATATTGTCAAAATCATGGTAATATTTGAATTTTAAAAAGACAACAATCCCTGCATGCTGAACGTTAAGCTTCTTTGGACGCAGGAACAATTGTTTCATCCATTTTGTCCTAAAGCCCCCTCCCCAAACAAAAATAACCAAATAAAACTCATATATAACTTTATATATATATATGGCATTATCTTTTATGAGCTATAATTCCTATAACCATCAGTCAGAATGATGATTAGGGTCATAGAGAGAGTACTTGTTACTTCCATGAGCTGCGCATGCAGTCTGTATGTATGTGCAACACATGTATTACATACCTCCCGACAGTGCCAGTATTCGTGGGACAGTCCTGATTTTCAGGCATTGCCCCGCTGTCCCATGTGGAGGTCCCTTTCAGTGTCAGCGGGGATCACAATTCGGTTGTGAAGACCCTCTCATCTCCCCTCCCAGACCCAGAGAGCTCTAAAATCAATGGAGGTCTGTACTGTAGCAATTATAGCCTGGGAGGGGAAGCGTGATTTGCCTTAAACTAGACATTTTCAGAAAAGCTAAACATGTAAAATATTCATATGGTTGTCACTTAAGCAAAAAGACTAGTAGACATGAACACAGGATATGTCACGTTTTCATTCCTTACCCATAGTTACGCGGTCTCATTCATTTGCATAAGGCGGCCATTTTATATACAGCTTTCATCACAGCACTGGGTTGGTAACACCCTTACAAAAAATTACTGCAATTTTTTCTGAAGTAATACTGCAGTTTTTTGGACATGAAAAAACTGCAATACTGCACTTTTACTGCAGTATTACTGCACATTTACTGCACTTTTTTTTTTTTATATTGCAAACCTACAGTTGTAATTCAATGTACCGCAGCTTTATTGCATTTGTACTTCCGTACAAAAACAACTGCAGTACAACTGCAGTACAGTGAAGTACAAATGCAGTACAACTGCAGTAAATGTCCAAAAAACTGCAGTATTACTTCAGAAAAACTGCAGTATTTTTTTTGTGAGGCCCGGACTGGCCATCGGGCACACCAGGCATTTGCCGGGGCAGGGCCGGATTGACTTAGGGGCTAATGGAGCTGCAGCTCCAGGCCCCTACCTTAAAATAGGCCCAGTCAGAACCGGAGTGACTGGGCCTATGCGGCCGTCCTTAATGCAGGGGAAAAGGGGCACCTGCCCCTTAAGCCCGCAGCAACTGCGACCGGGCCCGCAACTCTAGCAGCAGGCCCGCTACTTACCTGGCAGACGCGCGTGAGCAGCGTCTCTTCTACCGCCAGGGGGACGCAGGAATCCAACGGAACCATGTGACGTACGTCACTGTATTACCCTCCACCACTTCTGATGCATAAATACATATTTCAGTTTTTAACAACAAAAATGCAAATTTCCGGGATAAAATGTTACTTTCACCTGCTAATCAGCAGAGCCTATTGAGCTGTACTGTATTGGAAACGACGACGAGTGATTGATGGATTAGAGTAAAGAAAAAACAATTAATAGATAAAATGGCGCAACATTTCTTTCAGTTTCTTTGGCAACAAAAATCAAGTCGTGTCACGTGACAATTAGGTGTACCCGACAAAAAAAAAAAAAATGAATAAAGCAAAAAATGTGCTGAATTCAAGAATTCTTTTTTGGGAAAGGTTTGGATGTCCAATGATCTTTATAATGTCGCATTGAGTTATAAAACAGTTCAGTAGGTGGAACAGCCCCTTTAAAGGCATAATCCCATATTCAAAAATAAATAAAAGGAACTCCGGCTCACAAAAAGTTTATTGGAAATTGCTTAAAGCTTTGAAACCATAAAAAACCCATCCGGCGGGTTATTTCGAGTCAAAATGTTCTTCACCTGCATTTTAAATCCTTTTCTCCGAGTACCCCAGGTTCCGAATGTCATTTCCATTGGGGTCTTTCTGAATTCTTGGTCTAATGTTTGGAAAATATTTGGAATATATTTGAATAAAATATTATTTTCTTATTCTTCCCTTTTTTTTTTTTTCTTTTTTCTAACTCCGAAGCTCCCGGCTCAGACCTCATTGCTTGATGATCCCACGCCATCAGAATTTCGCAGTCCCAATTACAATCTTATTCAGCAGGAAACCTCATTACAGAACTAAGCACCAAGACCTCAGTGAAACTGACAGTAATTAGATTGAAAACGAAAGAAACGTATCAAGGGCTCTGAGCATTTCTTTAATTCAAACATTTTTTTGTGTGTGTGTGTGTGTGTATTTCCTATAGAGTTTAAAGATAATTTGTGTCTTGAAAAAGCAGAGGCATTGTGCGGAACAAACACATACATGATTTAAGTCTTGTTCCGTCTCTCATTTCATATTCTTCGTGAAAAAATAACAATACAGACATTTTTTTCATTTTTTTCCTGTGAATTCGGAGTACAAAGCGGTTCCTACTAACTGCTATAATTGCGCTAATTAGTGTAGTAATTTTGTGATAAAATAAGGGGGGAAAAAAAGGAATATCACTTAGCTTTCAAGAAAATTACATTCTCGTAAAAGAGCACTCTAGTGTCCAAAATATATGTAGATTTTTTTTTAATGCAAATTGAGTCTTTTTTGCATGCAAATTGATGCAGGCGTTTTTTAGTTATTGGGGTTAGAAAATAAGACAGCTGCCCCTACTGAAAACAGGAAGCATTCGTCGGTACACTTCCTGGGCGTGGTCAGGAGCCCTCGCTTGGAAATCACCGAAGCAGCAGCCAATTGTTTGCATTCTAGCAAAGCATCAGTGTTCAAATAGCTTGCATGTGATTGGCTGCTGCTACACTCCTTGATTTTCAATAGGAGCTTGGGTCCTATTGACAACTATGGAAGTTCTACCAAGCATGTGTACTTAGGAATGCTTCCTGCTTTTAGAAGAAGCCGCGGGGGAAGGACAGACAACTCCAATAACCAAAGAATGCCTGCCAAGGTCCAAGGAAAATAGGTTATAATCAATGTTCCCTCTAATTTTTCTTAGGTGGTGTGCGCAGAAAATTTCTCTTGTGCAAAAATTTTCCCAGTGCCAAAATTTTGTGCGCAGAATATGCTTCTGCAAATGTTAAATTTAATTTGTTATTCTATATTTTTGGTATAGCTCGCTCATGGTTAATAACACTACATTATAGAGTGATAATGTAGTATTAGTTACACAACAGTATTACTTACTGTAATGTTTTTTTAAAGGGGAAATTCTCACTGTATTCTGGAACCCCAGGGTCAGATGCCTGGATATGAATGTCAAATGCCAGGAAATGAATAAGGTCAGATAGCTTAACTCGTCCCCTATAAAAGCACACAAGGTCTTCTGTATTTTCTTAGCTTTATTGGGAAAGTCACAGAAATAAAGGCACTTGTTGGTTGTATAGTGTTGGAAAAGTGCTTCTCTAGAAGAAGGTGCTTTGTTATGAGTGGAAGTGCTTCTGCAAGGGGAAGGTAAAAACGGATTGCCTTGCAAGGGAGAAGATAATCAGAACCTGTGCTCACAGAGGCTGCTGAGATAGAATGTCCAGGGGAGAGATACAGGGGAACAGGAAAAACACCTAGAACAAACCAACTACAGAAAAGTTGCAGGGGAGGAGGAATAGCCCAATCTCAGCTATGAGACTTGGAAAGTTGCCAGGGCAACCAGCCACTTAAAGGGAAAAAGGGAAATAACAAAATAAACAAACTTGTTCCATGACACACTGCATAAGTAAATTATGAGCGAATCACGAGCGGAGGCTCCAGGCTGCATAAAGGATAAAAAAAATTGGAAAAAACTGTTGTCCGCAGGGGCGTACCTAGAGTATTTGGCACCTGGGGCGGATCCTGTACGTGGGACCCGCCCCCCCACACTTTAAAACTGCATAGCTTCTATCATTAGGCAAACATTGACAGGGGTACAGCATAACTGTTATCATTATTTACTAAGGCAGACATTGACGGTGGTACAACATAACACCTATCACTATATACTGAGGCAGACATTGAAGTGTTACAGCATAACTGCTATCATTATATACTGAGGCAAACACTGACAGTGGTACAGCAGAACATCTATCACTATATACTGAGGCACGCACTGACGGTGGTACAGCATAACACCTATCACTATATACAGAGGCACACATTGACCGTGGTACAACATAACACCTATCACTATACATTGAGCCAGACATTGACAATAATGCAGCATAACCCCAATCACTAAATACTAAGCCAAACATTGATGTGGTGTAGGCCTACCACTTTAGTGTCTGGCCTAGTATCTATATATATATATATATATATATATATATATATATATATATATACATATATATATCTATATAGGGGTGCACCGAAATGAAAATTCTGGACCTGAAAATTTAGCATTCACTTGACTGAAACCGAAAATGACCCCCCCCCACACCTTGAAAAAAAAACAAAAAAACACTTATTAGACTAAATAAATGATAAAAATCAATAACAATATATATATATATATATATATATATATGATTAACAGCAATCACACTCCTATCATGCCCAGGTTCTAGCATGAACTGGTTGCTTGGGCATGATAGGAGTGGGATTGATGTTAGCAATCATATATATATATTAATATTGTTATCGAATTTTGGTGTGTTACTTACTTTTAATAAAGGTGTGGTTAACTCACCAAAATTGAACAAAAAAATATATAATTGCTAACAGCAATCCTATCATGCTCAGGCAGCCAGTACATGCTGGAATCTGAGCATGATATGAATATGATTACAGCCTCCCTATGTCATGCTATCCCCCCCGCACACTTACACATCCATGCTATCACACACACAATCATTCACAAACATACAGCATAACACCCATCACTCTCACACACTTACTAATTCACTCTCACAGAATGTTTTCCTACCTGTCACTTTTCCTCCTCTTCGTTCTTCCCTCTTCTGTGTCCTCTCCTTCCTTTGCAGTGGAGCCTGTGGGCGTGGCTTCAGTGCTGTGCGCCGGGATATGACAACAAATCCCGACGCACAGCATCAGTTGCCGCGCGCATCGAAAGGGAGCAGGATCGGAGGTCTGCATTAACAGACCTCCAGCTCCCTTGATTTTTTTAAAGACGGTTAGAGGGAGATCCTTGATCTCCCCAACCGAGCTTGCTCCTCTAGCGGCGGACATTACTGTCCGTCTCTGGAGGGGTGCTGTGCACACAACCAGTGGCGGACCGCCCCCCTTCGATACGCTACTGGTTGTGCGCACAATTTTTGTTCGTGTGCGCTCCCTCTGAAAGCTATGTGCGCGCGCACAAGCGCACAGCTTAGAGGGAACACTGGCTATAATATGCATTTAACACAAAAACAGGGCCGGAGTGTTCCTTATTTCTATATATATATATGGGTCAGTTTACTCAATGTATATTCTTGTCATGCTCCAAGCAGAACTGGAATTAGTATCTTGAGTAGTATTAACAAGCTATCATCATTTAGAAACTGCAATTAATCTCCGAATGGCGGTGCCAAGTAAATATTTTATAGATTATGTTGTATTTTGGGGAAATGCCAGTCAGCTCACTTAGTGCCACATCTCGGTTTAATAGATGATCTGTCACTTCTGGCCGAATGTAACATTTTTGCAGTTCTGAACGCTATCAGGTGCGATTCGGGGTTTCGGCGTCCGCTCCATGGAACGTAGGATGTTAAAGTTTGCCTTAATAATACTCGAAGATAAGCCACGCGATTACAAATCTATATATAAAAAAAAGCAAGGAACCGGTGCCTTCACGGCTGATAACTAAATTCATTTCTGAAAATGACCTATAGCTTGTGCCCCGGACTTTTTGTAGATATGGATATATTTAGTCCAGAAGTCATCACACCAAAGGATGCCTGAACCAATCAACAACAATAACAAACAGACGAATAATCATCAAGATCCCGGGATTGTATATATTGTATATCGTATGTACATAATGTGACTTTTGAATATATATATATAATTATTTAATCTGTAGGCACCATTACATGAGTTTATTTGGGGTAAAGAACTATAAAATATAGGATTTGGCAAAACTGATCAACACCCTTTAATTGTATTATGTAACTAATAGAATGTTTTCAAAAATAGACAGTTTTTCTTTAGTATTTAACGAAATGTAAAGTAAGCGATCCAAATTTTTAAAAATCAAATCAATAGTTTGCCTTCAAAACATCATCACTTGTTCTAGGTACACCCGCACACAGAGAGGGATTTTGTAGGGATATAGTTAGGTGATTAAACAATTATACCAAACAGGTGCTAACGATCAATTATTTAATATGTAGGTTGAAACACAATTATTAGCTAAGAAACAGAAACTGTGTAAGAGGAATGAAACTGGGTGAGGAACAGTTTAATGTCAAAAGTCATACACCACGTCAAGACTGAGAACAGCAACAGGGGTCCTCAGATGATCTGTCGGAGTGCTTTTTAATGTTGAGGACCGTAGACGCAGTGGAAAGAAGACTCATCGGGCTTACTTCCCTTCGCTATCGAAAGATGCCCAGCATTGGCAGAAACAGTGGGACCCTGGTACACCCATCTACTGTCTGGAGAAGTCTGGTCAGAAGTGGCCTTCATGGAAGACTCATGGCCAAAGAAACCATACCTCTGACAAGGAGACAAGGTCAAGCAGCCATTTATGAAAATACAGGAACTGGGGTGCAGAAAAAATAGCAGCAGGTGCTCTGGACTGATGTCAAAATATGAAATATTTGGCTGTAGCAAAAGGCAGTTTGTTGGCCGAAGGGCTGGATAGCGGTAGAAGAATGAGTGTTTGCAGGGAAGGGTGAAGGTGGAGATTCCTTGCATGTTTGGGCTTGGATTTCTACAAATGGAGTTGGGCATTTAGATAAAATGAATGGTCTTCTCAATGTACAGGCAAATATTTATCTATCATGTTGTGACAGGGCCAGGCTAGCTGGCTCATATGTCATATGAAGTTTAGCCGGGTCACGGAGCACTTTTGTGTCCGGTTCTGTATACTGTGACCCGGTAATATAATATATTGTGTTTATTGTGTAACCGGCCCAGAGACTGATGTGGATTCAGCCCCAGCCTTCAAAGAGACGATCCTATAATCTGGCTGGGGCTCTTAATCAGCCAGCACAGCCCTGTCTGCCCAGACGGCACCCGCACTACAGGGGGGATAACACAGGTGGGGGAACCCATTGTATTCTGTAATCCCCTCACCTGATACATCCCCTGTATAATGATGGGATTTGTGATGGGATGTGGCTGATGGGATTGGGGGTTGGGTTCGGTACACATTGCATTGAGATTGTATATAAGTTCTGTGTGTTTGTAATAAAGAGAGTTCTTCTTGGTTTACTACGAATGGTGGTCTGGATGATCCGTGGATAGCTGAGTGCTATCCGTATGAGGGACTGACTGGTGATTCCTCAGCCCTCAAACAGGGGACCCAGCCTTGGGTACGGTGACCCTGTAACATTGGTTGGCAGCGGTGGGAAGAATCCCACGACTTGGGTGAAATCCAAACCACCAACTGGGATTGCAGACGAGAGACACCAAGAGAGCTCCTGGAGGTTTGTAGCAAAGGAAAGGCTACTCTGATTGCGGACTGCAGAGAGAGAGCCCCAGAGGAGAGCCTCGGACTGAGTGCTCTACAAAAGAACATTCTATGGCACCTATCCCTGTACCCAGGAGGGGCTACATCGGAGCAAGTGACGGCGGTGATTAAAATGTGTCACCAGGAACTGAGCCAGAGTGGGTCTGTATCTCCCAGACTAGGGGAACAGAACACCAAAATATCATACCAGGATATCCAACCCTTCCGAGAACCAGAGGGTGAGACTGACCGGGTTACAGCCGAGGTGTGTGAGCTGGAACACCAGCAATGGCAGTTAGAGTCTGCGCCTGCAGACTGGAGGGATGATTTCTCCCATCCCCACTTCGAATCATACTGGGCACAGTACTGGACAATGTGGGATCTACGAGTTCCACTCCTGGGGGAGAACCCGTTGCCGGAGTGGGAAGAAGAATTGAGAGGTCTCATATTTGCAGAGCTCGACCTCCAGAGCCGCTACCAGGGATTCTCCCAGCAGTTAGCAGGTGAAGACCACAGCGACCCTCTGATGCTGTATAGCCCCATCGACCCAGGACTGATATATGATGCCTTCCAATTTGACTCGTCCTTCGGAAGCCCCTGCCAGTACCGCAGGGATACAATCTGGGACAACCGTGCAGAAGTCCTGGTTTATACTATTCCCCCCGAGCTGGAGGCTGTTATGGATTGCCTGGTCCAAGAGGAATGGCAGCTCGAGAGGGACTATAAAGAATTGCTGCGGAGAGTGGAGCTCCAGGAGTTACAAGGAGACTGGGAGCATGGTACTACAACTTGCGGGAGTGGGACCGAGGTCCTCTTCACCTACTCCTCGGCCCCTGCCCTGGTGAGAAGAACCGAGGTCCTCGCCAGCAAAAAGAAGCGGAGGAGGAAGCCAAAAGCTCCGACCCAAGTCCTCACCAACAACCCTGGCTGCTCTACCCCGGCAGAAGAGATGACTGTCCCCACCGCCCGAGTAAGTGGCACAATCCCCCTCACCAAACCCTTATCTATGCCTGTAGAAGCCAGTGCCCCAGACTGTCCCCCTGATTTCCCGAGTGTCCTGGGAGAAGCCCGGGTCACTGCCCCAGAGGTTCCCACTGAAGTCCCCGGTGACCCGGTAGAGGCACCATTCCCTAACCTAGCGAGGACGCCAGAGGGGCCGCCGAGTTCCCTGGGTCCTCTCAGTAGCCTGGCGCAGGCCCTGGTTCCTATCCCTGTGTTCTCCGAAGTGATCCCTGGTTCCCCAAGTGTCCTGGTAGAAGCCCAGGTCACTGTCCCAGAGTGTTCCTCTGACTCTCCCCGTGCCCAGGCAGAGGCACCTGTCCCAGAGAGGAAGATCGAGGGTCTGCTTAACCCTCCCGGTGGTCCAGTATTGGCACCTGTCCCTGCCCCGGAGTATTCCCCTGGGTCCCCTGAGTACCCCGCAGAGCTGCTTAGCTCGCCCAATAACCCTGTAAGGGCACCTGTTCCTGTCCCAGAGTGTCCCCTAGGTCACTCCAGTGTCCCGGTAGAGGCCTCGCTTACTACCTCTACGTGTTTCCCTGGTTCCCCGAGTGCCCCCGGCCCGATCAGCAGGGTTTTCCTTCCATGCAACCACCCTGGCCTGGCAGCTGCCCCAGACTCAGTTCCCAAGACTAGGGAGCAAGAGTCTCCACGTGCCCCTGTTACCCCGGTGAGGGGGATAGCCATGTGCCCCCGGCTGAGCTGGGACCGTCCTCCAATTCAAAGAGGACTACTGACTATCCTTTTGGGCAACCAGGGCCCTGGCCCACCTTCAATGGATGATTCTGACAAAGGGGGCCATGAACTAAGGCCTGCACCTTTGAACTTTGTCCACTCGGACAGCCTGCAGCAGACCCGTGAGGATCTGCCTGGTCTGCCGGACCGTTGGTCAAGGGGGAGATCTGTGACAGGGCCAGGCTAGCTGGCTCATGTGTCATATGAAGTTTAGCCGGGTCACGGAGCACTTTTGTGTCCGGTTCTGTATACTGTGACCCGGTAATATATTATATTGTGTTTATTGTGTAACCGGCCCAGAGACTGATGTGGATTCAGCCCCAGCCTTCAAAGAGACGATCCTATAATCTGGCTGGGGCTCTTAATCAGCCAGCACAGCCATGTCTGCCCAGACGGCACCCGCACTACAGGGGGGATAACACAGGTGGGGGAACCCATTGTATTCTGTAATCCCCTCACCTGATACATCCCCTGTATAATGATGGGATTTGTGATGGGATGTGGCTGATGGGATTGGGGGTTGGGTTCGGTACACATTGCATTGAGATTGTATATAAATTCTGTGTGTTTGTAATAAAGAGAGTTCTTCTTGGTTTACTACGAATGGTGGTCTGGATGATCCGTGGATAGCTGAGTGCTATCCGTATGAGGGACTGACTGGTGATTCCTCAGCCCTCAAACAGGGGACCCAGCCTTGGGTACGGTGACCCTGTAACAGAGACGATCCTATAATCTGGCTGGGGCTCTTAATCAGCCAACACAGCCCTGTCTGCCCAGACGGCACCTGCACTACAGGGGGGATAACACAGGTGGGGGAACCCATTGTATTCTGTAATCCCCTCACCTGATACATCCCCTGTATACTGATGGGATTTGTGATGGGATGTGGTTGATGGGATTGGGGGTTGGGTTCGGTACACATTGCATTGAGATTGTATAAAGTTCTGTGTGTTTGTAATAAAGAGAGTTCTTCTTGGTTTACTGCGAATGGTGGTCTGGATGATCCATGGATAGCTGAGTGCTATCCGTATGAGGGACTGACTGGTGATTCCTCAGCCCTCAAACAGGGGGACCCAGCCTTGGGTACGGTGACCCTGTAACACATGTAATACCGTCTGTGAGGCAAATGGTTGGCACCAAACGTATTCTGCAGCATGACAACGACCCCAAACATACCGCCACCACCATTAAGAACTGCAAGTGTCCCTAGAAGAATCGAGGCTGTTTTGAAGGCAAAGGGCGGTCACACCAAATATTGACTTGATTTAGATCTTTCTTCTCTTCACTCTCTTTACATTTTGTTTAATGATAAAAAAAAATTTAAAATGTCTATTTTTGAAAGAATTCTTAGTTTACAGTGTATTTTTATTTTTTACCTGCCTAAAACTTTTGCACGGTACGGTACATTAAATTTCGTTTGTTGCTTCTCTATCATTTCGACTTCTCCATGAAAGAAAACAGCATCTAAAACTGCGATTAAAATAGGGACTGTGCTTTTTAGATTTAAAGGTCGTCACCTTGAGTCCTCTCACGTGTAGGTGATTTGTGGGGTAGACTGGAGTTAATTATTATACATTTGTAAGCACATGCTCCCATTAGGGAACTAACCTTCTGAAGACCCCGGATTGAATTTTCAGTATATAACAGCTGCTTAATTATGCATCGCCACTTCCTTGGACACCTGATTAGAGTAGGCATTTTCACCTTCTCTTTAACCTTTAAACACATTTCACTTAGTCCTGTAAACTTTGCCGCCATGGCTGTTGCAGAATTGATAATTCTCGAGCTTCAATGGGAAGAAAAAAAAAGCTTAAAACGGTTCACTTTGCAGTACAGGTTACATTGTAACATTTAAATCTTGGACAACGGGACAGAAAAGTTGGGGGTCCGCGTTGGGGGAACCGTCATTGTCACCGCGTTTATCATTACTAAACCGATATAATAAGCTCGGTAATAAGCTTGTAGCTCATGGTTTTGTTTGGTAACCAGCACCAGGACCTCTCAAATGTCCCTGTTTAGTCTAGCCTCAAACCCTTCTACCCTATTTCAGAATGTTTGCTGGGTATGAGGGTATCTCAGGGTCCTACAGCCATAAAAGCCCCGATAATGTGTATAGAAACAATAGTGAATGGGTCTGCAGATATTTTTCGGCCTTACTCAATTACAAAAATAACGATCAGTGGGCTTTTTTATGTAGGTAGTGGGGTTCAAAGAAGGGTGACCACATGCCCTGGATTGCCCGAGACAGACCCGCAATGGGACTTTAAGTCCCGGGTCCCTAGCAGACTCAATTTGGGACAATGCATTGTCGCGGAGTGAGAATTCTGAGTGAAGGAGGTCCCAGCCAATCAGGAGAGGCTTCTCAAATCTCCTGATTGACTGAGAGTTCAGAAGCCTCTCCTACTTCACACCAAGCTCAGTGTATGCGGTAACCAGCAGCAGGTATGTGTGACTGTGTGTGTGTGACTGTGTGTGTGTGAGAGCATGGGTGTGTAATTGTGTGTGTGAGCATGAATGGGTAAGATGGCGTGTGTTAGAATGATTGTGTAAGTGTGTGTAATATGTGTAAGTGTGTTGTATATTGGAAGGGGGGCAAAGAAGGCACAGTTCCCATCTCATCATACAGCGCTGCAGAATATGATGGTGCTATATAAATAAATAAAAAATCCCTCCCCTGGTAATATGCCAAAAGTTGCCAGTTCTCTCCCTATTCTGTTGGTTTATTCCTTCATACTTGCATGTTTGCCAATTACCAAGAAAAATGCAAAACATAACATTCTGATCAGATTTACCCATTATTGTATTTTTAACCAAAAAAATTTTTTTTGTATACGCTCAGTTTAAATATGTTTTGTATTTTTGTTTTAAATAAAGTGGTTAAAATATTCATCCTCACCTCACATAGCACCTATTTAAAAATATTTATGTTGATTACTGCGCGGCCATAAATGTCATTTTTCCATTGATAAATTATCTTTAATTTCAAAGTACACGGGCAGTGCGGGGGTCAGTAAAAGTTCAGGACTGATAATTGTTACTAAATATTCAGAGACACTTTCGCTTTCGCTACTGATATGACTTGGTAACTGTTTATAAACCCAACATCTGATGCCGGGTTAGACAAATAGTTGGGTTCGAGACAAAAATTACACTTTCTTGCACGTTCTAAACATGTTTTATTTACAATGAAAATGTATCAATCAGTCAGCCCTGGAGATAATTGAATACCAAGCTCGGAAATTGATGAATACCAACCCCATATTTCAGGGCGCCATTACTGAGTGCCAAAATCATGGCACTTTCTGTGATTTCCTTTGCCCGATTTGAGGATCAGGGAAGATCAGTCTTTTGGGCGGAAGTTTGCTCCAAGTTATGTCCTCCAATCAAATGGGAGGACACCAAAAGGGCAGCGATTTTGGCAGAAGTACACCTTAGGGCTTTCGGTGAAGTCCTCTCACCCGATTGGAGGATTGGCCTAACCTAAACTTCCACAAAAATGACGGAAGGATCGGCCAAGAGGAGATCCCTGGAAGCATCCACAGAAATGCTGTCAAATATAGAAGAAAAAGGAAAGAAGATTAAAGAGAGAAGATAAAAGATGAAGAACAAGAAGTTGCGGAAGTGGTCTGCAGAAGTGGTGGGAAGAGAAGGTAGGGAAACACTTACAGAGTGAGAGGGTAAACAAGAATGAGCATTTGAAGGAATGAGGGAGCGTGTGAGTGAAAGGACCTTGTACAGCTCACTGAATTTACCAAAATTCAGTAAATATTTCATAACACATGCGTACTCACTCACCTCACCCTTACCTTCCCGGAGGTGTCTTTGAGCTGCTATCAAGCTTTCACCGTGGGGTCATTTACCATCCCGTTACGCTACCCCACAACATTCCTGCCTCTGTGAGTGGGCCAATTCAAGTCAGAGCAGCCCGTTTGTAAAGATCAATTGCCACCCTCCATTCCTGCCCTGGTAGACACCATTCCAGTTGGTCACCCATTTTATCCTCTACCTATTCCAAAGTCCCTGATTGGTCCCTTTGTCTCCCCTTCCTAGGTTCAAATTTATTGGTCACAGTAAATGAACCCTTTAAGTTGGATGCCCCATTGGCCGATCATTAGGCTAATTGAATTTGTGTACCATTGTCTTGTCTTTCCTAAAACACTCCTAAAACGCCAACCTAGAGTATATGCTCAAGGAGAAAAAAAATTTTTTCCATGAGAAAATAAAAAATTACTGGTGAGTCCACGTATTCATTTTTACAAGTTTCTGAAGCAAAAAAACACCAAGAATATTAACTAATCCTAAGTAACATTATTGCATTTATAGTTGACATGTAGAAAGGCTGGTAATTCCCTTTATATGTATTTTTATGATCTTGCAGCCCCTTTATAAATCACTTCCATTGTCTTTTAAGGTCTCCATTTTACTCTCCTCTGCTGCAAATGTGAAGTACAAATTTATCTTCGATGCAGTTAAATAAAGCAGGTGTGTTGCCTCTTAATGTCTAGCGACGTCTAATATCCTTGTCTGCACAAATTTTATGTGTATTTAGGGCAGTTATCCCGTGAAAAAAAAAAGCCAAGTAATGTGTTCAAACATGTGTGTGAATAATTTAACATTTCCGTTCTTATATATATATTTTTTTTTCAATTTACTGCTGCTTAGCTGAAAGCACTGGAATTTAACTATGCGTAATTCAGAAGAAAATAAATTAATACAAATTGTATAGACAATTGTCACAGCGGAGAACAGGAGAGGGAAATATTTATATTATTTCTTCCTTTTTTATCTCCTGTTAATTGTAATATTTTTCAGTTTATAATTCATAGAAATGTAAAGCTATCACTGAAGCAGGGGCATAACCAAAAATCCCAGGTCCCTGGTCCAAAACTTGCCCAGAGTCCCCTGACTTCACCAAGAAACATGTCCCACAAGCTCAAACAGCTTGTAAGTGCCACCTTTGCCCCAAACTGCTTATCAGTGCCATCTTAGCCCCCAAAAAGTTGTCTGTGGCACCTTTGTCCCCAAACAGTTTGCCAGTGCTCCAAAACAGCTTGTCTGTCCTAATCTGCTTGATTATTGTATCTTCCAAATTTTACCTAGAGTAATGGCCCACTGAAAGGATGATGAATCCAAGGTAAGCAAATATAAATATTAATTATCTAGATACATCCAACCGCAAAATCTCTTCAAAGTCTGAATAATAAGGGGTTATGGCCCATCCGCTTGGAAGTTGAAACTGAAAAATGCCACTAAAGTTCCATATTCCATATGTAGGACATACCCAGGGCAGTGTCATATTCCAGCGCTCTGTGACTTAAAAACGCACACCATAGTGGAAACGGGCTGTTTGGGGAGAACAATTGTAACTGGCCATCGAGCAGCAGCGCACCCGGGTGCCTTATTGCCCGAGAAGGCAAGCTGCGCTCTCTGATTACGTTGCTGGAGATACCCACCTGGATTAGTGGAACATACAGGAGAATGGGAAAACATTAAGCAAGAGTGGGCGTGGCTATAATCAAGCCCCTCCTTTTTATTTAAAACGCAAGGGTATTGAAAAATTCCCATTGGAACACAAAACGTGTGTACCTTGACATAGGCTAACTATGACTTAATATATATGATTAATTTATTTATATAATTAGATGTATACATGTATTGGAATTTTATTATCAGTGGTTTATTTATTTTTTTCTTTTAGTTTACCATGTGTTGGTTGGAAATGATTTTGGCAGAAATCATAATTTTGTAGCTGTAAGTGTTAAAATGATATCATAACTTCCACATTACCATCATTTTTTATTCACCAAACTCATCCTTATTTGAACTGATCATATCATATGAAACGAGAATGAATTCTATAAATAAAAAATATAAATATAAAAAATCTCCATTACATTAACAAGTAATATTCCTCTTCCATGTTCTTTTATGTTCTAGTAAAACAATACCTTACTTCTTCCACTTTCTTTCCTAAACTTCCTACTCTACTCGTGTCCACAAGACAAATCTTATATGTGCCCAGAGGGGGGAATCATTATCTTAACCAATCGGCTCTAACAGGGCCGGCCCTACAATGGAGAAGGGGCGGCACTTTGCCGCCCCAAGCGTTTTTTTTTTGTTTTTTTTGAAGCGGAGGAGAGAGAGAGGGGCACCGAGTGGTTTTCGCTTACCCGCTCGGCGCCCCTCTCTCTCTCCTCTGCGGCGAGTTTCCCTGTTCGGTCTCGGTGCCGGCTTGTAATGCAGAGCGCCGGAAGTGACATGAATTTCCGGCGCTCAGCATTACAAGCCGGCACCGTGGCATCACAGGGAGACTCGCCGCAGGACTGTTTAAGGGTAAGTACCGGTGGGGGGTAGATAATGCCGCCCCCCCCCCCGGCGTCGGCGGGGGGCGGCATTTTAAACTTCGCCCCAGGCGGCGTTAAGTCTTCGGCCGGCCCTGGGCTCTAATCATGAGAATTGTAAGGGACATAAACCACTATATGAAAAACCCATTATAAATAAAGACATACACACTGATTTTTTGGATGAATCAGGCCGTGGCTTTTATTTAGTTTCACCAATATAACAACAACCATAAACTGTAACTTCTTAAACAAAGCCCCTCAGAACGCACCTATTTATAGGTGCAATTCCCGCCCTTTAGCGCGGCGCAAGGCGCCCGCGCAGGCACCCAAAGGCAGCATGAGCCACTCTAAAAACGCGGCAAAGCGCTAGTGCAGGCGGAAATGCAATTAAAGTTATATAAGCTTATTTATTTTTTTTTTTTTATATAACAGCTAACCTGACCTTTCCATGACCTATCTGCCTAACCTGCACATACACTATATTAACCCTAACATGTCCCCACAACCTCATGTCAGCCTGCCCTATTTGTTCAGGCTTCATCATTCTATTTGCCATTCAGCGACATGGCCAATGGATTTGGGGTTATCATTCTCGGCTTGAAGCTAACACTGCCATTGTGTGACCTAATATAATCCATTCCCACTGGAATCAGCTGGTATTTATCTCTACCACACTCCTTGGAATAATACCAGTATTTTTCACGATGGTTACAATCGTTCTCCCTTGATGGTCACTTAGAAAATATTACCATCTGCACCCGAGACCATCTTTAAAAGACACTACAGAGAATGTCTAATCAGTAATATGGACTCTTGTTGGGGTTGTCACAGAAGTTGTTACGTTCTGTGTTATTTTAAACCATAATGACTGTAGAAAACATAATATTTTTTTTTTTGGTCTTCAGGGGAGAAATATAATGGCATTTCTGTATCCTCCCAACTGTGGATAACGTCTTTATTGAGTTGATTAAAAAGTATAAGAGGTTGAATTTCAGAACGTTTGATGAATCTCAGTATTTCGTTCTAACTTTACCTAAAGGGCCATCAGAACTGGACTGACGATGAAGAGGCGGCCCTGGTACTTTAAGGCCAGCGGCCGAGTATTTCCAGCCAATGGCCACACACTTCTGCACCTCATTTGGAGCCTGGTGTGCCAGAGGACCAGTCTGGGCTTGAGTCCCACTGCCAAAGACTCATACCTCATGGATTGATAGGGTACCATAGTCACAAATTGAACATCCCACATACTGATGTGTTTTACACTTTCAAATAATCAACAGCTTTTACATATACATCACAATATTTGTTTTCTTCTTAGGTAATCCTTAACCCCTTGATGACAATTGCCGGTCCGGGCACGTCACCGAAATTCAAGTCGTTAACGACAATTGAAGTGCCAGGACCGGCACGTCTTTAAACGGGTGCAGAAAGCGATCTATTTTCGCTTTCTGCACCGAAACAGCGTTGCTGTAATGCCTCGACCTCGAGGCATTCAGCAACGCCATGATCGGCACAAAGGGGCCATCTCTGGCCCCTCCCCGGGGCGTCAACATCCGCCATACTTTGTATGGCGGCGGACGCCCGTTTTAAAAGCGTTTAGGAGGCGATCATTGATCGCCTCCTAAACTTAAATGGTGTCGCTGGAATGCCTCGATCAGGAGGCATCCAGCGACACCAAACACTTACCTTGGGATGGACTGTGACCGCTCCGGAGAGCGGTCACAGCCGGCGCTGCCGGTGATCTTCTGCGGTGGCCCGGGAAAAAAAACAATAAAGACGAAAAAGTTCGCTAGATGGTCTCCAGACCCTCTAGAGAACTCTGGCTCCACTTGCAGGTTGAATACAGGTACTGCATTCAACCATGCAAGTCAATGGAGCTCAGCTTTCTAATCACAGTGTGATTAGTAAAAATAAATTAAAAATAACATAAAATTAATAATAATTAGAAAAAAATAGTAAAATGTAAAAATAATTTCCCACTGATGTCACTATCAGGGGAACCTTCAAGTTAAAAAAAAAAAGTTAAAAAAAAATAAAAAAAAGGCAAAAAAATTAAATATATATATATAAAAAATATATTTTTGTGAGCAAGTCCTAAAATTAGCATATTAGCTTAAAACAATTCTCGCATGGAAAGAGTTAAAATACTGGCATATTAAATGCCCATTTTAGTTCCCCCAAAAAATGACAAACCCATGCATGTGGGGTATCACTGTACTCAGGAGATGTTGCTGAACACATATTGGGGTGTCGTGTGACAGCGGCATATACCAGGAGCTGTAAATTCATACATAAAGTAGGTGCGTGGGGGAAAAATACACACACAAAAATACTACTGCAAACTTTGAAAAAATGCTGGTGGTAAAATGTGTGCATGCAAAGAGTTAAAATACCAGCATTTAAAATACCCTGTGGTGTCTAGTTTTCAAAAATATATGGTTTTGTTGGGCACACTGAAATGGCCCGGCTCAAAGATGTACCAAATAGGGCATGGGCAGTGGATCCCCAAATGCCAAAGTTCAACATTGACCTTTTGCCCCCAAACAGCCAGGCAAAATCATTCATGTGAGGTATCGCTGTACTCAGGAGATGTTGCTGAACACATATTGGGGTGTTTTTTGATACTGACATATACCAGAACCTGTTTATTCATACCTAAAGTAAAATGTGTGTGAAAAAATAAATGCAAAAAAATTACTACCATAAAGTTTGACAAAGGCTGATGGTAGAATTAGTGCTTGGAAAGGGTTAAAATACTAGCATTTGGAATACCCTGGGCTGTCTAGTTTTCAAAAATATATGACTTGATGGGGTAAATTGCATTGGCCGGGTTCAAAGATACCCGAAATGGCACATGGGGGGAAGAATTACCAGATTTGGAAAAAATGGCTTTGAAATAGCAAAACGCTACCTTATTGCTCCATAACGTGCAGAAAAAAGCAAAAAAAACATAAAAACATTGGGTATTTCTAAACTCAGGACAAATAGTAGAATCTATTTAGCAGGTTTTTTTTATTACCTTTTATAGATGAGTAAAAGATTTTTCAACTAAAAGTTAGAAACAGTCATTTTTTTCTAAATGTTTCACCATATTTTATACTTTTTTTAATAGTAAATAATATGATACAATCAAAACAATGTCATCTAAAGAAAGCCCTTCTTGTCCTGAAAAAAACAATATCTAATGTGTGTGGGTTCAGTAAACGGGAAAGAAGAAAATTACAGCTAAACACGAGCAGCGCAGAAATGTTAAAACGGCCATTGTCACGAAGGGTACAAAAAGTAAAATCAGCCTTTGTCACGAAGGGGTTAAAGCCAGTCTGTGATGGATTCAAATGTAAACATTAATGTACGATGTTGTCTTGGTCATCAGAAGTCCTCTGATGATAGACTTTTTGGTGGTCACTATGGTAATCTGTAATAGCTGGTTTGTACAAACAAGACTTCTCTTTGTACATGCCACATGAGCAGGGACAGCTTCTAAACAGTTCTTCAAAAGGACTATCAGGCCATGTGGTGCTATATCCGAGGACCTTTACCAGGTAAACCTTTTATTTATTATTGTTCTGGCTTCTTTTTTGGAAAAATGAATAAACCTTAAGTTTAACACCTTCAAGACGTCATGTGGTCGGTGAAGTTATTTGTTAGCTCAATTGATTCAACTCCAACATTCAGTACATAGGAATTTATTTGCAGGTGTCTGCAACCTTACATTTTGTGGGTTTTAGGTGAGGACATGCAAGTTGAGTGTAAACTCCTGAAGCTAAAAATAACAAAAATCAACCACAAGCAATATATATTGCCTTCATCTACAGTGCTTCTGATGTCAGCCCAGGATAGTAGTGCCTCATATCCGAAGTTAGGCAAAGTGGCATTCAACCATACCAAAATCTAGATTTTCTGTAGGTAATTTACACAGGGAAACCAGGGACTGAGGGACACCTTGCAAAACCTTTATGTAAGCTCTTAGACTTCAATTAACAAAAACCTACTTAGCACACATTGCCACACACCCTACTGACAATATAAATATGCCACATAGGAAGTCCTCTTCAGTTGTCATGTGACACAAAAGCATCAGCTAATAGGCTGTTGCCATAAATTCTGGGAAAAAAGCATCTTTGTAATTTCTGTCCTGTTTTATGTAGTTAAACCTTCAGAGGAAAAAATAAAATGACAGATCTTCCTAGCATACTAAAGAGTGCAATTAATGCTATGTCTGAGCGGAATTTGTGTGCGATGTGCTAAAAAAACAGAATTTTAGCTGTTGGTGCTTTTTCTGAAAACAGATGATACTACATTTAAAGTAAACTCTCGTACCATTATAGAAAGGGCTTGCGTTTTAAGGAGCCCTACCATACATCATTGGCTGGTACAGAGCAGAGCCTGAATTCTGTATTTCCACACAATATTTGAAATGAAATTTTTTTTTTGGGGGGGGGGAACAGTTACTATGTGCTGCAAATGTGGAAGTAACTTTATTCTTTCATTTATTATTCAAATTGCACAGTAAATTGTTATATCCATATTGCCTACCCGGCTTGTGGATTATTACAGAGATATTTCAGTATGTTTCTAATAATATAGAATAAACTTTTGAACTTATAAAATAAAGCTTTAGGAATGATGGCTGATTAGATATATTGTCTTTATTGGTTCCAGATAATTTAATCCTTACAATGTAAATGCAACTAATTTGCATTACTGCATTGTCTGCAAAGACACTGTTGTGTATATGTATTTAAATATATATATATATATATATATATATATATATATATATAATGTCGTAGTTCTATGCACATACTTTATAAACCCAATCTACTAGATAACTGGCTCAGTCTTAATCATCCAGCTGGACTCTCTGACTAATGAAAGTCTATGGAGGAACGGACTTCATTAGCATCGCCATAAAGCATCAGCTCAGTGTGGTGTTGGAGCCAGGAAAGTTACACCAAAATATCACATGACTGACAGCAACGGCGACTCCAGGTCTGCAGATAAATGGAGTTTAAAGTAAAACCAGATTTTCCTCAAAGTTAAACTACATTACTGTATTTCTATACATAACGCAGGGTTTATTGCTCAAAGAACAGATTTTTTTCATAGGACTTCAAGTCTAGACTTCAAAATTGTATTTTTATTTCCTAATGCAGGTTGCAGACCCCAGTGTATTATAATGCATGCAAATTGGTCCATGCTTTTAGTTACAAAATGAGATTTCAGTCTCATTCTCCTCCACCCTGACTGTCTCTATTGGAAACAGAAAGTATAGGTAGATACCAAAGAGGATCTCCAGAGGCACTTATCTCTGATAGAAAGCACTAAAAAAACCTGGAAAATGCATGCTGGGGGTGATATGCGATATGAAGGGCTCAGGAATATAGAGACGTGAAAAAAAGGGACAGGCAGAAGAAAAATAGGTGGAAAAGGAAAAAGAAGAAAGAGGGAGAGAAAGAAGGAAGAAAGAAAGAGTGAGGGTTGAGAAAAAAGAGGCAGTCAAAGAATAAAGAGGGAGAAAGAAAAGAAGTGTGCATCATTTTAATGACTTAAAATATGAGGGAGAGATGCAGGAGAGTGAGAGAAGAAAAGGGGATATAGTAAGATGGGAGAAAAAGAGAGGAGGAGGGAAAGAGGGAGAGGAGATGAGAGAGAAGAAGTGGAGGGAATGAGAGAAGGAGAAGAGAGAGAGAGATTAAAAAGGGTAAGGAGATAAGGGGAAGAAGGGGAGAGACAATGTAGAGAAGAAGAAATATAAGGCATAAAGAGAGAATGCAAAGTGGAGAGGGAAAACAGAGGAGAAGTGAAAGAGAGATAGAGAACTGGAACAGCGAGAGGAAGAGAGACTAAAGAGAAAGGGAGAAAGCAATGTGGAAAGAGAAAATGGAGGAGAAGGGAGAGAGAAAGAACTAGGACAGAGAGAAAACAGAGTGAGAAAGAGAGGGAAAAAAATATAAGGGAGTGGGGAGATGGAATGGGAGAGAAAAGTGGAAAGAAGTTTTGGACACGCCGTTTCAATGACGCCCACATATGTTAGTATAGAAACTTTGTTGGATGCAGCTGAAGGCAAAGGTGCCAAGGAGAAACCCCAAAAACAAAAAAAGATATTGTTTAAAAACGAGAACCGGTCATTTTCTGTAAAGCACTTCGGAATTACATTGACTTTCAACTACTAAGTGGAAGTGACATTACAACAAACATAATAAACACTTCTAAATAAACTAGAAGAACAGTTGCTTCAGGTGTGTGGAAACATATGAGATTTTGCTGCTCTCGACGCTTTGGGGGACGTTAATTTCCGATGATAAGAAAAGCTTCAATAGCGTTACGACTGTTGTCAAAACCTCAATGAAGTTATGTTGTTGAATAATAAAGGAATAGCCGGTGGGTTGCCAAAAAACCGCAAAGTAAAAATGCAATGTTCTCCAATAAACATCAAGACAAATACATCTAATTTCATGAAAATGTCACCGTGCGTTGCAAATCTGACATCTTAGATTGCGGTTATTGAATATTATTTCAAGTGCGTTGGGACAGAGCTGATTAGGTTTCTCTTGCATGTGACTGAAAGGCACCGGGGATTATATTAATTCTCTTCTGTTCTGCGAGGCGTCAGACGTAACTCAGAAAACGCCAAATTGGCTGCGGTTAACCGTTTAGGGGAGCGATATATTACCAAACTGGTATTAAATAACGATGCCGAGAGAATGGATTATAACGTAGAAAGCAAATGCATTAGCGTTATCCCTAAATAAATAAAGCCCCGTTGCCTTAGTGGTGCACTTGAGCCATAGTATGTGCTTTGAAGTGTTTGATAGCTGAGTGGTCCCTTTGAATTTATATTTGGAGATGCGTGAAGGGGTTCTGGTTCTGCACAACCCCCCCCATAGGCATTTGCCAGTTTCTCCATCTGTTTGCCATGTTCGACCCGACAAATCTCCTGACATGTCATGTACTTACCGCCAGTCAGCTCTAGCACAGACCTGGCGAGCGTTGTGGGGGATCTAACAAGCCCCCCCCCATGGGCATAAATGGTAAGGAACTCCATTGATTTCAAAGGGAGTGATTTAATGCCACGGATTGGCTGCTTGAAGCAGCCAATCCGTGGCACAAATCGCCAGACCACCAAGAAGGTGGGGAGCTGCAGCTTCTTCTAAAAGATACAAGAACGTTAAAAGTGCTGCCTGGGACACTGTCCCCTTAAGTCCAAGGGCAACATGACGAGGCTTCTGAAAAACATAAAGCCTTATGTTATATCAACCTTATGTGCGCAAGTTACCTATCCATAGTAAAACAGGGAGCATAAGTAAGTATGTGTATTTGTAGAAACATATTTGATATACCAATTAAAATAACCATGTATCTTTTCACATAACTATACATTTTTGGATTCTTGGCAATAACTTTGAAATTTCATGTCACAGCAGCAGCCTAATAATGGGGCGTAGACCCAAAAGTAGGGCTACCACCACTTCTACACGTTGGTTGATTGATTGAGAGAAAACGCTACTAAAGGTGGATAATAGATCACGGAATATATTAATGGCCCCTCGTTGGGACACGTAGACCTGGACCATCTGGCGGACAACGGCGCTCAAGTGTGTGACCATGGTCTGGAGCACCGGCTCGTGAGCATAGAAACGAAGCGCGCCAGGGCCACCTTGTCATGACCAGTCCAGCCCTGGTGACCCAACGCAGCCTGGATGGAGGACTGGTCTTCTAGAGATTTCGGCAGCCCAGGCTTATGATTTGGAGCTTGGGACTGGGACCTCTCATGAGTAGAGGCAGCGCCTTCCCATCTGTAATTCCCAACACTTTATTTCTTTCGTGCTTCTATAAATGCTACCATTTTTTTTATCCCTTCCGAAGAGAAATACATTTGCCATTTTTCTGTTTCCAGGTTAAAACTCAATCCTCGTCTACATATAATTTACAGGGTTGATGGGAACTGACAGCCGTAATCCAAACTAAGCTATGGTGATTTAAGTGGTTGTCAGCCGAGTATGGTGGTGGTTGTATAAAATAATACACATTTACATGACAACCATATTACCGGGGAGAAAAATGGATAAAATTAAAATAATGTAAAAAAAAAAAAAAAAAAAAGGCTCTAAGGAAGAAGATGGAAAACCAAGCCGGGTTTATGTTTGATGATCAGCTCATTAGCTATAGTAAGAATGGCATTCGAATTTAATAACATATTGGATACATTGAATAACAATATTGTTGCAATTATGGAAACAAAAGTGGTGATTCATCAATGTCTACAATTACCATTTTTATTTTTTATTTTATTTATTTTTTTCCCTTCGGTCTTTTAATATATGACTTCAAAAAGGATTTCAAAGTCACAAAAATAAATAAATAAATAAATAAATAAAAAATAAAAATAGAACGCAAAATAAATGCATCTGACAAGACAATTGCGAGACTGTACGGACAATTCGAGATTGTTTATTAGAAATGGATTGGATTCCGGCTGTAATTTCCATAGGCACTAAAGCAATCTCAGTTATTCGCTGTCGTCAATATCAATATAAAAAAGGTTTATTGAAAGTTTGGTACGAATGGCATGTGCTGTCTTCCCTGTGACTCGCGTTATCTCGGCTTTTCGCGATAAATCAAGTTATTAGAAATTGCTAAAATCTCACGGCTGATTCATTAGCTG
The DNA here is from genome assembly GCA_029215755.1 of Spea hammondii. Lineage (NCBI taxonomy): Eukaryota > Metazoa > Chordata > Amphibia > Anura > Pelobatidae > Spea > Spea hammondii. Next base: position 184,367,188 of record JARDYJ010000001.1, on the reverse strand, counting down.
CATAACCATGTAAATTACCTTCCAAGCTGGGTAGAGATTGATCTAAGGAGCTCGAATGAGATGGATTATCTAAATAAGCATGATTCCAGATGATAAAAGGAAAGCTTTAAAGGGATAGCAACACTGCATAAGTGCTAGAACCACCTGGAAGGGTTAATAGTAGGGGCGCCAGAAGACGACCCATGTCGAAACATGTTGTCGGGAAAGACTGTTGAAGGACATTTTTAGCTCGAGTGGACCTAAGACTTTGAGTAGCATTTATTGGGTGAGATACCGTAGGAAGATACCCGAGAGGGTGGTAGATAAGTGGAACAGCCTCCCAGCAGAAGTGGTAGAGGGTAACACAGTGAGGGTATTAAACATGCATGGGATAGACACACGGCTCCTGAATCGAAGACGAGACCAACAACTGATTAAGGTTTGAGTCTTTACAGCAGGAGAAACAGGCGACTGGTGGTGGTGTATATACCCCATATTACATTCCAAATAAATAATTGTTTCAGATTGGCACTGATGCAATTTCTCTTTGAGGGAAGTTTTTTAATCACGTGGAAAGAATCAAAGGATTAGGTTTGAAGTTATATTGTTACACCTTTTAATATTTTTTAATTATATTAAAATGACCTATAAGTTGCTCTTTTTGTTGTTCTATCAGTGTGATCATTTCAGGGGTTTTTCAGTCTAAAGGAGGCTGAGATCAGTGGCAGCCTGTGGCAGAACTAGAATCATCTAAATAAAGAAGCTAAACTTTGAGTTCTCTCCTGTCTCTGTCTCCTATACCATGAAAGATCCACTGTTAGAATCTGAAGATCTCTTTCTTTGTGACACATCTCCCCGATCAACTATAAACTTTTATTTTTAATTACATTTTTATTCACTTCCTATTTTTTATATCTCTTTAAAAAAATGAAAATAAAATATTATTTGATAAACATTTTTTATTTTTAATTACATTTTTTTACCCACTCCCTCTTCTTTATCTCTCTTTAAAAATAAATGTAATATAATATTATGTGATAAACACTTTTTATTTTTAATTTTAATTACATTTTTTACCCAGTCCCTGTTCTTTATATCTCTTAAAAAAAACAACTTTAAATAAAATGTTATTGGATAAACACTTTTTATATTTAATTACATTTATTTACCCATTCCCTCTTCTTTATCTCTCTTTAAAAATAAATGTAATAAAATATTAATGGATAAACACTTTTTATTTTTAATTAAATTTTTTACCCAGTCCCTGTCCTTTATATCTCTTTAAAAAAAAAAATTTAAATAAAATGTTATTTGCTAAACATTTTTTCTTTTTAATATTTTTTTTTTACCCACTCCCACTTTAAATAAAATATTATTTAATAAATCATCCCAATATTTTGGTACATTGATGTTGCGTTAATATGAATGTCGAAACATAGATGTCGAACAAAGCTGGTTTTTGTCTTAAAAAAAATAAATGAAAACAATATTTTTAATCTTTTAATGCACATATTTTATTTTGCTTTCATTAACGTTCGCCCGGCTAAAAGAATTATTTTCTGTTATTTTCTGCTGTCTTTTGGGATCTACCCTCTTATTTCTGATGGATGTTTTCGAAGCGAAGATCTGTAGTCCAACTGCTCTACAGGGACGTTCAAGCGAGCGGCAGGTCCCAGAGGCTTATTAATGTGTCATCACTTTTCTCTTTATCTTGAAACTCTGAGATATGTTGTTTGGTTATGGACCTCACAGAAGTCTTTAAAAACCCATTAGGAGGCTCTGGGTATCCCACAAGGAAGAATGACAATACTGCAAGCGAATGGGAAAAAAATAAACAAAACAAAAAAAAAAAAGTGAGTTGTCGGACACGCGGAAATTTATTTGTGGTTTACTGCAAAAATCTGTAACCGTCAGCACATTACGAACATTTTGTGAAGCTAGGGATAAATTATAAATTAAGATTAGACTATATTATTTAATTATATATTTATGGAGTGCTAGCTGGTTACGTATTCCTTTTTATTGTAAAAAATATATATGTTTTTGTGTTAAGAAGTAGACGTGAAAAAATATTAAAATATATATATTTAATGTATAAAAAATTATGTAATTACCTCTTCAAAAAATGAATTGACATTAAATCTGTGAATCAACTTCCAGACTGCGTCCGTTAAAGTAATTGCACAAAAATAAATACAATAAACTAAAGGTATTAGCACAATTTAAGTAGATCCTTTTTTTTTTTTTTTTTGCACATAGCGATACCTGAGAATATTCTAAATGAGCTGATAACGAGACTCTTGGAATATAAACCCCTTAATAGCCCATCGTGAAAACTCTATGTACTGGCTCGCCAAATGTGTTAACCAAATATACGAACCTCATGGAAATCTTGGCTTGTCATTATTTAAAGATACTCTTAATTGAGTCACCTGCATTCAAGCAGGGATATCAACCACAACATACTGGTAGCAAAAAGGGTCTTATGTATGATCACCACAGTGTGAAACAGGACTGAATCAACCCAAGACTATGTGACCCTGAGAATCTACTCTTATACTCTGAGACCCTGAGATGGGGGCACAACCCCGGGGAGTCTGGGTCAAACACTAAGAGCTCCCAAGTATGCACATAACTGTCTATGCCTGTCTTCTTTATCTTTGTCTAAAAGACACCTCTACAGAAATATATTGTTGGGTTTATTCCAAGACAGAACATACAAACCATTTAAAAGACATGATGGGCAGCAGCATAACCAAGTATACGCAGGAGCAACGTGTGCGCAGTACACCTAAGTCATAAATAGTAAATGACACAAGACATACGAAGAGTTCTGAGTTAATTTGCCAAGGTTCCCAAGAGAGCACACTGTCAGAATAAATGTAGATAGGTCTCCTCTACCATGATGCACTATAAGCAGTGTTTGCATCGGCTCAGCCCATTAATGCTCATCCACGCTGTATCTTTTTGTCTTTTTCTTAGCTTCCTTAATGCCACATTAGTCAAAACGGTCCCTATCGGGACATTAGGGAGCCCTGGAATCTGCTCCATACTGTCCTTTGCTCTGATGAGCTTATTGATCAACCTCGGGACCTGGAAGTCTGGTTTCACTTGCTTCAGTTGATGTTTCCCCACATACAGGTAAAATCAAGGTGTATCCCAGTTGTAAAGGATGGAGCTCTCCCATATGCCCCATTTCAGGTTCCCCTAAACCAGGGGCGTCCAACATGCGGCCCGCGGGCCAAATGCGGCCCGCGGGACCTCGAGGTGCGGCCCGCGTGAGATCTGCAGCCAGGATCACAAGAGCCCTGCTGCTTACTTGTGGGAGGGTCTATTCTCTGCTCCAGTCCTGCCTCCTCTGTGGGGAGAACGAGGGAGGCCGCGCCCCCTGCTGAAGTCTGTGATCGGCATTGAGAGAGACCTCCCCCGGGTTAGACCCCCCATATTAAGAATTTTTACAAAAGATCATTGCATTTGTTAGATCTTTGTTAGATCAGGTTTGATCAACTGTTTTTTTTCTTTAGATCTACTCTAAAATAGGCAATATTAACAATCTTTTAATTAATTAATAACCCGTAGCCAGCCCCCCCTCAACAAAAATTTCAACAAAATGTTACTGATTATGATAGCTCTGCGTTAGATCAGGTTTGATCAGACAAAATTTTTGTTAGATCTAGTCTAATTACTGAGATTTAGACTGGCCCCCCCAGTTGGGGGCCAACCCACAGCACACAAAATAGCATTGTGAATACCGCCTCCTGCGTGATAGATCTAACGAAAAAAACAGTTGATCTAACCGGATCTAACAAATATCTACCAAAAGCCATAAAAAAAATGAAAATTTCAGTTGAGGGGGGGCCAACTCGTATGTTTACCCACCCACGGCACACAAAATAGGATTGTGAATATGGCCTCCTGCGTGATAGATCTAACGAAAAAAACTGTTGATCTAACCGGATCTAACGAATATCTACCAAAATCCATAAAAAAAAAATCAAAATTTCAGTTGAGGGGGGGCCAACTCGTATGTATACCCATCCCCCGCACACAAAATAGGATTGTGAATACCCCCTCCTGCGTGATAGATCTAACGAAAAAAACAGTTGATCTAACCGGATCTAACAAATATCTACCAAAATCCATCAAAAAAATTCCAAATTTCAGTTGAAGGGGGGGCCAACTCGTATGAATACCCATCCCCCGCACACAAAATAGGATTGTGAATACCGCCTCCTGCGTGATAGATCTAACGAAAAAAACAGTTGATCTAACCGGATCTAACGAATATCTACCAAAATCCATAAAAAAATGTCCAAATTACAGTTGAGGGGGGCCAGCCCATATGTATACCCACCCACGGCACACAAAATAGGATTGTGAATACCGCCTCCTGCATGATAGATCTAACGAAAAAAACAGTTGATCTAACCGGATCTAACGAATATCTACCAAATCCATTAAAAAAAATCCAAATTTCAGTTGAGGGGGGGCCAACTCGTATGCATACCCATCCCCCGTATGCCCAGTCAACCAGTACATGCTGGAATCTGGGTATGCCTGAGATTGCTGTTAACAATCATAATATATAATTGTTTGTACAATTTTGGTGGGTAACTTACTTTTATTAAAAGTGTGTGTGGGGGGTCACTTTCAGTTTCGGCTAAGTGAACCCTGAATTTTCGGTTTTGGTCCAGAATTTTCATTTTAGTGCATCCCTAAAATAAATAGAACTATTTTATTTTTACATATCCAGAATCCTGAATTTGTAGTCACAAAACTTTCTAGGCCCAGAAATCAGTGAGAGGAAAAGTAAAGGTTTTGTGTAATTTCATTTATTTTAATCTGCATATTTTATTAAAGGCCATATTTTCTCACAGTGAAAAATGAGTGCGGCCCGCGCACGTATACAATTCTGATGAAGTGGCCCACTGCAGAAAAAACTTGTACGCCCCTGCCCTAAACGGTGGTACATGTGGCTTCCCCATAGAGCTGTTTCCAGTGTTTGTTAGAATCCAATGCACACAAAAGAGGATCTCAGCAAAGCCACTGTTGCCCTCGGAAGGGTCCTTGAATGTTTTACTCTAGATGCAGTAGAAAACTGTCTCCAGTGGATGCCATGAATGGACCACATACTACAACAAGGAAATAAATCAGTTGTGTAGAACCAGAATATCCCCCTTCAAGGTCTCTGAAGCATCATAGATCAATCTCTTGTTTCTCTTACTTTCCTTGACAGCTCTCCAGGGCCATGGAATCTCATCAAAACCAGATCTCAAGGACCTTGATGAAGTCTGTAGTGATGGTGAAAACAGGTCCGGATTTCCCATAGCTGAAGTTTAAATATAAAACTTATCAGATGTCTGAGTGAGCTCTATCTGGGCAAAAGATGGTCAGGTCATCCATATAAAATGAGGCCTTTATCTGTGACTTCTTTTTCTTGATTCTGATAGGGGTTTTTTTACCCCTCTCAGGCTTCTCTTTCATGCAACGCATTATGAACTCTTTGTGATAAATGAAAAAAGGAGATAAGAAAGGGATCTTTATAACCCCAGGACAAACTGGAAATGGGTCAGTTTTCAACCAGGATGAAAATGTTTAAATGTATGTCAAGTCAACAAAAGAGCAAAACATATCCCCTAAGACAAACTTACCGATGACCTTACCCATAAACCCATGGGACAAATGATCAAAAGATTTCTCTGGTTAAAGTGACTTGGGCAGCCTGAACTCAGAGGTCCTTCAGATAATAGGTCGTGTTCCTGTCTGTTATTTTGTGTCGGAGAATGCCACATGGGCAATATCAAACTGAATGCACCATAAAAAGCTGAAATAAGCACCTCTAACCACCCTTCCGAAAAAAACGTCCTTCTGGCGATTTAAGATGTTGGTGAGATGAAAGCAGTATAGTTCTTTCAAATAAAAAAAACCAAAACACTGTGACCAAACATGGAAAATCGTTTAAATTATGCTAATTATCCTGACAAATGACATGACATGTTAAATTTAATTTAACTCACATTAATTAAAATCCACCAGTTGCCTTTAAAGTAACCAGTGTCTGCTTTACTCCTAGGTGACCATGCTAGATATCCGCATTTTAACTCATCGTGCTTTACAGATGTATCCTGGAGAAGAATTTACACCTTTATGTGTAAATATGAATCACTTTCCAGAAAATACCCGGTGTTTCACTGCATCAGTTAAAATTAAATAACTACACTTTCTCAGAGTATTTCTCATAACATGTCCGGAACATGCTGTCGAAAAAAATATTTTTTGCTAACAAATAATAGCAATGCCCCATATCATAGTAGTGCTACAGATCAGCGATGCCCTTGCCCGATTAAAGGATCAGGAGAGAGGACGTCACCACAAGTGCCGCCATTTTGGTGGAAGTTTCCCCTGTGTTATATATATATTCACTTTGTAAAGTCACAAAACATATGCATAAAACACACATTTGATTAAAATAACACAAATATACGATCATGTAAGCTTTTGATCGTTCTGTCAATTTTTATTAATATGGCGCTTTTTTATTAACTCTATTTATTTTCCTGCCATTATAACAAAAGGAGAGATATTCCAAGGAATATTGCAACCTTCAAGTCAAATCAGATATACCGTTTCAGATTTAAAATGAATCTGCCACACTGAATTAGCAGGTTAGAGATGTCACTGTCAGGAGTATGCCGCGTTCCTTCATATCGTATCAATCTTCTCTATAATTGCAATAAACATATTCCATTTTAAGCCATTTGGAGCTCATTCTCGAAGCTTTGTGCTTTTTAATGTAATGAGATTCTTAAAATAAACACATCGATAAAGAACTTTGAAACAGAATTACACAATACTTCATATGACCAAATGTAGGGAAATAACATTAGACAGCACACATCGATACTTTGTCTCTATAAGGTGTTCGCAAAAAAATGTTGTTTTTCATAATTTTATTGTGATTTCATCCGCTCTGACAGAATGAATCAAAAATTATACGCTTTTCACGCGTGATGATCAATAAAACTTTTTAAATGCATTATTGATTTTTTTTTCCGCAGTCCTTAAATTCAAATTAAAATACATTTTTATGCTTTGTTTTTGTTCTTTTTTATTTTTCTAATTCTGTTTTGTTTATAAAAATGCCATTGGTTTTGACCTTTGTATCGTCAAATCCTTATCGATTAACTTCATGGGGATTTCCATTAACAGGTAATGTCTACAGTGGCTTTCTGAGCACGATGTATCACGAGTGATTTTGGTTCTAATTAGTGGCAATGTTCCGCTTTGGTTTATTTAATCAATAAGAGTTGTGAGGTGTAAGCACATTTCATAGACCCATGGATACAAATTTCATTGTAATACAGACTTATAGAACTCTGGCTTAAATTCATATTAAATACGTAGTCAAAGAATATTGAAGTAAAAACCGATGTGAAAAGTGTACGGTTTATACAAAGTTTTCTTAGTTCTCATGAAGTAAGGCCCTAAGGAATCCAAGTGTAACAATGTCTCGGCATAAGCCTTTCAATCCAAATCTGGCGGAGTCACATAGTTGAGGAGCATGTCCAGCCTTGGTGGGCCAGACCTACAGGTACGGCCACTTTAGGAAAGCTTTGAGATGTGAGGAGACAGTACTTAGTTGATCATTTTCCCCAGGAAAGTAGAAAAGACACAAAGGGAGTGATTAGATCACAAAAAGGTATTAGCGCCACAGTGTCTGCCCTAACAGTGATAACATAGGGCAACTTTAGAACCTTGATAAGACAATTGCATAGTTGGGTATATAGAGTCCTAGTCCTTTCTCAGACACCTGGCCTAATTGTAACCTAAAGCTCATAGAAACTCATTAACACATAGTATTTTAGATCAGGGTCATCACTTTAAGATGAAAATAGGGGGGCATTTTTTTAATTTGGGGACGAAATTCGTTGCCCGGTGCCTGATTGGATGATCAGGGGAGAGGACGTCACTGGAAGCGTCCGTCATTTTGCCGGGAGTTCGCACCATGTTAAGTCTGTGGAGATGCGGGTGAAGATAAAAGGTAAAGGAGAGAAAATGAAAGACAGATGGTAGAAGAGAGAAGATGAACAAGAAGATGCAGAAGCGGAAGTGCTCGGCGGAAGCGGAATTGCTCTGCAGAGAAGGTAAAGAAACATTTAGAGAGCAAGAATGAACTAGAATGAGAGTGTGAGAGAATGAATTAAAAATGCCCCCCTATTTCCATTCAAACCGAATGGGCAGTGAACAAAATTTGTTGCCCCAAAATAAATTTTTCCCTCATGGGAAAATGGGGATGGGGGGTTACAAATTAACCAATCAGGCTGCCTCCGAGTGCCATAAGGTTTTCTCCCAAATTCTTTGAACATCAATATTTAGCCAATGGAAAGGAGCCATAAAAAAATGTCTTGTCTCCTAAAAAAGTAGAAGTGAATTTTATGGTAAGATAATGACCTGTGTTAATGAAGTCTATAACCGTATACCGGCTTGACCAGAAGAAATAGGCCATTTAAATTTATTTAACAGATTATTTATATTTCCCCAAAAATATATAAATAAAATAAATATTATTTATCAATTTAAATATACAAAACAAAAAAAATACAATAAAAACAAAAAAACATATTTTTGTTACTTAGCTCCTAGATTCTTCATTTGAATTAATAGCAGGTAAAAATCGTTACCAAATAAAAATTATTCTTATCCGTGAACCTGGTAGTAAAGTCAGTAGGAGGATTCGCTGCTGCATTTTTTTTTCCTTATCGAGCCTCATAAATCTGTTCTTGTGGTTTTATTCGCATTATGTAGCTTATTTTACCTACTGATTTTCTGTTCAATTTTGTTTTTTAGAGAGTAGAAGATTTAATGATCTCTCACATTAGATGTAAAAATAAAATTGATGACCAAAAAAATAAAAGAAAAGGGAAAATGAAGCTTCTTGGGAGAGACTTTTCAATGCTTTACGCTGTTGATATTGCACAACATTTTCTAACATAAAATTTGATCCCTATTAGTTTTTTTTAAATATTTTATTGCATTTTATTGATAAAGCACCACCAGATTCTGTAGCGGTGTTAACAGAAGGGTAGTGAATACACATACTGGTGCAGACAGAGAAGAGGGTCCTGCCCTTGTGAGCTTACAATTTTTTAGGAGGTCGAGAGGCAATCAGACTGACAGATTGATTATACTGAAGGTCGGAAGAACGGATTTTAGGCGTGAGGATTATTTTTCCAATTAGTACATTTTTTATGGGTTTTGAAACGGATCTTTTTTTCCCATAAAAGCAGCAGCAATTACTATTTTTTTTTAAATCTTTGCAGATGGGTTCTGAAACCCAAGGGAGATCTGTCCGTACTATTTTTATGCAAGCCTGTAGGGCAGTAATGTTGGCAACTATGGAGAGGACTTTTAACGTAAAGATGGGTAGATCCTTCAAAACAGAGGCTTACAGAAGTGCCCTTTTCTCCTTAAAACCAGTTTATCTTAATGTTTGTTAATCTTATTGTCAAATTGTATTATTACGTCAGCTAACTAGTTCAGATCCTGGAATAATATAACACCAGACACACGTTCATGGATTTGTTATGTCTAAAGATATAAAAAAAGAATTCACTTAGCTTCAGGTAGTTTACAACACAGGGGAAGGTCCATGTCAGCATCAACCAACACTCATGAACGAGAGGACAGAATGGTGGGACATGAACACAGTCAGACGTTCCAGGACAGCTTTGAATTAAATACTACGCAACAGACCTTTCTTGCTCTCTAGATAGGGCGGCGGTGGCACAATCTTCTCTGAAAGGACAGCGGTCCAAGGTCCAGCGAGTGCTTGGCGCATACGCTATGCAAATACTAAGTCCGCAACACTATGGCCGCCTGCCAGGAGACCAGTAAAGCAAGAACAGCTGCATGAGCACTAACGAGCCAAAGAAAGGAATCCGCTGGTGTGCTATAAATCAATGTAATTTCATGAAAGACAGAAATCATACTTAATATGTATGTCATAATTAAAATGACAGCAAAAGTCGGAAATACTTAGGTCAGCATCATGAACGTCTGTGGAAACTCAACTGAGTGAATACAGCTCTTTTCTGTTGGAGTTTCCATGTGGTGGAATGGGTTACTTTCCACGCCTTGTTGCAATTGATCTAATCTTTTTGCTTGGCTCTAAAAGGTGCCGACGTTCTATAAATAAATGTAGTTTAACAAAGACGTCATACTTCAATGGGCCTTAATAGTTCCATGATTGCCATCGTCGTCTGTCCTTCTCGTGGTTGGTCCAGGAACTCTTCTGGGATAGACCAGTAGAGGAAGATCTCCTCGCTACTACGTAGCCCCTCTGTGAATGAACTCAGAACTCTATATATTGGGGATTCCATCACATTATATGGCCATATATCGCTTCACCTGCCGCTACATCAAAGTATCCCACGTTTGGCGAGTCCTATCCAATCTTGCTTACCAAGGAGCTGAATCAATGGGACTCATCTAGAGCGGCCATTTTAAAAATGGTTACCAGTAAACCTTTCATCAGCATTTACATATGAAAAATGTCTTATTAAAATACTTATTTTTGTTATTCTTATACCTATTTGGAGGGGGGGTCCCCCATATATTGAAGTTTTCTTAATTCAGACAAATATGGTACTTAAGATGAAAAAAAAAGTCAAGTTTTTCTACTCTCCAAAGTTTGGTTTACTAAGATCTCACTTGTCCTAGTCGTTCAGAATATTTGTCAGTCTAAACCATATTTTATTTCATATTCAATCTTTCTTGCATAGTCCGGGCTCCACATCATGATGCATAAGATAAAAGCAATAAGGTCATCTCCTGTCTCTTCAAAAGATATGATCCTGCATATATTTGGGACGATAATAGCAGCGCGAGGTGAATAACTGTCTGTTTCTCAAAGGCAACAGTGATCTCATGACATACCTTGTATCATAATAAAAATGTAGGATTCTAATAAATTACCATACTTTTTTTTTAGACACTGTTGCTATTTTCACCAAACCGTATCAATGTTAAAATAATTATTGCACCCAAAGTATTAGGCACTGATAATATTTTCTTATACAAAATAGAAACACATTATATTAGTATCGTTAGTATAATTATTAGTTTAAAACATACGACAGTTCCAAATGTTGGGATACAATTAATGGGGCATAAAACATTCATTTTGGCCATTTATATAAAAAAAGTAAGGTTTTCGCAACTGTTATCTTAAGTATTTGAGTAAAATGTTGTATCGCTTACCTTATCATAGATCATGTCCTGCTTGCCGTCTTACTCTCTCTGATAGTATGGGCACCCCGAGTGTCCATAACCGGCTGTCGGATCTCCACTGCTGGAGTGTAGTATGGTATGTACCAGTGGAGTGGGTGGCTGGGGTTGCTGAGTCTGGCCTAGTGGAGCACCAAAGGTAAATAAGCCTCTGGCATGTGTGTTGTAGTTTATGGATAGTTGCCTTAAAAGCATAGAGGGGCCCAGAACCCACCTATGCTCCTCAAACCCCATTGGAAGGGGGGGGGGGGTACATATTTAAGAAACAACCTTATGAGGACACAATCTCATCCCCTTCCTCCCTCATACCCTCTGTCATGTCACAGCACTCAGTGTAGAAGTTGGAGGCTGAAGAGGTAGGTGGTTCGAAGAGAACTTCCAGTGGTGTTCTGGGTCAAGCCTAGAGGAGAACTCCGTTGCAACGCGTCACCGTCGCTCACATGATTACAGTACTGTCGGGGTGCTAGCTGGAAAGGTAGGGAGCGTAGAGCAGGGTAGCACCAGATGGAAAGAATAAGCCAAATACAAAGTCCGAGTGATAAATCCGGGTCAGGGCAGGCAGCGAAGGAGCACTAACGAGAAACAAGCCGAAGTCGAATACCAGGAGGTCAAACACAAAAAGGCAGGATAAATGGGGAATCGCACAGAGCAGAACACAAGGCACTAGAAGCTCAATAACTAAGCCCAGACTGAAGGGTGAGCTGGGTTTTATATTCAACAGGCCAGGTTCCTCCCACTGACTCACAGGTGTTACACCTACACCCGAGAGCATAAGTATTCCCCACCATGGGGGTTAATTCAGGGGTTAACTCAGTCTGCCCTGCACTACCGTGCGGCGGCCAGCAGAGGGCGCCTGAGATTGGGATTGTGCGGGAGCGCGCCTTGCTGTAATTGCCGTGCGCGGCCGCAACAGCGTGGGGGCGCGCCTCGCAGCAACTGCCGCTGGCAGCCGTGATGGCCGGATGATCTGCCGCGTGGTTGCCGGCACGGGAGGCACCGGAGGACGAGGACGTAGTCCGCCCCGCAACGGAGCACGGCGTCCAGCCAAAGACCCCGGTAAGGGGCATGATGAGGGGCTGGGGGCCTGACAAGTACAATGAAATGATAGAGATGGATGGATTAGTCATTTATAGACATGGAAGTCTGGCTATGATATTGTTAAATTTGATAGTCGAGAAACAGGCTTGACACCACTTATGATGCATGAATACCAGAGAGTGCACATTGCCCACTTGACCAAATGACCAGAGGTGGCCCTGGTGCTGATGAGTGCAGCAGATACGGACGGCTGCACATTATGTTTTTATGCTCATGTACCATGCGGCCGGGCATATCCATCCTTCGGCTATACACTGCAGCACTCAATCAGATCAGGTCTATTGGGGTACCGATGGCCGGCGGGCCCACCAGCCATTTGCCCAGCGTCCCAGTTGGCCAGCCCATGCCGGATCACAGCACAATACGTATGCTAAAAAGAAAGTGAAAGCAGATTTGTTTTGTGTTAAAAAGTACGGTTTAAATAAACTAGGTTAAACTGATACGAAATTGCCGTGTAACACAACATTTATTTTTAATGATACATTTTCCTTTAAAAGCAAACTTCATGTTTTTCCCCGTAATGCAAACTCTGTCATTTGACTTTCTTTTTTTCCTGCTGTTCCTTCAAGACATAAATTCAAGAATATAAAAAAAATAAATCCCAAAAGAAAGATCAAAGTTAAACAAAAAAAACCCAAAAATGGCAAAACATTCCTTAGAATAAAAAAACAGAGACTAACCCGAGGGAACAATCTTCAAAGGACTAAACCTCAGTTTAAGTTCCTTTGTTTGTTTGTTTTTGTCGAGTTTCAGACCCAATTGTTTAGCTCAGACGAAACATGAAACGGAAAATATAAATAAAAAAACGAAGTAAAAATGTCCTTTGTAGGAACGCCAAAGATTATAGATCAAAAAATAAAACTCAAGCTTTAAGTGATGGAGGTGCTCATGATTTACTATAACGCAGAACCCAACTGCAGCGAAATTTGTTAAAACCTCAAGAGGACAACTTTGTTTATTTTTATGGAAGACGCGAAACGACCTTCGTCTACATAAAACACCAGTAACCTTGTAAAATAGTACAGCAAGACTCTCCCAAAAATATCATTCTTAAAAATTAACAAATATTGGTAGACTTTACTGTTTTAGATATCATTTCTGAGTCAATTCAGGCAAACAGGTTGACTTATCAATGAAATGTTAACAATATAGAAACCTTCAGAAAGAAGTGGATGGAGGATAGGATCTAGTAGAAACATTGAATTTGCTGGCAGATCGGCCCCCGTTCGGCCCCCGTCTAGACCGCCTGTTTCTCCTGCCGTATGTCTATCCCATGCATGTTTAAAATTGTAATCCCTTCGTGGCGATGACTTATCAGGTACAAAAAAATGGCCCTACAGCACCTGTGACATACCTGGTACGTCATCCGTTAAAATCCATCCAATGTTACAGTGATCACAGGGTCACCATTAATTGTGATCCCCTCCATGACCGGAGCGTTTGGTCTACAGCCCATCCCCCGCATTTCTGCACATGCCATCGCTTCCACACCAAATCATTTTCCCGGTTAACGTCATATGACAAAGGCAATGTTTGTAAGCGTTGCCTCTGTTCTCTGCCACTCTCCTCCTCGTCGTAATCATGGAGAGCAACAGAAAACTATACAAAATCTATGCTTCCATGCATGCCAAATCCATGGTTTTTTTTTTTAAAATTTTTTTAAAATGTTTTGCTTAACACTAAGGGGTTAATTTTTTTTAACATTTATATGTTTTTTGTTCTTTTGGTGGATGATTAGTTAGTGAGGAATGTTTAAATAGGATTAAGGAGGGGTTAAAAAAATAGAAAAATGTGAAGGAGATAGGAAAAATATGAAAACTGCTTTGGTCCTGGAGTGGAAAAGGGGTTAATATTTTTTTTTTTTTTTTACCAATAAACGTTATAAAAAGGGAAATGTGGCAATGGAATGAACTTTTAATCATTACTCAGCTAATTAGACAAAAAAAAAATGTTCGATCTCCCTCTAATAATTTTCAAGAACACGGCTTTACGTACGTGTCGATTCCAGAGAACCTTTTTTTTTAATCTGATCTGATTGTTTTCTCTAGAATACTAATTTTCATGAATCCAGATTAAATTTATATTATTTTTTTTTTCTTGCCCCACCATCATTGTTTTAAGCTGGTGTAAATATTTTTTTTGGAATAACGATTTTTTGAAGGACAAATACAATATTTTATATTGTATCAAATTTAACTTTTTTAGAAAATCAAAACCATTTGACTTTTTTCTATTTTTCTTTCCTTTTTTTTTTTGTATATCCTAATACAATTCTTGTTGCCGCAGAAGGGGCGAATGTTGGTCTTAAATTCAATTTCAAAAAATAAATGTGCATCCAATTGAGATAAATAGCAGTGGTTAAAATAGATGTATAACGGGGGGGGGGGGGGGATCAATTTATTAGCAACCGTTCTGGAATGAAAACAAATTTGGATTCTTGCTATACTAAAATATTAGACTTTTTTCACATTTGAATGAAGATTCTATTTGCTTTGTGCTGAATAAAAAAAATAGTTGTGAAAACAGGTGTGAAATACATTTTATAAGTCTCCGAAACAATTGGACAAGAGAAAAAAAATAGGCAGAAGTAACGTTAGGATGTTGAGAGTTTCCCCTGTATTTACGAAATTCAGACCTATGTGATAGGGACAGAAAGACAAGTTATGTCAAAAACACCCACGTTTTCTCATTAAATGCGTCCGATGAGAAAAGAAAAAAACACACTAGAGTAAAAATTCACTATGATTCTCTGTTGGTCTCTCAAAGGTCAGATTTGGATCAGAAGTTAAGATCCACGTAAAAAGAACAGGAAGATATTATAATATGTTCTAATATTGTTAAAATACAATATGTTATAATAATTTGTTTAAATTAGTTTAAACTCATTGGTTGATACACTCGAATGATGGCCATTGGCTACGTAGTTTATGCTTATGGTTCTGCATCTAGGTTATGGACAGGGCCAGCCTTAGGGGTGTGCGACCATGGCAACAGGGGCGCCTGCCCGGGACTTAAATTAAAACATCGGGGTTTTTTTGTTTGTTTTTTGTTAACGTTATTTAACATCCTCCATGTTAAAGTTTTTTTAACTTTATTTAACACGGAGGGTGTTAAATAAAGTTAAAACCCCCCAAAAAACGGTGTTTTAATTTAAGTCCCGGGCAGGGCCGCCGAGCAGTCGCTCGTGAAGTTTTCAGCAACCGCTCAGCGCCCCTCACTCTCGGTGACTCTGTCGCCGTGCCGGCGTTTCCTGCTGAGCGCTGAGGCAGAGCGGGAAGACGGACGCCTACCGCTCCCACCGCAGGTAAGTAAGGAGAATATCGGGTAGATAGTGAGAAGGGGCAGAGGGGGTAGATAGTGAGAAGGGGCAGAGGGGGGAAGGCAGTGAGAAGGGGCAGAGGTGGTAGATAGTGAGAAGGGGCAGAGGGGGGAGATTTTTTTCCTTTCTATTTTTTGGGGATGGAGGGCGCCAGAGGAGTAGTCCGCACAGGGCGCCAGAACACTTAAGGCCAGCTCTGGTTATGGATGACTTTATGAACAAGGTGTCACTGTTCCACAGCTCACTGTACTGCTTTGTGCATCGACCAGATTGGAACAAAGCTCACTTATCGGATAAAAACAATCCACTTCTTCTATCTTTTATCTTTTATTTTTTATATTTTATCTTCAATCTTTTATCTTCTCTCTTCTCTTCTCTATCTTAAATCTGCTATCTTCGTCCGCCATCTCTGCGGCCATAATGGCTAAAACTCTGCCAAAATTGGATAAAAGATAGAAGATGAAGAAGGAGATGCGGAAGTGGTCGGCAGAAGTGGTCGTCGGAGAAGGTAAGGAAACATTTAGAGAGCGTCAGAGAGAGAGTCAACGAGAATGAATGTGGGCACGATTGTTGCCCAAATCTGAATGTGCCAAAAAACTAACCAAAAAAATTACTCAGAATCGGTTTGGACCATTTGCACGTCTAGTAGATAACATACGGATGGTTCTCTTGGACGTCTTCTGCAGGAGAATTTGAATTTCGTAGCTTTCAGTAAAAGCCATCTCCAGACCACCTCATTATTATTTAGGCAGAAGAACGAGAAGGATGGATGGCCAGTCAACCATTCTCTACTATCATTCTACTATCATACGGTGACGGAGAAACCCTCATTAAAGGACATCGCCTGGTGAATTACGAGGCTTATAGTCCACAATCTTATATTTCAAATGACTTCTAATACTGACCAGCTGTGAACATGTTCCTGTCGTGTTTCCCTTTAAAGATAATTAAAGTGTCACTTTTATCCCGCAACCTTGTTAATCCTTCCCGACACACACTTGGTTCATTAAGACCTGGACGCCTGCATTTTTTCATTTAGACATCATTGTTAATTACACAACCGTGTGAACCTTCATTATCTAGTCAGAACACATAGCTATCTATCCCCCCCCAGCTAACATGAAAAAGGAAATTAGTGATAATTAGAAATTGTATTGACACGTTCGGTTATCTCTTTCCTTTTCCCAAAACCCATGGTAGCACCCATCTTGCGGCTGTCACTAACGGCGGGTTAGGCTGACGATCCACGCTGCAGTACAAGGAAAGGCGCCCCCAAGCGGTGATGAGGAGCTACACAGATTCCTGGAAGAAATATCAGCAACCAGGGGTCCCCAATAATGCAGGAACGTACAGATGAATTCAAGGAGCAGGCAATCGGATAGTTGGGGTCACGAGCAAAGGTCAGGGCAGGCGGCAAACAACGGGTAGTCACGTACAAGCAGAGTTCAGGCAACAAAAAAGCAAACAGGGTTCAAACGCTAGTGAAGGCAATAAAGGCTCTATCACAGGCAAGGGATAGCTGTAAACTGAGGGTTTTAATATCCCTCCACTCCTACATCCTCCTACCCACCTAATTAAGGGGGAGGAGGAAAAAAGATAAAGGTCCCTTTAAGACCCGTCATGAATATTCATGAGATAGCCGTTCGCGCATGTGCGCAAATGGCTCTCATGATGGCGCTCATGTAAATTTAGGTTACCCAAATTATATAGTTGGCCAGGTTGGACGGACCATCTGTAACAATGGGCAGGTGCCCGGGAGGGCCACATACGGCAGTCTCGGGTCACGCAGTGTGGGTGGTCATTGGCTGGATACGTGTAACCATAGGTGGCATGAGTATGAAAACGGAACACGCGACCAGTAGCCCTCCGCACTATGGAATCTGCCAGCCTTTGGCCTTAAAGCGCCCACTCGTCAATGTGGTTCAGCCATTAAACAGAGAGATCTGTCTGTATTATTGTTATTACAACATGAAAAGCAGCAGCTGAGGGAAATGTCAACCCAAAAATTGCTCGCAAAATTTAACTAGCAAAATCTATCTCTAATAAAACATGTTTTCATAATTTAAAAAAAAATAAATGTAAATTAATCAGTGACATAACGGGTGCATAAAATGTTTTTTCTTATGGCTGGTTTATTATTTATATCCCTTGTAGTATATTTCATATTGTCATATTCAGGGGATTAGACATCAGAGATACATTATGGAAGACCAAACCCACAAATTTTTCTTGTAAGTAGGGCTAGTTTTGATAAAATTCCTTAAATATCATCCCTCAGATTTAATTGTGTTTTATTGGATTATTCAACCTTTCCCGCAGAAGACATTCACTATTGTTGGCTATTCTTGAGGCCTAGTCGAATTGAGAGATGGAATATTTTCTCAATTTACCTACTGGGTAGGCTCACTCCTAGTGCCAAGCGACTCGGGCATCTTCCTTAGGCACCTGAAGCAGGATGGCATTTGTAGTAACCCCAGAAAATGTCCCCAATGTATAGATGTTGGGTGTAGATGTTGTGTGATGCCTAGTGTCTAACTGAAGTGTATAAGTAAAGTGTGTATCTATATCTACATTGGCAAAGCATGTGAGTGTCAGATTACGAGGCACCAAGGCCCATAGGCACACCTCACTTCTAATGCAGAGCCATGCACTCAATTATTTCATATCTCCCAGCTACAGTAGCCTACACATTGAGGCTACTGCTATGCAGATGGTGAGGGTGCCTTAAGAATAATGCGCCACAGGGGAACCTAAGCATGGGCAACTTTGAATGATGCCCCAAAATGCTTCAGAAAATTAGGTCTTCCTGTAAAACAGCATGACGCAAAAATAATGACTATATAGTGGCTCATACACTATATGGACAAAAGTATTGGGACACCTGACCATTAAACCAACAGGGACTTTGTTATAGAAGACTCATACAACTTTCTGCATGAGGAAGATACGTGTCTAGATATCATTTCTAACCTGAACACGTCAGCTTGTTTCCTGACTATCAATATAAAAATATCATAGTCAGACTTCTATGTCTTAAAAGGACAAATCCCCATCATTTCATGTCACATTGTCCATATAGTGGTGCAGAAAACAAGAGCAAGAGACATGGTTGGATGAGTTTGGTGTGGACAAACTTGACCGGCCGCACAGAGCCCTGACCTCGACCCCATCGAACACCTTTGGGATGAACTGGAACGGAGATTGCGAGCCGAGCGTCTCGTTCAACATCAGCGCCTGACCTCACAGACGCTCTACTGGATGAATGGGCAACAAATCCCACAGAAACCCAAAATCTTGTGGAAAGTCCTCCCAGAAGAGTGGAAGTGGTTATAGCTGCAAAGGGGGGACCAACTTCATATTAATGTCTATGTATTTAGAATGTGATGTCATCAAAGTCACTGTTGGTGCAATGGTCAGGTGTCCCAGTACCTTTGCCCATATAGTGTCTTTATATCTCCAAAGTTGTTGGAGGAAGAGATTTCAAGGGGATTGTGGTTTTAAATTTGACTTGACTATTCTTCATACATTATACCTTAGCGGACTATGCTTAGTAAAGGTCGGGCTGATCTATCGCAGATAGTTCAACAATCTGTGAGGTGTCTCTTAACAACTCTTTTTGGTTTAAATATGCTCTGTATGGGGCAACCCAAGCTATTCTTGGAACAGAGTTTAGAGTTGGCCCTTCATAATGTAAAGCAGAGTCAGGGAGATGAAATGGTAACTCTTATGCCACCTTCCTCTTTACATAATAAAACCATCACCATTTAGACAACAACAAAATGCTGATTTTTATATAAAAATTGAAAAATATCTTCTCCTAATTCCTTTTCCAGCCCTCTTGATTCGGTACATAGATGTACAATGAATATATGTATCCGGGGTAGAAAATAGATTGAAGAACTTACATCTTTCTTCGTTTATTGTATTATAACTCTTCAGATTTTATATATAATCATTTCAAATAATTCCATAAAAAAAATGCATTTAAACAGAGAAGTGCTTTGTGTACATACTACGCTATCTAACCAAGTGCGGTGACCAAGCTATGAAGCATGACGGGGCTCAAACCCAATATCGGACAGAGCGGGTTATTTTTTTTTGTTTGTGTCGACTCATTACGTATTCATTGTTTCCTATGCAAATTACGTTAATGAGAGTTAGTCGCATAATGGAGCCAATTCACAGTTCGAATGGTGGAAAATAGGTCTGACTACCAATCTTCCATTACAGCTGTCTTATAATTACTGTGGAACGCTCTGAATTCTAATGCCGATGCTTCAGCGACACTTAAGATTTGCCTTTTGAAAGAAAGGCAACTTACACCCACCCCCCAAACAAGCGCCTGGAAATTAGAACGAGGCATCAACCATTCTCCCTGATGATTATGACCATTAATCTGCTGTTTATTAGAGCAAAATTTTATTCGCTTAGTCGTGGATCAGATAACTGACAAGATGTTTAATATATTGAAGCTAATAAAATGACTTCACAAGTGAAGGATTGTTTGGGAAGATAAATTGCGAAAGTCAACCTTAAACATATTGATTTAACTCTTTGTATGTTCACTACCCAAATTAGCCAGGATAGTGTATAAAATAAATTTTTCATGTATTTTTTGCTAATTTTTTAATCATAGGATACATAGTTCTGTAGATGCCTTAAGGCGTATCCTATTTTATATTATTCTGTGCACTCGTTTCGATCATGACTCTTGATCCTAGGTACCCTTCAGTAACGCTTTTTTGTGTATTGAATTAGGATTAAAAATTAAAATAATAATTTCAGATATATTTGTAAGAATTCAGAGTGCAGGTGGTAGCCAGGAGAAGACAATCTGAGAAAGCAAAGTTTAAAAAGTAGCTATTCGAAAGATGAAATCTAAATACTGGTCAAATGTCAGGGCCACGGGCAACACAAACAAAGTTGAAGGAACAAGCCACAGTGGAATAAACAAAGCCATAGTTAGTAGGAGATGTTCTTTTTATTTTTAATTATTTTAAATTATTAAACAAAATATTTTTTGGCTATTTCGCTTCTTGTTTTTTTTTTGCTGTTGAAGTCTCATGCCCTCACCTGTAACTCACAAAATTTTAGGTTGCAGGCACTCGCAAACAACTCTAATCTGCATGTTGCTTTATAAGTGTTAGCATGCAAATAGAGTTGAGTCTGGTCGGTCGAACCCTCAACTCTGCTGGGGTAGGGAACTCCCTAAAAGCAAAAGGTGAGACAAGACCTGGACCTTCCAATGATCTTGACAAGGCTCATGAACGAGGCAACAAACATCTGGGACTGTTTTTTCTAGACTGCCACATGGATGGGATTAGTCTGATTTGCTGTTGAAGTCGTTTTCTTTTGTAAAGTCACAGATGGATTAACATTTGGAGTCAGGGCCAGACTGGTGATCAGCCAGACTGGAAAGCCAGCGGCTGCCTGATGACGTTAGCGTGGCTGATGGCTGGATATGTGTAAGTAACGTGTGCCTGGGCATATCCTCTTGCTGGTCACGCATTGCGGCTGGAGAGGCAAATTGTTTGAGAATGGGGTGCCGATGGCAAGCGGCCAACCGGCCATTTGTCTGGTGTGCCAGGTGGCCATTCTGGGTCCGTTTGGACTTTCGAGAGCGAGACTCACCTTAGGGCAAATTATTTAACATTGCCTGTTCTCAACCAAGCCAGTCTCACACCCGACTAATGCAATAACGAACACAAATACATCTAAATTTAAAAAATTACAGCAAAATACGTTGAACAAAAAGAGTTATTTGATATATACATATATATATATATACAGTTATACACGCAGATTTTTTGTGCACCATTTCACAAATCTTTAACACAGTACATAACATTCACCCCCATTCGGTTGAAATTGCAGATGGAAATTGCTAAGTTAATAGATGTAGGAGAGAAGTAAACAAAGTAATGGAAGAATGGCTGGTTCGGGAAATTTACAATGCTTACAGAGTGACATCTGCTTAATAAAGGGGCAGAATGAAACCCAAGACTTTTCCGTGCCGCGGAAAGCCTCGCTCGTCTCTTTTTTTTTTTCTCCCTCACACGCAAAGAATTAGAAATGACTTTTCAGAAAAAAAGGAAGATTGATTTCTAAAACATAACAAGGAAAAACTTAGATTTGATCGATGTTTGCTCTGTTTGTGTCTGTGACACTGTCAACCTTATCACTAATGTGGTATCCAAATTTTCAGGGCCATGAATTATGAATAGTTTTATCATCAAAGGTCTGTCTCCGACGGAATATATGCTTTCACATCTGTTGCGGGTTAGAAGTCCAGGTAAATCAATTATTAACCATATCCACTATTTTCCATTAACATTAACGCCCCTGTGATATCCACGAACATGGATTAATGACCTTTCCCGTTTTATAAAGGACAATGGTTAGCCGCGCAGCTGTGTCTGATTGAAGACACCCTTGTGTAAATGTTCTGTGTGAACGACTAACAGAGGGGGAAAAAAAAGCCGTCTAATTCTTTTTATTTATTTTTTTATATGTTTTATGTTAGACTTTTATCATTGAGTCATCGCTTGGTGGGAAATAAAGCAGGTAAAAAAAAATATATATATGTAAATAATTTACAGAAATTTGCAAAGACCTCTAAATCAATAGAATGACAAGTTTTTTTTTTTAAAAACTAAAATTAAATAAATGATGAACAGCCAATCGGGAGTAAGAGTTTGGGTGTATATTGCTTCATATTATGTAGGAATGGGTTTAAATGCGTGATATTGGTAATTTAATAACCGCCATTTAATGAAATGCTGGTTTGGGTCTGTAATTGAGCGGAGAATGGGCTTGTTGATTTTACTACAATTAACTACATTAAGTGGTTAACAATTTTGTTTTATACAAAACCATGCCCCCTCTTTGAAACAATTAGGTTTGACCATGGTCAGCTTTTAGATGATTACGTCTTGTAACAATTGTTTATAACATCATCTGTATTGGGTAGATCCAAGTTACCTTTGTTCATTTTCTTATGACGCAGGACGCAATGCAACATTTTAACGTAACATATTGAATTTAGAATTTTGCTGAAGCTGTGAAAGGGCATTTCATTTAAAGAGATAGAGGAGTCCTCAAAGACCAGACATAGTAAATTCTGTCCATCTCTTGAGAAGTTCTTGGGGCGTCTTCATTATTCATGCAAACCGTTGCCGGTCATCGTTACGAAAGTCAGACTCTTTGGTTTTGCCAAGACATGGCTTGGTGTGGTAATTCTGGGCCTCACCTTTCGCTTTGGAATTCCTCAACCTCTTTTCTATTGAAATGGGTTTCGGAACGAAGTCTTTAGTATGACTTTTATGAAATTACATCTAAAAAAAGTATCCAAATTCAAAGGTAGTTTATCACCTGTAACCTTGTTGTCACTAATATGATTTACCTGGGCCGCAGGTGGTCATGCACTTGCTGCTCGAGGATCTGTCTGACCCCACAGCCTGCAGGAAGACCCTTAATAGGATAACGTCTCTTTAGTTTATGCGTTTGCTAGGAAGCTGGGCCTACGCTAGCTAAACAACTGGTGCCTTTTTCAGTGATTTTTTGTTGTCTGGTGACCTCGGCTGCAACTTGGCATCTGAAATCTGACCCCTTCCTGCACCTGCCCTAGGTTGGTCCCCTGTTCTCCTACCACTCCATACCTTGTCCTGCACCCTCAACTGGACTTTTCGGTACCGACCTTAGACTTGGCTTGAAGTTGCCTCTTGGTTTGATCCTGGCCTGCTTTTTGACCTCGTCTTTGGGATGCTGCTCCTGCCATCTGCCAGCATTCAGACTCTTGCCCTCTGCCAGCACCCCATCTCCTGCCATTTGCCGCCACCTTGTCTTCTGCCATCCATTAGCTCCTGCAAGTCCTGCTAAAACATTACACTTCTGACTTGTCCACTGCGAGTCGGCCTCCATGTCGGCAACAAGGCAGCGCAAGGCAGGGTCCATTCCAAGTTCCTAGGACTCCAGGACAAGGTCTTAACAACAGGACACAACCATTTATGCCTCCCTTACTATTTAGATATTTGATTTAAAAAGTATAGTGTTACAGGGTCACCGTACCCAAGGCTGGGTACCCCTGTTTGAGGGCTGAGGAATCACCAGTCAGTCCCTCATACGGATAGCACTCAGCTATCCACGGATCATCCACACCACCATTCGTAGCAAACCAAGAAGAACTCTCTTTATTACAAACACACAGAACTTTATACAATCTCAATGCAATGTGTACCGAACCCAACCCCCAATCCCATCAGCCACATCCCATCACAAATCCCATCAGTATACAGGGGATGTATCAGGTGAGGGGATTACAGAATATAATGGGTTCCCCCACCTGTGTTATCCCCCCCTGTAGTGCGGGTGCCGTCTGGGCAGACAGGGCTGTGTTGGCTGATTAAGAGCCCCAGCCAGATTATAGGATCGTCTCTTTGAAGGCTGGGGCTGAATCCACATCAGTCTCTGGGCCGGTTACACAATAAACACAATATAATATATTACCGGGTCACAGTATACAGAACCGGACACAAAAGTGCTCCGTGACCCGGCTAAACTTCATATGACACATGAGCCAGCTAGCCTGGCCCTGTCACATATAGATAATGCATTTATTAATCAAACTTTAAATGAAAATTCCAAGTATTGTGCGTCTACAGACACATTAAACCGACATACCTGCAAAAGGTTTTCTTTTGTTCTCAGCTAGTGAACCATCAGATCCCTCTTTTTTTTTGTAAATTTTAAAAGCAATTTAATCAACACAAATGTTAAACATGACCTCGCTAGATTGGATGGAATATGCAAAACAGAAAAATGGCAAAGAATAACATTTTCTGTAAACATAAACCATTTGCCTTGACGTTCTATCTGTATTCAAGAGTTTAATTGAAACACAGAAATCAAAAGGTCAAAATCATGGAAAAACCGAAAAAGCCATTTACGAAAAAAACTACATTTCAAATGGTATTTTCTATATCTAAAAAAAAAAAAACCTACACAAAATACAGACTGTGCAAATGTTTTAGGCATGTGTGAAAAGATGCTTTTAAAAATAGACACGTTAATAGTTTAGTTTTATTATTTAACAAAAAGCGAAGCGAGTAAACAGAACAAAAATCAAGGAACTCGGCAGGTAACATATTGGACCGACTCTCCCAACTCCATTGGCAGAAACACAGCCCCACATTTGCATGGAACCTCCACCATGCTTCACTGTTGCCTGCAAACTATCATTTTTGTAACGTTCTCCAGCCCTTTTGGCAAACAAATTGTCCTCTGCTACAGACCAAATTTTGGCAGATTAGTCCAGAGCACCTGCTGCCATATTTTTTCACCCCAGTTTCTGTTTTTCCATCAATCGTTGAGTCGCTTGGCCTTGTTTCCACGTCGGAGGCGTGGCTTCTTGGCCATAAGTCTTCCATGAAGGCCACTTCTGACCAGACTTCTCCAGACAGTACCCGGATCCCACTGTTTTCTGCCAATGCAGAGCTGATGGCACTGCTGGGCATCTTCCGATTGCGAAGGGAAGCAAACACGATGTGTCTTTCATCTTCTGCATTGTTCCCGGCATCGACTGTCCTAAATTTTTGCCCGTTCCTTGTGCTTCTCCAAAAAGTCTTGGGCAGAACATATCTGGCTGGGAGAGACCTTGCTACAATATAACTATCACTATAACTACCTTGTGTGTTGTTGCTGTTCTCAGTCTTGCCGTGGTGTATGACTTTTGACATTAAACTGTCTTCAGCAACCTCACCTTGTCAGTGAGTTTTATTTCTCCTACACAGATGTTTTTGTTTAAGTTAATGATTGTTTTTCAACCGACATATTAACCCCTTCAAGACCGGGATGTACCTGGTACATCCGGGTCAAAGGTCACCGGTGTCCCCAGCGATCCGTAGCAGCCACTCCCCCTCAATTCCGTGCACGTGATCGCTTTGCAGCGAATCACGAGCACGGAATTTAAATATTTTAAAAAAAACTGCGGTCTTCAAGTGAAGACCCAGTTTTCCAAAGCCGGTCTGGAAGGGGTTAAATTAATGATCATCAGCACCTGTTTGGTATAATTGTTTAATCAAACATCTAACTATACAAAATCGCTCTCTGTGTGCGAGTGTACCCTAGAAGAACTGATGCTATTTTGAAGGCAAAGGGCGGTCTCACCAGATATTGATTTGATTTGATTTCGATTTTTCTTCTGTTCACTCGCTTTGTTTTTTGTTAAATGCTAAAAATAAACTATGAACGTGTCTCTTTTTAAAAGCATTCTTACTTTACAGCATTTTGCCACACCGGCCTAAAACGTTTGCAGATAATTGTAGACTTCTGTATTTGGATTTTGTATGAATTGCAAGTTTAGTGAAGTTTGGTAAATTCGGCGATTCGTACGAAGCCTCGAAAATGATGAGAGACCCCCTATGAATCGGACGAAAACAAAGCAAAGAGCTCAGAATTTGGATTGGAAATTTGTGGGGCCACATTCACTCATACACTCACTCTCTCATTATTATTCTCCGGGTTATGTCCACGGAGATGCGGACGAAGATAGAGATTGAAGACTGAAGATAGAAGATAAAGAACAAGAAGATAGAAAAAAAATGGTCGGCAGAAGCAGTAGTGGTCGGGAAACACTTAGAACGTGAGAGAATGAATGAGAATGAGAGAGTGAGTTAGAGTGTGAGAGAGTGAATGTGGGCATTGGGCAGAAAATTTCGTTCCCGAATTCATAATACTCCCAAATTTTTCGGCCGAACCGAATTGACAGGGAATGTCATTTGTTGCCCGAAAGCGAATGAGCCAAAAAGGAACCGAAATTTTTTTTGGCCCATTTGCACATCTACAATAGGGTAACTTTGATTAATTAAATTGCAACGTATTAAAGCTAGGTTTCCACTTGGGTATTTTTGCAAAAACGCCCATAAAAACGCCAATTCAGCCACACGCTGCGGCCAGATGTTAGCTGTTCTTCAATAGGAAATCGCACAATGCCATATCCACTTGGCGTTTTACTGTTTGGGGTTTTTTCAGTCCTCTTTGGCGTTTTTCTGCTTTTTTGGGCTCTGTGGCAGTTTTTCAGAATCGCAGCATGCTGACGCTCTGGCGTTTTTTGCAAGGAAATCTTGGCGTTTTTCTCCAATAGAAGTCTATGGGAGAGAAAAAAACGCCATGAAAAAGCCAGGTGGGTTTATTGCCTTGGCGTTTTTTATGGCGTTTTTTTCCACAGTTACAAAAAAGGGGCAGGACCCAGGAAGAGGAAGAGCCGCCATTTTTCCAGTACTGTGGTAAAACTTTTATCTGCTTGTACACTGTGTGCTATCTCTGTGTAATTTATTAATAATTTGGAATAAAGCATGCCTTACAAACCACAGAAAAGAGACAGAAGGGTCCGCCGGGGCGTAGAACTCTACCAAGGAAATGACATCAGGAGGGGGCAGATACTCGCCATTTATCCGAATCCCTTTTAGCTGGGTGAAAATTCCAACGTGTAAAGGCTGGAAAAACTGCCTAAGGTCAAAAAAAGCAATTTCCACAGAAAGGCTAAAACGCCAGAAAAAACGCCAAAACGCAGGAAAATGCAGTGGCAGTTTTTCTGGCGTTTTTCCTGGCGTTATTCATCAAGAAAATAACGCAGGAAAAAACCCAAGTGGAAACCTAGCCTAACTGTCACTAGATTTATGTTGATTAAAACACACGTGTAATCAAACCACACTTGAGTCTTAAACAAATTAGTCCCGGAGTGGAAAACTGAGCAGTAGTTTATTGAGATAGTGGAGATGCTTAGCAACAGAGTTCATTCTTTCAAACCTCTTCCTCTATCTATTACATGGCAGCAGTCTGATGTCCTAAAACCGCTCCCAGCCCCCCCCCCCGCGTGAAGTCCTACAATGTATTTTCTAATTCTTATATATTGCAAAAACTATTATTTATTTTAATTTTGTTGATGTCAGTGTTCCGCTGGAACTATTCTCACCCGCTACATTGTATTCCGTTTGATATACTACAGCCAATTAAACCCAAGTTATCCGAAGCTATTGTTGAGAAATCCATGGCCTCCTGTTTTTGACAATAATTTATAACGCGGGTTGGTTCTACAGATAAGCTTTAAACCGTATTATAAATAAAGCAATGCGTTTTGCAAAACTCCAACGTGCCAAGCGTGAAAAAAAATCAATTTATGTACTTTGTACACGGAACTTAATGCCAAACGCGTGTGAAGAGGAATCCATGAGAGCACAAATAACCCTGATGTAATGCAGCTTCCAGTCTGTATTTTGAAAGAATCTCGCTGTCTGATAAGATATCAAGTCCAACAACTCTCAGAGGGGAAATCCCACCATCTTTCATTACTGGTATCAAATAAAAAATAAGTTTTCAAAAATATTGCACTATTTTATTTTTTTGCCCCATAATATAATGTTTTCAGGCAGCTGCATATCCGCCATTTGTATGATTCTCGCTCTGTTATTTGATCCCCAATCTACTAAAACCCCCTCCGTCTCCTTATCATACTGCCTGTGGGGAACAAAAGAATGGCTCAGTCTTAATCACGCAGTCTGCCTCTGTGACAGGGCCAGGCTAGCTGGCTCATGTGTCATATGAAGTTTAGCCGGGTCACGGAGCACTTTTGTGTCCGGTTCCGTATACCGTGACCCGGTAATATATTATATTGTGTATTATTGTGTAACCGGCCCAGAGACTGATGTGGCTCCAGCTCCAGCCTTCAAAGAGACGATCCTATAATCTGGCTGGGGCTCTTAATCAGCCAACACAGCCCTGTCTGCCCAGACGGCACCCGCACTACAGGGGGGATAACACAGGTGGGGGAACCTATTGTATCCCTTAATCCCCTCACTTGATACATCCCCTGTATACTGATGGGATTTGTGATGGGATGTGGTTGATGGGATTGGGGGTTGGGTTCGGTACACATTGCATTGAGATTGTATATAAGTTCTGGGTGTTTGTAATAAAGAGAGTTCTTCTTGGTTTACTACGAATGGTGGTCTGGATGATCCGTGGATAGCTGAGTGCTATCCGTATGAGGGACTGACTGGTGATTCCTCAGCCCTCAAACAGGGGGACCCAGCCTTGGGTACGGTGACCCTGTAACATTGGTTGGCAGCGGTGGGAAGAATCCCACGACTTGGGTGAAATCCAAACCACCAACTGGGATTGCAGACGAGAGACACCAAGAGAGCTCCTGGAGGTTTGTAGCAAAGGAAAGGCTACTCTGATTGCGGACTGCAGAGAGATGGACCGGCACCAGGATGCCCCAGAGGAGAGCCTCGGACTGAGTGCTCTACAAAAGAACATTCTATGGCACCTATCCCTGTACCCAGGAGGGGCTACATCGGAGCAAGTGACGGCGGTGATTGAAATGTGTCACCAGGAACTGAGCCAGAGTGGGTCTGTATCTCCCAGACTAGGGGAACAGACCACCAAAATATCGTACCAGGATATCCAACCCTTCCGAGAACCAGAGGGTGAGACAGACCGGGTTACAGCCGAGGTGTGTGAGATGGAACACCAGCAGAGGCAGTTAGAGTCTGCGCCCGCAGACTGGAGGGATGATTTCTCCCATCCCCACTTTGAATCATACTGGGCACAGTACTGGACAATGTGGGATCTACGAGTTCCACTCCTGGGGGAGAACCCGTTGCCGGAGTGGGAAGAAGAATTGAGAGGTCTCATATATGCAGAACTCGACCTCCAGAGCCGCTACCAGGGATTCTCCCAGCAGTTAGCAGGTGAAGACCACAGCGACCCTCTGATGCTGTATTGCCCCGTCGACCCAGGACTGATATATGATGCCTTCCAATTTGACTCGTCCTTCGGAAGCCCCTGCCAGTACTGCAGGGATACAATCTGGGACAACCGTGCAGAAGTCCTGGTTTATGCTATTCCCCCCGAGCTGGAGGCTGTTATGGATTGCCTGGTCCAAGAGGAATGGCAGCTCGAGAGGGACTATAAAGAATTGCTGCGGAGAGTAGAGCTTCAGGAGTTACAAGGAGACTGGGAGCATGGTACTACAACTTGCGGGAGTGGGACCGAGGTCCTCTTCACCTACTCTGCGGCCCCTGCCCTGGCGAGAAGAACCGAGGTCCTCGCCAGCAAGAAGAAGCGGAGGAGGAAGCCAAAAGCTCCGACCCAAGTCCTCACCAACAACCCTGGCTGCTCTACCCCGGCAGAAGAGATGACTGTCCCCACCGCCCGAGTAAGTGGCACAGTCCCCCTCACCAAACCCCTAGCTATGCTCGTAGAAGCCAGGGCCCCAGATTGTCCCCCTGATTTCCCGAGTGTCCTGGGAGAAGCCCGGGTCACTGCCCCAGAGGTTCCCACTGAAGTCCCCGGTGACCCGGTAGAGGCACCTTTCCCCGACCTAGTGAGGACGCCAGAGGGGCTGCCGAGTTCCCTGGGTCCTCTCAGTAGCCTGGCGCAGGCCCTGGTTCCTATCCCTGTGTTCTCCGAAGTGATCCCTGGTTCCCCAAGTGTCCTCCTAGAAGCCCAGGTCACTGTCCCAGAGTGTTCCTCTGACTCTCCCCGTGCCCAGGCAGAGGCACCTGTCCCAGAGAGGAAGATCGAGGGTCTGCTTAACCCTCCCGGTGGTCCAGTATTGGCACCTGTCCCTGCCCCGGAGTATTCCCCTGGGTCCCCTGAGTACCCCGCAGAGCTGCTTAGCTCGCCCAATAACCCTGTAAGGGCACCCGTTCCTGTCCCAGAGTGTCCCCTAGGTCACTTCAGTGTCCCGGTAGAGGCCTCGCTTACTACCTCTACGTGTTTCCCTGGTTCCCCGAGTGCCCCGGCCCGATCAGCAGGGTTTTCCTTCCATGCAACCACCCTGGCCTGGCAGCTGCCCCAGACTCAGTTCCCAAGACTAGGGAGCAAGAGTCTCCACGTGCCCCTGTTACCCCGGTGAGGGGGATAGCCATGTGCCCCCGGCTGAGCTGGGACCGTCCTCCAATTCACAGAGGACTATTGACTATCCTTTTGGGCGACCAGGGCCCTGGCCCACCTTCAATGGATGCTTCTGACAAAGGGGGCCATGAACTAAGGCCTGCACCTTTGAACTTTGTCCACTCGGACAGCCTGCAGCAGACCCGTGTGGATCTGCCTGGTCTGCCGGACCGTTGGTCAAGGGGGAGATCTGTGACAGGGCCAGGCTAGCTGGCTCATGTGTCATATGAAGTTTAGCCGGGTCACGGAGCACTTTTGTGTCCGGTTCTGTATACTGTGACCCGGTAATATATTATATTGTGTTTATTGTGTAACCGGCCCAGAGACTGATGTGGATTCAGCCCCAGCCTTCAAAGAGACGATCCTATAATCTGGCTGGGGCTCTTAATCAGCCAGCACAGCCCTATCTGCCCAGACGGCACCCGCACTACAGGGGGGATAACACAGGTGGGGGAACCCATTGTATTCTGTAATCCCCTCACCTGATACATCCCCTGTATACTGATGGGATTTGTGATGGGATGTGGTTGATGGGATTGGGGGTTGGGTTCGGTACACATTGCATTAAGCTTGTATATAAGTTCTGTGTGTTTGTAATAAAGAAGTTCTTCTTGGTTTGCTACGAATGGTGGTCTGGATGATCCGTAGATAGCTGAGTGCGATCCGTATGAGGGACTGACTGGTGATTCCTCAGACCTCAAACAGGGGTACCCAGCCTTGGGTACGGTGACCCTGTAACACTGTCACAGATCTCCCCCTTGACCAACGGTCCGGCAGACCAGGCAGATCCACACGGGTCTGCTGCAGGCTGTCCGAGTGGACAAAGTTCACAGGTGCAGGCCTTAGTTCATGGGCCCCTTTGTCAGAATCATCCATTGAAGGTGGGCCAGGGCCCTGGTTGCCCAAAAGGATAGTCAGTAGTCCTCTGTGAATTGGAGGACGGTCCCAGCTCAGCCGGGGGCACATGGCTATCCCCCTCACCGGGGTAACAGGGGCACGTGGGGACTCTTGCTCCCTAGTCTTGGGAACTGAGTCTGGGGCAGCTGCCAGGCCAGGGTGGTTGCATGGAAGGAAAACCCTGCTGATCGGGCCGGGGGCACTCGGGGAACCAGGGAAACACGTAGAGGTAGTAAGCGAGGCCTCTACCGGGACACTGGAGTGACCTAGGGGACACTCTGGGACAGGAGCCAAAACTGGACCACCGGGAGGGTTAAGCAGACCCTCGATCTTCCTCTCTGGGACAGGTGCCTCTGCCTGGGCACGGGGAGAGTCAGAGGAACACTCTGGGACAGTGACCTGGGCTTCTAGGAGGACACTTGGGGAACCAGGGATCACTTCGGAGAACACAGGGATAGGAACCAGGGCCTGCGCCAGGCTACTGAGAGGACCCAGGGAACTCGGCAGCCCCTCTGGCGTCCTCGCTAGGTTAGGGAACGGTGACTCTACTGGGTCACCGGGGACTTCATAGGGAACCTCTGGGGCAGTGACCCGGGCTTCTTCCAGGACACTCAGGAAATCAGGGGGACAGTCTGGGGCACTGGCTTCTACGGGCATAGCTAGGGGTTTGGTGAGGGGGATTGTGCCACTTACTCGGGAGGTGGGGACAGTCATCTCTTCTGCCGGGGTAGAGCAGCCAGGGTTGTTGGTGAGGACTTGGGTCGGAGGTTTTGGCTTCCTCCTCCGCTTCTTCTTGCTGACGAGGACCTCGGTTCTTCTCGCCAGGGCAGGGGCCGCGGAGTAGGTTAAGAGGACCTCGGTCCCACTCCCGCAAGTTGTAGTACCATGCTCCCAGTCTACTTGTAACTCCTGAAGCTCCACTCTCCGCAGCAATTCTTTATAGTCCCTCTCGAGCTTCCATTCCTCTTGGACCAGGCAATCCATAACAGCCTCCAGCTCGGGGGGAATAGCATAAACCAGGACTTCTGCACGGTTGTCCCAGATTGTATCCCTGCAGTACTGGCAGGGGCTTCCGAAGGACGAGTCAAATTGGAAGGCATCATATATCAGTCCTGGGTCGACGGGGCAATACAGCATCAGAGGGTCGCTGTGGTCTTCACCTGCTAACTGCTGGGAGAATCCCTGGTAGCGGCTCTGGAGGTCGAGCTCTGCATATATGAGACCTCTCAATTCTTCTTCCCACTCCGGCAACGGGTTCTCCCCCAGGAGTGGAACTCGTAGATCCCACATTGTCCAGTACTGTGCCCAGTATGATTCGAAGTGAGGATGGGAGAAATCATCCCTCCAGTCTGCGGGCGCAGACTCTAACTGCCATTGCTGGTGTTCCAGCTCACACACCTCGGCTGTAACCCGGTCTGTCTCACCCTCTGGTTCTCGGAAGGGTTGGATATCCTGGTATGATATTTTGGTGTTCTGTTCCCCTAGTCTGGGAGATACAGACCCACTCTGGCTCAGTTCCTGGTGACACATTTTAATCACCGCCGTCACTTGCTCCGATGTAGCCCCTCCTGGGTACAGGGATAGGTGCCATAGAATGTTCTTTTGTAGAGCACTCAGTCCGAGGCTCTCCTCTGGGGCATCCTGGTGCCGGTCCATCTCTCTGCAGTCCGCAATCAGAGTAGCCTTTCCTTTGCTACAAACCTCCAGGAGCTCTCTTGGTGTCTCTCGTCTGCAATCCCAGTTGGTGGTTTGGATTTCACCCAATTCGTGGGATTCTTCCCACCGCTGCCAACCAATGTTACAGGGTCACCGTACCCAAGGCTGGGTACCCCTGTTTGAGGGCTGAGGAATCACCAGTCAGTCCCTCATACGGATAGCACTCAGCTATCCCCGGATCAGTCAGACCACCATTCTGAGTAAAACCAGAAGAAGAACTCTCTTTATTACAAACACACAGAACTTTATACAATCTCAATGCAATGTGTACCGAACCCAACCCCCAATCCCATCAGCCACATCCCATCACAAATCCCATTAGTATACAGGAGATGTATCAGGTGAGGGGATTACAGAATACAATGGGTTCCCCCACCTGTGTTATCCCCCCTGTAGTGCGGGTGCCGTCTGGGCAGACAGGGCTGTGCTGGCTGATTAAGAGCCCCAGCCAGATTATAGGATCGTCTCTTTGAAGGCTGGGGCTGAATCCACATCAGTCTCTGGGCCGGTTACACAATAAACACAATATAATATATTACCGGGTCACAGTATACAGAACCGGACACAAAAGTGCTCCGTGACCCGGCTAAACTTCATATGACATATGAGCCAGCTAGCCTGGCCCTGTCACAGCCACCCCTTGCCCCCCTGTAGCGACGCCACTGCTCACATCCCATCACAAATCCCATCAGTATACCGGGAATGTATCAAGGAGGGGATTAAGGGATACAATGGGTTTTCCCCCACCTGTGTTATCCCCCCTGTAGTGCGGGGGCCATCTGGGCAGACAGTACTGTGTTGGCTGATTAAGAGCCCCAGCCAGATTATAGGATTGTCTCTTTGAAGGCTGGAGCTGCAGCCACATTCAGTCTCTGGGCCGGTTACACAATAATACACAATATAAAATATTACCGGGTCACGGTATATGGAACCGGACACAAAAGTGCTCCGTGACCCGGCTAAACTTCATATGACACATGAGCCAGCTAGCCTGGCCCTGTCACAGTATGTTATATTACTGTATACAGTGCTAGGGGGGTTATTACTGTACACAGCATGGAGGTTATACACAAGAGGAATTTTAAGGAACCGCTTGAGATACTAATCTGATATATTTATTAAACCTTAATTGTAATGCAGTTTGCAGGCGTCATAACGAAAAATCACAAGGCACCAGTTTTGTAAGAAAATTAAAATATGACACATTGTATAAAATATGCAGGCTACGCCGGCGATCTTAGAAATGTGTGAGCTTTACAATAATTAATGCTGATTTGAGCGATACAAAATAATATATAACAGCACATTAATAATGTATCCAGTTAAAAGCTGTTTTTATATATATTCTGTATATTTTGACAGTTCCTTGAGTATTTTAGCATAGATAAATACACAGATAAGTAACTGTTATAAACTGCAAACATACCCTGCACAGACCTTAAAGCATCAACAGTCGTAAATACAATCAGAGGGGTCTGCAAGACGAGAAATCATCTTAAATTCATATTTGAGTAGAAGAAATGCAGAAAGGGTGTAAGAACATATCCGCAAATCTTTTTTTTCCCCTGTCTGGATTAATAGACAGCATCTTCTCCCTTTATCTGCAGACCTGGAGCCGCCGTTGCTGTCAGTCATGTGATATTTTGGGTGACTTTCCCGGCTCAAACACCACACTGAGCTGATGCTTTATGGCGATGCTAATGAAGTCCGTTCCTCCATAGACTTTTATTAATCAGAGTGTCGACTGGGTGATTAAGACTGAGCCATTCTACTGTTTCTAATAGAAAGTATGCTAGGTGTTTGTCTAGTAGATTGTGGTCGAGAACAGAGCGAGCACTCTTGCTATTATAAGCACTTTAAAGCATATGGTAGTTGAGTGTCCATGGCATCCTGGACTCTTCCCTGTCAGCAGAAGGTTCTCACGGACCCAGTGTAATGGCTCTTGTCTTGAGTGCCGATACACTGTTACTGTTGGAATGCTCAATCATGCATTCCCTATAAAGAATAGACTAAGGAGAGAGGTAGTGGCCCAGGAGTGTCTATCCAGACCCTGTTGGGATCTCTAATTACGCCCCCTGCTGGCTGATCACACACATTATGGTCAGCAATGTAGGACGAGGGAGAAAAAAGGAAAAGAAATCAAAGAAGTCTTTACAAAAGCAATAAAAATGCCAAACAAAGAAAAAAATTATTCTAGGGAGCCTAGTGATATCACCATGACATCCACTAGATAAAAGAGACATTCCCATGGGGGGTCTGTGACAGGGCCAGGCTAGCTGGCTCATATGTCATATGAAGTTTAGCCGGGTCACGGAGCACTTTTGTGTCCGGTTCCGTATACCGTGACCCGGTAATATATTATATTGTGTTTATTGTGTAACCGGCCCAGAGACTGATGTGGATTCAGCCCCAGCCTTCAAAGAGACAATCCTATAATCTGGCTGGGGCTCTTAATCAGCCAACACAGCCCTGTCTGCCCAGACGGCACCCGCACTACAGGGGGGATAACACAGGTGGGGGAACCCATTGTATTCTGTAATCCCCTCACCTGATACATCCCCTGCGAACATTACTACGAACGGTGGTCTGGATGATCCGTGGATAGCTGAGTGCTATCCGTATGAGGGACTGACTGGTGATTCCTCAGCCCTCAAACAGGGGTACCCAGCCTTGGGTACGGTGACCCTGTAACATTGGTTGGCAGCGGTGGGAAGAATCCCACGACTTGGGTGAAATCCAAACCACCAACTGGGATTGCAGACGAGAGACACCAAGAGAGCTCCTGGAGGTTTGTAGCAAAGGAAAGGCTACTCTGATTGCGGACTGCAGAGAGATGGACCGGCACCAGGATTCCCCAGAGGAGAGCCTCGGACTAACTGCTCTACAAAAGAACATTCTATGGCACCTATCCCTGTACCCAGGAGGGGCTACATCGGAGCAAGTGACGGCGGTGATTAAAATGTGTCACCAGGAACTGAGCCAGAGTGGGTCTGTATCTCCCAGACTAGGGGAACAGACCCCCAAAATATCATACCAGGATATCCAACCCTTCCGAGAACCAGAGGGTGAGACAGACCGGGTTACAGCCGAGGTGTGTGAGCTGGAACACCAGCAATGGCAGTTAGAGTCTGCGCCTGCAGACTGGAGGGATGATTTCTTCCATCCCCACTTCGAATCATACTGGGCACAGTACTGGACAATGTGGGATATACGAGTTCCACTCCTGGGGGAGAACCCGTTGCCGGAGTGGGAAGAAGAATTGAGAGGTCTCATATATGCAGAGCTCGACCTCCAGAGCCGCTACCAGGGATTCTCCCAGCAGTTAGCAGGTGAAGACCCTCTAATGCTGTATAGCCCCGTCGACCCAGGACTGATATATGATGCCTTCCAATTTGACTCGTCCTTCGGAAGCCCCTGCCAGTACCGCAGGGATACAATCTGGGACAACCGTGCAGAAGTCCTGGTTTATGCTATTCCCCCCGAGCTGGAGGCTGTTATGGATTGCCTGGTCCAAGAGGAATGGCAGCTCGAGAGGGACTATAAAGAATTGCTGCGGAGAGTGGAGCTCCAGGAGTTAAAAGCAGACTGGGAGCATGGTACTACAACTTGCGGGAGTGGGACCGAGGTCCTCTTAACCTACTCCTCGGCCCCTGCCCTGGCGAGAAGAACCGAGGTCCTCGCCAGCAAAAAGAAGCGGAGGAGGAAGCCAAAAGCTCCGACACAAGTCCTCACCAACAACCCTGGCTGCTCTACCCTGGCAGAAGAGATGACTGTCCCCACCGCCCGAGTAAGTGGCACAATCCCCCTCACCAAACCCTTATCTATGCTCGTAGAAGCCAGGGCCCCAGATTGTCCCCCTGATTTCCCGAGTGTCCTGGGAGAAGCCCGGGTCACTGCCACAGAGGTTCCCACTGAAGTCCCCGGTGACCCGGTAGAGGCACCGTTCCCCGACCTAGCGAGGGCGCCAGAGGGGCTGCCGAGTTCCCTGGGTCCTCTCAGTAGCCTGGCGCAGGCCCTGGTTCCTATCCCTGTGTTCTCTGAAGTGATCCCTGGTTCCCCAAGTGTCCTCCTAGAAGCCCAGGTCACTGTCCCAGAGTGTTCCTCTGACTCTCCCCATGCCCAGGCAGAGGCACCTGTCCCAGAGAGGAAGATCGAGGGTCTGCTTAACCCTCCCGGTGGTCCAGTATTGGCACCTGTCCCTGCCCCGGAGTATTCCCCTGGGTCCCCTGAGTACCCCGCAGAGCTGCTTAGCTCGCCCAATAACCCTGTAAGGGCACCCGTTCCTGTCCCAGAGTGTCCCCTAGGTCACTCCAGTGTCCCGGTAGAGGCCTCGCTTACTACCTCTACGTGTTTCCCTGGTTCCCCGAGTGCCCCTGGCCCGATCAGCAGGGTTTTCCTTCCATGCAACCACCCTGGCCTGGCAGCTGCCCCAGACTCAGTTCCCAAGACTAGGGAGCAAGAGTCTCCACGTGCCCCTGTTACCCCGGTGAGGGGGATAGCCATGTGCCCCCGGCTGAGCTGGGACCGTCCTCCAATTCACAGAGGACTACTGACTATCCTTTTGGGCAACCAGGGCCCTGGCCCACCTTCAATGGATGATTCTGACAAAGGGGGCCATGAACTAAGGCCTGCACCTTTGAACTTTGTCCACTCGGACAGCCTGCAACAGACCCGTGTGGATCTGCCTGGTCTGCCGGATCGTTGGTCAAGGGGGAGATCTGTGACAGGGCCAGGCTAGCTGGCTCATATGTCATATGAAGTTTAGCCGGGTCACGGAGCACTTTTGTATCCGGTTCTGTATACTGTGACCCGGTAATATATTATATTGTGTTTATTGTGTAACCGGCCCAGAGACTGATGTGGATTCAGCCCCAGCCTTCAAAGAGACAATCCTATAATCTGGCTGGGGCTCTTAATCAGCCAACACAGCCCTGTCTGCCCAGACGGCACCCGCACTACAGGGGGGATAACACATTTGGGGGAACCCATTGTATTCTGTAATCCCCTCACTTGATACATCCCCTGTATACTGATGGGATTTGTGATGGGATGTGGCTGATGGGATTGGGGGTTGGGTTTGGTACACATTGCATTGAGGTTGTATAAAGTTCTGTGTGTTTGTAATAAAGAGAGTTCTTCTTGGTTTACTACGAATGGTGGTCTGGATGATCCGTGGATAGCTGAGTGCTATCCGTATGAGGGACTGACTGGTGATTCCTCAGCCCTCAAACAGGGGTACCCAGCCTTGGGTACGGTGACCCTGTAACAGGGTCCATATTGTACTGGAAGCAGTGCAGGAAAAAAAATAATAAATGAAAAAAAAACGAAATTCTACAAGACTGTGCCCCAATACCCTTTGCCTACTTTAGCATGTAGAAAATAAATTAAAAAAAACACATTTTTCTACCTTAGGCCAGGATGTTACTATGTGAGAGATAGGTATGGGCTCTAGAATAGAAAAAAATATATGTAATCAGGAGATGGTGCTGAACATAAATTGGGTAAAAGAAATCTTAAGCGAAACTGTATTGTTTTTTTGTGATTTATTATACTTTTTTGATATTTTTTGCTATACTTTTTAACATCTTAGTAATGGTAACTATTACACTTTGTGGGTTTTCTATGATTTTTATAGAAGGCAATGCCTAGTTTGTGTGGGTGCATCAAACATAAAAAAGGGGAATCATGGTCTAACAAACATA
Organism: Spea hammondii; assembly: GCA_029215755.1. Classification (NCBI taxonomy): domain Eukaryota; kingdom Metazoa; phylum Chordata; class Amphibia; order Anura; family Pelobatidae; genus Spea; species Spea hammondii. Next base: position 184,328,236 of record JARDYJ010000001.1, on the reverse strand, counting down.
AAAAACAAAAATAAAAAATAGCAAAAAAAAATAAAAAATTACAGACTGGACAGTGATGGACCTGTGACAGTGATGATTTCACTATAAATTCTCTTAAAATTCCCTAAATGAAGAGAATATATAATCTTTTTGTTTATTCACTTATTGTGGATGACTTTGCATTAATGAGTAAGATTTGAATGTTGTTCTGTAAGTCATTTTTAGAACATCTTTGAAACACGATGGAACCTGATTATTTATTCCCGGAAAAAACACGTTCTAAATAAATACAAATCAAAGATTCATTTGTTCTTGTAACAGACGGCTATAAACGGCAACTTAATTATCGTCATTTTCTCATTTTCAAAAATGAAAACAATGCCGTCATTATGTATTTATCATCCGTGTTCAGGTTCCATTATTAATATTCAGATTTTTTTTCTGACCTTATATACACATCAGTGTTGTTCCCCAAAACATTCAATATGAAGAAGAGACCTCTGAGATCCTCAAAGTGCATATAACTTTACCCATTTTTTTTTCTATGTTTACCAAATATAAGGTATTAACGTCAAGACCCCAAGTTCCCAGAAACACCAATTTGTGAATAAGCGACATATGTGTAAAAATCCCTTACTTCTAAGTAATTTTCTTTGTTTAATGGAGTCTATTTACTAAACATGGAGTAAGCAGGTGAGTGAAAGAGTAAACTCAACTTAGAGAACTTACACATAAAAAGCTAGGACTTGAAAAGCCTCTTCGATGTCTGCAAAAAGAGTTTCTGTTGAGTTGATCCATGAAAATCATGTCTTCCAGGCGATTTGGATCACGTTTGTCTTGTGGGTTTCATCCCACTCCTGGGGTTACTATGGAAGGGGGTCAATTTTTTAGGTTTCCATGGTTTTCTACAAAGCCAAAGTGAGAACACTTGGCCAGAGCTACTAAAAAATGTTCCCGCTAGACTTGGAACTCGTATGACCTCGACTACAACTTCGAAAACTTGCAAATCAACACCCAACACCATCACGTGAAATATTCAATTAAATAAATGTATGGAACCCCCTTATATCAAGAGTGGAAAACTGCCAAACGCTCGCCCGGAATATTTATATGCAGAGGTGTATTCTGGGAATGGGCAGCAAGTACCAGGAACCGCCTTCGGGAAGATCAGACATGCATAGCATGTGATATCCATGCCAAACATCATTGCATCTGCCCCTTTCCCCACTCCTCGGCTACAACTATTCCCATTGTTTTTATTGGGAGCATTTTTCTTTCCACCCATTGGCTGCTTAAGCTGTCAATCAGTGACGGGAACATATGCCCATCGACTTCATTGGAAGTACTTTCCTGCCATTGATTGACAGCTTAAGGTGCCAATCAGTGGCAAGAAATTTCAGATGATCGAAGATAAAAGAAGATTGGGCAATATGGCTGAAAAATCTGTGTCAGGTAATTTTTTATTTTTTAAAGTAATATATAAAATAATTATAAGATAAATGGTATAGATTAAAGATTTTTTGTCCCCATATTTCGGGGCGTCAAAGCTAGGTTAAAATTGTGCATTTTTAGAAGTATTTTCTTCTTTGTATTTCTGTAAAAAAGTTTTATTGACTTAGTTTATCATAAATCATTTTTTTTCCCTCTACTTTTCATCTATTCTCTTATTTTCTTCGTCTTCCAATTGGAGTTCGGTCTCAAGGTAATTTTTATAGAGAATCTCACTGAAAGCAGCCTCAAAAGAAAAATGTTTTTCTTCTACAAATGCACATCATTTCATCATGCACTTGTCTCTGGGCTAAACGATACTTTTTCTGCAAACTTTCATTTTTTTAGAAAGCTAACTTTTCACTTAAGCATCGGTAAAGTGTTTTGGGTTTTATGAATACATTTCTAAAGAAAAGATCTAGTTTCGCATTCAAGGCGTATTATTTAATACTCAGAGACGACATGTAAATGGAGGCTACAGTGGCCTCCGATCCATCACGTTATAAAAATCTTTCGTAGGTTAAGGGATAAAATCCATCCTACCGTGAGGTCCGGGTTTCTTCTCAGTTCCGAAAGTCCTTAACCTGTTGTTGAGTTGATGAGGAACAGCAACAACCATGGATGGGGCAGGCACTTCATACTACAATGTAACCACCATCGTTGACCCCATGGTTTCTAATTTCGGGTTCCTCCAGCACCCTCGCTACCCTCTGGCATTTGGAAACAAGAAAAACATACAAAAAGTTCTACCCGTCCCAGGTTTAAGGAGCATTGTGATGTTTCAAGAACCATTAAAGGGAAATGCCTGACAACTTTTCTTACTACTAGTATAACGTTAAAAATATATTCCCCAAAACTAACCTGGGGGTATATTACTGTATACAGTGCTGGGGGGTTATTACTGTATACAGCGCTGGGGTTATATTACTGTATACAGCGCTGGGGGGGTTATATTACTGTATACAGCGCTGGGGGGTTATATTACTGTATACAGTGCTGGGGGTTATATTACTGTATACAGCGCTGGGGGTTATATTACTGTATACAGCGCTGGGGTTATATTACTGTATACAGCGCTGGGGGGTTATATTACTGTATACAGTGCTGGGGGTTATATTACTGTATACAGCGCTGGGGGTTATATTACTGTATACAGCGCTGGGGGGTTATATTACTGTATACAGCGCTGGGGGGGTTATATTACTGTATGCAGCGCTGGGGGTTATATTACTGTATACAGCGCTGGGGGGTTATATTACTGTATACAGCGCTGGGGGGTTATATTACTGTATACAGCGTTGGGGGTTATATTACTGTATACAGAGCTGGGGGGTTATATTACTGTATTCAGTGCTGGGGGTTATATTTCTGTATACAGCGCTGGGGGTTATATTACTGTATACAGCGCTGGGGGTTATTTTACTGTATACAGCGCTGGGGGGATTATATTACTGTATACAGCGCTGGGGGGTTATATTACTGTATACAGCGCTGGGGGTTATATTACTGTATACAGCGCTGGGGGGGTTATTACTGTATACAGCGCTGGGGGTTATATTACTGTATACAGCGCTGGGGGTTATATTACTGTATACAGCTCTGGGGGGGTTATTACTGTATACAGCGCTGGGGGTTATATTACTGTATACAGCGCTGGGGGGTTATATTACTGTATACAGCGCTGGGGGGTTATATTACTGTATATAGCTCTGGGGGGTTATATTACTGTATACAGCGCTGGGGGTTATATTACTGTATACAGCGCTGGGGGGTATATTACTGTATACAGCGCTGGGGGGTTATATTACTGTATACAGCGCTGGGGGTTATATTACTGTATACAGAGTCGGGTGTTATGCTCAAGGATATATTTTCCTTTGTCCTTTGTTTTCCCCGCAGAAGTTACAATGGATGCTGGTAAAAACGTGATGTCTCTGCAGTAACGCTAATGAGAGCATTTTTTCAATGTTTTCTTAGTTCTAACAGGAAGAAGTAAAAAGTCAGACCGTGTCTAATTTTATAAAAATTATCAAAAAATAAAGCAGGTAAAGCTTCAGAATACATAAAAACGCCTTGGAATAGCCTGTGAGGGTTTATGTATGAGAAAGATAAATTTGATATAACATTTCGACAAAACGGTTCAACAAGATAATATAGCTCGTAGTCCTGTAACTGCCCCCCCCCCGCCCCGAACCTGTGGGAAATTATACAGTATTCCTTTATCTTCAAAAGCATTCGTAAAACAGTCTCGGCCCACCGGTTACAATCAAACGGCGTAATATTTACAACATCTGTTTACATAGCAATCATTAGCTCTTCTGTCGGAATTCATGTAAGATACGATACAGTTTTGTTTTCCGGCGCATGCATGAAATATTAAATGAGGGTATTTCGAATTGCTTTTATTATTCAAAAGAATTATGAATTTCAAATAAGGTATACTCGACTGTGATTTATATTGCGGTGTCTTGAATGATTAACCTTTCCCTCGTCAAGGTCCCCCCCCCCCACAAATGTATTCTCCTGCAATTAGCATAATAATTACAAAAGCGCGTATTTCGAAAATTTACGGTAATCCGCAATGTATACACGCCATGTATATTGAAACGTAATGTGATTTGAAATGCATAAGCACCTGGGAAGTGGCTCGTGGGAATAGGATTAAAAGCACAATGGATATTAAATAACATGCGGACGTTTACATTTTGTTTTTTTGGACTATATATGGTTGGAAATGCAACTTCAGGCATGGTGTTCGCAAATCCCAATTTAGGCTCTGTCTGGCCAATTAAAAGTGGGTTCTTGGACATGGGACCCATTGTACACAAATTAAGTTTTCTTCCAGCACCGTGTAATAAAACTTTATATCCACTCTCGGAATCATACATTGGAACTTCAGAGAGGAGGTAACACGGCACTCTTCCGACAGACTGGCATTGTGGGGGGGCAGAGCTAGTGGTGGATAAGCATCATGGATAGCACACCAAAAAGCCTCTTTGGAGTTAGAGGAGGATTAGGCAGGGAGGAGTACTGGTCTGAAAAATGGGGAGAGTGACCCTGAGACCCAGGGTAGGCAGCACTTTTCTTGGAGACTCAGAGTCAAACCCAAAAAGTATCTAGGTATGGTTAGAATGAGCCCTATGAGGAGCTAGTTATAATATATATATATACACATGAAAAAGGAAGTACACCCTGTTCATTAGCAGGTCTAAACATTAGGTAAATACAACTTCAGATGAACAACAACACATGACATATTAGATTTATTCAACAAAAATAAAGCCAAAATGGAGAAGCCATGCATGATAAATAAAGTAAACCTTATGATTTAACAGCTTGTAGAACCACCTTTAGCTGTAAACAGCTGTATGAATTTATCAGTCTCTCATACCATTGAGGAAGAATTTTGTCCCACTCTTCTTTAGAGTGGGACATTTCATTGAGGGTTACGGGCATTTGTTTATGCGCAGCTTTCTTAAGGTCCCGCCACAGCAATTAATCGGGTTGAGGTCCGGACTTTCACCGGGCCATTGTAACACTTTGATTCTTGTCTTTTTTGGGCATTTTGTTGTAGATTTGCTTGGGATCATTGTCCTGTTGTATGACCCAATTTCGGCCAAGCTTTAGCTGTCGGACAGATGACCTCACATGTGACTCTAGGATAGTTTGGTGTACAGAGGAGTTTATGGTCGACTCAATGACTGCAAGGTTCCCAGGTTCTGTGGCTGCAAAACAACCCCAAATCATCACCCTTTCACCGCCATGCTTGACAGCTGGTACGAGGTATTTGTGCTGATATGCTGTGTTTGGTTTTCGCTAGATGTGGTCAAACATCTCCACTATGGTCACGTCTGTCCAAAGGACATTGTTCCGGAAGTCTTGTGAATTGGTCAGATGAGACTTTGCAAACCTAAGCCCTGCTGCCATGTTCTTTCTAGAGAGACTAGGCTTTCTCCTGGCAACCCTTCCAAACAAACCATACTTGTCTTTTTTCTAAGAGTAAATCAAATATAGGAAAGAGTTTTCAAAGCGGCTAAGTTTCTTTCTGCTTCAAGAGATGGTTACGTGACCCAGCTGAGGCAGGAGAATTGTGAGTGAACTAAATTAAATATTTGCTCAAATTATATTTCCAAAATTAAATAGGCCGGCAAGTGTTTTACCTTAGCACCTATTTTAATAAGTTTACTTTTATAACTTTTATTTTGTTATGTTATCAGATAGGTGACTAGCCTGCAGCCGTGTACTAAAAATGTGTAATTATTTTTTTTAAATAATTTAATTCAAAATCAAAACAAATAATTTAAATGAGTAATTCTATTTAGACATAATCTATTTACGGGTAGGTTTTTAAATAAAATGTCAGATTTTATTGGATTGTATATATTTTATGTTATAAAAATATTGTTTGTTTTTCATATAAAAAAAAAAAATAATTTTAATCTCAAATGCTGTCTCCGGTTTAAAATATGGGGGGGGGGAAAAGCACAAAATGTTTATATTGCGGAATATAGCTGGTAATTAATGAAGTTATACATCTACACTATCACCTTAGGAGAGAAAAATGATGAATTAAAAAAAAAAGTTTCTCAACTAATTTAATTGAAACCTGTGGCTTAGAGACAAAGTAAATTTTATTAATAATTCCATCCTTGTATGTCGCAACACATATTAAAAATGTATCAATTAAAATTAACATTTCGGTGTTGCAGTTAAAATAAATTATTAGAGTAAATATAGCACATACTAATGGCACGTTACAAAACAACAAAATGAATCATTAAGCTTTCTTAATTAAAAACACATTTTCCTTCCTACAAGACGATTAAAAGTGCCCAAATTTGATTCTAATTGACCTGCTAATTTATCAGAAAATCAGCAGGTCACGGACATAGAGAAATGACTGATTAAAAAGTAAAAACATAGTGAGTTTTTGTTAAAAAAAATTATTTTGGTGCAAAAAAAAAAAAGAAAAAAAAATTATTTTAATAGTGACCAATAAAATGGTCCAAATAGTAGGAACATCAAATTGGTTTAAAGGTGATATGGACACTTTTCGAACACCATAATTAAATAATAATAAATAATGTTTAAAAAACACAAAGTCACATAAAATGTCTAGTGAAAGCTCCGCCCCAACCACACCCCTAATGCAAAGTGTCTGGTTTTGTCCATTTGAAATGTTGTGATAGATGCAATAATTGTTTATCCCTCCGCCCAACTATTTTGCTATTTGGAAAATAGGAATTGTAATCGTCACTCATTTTGATTTTGTCCCGTAAAGATTAAAGTCATGATCATTCTAGAACTTATGCCATGTTACGTGTTTAACGCAAGGCAACAGAACTTTAGTTCCAATCATGCCTGGAAACTCTCTAGGTCTAACCTGGAGTCTCTGGGTGAAGCATCGCTTCTCTTCTCTGGGACAACTTCTTCGTTTTCTTGGCAAAGGAGCTATTCTGAGCTTGGCCTAGCCTCAACGGCATGTGGGCTTAGCCACATCCTTCACACAGCTAGACCCACCACCCCACAGAAAGCCGCTCCCTTGGAAGAGTTTTGGGTACCCGACCCCATTACGTTCTCAGGTATGGCACCAACCTAGAGCCTACTTTGATTCAGCAGGTATAGTTATTCGGAACCCGACAACAGGGTGGAGTAATTGAGAAGGACTAGGTCCTACTGCTCACTGGATCCAACTGGTGGTAGTCTCAGGTTAATGGACCAGGTTAATAGGTGTTTTAGTCAACAAAATCACCCATTACCCCTTGATGAGGGTAATGTGGGTCGCTGTCCTCGATGAGGGTAATGTGGGTCGCTGTCCTCTGAAAACAGGAGATTTTCCGTCTACCTTTATTGCTCTAAAACATATTCTGTCTTCTGGATTATTTGGGACCTAAATGAATCCGTAACGGTTCGCGACTGTGTGAGATAAATGACATTTTTTGGATATGGAGGACACTCTTTGTTAAACGCTTCATACTTCCTCCAAGGCATGTTTTTATCTCATACAACCATACGTCTTGTTTTTTTATTTAAGTTACTAAAGGACCATGAATATCAAATGTGTTTTAGCAACACCGCACTACCTCCCCCCCTATTGCTTCAGGGTGAAAAATATTAGAAAATAATTATGTATTCACGGAAACACACAGATAAAGCAAAGAATGAGATCAAAATGACAAAGCGCTGTTCGTATCAATACACGAGATTGTGCTGTGATATTCTAAAAGAAAATTCGGTGATATTTTGATGTAATTAGAATATAATGCATGAAGTAGATATGTCTTTGATTTTATAAGCAAGGAGTAAAGGGAGTGCAGTAATAAAATGCTGACGTATCTTTATATAAATACTGTATATATAAATATGTCATTAAAAAATAACTGAATATAAAGCATTATTGTCATTATTGCCCCCTGCTGCCCTCGGCCAGAATGCGCCATCGGCTTAATGTGCCTCCGCGAGCACTCTCTGCCGTCGGGTACTAGTATAGAGACCCGCGTCCCATCCAGCGACCTGATTGGTGAGCGGCCGAGTCAAGTGATCAGAGCGATAGCCATTCACATCGTTCGCTTCGGTCACATGACAAAGCCAACAATTCTCTCCCTAACTCATGCAGATGGAGGCAGGTGAAGCGTTAAGAATGTTTAATGCGATTAAACGGTTTTATGACTTGCAATATAATGCTTCTTAAAATGAACCCCTTGATTACTTGATGTTAGATAACTTTGGGTGATTAGTGAAACAAAAAAAAAATAAAATGAAAAGTAAATTGTTTTAATTCTATTGAGGTGGATTTAGGTAGAGTTAGGTAGGAGATTTTAAAAAGGGATTCATTAAGAAACGCTATGTTGCAACCCAAAGATGTCATCCGTTTTGGCCCCATAAATTCCCCCAAATGTTACTAACATATAGTAACATTTAGAATGATAGGCAATAATAATAATCTTTTATTTTTTTTCAAAAGCAGCCACTCTCAAACAAAATCCACGATATTCAAGTAGAAAATGTGGTTAATTTCACATATTTACATTAACGGATAAAAATTATTTTGTGTTTCCGGAACTCTCTGATCAATGACAAAAAGCAGAAGAAAAAAAAAAAATAACGCCTTAAAATTTCTGGTTTGTAATAATAATAATAATAATAATAATAATAATAATAATATAATTATTATTATTATTATATAACAATCTTAAATAAATTAAAAATGTAAATAAACAATTTGGATATACAAATTCCTGTTTTATCTGCAAAAGCCAAAAAAATATACAAATATTTTTCTAAAAAATATTCCTAAGAAAATGTATTTTTAAATCATTCAACTAAAATGTATAATTAGACGTTATTGATAACGTTGACAATATTAATTCCGAAGCATTTCCTTAAGCATTATGTGGAAATGTTAAACTATAAACACCTTACGAAATACTATATTTTCGTTTGCGTTATTTGCATTCATGGGGCTGCGCATGGCATCGCCGATATGGTTTTTATGTTGCATGCTCAGCTGATTAGGATATATACTTAGCTAATCAAGCTGTGAACTTAAGTGGCTGGAGATGTATACGGAATCACGTAGTATTCTCTGTTGATTAAGTTGCAGATGGGGGGTTTTGGAGTTTTTTTGTTTTTTTTGGCACGCTAGGCTGATGCAATTTTATTTTATTTTCCCTGGTTCATTAAATTGAATAAATACGGTAAATATGTAAGATTTGAAAGTTTTTGTTTTCTGTTTTTGGGTCAGGTATAAACTTAAATTTGCTGCTCAGTTTTGGAATTTCATGTTATAAATATGCGTATTAGTAAAAAAATATATTTTTTTAACTCTCTACATATGACACACCATGAGGCACTTTTTACGGACCCAAAGGAATAGCCTTGGCAATAATTTTATTGGTTTTATATGAGAAGCATTACATATATGTTGACATACGTCATAACTTGCATACCTCATGCTTTATATACACAGTTAACCTTCAGCTGGTACTTTACAGGTCTCTGCAGACCTCATCTCAAAGCGTTGAGGACAGTTCTGGAGACTCCATCATAACTACCTGAAACTAAAATGTTGAACGGTTTGTTGTCAGGAAACACTTAGGGATCTCAATATGTCCGGGCCTTGAGGAAGAGTAGAGAGAGGGGGTGGGATAGAAGCATTTAAATACATAAAGGGGTTAAACAAAAGACAACAAGAGCCCATAATGTAAAACTAGAGGGTCAGATGGAATGTAAGGACGTTTAACTTTACTGAGAGAGTGGTAAATAAGTGGAATTGTCTTCCATCATCAGCGGTAGAGGGAAATCCAATGAAGGATATTAAGCACAAATGGAATAGGCATAAGGTTATCTTGAATATATGAACAAGGGCCAAAAGTTTGAGATTGGCCGAATGGTTCTTATCTGCCCAAATTTTATGTTTCTATATGAGCACACAGGGAACGATTGGGCTCCGGCTACCCAGAGCCAACCCTTGCGGGACGGCACGAGGGCTACATGCTGATGTCTGTGGGTGGTCCTGCTGAAGTCATGAAGGTCCCACATCGGTGAGCATTCCCGCTGACCTCCGTGGGGGCTCCCACTGATGTCGGTGGGCGTTTGTTCCGCTGACATTGTGGGATACACCCCCATTTAAGGGGGAAACGGGCAGGAAGTGGGACGTGTCATGACCCCGCTCCCCCAACCCGGTTGATTTAAGTGTCGACCCGGAAATTTCGAGAAGCAGCACTTCTTCCAGAGCATCTGGACGATACCTGGTGTCCAGCCTCTTGAGGGTCTTACGTCAGAGCCGAGCTTGCAGGGTTATAGCTGTACACTTCGCTCAGATTAAAATACTTAGTTCATATGAGCCACTGGTACAAAATGGCGGCCTTACCCCCAGTTCAGCTTTCACATAAAATTCACTTTATAGGACAGGGCACACCAAATATACCTTACAATGCTTTTCTTGGCCATTTTACTTTGTCAGTGGCACTAGGTGGTAGTAGGCAGTAGTAAAGTCACATAATGGTTTATGAGCACCAGGTCAGGACTCGCCATCTGACACTTTCGGCAAACATCAGTTGACCAGTTACCGATAGGGCCAAATACTTTCCGATCCTGCTGCTACAGCTGCAGATCGTGCCATGCAGTGTGCCAGGTGGATACGCGTGGGCTCATATTCCGAAAGCACAGAAGCGGAACGTGCAGCTGAGAATACCCAGCTGGCGCCTCTGGCCTTAAAGTGCCATGGCCCTTTTTGTCTTCCACAGTTTATCCCTAATGTGATTTGTATAACCCTAAACTCATTGCACGTGCCATAATGATACTGCAAAAAGTTGCTCCAATATCGAAAATACTTTTAAAACCCATTGCCAAAAACAAAAAATAATAAAATAATAATAATAATTAACCCTTTATTTTTAAGTGGCCAGTGGGATACAGTGCACCACCATGAATTTCCACTTTGATTTAGAGCCCTATGATTACACTTCACATCAAGACAAATATAAAAATACATTAAAATGGCACGTAAGAATCAATTTACAATTTGCCCATCATCTATCACACCCGTCTTAAATTCTAATAATTTGTTCTCATATTGTCTGAACGATTTCAGCATGCGTTCTCAAAAGACTGGATGTTTTCTAACCATTCTTTCTGTATTTCTCTTATTTTCGTGACTACATATAATCCAAATATATCTTATTCTGCTTTTTTTTATGAATAAATTGGAGAGGTTTTGTTTCTATTTTTAATGTTTTTTGTTTTTCTTTTAGGAAATTTTTAGAATAACCAGCACAGTGTGTTCTGTGATGATCAATATTGTGATCAATACTGTGTACTTTTCTCATTCAGTTGGAAATATCGAATTATTTTCTTATTTGTCACAAGATAAAGCATACATTATATATGTTCGCAAAAAAAAAAGCATATTTTGCTAAAGAATTATTTTTTTGGCTAGAACATATTTTGCTAATTTAGATTAATTGTAAGGATTTACTTGTAAAGAACCGTTACAAGCGATTATTCTTTGTTGGAGAAAACGCAGCATCTTGAAATATAAAAATATGATTTATTAAATGCTGTGAAGTGGTTTGTACAAATGATAACAAAAGATGGCAAGCACTCCTTCTCTATAGACCAAGAAAAAAAAACACAGTTCTTTCAATTTTAAAAACTCACATACTCCTATAATAATACAAGTTATTTTCTATCAAATGTGTCTTTTTAAAATAAGTGGAACAGACAGGAAATGTAATGAAAATGTGCTTTTTGTTAGAAAAAGGAAGGAGTTTTGAAAATCAATGAGAAATCTGTCATTTAAAAGTAAGACAATATTTTTCCTTTATTTTTTTCCCCTCCAAAATACTAAAAAAACATATTGTGTAATATGCACATTTTTACTGTTCACTAAATATTATGCTCAATATATAACAATTAAAGACAACTGAAAAGCTTAAATGCGCCAATAACGATTAATGGTCTATTCCACATAAATAAAGTAAATCTCCCAGGTGTTCCTGGTTAAGAGGTCCAGTCCCTCTCTGGGACACAAATCCGTGTTTATCTTTTACTGGGTATTAGTGCAAAAAGTTTTTTGGGGTGATTTGAGATGTTGGAGATATGAAATGGGATGACTGATCAGACTGCAATATAGCAACAGAAAAAAGAATTGTCCATTGGCTCCGGTTACATTCAGATTAAAATACTACTTTTATCATATTTATTTATAACCTTTATTGACACTAGGTTGACACTAGGTTCAGCCTGAACATTTGGCTGGCTTTGCATGTAGGGGGCAGTATGTTGGAGCAAGTTTAAGGGAAGGGATTAACTGGCATAAGACTACATGCTTGCTTAACGATGACTGTTGTAGCTTCGATTTTCCGGGCTAGGCTTAACTCCCCGTTAAACCCCAATAATGACACCGCACACCATAGAATATGGATGAGAAAAGGCCACAGCCAATTTTATTTATTAGAGTCATTGTCACGCCAAAACCTAAAAACAATAAACATTGATGCGTTAACAAGGACAATGACTCAAAACACCAACATGTAAATATATACAATAAATACAATGCACACACCAAGCTTGCCAAGTAATCCAGGTACCAGAACCAAATACCACTTAAGGAAGGGACCCGGATGCCCCCACCCTGACCTGAGGTTCCAGCACTGACAGCCAAGAACCTCCCACCAGATGTTACCAACCATTCACTTACCACCACATTAACCCCCTGGATACCTGGCAAGCTGCCGCCCCACAGACTGTGACAAACGACACAAACAAAAGAAAAAGGGAGGGAGGGAGGGTGGGATTCGCAACCAGATAAGCTAACCACAAGAATGGCTCCTGAGCCTGGGAAAGCAGCCACTTATATAATCTTCCCCCAACTCCGCCCCCGAAATTCCCGGCAAAAAGCCTACCCCTCCTCCGCACAACAGTCAGGGCCCACTATAGCCCATGCTGGCCCCCCCGTGGGCATCAGGATGGTGGATTGAAGGGGTGGCTGGTGGCACTGTCCTGTGTTAGGCCTAGGGTAGTGCCGAAGTTAAAAATGGCACTGTCCTCCTTGATCCTTGTATGCTTTATACGTAGTGGGCAGGTTGGGTTCGGCTCGTACGTTCCTTGACGTGTCCAGTGTGGGGACTTCATTCACCAATGGCAAGTGTTGGTTTTGAGTAGAGAACATACATGTAGTATCTAAAACGCAGTGTGTATTTAGGTTGCTCAAGCCTAGGGCAGCAGCCCCTCGGGACTTAAGTGCCAGTGTCTTCTCTTCCTCGTCCTCTGCCACATCTTTAAGCGCCGGACTCTTGAGGGTAAAAAGGGTGATCTGTTCCTGGATCTGCAGGCAAATGCTGGCAGAGGGATTGTGTCCCCAAGACATGACCTAATCAGTCTAGGCCAGAAATGATGCTAAAATATGGACCTACAGGTCAGCATATACACGAAGATTATTGGAACAACATGAAATAAAACCCAAAGCAAAGCTGCATTTCAATAATCGACATTTTTCTCCTTACTTCAAAGACCAAGGTAAATTAAGTAAAAAAATTAAAATAAAACTGGAAGACCGAATGGAAAACTGTCTTTTTTTTCACAACAGTAGATAAAGCTATATAACTGATTTATGGGTGAATGCTGATGGATGTCATTAGGGTTCCATTTGTGCCACTGTCCTTTTTAAATTACCAAACAACGAGTTTTCTTTCAACTCTGAGGGGGGAACGTTACCATAAACCAATTTGCTAATTTGCAGTTACCCATTGTTATATATCACATACATTCCATTCATCTAAGGGTAAGATTCTATCTGATTTCATTGGGCCATTGGTGTGATTTAGTGGCAGTTACAAGAGGACCAATCAATAACTAATATGATGATTCTGTACATACGGACACCCAAATAATAAATTACAGCAATGAACTTGTCGTGCTGTGTAATAGCGTTGAATATACAGTATGTCATCGCACCGCAGGATCCAACGAGTGGGTCGTGCTGGTTAATGATGCCGAGTATGTGCGCCCTAACAATTAGAAAACAAAATTATAAAATAATAACTACAAACGATAATGATCCTGTCACTGTATTTATTGATACCAAAGCTTAGTAGAATGGAATATTTGTTTCCAATATCGACACTGATGCTTCTAATATGTAATTATGCGATAATATAATATAAATGTATTTAATGCGCATTAAGTAATATTACGTTTGCGGTTACGTTTATTGTATACATTTGTTTGTATCTTTACGTTCTGTTCTCTGGATCAGTTTGGCCCTGTTACCTTATTTCTCCCCTATTGTTAAGTTGCTGATTGTAGCTGATTACTTAAAGCAGCAGCAGCAGCAGGGAGTGAAATTCAAAATGGGAAATGTATTGATATTTTCTTACGGATTACGTTTCTCTGATTTAAAAATATTATTGAATATTTCCAAAAAATATAAAAAAAATAATAAAATAAATGCATTTATGCTAAAAGCTATGATGCCGACAGTTCCGCTTTAATATTTGCAGCAACACAACTGGGAAAATAGGATATAGATATTACAAAAGCCTTAGAAAACCACCAGAAATTCAGAGACGGGTGCCCCCCCCCGAGTCTTTAATAGACATATTAGTTTCTATTTGCCACTCTGAAACCATCTTAAGCCTCAAAGTGAACTATAAAGTCTTGGCCTGTCGCTTTAACCCCTTAAAGGATAAAGGGTTGTCCATAAACTCATTAATGACAATGCATTGTGGGCCTGTACATGTACAGGCTTTGCCGTGAAGGGGTTAAGTGCCATAAAGTATATCCGCCATAGTCAACATACCTGGGAACTTCCCAGGCTGGGACTATGTGGGGCTCTCTGCCTTCTGGGGAAGCAGCTTGGGCAATAGGCGTAGAAGAAGCTGGAGCAAGAAGAAGCTGACTGGAGACTCCAGAACAAACCTAGATAAGTGTTACAGGGTCACCGTACCCAAGGCTGGGTCCCCCTGTTTGAGGGCTGAGGAATCACCAGTCAGTCCCTCATACGGATAGCACTCAGCTATCCACGGATCATCCAGACCACCATTCGTAGCAAACCAAGAAGAACTCTCTTTATTACAAACACACAGAACTTTATACAATCTCAATGCAATGTGTACCGAACCCAACCCCCACTCCCATCAGCCACATCCCATCACAAATCCCATCAGTATACAGGGGATGTATCAGGTGAGGGGATTACAGAATACAATGGGTTCCCCCACCTGTGTTATCCCCCCCTGTAGCGCGGGTGCCGTCTGGGCAGACAGGGCTGTGTTGGCTGATTAAGAGCCCCAGCCAGATTATAGGATCGTCTCTTTGAAGGCTGGGGCTGAATCCACATCAGTCTCTGGGCCGGTTACACAATAAACACAATATAATATATTACCGGGTCACAGTATGCAGAACCGGACACAAAAGTGCTCCGTGACCCGGCTAAACTTCATATGACATATGAGCCAGCTAGCCTGGCCCTGTCACAATAAGGTAGTCATAATCCTTGTAAAATAATTCTTCATATTACGCTATATTTTTATTTATTTATTTTTATTTTTTTTATTAAATGTTTTTAAGTGTCATAAGCCAATTTTAATATGAAAGAGTCTAGCCAAATGAGAAAACGGTAAAAGAATATATATATAAATATACACCATTACTTTCCAAAATCCACGTTTCTCGCAGCGCACCGACAGATCTGTTACACAGAACCATAATCTTTGGATTCCCGCAAAGTAAGGAACGCAGCCACTGGACACGGTTGCTGCTAAGCTTCAGCATCTTGTTTTCAATCACTTTTTTGAAATAGAAAAATTAAAACAAACCTTCAAGGGCAGGTTGCGTAGGATTGCGAACCAGAAAACTCGGAATTTAATACCTTTTTTTTTTTTTGGCAGCAGGGGATTGTTATGTGAAGTGAGTTTCGGTACAGGATGCCGGCTTTGCTATTTCTTTAATAAATCATGATTGACGCCGGTACAATTGAACTTGTAGTGTCATCATTAGCTCATGTATAATATGCAGGAGTTTTTTTTCTTCTTCTTCGTGCTGCAAGCCTATAGGCATATCAAGGAAAATCAAACAGTACGGAGATCTGCCAGACAAAATGTCAAACTAAATCAGTCACTTTAACTAAAACAGCAGAAATTCAGCAGCAAATGTAGAAGTCTACACATTCGGAATTCTAAGTGATATAGGACGCAGCAGAGTCTGATCCGAGCTGGTCTAGACAAATGAAGGTCAACCCCAGTCTGTATTTCAAATTAAGAGTTTTTCTTCTATTGTATAATAGTATTTTTCTGGTGTTTTTTTTATTTTTATTCTCATCTTGGCAGAGAGGGATATGATTTTTGTGGCTTTTCTGATGTTATTTTTTAAAATGTATTACTTAAATAAGAAATGTTGTAATGTTAAAATTTAAATAATGGTCCAGGTGACATCTGTTATTTGGTGGGTCCATGGGAGACTTGGATTGACTTGGATTGGCCCCGAGGGTGGGGGCAATAGCCCTTACCACCCCACTACTAGACCTTCCCTGCTGCCCACGCTTTGCGTTTCTTCTCAACTCAACACTCCTCGATTTTTCTCATTCTGGCCGACTCTCCCTTATACTAGATTTAAATGCTTGCTATCGGCCCACTTGTTCAAAGAAGAATAATAATTTTATCTTCGAAATGCCCTGACTACCTGTATTCTGGAAAAAATCATCCGTTCCCACCACCCTTGAGTCTCAGCTACGTCTACCTCTTAATAGATTGTAAGCTCACAAGAACATGGCTCTCGTCCCCTTTTTTTACCAGTTAGTCTAATGTTTGTTCATGCTATTTATAATTGTATGTATTATTTATGTTAATGTTACTGGTGAATTTGCATTCCCCTATCAATGTACCCGTTTTATGGAATTTGCTGGAACTGTAGAAATAATTGTAACCTGTTTTTGGCCGGTTGTGCCATTTGTGGTGTGGCTCTTGCATTTATATAGCACCATCCCTTTAAATGTAAGTATGGCAACACGGTGATGCCCCTGCCTGCAGGACAAGGGGGTAAACAGATGCAATGGCTGGCTACCAGTTTTATATCCTCTTCTTTGTCAAATGGCTCACTTCTAGGTTCCTTCTGACCAGACACCAAGAGCTCTTCTGCCCCGCAGCGATGGTCAGCATCATACCTGTGACCTCTCTGACGGGATGCGCAACCATAGATGTCAGTGGGTGGTCCCACGGATGTCGAGGCTCAGAGTTTCCCCGTGGTGACCCGGAGAAGCTTCGCTTCACCCAGAGTCTCAGGGCGAAACACAGAGAGTTCCCAGGCATGGTCAGCATGAGCAGGACATGGTGCCTACTGTGCAGCTACAGGATACTCAGAGAATATATAGGATTATGAAGCTGCAAATGTTTTATTGGCTTCTCCCTCCCAAAAAAGATGCCCCAGCTTCGCCAACATAGTTTTCAAATATATCAATGCTAGCTTGGACCTAGACCTGAGTCATTCCAGCCTTCTCAATCAAGCTTCCCTCTCATGTCCTTTCCTCTATCTGCCTAAATTCTCTCACAAAACTCCGGGAAAGTTAGCATGTCCTGTTAGCAGGAATGGAAGGGAGCAACAGCCAGCTCCTCCATTTTGAGTCCTGGCAGTGGCTGGGTAACCCATCAGTAGAAGCAATTAAAGTAAATAAGGAGGCTAAATAATAATAATAATAAAGTAACCCTTCGTTGCATGGGCATACGTGGGAACTCTTGGCCCGGAGACTCCTGGTGAAGCGCCGTTTCTCCAGGTCACCACGGAAAAAGTCTGTCCAAAATCCGTGACACTTGGGAGGTATTTTATAGTCTGACTATTAGTTTATATTTTGTTAATGAAGCTCAAAGAGATATTGCTTCTTTTATTTTCGCGAATGCAATGCTCGGTAATGCTGCGTGATTGCATTGGTCTGAATAAAACATGTTCAGTTGCGTAACATTCTATTTGCATAAATTAAATCTCAATCTTTTCAAAGTTTATCCCTCTGGAAGACAATTCAGCGAAATGTGTAATTCTTTAAAAATATATATTTAGATTTGAAGCCCTGAAAACTTTACTTTAGAAAATAAATACAGATTAAACACATACTAATTTATTTCGCAACATCTGTTGTTTGTCAAAAGTATTCCTGTTTACATTCTAAATATATCAATCCGCAAGATGGGGAAAAAAAGATGATTAAATATGATTATATATGTGTAATAGTTCTTAAAATGAAACTGAATATTTAAAGTTTTAAAATTAGCTAAGAACTGTGTTTTAAAATCGAAAGGTAACATTTTAAAACAGAATACATGAGGATTTTCACCCCATTAGCGTCTTTTGAGTTAAATTTGTTAAAACTTAGAAGTATAGAACTGAGAGGAAAATATCAGACTTGTGCATTCATTTTCATACGGACTTTATTTTTAGTAAAAATTGCCTGTTTTGTGCGTTCGTATGAATCAACAAAAACGTGGGTGATTTCCAACGAAACTGACGAAAAGTCGTCATGATTCGTCCATTGGTTGCCACGTGTAGCAGCCGCCATTACAAGCTTTGGCGCCTTTTCTATAATATTGGAGAAATTCAGTCCTGCTCCATGAGGCTGCATGGGGTTATCACCTGCCAGTGTCCAAGCCCAGTGCCCTACAACTACTACTACTGCTGTGCTGCCCAGTGCCCTTTTACCCTCCTTACTCTGGGGGAACCGTTTTTCTATAATGAAGATGATTCCAGAAGGTTTAAGGAATCCCCCCCTTTGGAAACACCCCCTTGAATGTTTGACATTTGGTCCCAGCTAAACAGCCGGGAAATAAAACTCCTTGCCCGAAAACAAATGCGGCAAAAACGAAATTTATTCCGAATGGATTTTACTCGCCATGCACACGTTTAGAGAACAGACATTAGAAACTGCCTTATGTGTACACCATGGGAGCGGCCATCTTAACTTCCTGTTCTGAGGAGCTCTTTGCATTAAGCTCCTTCCCCATAGACGCTCGACTTGTGCAAATGCACCAAAAACAATTCATTCCCTTTTGGTTCAGATTCATTTCCATTCAAAAACAAAATCGGTTGTCACTCACATTCTCTCACACTTTCTTTCACACCAAGGGCATACTTGGCGCCCCTCGACGCTACACACTTTAAAATGTAAAAACACTCTATCACTTATTCTTACTCACGCACTCCCACACTCTCACTTACTCTTAATCTTTCTCACTCTCTCACGCTCAATCTTTCTTCTTCTGTTACCTGTTCTCCTGTCTTCTTTCTTTGTCTGTTTCTCCCGGTGTCTTCTTTGTACACCCGCTTCTAAGTAAACCAGGCCTCCCAGGGGAGAGAGAGGACATGGATAGAGGAAGACAGTAAAACAAGAACTGGCAGAGGAAGAAGTGGACATAGAAGGGGTCGGCAGAGAAAGTAGGACAACATTGAGAAAGAGGGAATTTCCGGGTGACTTGGGTCCTGTGTGTGGCACCCCCTGATAAGTTGCTCCTAGGGCGTACGCACTTAGCATGTCAGTTTTTCACACTCATTCACTCTCTCTGTCACACTCTTACTCAATGTCTCCATACCTTCACCACTTCTGCTACTCCTGTCTCCTTTTCCACCACTCCAACGCTCCACTCCTCTTTTTTTTTTTCTTTTGCTTCTCTCCAGTATCATCTCTGTTAACCAGATCTCACAGTCAATTCAGAACGAAAGAGACAGCAGCACAGAGCTAGGTACACAATGTAACAAACTGTGAGCTTCAGAATAGCTGAACACCATATGCAGGGAACTGGAAGATTATATAGTGCCGCTGGGAGTGCAGAATCCACCCCCTTCCTGCTGGATACCGTTGTCAAGGGGCGGGATAGCGTGCTTGGCTGTAAGCCCACCTCTTCCTCTTTGGGAACTCCATTCCCTTGTGATGGGGGAAACAAAGAATTAGATGGCGACTGAAGGCAGATGGTAGAGAAGCATCATTGTGCTCCCAGCCTGCGTCCCACCCTTCCAGAGTGACATACGGGGGCTGTCATCTATGTGCCCCAGAAAGAGCGTAAGAAAGAACGTTTTTTTATTATTTTTTTATTGGGGTCACTTTTTGAATATATGTGTACGAATTAAACTATATTAAAAAAAATGTCCTTAAATTAAAATTCCCATGAATCCAAACTACTCCATAGTGCTAATTACAAATAATAAAACCAAAAAAAAATATAAGAATAATAAAAAAAACAGTTACTGAATGTAAAAATAAATACAATTTTTACATAAAAATAAATTTTAAATAAATACAATTAAAAAAAAAAAAATCTTTAAAAAAATAATGTTTGTGTAAGCTTCACATGGACTAGTGGACAGAAGTGTTTAGGGTTGTACTTGTATTTGCAATTATGAGCCCGTCGTTACCTAAAAAGAGTAATTTGTTTCTAGGAGAAATACTCATGGCGAATCCAGTAGGGAAATTTAAGATGTAATTGGCAATTTGGTCTCATAATAATTGTGCAAATATTTGCAAACTAAAGTCCACAAATGTATCCAAATTATCTGTGGGAAATCTATAGACCCTTCCTCATTTGTACTCAAAACAAGTGAAATAGACACAAACTTGGGAGCTAAAGGGAATGAATTCTGATAATTTGTCCCTCCGGGGAGTCTGTGATTTTTCCTCGCAATTTTTTTTAATGTATTTTCTTAACTAAACCCCCGTATGGAGTAAATAATTTTGTACAAGGCCAGAAATTTGCATATTACAGAGTTCATTAATCCTGGAAAAAAAATCTAAAAAAAATTAAAAAGTTCACCGTCCAAGCTGATTCGGTAAAGTCATTTTGCATTACACTAATCATGCGGATATATTAGGCAAAATATAGCACGGGGCTATCCATTTTCTGAAGTTCCATTCTGATCCTGTCCCTAAGGTTGACTTTCTCCTGATTAAATAAAACCTAAATTAGACCATTAATATTATTAAGTGACTGTGATTTAATCAGAGTCTGTGAAGGCCATTAAGGGAAAAAAATAGAACCTATATTTGTTAAACCTGTTTTTTAATCTTTTTTAAAATTAAATGTTCTCCTTAACTTACAGAGCTAGAAAAAAAAATATGATCTCTTTATAAATCATAAATATATTTGACTTCTTTTTTTAATTTATTATTATTTTTTTTTTAAACTGTGAAACTTTTAAACTTTTGACATATTATGAAATCTGGTCACTTTGAAATGTGCGTGTTTATGATCATCGTCTGTGCTGGTTAAACACAGAATTCTGGACAATATTAATATATATTAATATTATATTAATTAATTAATATATGAATATAACAGGCGTCTTATAGTAAATAAAACCAAGGTGAGTGAGGGGTAGGAAAAACTTAAAAATTATATTAAATTAAATTATATTAAATTAAAGCAAATACCGCATTTGCTCGATTATAAGACGACCCTGATTATAAGACGACCCCCCAAAATCTGAATATTAACTTAGGAAAAAAAGAAAAAGCCTGAATATAAGACGACCCTATAGGAAAAAAGTTTTACCAGTAAATGTTAATTCATGTAAACTATTTTTTTAATAAAAGCTATGATTGAGAAAAATATTTTGGTTTTATTTCCTTCTATTTTCCAACCTGCCCCCCAGTTATGCACATCTGCCCCAGAAATGCCTTATACCCCCTATATGCCACTGTGCCCCATGATATGCCTTTTAACCCTCTAAATGCCACTGTGCCCCATGATATGCCTTTTAACCCTATATACCACTGTGCCCCATGAAATGCCATATGACCCCCTATGTGCCACTCTGCCTCCAGAAATGCCTTATAGAGATATAAAGAGATATTGAATTAGAATGCCCTGTATTTCTGGGAAGTTATTAATAAAGAATAGAAAGGAAGTCTCACAAAGGAAATAGAAAGATTAGTCCACATAAAAATAATACCTATGTAAAGGCTAGAAATTATGCATATGTATAGCCCAGCGATAAAGAAGAAGGGAGACATGGAAAAAAAAAATTTTATTTTTTTTTTAAATGTAGTGGGAATAAAGTAAAAATAATTTATATTGAATAATGGACCCTCAGAGATTGGTACTGGGACCCTTATTTTTAATATTTTTATTAAGTTATTAAGTTTTGCTGATGATGAAAGATCTGCAACTGAGTAGAGGGGGTAGCAGCTGCAGTTTAATGTTGATAAATGTAAAACAATGCATTTGGCATGTAAAACTCTAACCTTTAAATATACCATTAGGGGTACATTGTGGTAAGGGTGGCCATTCTAAGTAAGGAAGCAGAGAAACAAGCAAGCAGGGTGCTGGGTTGTATAGCGAGAGGCGTTAGTAGCAGAAAGAAGGAGGTGATTCTGCCACTTTACAGATCTCTGGTCTTCTAGAGTTCAGAGGAGGGCGGCTAAAATGGCGAATGGTTTGCAGGATAAAAATTATCAGAAAAGATTAGGGGAGAAAAGAGTACAGACAAAGGGGGGTAGTTTATTTTGAAAAAAGGGAGATAAGTGGAGCATACTTTCAGAAGAAGTGGTAGAAGCATGCATGGGATAGGCAGATGGCCAAGGTCCATGTATTGGATGGTATAACGTTTCTTACACTTCATTAATAAATGTTATAGCGATGCTAGGCATTCTAACGCAACTGTTTTGTTTTTATTATTTGTAGGTAAAATGTAAAATGTAAAATGTAAGCTCTTAATAAAGTTGTAAAATGTAAAATGTAAGCTCTTAATAAAGTTGTCACCTAAAATGGATCAAAATCACAGAAATTGGTCTGGCACAAAATGTGGAAAATGTATCCAGGTGTCTTCAATGACCCGGGGAAAGGAAACTGAGCTGACTTTACCCTTTTTATCGCTGTCTCTGGCCAATGTCTGGCATCTCGACGATGTGTTCAAATCATCCCTTAATACGGTGAAATTGCTGAAAAACACCCACTTCATCTGTGCATTATTTTATTATAATTTGATTTTTTTACCATCAGTAAACTAAGATGACATATGCTTAGCAGAAAAGTTATTTCTTAAAAAAATAAAATCGCCAGAAGGAAACCAGACCTTAGTCCTTAGCGATCATTTCTAAAGGGGTCGGATCTTCAATTTAAAAACCCACTTAGTCGTTTTTAGGACATGTGTCTAATTAAATGTTAAAAGTACTGGCACTGAAATTGTTTAGTGAACTTTTAAAATACTGCCATTTGTGGCTTCTGGAGAGCATTTATTCTGCTTATTAATTTTAATTAGCAATCAGGAAAGAGAACACTTTGCTCGCCTTCTACATTCGTTTGACTGTTTGAAGCGAGGGCTGAGATATGCAGTGTGTAAGGGGTTAAATGTCCCCATATCTTCCAACATTTAAAATGGCCAACCATGGAGCCTTTATTTTTAGGGTTAGGTTAGAGGGTTGCGTTTTATCAATAATTTGTTTGTGTGACTTTTTTTAACCGATGAATATTTGGATAGAATTTGGAAGAAAAATAATGTATTTTATTAGCACAATATAGTCCAGAAACTAGTTTGTACACACATTGTGGCTTCTAGGGCTATATACAACTGTGACTACAGGGGCATCAAGGGCTGATAGAAAGACAAAAGAGATGTTGACACTGTCCATCTTAAATAGGGACACTTCCGCCGCTTATTCACTAAGTCAATGAGAGGAGTCAGAGAAAGAGGTTTTAATTAGACTTGGGCTTCGTGCTCGTCTTCGTGCTCGTCTTCGACAAAAAAAAATATTCGTATTCCGCGAATATTCGCCCGTTCCTGTCTTCTCTTCGGGCCAATATTCGTGGACATTCTTCGTGTTGGTTTTTTCCGGTTTTCTATAAGAGGTTAATACGGGGTTAACGCGTACCGCAGCAGCTCTGGCGCCAGGAGTTTAAATGTCCGTATGAGCAACTCTATTGGTCGCCAGCAGGGGGGTCGTCTGCCATCAACCAATGGTCCCTCCTTTATCAGTTAAATGTCCGTACTGGCGACTTTGTTGGTTGCTGGCACGGACTTTTAACTGTTGCAGCAGGGTTCCCGGTTGTTTTATTTATTTTTTTGTGAATAGCAACCAGTGGTCAGGTTGAACTTTAAGGGGTTAAGGGGCCGTGCGAGTGAGCCTATTGGTCGCTTGCAAGGCCCTTTAACCTTAGGATTTCTGCTCCCGTTATCTAACGGGCTTAACGGGAGCGGAAATCCATAGGTTCGCTGTCAGGAGTTAAAAAGGCCGTGCGAGTGAGTCTATTGGTCACCTGCAGGGTCTTCCTCTGGCATCAACCAACTGGTTGATGCCAGAGGAGGTCCCTGCAGGCGACCAATAGGCTCACTCGCACTGCCCTGTAACCCCTGACGACAAACCTACAGATTTCCGCTTCAGTCAACTCCTGCGATGCCGTGAACATAAGGTAGGCTAGATGGGGAAGGGACCGGGGAGTGATTAGCATACCTTGGAAAATCCCAAATCAGCCTACAATGAGGGGCGGGTCTAGCCACACAGATGGGCGGGGCTGATTTGCGATATGGGGCTAGCTGTCGATAAAAGCGGGCCGAACACAAGATAACATCGAATTGTGGGAGTGGGAGGAGAATTGGACAGCAAGGTGGGCGTGGCTAAACATCACTCCCGTGCCCAGAGAGCCGAAGAAGTCGAGTTTCACCCGGAGACTCCAGGTGAAACCTGTAGAGTTCTCTTGTGGTGATTTATTTTGTTGTTTTATCATGCTTGACTGATCAATATAGACTTTATATGAATTTCCGGATTGCTAGTAGTGGGAGACAAGACTAGAAATAGTTTCCTAACGCTATATTAAAAAATATAATTTATATATAAAAAACATACATTTTGTTGCTTAAGGCTTCAGAGGGGCAAAAGTGACCCGTTTTTTCCGCTACAAATGGAAACTATGGAAAAAAATCGGACACTTCCCCAAAGAACCCTATTCTAATGCCAAATAAATGCGTTTACTGAATATGCCATATCCAGCATGAAACACTAGAGCCCATTCTAATTTCTTAGGCAGTGAAAAGACATGCATGTGACGTACAAAGAACTTTCACACAAACCAATTTAAACATAAATTACAAACATAATGTAAGATATGCAAGACAGGGACGCTTCCTACTTGGCAAATCTTGATTTGATTTTGATATGCTGAGGGATAACACTGACAGATGGCATCAAATAACTTTGCAATTTATTAAAACATATGGGAGGATTAGAAATTTACTCCCCCGAGACACAACCAATCTTTAAAGGTTTAAATCCATCCAGAAATTTTATTTATTACATTTTTTTTTATTTTATTTTAATTTTTTTTTACGCAATCACAGAATTTCATTAATACCATATTTCGACGTTATTGTTTTCTTCAGATCTTACGTTCCAGGAGTCATCTGGTAGGCATTAACGAAGAAAACTGCTGGGAAAGAATTAACAAAATTACTAATCAGGTTGTTAATCAGGTTATCCAATTCACTTTACGCCGAGACAAATTAAGCTGACTGGTAGAGAGCCGGTGAAACAGCTGTTAAAGTCTAAATTAACGACGGACATAATTGAATTTCTTTTGGTGGCTGATTTTTATATATCTAAATCTATCTATTATAGTCTATCAAATAAATAGTTTTTTTTCTTCTTTTTAAGAGAAAAATCTGCTTTTTTTAAAAAAAAATGTCTCTGTGCTGTTTCTTTCATTGTGTTTTAAAAAGTAAAAAAAACCACCTTGACAAAAATGTGCATTTCCAAAACGCACCTGTCTCCGTACATTGTAGATAAAGTAAATTCCAATTTTTATAAAGAATTTGTAAATGTATAAATCAGACTTTATAATGGTAATCAAGTGATACATTGATTATTTTGGCACTTTATTAACCTCTGAGCTGTCTGCAAGACTAGATATAAAGTGACATGCTCTCAAAACTATTAAAAAGTAAAAAAAAATAGATAAATAAGGGCAGAAACAGGGGTTTCAGGACCTCTATTAACCAACAATGGGTGGTGAGTTCCTCCTTTGTCCACCATCTCATGTGCAGGGACCCAAAATTGT
Organism: Spea hammondii; assembly: GCA_029215755.1. Taxonomy (NCBI): domain Eukaryota; kingdom Metazoa; phylum Chordata; class Amphibia; order Anura; family Pelobatidae; genus Spea; species Spea hammondii. Next base: position 184,302,245 of record JARDYJ010000001.1, on the reverse strand, counting down.
CCCTTGCTAGGGGGGAGGTAAATAGATGGATGTTATGTGATTATAACTAAGACATGCTTAAAGGGAGACTCCAATGTCAAAGGGGGGGCCGCTATGAATGCAAATGAAAGCAAGAACTTTCAAGAAAGGTGAAAAAACAAATGCTTACCTTAGTTAGAAGCTGCAGCTCCAGAGTGGCAGCTTCCCACTCCCTCCGCAGTCTGACATTTAAGGACACTGATTAAAGCGTCCCCCTTGCCCCTATATGTATAAGATGGGGCAATGCATCCTCCAACCACTCCACGCCACTAACATAGATATACAACCCCCAGGGAGGCATGTTTCATTTTTTTAGCCTTATTTTATTTTTAGGATGGAGGGATATTTTTGATGGGCTACAGTTAGGGACTCAGGAATTATCAGACCCCTTTAAAAGGCAAAATAAATAATTTACCACTTGCACCATTTGGATGCCAAAGGGATTGACGCTACAATGGGGGCATTGTTACAGGGTCACCGTACCCAAGGCTGGGTACCCCTGTTTGAGGGCTGAGGAATCACCAGTCAGTCCCTCATACGGATAGCACTCAGCTATCCACGGATCATCCAGACCACCATTCGTAGCAAACCAAGAAGAACTCTCTTTATTACAAACACACAGAACTTTATACAATCTCAATGCAATGTGTACCGAACCCAACCCCCAATCCCATCACTCACATCCCATCACAAATCCCATCAGTATACAGGGGATGTATCAAGTGAGGGGATTACAGAATACAATGGGTTCCCCCACCTGTGTTATCCCCCCTGTAGTGCGGGTGCCGTCTGGGCAGACAGGGCTGTGCTGGCTGATTAAGAGCCCCAGCCAGATTATAGGATCGTCTCTTTGAAGGCTGGGGCTGAATCCACATCAGTCTCTGGGCCGGTTACACAATAAACACAATATAATATATTACCGAGTCACAGTATACAGAACCGGACACAAAAGTGCTCCGTGACCCGGCTAAACTTCATATGACACATGAGCCAGCTAGCCTGGCCCTGTCACAGGCATTGAAAGATATTGTACAACCAAGCTAGGCTACATAGAGATGGGGGGCTAGGTAAGTAAGACTTTTTTGTTATACCTGTTTGCACTCTCCATCCTGTTGCTAATTAGTTTCTTTAAATGTCAATGGATAACATAATGCAATCAGAATGAAATCTCGTTAAGATTAAGGTTGTATGTTGCTATTTTAAAAATAATCATTTTTTTTGTTGCTAATTAGTTTCTGACATATGACCAAAAAAAATGATTATTTTTAAAATAGCAACATACAACCTTAATCTTAACGAGATTTCATTCTGATTGCATTATGTTATCCATTGACATTTAAAGATGGGTTTATTTATCTGTTTTAAAAAAATGTAAGCATTCTGCTTTAATGGGATAGACACTTTTTATTGGTAAACCGAATAAATTCATGCTTAGCACCACATTCCAGCAGCTTGCCTGGTTCTACCAGGACATGGACGTGTGGCGGAGAGGAAAAGCTCTACGGAGACTGTGCTGGTCAGGCACGGACTTCCATACTACAAAAGGCCCGTTACAAGGCAGGTCTCTGATCTATCCAACAGCCCACAGAATATTTCATACAGCAATATTTCATACAGACATCTGCCGGACGGAGACCATCCAAAAAAACTAAAACTATAAGAGTAAATCCCGAAAAAATAATAAATGGATGCAAAAAAGTAATCTCAATGGAAGAGGATTGTTAATCGACTATGTATATAAACTCCTCTGACCCAGTGACCTCAAGTGGTTGGAAGAGGTATTGCAGCCTCCGTTGACTTGAATGGCCCAAATAGTCTTGGATGGGCTCCAATACCGAGAAAGTCAGTGGGATCACATTAACAGGTTACTTGACATGGCATTAGTAGAGCAGCGCTGTTTGTGATCTGCTATAAAGGTAGCTTCTTCACAAGGTAAAGGTGCTTTACAAGGAGTGATGAAGGGGCAGGGGACTCCTAAGAAATCCTGCATCTAGGTACCAATAGAACTTGTTTCTTATAATTATGAACGTGTTAAATGGAGTAAAATTGGTGGAACAACAACTTGTAATCAAAAATGTTTTCTAAACAGAGAATGGATGTTGGGTAGCGCCCCGTCATTGATATAAACTAAAAGAGACACATACAAAAGCATTATAATCTAGATCCCAGAATTTTTTGGATGAATGATTCATACATAATCTGGTTTACCTCTGCATGATTTTTATTAGTTTAAGGTGATGGATTATAATGAAAACAATGGAGCCTTGTAAAACATGTCAGTGATATAGCCCACGCGGTGCACTAGTGAGGCGTGAATATTTTATGTTATTTCCCTATTTCTCTTCACCCCGGGGAGATCTGATAAGAGGTAACATGGCCAAACATCTGTTATTTTGGAAACATGCCTGGGCAATGAGGCTAAAAAATGCCTTCCCAGGAGACCGAAGGAAAACAAGGATGGAAAACAAAAATTTACACGGGAGAATGTAAAAGGTACACAAATTAACACTACCCTTGAGGAATAGTGCATGCTTAGAAAGACATTTGACGCGGGGAAGTGCTAGCTGTGTGCAACGTTACATAGACAAGTGAATGATTTTATTTATATAGATAAAATGAGTTACAGAAGAATATAGGTGCATAGCGGAAGTTGTTGAACACATTGACGGAGCCAAAGTGGGATGGATGGGCATTGTTGAGAGTCATTGGAAGTAGCATATCTGGGTAGAAAAAAAAGCTGGCTTGTGGGGATGACCGAGTATAATGGCGGAGAAAGAGAAGTGTTGCTTCTTTTTCTCAGATGATCTGTCTGCATTATTTTGGCCTGGTGTAGTACTTCCACAACATGGCAGGGCCGTTGTGCACACCACAGGGGCAGTCTCGGTATCTGGGTATGTAAGTGTGTGTCTGTTTATGTGTGTGTGCTTGTGTATGTTGGTGTGTGTGACTGTGTGTCCATGGGTATGTGTGTGTGTGTGTTAGTATTTGTGACTGTGTGTGTGTCTGGGTATGTCAGTGTTTGTCTTGATGGGTTAGTGTGTGTCTACTTTCTGGGTATGATAGTGTGTGTGACTCTGTGTGTGTCTGAATATACTAGTGTGTGTATGTTGGTATGTTCCTGTTTGTGTGTTTGTTAGTGTGGCTGTCTGTATATGCTACTGCGTGTGTGTTAACACGTCTGGTAGTGTTAGTGTCTGGGTGAGCATGAGTCTGTTAGTGTGTCTTGGTATGTTGGTGTGTCTCTGCTTTTGTTAGTGTGTATGACTGTGTGTGTCTGGGTATGTAAGTGTTAGTGTGCTTGTCACTTCATGATAAGTTTCATTTTGGTTGTATTAATCGTGATATCATCTTTGGACCCTGGCAGCACAATGTCTTAGGACGGCTCTGATTATGAAGTCAATTTATTGAAATAACCAACCGTTTGTTCTTCAATCAGTTTAATTGCTTTGGAGATAGTTAGTAGTTATTATGCAGATCCCAGGAACAGGAAGTTGAGATGGCTGCTCCCAAGTATACATTTTGCTACTTTAAATTTAATAATTCCGGAAATAAAGTAAATACATAACTTTTATACACTTTGGTTTGAAAGTGAAAATGGATAATGGGTAGGGGGGTGTTACAGGGTCACCGTACCCAAGGCTGGGTACCCCTGTTTGAGGGCTGAGGAATCACCAGTCAGTCCCTCATACGGATAGCACTCAGCTATCCACGGATCATCCAGACCACCATTCGTAGTAAACCAAGAAGAACTTCTTTATTACAAACACACAGAACTAATATACAATCTCAATGCAATGTGTACCGAACCCAACCCCCAATCCCATCAGCCACATCCCATCACAAATCCCATCAGTATACAGGGGATGTATCAGGTGAGGGGATTACAGAATACAATGGGTTCCCCCGCCTGTGTTATCCCCCCCTGTAGTGCGGGTGCCGTCTGGGCAGACAGGGCTGTGTTGGCTGATTAAGAGCCCCAGCCAGATTATAGGATCGTCTCTTTGAAGGCTGGGGCTGAATCCACATCAGTCTCTGGGCCGGTTACACAATAAACACAATATAATATATTACCGGGTCACAGTATACAGAACCGGACACAAAAGTGCTCCGTGACCCGGCTAAACTTCATATGACACATGAGCCAGCTAGCCTGGCCCTGTCACAGATCTCCCCCTTGACCAACGGTCCGGCAGACCAGGCAGATCCACACGGGTCTGCTGCAGGCTGTCCGAGTGGACAAAGTTCACAGGTGCAGGCCTTAGTTCATGGCCCCCTTTGTCAGAATCATCCATTGAAGGTGGGCCAGGGCCCTGGTTGCCCAAAAGGATAGTCAGTAGTCCTCTTTGAATTGGAGGACGGTCCCAGCTCAGCTGGGGGCACATGGCTATCCCCCTCACCGGGGTAACAGGGGCACGTGGGGACTCTTGCTCCCTAGTCTTGGGAACTGAGTCTGGGGCAGCTGCCAGGCCAGGGCGGTTGCATGGAAGGAAAGCCCTGCTGATCGGGCCGGGGGCACTCGGGGAACCAGGGAAACACGTAGAGGTAGTAAGCGAGGCCTCTACCGGGACACTGGAGTGACCTAGGGGACTAAGCAGCTCTGCGGGGTACTCAGGGGACCCAGGGGAATACTCCGGGGCAGGGACAGGTGCCAATACTGGACCACCGGGAGGGTTAAGCAGACCCTCGATCTTCCTCTCTGGGACAGGTGCCTCTGCCTGGGCACGGGGAGAGTCAGAGGAACACTCTGGGACAGTGACCTGGGCTTCTAGGAGGACACTTCGGGAACCAGGGATCACTTCGGAGAACACAGGGATAGGAACCAGGGCCTGCGCCAGGCTACTGAGAGGACCCAGGGAACTCGGCAGCCCCTCTGGCGTCCTCGCTAGGTTAGGGAACGGTGCCTCTACCGGGTCACCGGGGACTTCAGTGGGAACCTCTGGGGCAGTGACCCGGACTTCTCCCAGGACACTCGGGAAATCAGGGGGACAATCTGGGGCCCTGGCTTCTACGAGCATAGATAAGGGTTTGGTGAGGGGGATTGTGCCACTTACTCGGGCGGTGGGGACAGTCATCTCTTCTGCCGGGGTAGAGCAGCCAGGGTTGTTGGTGGGGACATGGGTCGGAGCTTTTGGCTTCCTCCTCCGCTTCTTTTTGCTGGTGAGGACCTCGGTTCTTCTCACCAGGGCAGGGGCCGAGGAGTAGGTGAAGAGGACCTCGGTCCCACTCCCGCAAGTTGTAGTACCATGCTCCCAGTCTCCTTGTAACTCCTGGAGCTCCACTCTCCGCAGCAATTCTTTATAGTCCCTCTCGAGCTGCCATTCCTCTTGGACCAGGCAATCCATAACAGCCTCCAGCTCGGGGGGAATAGCATAAACCAGGACTTCTGCACGGTTGTCCCAGATTGTATCCCTGCGGTACTGGCAGGGGCTTCCGAAGGACGAGTCAAATTGGAAGGCATCATATATCAGTCCTGGGTCGACGGGGCTATACAGCATCAGAGGGTCGCTGTGGTCTTCACCTGCTAACTGCTGGGAGAATCCCTGGTAGCGGCTCTGGAGGTCGAGCTCTGCATATATGAGACCCCTCAATTCGTCTTCCCACTCCGGCAACGGGTTGTCCCCCAGGAGTGGAACTCGTATATCCCACATTGTCCAGTACTGTGCCCAGTATGATTCAAAGTGGGGATGGGAGAAATCATCCCTCCAGTCTGCAGGCGCAGACTCTAACTGCCATTGCTGGTGTTCCAGCTCACACACCTCGGTTGTAACCCGGTCTGTCTCACCCTCTGGTTCTCGGAAGGGTTGGATATCCTGGTATGATATTTTAGGGGTCTGTTCCCCTAGTCTGGGAGATACAGACCCACTCTGGCTCAGTTCCTGGTGACACATTTTAATCACCGCCGTCACTTGATCCGATGTAGCCCCTCCTGGGTACAGGGATAGGTGCCATAGAATGTTCTTTTGTAGAGCACTCAGTCCGAGGCTCTCCTCTGGGGCATCCTGGTGCCGGTCCATCTCTCTGCAGTCCGCAATCAGAGTAGCCTTTCCTTTGCTACAAACCTCCAGGAGCTCTCTTGGTGTCTCTCGTCTGCAATCCCAGTTGGTGGTTTGGATTTCACCCAAGTCGTGGGATTCTTCCCACCGCTGCCACCAATGTTACAGGGTCACCGTACCCAAGGCTGGGTACCCCTGTTTGAGGGCTGAGGAATCACCAGTCAGTCCCTCATACGGATAGCACTCAGCTATCCACGGATCATCCAGACCACCATTCGTAGTAAACCAAGAAGAACTCTCTTTATTACAAACACATAGAATTTATATCCAATCTCAATGCAATGTGTACCGAACCCAACCCCCAATCCCATCAGCCACATCCCATCACAAATCCCATCAGTATACAGGGGATGTATCAGGTGAGGGGATTACAGAATACAATGGGTTCCCCCACCTGTGTTATCCCCCCTGTAGTGCGGGGGCCGTCTGGGCAGACAGGGCTGTGCTGGCTGATTAAGAGCCCCAGCCAGATTATAGGATTGTCTCTTTGAAGGCTGGGGCTGAATCCACATCAGTCTCTGGGCCGGTTACACAATAAACACAATATAATATATTACCGGGTCACAGTATACAGAACCGGACACAAAAGTGCTCCGTGACCCGGCTAAACTTCATATGACACATGAGCCAGCTAGCCTGGCCCTGTCACAGGGGGGTCTACGGTATTAACCACAGAGCTCTTTGTAAAAGAGAAAATTGTGTTTTCCTACACAGAATGCATAACCCACTCCCACAGGATCAGCCTGTCAGCCACAAATACATCTATAAGGCTAGGTTTCCACTTGTTTTTTTTGCTAAAAACGCCCATAATAACGCCAATTCAGCCACACGGTGGTTTTTTTTGTGAAAAAACTCTGCAGCCAGATGTTAGCTGTTCTTCAATAGGAAATCGCACAATGTCATATTCACTTGGCGTTTTTCTGTTTGGCGTTTTTCTGCTTTTTTGGGCTCTGTGGCAGTTTTTCAGAATCGTGGCATGTTGACGCTCTGGCATTTTTTGCAAGGAAATCTTGGTGTTTTTCTCCAATAGAAGTCTATGGGAGAGAAAAAACGCCATGAAAAAGCCATGTGGGTTTTTTGCCTTGGCGTTTTTTATGGCGTTTTTTTCCACAGTTCCAATGCAGAGGATGGACCCAGTATCTGTGTGTCCTACGAGAAATAGGCGGGAAACAAACAGTTTCACACAAAACAAAGTTCATATTGAATTTTACACCATTTGGAACAAACATCCAATACAAACAAACCAACGGGATCCTGCCTGCCAAAAGCAACAGCAAACAATTTGCACCATCATTTGGGGCCAATCTTCCTAGAGGAGCAGACATTCGGAATAAAGCAGGCCTTACAAACCACAGAAAAGAGACAAAAGGGTCCGCCGGGGCGAGTTTAAGTAGAACTCTATCAAGGAAATGACATCAGGAGGGGGCAGATACTTGCCATTTATCCGAATCCCTTTTAGCTTCACTCATTCGCTACCACAATGTGTAAAATAAACCAGGAAACTCTATATATATAAAAAGAATTCTATAGAACAGAGAAGGTGGAAAGAAAAAACTAAAAATTAAAAGAACTATATATAAAAATAATTTGGTGAAAAAAAGACAAACTGGGAATAACCATTTTTTTTAATACACTTTACCACACCGATGTGCACTTACTTAAATAATAAGCTCCTATGGTGTGTGTGGATCAACCAGTGTATTTCATGGGACAGTCTTGATTTTCAGTGCCCCACTGGGCCTCTTTTGCAGGTAGGGGGCTCATGGGCCAGATGGGCATAATTGGGAACCCTCAGGGTTTCGCCAGGAGACTCTGGGTGAAGCGCTGCTCCTCCCGGGTCTCTGGTTCATTTCAGGGAATCTCCAGGTCGCAGGAGTGGCATTGCAGAACATCCCACTCCCCTTCCAAGAATGGTGTGTGCCCACCGATGTCAGCGGGACCACCCAAGACATCAGCGCTGCGAGGTGTCTCTTCCTGTAAGGCGGGCATCCTCAGCTCTTGCCAGACCCCTCAACACAGGTGTCACGATTTGCACCGCAAATAAAATAAGTAAATATGAGACCCACCTTATGTGTACACACAGTGGCGTCAAAACCCGGGTGCGGGGGGTGCGGACCGCACCCGGGGGAAACCTTACAAGGGGTGACACCACACCAGGGAACTCTATGAGAGTGTAATCTGTCCTGGAATCACCCCACCATAGTGCGGCTGTGGCGGTGCAACCGGAGCGTAGGTGGCAGACCTGGCACTGGCAGATCATCACTGGATGGCGGAGGAGGAATTACGGTACCACACACATCGTACAGGGGGACACCAACCCTAGTGACGCCACTGTGTACACTATAGGGGAAACATTACTGATTTCCTGTTCTGAGGATCTGAATGATTCAATTTAGTTATACCGCCCTTACCTCCTCTCCCGATTGTATCTGTATGTTCATAACTCATTAGTATTACTTAGACTGTAAGCTCTATGGGAAAGGGACCTTCTTTCCTAATGTATCCATACTTATTGTATCCTGATCAAAAGGTCCGTAGTGCACTGTACTTATTATATAACTGCACTCATTGTACCTCCATTTTGATTATGTATATATATATATATATATATAATATTATATATAACATATATATATATATATATAATTTATATATGTTATCTATAATATATATTTTATTATATAGTAAACCTTAAAGCACAAAATAATTCAATTACCTTTTAATAAATAAAAACATACATACATTCTGAACTTCCATTATAACATAATCACCATATGAACTTATTGAAGTGAAATTTAAAAAAACCCCACAATGATTAATGCTTAATCTTTGATTTCCGAAATAAGATAAATATGAAACTAACTTTAGCTTGGACTTTAAAACCTGCTGCTGACTCACAAGTCTTTCCCAGACTTTACTGAAATAAGCCTTCAGCAACAATACCGTCTTTCCTTACCGGAGAAAAATGTGAAATACATCTGGAAATAGATAATTGTACCGCAATTTCATACAAATTTGGAAAATAACTTAGCAATAAATTGTATCTAATATTACAATCCAACGCAGACTTGGACATGTTACAGACAGCGAAGGCTGTTAGTAAACCGTCTCTCATGAATATATGCAGTAAAGTGCACCTCATTTACAAAATGTATGTGTTTCCGGCTTATTTCTTGCTAACAATGCAGATCCCGACTTGTGAAAGACAAGACGTGAATTCCCATTCCTACAGCGAATAAGGAAAAAAAAAAATCATAAACCGTATACCAGAAGAAAAACACTGCCATTTATGCAAAAGACACAGTCTCAACAATTAATGATTACATTTGATATTCTAATTATTATTTGAAACATATATTTTCACCCCAAAAAACAGAAAATTGCAGAATATTAGCTTAAAAAATTGGCCCTTTAAAGGCCAATACATTTTTTTGTGCACCTTTACCTACATTGTCTGTTCTACTGTGTTTTCCCTTTTTTTTTTTTTTTTCACCCCTTAATGACATGTACGGGCTGAAAATGCATTGTTTTCAATGGGTTTAGGGACCGCCCATTGTCCTTAAGGGGTTAATAATATTCATACATAGAAAACAATATATGCTAACTCTAATATATATATATATATATAGGGTAGTAGAGGTATTATTAAACACTCATCTACAGACACCAGGCGGCTTGTTTTTCCCTCAGAAATCTCATGGTGTTGCCACAACCACAAGGGATTCTGGGTAGGCACATGCAAATATATATATTTTAAAAATTCTAAATAAAAATGTTCTTTATTTTTCTTAGGATTTCTTTTTAGGATAGATGCCACTGCTAAACACATACCCAATATTCAGCAACATTTCACATGCATAGTTTTTTTTTCATAACTTTTTTTTTACACAACACTATTTTTATTTGTTTAACATTTCATTAACTTTTTTATTTAGTTTAGTTTTTTTGTTTTCAATTTATTATGTATTTTTTTCTTTAACTTTTTTCAATTTTTTATTTTGCACTTCCCTGATCATAGAGCACTACAATGAGACTAGAGTTTCTCTTGGGATTTTTGTAGCCCCTCAGGGAAATCTTTTTTGTAACTACCTGGAAACAAAAAGATTGGGGGTCATCCTCCAATTATTAATTAATTAATTTATTAATTTATTTTTATTTTAAATTATTTATTTGGAGAAAAAAGCCAAGATTTAGGGTGTTGAGGGCTGGGATGGGCACTGTAGATACAGAGTTTAAATAACTGATTTCTTAAAAAAAAATAAAAAAATTCTTCAAAGTTAATTTTTTTTGACGGCCACAATATTTTGAGTTTATAAGCTGTTTGCCCAGAGTGATCGGCATTCTCTGGAAGCAGACACTGAGCTTGTCGCCAACACTCAACAACTCAATTACACCTCGTTCGCTAGAGTGGAGTTCAGGCTGGTCTCAGCTGATTGGATGAGAAGTGAGTAAACATCAGATGACTCAAACTTATTTCAAAAGTTTACTTTTTTAATTTTGGAGAGTATGGGGCACCAGTCCTGGGTTAGTGTGACAGAGGAATTCAGAATGAATTAGAGTCAACAAAGTGAAACGGTTTCAAACTAAATATCTCCAAAGCAATTACACCAAAAAAAAAACCCAACCCAAAATACCCAAACTCTAGGAAGACATAATAATTTAATGTTGTACATAAAAGAGTTCCCTTTTAACCTTTTAAAAACTAGGCACGGCAAGATAACATTTAAAAAAAAGTTAAGAGAAAATAAAAAATGACTATATAGCCCGTTTATGTGATGACATTTTCTATTATCCATGTGGGGAAATGGCAGACTTCCTTCTAATCAGGAATAAAAGCACTCAGCTATATAATGGACTACATGACTTTTGTCTGATTTGTTACACAATCTGAAGAATACTCAGAAGAGAGTTTAAATGTAGTTGATGCATATATTTCGCTTACCAGAATCTTTACTTTAAAAAAAAATAAATCAGGACTTTCCCCCTAATAATAAAGCCCAGATATTGATTTTTATAGGGTATCAAATTAATATGTTTCTTCACATACAATAAAGAATGACACAAAATATTGTATTTATATATATATATATATATATATATATATATATATATCCCCTTAAGGACAATGGGCGGTCCCTAAACCCATTGAAAACAATGCATTTTGAGCCCATACATGTACGGGCTTTGTCATTAAGGGGTTAAATTCTCTTTCTATAAAATGTGAGGAAAGAGAGAAAGCAGTGTTTATCCGAAATGGTAAAAAAAAAAAAAATGTAGGAAAAAAGATCTTAAAGATCTAGATTAAAAAAAGTCGTAGAAATAGAATTTGATAGTAGATCAGAACCACCCGGCCTGTCTAGTCTGCCCGTTTTTCCTGCTGTAAAGACTCAAACCTTAATGAGTCGTTGGTCTCGTCTTAGATTGAGGAGCCGTATGTCTATCCCATGCATGTTTATCTATAAATCTCCAAAATCTTTGGTTAATTGGTTATATATAGTATTATAATCTTATTTAAATTGAGTCTGAATCTGAGCATTTACTGTTTTAACCGGATACAAGCGCCAGTGTCTTAAAAGTAGACTTGCGCATTCGTCTTCGGGCGAACATGTAAACGAGTACGAAGAGGCCGTTTTTTTGTTCGTGCCGAAGATGCGCCGAAGAGAATACAGTGCCGGCAAAACGTAGGAGAAGACGAAGACTCACAATCAAAGATTCTTCGTGATCGTCTTCGTTTTTGCCGCGCAGCCGCCAAAATTTCAAACAGGAGTGAGCTGATCTCGTCTGTCCAATCAGCTCACTCTTGTGACGTCACGCTAAGGGTCTCGTCCAATGCCTGTGCTGCTGTTTTTTGAATTCTGAAGGCGCCTTTATAAGACCAGAGCTTGCCTGAGAGATCCATTCATTTTTCGCTGTGACTGCTTTGGCAACACTGCTGTGCTGCATCCGAGCGTTACAGAGAGAGATTGTTCTGTTCTGTGTGAGACTGGTAAGCCTTAGCCTGCCATTTCTCACAGTGTACTTCATCCTCACTTCAGTGCTACTTAATATAATTAATAATAATAATTTGATTAACCCCTTCGCGACCTTTGCCGGTTCAGGACCGTCATAACAAGAAGGTCACTAAATGACCTTTGACGGTCCTGAACCGTCAAAAAATTAAATAAGCTTAGAAAGTGATCAAGGATCACTTTCTTCGCTTAAACGGCCTTGCTGCAATGCCTCGATGTCGAGGCATTCAGCAAGGCCGAGATCGGCATCGGGGGCCATGTCTGGCCCCTCCCCGGGGCGTCAACAGCCGCCATACATTGTATGGCGGCGGACGCCCGTTTTAAAAGCGTTTAGGAGGCGATCAACGATCGCCTCCTAAACTTAAATGGTGTCGCTGGAATGCCTCGATCAGGAGGCATCCAGCGACACCAAACACTTACCTCTGGGTGGGCTGTGACCGCTCCGGAGAGCGGTCACAGCCGCCGCTGCCGGTGATCTTCGCCATCAAGCAAGATGGCGGCGGCCCGGGAAATAAAACAATAAAGACGAAAAAGTTCGCTAGAGGGTCTCCAGACCCTCTAGAGAACTGGCTCCACTTGCTGGTTGAATACAGGTACTGCATTCAACCATGCAAGTCAATGGAGCCCAGCTTTCTAATCACTATGTGATTAGTAAAATATTCAAAAAAAATAAAAATAAATAAAAAATGGAAAAAAAAATTAAAAAAAAATGTGCTAACATTTAAAAATAATTATGCAGTGATGTCACTAGATGAACCATCCAGTACCAGCAAAATGTGTAAAAAAAATATAAAAAAAGTATTAAAAAAATAAAATAAAATTAAAAAATAAAGTTTATTATTTTGAGCAAGTGCTAAAAATTCTCAAAAATCTCAACAAAGAGTTAAAATAAAAGCACTTCAAATACCCAAGGGGTGTCTAATATATAAAAAAAATGGCTGATGGGGTAAATTGGAGTGGCCTAGCTCAAATATAGGGCATAGGTACAGACTGACCAAAATGGAGAAAAAAAGCGCACTTCCCAAATGTGGCATTTTAAATCTGAAACAACCCGACAAACCCATGCATGTCAGGTATCACTGCACTCAGGAGATGTTCCTGAACACACATTGGCGTGTTGTTTGACAGTGGCATATACCAGGACCTGTATATCTATAACTAAAGTACAATTTGTGTGAAAAAAAAAAAAAAAAATTACTATTACAAAGTTTGACAAAGTGTAGTTCTATAATTGGTGCATGGAAAGGGTTAAAATAACAGCATTTGGAATACCCTGGGGTGTCTAGTTTTCAAAAATATATGGTTTGAATGGGTTAAATTGAGTTAACCGGCTTCAAAGATATTCCAAAGAGGAGAGGGAGGCACAATGACCAAATGACCACCTGAATTACGCATGCCCCAAAAGTAGCCTTTTACCAGCCAAACAATCTGACAAACCCATGCATGTGGGGTATCGCTGTACTCAGGAGATGTTGCTGAACACACATTGGGGTGTTGTTTGACAGTGACATATACCAGCACCTGTATATCTATAACTAAAGTACAATTTGTGTGGAAAAAAAAATAAAAAAAATTACTATTACAAAGTTTGACAAAGTGTAGTTGTATAATTGGTGCATGGAAAGGGTTAAAATAACAGCATTTGGAATACCCTGGGGTGTCTAGTTTTCAAAAATATATGGTTTGAATGGGTTAAATTGAGTTAACCGGCTTCAAAGATGTTCCAAAGAGGAGATGGAGGCAGACTGACCAGATTTGTTAAAAAAGATTTGGAAATCATAAAACGCTGCTTGTACTTATTGCCCTATAACTTACAAAAAACAGCAAAAAAACATAAAAACATTGGGTATTTCTAAACTCAGGACAAGTAGTAGAATCTATTTAGCTAGTTTTTTTACTTGCTTTTTTAGGTGAGTAAAAGATTTTTCAAATAAAAGTCATAAAATGTGTTTTTTTTTCAATTTTGCACCATGTTTTTTTTATTTTTTTTATAGTAAATAAGATGATACGATCAAAATAATGGTATCTGAAGAAAGCCCATCTTGTCCTGAAAAAAAACAATATATAACTTATGTGGGTACACTTAATGGGTGAGGAGAAAATTACAGCTGAACACAAGCACCACAAAAGTGTCAAAACAGCCTCGGTCCCACAGGGTACAAAACGAAAAATGAGCCCGGTCCTTAAGGGGTTAATTTCAATTTTTTTTTATTTAATTTGTCATCAACTGTAGTGTAAGTGCTGTTGAGTTGACAGTGCACCCAGTGTCTCAGTGGCACTGGGGTGCCCTTGCCCTGGGCTGGCACTAGTGCCTACTGCCTGTCCTGCTTAAAAAATTAAATAATAGAATTTATAAATAATAATTTAATAGAATATATAATAATTGAATAGTAGATTATAATATTATATATATATATATTTGTCAGTCATATATATATTATATACTATAGTATACTAGTGTAGAGTGTACTGTAGACATTCAAGACATCTACTAGTGTCTAATCTAAAATCATTAATTAATATAAATAATTCTATAATTCTTATCTTAATAGTTAAATTAGCTATAAATAAAAGTAATAATATTAATAATTACTACTAGCGTATAGTTCAGCTAATCTTATTAGTACTGGTGCTGCAGCTCTATAGTTTGTGCTTTGTTTTAGCAACAGCAAGAGACCAAGTCAATTTTTCTTAATTAATAATGTTTCATTTTATTTCATTTGTTTTGCTCACCTCAGTCCATCAGTGAAGTGAACTTGTTGGGCTAGTGAGTGCAGCCGCATATGTGCTGTGTTTTTTTTTGATCAGCAAGCAGTGACGTTAACTGTTTTGCAAAGATTTTCTCATTTATTTTACATTTTATTTTAATTTTATTAAAAGTACCCTTAGTGTTTTGCTCACCTCAGTCCATCAGTGAAGTGAACTTGTTGGGCTAGTGAGTGCAGCCGCATAAGTGCTGTGTGTTTTTGTTCAGCAAGCAGTGAAGCTAACTGTTTTGCTGTGACATTTTATTTCTAATTTCTTTTCATGAAAAATTGACTGTGTGACGACAACAACTGTACTAAGCAAAGCTTCAAGCTACTAGCTGTAGTACTAAAATAATTCAAATCTTTAATCTTAATCTATAATATATTATATAACATAATATAATATAAATTCTAATTCATAATCTATAATATAAGTAATTCTAAATTCTAATTCATAATCTATATTCTTCTATCTATAATCCATAATATAAGTGTAATATGAAAAATACCTCTCGTCTTATAATCGGGGTCGTCTTATATTCAGACCTCAAATAGGTCTGACTATGAGACGACTAAGATCCAGATCCCCCGCAGCTGCAGGGGACCTGATCCTCCTGTCTCCCACCCCCCCCCCCCCCGCCCCACTTACCAGTACTTCTGAGTCCCCGGTGTGTAGCTGGGACAGCGTGTAGATGTCTACGCGATTCGCGAAGACAACTTCCGCTGCAGCAGGAAGGAGGCGTGGCTAGCAGCGGGGGTTATCTGCGTCAATCGCGCAGACCTTCCCCGGCTGTTAGAGATCAGAGTTTTAAGGGAAGAGCAAGAGAGGTCAGGTCTTCCCGTACACTGCCTACGTCATGATGTCAGTACACGGTGGAACTCCACGTTAGACATGCTGGAGAGGATTTTGGAGCAGCAGAGGGCAATCCATAATCTTGCCTCAGAGCACAATATTGGGATTACATCTCCATTGAATAGGGAGGATTGGACAGTGATCGCCCAGCTAGTGGCAGTCCTTAAACCATTCAGGGACGCCACAGAAAATTTAAGCTCAAACACTGCCAGTCTGGCCCAGGTAATCCCAGTGTTCTCCCATCTAGGCAGCAAGATGGATGTGTTCCTTGGAAACCGTGAGGCTGTTCAAGGTGGCACTCTACATCCTGACGTAGCAGCCATAGTCAGGAAGGTGAAGGTTCTGCTAAAAGTACACCTTCGCAAACGCATGGAAGAGAGTCCCGAAATGATGCTAGCGTGCCTTTGCGATCCAAGAATTAAGGGAAAGCTAGCTTTGAAATTCAATGTTCTCAGTAGCTACCGGGAGCAATTGGTCAACAAGGTGCGTGACTGGCAGCGTAAAATGGGAATGCTGTCCGAGGAGGGAGAGGTGCAGGAGGAGGAAGAGATGATGTGGTCTGCTACTCCTAGCAGCAGCATCAGCAGCAGTGCCACAAGCAGCACAACACAGCTGAGTGGAGCAGCTGCGTTTTGGGAAGAGGCACTTGGGAGTATAGTTGGACCATCTGACAGAGCTAGCAGCAGAAAGGAGAGTAGTGCTGCTGAAATGGTCAAACTTTACCTCTGTGAAGTTCCTTCTGCACCTAATGTTGATCCTCTTAGCTACTGGGATGAAAAGAAGAGTGTGTGGCCTGCACTCTCATGGGTTGCGCAGCAGCTACTATCATGTCCGCCATCCACTGTTCAAAGTGAGCGCATGTTTTCTATGACTGGAAACATACTGAGTCCACAGTGCTCACGCATGGCACCTCATCTGATGGAGCAGATTGCCTTTCTTAAATTCAATCTGCCCAAGTTGGGTTGCCCAGCTCTTAGCTTGGAAAGTTAATTTTCTTTCTCTAATGTTCAAGGTAGTTTCTCCCCCTGGCTGCACGTGTTTGTGGTGTGGCAACGTCTGCTACCTCCGCCGGTGTAGCCAATTTACACTAGGGCCTAGTGTCTGAGTTCTGGAAGTCCGCTGCCTAACGCCAAGGACTGACAGACTTTCATGCTTTGCCCTGGGGTGAAACAGGTGAGCGGGTCGTCAATTGCCCACTCATTCGCCTTTCCCAATGCTGCTGCTGCTGGTGGTGGTGGTGCCAGCGTCTCTTTAATGCCAGTTCCCTTCCTGGCTAGTGTCATGCCCAAAATGTCCCTAATGGTAAGGGCAGTTTCTCCCCCCTGGCTGCGTCTGTTTGCGGTGTGGCAACGCCTGCTACCTCCGCCGGAGTGGCCAGCTTACGCTAGGGCCTAGTGTCTGAGCTCTGGAAGTCTGCTGCCAAACGTCTAGGACTGACAGTGTTTGGATGCTTTGCCCTGGGGTGAAACAGGTGAGTGGGTCGCCAATTGCCCACTCATTCGCCTTTTCCATTTCCTTTTCCATTTCCATTTCATTTTTTTCTGTCTGATACACAACCTACCAAACATAACACACACAATAACACAAATAACACAGTGACATAACACATAACACACATAACACATATAACACAGTGACATAACACATAACACACACATGTACTATTCACAAATCACAAGGTCCTTTCCTCCTGTTATTTTCCCTGGCCTTCACTTCTACACTCAATAGCATTAACGCTATAACTCACACTTCACCCTATAACATTTTTCCATCCACATACCTGCCAACTTTTTCAGGGACAGTCCTGCTTTTTTCCTGTCCCATCAAATTTTGCTAAACTAGGTATGCTAGTGCACATAGGTATAGCTGGGTAGGGTAGCACTACAACATTAAATAAATATAATAAAGTAAATAATAATAAATATAACTTTAAAATAAAATTAAATAAACCCATTAAAATTAAAATGAAATTATTATTTAGACATAATATATCTTTAACCAAAACAGTGCACTGCTAATAATCTTAAAAATAACCGTACATTAACCCTAAGCTATTTTTTAGTTCTTGTCCAACATTTTTCCATTCTCATACCTGCCAACACACCCAACATTTTCGTGGACAGTCCTGCTTTTTTCCAGTCCTGTCCAGTAAAAGATGGGTTGTTGCAAAGTATGCCATTATAAATAGGTAGCAAATGTTAGGCATGTATTACAAGTGGTCCAAAATCAATTTAAAAATGTAACATAATCCCTATTCTTTTATGAAACATCTATGCATGTGTGACTGTGTATGATAAAAAGGAGGCCAAGTTCCTTGGAGCATTTGTCTCTAGGTCATTTTGTGTACAGTACACCTCAGTACGTGTGTGCAACTCTATTGGTCGTTTCGGCAGGGGGCTCGCCTGCCATCAACGAATGAGGTGCATTCTGCAGTTCTGCAATTCATTTGTTGATGCCAGACCAGCCCCCTTCCGGCGACCAATAGAATCGCACACACGTACCTTCATGGCGCGAACGCATCTGCTGCTGCTGCTGCTGCTGCTCTGATGTGTTCTTAACCCCGTATTAACCCCTGCTACACAGCCGGGAGAAAGCGAAGATGAAACGAGCACGAAGAATGGCCACGAATATTCGCCCGAAAAGAAGACAGGAACGGGCGAATATTCGCGGAACACGAAGTTTTTTTTTCTCCGAAGACGAGTACGAAGACGAACACGAAGAGCCCCCTGGTGCCCAAGTCTACTTAAAAGTAATTTTTTTGGCAAATGGACTTACAGCTGCATTGTTTCTGATCCAATTCCCTCAATTACCATTCATATAATTTTTAATCATTCGCAATCAAATTGTGTGGCCGATGTATTTTCAATTGTGAGTTACTGCATTAGCATGTTAATCCCTATTCTTACAATGAGCGTTCGCAATGTCAATGCAATCAAGGAAATCAATGAATCAAAACTAATGTCGCTTAATATACAGAAGAAATCAAGATTAAACTGTGATATTTTCAAGTTTTCTGTATAAAATGGACAGTGGTACAATTTCAAATAAAGCAGAAGTAATGCGAGAATAGAAGCACAAAGGCAATCAAAACAGCTGGGGGTGCAAATTAAAGGCTGATTGCAAACCGAAGTGGGATCAATTCAAAAAGAATTTGTAATCTTTTAAAAATACGGATATAATGTAGGTTGGTAAAAGCTTGGTAATGTGTTGTACGTGAGAGAGACAGGTAGTAAGGTGGAGAAATGGTATCATAAGTAAATCTGGGCTATGCGGGAAAATATAGGTTAGAATACATAGGCTCATGTATATGGGAACACTTGGACACATTTCTTAGGGAGGCAAAAAATGAAGCCAATAGGAGAACTATTGTATACCTAACAAGTAGGGGCCAGGAATAAAGACTGGTGGGCCTTTTTATATACTCTTATTTTCCCCCTTTCTCTCTCTTTTTTCACTCTTTTTTTCTCCAGCCTTTCTATCATCTTTCTCTCTTTTTTCACTCTTTTTTTCTCCTCTCTCATTAGTCACCCTTCTCTCCTTTCTCATGTCTCGCTGTTTTCTTTCTCTTTTCCCTGTCTCTCCTCTCTCTACTCTCCATATGAAATTAGAATTTTAGCTGTTGCCAGTAACCTATGCCAATGGCTACAATCGTGACCATGCCCCAGCACTACAATTATAGGATAAGAATCAACTGGTTTTATCAAAGTAACTCGTAGAAAGAGTCATAATAAATACTTGGGTCTTATTAATTGATTATTTGAACTAGGCTTTGAGGATAATGCAGTCTTACATATAGAATGCTGCATTAGGTGTAAAGCCCAGAAATGAGTAGTCCCTGAAACCTAACATGATAAAGATAGGAAAATGACAAAACTTGTATCAGGCCCCTGGGAATCAGCGTAGCTAAATGGACAGGGAGCATGTATGTGTGCGGGTGAGGGCATGCTTGTGGCATGGGTGTTTTTGATTGGGGTATGTAAATGTAGGGGCGGGATTATGTTGATATGTATATTTGTATTTACTATTTATATTTTGTTGGTTGCTTATTGTGTATTTATATTAATTGGTATAATGGTGTTTTAGGCCAACACAGTTTGTTTGTGTTTTTTTTGTTAATAAAATATGCTGTGGCCTATTTTATCCAAATTCAGTCTCCGTGTCTTTACTTGGTGGGTCTTGGTGGTAGTTGGTTGTCAGTGCACGATACACACCACCTACATACATGTATTGGAGAGTGAGAAATAGACTAGACTCCCAATCATGGTACTGTAAATTTAGTGATTTAGGGACATACCGTATTGGCACGGATATAGGCCGCACCCTAAAAGTTAGGTGCTTTTTTAAAGAAAAAAAATTCTTAGTAAAAAAAACAAAAACTTAGTGGAATAGATATGCTGCCACTCTGCCCTCCCCAGATATGCTGCCTCTCTGCCCCCCCGAGATATGCATTCTGCCCCCGAGATGTGCCCCCCCCGAGATATGCTGTCACTCTATCCCTCCCTGAGATATGCTGCCACTCTGCCCCAAGAGGTCCCCCCCAAGACTTACCTGTGCAGACTCCCTGGGGTCTTGTAGGGCCGGCGGGGGACAGCTACGCAGTATGCGTATTAAACTTCCGGTGCTGGCACTTCCGCCGTGGCAAGGAAGATTGTTAGCGTACATCGCTCAGACGTTCACCGGCTGCGGCGATGCAAGCGTTAACAACCTCTCGCTGCCGGCGCGTCTGCACGATGTGCTTTAACAATCTCCCTTGCCGGTACTCCCCCCATGGGAATTCCCGGCAAGGGAGATTGTTAAAGCACATCGTGCAGACGTGTCGGCAGCGAAGGCTGTTTACGCGCATCGCCGCTGCCGGTGAACGTCTGCGCGATGCGCTTAGGCAACCTCCCGTGCCGGCACTCCCCCCATTGAAAGTCCAGGCAGGGGAGGCTGTCTGAGCGTATCGGAGAGTAGGATGCAGGTCCCCTGCACCGCTGCGGGGGATCTGTATCCTAACCCCGCTGCCTGCCCGGCGCCCAGAACTGCATGTCCCGGGCGTCGGGCGCTAGACCCCGAAAATAGGCCGCACCCCCACTTTAAAGACTTAAAGTGGGGGGGGAAGTGCGGCCTATATTCGAGCCAGTACGGTATATTCCTTTTTTACACAGCTTAATTTATGAAGCCCTCTCCTGCTGTTTCTATAGACATTATTACTATTATTATTACCGTATTTGCTCGATTATAAGACGAGGTTTTTTTCAGAGCAAATGCTCTGAAAAATACCCCTCGTCTTATAATCGAGGTCGTCTTCTAATCAGACTTCAAAAAAATGTCTGCTGGGGCCAGGCTGCTTACCAGTGCTTTTGTCGCGAGCAGCGTCTCTTCTACTAGCAGCAGGAGAACAGGAAGCTAGAAGAGTGTCACATAACTCTGCCTCCCGCCTCCTTCCTCTGGGGGCGGGGCCAGAGAAGTTGCTCGCACAGCTGGGCCCCTGAAGAAGTCTTCGAGTGAGAGATCTGCAGTTCAGGTAAGGGGGTGGGGGAGGGTTTTTGAGCAAGTATGTGTGATTAATGGAATGAATGAGTATTTAAATGTTTGTGAATGAGTGTGTGTGTGATAGCATGGATGTGTAAGGGGGGTGGTGGTGGTGGTAGCATGGCATAGGGAGGCTGTACTCACACTCCTATCATCCCCAGGTTCCAGCATGTACTGGCTGCCTTGGCTTGATAGGAGTGTGATTGCTGTTAGCAGTTATATATATATATATATACCTCCAGAAATGCCTTTTAACCCCCTATATGCCAGAGTGGCATATAGGGGGTTAAAAGGCATATCATGGGGCAGAGTGGCATATAGGAGGGTATAAGACATTCCTGGAGGCAGAGTGGCATATAGAGGGTTAAAAGGCACATCATGGGGCAGAGTGGCAAATAGGGGGTATAAGGCATTTCTGGGTGCAGAGTGGGAACCCTGGGGGCAGATGTGCATAACTGGGGGGCAGGTTGGCAAATAAAAGGAAATAAAAAAATATATATTTTTCTCAATCATAGCTTTTATTAAATATGAAAAAATTGTTTACATGAATTAATATTTACTAGTAAAACTTTTTTTCTTATATTCAGGCTTTTTGGTTTTTTCCCAAATTAATATTTAGATTTTGGGGGGTCGTCTTATAATCAGATTATTTGAGCTTTTAGGGCTGCAGAACCCTATGATGCCCCATACCCATATATACATATCAGAATATTTCTAATGGCCGGAGAAGGGGCATTTTTGTTTTAGGGATGTGTTAGACTTATGCCTAGTCTACTGATGTTGCTATTTATATAGTGGATTGAGATGTTCAAAGAATATATATTATGTTAACCGGTAGGGCTGTGAATGATACAGTCACACCAGCACACATTCTGAGTTCTTAGAAAGTAGAGACATCAGTGGGGAAAATAGTGATTTGGGTCCCAAAGAGGGACTTGCCAAACTAAAAGTGGACAGCTTGTAAGTATGCATGATTGACAGCCATTTTGAATAAAAGTGCTCCTACCAGTCCATTAGTTCCAGGAACTCAAATAATGTTTTCCCGAGTGACTAACCACTTCTTAGAATAAATCCACAGCAACTGAAATACTAATTATGAGGCTTTTCCATCTCTTCCAGACTCATTAGAGAGGAGAACCCAACCTGTATGTTCTAAAGCATCTCCCCATGTTCTAAAGACTATATAATAATAATCATTACAATACCCTCTGTGATTCAACAAAATAGCTACTTTTAGATACAAAATTCTATTTCTAAGCAGTTTAACCCAACCAACTATAAGATACAAAAATGCAAGTTACCGGTTTATAGACATGTATCACCTTCCGGTCTTAAGAGGTTAATTCATCACACTAAAGCTCATTAAAGGAAAGGAGAAAAAAAGAAAAAAAAGATGATAAAGTATGGCGAACGGAGAGATTGTAAGGGACGGAGAACGTCGTCATTTATATTCCTGCCCTCGGTAAGAATATGCCGTGTATTGGAAGGATTTGTAGCTGACACTCAATAGAAGCAGCTCTCAAATTTTGACAAATCCTATCTTGAGCCAAGAAGAGAAACAGATATTGATCCTACGTGTACCTAATTCATCTCTGCTCCTTTAATCCCACAAGAAAATTCCTTCGGTGTCCGGAGGGCGTTCAATATTTTTTCCATCTTGTAAAATAAACAGCATTTTGTTGTCATCTGTCGCAAGCAACAAAAAAAAAATCAAGTCGGTCCTGATTTCTAGAGACGCGGACTTTACATTAGATAATTACCTTAATTAAAAATACTAAATAAATCTGATCCGTGCGATTCGTTTAGCAGAAATATAATGTCTTGGGTTTTTTTGTGACGATGTATTTGCACAACAAAAATAAGAATTGCTTGCATTATATTTGAAATTAGGTCAAATTATTACAATAATGGGTACAGTTAAGGGTATATATATATATATATATATATATATAATTTTATTTTTATTATTATTTTTTTTTAATAAAAAATTGAGAAGACTATGTTGTTTTTGGTCAATACCAGGGCCAAATGCAAATGAACAGTGGGGCAAATGGGGCATCGATAGAGTATTTGTGCTGGCTGATATAGGGGCCCATATCCGGCTGCAGTGTTTTTTTTCAGTAAGAGTGGAAGTTGTATGTTTGTAATGGAACAATGCGGGGCTCAGAGTTAATGTGTCAGGACCCTCCAGCCAGCAGCCTGCAGCTACAGGAGCAGAGATAGTCTACGCAGGCAGGAATTTACTTCCATGTGTATGGCAGACAGTGTGTATGTGTATTTATGTGGGGGTATCTCAACGTGAATGCATGTAATTGTATCTATTAAGCATATCTGAGTAGGCATGTGTATCCATGGTTGTTGTATTATTAGTTTAACATTCATACAGCTTTGTCTTGCGTGGCTCAACTGGATTATTTTGTGGTTCCCCTCTCGTCTCCTTAAATATGGTTCCTGGACATGCTTCTGACTGTAGGCTTTCGAATTCCAGGTGCTTTGACTGTCTATGAGTGAATATAAGGTTTGTCCGTCTCTTTAATTGTTTTGGAGTAAGAGTGGCGCCCAAGGGCCCCATCTGATATCGATTTGCGCCTAGTAAACATTAAGGACTATAATGACGAAACATCGTTTTTCCCAAGCTTTTTTATATTTAAACCAAAGTTGGTTCTAAATACAGTTTGAGAAAGTACTTCTTATTTCTAGAGTTTTGCTATTCATTCTTCTTTTAACTCCCGTCTTCCCGCTCAGCTCACACCCAACGAAAACTGGAAATTAGCTCAGGGACTTTTGTAATCACCTCTTGAGCCGAAAACAGCATTACTTAAAAAAAAAAAAAAAAAAAGTCCTAAAATAGCTGTATAATTCAATTCGTCAAGTTACAAGAAAAATATCATTTGTTAAGATTAAACAGTGGATTAGATCTGCGGCATTCAATATGGCTGTCAAGCAGGATTAACGACACCATTTCAACACTTGACAAGCTACGTAAGGGGCTGCTTAAATCTACGGATTCTTTGTTTCCAACCTTAAATTTCTTAAATGAAAAATCCGGACTCGCTGAACAAAGTGAAGGGATGGTATGTAGAATAAATGACATGAATGAAATTGGGGGAAAAACATACAAATTTAATAATACCTACGGTTTTATATTATATCTAAACAAAATACAACAAATTGGTTGGTTGTAGCTGCTAGAATATAACCCCCTTTGTTGTATTTCT
Organism: Spea hammondii; assembly: GCA_029215755.1. Taxonomy (NCBI): domain Eukaryota; kingdom Metazoa; phylum Chordata; class Amphibia; order Anura; family Pelobatidae; genus Spea; species Spea hammondii. The sequence continues at coordinate 184,277,834 of JARDYJ010000001.1, read as the reverse complement.
TAAAGCTTCACATAGTATTACTGATAGGAAGGCTAAAACATGTAGACCGATTTTCATGTAGAAAATAAGAAAAGGACTCTTCCTACCCCAAATTGTGTCTCCTAATTTCCGATAAAGTATGCGAGAACAAGAAAAACGAGCTTTAAAAGTAGTCTTCTGACCAACTGCAACTATTTCCTGCAACTATTTTTTTATGAATACACATAAATTTATGAAGAGTGTTTTTGTAATTTCCTTGGCCAAAAAGTACAGAAATTCACTTGTGTTGTAAGAATTTTCTCTTAAAAAATTACATTTGCCCCACTGGTTCAAAAAAAAAAGTACCGTATTTGCTCGATTATAAGACAAGTTTTTTTTCAGAGCAAATGCTCTGAAAAATCCCCCTCGTCTTATATTCGGGGTCGTCTTATAATCAGACCTCAAATAGGTCTGACTATGAGACGACTAAGATCCAGATCCCCCGCAGCTGCAGGGGACCCGGATCCTCCTGTCGCCCCCCCCCCGCCGCACCGGTGCGGGGAATTCTCTCTGACAGCCGGGGAAGGTCTGCTCGATGGACGCAGACAAGCCCCGCTGTTAGCCACACCTCCTTCTGGCTGCAGCGCAAGTTGTCTATGTGAATCGCGTAGACATCTACACGCTGCCCTGGCTGCATGACAGGGGAGTCAGAAGCACCGGTAAGTTTGCGGGGGGGGGATTTTTAAATGGGGGGCATAAGGCATTTCTGGAGGCAGAGTGTTCTATGAAATGCCTTTTAACCCCCTTAATGCCACTCTGCCTCCAGAAATGCCTTTTTAACTCTCTATACGCCACTCTGCCTCCTGAAATGCCTTCAATCTCCCTATATGCCACTCTGCCCCATAATATGCCTTTTAACCCCCTTAATGCCAGAGTGGCATATAGGGGTATAAGGCATTTCTGGAGGCAGAGTGGCACGTAGGGGGTCAAAAGGCATATCATGGGGCACAGTGGCATATAGGGTTAAAAGGCATATCATGGGGCACAGTGGCATATAGGGTTAAAAGGCATATCATGGGGCACAGTGGCATACAGGGGGTATAAGGCATTTCTGGGGCAGATGTGCATAACTGGGGGGGCAGGTTGGAAAATAGAAGAAAATAAAACCAAAATATTTTTCTCAATCATAGCTTTTATTAAAAAAAAATAGTTTACATGAATTAACATTTACTGGTAAAACTTTTTTCCTATAGGGTGATCTTATATTCAGGCTTTTTCTTTTTTTCCTAAATTAATATTCAGATTTGGGGGGTCGTCTTATAATCAGGGTCATCTTATAATCGAGCAAATACGGTATATTAACAAGTTTTGGAGAAAGCAGAGAAGGCAGTGCTTAGATGGGGATGAAGGATCTAGGGAAGGTTTCTTTAGAAAGAAGGTACATAGATGGGTTACATTTGTTAGAAAGACCCTGGAAACAAAAGGTTGGGGATTCTTTGGAAAAGGGTCAACTTGGCAGCCAGAGAGGAGGGAAGACAAGAGGACCTCAGAAACCTTGTTAGGGATGAAAGGACACAAAGCAGCAGATGGTGGCTACTGGGAAGGAGAGGGGTCGAGGTACTATGCAAGCGGCATCATGAAGGTTGATGTTATCCTTGGTTCTTTCCATTTTATGTTTTTGATTTGCAGATGGAGGAGGAGGTAGCAGATTTGGTTGGAGGAGAGGAGGTAGTGGTCAGACAGAGAGAAGGGGTGTTTGGGAATTAGGAAATAGTAAAGGTGGGAGAAGACAGCACAAGAAAGAATGGTAGTAGGGTTAGAAAGAACGGGTGTGAGATTGGAAGTAATATGATTCTTTTGGTTTCCTATAAAAGTGCAAGGAGGGAATCGGGTAGGAACAGGGGTACTAGAGTTGGGTTCCACGTCACTTGAACATAGGAGGATGAGGAAGATGGGTAATGGGCATAACTGTGATTTATGAGGATGTGGCGCCTTTATCAGAGTTTGGTTAATAGTAGGTATGGTTTTAAGGTAGGAATAGACGTGTATGTGAGTTCGGGTGATGAGAGGGGATACTTGAAATGGAGTGAGGTTGTAATGAGGTGAAGGAGAAACAGTACATTTAAGGAGAATTGGAGAAAAGAAAATGCATGATTTGGAGGAAGCAAGAAGAAAAAAGTCATCCGAGTGGCTGATGATGCAAAAGGGGACAATGTTGCAGATTTCCTCCAATTTAACTGAAGTGTAACTCTTTTCCTATTAAAAAACATGATATAGCACAATCCTATCACTATGCATATGTTTCAAATTTTTTTTAAGGTTTCTCCGGACACTTAAGTTAAATATGTGTGGAACTAAGCATACATTTTACCAGATGTCCGCATAGAATATTTAGAAGTATTATATGGCGAAGACTTAATAATCAAAAGTACCAAGCTTGCAAATGTTTTCTCATTTTAATAACTTCTTGTTGTAATTGCAAAGTCTTTGAGTGAAATGATTTAATTAGAAAGTAATCAAGATGTGTCTACTGTTAATTGAAAGAATTATAAAATATCTGGATTATAATAAATTCCCGGGGTAATGAGATTAAGTTTTATTTTCATGGTTACTTTTTTGGAAAATGATATTGATGAACAAAGTTCTAGACTTGTGGAAAAACTCGTACGACAATCAATTTGTTTATTTGGAAAAGTAACAAAAAACTTCAGAAAACTATAAAAGTGGACCTTGGAGTTTAAGGATCTGTGATATTTTTGTAGGGGTCCGTTTGGGTCTAATCAGCAAGAGTGTTGAGTTGCTGAATCCAAACACAACCAACAGTTTGCATGCTCACTCACATCAACACCATTGCCTACATTTTCTCCCTTTGCTATGACTCAACTCAACTTTCAATTAAAAGGCATGGCAGCTGCGCTCTTCAAAAACAGAAATTGACGGCTGTTGCTTACTCAACAGAAGACTTGATTCAACTTTCTTAACTCGTCCATTGGCGACTGGACAAGTGGCTGCTCAAGCTCGGGTTTGGTCAATCGAGGTCAATCTGTAACCTCACTAGAAATTCAGACTTTAATATATTTATAAATATTTTTACACAGACTATGTAAAAAAAACTAAAAACGACGATAGCCTTATTAGAAGATATTGTAGAGGAAGTTACTTACTAGAAAACACTACAACCCTCAAAACTCATTTTAAGTAAGTTTGTCCAATGTAGATATCCTAAAATCAGTACTAAAGCGTTCTTTAGTCTCAAGGCTTCACAAGACTAGTCTCCAGGCTCCTGGTTTCTGTACCCTGACTTCGCCGACCTCCGTATTCCTGATCCGGGTCGTCTAATTACCCGCGTTGGTTATTGACACTGGCTTGTTATTTGGACTTTGCTTTTCGTTTTGCATTTTACCTATTTGTGTCTGTCTGGCTCCTGGTCCCTTACAAGAAGGGATGCTGTAGCATGCTGGCACTTTAAATGCCCCCTACCACCACCATTTAAGCAGTTAAGCTGGTAGCAAGCAGCCATATTTGGATACCTGCTCCATGGGTTTTTTGGGGGCTTTCATTTTTGTTTTTGTTATTTAATTTCATTGAATAAATGTAATTTTAGTCTTATTTTTCAGAGAAGCTATTGATTGGTCTATGACTGCATTTTATTCTCTTTCAGAAGAAGCCAGCAAGCGTGTTCAAGTCTTGTGTGTACTATTAAATTCTCCAGAGTTCTTCCTGAAGCAGGTAAGATGGCCGTGATCACCTTACTATTATTATTATTATTATTATTATCCTTTATTTATATAGCGCCAACAGTTTACGCAGCGCTTAATACAATACATAAATTCAAGGGATATGACAAGACAAGAATTGACAGACTAAGACAAACCGATACATTTGGTGGAGAGAGCCCTGCTCGCAAGCTTACAATCTAGAGACTAGCCAATCGACAGCCTCCACTACTGTATGGAATTTGTTTTCCTCCATCATTATACATTTTGTACGTAGTGGGCACCCTAGCCGTTCTGGGCCATCTACATATAGAGTAGTATACATGTAGCTGGCACACAAAGGATTAAATCATATGTATTTTTACATGGGCTTTGTATTTTTACTTCTAATTTTTATTGGAATGTATTAACTTTTAATCCTGTAGTCAGTGAGTTAATGAAAGAAAGAAACAGATTTCATTTAACCGTCCCCAAAGACTTTGAGCCATCTGTTAACCTTACGAATTGGGCCACATGTCACAAAAATATGCATACAGTTTCTTGGAATTGGTCTGTTTTTGTCAGTTTTATGGTATGCTTTTGTCTTTTTTTTCATGCCAGCTGCTAATTAGAATCTATCAAAGAAGGATCATATAAAAAATCTAGCTTTTTCCACGAAGAACCAGCTAGTGGCTGTCACTCATGTCACTCTTGTCACATATGCAAAAATGATGTCACAATGTATAGAATAAATTAATTTTAAAAGTTTCTTTTGTTTCGCATAAAGTCTCCATTTAAACCTTTTTTTTTCCAAAGAATAAGCTGAAAAATGATATCTGGGCAAATTGAAGATAACTAGGCTACTTAAATTAACTATTTATGCAGAAATGTAATCCTTATAGAAAAGGAATATTAAATTTTTTGGACGTAAAAAAGTGCGTAGGATAAAGCACAAAAAATGCAAGGAACGCGTTTGCTGGAAATTAGTTTTTGCTAATACCATATTATCACATATTACTTTTCACAAGAAACAATTTATATTTCTATAATTTTTTAAGGCGACCGTAATAGCAGAACACAGCTTCAGTAAGGGCAATTTACTATCTTTATTCTATAATTATCTGTAATATATCCAATATTATTATTATCCTATAATTAGAATGTTGCGATTATTATTCTACAATTATATTTGAAGCTGAATGTGGCTATAAATCATGAAATTAAACTTTTCAGGTCGTACAGACACAGGTTCGATAAAAAATTTATGGTTTTAACACTTCGTATTCCAGAAAAAGCGGTTCCCTCTGTCGTAAATGGGTTAATGTTAATCAAACATAAAAACAGATTATGCTCGCCCCCACAAACCACTGCAACAAAGCTGTGTTTTAACGTCTCCCTAATTTGTTTTTGACTTGTTTGACCACGGCCTCCTCACCTTTTGTTCAAATTGTTATGCATTACTTATTATGTCCTATTTGCCTATTATACGGGGCCATGGAATATGAAGGCGCTATATAAACATACCTGGGAACTCTCCGGGTTTGACCCAGAGATTGCCGGGTGAGCACTGCTTCTCCGGTTCTCTGGGTCAAGACCCGAATCCTCTTGACAAGCCCCGCTCCCCGGCCATTTTTCCTTGAAATGGGGGTGCTTCCCATTGCCGTCAGTGGGAACGCCCCCGACGTCAGTGGGAGCTCCCCGACGTCAGCGGGAACGCCCCATTAACGTCATCGGGACCGCCCACCGACGCCAGCGAAGTTCCCAGGTATATGTATATAAATCCATACATATTAAAACTTTTTGTTATTTATCATAATTAATATAAGTAAAATGGTATAACTACACAAAAACATTGCCGCTTTTGCCTAAAAATGCTTGATTTTATGATTTTTTTATGTCTGACTATGTAACATAGATAGATAGATGATTGATAGATAGATAGATAGATAGATATAGAAGGATAGATAGATAGATAGATAGGATTAATAGATCTAAACAATTTTTAGGAAATAATATACATAAAGAATACTTTTTACTACTTCTTAAGATTTCATTCCCAGTATCGCCAGTCTCCAGTGCCAAATGCTAATTAGAACCCATCAAAAGAACAGCATTAAAAATTCAAGCTCTACCATGAGGAACAAGAAAGTGGACGGATGCCATATTACTTCAAAAGTGCGGCATTCACGGCCAAAAATGTAGTGATAGATTGCAGTTTGTTGCAGTTACTTTAGTCATTTAACTAGCTATTATTACTGATATATTAAAATATTCAGCAAGCTTTCCATCAATGTTTTACATGCGACCAAAATAATATTAGCGCAATGCATCTTTTTTTTTTTTTTTTTTTTTTATAAAATTTATCCACTGTGGAGAAAAACAGCTGGGAAATAAAAAAAATAAAAAAATATATTATTTTATTTTTGTATTTTTATTGTGATATTTAATTTTTTGGGAAAATATAAATTAAAATATTTTAGTGATTTTTAAAACATTTTATTGTTGTATTTAATTTATTAAAAATAAATATAACATATTTTTTAAACATTTTAAAGTTTTTGAAAAAAAAAGTAGACATTATAAATATTTTTTTAGTTAACTTTTTGAACATTTTATTGGGATATTTCAAAGTTTTTGAAAAAAAAATATATATATTTTTTAAACATTTTCTTGTGATATTTTAAAGTCTTTGAAATATACCCAATCTTAGGCTTTCTGCTTTCATGATTTTTTGCCACATTGAACATCAAAAAACACGATTGTTTCACTAAACTTCAAACAAACAACAAAAAAAAAGAGAACACATTTTTGGTTATTCAAAACATTAAAGTGTTTCTTTGAGTCATTGCTCACCGAACCATATATTTATCTAATGGAATACACTGGTGAAACCAAGCAGAACAAGATTTATTTAGAAGGCATTTTTATAACCATATAACTTGATAGAGAATGAAATTTCTTAGTCTAAATAAATCTAAACACTGATGGATTACATTCATTCTTTTGTAGCGAACTTAAATACGTGTCAGATAAGCTAAATATTATGTTCTGTTAGGGGAGACAATCTGATATGAAAAATAAAAATAAAAGGAAAATTCTATGAAATAAAAAACATATTTCACAATCTACCAAACATGTGCAACTTGATTAATTATTTGAATAATAAATTAATATTTGGTTATTGTAACAATCTCTATTTTTAAAATAATTCAGAAATTAGGAAACTTCTGTGTTTTAATTTAAATATACATTTAGAGAATCTTATATAAAATGCTGGCATTTTGTTATGAGTTTGATCGGCCTCATAAAACATTACGTTACATTTATTTATATAGCGCCGGCAGATTCCGTAGTGCTTTACAGTCCTTGTTTGTGAAAGGAAAGCAAAATTTGTCCATTAAAATAACAGGAAATGGGTCAGAAATCCAGCGCAGATGGGGTTAATGTTGACTATTGTAGCTGGAAACGACAGATTTTTAATGGAATCTCTTCATAGGCGTACAGAGGCCCTTTATCACTCCCATCACTCCCGGGTTCCAATGGCCCTTTATCACTCCCATCACTCCTGGGTTCCAATGGCCCTTTATCACTCCCATCACTCCCGGGTTCCAATGGCCCTTTATCCCTCCCATCGCTCCCAGGTTCCAATGGCCCTTTATCACTCCCATCACTCCCGGGTTCCAATGGCCCTTTATCACTCCCATTACTCCCGGGTTCCAATGGCCCTTTATCACTCCCATCACTCCCGTGTCCCAATGGCCCTTTATCACTCCCATCACTCCTGGGTCCCAATGGCCCTTTATCACTCCCATCACTCCCGGGTCCCAATGGCCCTTTATCACTCCCATCACTCCCGGGTTCCAATGGCCCTTTATCACTCCCATCACTCCCGTGTCCCAATGGCCCTTTATCACTCCCATCACTCCTGTGTTCCAATGGCCCTTTATCACTCCCATCACTCCTGTGTCCCAATGGCCCTTTATCACTCCCATCACTCCTGTGTCCCAATGGCCCTTTATCACTCCCATCACTCCTGGGTTCCAATGGCCCTTTATCACTCCCATCACTCCTGGGTTCCAATGGCCCTTTATCACTCCCATTACTCCTGTGTTCCAATGGCCCTTTATCACTCCCATCACTCCTGTGTTCCAATGGCACGTTGTGTTCGCTGATCCAAGTTTAAGTATAAAAGGCTAATTGATGGTTAGAAAACCCTTTTGCAAATTATGTTACAGCCAGAAATTTCCTTGTTTTCCATGAAAACAGCTGAGTGACCCTAAACTTTTGTAGTAGTATATATAAATACAGTATATACAAATTAATTTGTAATATAGCCAATATTATTGTTAGATTATTATATTTAAAGCTGAATGTGGCTATAAAACATGAAATTAACCTTTTCACATCATTTACAGACACGGGTTTGAGTAAAAATGAATGGTTTTAACACTTCATGTTCCATGAAAAGTGGTTCCTTGTGTCGTAAACAGGTTAGTGGTAATAAAATATCAAAACAGATTGTGCTTACCCCCCCACAATACCACCACAACAAAGGTTTGTTTCACCAAGGGCGACTAAAATGGCATCTCATTTCCTGGATAAAAATTAAGAAGATATTTACTACTCTCCCTATGACCATGTTTTTTTTACGTTGCAAGAAAACTAACGTACCTCTAAATACCTCCCCTGCTCCATATGGATTTATTGCCCCTAAATGGGGTCCTGTTGTGCGTTATAGAACTGTCATTACGCTAGGTTCACCAAAGATGAGCTTATATGTCTTGGGCCATTATACTGGTGAATATGCAACCTTGAGAGCACTGACACAAATGTAAAACAATGAAGACCCCGACAGGCAAGCCGTCAGCTCTCCCACCGGGACACGCCATGGAGTCTCACCGCAATCAACAAAGAACAAGGCACACGAAGTAGGCAGATCTCAGCGGAGAGAGTTAAAAACTCCCAATTTTTTTTTAATTATGCCTGATCCGTTTCGCGCTACACCTATGTCAGGGGTGTCCAACCTGCGGCCCTCCAGCTGCTGCAGGACTACATCTCCCATACTCATCAGCCAGCCCCTTAGCTGAAAGAGCATTATAGGAGATGTAGTCCTGCAGCAGGTGGAGGGCCGCAGGTCTAGCGCGAAATGCGTCAGGCGTTGTATTTCCATATACACAAATGTAGAAAGCACTGGCACAATATTGGAGTTATATTATAATGTATCTTATAGCATATAGTATAATGTGTCTTTATATTATATCGGGGGTCTTTAAAAAAGACTGGATCATTAGATTATAGCATGTTAATATTTGTCTTTATGCTTTTTTCTCTGTATGCACCTGTATGTAACCGTAACATGTATACCCATGAAGCCAGACACTAAATACTGGATAATAGACTTTAGAAAACCTTACTTCATCGGAACAGAAACTATTCATTTATTGTCTCAAATTAAAGATAGTCTGCTCCTCATGTAGCAATATTCTCCATGGATTTAATGGGACATTTAACAATATATTCATTTTCTTTGCGTGTTACTTATTTAAATTCTCAGTGGTTGGCAACCTTAATATGAAGTGGCAGAAATTATAAAGACATTACATGTCATAAAAAAAAAACCACAAATGGAAGAACGAAAGTGCAGTATTTTAGATTTCGGTGTCGACCGAAAACCATTTTTCTTGCCATTATTAAGGATTATTTATATAGCTTTCAACGGCGGTCCCTCTTTTCCGCACATGATTAACTTCTTCATCTTTTCTTATGTAAAATTGGATCTCTTAACAGATCAACTTAATTCAAACAAACAGAAAAAATTGCAGAACAGTATTTATGATTTAATATTTAAAAATTAAAATATAAGCAGGCACTAAATTAACGCACAGGCGGGATGCTGATTTACTGGAAAATCTGCAACTTCTTCTGTGATTTTTTTAACCAAGACATTTATCAGTATAGTAGATATTTTTTTTATTTTATTTTATTTATTTTTTATTTAATTTCTGACATTACAGTTTCAAGTTAGGTTGTGCTTGGATAAAATGGTAGTTTAAGAAAATTAAAATAACAGTATGATCACTTCCATTGGATGTTTTTGGAGCTCTAAGCCAATGGAGTGGTTGACTTTACTAACCATCAGGCATGTTAGGCAGCTGCCTAGGGACTCTGAACCCAAGTGGTGCTTGGCAATGGCGCCACGTACTCTAACTAGATCCAAAGTGGTCACAGCCGCTGGGACACTTTACTAATGGCGGTTGTCCCATTGTGATTTTTTTTCTTCCCTGGTGCCCCTCTTTTCTCCTCTTTGTCCCTCTTTCTTCCCACTGACCATAGTCCACTTTTCATGCCACTGATTGGCTGCTTGAAGCAGTGCATATGATGGCTAATGTGTCCCTTTAATCACATAAAAACAGCGCAAAAGTTTTTTTTAATTCACTTTTATGTCAACAACCGAAGACCCTGCATGAACACACTGGCCATATGTTTGCGTCAATTTATGAGTATTTAATTAGGATTAAAAAATATTTCTGGGCACTGAACATAACTTTTCATTTTTTATGATGTGTGTGGTTATAAAAAGGTTACATTCAATGGAGAATGTAGAAAAATAATAATAGTAATTTAGGTTGGGGAAAAAAAAGACCTAAGTCCATCAAGTTCAACCGTAGGTATTAAAAAAGAGGTTATGTCTGGAAAAATGTCTACCTTTCTCTCTGGGAAAAATTAGGAAATGTTCTGGATTTAAGCTCATTGACTGTCAGGATTACCTCTTCAGAATAAAGTTCTTTTGACTCCAATATCTGGAATTTTTGCACAACATAGTAACACTATAATTTCTATTTGTATGAATTTAACCAGATGCCTTTTGAATACGTTGGTCTATATGTTCCTCTGCATGACTCAGGTACTTCTCCCGGGACATACCGCCACTAGGCAGTATAGGAAGTCTTTACATCAAGCCAGCACAGATAACATTCTTATTTTTGATTGTTGGAACTATTTAGGAAGGCATATTTTCACACGTCAGCTTGTTCCTCAAATGATTTTAGGAATCTTAAACATGGAACTGGACATATGAAATCGTCATCGGCCTAGATAACAGTACATCAAGTTCTTAGTTAAAAAAAAGTAAAATCTGTGACTTTATTATGTCTTCTAGAATGTGTAAACAGACACTTATTCAATTGGATATTCATTCTGAATAGCCTATCGCCAAAAAAAATCTGTTGAAAGTATTGATACTTTGACACTGAGTGGAACTTTTGTCATGTGCATCAATCATTGTTAAAAAAAAAAACTAAAACATCACATATGTTAGTATTGGGTTGGACCTTGCTCTAGGACACCTGGAATTTAACATTTTTGATTAAAATGATTCTTGAGTAAAGCCTAGAGAACAAATCAAATGCGTAATTTAAAGAGACAATTGGGGCATCAGCAAAGATCCCCCGCCTCATCTGTGGTCCAATGATTTTTGTCAGTGGTTGGCTGCGTGAAGCAGCCAATCAATAGCAGAAAGAGATTCCATTGAAATCAATAGGACTGCTCTCCGTCTATGCTCACGGGAGGGCATTCCCGGCAACGTTCTCGGAGCCAGCAGCGGAGCTGCTTGGAGGTAAGTCTGTCAGGTGACGGGAAGTTTGTTAGGCTTAGAAAGAAAAGCAGGCTATTGTAACGTTTGTTTGTGTTGTTGTTTTTTTGTTTTTTTTTTTTTTTACTAAAACTAGTGGTTAGTAAAAAGTAAAGCACAATATTGGAATTCCTCTAAAAAAAAGGACTAAACCCTGCACTGCACTAAAATAAGTAACACATCTGCAGAATGCATAAATAATACATTATTTCTCCTCGTTACATTATGCACATATCTGACTATATTAAATTATATAACATGAATTCAAACGGGAAGCCGGTGTAATAACATGCAATTTAAATATAAGCAAGATGCATCATTTTAATAAAAAATAAAATGTGTAATCAATATTCATTTCAATTTCTATGTTAATTTCAGCTTCTGTTGCTAAATGTTTTCTTTGAAAAAAATATTGCAAGTTTGTTTATATTTTCATAAAACCAGATTCATAAATTACGCCTTATTTAGGGATTAAGACTTTTTATGAAATTTCAGGTAGAGATTTTTTTTTTTCGTCTTTGATTTTATGAGGGTCAACCAGTTTACCATCTGAAAAACCTAAAGCAATTAAAAATATCTTTGATATTTTAATCAGATTGGTAAAAAATGATTACGGGGAATTAGAGGCATTCCTCTCATAAATATTCATTTTTACAAGTATCATATGTCACTGAAGAAATATGAATATATTATTGTCGTAAAAATAAAAAATTGCCTGAACCACTGTACCACGTGTTTCTTGAAAGCAATAATATTACAAGTTATGGATATTAGATTAATAGGGACAGAACGTTGATCCAGGGATTTATTCTGATTGCCATATTTGGAGTCGGGAAGGAATTTTCCCCCTGGTATGGGGCAATTGGCATCTGCTTCATAAGGGTTTTTTGCCTTCCTCTGGATCAACACAGTAGGGACACAATATGTATATAGGTTGAACTTGATGGACTTTGGTCTTTTTTCAACCTTATGAACTATGTTACTATGTTACTATGTTACTGTAAGCGATTGTGCTCTTTTCGCCGATCCCAAATTTTTACAGAACTATATGCTAAATAAACAAATGCGATGGTGTTTGCAGATGAAAGTCTTTCTTCCGCATTCTATCTTCTATCTTCTTCCGTATCTCCGTCCGTGGACATAACTCAGCGGGAACTTCCGCCCAATCGGGGAAGAGGACGTCACCGAAAGCGCCAACTGAGAGCAATATTGCAACGTTTGCGGTGATGTCCTCTCCAGTTGATGCCAGAGGAAGACCCTGCAGGTGACCAATAGGCTCACTCGCACGGCCTTTTTAACTCTACGGATTTCCGCTCCCGTTAACCCCTGCGATGCCATTGGTTGATGGCAGACGAGCCCCCTGCTGGCGACCAATAGAGTTGCTCATACGGACATTTAAACTCCTGGCGCCAGAGCTGCTGCGGTACGCGTTAACCCCGTATTAACCCCTTATAGACAACCGGAAAAAACGAACACGAAGAATGTCCACGAATATTTGCCCGAAGAGAAGACAGGACGGGTAAATATTCACGAAATACGAAGATTTTTTTTTGCCAAAGACGAGCACGAAGACGAACACGAAGACCTCCCTGGTGCCCAAGTCTAGTTTTAATGGTGATTTTTAGAATGTGTTTAAGTCCATACTGGAGGCTGTTGAGTAGTGTGACTTCCTGGCACATGGTTAGGTGTTTGATCACATTAATCAGAAAAACCCTTCTAGAGGCAAAAGAGATGCCCTCGAGGTGGCACAATTGGAATCATGGCACATAATGTAGGTTAGGTTGCAATTAATCTTCTACTGATTGATACAATATAGAGGGAATATGTATGGTTGGAGTCAGCACAGATTGCACCATAACTGATATGTCCCATAAACAGATGTCATTTGAAACACATATCAGTATGCATGCAATTTGTAGAGATAATCACATCCATCCGCTTGCATACATGATTACAGACTACTTTGCTTCGCACAGGCATATAGTGAGACAGAAAGATAAAAGTTTCTTTTAAATATGTGCAAATGGGCCAAAAACAATTTGGACACATTTTTTGGTTCATTTTAGACCCATTCGTTTTTGGCCAACGAAGTATGTTCTTAGTCTGACAAGAATCGTGGGGGGGGAAGCATTTTTAATTCGGGGGAAAAAAATGTTGCCCAGTGCCCACATTCTCTCTCTCATTCACTCTCGTTCACTCTCCACGGACATAAACTAGCACTAAGTTTCCTCCAATATAGTGGCCCTCCAGGTGACATCCTCTCGTCCGATCCTCCAGTTGGGGGAATGTCACTGTAAGTGCCGCAATTTTGGAGGAAGTTCACCTTAGAGCAAAATGGCCGCACTTTCAGTGACCTCCTCTCACTTGATTGGGAGATCAGATATAACCTCAGGTGAACTCCTACCAATATGATGGCGCTTTCAGTGCTGTACTCTGCCCCGATTGGAGGATCGAATGACAGGATATCACAGTAAGTGCTGCCATTTTGGCCAGAAGTTCGCATCCAGTTACGTCCGAACCTTGAATTGGGTGAGAGGATGTTACTGAAAACATCCCCATCGAAATCGAAATTGCTGCATTTTTGCTGACGTCCTTCCCTCTATTGGATGATCGGGCGAGAGGACGTGACCGGAAGTGCCGACATTTTGGTGGAAGTTCACGCCAGGTCATATCTGCAAAGATGTGGTACTGGGTAGAGGCCATTCTCTGCAAGTGTCACCCTAAACTTCCCTCCAGTCCTTTGGTACGTGCAATGTGACAGAAGGTAAACATGCTAGGGTGTCAATGAGAGATAGGGGGTCTCATGACAGCTGCCAATGTATTTGTTATGGAATTTAAGTGCAAATGGGCAAATGCTTTGTGCAGATACCCGCCATTCCTGATTGATATCAACGACAAACATAAAACAATCCTAATCAATAGGGTCTCCACACATTACTAGGATTTGCTAGGTCTTTCTCATCTCACTCTACAAAATGCTTATTGAGATTGAAATTGTGCCTTTTTGTGGTTGAAATTTAGGATCCCTGCAGGTGTAATTTTGGTATCAATAGGATCGCCACAATAGAATTTGGTCCTATTGATATCATCAGGGTTTTTTGGTTTTTTTTTTAAACAAAACTTCTTTAACTTTACAGAGATCCATTGATGGGATTAACACTTTAATTAGGTTTTTATTAAGAAAAATATAATGTATTTGACCAGCCTTCATCTATAGCAACAATTATGATAACTCCTATAACCATATCAATATAGTCCATTCACATCTAACACAATAATAATAATAATTATAATTATAATTTGAATCCAAAAATGCTTGTCAATGAGCAGGAGACGAGAAAATAGAATTGTCTGATTCTACCTAAAGAAGAGATCTCTGACGTTCCAAAAACATCATGTAACTTGACAACGTTTACTATCCTGGGCCAATAAAAGACATCAACTTCAACTAAAAACTGAAAATACAGAGAATATGTTATCACAAAAAAACTTTCCCCTTCTACGTGAATTGGAAGAAACAGCCCATTTTTGGTTGCTTTTGATATTTTTGAAATATTACTGTGGACTTTTCATTACTTAACAAAAACCTTCCACAGAACAAACCATTTGTAATGATTTATAGAACGCTCTGTATGGCGGATCCTAACAGGGTATTTCTCTTATAGAATAATTAAGCTTTAGCCATTATTATTTTTTTTTCTCCAGTTCAGAAAACAGGAACCATGTACCGCAGCTGCTGGTCTAATTAGCTCAGAATCTGCCTAATGGGGACTACTAAAATGCAAATTAGAAATGATCAAACAGTGAAAATGTTGCTTCTGTCACAATATGTGAATATTGCTTTTTTTTTGCCATGTGTTGCAATCAAACATACAATTTTCTTTTGAATTGTTACTTAAAACAACCCATATTGTTAACAAGCTCCTTTCTAGAAAAGGTTTGGAATTTAGCAAAATGTGAGAAATTGCACGATTCAAAAAGTTTGTTTTCTTGGATACGACTTCTTAAACGCTTCTTGTTAGTACTGTTAAGGTGAAGAGGAAGGTCATTCGGCAGTCCCAGGTCCCTTCAAAACAATACTGACGTTTATTGGATAATATGTTAAACTAGGGGCATTGTCAGGGACCATTCACAACTGTACGCAATTGCCTCTCGATTGGGCCCCGAACACAAAAAAAGAGAGATTTTATACAGGATCTTGCGAAGCCAAAGTCATAAACGTTTAAACTATTTAAACTATTGTTTTTAGACCCCTCTTAACCCCTTAATGATCAATGACGGACCAGGCACGTCATCCAAAACCAGTCAGGTAATGACCAATGACGTGCCTGACATGTCATCACATTAAACAAGCTTAGAAAGTGATGTATGATCACTTTCTTCACTTAAACGGTGTTGCTGTAATGCCTCGATGTCACACATATACATACACTGCCCTTACACACCCCTGCCTTTACACACACACACATATGCACATACACACGCCAGCTTACAAACACACAAATACCTACACTGCTCTTACACACACCTGCCAATAAACACGCAAGCTTACAAATACACACACATATATACACATACACTGCCCTTACATGCCTTTCTCCCCATCTCGTACCTTTCCCATCCTCCATCCTGTGTTGGGAGTGCGAGGTCTATCACTCCAGGCCTCTGTGTTAGTGCTCCCTAATCACTATGCGCCGGGTATTGATGCAGAGCGTAATTTCCCTTATCTCGTAATCATTTGCCGGTGCATAGTGATTAGGGAGTGCGGAAACCGAGGTCTGAAGTTACGGACCTCACGCTCCCTAAACTAAGGCCGGATTGTAATCTCCCCTACAGTCTGCAGCTGCTGATCGGGCGGCTGTGCACCCCCTCATAGCTGCGCCCGAGGCGACTGCCTCTCTCGCCTCACCCTTCCTAATGCCCTGCTACAGAGTTAGTCCGGGAAAAGAGAGGATGGCATCTGACTACCCGCGCAAGCACACATACTACAACTCATTTTAACACCCAGTGCAGCACATGTATGCATTATGTTTCTTTTAGAACTAAATGTTTAGTCAACACCATGTATAGATCCATTTTTCACATCATAATGTGACATTTTTCAATCCCTTTGATTACACCATCAGCAAATCAAAGAGGCAACAAACGGTTTTCTTTATTTTCTTTTTCCGATGGGGAGCAGTCAACTCTAATAACCTGCATTTGTTTCAAACAGTTTTTTTACGAGTCCTTCAGTTATTGTAAAATTCAGCTCATAGAAGATTGGTTTTACATATATGTATATATATATATATAGCGTTCCAAAGTTTGGGGTCACTTAGAAATGTCAATGGTTTTGAAAGAAAAGCACATTTTGGCCATTAAAATAACATGAAATGGATCCAAAATCCAGCGCAGACGGGGTTAATGTTGTAAATGACTATTGTAGCTGGAAACGGCTTATTTTTAATGTAATATCTTCATATGCGTACAGAGGCCCTTTATCACTCCCATCACTCCTGTGTTCCAATGGCCCTTTATCCCTACCATCACTCCTGTGTTCCATTAGCCCTTTATCACTCCCATCACTCCTGTGTTCCAATGGCCCTTTATCACTCCCATCACTTCTGTGTTCCAATGGCCCTTTATCACTCCCATCACTCCTGTGTTCCAATGGCCCTTTATCACTCCCATCACTCCTGTGTTCCAATGGCACGGTGTGTTCTCTAATTCAAGTTTAAGTTTAAAAGGCTAACTGATGGTTAAAAAACTGTTTTGTAATTATGTTACAGCCAGAAATGTCCTTGTTTTCCATGAAAACAGCCGAGTGACCCCAAACTTTTGAACAGTGTTGTGTGCGTGTGTGTGTGTGTGTGTGTGTGTGTGTATATATATATATATTTCTTTATAATAACTTGAAACTTGAGGTGTATGCTGTACATATTTGCATATTTAATGTAATTTTTACTGGAGTTGTCATCACTCATTATCTCTGTAAATATCAAATTATATTAAAGTTAAGGCAAAATAAAAATCCACATTCAAGAGTATTGTTATAATTAAACCGATTTACAAATGTATGTCCATGTGAACTAATTATGGAATGTATACCAAAATACTCCATAGAAGAGCCGGCCAGTCACTGCCCATCATGGTTCTTGGTGAGGGAATTTACTTTAATGATTCATAAGTTTCACACATATTCCAGGCCTAATTTGTCTCTTTCACAGAGGTCCTTTTCCTTTTTCCTTTCCCTTCCGTTCTCTTTCTTCTACAACTTATCGGTCTTTGCCCATTTCTTTATTTAATCTTCCCTTTCCTTGATTTCTAATCATTTACATGACATTGTGGTACTCTGAGGCTTCTCCCCCAGAGGGGAGAAGTCTGCAGATAAAAAGCTAAAAGGCATCCAGACTTCAACTCATCCGTAGCTATGTTGGGCAAGGTGAAGCTGGAGATCCTTGACCCAGGAATGCGTGTTTTTCCTAGTTTGACCATCCATGTTTGGAAATGTCCTAGCTTGAAGAGGTTTGGTGTCCTAAACATTGTCCGTCCCTATACGAGCAGGGAAGTGAACATGGTGGCTTGCCACTTGGGAGTACAAGTCTTACTCAATAATAGCACCATACCTGGGAACTTCCCAGGGTAGGCTACCCAGAGCTCTTCAATGCTTCACATTGGTGGGGAAAGGGTTAGACAGGGCTAGATAACAATAGGAGTCAGCCTAAGATATGCTTGGGGTAGGAGGGGAAGTTGGCAGCAGTGGGGATGGAGAAACATCAGTTCCCTAGCTGGAGAAAAAGAAAGGTGACCTGGAGAACTTGGGAAGCAGGTCTTCACCCGGAGACTCCAGGCCAAACCCAAAGAGTATGAACAGCACCAACAGGCCTGGAAGGGGCAATACTAGGGTCATCTCTTCCTCATAGTGGGAATCACCAGAGTGGTATTATATTATTATATCCATTACACACGTGAAATTCTTCAAACATCAAGTTGAAATACAATTCTAGAGCAAAATGTTATAAGTGTCCCACTAGATTCAATTGCAAGAATAATATCATTTCCTAACACAGAATAAGGCACCAGAGGGTGCAGTAATATTGGCTAAAACAGTATAATGTACGTTCTTTAATCCTAAGACGTTTGTGACAAGCCATAAAGAATAGTTACTGCTTTTGATAAATGATGCAAGCTGTATATGTGTTACTTCCTCTTATTTGCACACGTTTGCTTATGGCACATAATACTTTTTAACAACAACACTAAAATGTTATTTTTTTTCTCTTTATGTTTTTTTGTTTTTTTTCTTTCATTCTTGAACAAATACATTTTGAATCAATAGGGAAAAAGTGCTGTACTTAGGATTTTTTTTATACTAAGGATCCATAATATTATCCTTAGGATTCCTTTTTTATGACTATGTATTTACATAATTATTATCTGTATTGCTTTTTTCCCTTGGCTCGTCAATTCTGGTTTATTGATTTTTTTTATTATGTTTCACATGATTCTAAAGGATTTTCTTAGTATTCCACTGTTCATTTTACTTTCTTTTTTAGACATCGAATTTCCCATCTGATAAGAACTGTCTGGGCATCTGCTTGGGCCCCTTTTTTTGACCTTGTCTTATTTTCACCATAACCTCATGCATATGCCTGGGAACTCTCTGGATTTGGCCCGGAGTCTCCGAGAGAAGGGCTTTTTCTCTGGGTCTTCCAAACCCACTACTACTAAAGACTTTTTGAGGCTAGCCCCAACCCATGAAGGGCTAGACCCACCTAAACAACCAGCTAGTCTCACATGAAACTAAAAGAGGGAGAGTTCTGGGTAGCCGGCCTGGAAAGTTTCTAGGTATGTTAACCCCTTAATGACAAAGCCCGTACATGTACAGGCTCAAAATGCATTGTTTTCAATGGGTTTAGGGACCGCCCTTTGTCTTTAAGGGGTTAATGTCTATCCCATGCTGGCGAACATTCCCTCTCTATTTTAATTTCTACCACCTCTGCCGGAATGCCATACAAAACAAGTCTGGAAACTGTTCCACTGGTCTATTAAAACTTCCTTGAGTATGCTATGTCCTCGGTTTCCCTCTACTTTTATAAATATTCTCTCAGCTATGCATTGATTACTGTTGGCTTTCTTGGACAGATGCTGAACAAAAACGGGCATATTTATGGTGGACATCTTGATTCTTGTTGACTGACATATCTGGTTTTTTTCAATAACAACATGTTAAAGAGACATTTAAACCACCACGTTTTACCCACTTAAACACCTTTACCCACGGATCTCATATAATAAGCATGTAAGTAGCTACATCACGTGAGGTTTCCCCCATGTAACTTAAACTCTATATTTTGCATTGGCCAAAGACTACTGGCAAGAGCCCAGAGTGCCACTGGCCAACAGCACCACTCTACTGCTCAAGCGTGCGGCCAGCGACTGGATATGCCTGATCGCTCGCTTAGTGTACATAAAAACATAGCATGCTGTCGACCGCACTTACACCATCAGATGGCTGCTGACCTTAAAGTGCCAGGGCCGCCTCTTCATTAGTAGTCTGGCCCTGATTGGGAAGCGTGTATTAGAAAATGAACAAGATACCTTTACCGGCTGACTAATTTATATAATTACTTTATTAGGTCCCTTCTTCAACACTTTAACTGAAAAGCTTGCAATCTAATGAAATTCAGTTGGCCAACAAAGATTTAAAATCAATAAAACCTATTTACAGACCTTTTTTTGCTATTGTTTTTTGCTATTGTAGGATTACCACCAGACAGACTGGTGATGGAAGCCTTTACAAGCTACCTCTATCATCTGCCTTACTAGTAGCAGCCACCAACATGACCCACACCTCTGTTCCTTCTCACATTCAAGGTTACATCCTATGGGCGGACATATTGGATTTTTTTTCAGCTGAGGGTCCTACTTTATGGAACCTTCATTGTTCTTGCATTCTTTTTTCGAGTTCCAGACCATGGCCACTGAGACAAAGTCTAGTTTCTGCTTTGCTTGTTCTTATCTAACAGATGTTTTCTAAACTTGTGGTCTTCTGCTCCATGTAAGACTTGACTCCACCTTTGTCAACGTGGCACCCAATTTGCTCATCCCTGCCATGTTTGGTTTTCATGGAGGTCTCATACGGAAAGGGACCTTAGACAATACAGAGATTGGATATGGTGTCCACAGAAGAGCTTCTTGACTCAAGTAGACACAGTAGATACCTCTTGTTTTGATGACTTGAGTTGGGTATGTTAAACATTGGGAAGGTGAACGATCCCAATATCTTAATCACTAAAATATGCTTATTTAAGAAATAATTTCCATGTCTCGTTTTCATTCAAGTTTGGATAGCACTCGTTAATATAAAAGCAACATTCCCAAACTTCATATTCTTTTTTCCATAATTATAACCGAACTTTAAACATCAACGTAGAAAATATCTTGACAGCTAACACACTTCAATTTAAATTCAAGTTTTGTTGCTTATATCAGCGGCCCATTATACGATGCAATGTTACCAATGCGCCTGGCGAGGGTTTATATAAGACCCATTTAGGAATTCCTAACTGCAATAAAATACGGAATTTATGCCCTTTTTTATGTTTTGAAATTTAAAAAAAATGCCGAGTTTAATACCAAAGACATTTCCATACAAGGCAAATAATAATAATAAACGAATATTCAGCATAAATCTAAATACTGTTTATATAAAACAAGCACCGGATTGTAAAACAAATAAATGAACATAGAATTAAACAGAAACCGAATAATTGAAACCTTTGATCCTCATAAAGCAATAAAATAATTAAAAAAAAAAATATTACTTTGAAATGTGGTAAAGAATCATTTAAAGGACCTTATGCTGATCCTTTCACGCTTTTAAATTCTGAACGGAAACTTTCTATAATTTGTGCTATTTGTTGATGATGTTTCTTGGGGATGTCCCCTAGGGCTAGGCGGAGATTTAAATGGGAAACTCAACCAAATCTTGACATTTTTGAAGGAGTTGTTTAACTTTTGGCTTTATTTAAAGTACCTAACATTTTTAGGTTTAGCCATACCTATGCATAGAGCACGGATATTACAAACTTAAAAGAAAATCACCCACTAAATTATTTATTGCGTATTTACTCTGCTGTGTTTATTTTTTAAACCAGTTGTAGTTTTGGCCCCATAATATAATATTTTCAGGCAGCTGCGTATCAGATCTCGCTGTTATCTGACCCCCAATCTACTAGACAAACACCCCGACTCCTTATCATACTGCCTGTGGGGAACAATAGAATGGCTCGGACTTAATTGCTCAACTAGACACTCTAAGGAAAGTCATAAAGCATCAGCTCAGTGTGGTGTTTGAGTCGGGAAAGTCATCCAAAATATCACATGAATGACAACAATGGGGGCTCCAGGTCTACAGATAAAGGGCGTTTATTGGAACAAAATTAGATAAAAACAGGTTTGTATCAATGCCAGCCTACGTTACTGTATACAACACTGGGGGTTATTCAGAGCCGGCCTTAAGTGTTCTGGCGCCCCCTGTGCAGTCTACTCCACTGGAGCCCCCTTCTCACTAACCCCCCTCTGCCCCTTCTCACTACCCCCCCTCTGTCCCTTCTCACTACCCCCCCTCTGTCCCTTCTCACTACCCCCCTGCCCCTTCTCACTACCCCCCTGCCCCTTCTCACTACCCCCCCTCTGCCAGGTACAGGTGCTATCCAGATCATAAATATGGATCCCTGGGGTGGAGCAATTGGAGAGCAGGGTGGGCCGATGCCCCGTTCCCCAATTCTGTGGAAAATCCATGCCGGCTTTTCCAGGAGGTTAGAAGTCTGCAGGATCCGGTCCGGGATTCCTATGGAGCCGGCATCAGGCACAGGTGCTGGGCATTAAAAACCCCTGGAACCTGATACTCAGGGAGACTGTTGGGGGAAGAGGAAGTTCCCTGCGCTCCCAGGGCAAGGAGAGGCCCTGAACGAGAAGACCATCCCGGAGCCAAGTGAGGCAATACCTGCCTGGACATTTTGTGTGCTGTCTGGGGGAGGTTTTCCAGAGCCTGGCGTAGCTGGGTCTGGCTGGGAGGTTAAGTTAGTGGGCGATTAGGCCGGTCAGTCTGGACCAGCATAGTTTAGTTAGAGAGGCTCCAATTGGGAGCTAGGTTTTCTTTTTATGATTTAGTTTTTGGGGTTTGAGTGGTTAAAATAAAGCGCTGTTTTTGCTACAAGCTGGTGTTCCTGACTCTGATTGCCCTAGAGGACTGTGCTTATGACCCCTAACTGTGATGTTTATGGCCCTCGTGCTACAGGGTTTGTCACAGAGCAACAATTCAAAAGATAAACTAAAGCACAATTTTTTCTCACATTTTTTCTTTCCCTTTTACTCCCTTCGAAAGCATATTTCATACATTTTGGTTATTTTATAAAACAAACTTATATATATATATATATATAATACTAATAACAATGTAGCATTGTTTGCATTTCTATATAAATGTTTCCGTAGCTGAATGCCGCAGATAGCGGCTGTGAAAAATGGTAGGAAAAAATAAGAAAAGTTAAGCTTTTATTTTAATCGAATATGATTTTTATGCATCACAGACAAGCAATATTCCCCCCCCTTCGCTTCACACTATAGGTGGTCCCTTGATACTTCTGGACACTGTGACGGTACCTATCTAACCGCACACCATTGGCTCATTATCATATCTCCTCGAGATTCGAGAAAAATAAATTCCATATTATGCCATGTTCGAAAAGCTTTAATGTATTCTTATCACTCCGCGGCACTTGATTTTTCGAGTTCGGCGATAAACAATTAAAGAGATTAGAGAGAGTGAGTAAATTTGAAAAGGTTCATTGCTTCGCGGAGACATTTTTTTTCTTCTCTCAGGTGAAGCTCGGTGTCATGGGAGTTCGCTTCACGTTGCATATGTCGGAAAAAAAAAAAAAAGGCTTTCAAAGGCTGTCAAGAAAATCTCCCGATATGAATGCCGCTAAGTGAGGGAGTCTGTTTATGATCAATAGCAAACGGCGCTGAATAATTTCTTCTCTTGCATTAAAACACAATAGCGGGCGCCTAATTGAGAAGTGTTTATCTCGGGCCGCGTGCTTATCTGGGAAATACGTTTCATATTCATAATTACTGAGTGATGTCAGTAAAATGAAAAGCACTTTTAACAATTTACTGCTCTGATCAATGATCGCTTCAATTTGTTCCTGGAACTTATGAGAAAAAGTCTTAAAGGAGAATTGTCACCTTCACAGGTTTGCCAGAAGAAACTTTCCCTATAACTTCAGGGTTTTTTTTTCTATTTTTCTATTCTATTTTTATTATGATATATCAGCAGCATTCTGTGGCAAAGTTAGCATTTTCTAATCCATTTCCTGTCCGGAAGTTCCCTCCTTTCCCCGCATTCTACCCTTACTTAGGTTGGCTGAACCAATCAATGACAAACAGCAACTTAACAATGAAGAGATGACTTAATGGGCACGAATGATCATGATGCTCCTGGAAACAAAATAATTTTTTAAATGCTCTGACCAAGTAAATATAACTAAATAAGTAAATAATAATAACAATAAGTAAATAACTGTCAATAGGTTACAGAGGCCCATGGCAAACCCTAGTTTCTCCTGCCACAACTTAAACGGCTCCGGCCAAATATTTTGGGTAAATTTCCCGGCTCGAACACCACATTAAGCTGATGCTTTATGGCAATGCTAATTAGTCTGGTGCACATGCACCAAGAACAATTTGGACCAATTTTTTATGTTTATTGGTCCATTTGCTTTTGGACAGGGAATGTTCTTCTTGTCCTTTCGGTCCGGATGATGTTTGGAGGACTTTTTCAATTCAGAAACAAAACTCGTTGTCACTCACCCACATTCTCTCTAACACCCTCAATCACTCTCTCTCACATTCTCTAAAACTAGAACGGTTTTAGAAAAGAAAGCGATGGAATCATAAGTTTATAGAGACCTTGCAATGGGCCATGGTGTCTAAGTATCTGTTGAACGTGGTCTCATTAAAGATGGGTGGGAAAGATAAAAAGTAAAAAATAAAAAAAAATTTAAAAAGAAAATTGTTTTTGCGGCAAAAGATAGCCTTGGTGTATTTTATGCAAATATTCTACAATCAAGGATAGTAAACATTCTAGAACGTGCATTGATCCAGACTTACTGTAACGATTTCTAAAGCAGCATCACTGGGAGCCGCATGACATGGTTTACCGATACGATAACAAGTTCAGCATGGATTCTAACACAACTCAAAGTAAAAACTTTATTTTTCAATTTCAAACACAGTAGGTAGAATTCATTAAAAAAAATGCTGCTGGGGCGGTAATGGTCATTGCTAGCCAAATGTTGCTATACTCCGAGGTAATTTATATAAAGATGCTGATCACTACAAGTTGCATTTTAATCATCTAATATTCATTTTTGTGTCTTTGCACTAAAAGTAACATGAAGTCATAATAATTAACACTTTGCTCTCATGAAAGAGGACTGGTTCAGCGTCTCGGAAAACCAGAACAATGTATTATCTTTTTTTTTTTCCGTACATGCACAAAAGCCAAGCTGGATTGCCCTTAGGAGGTCCCAAGTTTGGAAAAATGGGCTTCAGGAAAATTAATTTTCTGCACGTTTTCCGCGAACCCATCTGCGTTATTCGACTTCTTGGAGCATTATTTCCTCAAAAAGACTGACCCATGGCATCCCACAGGGTCAGCCTCTCCCCCATTCCTCCAATCGTGCATCAGAGACTTGGGACCCCTAGATAGGATACTGTTGTTCAAGACTGTTAAAGGGGGTAAAATAAAAGGGAATAAGGGAGTTTAAATAAGGACAAAGTATACATAAAATAGGAGTGGTGGCCCTTACCCATACCACAGGGGTGTAACTAGGAACCACGGGGCCCTGGTGTGAGAATACCCCGGCCCTCTAACTTCAACAGCTAGTCTGTGCCATCATTGCCCTCACACAACAGGGCTGTGCCTTCTTTGCCCCTTGCCTTCCCTTCCAACATACAACATATGTAAACACACTTCCACAAATTACACACATTTACACACACATACTCACTAACACACACTTAAACATGCTCTCACACACCCAAAGTTACACATCCATGCTCTTACACACACAAGTACACATACATACATACATATATACAAACACATGTATATATATATCCCACCTCTTGCCCCAGTTACCTCTCACCACTCCTGAAGCTTTCGCTCAGTGTGAGCAGCCAGTTTCACCGCGGGGTCATGTAACGTAACGTGACCCCGATACGCGTCTGTCTCCCCGTGCCGGTTGAAAATAGTTTAGAAAGGGTCCTTCCGACCTGGATTGGTGCGGACTAGGTCGGAAGGGGCATGTTCGGGTCAGAAAGGCAGGAAGAAGGAATCGCAGGGGTCGCAGCTACGACCTGCGACCCCTGCGATCCCTGTAGTTACGCCACTGCCTTGTCATCTTCTTCAATCCATGTCTCTTAACATTTTCACGTCATTGCTCTATAGCCTGTTCCCTCTTCCCTTTGCCCCTAAAGCCTTTCTTTCTTTTTCCCTTTAAATGGCCCTTTGGAAAGGTGGATATATGATATGTATTTGTGTGTCGAAAACGGAGACCCGCTTTGGGATATTGGAAAACCAAGTATGGCGCAGACAAGCTCCTCCAGATCCTGGACATTGGACTGGCAGCGTCCCCTGCCACAACGATACCAGTAGAGTTTCAAGGTGTAAAGATTATTAATAAAACCTTTTGTAAAGGATATTTTTCCCACCTTCCGGAACTTTATTAACACATTACTACTTATTATAAGCGTAGGGTCATCTATAAATAATAATGCAAACTAATTGATGTGCCCCCCTACCAAAATCCCCCCCCACACACACATCCATAATTGCGACCTCCTAAACATGAGAAAACAACTCAAAAATAAAAGTTTTTCTTTTCTTTTTTTTATAGATGGATATGAGGTTCAAAATGTACAATTTAATATTTCAACACAGTCTGTTATTTTCTTTAGTGCGTTTTAAAAAGATAATTCATTTTATTGCAAAACCTTGTGGGGATAGTTTGAGAGTCTAAATTCATTTTCCCGTTCCTGTGCACAATGTAGCAAACAAGCTAAAGACCCGACCAATATTGCGTAAATAATTATGATGCGTCCCCCTCACTTTTCACATATGGCCGTGGATCTTAGCCAACAGCCTAAGAAGCTCATCAGAGAGAGACGATAATTTGTCAGTCTGCTGCCGGTGTAGTGCGCGTGTTTTCTAAATCATACTGTTTCACATCATAAAAAAATATTTCTTGAAATATCTTCTAAACGATAAAACGAAGGCTAAATGCTTTTCTAATGACTCTGCATGCAGTAAACAAAAAAGCGATAGCCTAATGTAACGTAAACAATGGATAAAGTGGAACGGCGTGGGTATTGGGGTCGACTGTTAACTGTGACAGTTTATATGGTGCTTGGGAACTGGGGTTCGGCAAGGTGTCCATCACCGCAACTTCCAACCGCCAATGACCTCCTGGGGTAGATTCAATTGCCCACCACTGTAGGAGCAGAGACAGCTGGGGAGACCATTGATCTCCTTCTAAACGGCCCTACAGTTCAGGACTGAAGCCACGTGCAAGATAATAGTGAGAAAGAAATGGGAAGGGAGTGAGGGGAAGAAAAAGGAAAGGAGAGCGAGAGATAGAGAGGTGGGCATGTGAGGAAAAGTATATGTGTGTATCTCGATAGTGCCCTTCACTGAATCCAGTATCATTAAAAATGTCCACCAAGGACCAGGTGCATTGCTAATGACTGTTGTAGCTTCGACCTTCCGGGCTAGGCTTAACTCCCCATTAAAAACCCCAATAATGACACCACACCATAGAATATGGATAAGAAAAAGGCCACAGCCAATTTTATTTATTAGAGTCTGAAACAATAAACATCGGTGCGTTAACAAGGACAATGACTCAAACACCAACATGTAAATATATACAATAAACACCCAAGCTTGCCAAGTAATCCAGGTACCATAACCAAATACCACTTAAGGAAGGGACATACCGAGATACCCCCACCCTGACCTGAGGTTCCCAGCACTGACAGCCAAGAACCTCCCACCACGCAACCAGGTAAGCTAACCACAAGAATGGTTCCTAAGCCTGGGAAAGCGGCCACTTATATAATCTTCCCCCAACTCCACCCCCGAAATTCCCGCCAAAAAGCCTACCCCTCCTCCGCACAACAGTCAGGGCCCACTATAACCCATGCTGGCCCCCCCGTGGGCATCATTCTGTTGAGAACTCCTGTCCTTGTTGCTCTGGGGTACTTCGGCAATGTTTATTCTCGGGGTTGGGCCGAGTGGAATGGGGCTCCACATATTCCGCATCTAGTCCTGCCCTCTCCTCGTCGTAATTATTATTATCCTTTATTTATACAGCGCCAACAAATTTACACAGCGCTTTCTGATGTAAGAAGACTAGGGCTGCTCTATACAAATTATTGGGCTTTTTGAAGACTGTGATACCCTCATACACAGTAAACATTCTAAACTCCTACACAACAAGGACTATCTAAACTAAACTAGGACACTTCGGAATTATGTCTTCTGGACAACTGATGTTGGGAGGCAATCACTAAAAGGGACACTCCAGCCATTATATGCACTTTAATGTGCTCAGTAGTATTTTTTGTGATCCCCATTACAAATACATGGGGGATTACAACAATTTGGCCCACAGGAACATCTTCGTGCCACTGATTGGCTGCCTCAAGCAGCCAATCAGTGGTGTGAATGGCCAAATCAGCGAGGAGACCTTTTGCTGCAGCCCTGGAGTTAAAGCCTGAATTTTATTTTTTGGGGCAGGTTTAAGGAAGGTATGTGTATTTTTTACCCCCCAAAAGGCTGCTCGGGATATGGACGTGTACCTTTTAACAGCGGAAACAGCAACACGGCTTGCATCGCCGATCCCTACAACAATAAGAATCAGTATAGCTTCCCCTTTAAAAGCGTTGGCTATTAAATCGCAATGGGAATGAGTCGAGGCAATAGTTTGAGATTTTATAGATGAGAACAAATCTGTATTTTCACTCGACATAATGCATAACAACCAGCACTGTGCGCTGCTTTGAAAGCCATATAAACAATAGTTATTTCCATCTTGTTATATTATGCTATATTTCTTTTACTGTATCAGCACAAAAAAAAAAACTTTAAAAAAAAAGTACCAACTTTGCCTTATTACCATATTTACAGTGACGTGTAGTAAACAGCTCAGTTTTACTTCGCTCGTGATATTTGGTTCTGAAAAAAAAAGACAGACTACGTGCAGCATTAGTAACAGGTAATTATTCTGTGATTTCATATTCGCCCTCATAATTCTAAATTAAGGTAAATGGGGAGAACATATAAAATATTCAAGGCTCTTTTATCTTCCCTCCTCCCTCGTATTAGAAGCCGCGGAGAGATTTGCATAGTAAAAAAAAAACGTAGCGCATAAATCAAAACGGGAAATTGTTGGAACGCTCAGTCTTGGTTATAATTTAGGGTTAACCGTTATGGATTTTGTTTATTGCATTATTAATGGCTTTAGTTAATTTCTGACAAGGCCGCGTATTACAAAAAAAAAAAATGTCGGCGGGTGAAAACTTAGTCCATAGTCAACTCGGATGGTTATGTATAGCACTGTATATAAGACGTAGTATTACTCTGGGTGGATATTAACCCCTTAAGGACAATGGGCGGTCCCTAAACCCAACTGAAAACAATGCATTTTGAGCCCATACATGTACGGGCTTTGTCATTAAGGGGTTAAATTTCTTTACATGCATGAGCATTTATTTTAACCGATTCTTCTCGAGCGTAAAGAATATATAACACACATAGAAGTTCGGTATTTAACCACTTAATGACAAATGTCGAGTATTATATAAAGCTGTCAGCAACTTCTGTCTATGTAATGGCTTCTAGAACGATTCGCGTATGTAGAGACCAATAGACAATGCCTATGTCAGTCTTCTTAACGCCTTCCTTTCTCCACCATGAGCTAGCAGGGCAAATTCCAAACTGGAGATCATATAGATGAGGCCCCTATAGTCAATCATTTAAACAGGAATACAGGCAGGGGTGGTCCGACATGGACCGGCCCCGGGAGGTGGGGATGCAGCTACAGTTACGGGTGAGGTAAGAAGAGGGGCAATGTGAGTATTTTTGTATGTATGGATGTATGTACAGTATGTATGAATGTTGGAGTGAGAGTGTATGTTTTACCATGAATGTATAAGTGTGTGAATGTATGTGTGAGTTTTATGTATGTGCGCATGAATGTGTTTGTGTGTTAGCATGAATGTGTGTCTGTAAGTGCGTGTGAGTATAAATGTGTAAGTATGTGTGTTAGCATGAGTGTGCAAATTTGTGTTATAGTGTGGATTAGTGAGTATGTGTAAATGTGTGTTAAGTGTAAGTATATGTTTGTAATTGTGTATGCGTGTTAGTGTGAGTTAATTTCATTTGTGATAGTAGCAACGCATACTACAAAAGTACTTTAGGCACCTTCTACCTCCTGGCTGGATCCTTTCCCCCCCTTTTCTTTGCTTATGTGAGTCTCGACACTTTCAGTTTTACATTTGTGTACCACTACTATACCATAATACTTCATATTTATTTTATAACAAATAGATCAAAAATGTCATGATCCCTTTAAATAAGCCCCGTTGCCCCTGTCTCTTTAAACAAGTTTTGTTGTCTTTTCACGAAAACCCCCCCACATTTCTCTCTTTCTTCTCGGAATACACGAGCACAGAAGGAGCCGGAGAATGCGGCGTTCATTGTTCAATCGGAGATTTGAAATCATATTGCTGTTTGGGTGATATTCTTATACGTTCTAAATCTACTTTTTACATGGAATTATTGGAACACGGAATATAAAGCAACTTAAATGACAATGGCAAGTAGTTATTATTTTACCCCAAAGATACAAGGTCTTGGATAAGTTTGCACATTCAGCAATGTCCAAATTCCAGAGTGTCCATTTTTTTTGCTTTGCATTTGAATGTATAGGAACTTCAAAAGAATGCTGAGCAGGTGAATTTTTTTTAAAGGGATAAAGATTTGTGTGGCCGCTTTGCATTCCTGTAGAATTTTCTCTCCTTTGCATTAAGTAGCACAAATAATGTAGCCCAAATACCGAAAGCTATATATATTCAATTTATTTCCTCTCGCAATCATGTTCCCATATTGTAATTCAGCACAAAGAACTTTCAACAAGAGTGAAATTTTTTTTTATTTTTTTTTTATATATATAATGGTTTCAAAGGTCAATATAAATGTTGGTTTATTACAGCCGGATAGAAAATATATTTCTCATTTATGGAAATATCTGCAAATTTAAGCAAAATAGATATTTTCCAGTGATAATTCTAGTATTTAAAGCTATTACAATTCATGTAAGGCAATATTTTTTTTTTAATGGAATTCAAAAGGTTAAAAAAAATGTAAAAAAATTGTAGTGTTCATTTTGGGTTAATAGTAGGTTATAGCAGGAGTGAGCCTAGGGTTAGAGGCGTCTGACTTAAGTATTTCTTTGTCCCCTCTACCCACTCATTCATTCACCATACACTAACACACACACACGCACTCTCTAACACTATACACATACACACAACCACAAAGGCTATTCAATGACACATTCACACTCACTCTAACAATATTTACTTGGCTTGCATTCCATTTTATTTATATAGTACCGGCAGATTTTATTCCATTGCTTTTGCGGGCAGTGGGGATCACCTGATCTACCCGGACCTGCCCAGGGAACGTTAAACTTGATAGAGATCCGCAGCACAGGCCTCCGGCGTAGTGCCATCATCGTTACTAGTCGACTCTGCAGGCAAGATGGCTGGTAGACCCATCATGGCACCACCCAACCAAGAACCCAGTCTGGTTACTCACACCTCCAGCCATGATCCTAAGAGAGAAAGCTAAAAACAAACACACTCTCCCAATGACCTCAAGCACCCATGTATACCCAATTGACCCAGTTGTGCCACCTGTGCCCAGGTGGTCCAGCAGCTACTGGTAGACTAAATTAACTTTGTTTCTGGGTAAGACACCTATTGGTGACCTGGGAGGTGGCATTGATGAAGCAAAACTGTCGCATTAGTATTTTTTGTTTTTTTTGAGGATTTTTTCTATCCTGTGGAATGAGTCATTTTTTAAAGATATGATTTTACAGAAGAGTGGGAACTTTCAACCCCTTTTCAGCCCCTATGTGCAAAGAAGGGCCAACCCCACCAAGCTTCTCCTTCAGGCAAGGTCAATCATGGGGCACCTGAATCATGGAGATGATGGGCAATGGTGTATTCTCCCTAGAGAGACGGGTCCTAAGTGGTGGCAGCGGCTGGAAGACTTCATTAGGGGAATATTGTCCAGAAACGACCAAAAACTCTGTGTTTCTTCTTCTTCTTCTTCCCCTAAAGCCCCTTTCTTCTAAGAACCTAACCAGTAGTTGGTCTTGTGTTGGACTCAGGATCCATATGTCTATCCCACTCACTCACTGTATTAGCCTCAACTACTTCTGCTGGTTGGTTGCTCCATTTATCTATCCATCCCGTTATAATGTATAGCTTCATCAGCAAAAATTACTTTCAAGAACTCCTTCTCTATGTTTAACATTTCTCCCCGTATCACGTTACTGGATTTAAGCGTACAGTGTACAAAAAAAATCTATTTAGTTTCCCAAATGATACGTCGCGTTCCAATTAAAAGAAAGATGTATTATCCCTGTAAACCTGTATCCATTGAAAGTTTCATTCTATAATTCCCAAGGAAAAGAAGAAAGACACTTTGATTGTGCTTTGTTGTTGTTTTTTTGTTGTGTTAAATATCACTTTGTTGTTCATAAAATAAATATTGTGTGATTGGATTGCTTCTCGCACATGGTAACGTTGCTTATATACGCTTCAATTTACTGGGGGTTTTGTCATCGTTGTAATTAACCATGTAACTGACAGCAAAGTAAATTGGATTTGGGTGGCCCGTGTTTGAGATAATATTTTTTACTGCCAAAGTAAGTGTTTTAGTTTAATGAGAAACCCACCCGCATCTTACCCTGTTTGAATTGCTATTTTCGTTGAAATCTAGAATTTCAAGCAGGATAGCAGGATATCTAAATATTCTACTGAAAAAAATAAATGAATCTAATTATTATCCTGTTAGATATTTGGCTAAAAAAGTTTTAAATAACAATAATAAAATGTTGCTCACGTAGTTAGAAGGACTGTGCGCCCGACAGCGTTAAAATATTTTGTGAGTGCATTTTTTAAAAGGTTTACCTTAGGGAGAAGCTGCAGCTCCAGAGCTTGAAGCAGCTCATCAGTGGCAGGAAAGTCCTCTCATTGAAATCAATGGGAGCGCTTTCCACGCATGCGCACCAAGGATCTCTAGTAATTCATTTAGTTAAAGCTGGGATTGTGCTGCAGCTCCAGGTTAACATGGAACAAAACATAACTCATAACATTTTTGGTCATTTTACCTAAATTACTTTGAATAGAAATACAATTTCTATACTATAGTGTCTGTCGATTGAATTTGTCCATGTGGGCTCAGGACATTCACTGAGTTGCTTGCACCAAGATGAGGCCCATTTGATCCAATGAGCTTTTGTATTTGACATACAACTTTAATTGTATGTCATTTATATTAAGATTTTTAGTTAATGTTCATTTTTTAAATGATTCAGATTTTGATTTCCAGCCCAGATACCCAAAAAAGGCTTTTTCCTCTATTTCCCATGATCCTTCAGTGCAGACTCCATTAGAATCCAACAGTCACCCCAAGCAGGAGTTTAGAAGCGTCCTCATGCGTTGTTCTAACAGCCAATCAGCAGCAAGAACCGAGCCACAGAGGAGGAAGGTAGCTGCAGCTACAGAGATGCAGCTTTTACGTCAACGGGTGCTTTGAGGTTTTTTTTAAATAATGTATATTAAAATACTTTCAGAGTATGCATTCTTCTTTAATAAACTCTGGAAGATCGGGCCCTTTAGCCCTCCTGTTGCCGTCTGCTTTAGAATTTGAATTGTTCTATTTAATAATAAGTTTGTATTCCTTCTTCTGCGTACTATATGTATATAAAATAAAGTATGGATCTTTTCATTTCATAAGAAGTTTTTTTCCCATTGCAACCAATAGGGTATATACGACTTGAAGACGCCGTTGTACTATCCCAGCATGTAACTTAGCAATTTCCCTTCCACAACAATGAGACGTCTATACAGATGGTAGAGAACTTCATTTCCAGAACATTGCACCGAAAAACTACTATCATACATCCACTGAACCATACGACTCAGACATTGTACAGATGCAAATGCTACTTAAACTCGGTTGTGTACGGCCCCCGCTGAGCTCAGACTTTCACGTACATAAACTTACACTTAGAAACTCGTATGAATTAAGAACGAACACCTGCTTGCAGACGGAGTGAACAGCTCTTCAGTAACAAGTAGCTCTTAAATTTAACATTGCTGGGAAAAAAAATATCTAAATTTTAAGTAATTAGAAGATTCCGCGCAGCACCTGAATTTATCAGGAGGGGAAAGGGTTAATCGGTACGTGCCAATGGAGAGGAGTCGCCGGCGGCTGCTGCGGGAACAATGTTTCGGATTAGGGGCTGGATACGAAATAGGTCTTCGCAATCATATTTATGGCGGGGGAAGACATGAGGGGTCTCTAAATGTGGCGTCGATTTGAGTAATTGGCTGATTTGAGATTTGAGACTTGAGACTTTGTGCTGCCCAGGGCCAAGAATGAAATGCTGCCCCTCTCCCCCCAAAAAGAAAGCAATATGCCAAAATAGCACAGACCCAGAAGCCCCTCCATGACAGGCCATAACATCCTATGTCTTCTGACTCTCACACCCACTACCACAGTGGATCTTTGGCACTTATCCTAGCAGTCTCAAGCCCCTATCTTTGTCTGTCCTTCATAGCTTATCCATTTGTTATAGCAGTCCCTTCGGTTTGCCTTTTACTTCCACAATCTTTCTCTACCCCATGTGTTGCTGCTGTCAGTGTTCACCCTCCGGTGCGCATGCGCTCCCAGCTTTGATGTGATGCTGCTGTCTGGGTCAGTTTATTCTTTCTCCATTACAATGCGACCCTCCCAACTAAGTGCCACTTGGGTCCAATGGCCCCTTCCGGACTCATAGTAGGGCTGGTCCTACTGCCTTGTGATGTATTTTAAGGTATTAAAATATTAACAGGCAGGCCTGTCCTTAGGGGTGTGCGACCTGTGGGACAGCACAGGGTGCAACACTCCAGAGGGCGCCCCCCCAGAGGCAAGTACAGTAGCTAGAGAGAAAGCTGCCGGTGAGGTAAGGGAGGGAGCAAGTAAATGAGAGGATAAGGGAGAGAGTTCGAATGAATGTATGTTAGAATGAGAATGTATGTATAAGTGTGTGTTACATGAATGTGTAAGTGTATGTGTGCATTAATGTGTATGTGTAAATGTTTGTGTGTTAGTATAGGTGTTTGTGTGTGTTAGCATGGATGCGTATGTGTAAGTGTCTGTGTGTTACTATGAGTGTTTAAGTATATGAGCATTAAAGTGTATCTGTAAGATGACACGGATGTGTATCTTTAAGTGTGTGTTAGCATGAATGTGAAAGGGACTCTGAGGGTGATAACTGAAATGGGGGCGCACAGACAATAGGAAATACACTTTTTAACATTATATAAACATCATAACCACATCATATCTGTATCAGACTAGTAATGCATTTGTCATGAAAATAGCATCATTGACTCGCTATCAAAAATAAAAACATATGGCAAAAATTGTGTTACTGTACTGTGAGATTCAAAAGGGCTTAATGGGGCAAAAAGTCTACTTTTGGAGTTTTTTTTGTAATATTGGACTAGAACAGGCTTCATCAAGCATGTTCAGTTTTAAAGCATTAAATGCTAAACATCAATGGGGAAAGTATATATACTTTACACCCAACTGCAGCCTAAAATACAAACAGCTATCAAAATGTGAAAAATGCCAATTCCAGCAAACGGTTTCTGCTATTTACAAAAAATAAAAATAAAAAAAAAACAAAAACAAAAAAAGAAGCATTATCTGTTTGGAAACTGTTCTCATTAATGCAACCCTAGTATACCGAGCATCTGTTACTAGAACAGAGGAGCTGAAAAACACTTAATAAATTACCAAAACAAAACTAGAGAAAGAACCGGAGCTAACAGGAGGGGGAAATATTTCCTTGAGGATACCCTGTCTTTAGAGAATATCACATTCCAAGAACAAGAAATGACACCGTATTACTTCCCAAAAAGAATAAAAATAAAGGGCTAAGGGTCTTTTGTAAACTGGACAGCCAACGACTCCCATGTAGCGTCCTAACATTCTATAATGTAGCGTCCTAACAACACTAAAATAAGTGTTTATGGAGAGCATGGAAATGATGACCAACTTCGGTATACACAAAATTCACCATTGCTTTTAGAGGACCCCTCTAGGGTAACATCCTGGAAACTGAAGTTGGAAAATGTTTCCTAACCTGGAAGTACAGCAAGAATTTCTGAACATACTCTCATCAGTTTTGAGATCTAGAAAATATTGAATAAGAACACTTTGTCACAGCCCTTTTTGGGCAATCAGGCTCCCATTGTTCAAAGGACCGGTAAAGGAAGGACCGGTAAATCCTCATTCTCCCCCAACCAGCCAACCAACCTTAGAGAAGACTGGGCTAAGTCAGCACAGCTACCATAGTTATTTTCTGCCTTAAAAGGTGAAGTGTTGGAATATGATGTCATACCTCGATGCTCAGCAGTAAGCACCACTGTGTATTAGAGGCAGTTGCTACACACATGTAACGGATAAAAACAAAAAACAAAAAAAACATTTGGTTGGCTCAGAAGACCCTAGAACACGGAAGTAAAAAAAAAAAATCCTGACATGTTAAAAGAGGGTCAACTTTACCTGGGACGTTCACCCTGTCTTTTACCCCTCTCAAAGGGCATTTAAGAAAAAAAACAAAAAGAAAAAAAAAAAACCTTTCTCTTGTCCCTTTAAATTCAAGCCCTGAAAATTCTTAAGTATTTTTTCTCAGTGGGTGTCATTATCCATACTCCAGAAACTGGTAGCAATATCACATTTAATGGAGAAAAATATAATGCACATCTGAAATTAGATTTAAAAATAAATGTTTCTCTCCTAATTGCATATTTTCCATCTACAGAATTTTGGAGTGGATATGCCCCTAATTATGATACTCTTTAGGATGGCTTGTAGTCTTTCAAAAGGCCAATGCTTTTAGTTTAACCGTTATAAGAACATAGTGAAAATTATAGTTGAAAGGGTTTTTTTTTTTTTTTTTACTTTTTTTTATTTTGTATAATGGGCAAGAGAAGGTCAGAACATTCAATTACACTGAAGACTGGTAAGACCTTCATAGACAGGCCGTCATTAACACAGCTTTACTGCAATTCAGCTGTCAGAGC
This sequence comes from Spea hammondii, assembly GCA_029215755.1. NCBI lineage: Eukaryota > Metazoa > Chordata > Amphibia > Anura > Pelobatidae > Spea > Spea hammondii. The sequence continues at coordinate 184,241,063 of JARDYJ010000001.1, read as the reverse complement.
TCAACGTGTAATTTCCTCTTTTGCTGCACACACATTTTTTCGTTATTTTTTTTTTTTTTGAAAGGAAGAAAACTTAGTTAGATAATATCTAATTGTACAAAAATAGACTGGGTGTAAAAAAAATGTATATTTTTTTATATATATTTTTTTTAATTTTTATTAATTTTTTTTTTTTTTTTTTTACACAATACAGGGGCAGACGCTTTGGGAGCTTTTCAAAGACCTGACATCTATTTATACATTTTTTACCTTTTTTTTTATCTGTGTGTTGAGTGTATGAACACATCGCTAGAAAAGCTTGTTAAAAAAAAGTAATGTCTTTGTCTAGGTAAACATAGTTTGTTTTACTGGTTTCATTCTTTAGTGTTGATTTTTATCAGAGTAGAGATGGAAGGAAAGTCAGAATGTGTTTCCTCGGGAGCCGTCATAAAATCTTTGTGATTTTGGCCACTTCTGCAGTAGCTTAAACAGGAATGCCGATGACTGCAAATATAGGGAGAAAATGACAGCTTCTGGTCACTTTTCTTGAAAAGGTTAGATGTCCAAGATGCAAATGGCCCCAAGGAAAGACTGATGTTCTTATGTGATGCCCTTGGGTTGCAGTTGAAGGACATTAGTATCTATACCTGGAGATCCACCAGAAGCTCATGTGTTCTCCACAAAATCAGTTTACCTGGTACTTTTTGTCACTTTTATCTCGATAGGGATTGTTACACAGCTATTTGGGCTCAACTTATGTCAATTTACACAGTTGGCACTGTGCGTTTCAAGATGGCGGCTAGCAGGGGGCTTCTGGTGTTTTAGGAAAGCTTTGTAATCTTGCAAGGGGCCTCTCTTAAGATGGTGGCTAGCAGATGGCTACAAGAGGGCAAAGAAAGAGATGAAAAAGAGAAAGGAACTTTTTAAGGTAGAAAAGGGGAGGATTTATGGCTATAGGAGGCCGGGGAGGGGATCAGGAGGAAAGGAACGTGCATTTAAAATGGTAGACAAAAAAAGGAAACAATGTCACCAAAGTATATAGTGGAGGAAACATAAAATTGCTTGTAGATCCGCCAAAGTAGTCCAAATGAGGTTCAATACCTTTGATATCCTTCAAGGGGTCTCTCTTAAGCTGGTAGCTACCAAGGGATTCCACTTTAGGAAAGCTTTGACATCTTCATTCATTCAGATGGTGGCTAGCAGAGGGCTTGTGGGCTTTCAGGAAAGCTGCAAGAGGGGAAGAAGAGTTCTATATAGAACGGGTACACATTTTTCCTTTAGACCTTCAGTGCTGCCTATTTCTTTTATTCTATTACTTGGACCGACTGGTTGGTTACTCCACTGACTCCTAACACTAGAATAGAACCCACAAGAAGTAACAAGTCATTAATGTTTATTTTGTGCAAGTCACTATAATTAGCTTCAAGTCTATAAATAACGTTCCTTTTGTGTTTTCTAAACTCTACCCTACCTTTTTATTTCTATTTATAATTTCTAGCGGCGGTAAGATTAATTGTTACTTATAGTCATGTGATAAAAAAGAGAGGCAGCTGAAAAGTAAAATATTTCCAAGCACCATTTTCCACAAAAAAAACATCTCCTTCCCTTTATAAAAGATGTTGGAAAACAGGTTACAAAGTATCAAACAATAATTAACAGCACCGGGGATATTTTCCTCTCGGTTCCATACACATCATTGCCAAATTCTCTGTGTAATTTGTACTGTTCCAAAGCAGAATAGAAAAGATAAATGTAGCCCGTTATTAATTCCTGCACAAACTTTCCGTCGTAAAATGGAATATATTGTTAAGGAGATGTGCACTCATGCATACCATTTTCTATTTACTCCACTAAATCAGACACTTGCCATGAACACAACATAAATGAAACTCAGTAAAGTGTTTCATTAACAACACATGCATTGTTACCTACAGTAATTCTCAGTATCGTTCAGTTCAGAGCTTTCACAAGGCTTATATGAGTTAACCCTCACGTCTCTCGTTATTTTTCTTTTCACAGTAGAAAAAGAAATTGTATAATTCAAGAGCGCACTTGACGGAAAGTCCATTATTTTTTTGCGGAAGTAAATATAATTATTCTGGTAAAATATGCATTATAGTAACGAACATCAGGGGGCGTTATTCCATGGTGGAGCTCCCATTTGTCCAAATATTTTGATGGCCCTCAATATCGGTAATCTTCTTTCTCTATTGACTCCATGGTAGGGAGGGTGGACATGTTCAACCAGCTCTATCAATATCTTTTTTGGTCATAGATGTTCTCAGCGCATCACGACAGTTGGGCCATCAATAGAAATCCAAGGTTCCATTCGAGTTTCCATAGCCTCTTTTTTTTTAACCCTTCTGGTGAATGGGAAAGAGCAGTGAGCATTGGGATGCTTGGCGACTATTGTATATGTTGACAGTACCTCTGTCCATCATGGACAGGGGAGGGCTGGCAGCCTAAGACCTGGGGGGCAAGTCAAGTGAAGTGGCTCCGCCCCCTCACACTCACCTTTCACCCCTCACGCTGCTCCCATCACTATGCGGCCATCAGGCTGCTGGAAAACTTATCTAAACGGCTGCTGGGTGCTGATGCCACCGGCCGGAGCTACTTTAATCCTTTTTTTATTTATTTAATATGCCGGATCTGCTTGCCATATTAAAAATAACTAAAGTATTAAAGTAGCGCCGGCCGGCAGCATCAGCACCCAGCGGCCGTTTAGATTCGATTTCTAACAATCTGATGGCCGCATAGTGATGGGAGCAGCGTGAGGGGTGAAAGGTGAGTGCGAGGGGGCGGAGCTTTCACCCCTCACGCTGCTCCCATCACTTGGCGGACATCGCATACGGCCGCTGGGTGCTGATGCCGCCGGCCGGCGCTGCTTTAATACTATTTTTTTCTGGCTTGCCATATTAAATTTAAAAAAAAAATATTAAAGTAGCGCCGGCCGGCGTCATCAGCGCCCAGCGGCCATTTAGATTAGATTTCCGGCGGCCTGGGGGGCAATTGCCCCCCTGCCCAGTCCGCCCCTGATCATCGACTTAACTGTGATGATACGATGATCACAGTTCAAGGCATAAAATGTTCCTCTTCCTTTTTTGTTGTATGAATAATTTTCTCACTTCATTAAAATTCTGAAAATGCTAACAATATAGAGTCATTTTCAAATAAAGATAACTATTTAGTTAAGAGAAGGCAGTACTTTAAATCCCACTCACGACCCCCTTCGGCACTCAAAGGAACATTGAATTTTCTTTTTGTACCTTTGAGATTTATATTCTTTTTCCCAAACATTTTTTTAAAAAATGCCTTAATGGACACATATATTGGAATGAAAGCCTTCTAAGTCCTCTTTTTAAATGCCACACTGATGCCCCTAGGGAAAACAAGTCATGGGTCCCCCACAAGGCTCATCCTCTCACTGACATCCTCTCTAAATTGATTCTTGGAGGAGACTAAGTTTATTTTTACATTTTATAGGAGAAACAATACTGGAAAAAAATGCCTCTTGAAAATGCAGGTTGGACTGGGGGGGCTCGATCCACTCCAGTTCTGAGCATGCACTCCACGCCCGAGAAACCATCCACTCAGTCCTCAATTGCCCCTTCTCTTTTCTGATACTCATTTGGGTTGGTTCTCTAGCCTTATATTTTTTGTGGTGTCTTGATGCGGCATTTGAGCATATATGCTTTGGGCAAAAAATATTAAATTCCTGATGTTTGTAGGGTTTATCGAGACCAGAGCTGGACATTCTTTTTGGGTTTTTTTTTTACAAAAAAGTTATTGGGTGAGAATTTACCATTTCTACGGCTTTTACACAGCAGTATATATTCTAGTAAAGTATAATCAGGCTTTAATTTGGATTGGCAGGATAAGTGCCGTTTCTAAGATGCTTGTCTACAAATTAACAAAAATACAATCAAGAAGACGTGAAAGACAGACATAATGGACAGACGAATCAGGACTGTTCTTTAGTTACCAATCTCATTACAATGTGATAATAAAGTGGGTGTCATTAAAGCAAGAAATCACATGCTAGGTACCCAAAGATGAATTACCCCAGTAGTAAGGATTTTAAAAATCCACTTATGATCCACTTAAATGTTCCTTGCGAAAGGGCTTGTAGACTTAGAGAATTACGGAATAAGATAACTTTATTTACTGAATTCTTTAAGCAGCTAAACAGAAACAATGTTTAATGGATACTTAAAAAAAATTAAGAAATTAAAAAAAAGACCACAATGTTTTGCAGACTGAAGCTTAAGGATTTAATAAAGTCTGGGGTTTGTCTCAGTGGGGGACGGCTTCCTAAGCTCTGTGCTCTCCATGAAATGACGATATCTGGTCTTTTGTCCCATGCAGGTGGAAACAACAAATCTACTGGAACCCAGGAAAACTAGGGCAGCACCACCAGCCGTTATTTGAGAAGTTTGAAGAGTATTTACAGGACTCTGTTTTATTACCAACACAATCAGAAGCCTTCACACAACACAAGTTCCTCAACCATTGGAGATAGCATTTTTCCCTTATCATCCTTGCTCTTCGTACATGGTTCAGAAGAGCTGATGTTCCTGTCCGTCCCCACCAACTCAACCACAGAAGTGAAGAAAGCCAACGTGTCCTCCCTCAGAGAGAATATAACAGGCAAAGACCAGAGGATTAGAAATTGCTTCTGCTAAAGTATAACAGACGCTCATGGAGGTATGGACTGACTGTGCCCTCTGCTACCACCAAGCCGCTGTGGATGGTGGGCGATTAAGATGATAGAAGCTGCCATCAAAAAACAGGGAGAGAGACATGAAGGAGAATGAGAACAGGGAAGACATATGTTCTCCAAAAGCCTTTTTATATGATCCTAAACGGTCCTCCTGATAGCCCATTAGAACTGGAGAGACCCCACCAAGTATCCCTGGAGCTTTCTCCACTGGCCCACAGAGAGATGTATCCCTATGTGAACACCAAGTTGATAACCATGGAAGAGGATTGTAAGTAGGCTTGGGCACCAGGGGGCTCTTGGTGTTCGTCTTTGTGCTCGTCTTCGGGAAAAATGTAAATCTTCGTATTCCCCGAATATTCACCTGGTCCTGTCTTCTCTTCGGGCGAATATTCGCGGACATTCTTCGTGTTCGGTTTTTCTTCGTTTTTACCGGTTAAGGGGTTAATACGGGGTTAAAGCCGCTCTGGCGCCAGGAGTTTAAATGTCCGTATGAGCAACTCTTGGTCGTCAGCAGGGGGCTCGTCTGCCATTGGTTGATGGCAGACGAGCCCCCTGCTGGCGACCAATAGGGTCGCTCGTACAGACTGTTAAACTCCTGGTGTCGTAATTGTCCGGCAGATCCCGCTGGTCTCCCTGTTCTATCATTTATTAACTGATAGAACAGGGAGACCAGTGGGATCTGCAGGGTAAGTTGCAGCATTGGGGTTTTAAAAGTCTGTACGAGCGACTCTGTTGGTCACTCGTCCAGACTTTTAGGCTCCTGGTGCTGTAACTTACCCGGCACATCCCACTGGTCTCCCTGTTCTATCAGTTAAATGTCCGTACGAGCGACCAATAAAGTCGCTCGTATGGACATTTAACTAATTGAACAGTGAGGGAGACCAGTGGCATCTGCAGGGTAAGTTGCAGCATTAGGGTTTTAAAAGTCTGTACGAGCGACCAACAGAGTTGCTCGTACGGTGGGAGACCAGTGGGATCTGCCGGGTAAGTTGCAGCATTGGGGTTAACTTTTTCATTAGGGGTTAACTTTTTTTTTAAATGGTTAAGTACCAGTAGGCTCACTCGCACGGCCCTTTAACCTATGCATTTCAGCTCCCGTTAACCCCTCCGATGCTGTGTTAGATAAACCAGCATCGAAGGGGTTAACGGGAGCGGAAATCCATAGGTTCGCTGTCAGGGGTTACAAAGGCCGTGCGAGTGAGCCTATTGGTCACCTGCAGGGTCTTCCTCTGGCATCAACCAATTGGTTGATGCCAGAGGAGGTCCCTGTAGGCGACCAATAGGCTCATTCGCACTGCCCTGTAACCCCTGACGACGAACCTGCGGATTTCCACTTCCGTGAACTGCCGCGATGCCGCGATGACAAGGTAAGTTAGAAAGGGGGGAGAGTGGTAGACGAAGACGAAGACGATCATGAAGATCTTCGTGGTGTGTGTCTTCGTCTTCGCCTACGTTTTACCGCCGCTGTCTTCTCTTCGGCGTGTCTTCGGAACGAACACGAAAACGCACTCGAAGACGAATGCACAAGTCTAATTGTAAGTGTGGCAAAAGGGATATATATGGAACAATTGCCAATCAATAGTTACAGTCTTTCACATAAATACAAAAATATTAGTAGACTTTATGAACAAGAATATAATACTGAAAAGTAAATCAGGGAAGAATAATCGGCTTTTCTGCTAAAGCATACTTAAGTATGCAAGCATATGATAACAGATTTCAAATATTAAGATCAGTGTCTGGGGTTTTTTTTTTACCTGTTTTGATTTACAACACATCTGGGAGTTGTTTTCTATAAGGATCCTATTTGTAAAGGTTAAAAACCTATGCTTTCCCGAGTCATATTTCTTCTGCCTTCTATGGCGTGACAGTTGCTTTGTCTCCTGTATTGTAATGGCATATGAACTGATAGAGCAGGGAGATATATCTTCTGTTAATATGAATCATTTGTAACAGTAACCCCCCCCCCACCCACCCCCCATTACAGGACATGCAGGTAATCAATCACACAATCATGGCACACGCCGCAAGGATGTTTCGTGAACTTTTTGCACAGAACTAGACTAATACATGTTAATGAAAAGAAAAAATAAATGGTGGTCTTTACGTTATGTGATAAGTACTCCGTGTCTGTCGCCAGCTGTAGGGATTTTTACATAGTTATAAACACTGAAATATAGATCAGATAAGAACGATTTGGCCTCGTTGCGTTTGATTTGTCTGTTCTCATGTTGGCTCATGTCGTATACTAAATTATGTTATATCAACTTTTATTTATAACAGATTCCGTAGTCCTATTAGAGTAGGGGAGAATGAAAATTAACAATAAGATTAAAATTGACAAAAGGAGTTAAAACTTACTGGAGTAAAGGGGAAGATGGCCCTGTTCTTGCAAGCTTATGATATATTAGGAGACGGAGAGGAACTGCTTGGGCGAGGATAATCTGATCGTAGTGAGGGTCATACGGAGAAGTCAGTGGTGTGGAGATCTTCAAGGTGAGGAGGACGGATGGTTTCTTCGAGGAAAGATGGTTATATTGGGAGGATAGATTGTAAGCTTATTTTAACATGTCGGTATTTAGTAAGCGCTTAAGGTTAGAGTAAGTAGTGGGCTGTCTGGCAGGCAATCCTAGGGAATGGGTAAAATCCTAGAGAGGCAAGTAGGAAGGAATGATTGAGGTTGAGGAGAGACAGGGGTTGTAGGCAGAGCAAAGAGGGCAGATAGGAGAGGATTTGGATATAGAGCAGAGATATAAAGGGGGAGCAGAGTTGTGAAGGGATCTGTAGGTCAGGGTAAGGAGTTTAAATGTAATACTGGAGAGTATGAGGAGCCAATGGAGAAATCGGCACAATGGGCCAGAAGATAAAGAACCAAAGGGATAAGGAGTTTAGTCTGGTAGAGTATTGGAATTGTTGTGCAAAAATTTGGATGGGATATCGCCAGGGATATTCAACAAAAAGACATTCATTTACAGATACAGCATAGTTCCATTGTTAATAAGGTTCCAAGTACAACATGAAATAAAAAAAATGACATTATTACACTTGCCTAGCTTTAAAAATGTCCCACTTTGCCTTGACATAATGTGTGGAGTTGTGATGTCATGGCGCGTCTCATCTCCTGAAACAACCCGAAGGAAACCTGAACTCATGTGCAAACACCTAGCGATTAACGTACTTTCTGAAATGTTCCACGTAAACACAGCCGTCCCGATTCACCAGCCGTCCCGATACGCAGCCAACAACCGGTCAATAGGGCACTTATTGGAAAATGAACTATGACATCACTTTTATTTTTATTTTATCAGCAGATAAGACTTGTCTACTCTGCCCATTTTTTTCCAGAAGTAGAGACTTAGACCTTTGCCATTCCTTGGTCTTGACCAATAAGAAGAACTCTCACAATAAGTTGATACATAAAACGTCGATACATCCAGTAGAGCTTCTGATTACAACATAAAAAAAAAGCTGAAAAGGTGAGAAGGAAATAGCCGAAATAACTGTATAGTATATTACGGGTCCTTTCTACTTTAAGCATATCATTCTCCTTTAAAATCATTTCTCAGAAGCACTTGAAGTGTTCTGCAAAGGGCCAGAATTCTGGAACTATTCCCGCTGTCTTGGAAAATGAGTTCTGATTGCAGCTTTCAGTAGCCATAAGGTGAATGAAACGGGTTCTCTCCATACTGTCAGCGGAAAAAAAAAGATTCGATGCAAATTGAGGTGAAAACATTTGGCATGTCAAGTGTATAAATCCTCTATTTTGCTGTCAAATTTTTGCTTGGATACCACAATTTACGGTTTGATATGATTGCTTTAATTATTTTAGCTAATCTCAGGTGCCCCCTGGACTGTGAACTATAATTCTGAACCATGCGCGGCAAAACCTTCTGGCACTCAAAGGGTTTGGCTAATTGATTCCTTGGGCGTTAATTAAGCAAAAAAATGTCTTCTTTTTTTTTAAGATTAAAATCTCTATTTATAGGTTCGCGCTCAGGGTTGTCAAACTTGATCTCTTTAAGCCAGATATTGTCCGCGTGGGTTTTCCTGCTGTCTGATTCAATGCTCCAGAGGGGTTGTTTTTTTTATCCGACATCATTTTTATTGTCCTGTCATAAGGTCCTGTTAAGCATACGATTAAAAATCTATAACCATCTTAAGAAAAACTGTTTAAAGTGAACCCTGTCAATTAAAAATGTGATAATTAATCAGAAGACTATTAAAAAAACAAGCCCTATAATCCCCATAACACTTTTAACGCCATATGGCAGTTTTTATTAAGGATACGTGAGACGAGACATTTTCGTTTGCTGCAGAAAATATGGCATGTCCCAGCATGCATCTGACTCTCCTTTTTACTACCGGCAGCTCCTACTGTAATATGTTTTATAATTTTTCAATGAAAGATGCAAAAAAAGTCAGAATTAGTTTCACAACTAAAAACAAGAGAAAAGATGCCGAGGTCTCAAAGAACCTCAGGAGTTCATCCATATGTTCCCCTTACTCTACTGATTGTGTATATCCGGGTATGATTCAAGATGGCAGGGACAGCTGGGTAAAACTAGAACAATTACACTCCGCACGTTGATGGTATGGTCCATGATACTGAGCAGGGCACTTCCTGTCTGGAGAGTGAGCAGGGAGTGCTTCCTCTGATACAGAATATCTATCTCGGGAGCACATGAGTTTGTATTTCATGGCCTATGTAAATGTTTTACTGTAGACAGGGCCTTAAATTCCACGGGGGAGAAGGTCTTGAAGGTTGGGTCTGTCTTTTTTGCTGGTGACGCAAAGATTTGCAAACAGGGTTGATGTTCCAGGAGGGAGAATGGAAAAATGGTCAGAGCTGTGGCAATTGGCATTTAATGTGGGTAAATGCAAAGTAATGCATCTGGGAAATAAAAACCCAAGGGCAGAGTACAGAATATTTGATACTGTCCTAACCTCAACGTGTGAGGAAAGGGATTTAGGGGTAATTATTTTGGAGGATTTAAAGGTAGGCAGACAATGCAGTAGAGCAGCAGGTAATGCGAGCAGAATGCTTGGTTGTATAGCGAGAGGTATTAGCAGTAGAGAGAGGGAAGAGCTCATGCCGTTGTACAGAGCACCGCTGAGACCTCACTTGGAGTATTGTGTATAGTACTGGAGACCGGATCTCCAGAAGGATATAGAAATGTTGGAGAAAGTGCAGAGAAGGGCTACTAAAATGGTTTATGGATTACAGGATAAACCCTACCAGGACAGGTTAAAGGATCTTAACCTATACAGCCTGGAAAAAAGACGGGACAGGGGGGATATGATAGAAACATTTAAATACTTAAAGGGAATCAACACGATTAAGGAGGAGACTATATTTAAAAGAAAAAACTATCACAACAAGAGTATATGGTCTTAAATTAGAGGGGTAAATGTTTAAAAGTAATATCAGGAAACATTACTTCACTAAGAGGGCAGTGGGTACATGGAATAGCCTTCCAGTGGAAGTGGTAAATGTTAATACAGTGAAGGAGTTTACACATCTATGGGATAGGCATAAGGCTAACCCAGACCTAGGGCCAGGGACTAAGGAAAGTATTCAGAAATTGGGCAGACTAGATGGTCCGACACATTCTATATTTCTAAAAGCCTCTACCACTTCAGCTAGGAGGCTGTTCCGTTTCTCTACCACCCTCTCAGCTCCCTTACATTACATCAAATCTAATGTTACAATTACACACTTAGATTTTAATTTAGACACAAAATCACAACTTTTTTTCCCTTTATTTTTTTTTTTTATTTTTTTATTTTTTTCCCTATATTTCAAATAGACATTTAGAGAGTTAACATATAACTGTATTACCTTAGAAAAAGCCATCTTATTTTCTTGTTAGTAAATCCGAAGTGCATTACTTTCTAAGACCTGAGGATAAATCTACTATAACGTTATCCCTGGTAAAAAAAAACAAAAAAAACAAAAAAAAAACGTATTAAAACAATATCTTTTCCATCACAATAAATGAGGTGATGAAGTGCGAGATAAAAAAAAAATGTTATCCTCTTAAAACATAGATTTTGTATCTATAATTTGAGCAAATCAGCCGTGATAACATTTGTTGTCACTATAATACATCAGCAGACGAGCATCGATGTTGCTTAAGATATAAGTTAAGCCCTGAGCCTTTCTCTTATCTTAATATTGTGCCCGCTAAATCCCTACTTGTTTAAGGCTAATAAATAAACACAGAATGTTTTCTATTTTTCTCGTCATTTCCTTTTTTTTTTTTTTTAAAGCTTTTTCTCTTTTTTTTTTTTTTTTTTTTTACATTTGCTGTAGAAAAGACATACATGTTTACAAAAGATTGTGAAACTAAGCCCGAGAAGTTTTCTTTCGTTGACAGGCATGACAAAAGTCTAATTAAAAACATAGCGGCAAACACCGAGCCCTGCTCGAGAGATGATGATACAAGATGCACGGTTTACTTTTCTGAACTGAAACAATTGTTGGGTTCCCCCCCCCCCAAAGAAATAGTTTAGGAGATGCAATGGAGAATTATATTGATTTTTTATTTAAGGGTGATGAGGAACCCAAGTAATGGTTCTGATTTTACTTCTGTGGCTGCATTCCTCTTGTAGTGTAACGCAAAAGGTTTAGAACCCTTTGGACGGGGGAAGAGCAAACAGACACTCATTAAAAGTAGGGTGCAGGTCCCTTTTGGACTGAAGAAGTCAACTCATTACTGGAAAAGTAGCAGACACGGCAATTGAGGAGACAGGGTTGTGGTCAATGGAGGTGTTAGGAAATAATAAATCAAGGTCCAACAGGGGAATTAGAACCTTGCACAGGCAATGGCGATTTTAAGAACAGCTTTATAAAGGAAGGAGAACTCAAACAGACTTTTATTCCAGATTGGAGGGAGAGAGAGAGTGTAGCTCCAGTGGACATCTTGGCAGTTAGAGCTGAAAGTAGCTGAGTAGGAGAGAGTGACACCTGCTGGTTGGAGGCACAAACTGCACAAGCCCTGCAGATAGCACAAACAGCATGAGCATTTGCTCATGAGGCTGGATTTAGAACCGAAGCGATCAACAGGTTAGGTGCAAAACTATAGAACGTATGTAGAAAACTATATTTCCCCAAAAAATTCTTTTCCATATCAAAAACAGTGCATGGTACAGCCAACTTTGGACAGATGGGAAATTTTTCAAAATGTGTAATATTGATATGACTGTCCATTTTTTTTTTTATAATTAGTGTCTTGGGTGAAAAAAGAAATGAATAAAAAAATGTAATCATAATTTCAGATACAGGTTAATAAAATATTGGCCGTGATACTTACAGAAATCTTACAATTCTAAGTATTTTGGAATGTGTGTGTGACTGATATACAGCATGGATACAGTTTATTATAATAAATACAATATAATCAAACAATAACTAGAATTTTTCAATATTTTCCTTTTAAAAAAATAATTTTAAAATTAGAAAAACATATTGCTTAACAGTACAAGTTTAGACTGAGTTCTACAGCCGAGTTCTCGAGTCCACACACCAAATTGGTCTAAATAACATTTATCGCTAGGGAATATGTGGAGTATGTGTTACCCCACCTACATGTATAAGCTACATCCCACGAGAAATGGAAAAATCTCTGTTAAAATAATGGTAAAAAATTTAATATTTCATTTTTTTATTTTTATTTTTTTAAATATTTTATTGATTCTCAGGAATAGGTAACAATAGGTAACAGTTTATCCAAAATACAGCCCATTTGTTTTACCAAGTTTTTTTACTAAGTAACATGCTGGCATAAGGTTGCATTTGGGTTGCAAGACATCAGAGTAACAGCCGGAGGCAAACAATACACTTGGAGAATGTTACAAGATGTTTTATCATTTCGCTGCTACAGGTAAAAGCCATCCGCTATTCCAAGCGCTTGTTTACTGCTTAGCTAGACGTTTGTTAACACGTCTTTTGGAAATTATTTTTATTTTTTGCCTGAAAACCTGTAGACCAGCTTACTACCGATCGAGCTCCCAGGTTATAATAATTATACTTGACTATAATTAACTAAGTTAATTGGGAAAGCAAATCATCAATACAGAAGAAGTTGGGTCGCTGTTCTGAAAGCTCGACTGCTATGGAGCTGATTGTTGAGTCTGTGAGTTGAGTGCAAGTCAGCAGTTGAGTTTCTCATATGAGTCTGACAGTTGAAATGGAAGTAGAGCCGCCATTAACTTGGTCATTAAGTTGGACATGCCAATAAATGTTTTCGTCAACTTATAGAAACGTATAGAACGTGACAGCAGATCTGACCCATTCGACTCCATCTAATCTGCTTGTTTTCCTGATGTAAGGACTCAGTTCTTGGTCACGTCGATTTATGTCCTCCTAGTTAACTTTCTTCAATCGGTAGGCAACTTTAACGGAAGTCAAGGACAAGATGTTTATTTTCAGCCAACATTTTCCACACTTGACTGTCAACCTTTAGCTAGAACCAAGAAATTGTTAGACGGAAAATCACACAGAAGGAATTGCCATGAATATTGTGGTTTATTGAGGTTTTGGGGCATAGTAGTTTTTATTTTTATAGAAGCAAAGCTTTAGGTGGTGGGGAAGATATTTTAGGCCCATCTAAGCGTCTAATTTTTCTACAATCTGTTACAATAGCTCAAAACTTTTTGGTCTGTGGCCGGTCTCATGTTCTAATCAAAAGTTGCAACATGTAACCGCTACTATGCCATATTACACATTACTTCCCCAAACTGAGCTTTCTTGTGGTATGGTAGTCCCTTACTTTTAAACCAAGTACCTAAATCTTCTATCATTAGATTGACTGGAGAACAAAAACAACAAGCTACTGATATCTGTAATAAATGGCATTAATTATGTTGAAAATACTGTTTTAGGTGATTTGCCTCCTGTTACATGGATTTATATTTCTCAAAATACTCAAGGATGGTAGATGAGACGTAAATAAAGACCATTCGTGCTTCAATGTTATGGGTTTCTTTAAATACTTAATATATTTTTGTTTCATATTTTTACTGTAAATATGCTGCACATAGTAACATTATATTAAGTTGATAAAAAAAAAAAGTGGAAAAAGGTCAACCATGGGCCATAACCATTTACTTTTATCCTATTTTTATATTCCCATAAAACCTCAGGTATAATATACACAATTTACCCCTTTTTCAAGTACACATTTGTTCATGTTGCATTATCGCTCCCTGAGAGCAACTTTGCAGCGTTAACCCCTTTAGTGCCGTGTCCTGCCATTTTACAGATTTTTCGAGAAAAAGTTATTTTTTTAACAAAAAATATCACATTTTTAGATGATATTTTAAAAATAAAGGCATCTAAAGAAAGCCTTGCTTGTCCTGAAAAAAACCCAACAATATATAATGTGTGGGAGCACAAAATGCGAAAGAAGAAAATTACACTGAAAGAGCCATTATCCCAAAATGTATTACGAGTAAGAAACAGTATTGTCATTTTTTCTAAATCATTATAATAATAATACATTTTATTATTATAAAAAAAAACATTTTTATTTTGTTGGTATGTAAATAAAATGTTATATTAGAATTTATTCTATTTAAAATGTAACATATACTAGGAAAAAAATGGCCTTTCCATCTTTAAGCATATATTTCCTGGAATTAAAGATTATAGCCAATACAAAAATGTAAATATAAAAAGAGAAATCATATCAAATCTCTCTGGAGATATTTTTTTGCCAATACGAAAGTGTAAATAATAAAAAAAAAATCATATCAAATCTCTCTGGAGATATTTTGTGTAAGAATCAAAATGGACCAAAACACATACATGATATGATATCAATACCAGATACGGTAAAGGGCTTCAGGCGTTAATTAAATATTGATGATTCAAGGAAAATTGTGACAGGACAAAAAAAAAAAAATACAACTACACCTACATTTTATTCAAACCAACAATAACTAGATATAGTTTGACCTTTTAAGCAGAAGTGGAGCGCAGAAATGTATATGAGTTTTTAATAATGTCTTTACCAGAGGTAAAAAAAATATAATATATTTATATTAAATATAATATATATAATATATATAATATAAATATATTATGTTATATATATTATATATATTATATATAATATAAATATATTATATATATTATATATATTATATTATATATTTTATATTTTAATAGCACCTAGATTAATATTAAAATGTTCATTTTGCTTCTTTCATAAAAATAGTCTCATCCCCATTCATCTTAATTGTTAATAGGGAAATATTTTTTTAATGAAGAAAAAAACAAAAAACTTTTAAGCTCATTGTTGCACATGCTAAATGTAGCATTCGAAACATCATTCCTAATGCTGTTGAGCACTGAAACTCTTCCTAAAACATAAATCTTTAATTATGTAACATTTTGCCTCATTCATATTTTTTTTTTAAGAGAAAGCGTCAATTGTCATGTGACACAAAAGCAGGTACTTATGGGTCATTGCTATAGAAAGTAAAAAAAAAAAGTTTTATTAAAGTAATTACATCAATAAAATTGTCATTTTTTCTTAACATTCTGGGGGTGGCAAAATGAAAATGTAGCTTTAACGTACATCTGCTTCCTAATAAATAGCTTGAGTTAACATCTCAGTAGTTTAAGATTTTTTGAGACTCATTTCCAGATGGAGGTCTATCTGTTTGGTCTAAAGGTTCTTTCTGGCCCTCATGCACCACATGGACAAAAGTATTGGGACACTTGACCGTTTCACCGACAGGGCCTTTGATGACATCACATTCTAAATACATAGACATTAATATGAAGTCGGTCTCACCTTTGCAGATATAACGGCTTCCACCCTTCTGGGAAGGATTTCCACAAGATTTTGGGGAGTTTCTTTGGGAATTGTTGGCCGTTCATCCAGTAGAACGTTTGTGAGGTCAGACGCTGATGTTGGACGAGACGCCCGGCTCCCAATCTCCCTTCTCTTGATTGATGATTTGATAGTGTGTGCAGTGACAAATATATACATTTCACCATAAAATATATAAGTGACTAAATGATTACGAAACGCTATTAGAGGAGCTTCACTAGGGTTGACGCATGGTGGCAACCAACCACCCTGTGGACCTCAGCTGCCCATCCTTTTTTAAACGTAGCATCTGGATATGATTCCATATCCTTAGGCTCCATCTCAGAAGGTCAAACAGTATAAGGAAAACGAATAATAGTTAACTAACTAGCTAATAATGTAAATGCGAGATACCTGACCTCCTCCACTGGCCCAATGAGCTGTCCACTAGATGACCTACCCTTGGACCTGCTGCCATAGACCTTTTTGATAGAGAATGTTTTTTATGCCATTCGACGGCCACGAAACCTAAACCCTGATGATTTTTTTTTCCCGAAGTGCCGTATATGTCAGCATCATTGGTTTTAATAGAAAGCCTCAATAAAGAAAGTTCTTAATTAGTAGGCCAACATTTAATATTCTTGAAAAGTCCAGTTTTCTACCCAGCGCATCTCTCCACGCTAACAAAAAAAATGTAGTGCGTGCTCGGCCACATTAAACACTAAACAAACTATTTGTATTAGAGCGGCGCTTGGGAATCAGGTATTTTTAATTTAATGATTAACCAACATAAGGGAACACTTAGTGTCCGTATTCTGCCTTCATTTAATTTAAAATAAAAAGTAATTGTTTTTTTTGTTTTCAATTTGTCGAGAGCCACAGTGAATTAGCAAATGTTAATGCGTTTTCTAATCATACAAAGAGTTCTTGGTTCAATTTGTAAATATCATGTGTTCTCTTAAAGCGCATAACAAGATAAAAAGGTGCGGTTTTTTTTTTTTCTTTGGTTTTCTCGTTTGTTTGTTAAAATTATACAGTGCGCGCGGATTAATCATTTTCACAAAATGAAAAAGGGGATTAACTTTTATTCACATCATGTGCCGTGCAACATAATAACTCGTTTACTTTTCGATGGTGATTAAAAGAATTTGATGGAAACCATGATGGAAACAAACAAAAAAAAAAGATAACTTTTACAAAACGTATAATCCTCTGCAGGGCCGGCCCAAGGCAAAATGCCGCCTGGGGCGAATTTTAAAATGCCGCCCCCCCCTTATCTACCCTTCCTCTCCACCCCCTGCTGCCCCCCCTTATCTACCCTTCCTCCCCCCCCCCCCTTGTACTTACCTTTCAGCAGTCCTGCGGCGAGTCTTCCTGTTCGGTCTCGGTGCCGGCTTGTAATGCTGAAAAAAAAAAAGGACTTGGGGCGGCAAAAGTGCGCCTGGAGCGGTTGCCCCACTCGGCTCCATTGTCGGGCCGGCCCTGATCCTCTATTAAAAAAAATACAATACAAAATAAAATTAAAAATAAAATTACAAAATAAAAATACATAAATGCATCATGTAGTTTTGAATATGTATCACAATGAAACTCAATATCAAAAGTGATACAGTGAATTAAAATGAATTTGGTAAAATACTTATGGTTGTACAAAAGTAATTTAAAGACGTGACAATGTAAACAAAAATTCCTTAATTATAATAATCTTATAAATTATTTACTCTACTAATATATGTATATGTACTGTATTATATATATATATATATATATATATATATATATATATATATATTTATTTTTCTTCAAATAATTGATATAGTCTTGAAATATACTATAATTGAATTATTTAAATCATATTCTAAATATATACAATTAGGACTAGTATGTATGTATGTGTAATGATGGAGTCTAACAGGCCTCTAATATTTGCTTCATAGCAATAGTGACTGGTGATTTGTGGTAACTATTTTGGATAACCATTAAATGTTCTTTGATTCTCTTCTTCAAAGATCCTTTGGTTTATTTTAGAGTCTCCTTTTTATTTTATCTTTTCTAGTTTTTCTCGTTGCTGAACATTTAACTATTTTGATTTGGATATGTATGTCGGAGTGCCTCAAAATATATTATTATTATTATCTTTTATTTATATAGCGCCAACAGTTTACGCAGCGCTTAATACAATACATAAATTCAAGGGGTATGACAAGACGAGAATTGACAGACTATGACAAACCGATACATTAGGTGGATCGGCTCGGCTCGCAAGCTTACAATCTAGAGCGAATGGGGTGACAAACATAAGGCACAGAGAAAGGGTGAGAGGTAGTGTGGTGGGGTATAAAGTGACGCGTGAGAGGTAGTGTGGTGGTTGTATCAATGACATGGAGGTCCTAGCAGCTAAGATGGTGCGGCTTCTCTGAAGAAGTGGGTTTTTAGATGTTTCTTGAATGTTCGGAGGGAGGGTGAAGGCTGAAGGTTCCTTGGGAGTAGATTCCAGAGATATGGGGGCAGCCTGAGTGAAATCGGACAGGAAAAGGAAGAGGTGATGAGTGAGGAGGAGAGTGTTAGCCCATGGGAAGAACGTAGGGAACGAGTAGGAGAGTATTTGTTTATGAGGGGAGAAATGTATGGGGGGGCAGTGTTATGGGGGGGCAGTATTAGGGGGGGCAGTATTATGGAGGGCCTTATATGTTAGTACCAGGATTTAATTCTAAAGGTCATTGGGGGCCAGTGCAGGATTTCACAGAGTGGGGAAGAAAAAGAAACCTATATTAGTAGCCAATAAACTATATTTACCAAGGCAAGATTTTCGAAAACAGTCACGGACTGGACCTCTGGAACACCCGGCAAATGTCCGATGGACCACCGGCCGAAGGAGCCATACACTGACTTTACCAGAGGCGCTACGGCGTGTATGTATGGTGGCAGGAGCATAACAATGTAGCGTGTGGCCGCGCATAGCCAGCCGTAAGCCGCAATTACATCATCAGGTGATGATCAGGCTCTTCATCAGCAAAATATGCTTAGAAATATACGAAAGCTTATTTTTTCTTATTTATTTGTCAAGATAGAACTATTTAGAACATTTTATCCATGTGTGTGTATATTATATAGTGGTTTTACTAGAAAAACAAAGAGTAGATAAACACAAAAAAATTATTAAAAAAATACAATAATTTTATGGGCATTATTTACTAAAACGCAACAGCAGTTTGTAACGTGGGAAAAAATATATTTCAAGCTGGAAAATAATTGTGTATTCCCAAACTAACGGGGTCGTGTTAATAATTTTCTATTATATACGGATTATCCCGTTTCCAAGATAATGATGTGGGTATGATGTATATTTTAACTAACTTGCATTAGCTCAGCCTGCTTCATGATAAATCCATATTAATTACAATATCAATAGTGTAATGAATCTGAACTATGGGAATACTTAGTAATCAAAGTGAAATTAATAACACAGACTATCACAGCTGGGGAGGGTGAAAGGCAGTAAATGTTCTGTACATTAGTCCATGGCATAACCCTCTAATGTACGATGTGTGAATGAATACTGATTATTTCAGTAATATATCTGTATAATATATTCCATGCGATAAGAAAGCTTAATAGTGTTTTAAGCTTCAAAAATAAACTTAACCTGCAATGTATTAATTTATTTTAAAAATATATTAAAGGTAATAATATGGTTCGTTACATAAAAATACATAAATCCAGAAAAAAGAAAAAAAATTATTAATTAAATATTGTCCTAAAATAGAAAAAAAAATCTTTACGGACTCCAGAGACAAATAGATAATCTTATCCTTGATCAACAATTCATAAATTATATTGTTTTAACCATTGCATTGTAAAATGTATTTTTTTCCATATAAAATGAAAGTCAAATATATTTATTTTACATATATTGGGGACTATGCATAATAAGCAATGCAAATCATTCCATTGCTTTACTGACTATTTTTTTAAACCTTTTTTTCATCTTTTTTTTAATTTTAGAATTATATACCGTACTTTGTATCAAGTGATTTAACAAAATACAGGAGGGAAGATTATTTCAAATCTCGAACGTTACAAAACTCTATCATAATATTAAGTTAGAGAGTCAGAGGCTTAGATGGAGTGAAAGGAAGATTTACTTTACTGAGAGGGTGGTAGATAAGTGGAACGGCTTCCCAGCAGAAGTGGTAGAGGCTAATACAGTGAGGGGATTTAAACATGCATGAGATAGACATACGTATGTATGTACTTTGCTATGGTAGCCAACAAAAAACATGAATGGTAAGACAGCGTCTCGAGTAATGAAAGTCAACATTCCAAAAAAAAATAATTATAAGTAGAGTTGTAAAAAACTTCCTGGACCTAATAAAAATAAATACATCTAATGTATAAATTCTGATATAAAAAAAATAGAAAGCTGTTTGTTTTAATATATATAGATGAGAAATTTAAATATTGATATAGTATTTTATACTGTAAAGAGTCACCCGAGCCATGTACATGTACGGGCTCACAATATATTGTCATTAATGGGTTGTCCTTAAGGGGTTAATGCATGTGATATCTAAGCGGCCCCTTTAAATCTTTATGTTGTCACCCTTGCAAATGGATGGTTCAAGCTACTTGGCTTGCAAGACGTGTTTGGCCAAACCTCCTGCTGCCTGCATATCATTCACTCATCACCAGTCAGCTCCAGTGCTGGCTTGGCGAGGGTTACTGGGGAACCTCCGGCGCAGATGTGCAGAAAAGGCCTCCATTGATTCCATCATAAGATTTCAAAGGGAACACTTCCCTGATGCTCATTGGCTGCTTTAAATAGTGATGTAAAATGAGATCATGGAGGAGGTGCTGCTGTGCAGCTCTGGAGCTGCAGCTTCCTCTGAAGGTAAGTCATTAAATTTGATATTTTTCCCAGGCTCCTGGAACATGCATTCTTCTGCCGTTGAGGAGGCATGGGACATTAGTCTGTCCCTTTAACTAATTAGATTACGTATATATTCTGTGTTGCTCTAAACAGACCGTCTGTTACAATTTGCTGAAACATTCATATTTTCCATAGAATGTACACAATGCCAAATTTCAGTAGGTGGAACAGGTTGGATGTTGCCAGAATAGATCTCACGCATGTGTTTATCAGTGAAAGTCCATATTGCGGACTCCATTTAATTACCTTTGCCCAGTCTGCACGAAATACGATCGTTTGCACTTACATAATTCCCCAATTATGAAAATGTCGATTTTTTTTGACACAAAAGGCCTTGGTATCTGGAGAGATTTGAAAACCACGACAAAGAAAGAAGCCGTCAAGGTTACAGGAAGTCTCCGTCATGCCCATAACTTTTAAATGGTGTTTAATTATCAGTTCCCAAACAAATGTCACTTCGGCAACATGTCAAGAACCCTACCGCGGTGCCACCAGCTTGCGATAGGGTTTGCGTGCCTCGCTGCAGCTTGGAAAGCCGGAGACCTCCAACCGTTTTCTGAATGGATTTCACTTGAGGGTCTCGACATTGATTGAAAGAGAAGGCTGCTGTTCAAGCCCTTAGGCTGTCATCGGCAATTCACGCGGCTTCTGCTATACCCTTGATGAGAAAATGAGCTACGCTGTAGATTTAAGAATTTAACCCCTTAATGACAAAGCCCGTACGTGTACAGGCTCAAAATGCATTGTTTTCAATGGGTTTAGGGACTGCCCATTGTCCTTAAGGGGTCAACTCTGCTCTTTCTGTCGATAATGGATACCACGTACATTTTATGTACATCTGAACTTGATGTATTTTTTTCCCCATTTTTTTAAATAGTGATTTATTTTATATATAAATAAAAAAAAAATAAAAAAATCAATAAATATTGATAAAAATTTGAAAATATTTCTAAAAATGTTTTTGTTTTGTTTTTTAGACATTTTGGTTATGTGCGGCAAAAAAAAAACTAAAAAAAAAATCCATAAAACATTTTGAATATTTGCAAATTCATTTTGCGTCTTGGAGAACTTTTGTAGTAAAGAAATAAAATATGGTGAAATAAACAAATTCAGGCAGGAGTTCAAGATTTGTTACAAATAATGTGATAGAATTGATACTATTTTCGGTGTGTGGCTTGCTTTGTGCCTGTTACATTATGTTAGCAGGCGTGTTGTGTCTTTTGTACCTCTCCACAGTTGGCGATGTGCAGATAACATTATATTTGTTATTCTAAGCCACCCAAGGGTTATGCTCATCGACTTTCTGAAACATGCTGATCAGCTAATAAACTTTTCAGATATCCACCTGCTTCTTCTTGCGACGGTAACAGTTTGTTGCTGAAAACCTTGACTTTATTAGATATCACCAGGGATACGCAGAGATTGCTTATTACTTTCGAATCAGCTGTGAATACATATTATAGCAAGAGGGATGTCTGTAAAGGGAATTGCCGTGTTTGAATATAGAACATTAACCGTCGCACACATTGTACTTCTGTTTAAAAATATTTCAGAATAGATAACGCTTAGGTTAAAAAGCAGAATATTTTAGTGGAACGGCAGAATTATTGGTGAAAATCATAAAGTAGGGATAATATGTAACTGAATAAATAAACACTTACATAGATTTTGCTTAACCTAATAGACTGTAAGCTCACAAGATCCATTTCCTCATCTTCCTTCTGTACGGTATGCCTTAAAGTGTTAAATCCCACCCCAGGAGAGGGAGAGCTGGGAAATTGCCGTGTATGATAATAGCTCTACAGAATCTGCCGGCGCTCTATAAATAAATGCAATAAAATGTAACCAATTACAAATTATAAAACGTGAGAGGAGGAGAAACGCTTCTCTTTCTCCGCAAATCTGTCTGCATTATTCTGGCCTATCTGAGAAATTCTGCAAACGAAAGGAGTCGCGGGGACAGCCTCTCCACTATTCCTCCAATCGATGGAAAGGGTGTGCCCGGAGGCTCCGCCCTTTTGTGGAAGTGCGCCACGCCGGGAGCTCTCATTCACGGAGAAGCAGACGAAGAAAGAAGACACGGGGAGAAGTGGACGAAGACAGAAGAAAGAAGATAGAAGGCTGAAGGACAAGATGATGCAAGAGCTGTGGGAAAGGAAACGGGGACACAGAAGCAGTCGGCGGCGATGGGATTGAGACATTGGGAGAGAGTGTGAAAGAGTGTGGGTTTGAGAAAGCTTGAGAGTTTGAATGCGGGTGAGTGAAAACACATTTCCTTTCCCAATAGGAAAAGTTGTGAGAACCAAAATGTCAGGAAACAAAATTCGGATTTGCATGATTACTGTTACTCATTAAATTGTTTCTCCCCCATGTTAAAGTTGGTGATGGTTGTTGATTGGCCGTGGAATAAGAAGGGAGAGAACTTCTAAATAGTTAACTGACTACACATGGCTTTAAGTATCCAATAAAATATTATATTAAGGATCGTGTTGAATGTAAAAACTCCTGAATTTCTTCTGTATCAGCCACTGAAATAATGTTTGTGAGACTTAATGTTCGGTTTCTGGATTATGTCTAAACTGGGGACAAAAAAAAATAAATATATTACTTTACAACTGCTTTCTTTTAATAAACCAATACAGAATCTTAATTTCACAAAGACAAATTCAGTTATCAATATTACTGGGGTTTAAAAAATGCATAATATATATGTTTTTTCTCTTAGAACATTAGAATTCGGAGTGTCAGTGGATTTGGTGCCAACATGCACCTTTAACATAGAATCTGCCGGCAGATCCGCCCCATTTGGCCCATCTAATCTACTTATTATTAACCCCTTATGGACAACGGGTTATCCTTAAACCCATTAATGACAATGCATCGGGAGCCTGTACATGTACAGGCTTTCTCGTGAAGGGGTTAAAACTCAAACTTTAATCGGTCCTTGATCTTGTCTTAAATTCAGGAGCCTAATTATGCATATCCATAGCTGCACCCCTCCCCAGGCCAATCAGCGGCTTACAGCAGGGCAGTTTTTTTTTTTGTTGAAAAATGCTCCATGATTTTGCAGCATTAACCCTATAGGCAGCTTCAGGGACAGAGTCAATGTTTCCACTGCTGCACAATCGCTCCAAGGCTTTATTTCTTCACCCCAAGTCAGCTACCAATAAAAAGCTGAACTTTTTATCGTGGTAAAACGAAAGGAATACGGAAATTGTAAAAAAAACAAAAAAAAAACGTCCCGGTTTCCCCAAATTTTCCCAGATCTCTGGCACTCAAAGGGTTAAACCATTTGATACTCTCAAGTTGTGGGGACCATCTAACGGCAGATATGGGATATGTGCTATGTACATGCGCTGAATTAGTGTTGCCTTAACAAAATGGCCACCTAAATCTTTAAACTTATTTTTTTAATAGAAATAACTAATCAGAACTAAATATATAGAAACATATTGCCAACCATAATACATTCTAATTTTAATACTTTATTTTTATTTTATTTATCTAATTATGCATAATACATTTTTTTTCCACCCAGATTGAAAGTTAATTAAGCAGGTGTATCCACATCTGTACCGGTTGAGTCAGGGATTAAATGTTTTGGATCACATATACCGTATTTGTTGGTTATTAATCATTAAGCAAAGGATTTCACTCCTTGGAGTACATATTGCTAAGGCATAATTTTTTTTTTTATCCAATAATTTAAAGAAATGTAATTAAAACCAAGTTTTACAATTAATTCTAAACAGGTGAGCACCAATTCCACAGATTATGACTACAGTTCTACAGAGGCATTGATATTCATGAGAAATATTTACTTAATCGTGAATAAATAGTTGGAAATTAGTTTTTTTTTGGGGGGGGGCGTAATACGAAAATAATGATTATGGTAATATATATTAGTTAATGGTTTTTATCAAAGCCCAGCTGGAAACAAGCAACTAAAATACCATTATGTCACCCTGTTACTGCTTACTGCCTTCCCTATCATGATTAATCACGTAAGTGCGAAACGCGTCGAGCTGCTTGTTTTTTGTTCTGCTTTAGGACTCCATAGTTTTTTTTTCTCCTTATTGTTGTAGTCCCTACTATGACCCTAGTGGGCAATGTCTTTTTTTTCTATTTGGGAAGGTTCCTACGAGATGATGTCATACTTTAAATATGTTTCATGGTATTCCACGGAAAGCTCCATCCCTTTCCCTTTTTTGCTAGACAAATCAAAGCTGCCGGCTGCCAAACATTTGCAGGGAGAGTTGAAACCAGGAGGAATAATAATAATAATAATCGAATGACATTGAATGGGGGAGGCTGGGTATAAACCAGCATTCCAGCTATTAACCCCTATGTACGGGCTCAAAATGCATTGTTTTCAATGGGTTTCGGGACCGCCCATTGTCCTTAAGGGGTTAAGTGCTTACAATACCTAGGTTATAAAACAGAATACCATGTAAGGTTTGTGACACCCCATGCATTTCACTTTAGGGTGCCCAGTCGTCTCCCCCTTCATGGATGGCCTTCAAGTACAATAAAAGACGTTGTGCACCTTTAAGAAACGGCCTGCAGGATTATGATGTCATATCACGGCAGCCCGTGTCTTAAAGGTGCTAATCGCCTTTCCATAGTGTAAATAGGCTGGTTGGGGAGATCCTTCTAACCGGCCCATTGTGCAGCGGGACACCTTGATCGTCTAGGCCAGAATCCGTCCCTGGGTTTAATCCCTGTAGGACTCCCATATGATGGATAAAATTCACATGTGTATAGACGATGATGAGTTGGTTGAGTTGGGATGAGCTGTCGAGGCTGTTGGTTGTTTATTTGGCTTAGACAGGTTGCTGGCTGAGGGTGTTAGGAGGACTGCTTTTGTAAGTAGCATACGAGGGAGAAAGTCTCACGGAACAGGGAAGGGACTTCCAGAGAGGGGGTACAACACGGGGCAAATTCTGAATGCGGAGTGAGAAGGCTACTTTCTACTAATCGGATGGCGGTATCGAGTTCCTGGTCTAGTCGCCCATTTCTCCTGCTGTAAAGACGACCAATCAGTCGTCGGTCTCGTCTTAGATTCAGGAGCCATATGCCGATCCCATGCGTGTTTAATACCCTCACTGTATTACCCTCTACCACTTCTGCTGGGAGAACGTTCCCCTTATCTACCCCCCTTTCAGTTGCTTTCAGTTGTACATATTAGGAGTCTGGAGGTTGTAGAATGTAACAGTTCCCCTTTAAAGAATGAACATATTTTAAATTGCATCACTGTACATCATGACAAAAATAAGATGAAATATCAAAGCCCCTGTAAACTAATGAACTCCACACTAATGTTCTTTTTTCCCTGGCTCATGCATTTTCAAGGCTTATGTTACAAATTAGTGCCCTGATAATACACACCGATAAATAGTTTGCTGTTTTATTTCCCACATATTTTTCTCTTGTTTTCTAATAAATGTCAGAGGTATGTAATTTAAATTATTTCAAAATTTACAGATAAGCTGCTTACTGGGCTCTTTTCCCAATTACATTGTATTGCTATATTACCGAGACGTTTCTCACCGTATAGATATTTCATTGGACTACGGGGTAAATTACCGAGAGTTCATAGATAATTCATTTTCCATAAATATTTATTTAAAACGAATACAAGTCGTCGCGTCAAGCTGGCGGCTAAATCAGGTTGCTCGGGCAAACTCGAATTGAGTTGGACGGAATTGAGCACCTTGTCTATTCATTGTCAGCTACGGTTCAACCTGATACGACTGAACTGCTGTCAATAAATAATAACTTGTCTACTCAAGGAAAGTTGAAGTGGCATAAGAGGTCCCTTCGTTGGCCCACTTTGATTCTGAAGCACAAGTCTTTGAGAAGCTGCAGCAGATCCCGCTTGATGTGATGTCACATACAGGTGAGTATTTCATTTGGGATGTCGGTGACCCTGCAATGTCTGTCCTTTATTGACTTTACTGCATCTCTACAATCCCTGTTTGTTTTATTCACGAAGTTAAGGGTTAACTCCAGTCACATGCCCTCACATCAATAATTTGAACTCGCATGTCTTCGCCTGAAACTTGCAAAGTACTCGCCTACAATAAAAAGTTAAAAATAAATTTGCTGTGGGGTGTGTGTGTGTGTGTGTGGGGGTAATAATCGCCTCTCCTCTTCCTCCAGAGTGGATGATAATTAAATAACCCCCTCTCTCCCTGCTCACAAGGGATTAAATAATAGTAGACACAGACACCCAGCTGTGCCCCCTCGCCGTATTAACCTTTACAATTTTTTTTTTTAAAGAGTTCTTCTGGTTTTTTTTACTTTTTAATCTATCGTAATACAAATTTAACTGCATAGCAAAGGAAAGTTAAACTTGTATTTGAGTTCTGGCATTTTCAGTTATGGCCGTTGACTTAAGATCAGGCCAGTGAATTTTTTTTTCACATTAAAACTACCGCATGTTCTTACTTTAAATATTCCTGTCTGTCTCATGAACATATTGCTGCTTCTTTTACAAATTGTTTTCATTTATTAGGTCTCAAGATAAACTAATTCTAATTCTAAGTTTGCTTAAAACAGGCATGTATTTTTCCCGGAATTTTTTTTTTTTTTTTTATTAGATTTAAGATTCTAATTCTGGAGATCTGTCGAGAAAAAGATTACGTTGGCCCATGTAGACAGACTACAGTTTTCTAGGAAATATCTTGATGTCAAATTTTACCGCAAGGATGGTTCTAGCAACAGTTTAAAACTAACTATTAAATCTCGATTGGGGGGAAAAAAGGACTTTGGTATTAGGATTTCTCAACTTAATAAAGTAAAATGTTGGCTTTACCTCTGCTGGATTAGTTAAGGGTAACTCATCTTCCTCCTAAACCCAGCAACATATTTTGGTCCTGGCCACCTAGGCCTAGGCCAAGGGCAGTAAATCAAGGCAGTCCATCTGCCGCAAAACTGGGTGATCTGCCCTTCCGTTGTGCCGCTGCGGACATGGCGCACCAGGATATGACATCATACCTTAGTGCTTCACAGCGTGGAGGTGGAATCTGGGGGAGCTTCCCTGGGTAAGGTCTAGGTTAACACCAAAGATTAATATGATGCTGCTTTAACCCTAACATGAAGCTGTTTCTGATGTTCTAGAGAAGGAATAGCCATAACCGAGATCCTTGGCCTCCTTGTAAGTCTTTCTCTCATTAGAAGCTACTCCAGGGCTTAAAATCCAGCCTCTGTACTGGTCTAAAAAGGAAAGGACTAAATAGTTGGAGGGAAGCTCCCAGGGAAGTCAGGACAAAGGAAAGGCTGGTGGAATTAATTAAGGTTTTACCCACCATGGGTCTAGAATCTAGGACTATTGTAGCAGAGGAGTTATTCTACTTAATGAAAGCTGACATGTGTGGCAAAGGGTGGAAAAACTACCATATACATTATTGTCTTGTCCCAAAGTACCTTCCATTCCCCACCATAACAAAAACTGTCTGAACCAATCAACAACAACTGGAAACTTAACGTTATCGGACAGATAACAAGGTGGAGCAGTCATTATCCTGATCCTGAAACAGGAAGTCAAGGTGGCTGCTCCGGTTGTGTACACTCCCGATTTTGTCATTCTACTGTTTTGTCTGGCTGAGCTTTAGCTATGTCACTTTTTTTTAGGGACAGAGGTAGAGCTTGGCGGTACAGTGGGATCTCTGGTTACATTCTCCGGTGTCTGGGACGCTCTACCTTCCCAGCTCTACCCTTCTGGTGTCCCAAATTGTTGGTGGTAGAAGTTAGGAGGTATTCTAATATGCTGTATGTTGCTTATTGTAATCTGAAATAGATTTATTTAGTGTACAGAGCCCCACAATATAATTTTTGGGAAACTTTTAGAACTATTGCAACCCGTGTCACCAAAATACCATCTCTCACTCAGAAATGCAGCGCTGTCTCTCTTTCCGTTCTTTTTCTGCCCAAAATAAAACCTTCTGTTTTTATATATATTTTTTACCCAATGAAGGCTCCTATACCAGTCTCTTATAACATTAACACACAAATAATGCAAACATTATTTGTATGTAAAATAATGCATACATAAATAAAATATTAATATTTTCTGCTACTCAAAAAAAAACAAATGAGAGCAGCAAATTTAAAAGAATAAAAGTTATGTTTCATAGCCATTTTAATGTAGTAACAAAAATAAGTGATGTAATGTAAAGAAATTTTACTTTACTCAGAGGGTAGTAGAGGAGTGGAACAGCCTCCCAGCAGAAGTCATGGAGGAAATAAGGGAATGTAATTATGCATGGGATTGACATATTGAAATATATATATATTTTTAGTTTTTATATATATATATATATATATATATATATATATATATATATATATATATATATACATATTTTTTTTATTTATTTTTTTTTATTTCATATATCGGTTAAAAAAATATATTTAATCAATTCAATAAAAGTTTTCTCAACTAATTAATATTTTCCATAATCACCGATTCCTAATATGGACATTAAAAAAATCTCATCAGAATATTCTAAAGTTCTAAAATGCTTTAAGAAGCATCAGACTATTGAATAAAAAAACAAATCTGCTTATTCGTTGGCAGAAACAGCTTCTTAGGTTTTTTATAGATTGATGCAAATGTTACATACAGCACCTTCAGTAGTGACTAATGTTCCCTATACCTTTTTTAACGTAGATTGAGAGCCGTGCCCTTTGGAAGAATTACTTTTTAAAAAGGTGCAGAGGATGTGAGATATGTTGATTGATAGCGCTAAGCAAGATACACAATTTATTCAGAGATAATGATATGTTCAATTTAGGCTGAAGTTATTGCTTTTTATATAGAACACACAATGCATAAAAATCCAACCTTGGTTTTTAGACTTTTAAATAAACCTGTACATCACTTTTAATAGTCACTTTGGTGTATAAGGTCTAAAGGTTGCAAAGATGTTTGCTACCCCAACCATCAATTCCTGAACCTACAGGCATATTTATTGCGGTGTATTGTAGCGTGATGATTTTTTTTTTGCTTTTTTTTTTTATTATTATCGGGTATATAAAATATCAATTATTGGACAAGTTGAGCTGTATCTGAGCATAAAACAAAAAATTAATATATGCTATAAATGGTGCAGCAGTAATAAGAGTTCATAGACAAATATCAATGTCCCCATTGGAACAAAGAAAAGTCCAGATAATAAGACGTCTAAGCCAGTCCCAGTTTTTTGAGGGGCAGTCCTGATTTTCCAGCACTGCCACAGAGTCTTGGGTAGCACTGGCCAGTTGGGGAGATCCTTAGGTCTTCCCTAGCGGGTCCAGGGACATGAAAGCGTCATTGACCTCCACTGTAGTTCCCACTTTGGCTCCCATCGTCGCAAGGTGACTATTTGGTCAAGGGGTGTGGGTGGTCAAACCTCCTGTTTTGTCTACTGGTGCCACTACTCTTCACCTACCTCTTCCCCCAGACATAACCCAATACCAGTGTCCCAATTGGGTTACCGGAAATATCGTTGGTACGGCATTGAATTATAGTTACCTGAAAGGCTAACCGTAGGAAGGTTCTATCACAAGAAGGAGCCTGTATAATATATAATTAAATTGATGAGATAACATTTAAGAATTCACTCTAATTTAAATATGCATTATGCATAACCATAATCAGTCTACTAGATATGTGGAGTCATTTTTTGTAGATATTTTCATAACCGACACTTTCACCAAAAATACTCCAAGTTCAAATATAGATAAAGCAATTATATATTCAAATCAATACCCATTTAAAATAAGCCGGTTCCTACAGGGATGAGTTTCCTATATTGTTTCCTTTCTATCAATATTTAGTTCACTAATGATCTATTATGGTCATTCTCCTCGTTTCTAAGTCATTAGAGGTCCATCATCGATCTCAGCTGGTAAGGAACATGTGGTTATGCTGTATTTTCTGGGGAGCTGTATATTTCGAGCTCCCAGACCCCACCGAGGGAGCTTCTAATGCAGTAAAGAAAGAACAGGGCCCCATATAATGTATATGTTAAGTCAGCTCATCTGGTTGAACTATAAACTGCTATGTAAGTGAAAAAACCCAATATCTTTCCTTAGTTATGTAATTGAAAACTAATTATATGAAGTACATTTCACATCAAGCAGTCTCCCCGGGTAACGTTTCTGCACTGTCGGGGCCCTTGATGGAGATAGCGCTGCTCTATTAAGAGTGTAGTGTGATGTTACTAGTATCTTTTGTAGGTTGGGTGTGTTGACGGTCTATTTAGACAGCCGGTGACAGGCACATGAGCCTCCAGTCACCTTTCTGCAAATTTCAGGGTCACCATCTAGCCATGAAAGAAAAGAGCGAAGAACTTCTACAAGCAACCCTTGGGTGAGATCACAGGACAGGGGGTGTCTCTTCAGACAAACTCTCATTACTTCCTGAGTAAAGTAGCTCTTTAGAGCGGGCAGTGACCAGGATCCTCGCCAGGTCTTCTTCAGGAAAATGATGGCGCTATATAAAACAATGGATACTAATAATAAAATGCTACAGTATTATTTATTTAGGTTTCATCTTTTAGCAGGGAGAGCAGTCTCATGTCAGGCTCTGGGGCCTGCACTCTGGGGCACCTCTTCTCTACTCCTGCCTTCGAAGAACATTTCAGGGCTCCGTCCACATCCTTCTATAAAAGCTCCGACTAGTAACAGCAGAGGGGATGCTAGGAGGATCAGTCACCTCTGTGGTCTACATAGTAACTGGAGGTATGCCAAATACCATGGTTACACTGTCATTGGAGGACGGGCTAGACACGTGTGGGGTGGGGCTAGCTGTACATGGGGGCAGATCTAGCCCCAGGGAGTTTCAAGAGAGAAGAAAGTGGGAGGGGAAATGGACAGGAAGTGGGCCTGACCAAACACCACTCCCCTGACTGGACAAAGAGTAAAATGACTCGGAGACTCTGGAAAGTGGAGTGGCACCTGGAGGCTCCAGGTCAAACATGAAGAGTTCCAAGGGATGGCGGTAGGACTCGACTCAGGCCCACGCGGAACCTTGTCATTGAGGCCTCCCCATGAGTTTCTACAAGTCTGTTTACGGGAAGGTTAACACCAAAAGGTGGTAGCTCACCCGCATTAAGTCTGAGGCGTACAAGCAGAGCATCTAATCTGGAGCTGCAGTGACATCTCTACACACATCAACTCGTCCGACATTCTTTAAAAAAAAACAACACAAAATAAAATAGTAGAACTACGTCGTAAAATGCTGGCGTGCTCAATTAGCACAAGCCTTCTGACACATGCCTCTTAGATTGATATTTGCAATTTTCACTTTGAAACTGAACTTGATGGTTAATAAGAAGGTCTGGGGCCATCTATTCTGTCCTGGATCTTTTAAAGCATCAGACCCAATTTGGTCGTTGACCTTCGTTTGTACTCAGGTACCTTTTAAATCTCTGACAGGTAATTTTGTGAATTCACTGCCCTGGCTGCAAAAAATGGGTTTTCGCGCACAAAATTTGCCTACGACACCTAAAATTTAATAATACAGCGATGTAGCAATGTCCAAACATTTAGTACATTCGTTAGGGCACTAAAAATTAACAAAGCACCTAAATGCAAGAAGTGAAAAGAGTATCGAAAGTAATAGCAGAATTCCTACTGATCTTTCATAAACCCAAATTATTTGGCCCATCTAGATTTTTCTGCTTTTAAGGCTACACCGTTACTCAGTCGTTGGTCTTGTCTTAGATTCAGGAGCCATATGACTATCCCATCCTTGTTTATATGTATTAACTGTATTAACCTCTACCACTTCTGCTGAGAAGACTGTTCCACTTATAAACCACCCTCTCTGAATTTGGCATAGCTACCCTCAAGAACATTAGTCGAGACTGAATGCTTGAGGGTCAACCAGGAATTCCTAACATTTGCTAAGGGACATGCACACATATTTATACCCCCCCCCCCGACATATAGGGCACAACAGTACAACTCCCTGGAGAAAACTACATCAACAAACAAACAAAGGTCTCAATGGACAAGGAGAAGGATATTACAATGGATTCCTTCCTGACACCTAGCAGCCGAGAGGAGGTAAAACAGTCTAGTCTTACAGGAACTGAATGTTCTTTCAAACCAGGGAGAGATTATCTTAGTAACTTAATGATAGTAAATACTAACAATAGCTGGTGCTAAGAGACCTTTGCAATAAAACCAAATCCCCCATAAATTTAACCAGGTGCAAACAGTCTGACAAAAACCCTTATGAAAACAAGGGTAACCCAACTTTATCTTCGAGCTCCACAGTCTATAGAGTCTCTAGCAATTGGAAAGGTATGGCACTCTGTACCAGGGGGAAGAAGTAGTCCCAACGGACCCCTTGTACCCACCTCCCCAAAAACAGGACCCCTTCCATGAGCAAGGCCCATAGACTGTATGGAGGAGGCTGGCCCCCAGGTGCCTCCAGGAACCTTCCTTGACACTCTCAGTAAAGTAAAACTTCTTTACATTACGTCAGTTTTATGGTTTTATTGTTGCCGATCTTATTAGGTTTCTTGAGCAGCAAATATTAACGAAGGTCCTTTAATAGGTCAGAGTTAGATCAAAACTGATCATATCATAGTTCAATCACTAGTCATTAAAATAAACAGGGTCCTACAAGGCTGGAATTCTTTTTCCCCCAGATCTGTTAAATTTTTCATTGTGCCAGCTTTTAGCTCGTTAATGATTTGTTATGACAGTTCCAATTGTCACTATCTATTCCATAAACATATAATTAGCTTTCTTTTCTTTTTTTTTCTTTTCTTAACGCAGCATGATTTACTTTGAATGGGAAATAGGCATTACCATTTGCCAAGTGTTAATTGTGTATTTTCCATGAATATTCAGATGGACATTGAGTGGCAGATAATTAAAAAGGCCCAACAAATTTGCCTTCTGTACTGAATATACAGTCTGAATCTTTCTCTGCGCGAGGGAATACGTCTGAATGAAGAAAAAATAACATTATTTGCATTTTCTTTTCTTCTGCGTTTCAAAAAAAAAAAAAAAAAAGTATCTTTACTGAGATATTTTTATTGCATACAATTGTATAGACAATTAGTGCCGTTCAAATGTGAACCCAAGCACATTTTTTTACGGCTTGTAGAAACCAGTTTTGGCCATTTATTTAAAACAATGGAGCAAAAAAACAGGAAGTAATAAAACAGGAAATAAAGGCTACTTCCTGCGGCATGCGGAAAAATGTGACCTTACAGATACTTAAAGGTCTGCCAGTATTTGAATGTTCTGCGTTTGTAATGATGAAAATAAATAAATAAATGCGTTTTAAGTGTGTATTTTTTCTTCTTCCAGGAGAGGTCACTGAGGTCTCCTGTTGCAGTGCAAGTCTTGACATGGTTGATACTTTACTTTCAGGTGTTGCGATTTACTTGAGCGATCTAAGATGTCGGATGAGACAGGAAAGAAACACTTTGGTTTTGTGTCTATTTTTTAAGAAAATGAAAGCAAACACTGATCGGGTACCGCGCGGATACCTATGTCGGCAATCACCACGGCAACTGCATTGATTTCTCCGAATCCTCCCAGACAATAAACATTATTATGTGAGGTCTTCAGTGCACTGTGCGCAGGATAATAGAAGCATTCATGGAGCGAACAGAAGACTCCTGTGTCAAACAGTGACTTTATTGGAGCCAAAGGTCAAGTCGGAAATTTTATTGGCGTCCTCCCCTGGCGCAGGGAAGCACTTGATCGAGGGCTTGAAGGGTAGTCGTCTCACATTTTGCTTGCATCCTAAAATTCCCCGCCATGGTACATTCTTTAAGATGCCTTTATTGGTGCCAAGGGTCAGTGCATAATACTTTCAAGGAGAGGTATTTCTGTCTGTCATCTTCCCACCGCAGACCCATAGAACTAAATACTACCACCTTAAAGAATAAACCTGTTCAAGCTGTTAAGGTTGCTGTTGCACTTCGAGAGTAAAAAAAGTATCGTATTAGGTATGTTTCGTTAAGTAAATAAGCCATAGAGGCCCTTGATCCCAGCACTTGACAGCTTGTGGGTCATGCTAACAAGATTAAAACATAATGTATTGTACCATGAATAAATGAGACGGACAACCAAATGGATTTTGAAAAGGCCACAGCTTTATTTATTATAAAAGCACTGTGATACGTAAAACTTTATTTGAATTTTAAACGTACATAATGTTGTAACTTTGTAACCTTCATGACTTAGGTTCCCACACTTCACCCCATGGAGGTTACTACCACACCCCTTAAGGATAAACCGACATCCTTTCCAGACAGCTCCACCTCCGTCCCGTCACCAACTTTTGCCGTGCACCCCTACCACGAGCCGTAAACCGCACTAGCACGTGGCATAAGCACAACGGCCCCCTCATTCCCTTGGGACCGTACCCGTGGGAAAAGGCCCACAAAACTTGCCAAATAACCACGGTTTCCATACCTCGGATGAGAAACCACCCAATTATAACCAGGTACCACGAATAAGTATCCTAAAAACAGCCAACCGGAACCTCAGTTCCCCCCCAACGAAGTCAAGCAGCACCACACGTGCCCCAACCGAAAGGAAACAAACCAGAAACAGAACACGAACAACAGGGCGGGCGGGAAACTTCTTCACTGCTTTCTTGATTTAAAAGAGGAAGGCCACGACCCCTGATCTTCCTTAAATAGCCAAGTGGCCACATGCCCCCTTGATTTGCCTAGGGCCAGTCTGAGGTCAAGCCTGACCCTTATAATAATCAAGTCCGGATCATGGGGCCCCTCCTGCTATTTGTTGTGTCTCCGGGGCCTACTTTATTTTCTTCTCTGCCTGATTTAAAGGTTATACACTGTAGAGTTTTTTGTTACTTTAAATATTCTTTTTATATTCTGATTATTTTTAACAGAATAGTTTTGGGGAGTTTGAATGTAGAGCAAATATAATGTAATATTAATGAAAGTCAGACACATATCAGTCTATTCACTAAGAAGTCAAGTGGTCATACCGACTTGATATCAGCCATACATGATAACAAATCATATATTTACTTAGATACAGGTTGTTTATGACTCCATGCAACTTTAAATTTTGTGACTTGCAAATGAGGGCATGTGATTTAAATGACTCTTTGCATGCCCTCACCTGCAGCACATAAAAAGGCAATTAATTAATTTAAGAAATTGTGGAAACTAAAAACAATTATATATATATATATATCATTTTTATTAAACAAGGGTCTCCAAGCTCCCTACTCACTAATGATGCCCCCCCTCCCTTTATACCATCCTGTGTGTTAGTGTAATCTATAGGGCCATAATACATCCCCATCACCTCCTGTGCCCTGCTTAGGGGGATGGGGGTTAAAATATATTATAAAGGTACTGTTGTTCCACTGTTCTGCTTCTTTTTGCTGTACGAAATGATAATAACATTAATAAAAAACAAGTTATAAAATATATTCAGTAACCCAAAGGAATGTATGGATGAATATCATCCTGCGTATCATCCTGTGCCTACTGGGGTAGGAATTATTAAAGTGTAACGCCATGGGCCCAGTCTAGTGCCTCACTATATCCTTCTCTGTCCTGTTAGAACGTGGGGAATCATTTTTACGTTAAAAAAATCAATTAAGTAATATCAACAATCAGCAACTACAGGAAGCAATAACCTGAGAACAGGAAGTTGGGATGGCTGCTTCCATTGTGTACACCGACAATGGTATATATATATATATATATATATATATATATATATATATATACTGTATATATTGCTAATTTTAATCTGCGAACACCCATATATAGGTTTGTTTAGTATACCGAACTGTTAAATCTTATATTTGGCAAAAGTGACACATTCACTAGCCTGCTAAAGAGCCGTTAGGGCTAGGGATTAAATAAAGTTTTGTCATCAGTTTCGGAGGTGATTACCTTCCTCGCAGTATCATTACAAAGTGAATTAGTAGCAATTCATTCGGTGATGGTAGCCTGAGGTGGTTTTCGGCTGAAACATGGCTCTGATAACAAAGTTCTGCAATGACACGACATTATCATTGTTGACACTGTTCTTGATTTTAAATTGCAGCGCAAGTAGCAAATCTCCATTTATTTCTAGCTTTTTTTTTTTGCAATTTCTTCATTTTTGCCTAAGTGAAAAAAAAAACAGAGTAAGGCGATCCCAAGCCATTCAAATAGCATTAACCCCATTTATGTGCCAAAAACTGTTAATTTTGCAGGACTTGTCTACTCAGTATGAAGATATGTTGCCTTTGCTGAGACATATGCTTCTTCTGAAGTTTTTTCTCAGATGGAGCAGGTTTCACATTCTCGCTGGTTTTCCTTCTGCAGGTGTTTTTTTTTTGTGGACTTTTATTTAAAATTGAACGAGAGGGTGGTAGATAAGCGGAACAGTTTTCCAGCAGAAGTGGTAGATGTTAATAGAAGTGAGGGAAGTTACCAGAAGCTCCGCTATTTTGGTGGAAGTTAGCCTGGAGGCCTGGGAAGATGCGGATGAAGAAAGAAGAGAGAAGAATTAAGAGAGAAGACACAGAAGATAAAGAACAAGAGAATAAAGAACAGCTCAATCCCTATAATTAACTAAAACAAGGGCAATTTTACATAAAGTTTGCTTTTACTGCTTACAAAATATGCGTTGATCTTTCCGGAGTTAAAAAATTTGGATTCTGCACATGAAAAGAAATATATACCGGTACATAGGCATTGTCTGGAATGCCACTTTAAATAATTCCATAAACTGAAATAATTTTAACTTCATTATTTGATTCCAAATTATATAGAATCCCAAAACATTTTTTTTTTTGTGTGAAGAAAATAAACTGTAGAAAGTTTTGGAAGAGAGAAGCCTCAGTATGTTCATACAGAAAAAAAAAAAAAAAAAAAAGATCAAGGTTACATTGGTTAGAATTTATTTATTAGATACCGGACATGCCCTTTCTGGCGCAGTCTGGAAATGATGTATTTTATGATACGCTTCAAATCAGACAAGACAAGTTGACAACACGTGTAGTTGAACATCCTTGAGTATCTGATGGGCTCGGGGGCTTTGATGTTATTAAACTGAATTATTATTATTAAAATATATAGAATGTGAAAGGAATTAAATGGTGAAATTGGATCAAAACTGAAATGTATCACTGGAGACATTTGTAGAAGAGCATTGTCAAAGATGCTGAATTATATGGATGTCAGAATGCCTTTATAGAAAGAGAGAGAGAGAGTATGGGACTTTCAGAACTTTTTTAGTTTTTTATTTGTGAAGGTTAAAATTAAGAAAAGTAATAATACATGTTTGTTAATTTATTTACTTCTTTCTTTACTGATAAAGCCCATTTGAAACTGGTATACGTTAAAATATTTTTTTGTTTCCATCTCAGTACAGTACACTATTAAAAAAAAGCAATAAATACACAATAAATATATGTTCAATGCCCACCCTATGCATATATGATGGGAGCAATAATGGTAACTTCCTGGATTTGTAAGAATTTAAGGTGTAACATTTTCCAGGTAATTACACTAAGTAAATCCCATGTTAACATTAAAATAAGCAATATACATGTTTTATGTCTAAAGACAGATAGATATAGTAGATACATGTTAAAATTATTATTATTAACATTATTTGTGCACTCTGTTCCTGTAGTGTTATTATATATTATATATATAATATTATTTTAGTAAAAAAATATGATCCGCCCCCCAAGGCACAATATTGAACCTTTAACCTCTGCATTCAACTAGGAAGTAGATGGGAGAGCAAAGCTGGGGTCTGTGCATCCTATAGGATTTTTCAACCTTTAATTCCCATGAGCAGGGGAAGGGGGGTCAGAGGTTAAAGGGGTTATTTGAAATCATTACTCCCACCACATGGTTAATATATCCCAGGGATCCTCCTCTAATTTTCCTATTATTTAATTATTTCATTTTTTTAAATATATATTTTACTTTAGTGGGGGGATGGATTTTGCAAGTTACGAGTGAGGACATGCAAGTTAAATTCACACACCCTTGTCTGTAACATGCTATATTTAACATTGAATGCTGAGAATTTTCAGATAAGTGAATCTGTAATTTGTCTTGTGAGGGTATGGCGTCAACTCAACTGAGCACTTGGCGTTTTAGTGATTAGACCCATATACGTGTAGCTCACATTTTTTTCCAACTTGTTTGTGGATCTTTCCCTATATGCAGGTAAAATATCCCTTTTATATGGTACCCATTCTCTCCATCTTCTTGTTGACAAAGATGATAAGATGTATTCACTGACCAGTTATTTTGGTTCCACCCCTTCAATCTCTTTTTTTTAACTCTATGTGCCTTCAGAATTGACAAACAATACAAGTTTTGGTATACAATTTTAATTATCTTTTTACGGGGTTCCTTAACCTACTATAAATCAAAGTTAATGAATGTCACTAATTATTCACAACACTATAAAGTATCCTCAACTTATACATCTAAAAAAGTATGTGACAAAAACCTACCCTCTCATCTCAGAGACCCAGCTACTTTCACCTCGGGTCATCCATTATGGTCTTTGCTGTCCATTCTGGTGGACTTGAGCTCATGGTATCAACCATATTCAAAAACATAAAAAAAAGGATCCAGCTTAATTTCTATTTCCTATGCAGGTCTGCAAACCACACTGAAACATTCTCTCCTACTGGGAACCTTGTCTTTCATACAGATCATCGTCGTCCAACTGAAGGCCCATCAGCTGGAGGTGGCCATCAAGCCTGTATGTATGGACTCCAAGCACCCTGAAAATTAACTGAATGTAGAAGTTGTCACAAATAAGTAGCTTAATAATTATTTCTTCATTTCTTTCATGGACATATGGTAATCATGTAGTTACCTCATGTGTGATATTGTGTAACATTGGCATGTGCATCAGAAATCTTGCTCTCTGCTGTGCGTGAGTGTAAAAATATCATTATTTTAGTATTAGGGGGAAAAAAGCTACAGGAGATTGAGAAAATATATTAAATAAACTCATTATTGCATGCAAAGCAATAATGCTACATATTGTAAGAGATAGTAAACACCTTTAGCATGACTAACAATGAATATTACATGAATTTATTAAAATAAAAATTAATGGAATCTGGAAAAAGTTTAAAAAAAATTGTTGTAGCCTTCGTTGGTTCTCTTTCCCATTCAAGTCTTCCCTACAAGTTCAAATAATATTTTAGATTTTCTTGATCCAAGGAGAAATCCGATTGCCTTTTGGAGTCAAGAAGGAATTTTTCCCCCTGATGGCAGAATTCGAAGTAGCTTAATTAGGGGTTTTCTTGCCTTCTTTTGGGTTAGGTGGAAGGGTTGAACTACCTAACCGAGGGGTAGGCAATCTTCGGCTCTCCTGATGTTGTGGACTACATCTCCCATAATGCTCCTACAGTCGTAATGCTGGCAAAGCATCAAGGGAAATGTAGTTCACAACATCTGGAGAGCTGAAGATTGCCTACCCCTGGGAGATGGGAGATGCATCTATCTACTAGACTCTCCTTAGAAGCTGCTAGACCCTGGTATCTAAATATATTTTCTGGAGAGACTGGTTGGTTATATGTTGTATTTCAGACCGGATTTGTCCTCCTGAAGACCAGAACCAAAAATGAATTTGGACAGAATCAGATACTGGAAAGGAATAATTAGAAAGGCTAAATGAATATGCACACAAACTTCTGACTAATTTAACCAATTAAATAGGATAAATAGCAAAAAAAAGTAGATTGCAAAATATGATCGGTATTATAAAAATATGAGCATTCTTAAATTTTACTAAAAGTCTATGACTATCTACCAATCTTTTATCTGTTTGGCCACACACGAGCATACGCGACCCACTTTCAATCATTCAAAGATTAAGAGGGTTAAACAATTTAACAAGCGTTACATTTAAATGCATTTTTAATATCATGAAGTCATTCTGATGAAATATCACTCGAGAGTCTTCATTACTGAGTTCCAAGAGTAATGTGTTAATATCCGAACAGATGGCAAAGCTATTGGATTGCAGAGAACCTCTAGGGTAAATCGAAGCGCCACTCCTGAAAAATCATCTTCTGTCAACCAATCAATTGAATGGATGGTCCCTTCTCTCCCTGTCTCCTCTGACATTGTTACTAGAAATTCTCAAGCTGCAACAAAATAATAATATTTTTATTTTAACAAAATAGGTGATTTGTGATATTATTATTATTATTATTTTCCATCATGGACATAAAGGTTTATTGAAAATACATATAGCTTGTACAGCTAATTATTTTTAAATTATGTAGTGGAAAGCTTTCCCGGTTGAGAAGATATTGTACTTTATAACAAATTACCAGTGGGCCTTAAAATTCCATAACATTATTTAAAAAATATACTTTTTTTTTAGAAAAAAATTCAGAATAATTTCTCTAGTCTAGCATGAATGGGTGATACCGGTAGAAAGGTAAATAAGAGTGTTGTTGGCATAGAGGTGGTACTAGAACCCAAAAGAAGGAACTTTTTTAAGAGAAGAAAAAGATCGATAAAAGTTGAGGCCCTACAACTGAGCCCTAAGGCGCACCAACAGAGAATGGTCGGGAAGAGGAACAAGTTCCAGAGAAGGAGACACAAAAAGCGCAGTCATGGAGGTAGAATTTGAGGAAAAAAATATAAAACATTTTTCCATAAATAAAATGCTATAAATGGGTGCTCACACCCAACAAAGCCAAAAACATGCTGATATGACCATCCATAGGAATAGCAAGTGGATCAGTGCTTCTTTGGGAACAAAAGCGCCAAGTAAACAATACATACAGCTCTTGCCATAATCTGAGAAGCCCCATAATTTGTACAGCGAGCACCCTCTCCGCCTGACAAAGACCACAACCCAACCATCGCAAAACCTATCCTCAAACAGGTGTGAGTGATCATGCTGTTAGCCTCTGTCCATGGGGATAACCCAATCTTGCTCTAAAGGACCTCACCTTGTCCCAACCTATCAGTCCAACTTGTCCTTTTTACTCTATTACACTTAACCTTGTGAATCTCAACCAGAAAGTCGAGGTCATGAAGCCCCTCTACCCATATTGGCTCCAGGGCTCCCTATACAATACAACTCCATCTGTTGACTTGTGAAGAGTTCAAGTAGAGAGAGTGAACTATGTTACTCTGCCAAACGTTGTTTGTTTCAAACAAAAGGCCCCCGGAATTTATAGGACAACCTCATGAATGACCAAGTAAATTGATTCTATAAATAAAATACATTATTCTCCTTCTAAATGCCTTTACTCTGTGATATAAATATTTATCAATAGGTCACAAAGTCACAAAAGTCTTTGCAAAGCCACGCAATCAGCCACTCCACCAAGGCACACCCTCGAGAACAAAAGTGCCAATTTAAATATTAGAATGTATATATATATATATATATATATATATATATATATATACAGCATAGTAAATAACAAATATATATCTCCCTCCATTATCCATATATATAACACTATATACAGCATAGTAAATAACATGACTTTTTAGAGCATTTAAAATGTACTTCATTGCAGTCCAACAGAGCAAGATTATAAATTCCCAGTGTGTCCCAAAAATGACAAAAAAATAAGAATAGCGGAAAGAAAATAATTAAAAATAACAATGCGTTATGTATCTAGTGAAGAGGCACACGCTTATCTAAAAACACCACTGCTATTATATTTTAAGAACAAAAGGCAGAGTGAAATTACTTTTACAAAATAATTTTGGGCTACCCAATAAGTGTTTGTCAAGAAAATGAATTAAATTACAATAAAAAAAAAATTTGTTAAGTGTGTCATTTTGTTTGCGTGATCAATGGGAATAAAAAGTAGAACAGGCATCGTTGAAAAACAATAATAGTGTAAAAATTTCAGCCGTGGGAAAATCGTAAGCAAAATGAACGCAAGGAGGAAAGTCTCAAAGAAGTTTGCACGTAATTATCGCGTAGGACTCACCGCCGCACCTCATATCCCGTAAGGAACGAGCAATAAAGCGGATATGGGATCGCTGCCAGGGTGATTAAGTCAGAAATTGACAGTTTCTGTTAGCTTTAAGAAGTATTGCGTTTTCTCTCTTATTAACTGAATTAAATTTGTTAGATATTTATGCACTGGTTAAATGGTCTTTTTTGCCAAAACTGTTGGATTATGCAACAATCAGATTTAGTAAAAAAAAAATAGATACAAAGGATTTTTAAAAAAAAAATCAGTTAATTATTAAATTATTAAATGTGTTAAATGTTAATTTATTAACCCAGATTTTAATTTGTATATGTAATATTTTACACATCATAGCATTAATAATGTGAATAATAATAATTATTATAATAAATAATAATAAATAATTATTTATTAATAATACAGTTTTTTCCTTCAACAATTTCCTGTTTTGGGGAATGTTTTTGTTATCAAGTTTTTAATCAATAATAATAATAATTATAATAATAACATAAAAGGACAATTGCCAGAGAACATTCTGTAATTTTTGATGGTATATTTTTATTCCGATATAAAAAGAGATTAAATATCCTTGTTTTGCATAAAATATACCACAATTTAAAATGTATGTTAATATAATGACTACTCAGTTTCACAAATTTTAAGAGTCATCGTGTTAAATAACATTAATGAATTTCATTAAATTCAAATTGATTTAAAAATTAGAAAAATATATAAAAAAAAAATTACTATTTTACATTAATTATCTTTTACTTTTATTTGAATCTTAATTTATTAAAAAATATATATATTTTTGTTCAACATTCTTTTTTTTGCAGCGAAAATAAAATAGTAGAAGTAGTCAATCGGAGTCAATTCTTCAACATAATCTATACACGTGAAGATTTTAATACCATCCGCAAGGATGTGGAAAAACGTATGTCAATAAAACCCCCTCTTGAGAACGGTGAATTACGTATACCGGGTTTCTTTCTCCTCACAGCATGATTTCGAGACAGAAGCATAAATAATCGCGCAGAAACACGGTACATGTTCTG
The DNA here is from genome assembly GCA_029215755.1 of Spea hammondii. Classification (NCBI taxonomy): domain Eukaryota; kingdom Metazoa; phylum Chordata; class Amphibia; order Anura; family Pelobatidae; genus Spea; species Spea hammondii. Next base: position 184,197,625 of record JARDYJ010000001.1, on the reverse strand, counting down.
CTTGTGTTATTTTCTTCTGGCTTGATTGGATAGGAAACAAGGTGAGGTTTTAAGAAGCCGCTGAGCCGCTTGTGGTGGCTCAGCCAGGAACGCGTGTCTCAGGAAAGACACTGAATGCAAACAAGGGCAGAAAGGTGGCCACGAGCTGGGGGAAAAAAACAAAGAAAGCCAGAAAGCCGGCTATGCCGACATTATTTGTCCATCAGGCTCACAGTTCTGGAGATTCTGTTAAGACATAAAAACAGTTCCTAGACCCAGACTCCTAGGAAGGAAGCTAGAAATACTAATATGTGAGACAAATGTAGACATGGGCGTCCATATTGGGGGGGTTTCAAGACGGGGGACTTGCTCCCCCTCTGGAAATTATCCCCATCGATCAAAAGATAGAGGCATTTTGAATAAATACATTGTCTATCCTACTGAGCATCGAGAACATGTACAACGGCAGGGGTTAATCTGCTTCAAGTTCTCCTGCCTGCAATTTAGTTGAAAAACCAGGTCCGCCACCACATGACCCGCACCGGCAGAAACTCCGAGAAGGAGTCGCAGTATCCGCCTAGACATCATATAATGATCCCCGCTCTCCAATCCCTCCTTCTCCCTGTCTAGCCTTACCTGTAAAACCTCAAGCTTTCTGCAAACCACCACCGTGGCGCAGTCTCCAGGACACGTGTAAGAACTCAAACCCGTATTTTGTACTGGACAAGTATGTCTCCCGGCCACTTGTAGATTGGATTTCTATGAGTTTTTCCATTTTTGTTATGAACTAGTAAGATGTGCTTTTGTATCCCCAAGAGAATATACTATTTCCTGACTCTAGTTATTATTTTGTCCCACCAGAGGCGTAACAGACGTCACATTTCAACTGGCTGTCGCTCCTATTTTGTATCGTGTGAAATCCAATTCTACAATGTATTGAGCCTACTGTTTCTACATCTAAGACTGCTGCCTTTGGCTCTTCATTTCACCATTTTTTTAAATTTTTTTTTATTGCTTTGTGGATACTTTGTATTTGTCAATGCAAAAAGGTGAACAAGGTTCTCCCATGTCATAGGGCCACAGTAGATACCAGGCCCCCAGTCTTTTGCTTCTGGGGCTTCACTTCCCATGGGGTGATATGCAGCCCCCTTCCTTCCCTTTCCTGGCCAAAACCATAACGGAGGGCTATATTTTCTAGGATCCCCACGAGGCCACCAGCCATAACCTAGGGCAATTTAAACAAGGAGTGAAAATGAAAACAAAAGTGGTGCGTTTCAAGGGTTTGAGTGCTACATTTACCAGTTGAGCATATGGTGAAAAAAACCCAGTGCCCCCCCCACACAGTACACCACAGTGCTAGTGTCCTGGTGGACCAAACCATTTAGCACCGTGGGCTTCAGATAACCCACTCAAACTTTCAGAGGCTTACATGGAATGGAAGGAAGTTTGACCTTACAGAGAAGGAATAAGGACATTTGCATATGCATGAGATATGGCATACGGCTCCTAAATCTAAGACGAGACCAACGACTGATTAAAATTAGATTCTTTACAGCAGGAAAAACGGCCGACTAGACAGGGGGCCGAATGGGGCCAATCTACAGGCAGATACTACATTTCTAATTTCTAGAAACAGCAAACAGGTGTAGTTGGACAAGAAAGACCTTTAAAAAAGCATCACGCATTTTAGTGCCAATTTATATCTTTTTTTTTTTTTTTTTTTGTGTGTGTTTTTTTTTGTTGGTCATTTAGCACACAGCAGTCTCAACGCGTACAAATTGAGTCCCTTTAAGTTGCCCCGGTATTATTAATTATTCTGATTGGGTAGCATGATATTTGTGCAAATTGTCCTTCTAGTATAACCTTTACAAAAATCTGCAGGGAATTAGAGCCATCAAAAGAAAATGCGTGAATTTTTTCATTTTTTTTTCACTTTCGCGAAAGATTAGATTATATTGTTGTTAGAACATACTCTGTCCTTTGCATAGTCATTTAATGGAAGAATTACAACATTATCTGTAAACTAATAAGGAGGATACAGATTTAGTCCTCCCATGAGTGCGCGCAATTAGAGTATTACGTCTAAACAATGATGGAATTCATAATTGCCGCAATGAAGCTTTGCATTGTTATTCATAATAATGCAAAATTAAACCAATAAAGTATCATCAAGTACCAAGTGAGAATTTGTGTAATTTTTTTTCTTATTTAGTTCAAGTAATTTTGCAACAAGAGTACAATAAGTTTAAGCCAATTAATAGAAAACTTGGCAAAATTATATAAAAAAAAAGTTCTAATGGTTTACAAGGTTTTAAGAGTTTATTAAAAATGCTATTAACTAACAATGGGAATTTTTAGAAAAAAAATTATGAAGGAAAACAAACTGTTTGCGATGGATTTCCTTTTTGCAAATTAGATGAGCTAATGGACAATTAATAGTAAAATATATTTATGGACTTTTATATAAAAGGTGGGTGGAAAAGCCATTAAAGAAAACTCAAATGAGAAACATTTTTGATTTTAAAGTAAAAAGTTTGTGAATTAAATGAAATCTGAATTTCATGAAGCATACTTCTTTAGAGATATAGTGTCCTTGCTACCAAAAATTGTTAAGCCATCATGGAGTAAAAATATTTATCGGCATATCAGACCCACATATTCATACCTGGGAACTCTCCGGGTTTGCCCGGAGATTGCCGAGTGAAGCACCGGTTCTCTGGTTCTCCGGGTCAAGACCCGAATCCTCCAGGTCGCGGGGTCTTGACACGCCCCGCTCCCTGCCCATTTTCCATTTAAATGGGGGTGTTTCCCGCTGACATCGGCAGGGAACACCCCTGATGTCAGCGGAAACGCCCCTGACATCAGCGGGACCTCCCACCGACATCAGGAGGACCTACCACCAACGTCACAGGACCGCCCGCTGATGTCAGTTGTAATATTTCTCCTCCTATGAAATAAACGTTCCTCTTGTACTTTGTTAAATCTCTTTATGTGTTTAAATGTCTCTTCCCCCGACTCTCTCTCTCCCATCCCCTCTCTTTCTTCTCGCCCAGAAGCCGGACATATTGAGATCTCTTAGTCTTTCCTGATCATTTTTATCATTCAAGGAATGTACAATTTCTGTCGCCCTCCTCTGAACTCTTATATCCTTTTGGCACTTTCAAGAAGGGGGTCCACATCTGGCCATCTCTTATGGAGAGGCCTTAAGAGTCTTCCAAAAAACCCAAATACAAATAAGTTCAAGGGCTACCACCAAACAACGCTCATTAGCTCGTCCTACAATCAGCCCAAGTATGGAAGAAGAAAAGGCTTAAAGCTCACCACAGAAGAAAAATCTCAATAAATCAGACTAATTGTCCCGCAAGGTGCTCCAGAAATGGAATGTAGCAAACTCTTTTTTGACCGAATTACCAAAAAAAACCCAAAACACATTTTATGCATAAGATTCCTTTGGGTTCTAAAATGAAATGATTTTACACCTATATCGATTAATTCAGCAAACATTTTTTTGGGGGGCAGAAACTTATTTTTTTCATATTCTCATTAGAATAAGTACAACTTTGCTTTCATTTTTAGCGTAAATTATAATGTGAACAGTATTTAGGTAGTTTAATGAAATTAACGACAATGAAATTTCAGAAATATTTGTCTTTCTTCAGAAATTTTAATAATAATAATGAATTTATTTAAACATAAAAGTAATATAAAGTAAGGGCTTTCAAAGAAAATTGGGAGCATATAGATAATTACTTATTTAAGGTCACTAAGGGGTTAAACGTTTTCCTGTTAAAATGTGGGAAAGCAGAGCTTCTAATGCATCTTGTCTGATCTGCAGAGGTTGTAACATCGAGTAAGTCTCATAGGGGTTTCGGGGAACCTCATTAGAGGTCCTTAAGTTGAGGTCTGCTTACTTGAGCGGGTTTTTTTTATTCATTCTTGCGGCCGCTGGGACCAGGGAGCTGCTATCCGGCTGGCGGGTGATGGGGCAACCTGCTAAGGACTAGTGATTTTCGAATCTATTTGGTGAAGTATATTTTGTTATATCTCCGAAACAAGAGACCCTGTTATCCTGGGAAAGGATAAGTCAAATGTTTGTTTTCCGCTGAAGGGAACATGCAAACCCCCTACCCTCTCATTCTATTTAAAAAATATTTCAAATAAAAATATATATATTTTTAATAAAATGAACAGAAACGCCCTATTAAACAAGGGGGCTGATGATTGCCCCCTTCCCAGTGTGCAGTGGAGTAGAGGGAAACCTATATGAGAAGGTCTGAGAACCCACATATAATGCCTCTGATAGAGGCCATAGAGGGGTTAAATATAGAAAATGATCTTATTGGTGACACAGAGCTCATCCTGTGACTCCCCGTCACCCCTATTCTGTGCCTGGTGGGATGAGTGGTTGAAAATATGAAAAATATTTTATTAAAATAAAATAAAACATTTTTACAAAATAAAAAATCAAGCTGGTCGCCCCCCCCAAAAAATAAAGAAAAAATAAGATAAATAATAATAATAAAATTATAGCAGCTGATTGTAAAACGGGTGTTGGTTGAATAGGAACATGTATATCTACCCCCACGCTGCCAACAGCCCCATGGACTTGATGGTCCCTACTAAAATTAAAGATTTAATACTTAATCTCGTAATCTATGACCAGCCAGGAGAGTCAGGTCAAGCCGAGTACAATGGCCTCAGCGCGGGGTTATGCAGGACACATCGCTGAACAGGAGGACCCGCCAGAATGTTTGATCTTTTTTATTCACTGTTACATTACACAAAATTTTCTTGCAAAATCCTAAATACACCGGCATAGTTTTCCGCACGTGCTCCATTATTATTTCTCAATGGAAAACACATAAATATTACACTGAAAAGCGTAGCGTTCATCTCGTCCATGGAAATAAGCACAGCTTAGACAAAAAAAAAAAAAAAGACATGAAAAGGAAGCATTATTCATCCTCCGCAGGAAGCGGCGTCCCACCTTCCACCGAGAGCACAGCCATTGTTGAGATGCATCGCTATTGTTACTCCTTTTCCACTCTGTTAACTTAGTATTAAATTTGCAACCAAAGGACTAAATGACACATGACCCGATATTAAGAGTCATGGGGGGGGGCGCTTTCCAGAGTCACAACCGGCTGCGGCGAAGACACTACGGTGCGCCAAGTAATATGTCATGCCCTCTGGCAAGAAAAACAGCATTGTATTCATAATCAGTGAATCAGCTTCTCGCCCTGCTGAGAGGACAGATTAAGCAGTAGAGAGTCCAGCTGTGGTAGCAATACGCAGATAGATGCTTCACTCTGAATAATATCACAGATGCTACCAGGTGTTGTATTGTCTTCCTCAAAAACGTTCCGGCCCCCTAATAACGTTACAGCCTAATGTGAAAGCTTCCATGGGTTAGAGTTGGCTGTCAGATTCTAATTCGACAACTAATTCTTTAGATATTCAATCAGAAGCTTGACATGACCAAAATGTAAAGGGTCCTAGGATTTGTATTATAGAAATTTGCAAGCTGCTAATGATTAAAATGGCCCATATAGTCACATTACCAAAAATTTATATTGGTGGAATTTGTGGCATAAATTAATTATTAATTAACCGTATAAGCTTTTAATTTCTCTCTCACATTCTCTCATTTATTTCTTACCTTGTTCACCAGATGCTTCAGTGTCCCTGTCTCCTTTCCAACAATTCTGCTTCTTCTTTCCTCTTCTTGTTCTTCTGTTTTCTTTCTTTTTCTGCTTCTCCCATCTCCTCTTTCTTCGCCTCCTTCTCCATGAACCTGGCCTCCCGGTGCGCTTCCATTTTGCAGAGGTCCACTGAGAGGCCAAAATAATCCAGATAGATTCATGGAGAAAGAGAGGTGCATAAACACTTCTCTTTCTCCATGAATCTATCCAAAGTGCTGCCAAAGTGCCACCTGGATCCCAAGAACCTAATAAGGGCCTGCTTTGGTCCTGCGACTACAAAGCTAAATTCGGACATATGAGAGAGGGAGTAAGAGAAAACACCTGGAGTGCACAATGAGTTATGAAAGGCAAACATTGGCAAGTTTCTGAGCTGGCCCTGTATAATGCAAAGTTAAATCAATGAGATGACTTTCAAGGGAAGTTCTAAATGCACAACAGAACCTTGCTTAAAAGAGACCTTTACAAAAGCAGGTCCATAACTCATGGTTAATTTGATGACATAAGATCACAGATCTATCTTACCCAAACCATACTTTTCAGCATTACAAACACCGGAAGAGGGGCTGTATTTTTCACCAGGTATGGTCAGAGGTTTGGCCAAAGGATGTGTAAAGTAGCTATTCTGCTAAATGAGTAAAAGACTTATAAGAAGAATATACTGTCAGCACCGAGATACTCAACCCAGCAAACATTCTTAGTGCGTAGAAAAGTGGGGCATCAGAGGAGGGAACTGGGGCACAAAGGGACTGACCACATTTAACAGGTACATTTGGTAGGTATTTTTATTCCACTTCTCATTTTGAGTGAATAAACTAATTTTGCTTGTTAAATGTCTTGGCATAAAGAGTTATCTATTTATTTAAATGTATTTATTGTAAATAAAAAAATAAATGTAAAAAAAAATGTAAAAAAGGGAAATTTCTGGCTCCCAAAACCAATGAAGTTCTATTATTCTTATAAAATGCCACCCAGTATAAATAACAAATATTCTGTTAAATTCAATTTAGAAGCTTTTGCCAAATACATTATAAGCTGAATTTTACTAATATTTATTTACTAATATTTACATTTTCCTTTATAAATGCAAAATAATATGATTTATATGGCAACACCAAAATCAATTGAGAACCAGGAGCTTATCAGAGCAGCAAATACAACATACAATCGTGTAAACTGATCAGCATAAAACATGCATCCTCATTTTGGAGTTTCTCGTGCGCGGTTCATAGAAATCCACGATTCCACCTACTCACAGCAGCTGCTCAGACATAACCCTGGAAATGTAATGCCAAGAATGTAAAAATGATATAATTACTTACGCGGAACTTTAAACCATTCCACGTGAAGTAGTAATTATGAGCTTGACCCGCCATGTATAGATTAGCGTCTGTCACAAGGCACTGTTCCGAGGAGAACATACAAGCATTCCGTCTTGTAAGGTGAAATTGTGTATGTGTAACTGCTCATAATTTGACATTTAGACCTTATTTTAAAAGCAGGAAACTTTTTTTTTTTTAAATATTATATTTCTTTGTAGATTCAAAAAATATCAATGACCCCAACCATGGCAGATGATCGACCTCTACCCCATTAATTGTTGGCAGCATGGCGGAACTGGTTCAAATGACAAGGGGGTCTGGGATAGCATAATAACTTGATCAGGCTTGTATGCAATGGGTTAATATTAAAATGATCTGATGTATATGAATCTTGATTTGCTAACCCTCTGCGCCTCTTCCTTAAATATGTACTCACGGATAAATACTTGTAATTCTTATTTTCCCTTATGCCTTAAAATACATATAAACACCCATGCATGTATACCTTACTTACTCCTGATATATAAATATAGTTTATTTTGTAAAGATTTGTTTATGTTTTGACTGATGGATCTTGTGATCCATGTGTTGTGATGATTTGTGATCTGGTGTCTCATTTGTCTCAGTCTGTGTGTTTTCACTTATAAAATATGGCTATAAAGTGATTTAAGAAAAAAAAACTAAACATAAGCTCACTTGTTACGTTAAGGCATCTCATGAAAGGTGCATCTACAATGCTTTAAATCCTTATATGTGACATAGGTTTCACCTGAGGATCCAGAAATGTATAAACCCGCAAAATGTTGTCGTTGGTTGGAACATTACGCTCCTTGTGTTTTAATTGGCCATCAACCGACAGTCCAATCAACGAAGGCTTCGAGTATATAAAACAAACATAATGACACATTCTAAAATGGAATCCTCGATGCGCACGTGTAAGCAGTGCACTGCAGTAATAAGGACACACATAGTCAATGTATTGGTCAATACCTCTCAGCATGTTTGTCTCTATGCAGTGTTCTTTCTTGCAGACGTCACTTACTAACGAACACGCTGAAAGATCTATTACTGTACTTACACTACTCCCTGCACCCGTCCTTCACACTTCAATGGGTGATCACTATAAATATTCTGATAAGCTTAGTTCTCTCCTCGATCCTCATAAAGCAGGCGGAGGGTGGCAGATGTATCTGCGTTCACTACAAGATCCATATTGATCCAGCTGAATGATATGAAAAACAAACTATGAACTATCAAGCTGGATATTGGAAGTCCTTGCATGTTAGTGTATAATCTAATGTCTTCCATACACAACACAAGCCATCATTAGTAATTTACATGGGTTCATTATCCACATAACCCAATGTAAGGCAAATTATCGTCCATCAACTGGATTGTGTAGAGTAACTGTGATGGAATAGCTATTTACCTGAACTTACAATCATCTCTTCTAGAAGTTTCTTAATTTATTTAATCCTTGTGCTCCGGTGATACCAACTATGCCAAAAAAGTGAGATATGATGGATTTATTTGGGGTTCACCCTTATCTGTTGACCCTCTATAGTAAACTTGTTGGTACCTGAAACAATGTGGGATCTGGAAAAGGAAAGGTATTTGAGATATTTGCAAAGTTAACAAGTTACGGAAGTTCACTAGGAGGCCACCTGGTTCGGGGCAAGGAGACAGGGACACAGAAGTGGCCAGCAGTGAAGGTAGGGAGACATTCAGAGAGAGCATGAAAAAGAATGAACAAGAACCTGAGAGAGAGTGAATGAGAGCGTAAAAGAGCATAAGAGAGTGAATGATGGTGAGTGAGAAGGAATTTAATTTCCAAATGTAAAAAGCCCTCCGATTTTCATCCGAACTGATCATGCAGAAAACGAATGGACCGAAAACAAAACTAAAACTTTGTCCGACTTGTTTTTGCTCCAATGGCACAAGTCTAATATTGACCTTTTATAATCAGTTATATGGCAAGTGTCTTTACTTTGAAGTATTAGAATAGCTTAATCTTAGCTTTATTTTATTTTTTTAGAATAGGTTAAGGAGAAAGGAATCCCGTTATTTTAGGACCTTCCCATTTTAGAAACATAAAGGCAAGATACAAGTAAGAGCATTTTAGATTCATAAGATATACTCACACTTTATTTTTTAGGAATAGCTTTAGGTAAGGTAGTAGTTATCAGGCTAAATTTTTTTTTTTATTTATTTTTTTTTACTAGACTTAAGTATTTCATGTTTTGGGTTCTGAATCAAGAAAAATACGTTTTTTTGAGAATCGCAGACATAAGAACAACTTGTAGTATCTCTATATGTTCAACCCCCACCTAAAGTACAAAGGAAGATTGACAGTTTAACCACGGAAAAAATCAAATGCATTATTGTCATTTATCTGTATCTGTCTGTATCAAGCGTGTGTATGATTGGAACAGCTTCTTTATAAAAAGTCTTTCCTGAGACAAGTTGTCTGCGTACAGTTGCAAATGGTTCCTGCCAATACGCCTCGTTAAAGATATTAGCCAATAAACACAGACTATGCTGAAGAGCACCTGAGACAGGCAAATGACTTATCCAATGACATAGAATTGTGTAATTGTCTCCCTTTGTATTTTGCTAATGTAATTAAAGATATGTTTCAGTACTGTATGCCGACGCGTTTCGCTGTAGTACACGATTTCTTTAAATGTGATGGGGAGCCCCACTGCCGACCCCATTCTTCTGCGACAGCAAGTGAACTTGCAATTAAGAACATTCATCCCACATTCTGCACGGAGAAAGGTAAAAATATGGAAGAAAAGACAAATGGTTAAACTTTTTTCAAAATTAGAAATTCTGTTACATTCAAACCTCACAGCGATAAATTAAAAAAACTCCTTTTTTTTTGCTAAGCTAAAAAGTCTATGACATGGCAAAAAATATATCCATTGTGTGAAAGTGTTTGTTTTTTTCCATGACAATTTTAGATCCCTTCTGGAGCAGAATCATGATGGTGAGGGCTTTTAGAGATTAAGAGCACCGTGAGAGCTCGGAAAGTAGTATCTTGTTGGCTGAAATAAAAGAGACTTTAAGTAAATAATTGATATAGGAAAAACAATGCATTCTAATTTGTTTCCCAAGACATTTGTTTCGAACTAGTTAGAATTAGGATGAGATCCTAATTAGTTTACAGTGTGAGGCAGTCCAAATACATTTTGAAACTTTGGTAACAAGTCCAAAAAAATAAAACACAAAACTTCAATAAAGCTTAAGAAAAAATATTTCTTCTAGATTTTTTTTTTTAAATGCTTAAACTAATAAATTGGAATTTAAATTTAGAGTAAAAACAAAATACAATCTCTAGAGCGAAACACACAACCAAATCTGACGCTCAAAGTGCTGTAATAATTTCATTTTAATTGATTAAAATATAATAAAATAATAATAATAAAAAACATTAGGGACTCAATGAAACCAATATATGTATAACGTTTGCTAATTTCCAATCTTCTGGGACTACACCGGTTAACAATGATTGGTTAAAATAATTTGTTAACGGTTTTGCTAGTACACCACCAAGCTCTTTTAATAACTTGGGGTGCATCCCATCAGGCCCCATCGACTTATCTGCCTTTTCCTTAGACAACTGAAGAAGAACCTCCGCCTCGATTAACTCACACGCATCAAATGTCTCCATCTTTTTTCGTAATTGAGGTCCCATTCCCTCATTTTCAAAGCAAATTGTAAAAAAACAATTGTAAAAAAATATTATTTGAGGCCTTCAGCAAATTCTTTATCCTCTTCTACCTTCCTTCCTTCTTTTGTTTTTTAATCGAACTAATCCTTGTTTTACGTTCCTTTTCTCATTTATGTATCTAAAGGACATTTTATCTCCCTTTTTACCGACTGTGGTGTTTTTTTTCTTCTGCAGGGGTTTTGGAAGCTCTACTAACTTTGCCTCCTTCTGCCTAATCTTATAGATCTGGCTATTTTTCTCACTCTGGGTTTTTTTTATAATTACGAAATGCCAACTTTATTTTTTTTAATTTTTTTACTATTTTGGCCACTTCTGCGGAGTACAGCGGTGGTTTCTCTTTTTCTCCTGCCTAATTCAATAAGACCATTCCTTTAAGGTGATTGCTTCCATGCTACACAATTAAAGTTGGTTTCAAATACATTGTACTGATCTGTAAAAAAGTAGAATTTGTAAAATGGACCAAAAAGCCCCAAGTTAATTGATATTTTTTATTGCTGCATGGCTGTTGCTTGAGATATCTCATTCTTCTATAGCTTTCACAGACCTTTAAATTCAAATCTGGATTTTGACCTGACCTGACCTGAGCGTCGACAACTTTTTATTTTATTTTTATTTTTTTACTTTAGACTGGGTAACAATAACGGTAAAGGTTCTCAGTTATTCAAGTGTATTTCAAATTCCACTTCACGGAGCGCACCAGCGTACACAATGCAAGAAAATCCTGTCACGAACACTCTTTGAATTAATCAAAACAACCGAACAAATCATTGATCCACCTGGGTTCTTGCAAGGATATCATTAAAACCTGCACTCCTGTGTGCCCCAGAGCCGACGTGTGAACCAGAGCCTGGAAAACAAAGCTATACCGAAGAATTTTTTTTTTGTTTTCAGTGGTTAGTCTAAAAAAAAAATCGTATTTTTGGCCGTACGGGTTCTGTTTGCTTTATTAACCCCTTAAGGACAATGGACGGTCCCTAAACCCATTGAAAACAATGCATTTTGAGCCCGTACATGTACGGGCTTTGTCATTAAGGGGTTAAAATAAAGATGGTGCGCGCAAAGAAATGAGACGCTAAATAATTGTTATAAAAATAACTGTTATCAATGATCAGACGCCAAATACGCTGAAAATTCTTAATTATTACAGGTCTTTTACACAATAGGGATGCATTAAGTCTGGACTAATGCTCTATATACCGGACGGTATCAAGACATGAATATTAGGCAAATTTTTTAAAAAGTAGACTGTCCCACAAAAAGCGGGACAATTGGGAGGTGTGTTATTATGTAGGTGTATTATCCCAGACCTTGAGTTGTTCAAAAACATATTGTACAAGCCTATAATCAGAGATATATATGCAGCTGCCCCTTACCTTTTATTGCAGCCATCGTCAGCAATGCTGAGCATCAGGATATGATGTTGAATCCCGGCGTTCTGCGTGGGCAGTGCGGAGTAAGATTGGTATGAAGGCTGTGCCAGCTAAGCACGGTGCTCCATGAGCTATATCAACCCATTACAAAGGAGGTTTTTGACCCCCCCAAGCGCCACAAGCAGAAGACAAGGCCATCTGGCACTAGTTGTATGGTTGAGGGGAGTCCATGTTGGCCTAGATGAGAATATGCCACTTCATATGATATGTATCTACTGTAACTCACTAAAACTGAGTCAAAATGTGTTGGATTCGTTCAATACAAAATATTCACCAGACCGTATGAAAAAATATTTTTCTATGTAAGTACGAGTCAATATATTACATTCTTTAACATTTCTTTGCCGTATTTTTTCCCCAGACGAAACATACATTTCTGTAGATGAAATATTTGAAATGTAATAGTTTTTTACAGAAATGTATTATTTATATGCATGTCTGTGCTGTCTATAGGCAAGAGGTTCTATAACATCTTATTTTTACATATTTGGAGTCTTCAGAGGAAGAAATGTATCCTTCCTATATTGTTTCTGTTTTGTTGGGCTTAATCCGATGTGACTTCCCATGCGTAGGACTTTGATACTCAGAAGACAACCTGTGCCGTGGTATGATTTCAACCAAGAGATTATCATTTTGGTGAGACTGTCAACGCAGACATGAATGGGAATATTTAAGATTGACCGCCATTATAGAGCAATAGAAGATATTTCGATGACGAAACAAACCTCTAGAAGATGACAACCTCCGATGACTAAAGCTAAAGGTCTACAAAGATGAGTCTTTGTATTGCAATCTACATGTTCATTTTTAAAAATATCACTGATAAGAAGTGATTGTAGTAATATTTAGTATTATTTTAAGGATTCGATGCTCTCTTTGGCTTAACCATTTAGCCGCCTTAAATGTTGTTATAAAAGAGGGTAATCTATGAGGACCATGCCATGGTCATTATCTTGGTTGACATTTCAATGAGTTTTCTTCCTTATATACGTAGATATGTACTTATTATTATTTATTAATACTTCAAGAAAGCTCCATGGATATCCCAAGATTTCCTTAAATTAATTTACTAGTTTTATTCCTAAATATTTAATTTAAAATAAATTGTAGTTATTGGCCCTTTCGTACTTTTGGTTGCTTTAGGACTTAGTCTCTTTCAAATTCCTGGTCTAAAAGTAACATATTTAGTTCTGCTAACCAATTTTTTTTTTTGTATACCTATCCAAATACCCATAGAAAAAATATTTTTGGGGGGACATTATAATCCAAGAGATTATAACCTTAACAAAATACTCTTGATATTTTGCCATGAATATTGAAAATATATTCATATGTTTCATACTTTAATGTATTCAATAGATTTCAAGCTAAAGTATCTCCCTATTGGTCTCGTCAGTATATGAGTACAGCCTCATATCCTAGAAAGCACAAAAAAGCCATAAACTGGCTGTTATAGAATAAATATTCTATGTATCTGGCATCAAGGTTATCTGGCTAACAGTGTTCTACTTTATTGTTAATCATTAGAAGCTTTTAGACCAGGACTAGACATTTTTATAGCACTCACAGCTAAACATTGAATGGATAGCTGAAGAGGCAGATCATGGAAAAAAGCATAGTTTGGGTTATAAATCCAGTCTTTGGAAAGAGGCTGCATAATAATGTATGGTAGGAGATTCTTTTGTCATTATACTTTTTTTTTTGCCCAAGATGAGACAAAATCACTTCGAAACTGCATCCGGAACCAATGATAAAGCGGAAAAAGCTTTTTCAAGTTAAACATGGGAAACCACACATTTTCTATAGGAAAGAATAACAAAATGAGAAATTGGGAGTTATTATAACTAAATCTTTTTTACCAGGACAATAGATGGGGAAGTAGATTTTTTTTTCTAATTTTAATAATGTAATATAAGAAAACTTATTTCAAAACTTAGTAACAGATGCTAAATTTATCTTTAGGGAAATAGCCGATGTCAAAACTCCTCTTAGGTGTATAAATCTTTATAAAAGCAGCTTTATTCTGGGTGCTTTCTTGTACGTGGGGACCTGTTTCGGGTTTGAGTCTCCGGGTGAAGCACTGCTAACCCAGGTCTCCAGGTCACTTTTCTTTTTCCCATGGCTGGGAAAGCCTCATATAGCTATATCTAGCCCTCTCGCACTATGCCTACTTTTCAAGACTATCTGAAGATAGCCCTACCCTTATGAGCAGCTAGGCCTGACCTACGTAGGACTAGCCCATTTACATGGCTGACTAGTCCTACCTTTTCATGAAGTCACTCTCTTGAAGAGAGCTCTGGGCAACCAGCCTTGAGAAGTATCCAGGTATAAGCATTGAAGTCCTAAATGAGTCCTAGAAGTCTGGTTTTCCATGTACATGTCCACACGTCCCTATGTTTCTTGACACCTCTCTGAATTTACAATGTTTCTGCTTTTTTGCCCCCAACTTCAGTAAACAATTAGAAGGCATGCACGTTGATATAATAACATTCATTGCTATAGGCAAAGAACCTTCTGCCTTCCCTTTGTTGCTCTGCTTTAACACCCTGCTGTCAATGACCATGCCTGGGAACCTTCTGGGAAGTCCCAGGGTTTTTACCCCACCCTCATGGTCTCAGGGCGAATGGGCAGATTCTCAGGGTAACACAGTGTGAGTGAGTTGATTCCACCATATTTTACTCTGATTGAATGGTATCTGAGCACTCATAGTGAATCTATTTTTTTCTAATATTGGGGTGATATTTCCCTGCTGAAACACCACATTGAACGAGTGCTTTATGGCAATGCTAATGGGGTCCAATCAATAGACTTCCATTAGTCAGAGTGTCCAGCTTAGGTGCTTAAGACTGAGCCATTCTATTGTTTCCCATAGGCAGTATGCTGGGTGTTTTTCCAGTATATTGGGTTCAGATTACAGAGCGAGAACTCGCTATTCTATTCTGCTCTCGTATTTTCAGATGAACTCGCGATCAAACATTGATGAATCTCCTTGCTTCGCCAAGAAGCGAAATCCTTCACACATCCACCTAATTTAAGAAAAGAAATTAAAGTTTAAACCAACATAAACACATTACGAGTCGTTAGTGTAATTAAAAAGGAATGTATAATTAAAATATTGGTGTATTTTAGCCGAAAATGCATCTGCAGTAGAACATTTTAATGAACTGCTCATCAAAGCCGTCTCAGGAGTAAAGGGGCAAGTTTAGCATAACTGGAAATTTAAGTGTTTTCTCCTTTTTGGCAAGAAAAACTCTGTTCCCCTTGGCTTAAGAAAGCACAACTATCATAGTTTCGAGAAAGCTAATAAACAATCCTAAATGGTTATGATCATTTCAATGATTTCAACTGATGCTATCTTTTTTTTTTCCATCCCTTAAGAATCGTGTTTGCTGTAATTACTTCTGCTTTGTCCTTTCCTTAAGATAAATGATTTTGTAATTAGTTATGAAGGAACGCGTGATCGTTCCGAGACATCTGTCAAGTTGCCATGAAGCATTTGTCCCTTTAGCTATATTTGAAGCGCAATGTTTAATAGCCTAGCGTTATCTTGCTATTGCATCTTGATAGCCAGTATACCCTAATCGTTGGGTTACAAGCGCGAAAAGATTATACGCCAACCTAGAGACTTCTTGGGAAGACCTACAATCCTTCGTCTAAACTAATAAAACAGATGATGATAACATTGGATTAATATAACTACACCATAGCTACCTACAACTCACACTTATTGGATGCCAACTAAATTTCTCCATAAAAAATGGTATTCTCCACTACTTGTAAAAATGTATATGAGATACCATAGCGGTCACCTTAATATCGATGCAGTCAAGATTCTATGGTCGATTTGGCACAACGTACTATTATATTAGATACTAAATAACCAACAATGGGTGTCAATACTAAAATCTAAAGACTTTGTTTGCGTTGCTCTGCATCTAATATTTTCGCTACACACTCGTACCGTTCACATGTCTTTTTTTAGATATCTCAAACTCTAGGCCGATGTGTCGGAGAGGCTTATGGTAAATCCATTTCTCGATGGACTCTAGAGGATTGTAGGTTCTAAGACGCTGGCCTAGAACGTGAGTATATATTGACAAGGATTTATTTGTCGGTATGTCATGCAATGAAATTTCCAAAGATCTATAACAGCGTGTGCTTATAATGGCAACATTTATGGGAGAATAATACCGTATATAATCCACTTAAAGAATATACCTCAGGCAGGTTGAATGTATTAGAAAAAATGACGTTAAACCAGTCAAAGTGGACTTTTCAATCGAGGCATTATTCCAATAGTCGGTTCAGGTGACTACTGGTTTAGATTTAGGTTTTGTTATTTAGTAGAATTCTATTGGGGTATTTGTGGAATTTAAGAGGTCATGTTCAAAAGAATTATAAGTATTATTATCTTTTATTTATATAGCACCAACAATTTACACTTCTTACAATACATACATTTAAGGGGTCTGGCAAAACTAGAACTGACGAACGAAGACAACCGATATTAGGTAAAGAGGGCCCTGCTTGCAAGTTTACAATCTAGAAAGAGTGGGGGATAGAGAGACATAAAACATGCAGAAGGTGCAAAAGGTAGGGGACCGGGATTAGGAGAGATGTCCAAAGATGCAAGACAGAAAGAGAGGTGGCGAAAGATTTTGACTCGTCCAATAGAGTACCGTGGGCCCCGATGGGATGGCAAAGGTGTTGGCGCCCTCTACTGGATAAGAGATGAAGGAATGTGTTGCAGGCTTCAAGACGGGTGTTACATATAATGTTAGAGCGGAAAGGGGCAGTAAGAGGGCTGATATAGAAGATAAGGGGTTCGTAGAGCAGAAAATGAGAAAATAAAACAGATCTAAGAGAAGACAGACATGACACTTTCCCAAATGAAAACAATCAGTAAGAGAATGTCATTTAGATCAGGAATGCCCATACTGGATACATGGGGGCAAAGGGTTAACTTAACACAGAAACCGGAACAAAACAGTTAAAGATGAATATGGAGATCTCCTGATCCGGTCCGTATACCTTTTTGCAGAGGTGTATTGGTTTACTTATTTCCAGTGATACGAAGAAAACAAAATGTCTGTCTAAAAAAAAAAATCTTCAAAAACCACAATTTTAAATTGTCTACCTGGAGTTAAAAAAAACCACCTATGATATATAAAAGGAAAGTACATGTGTTGTTAAGTTTCTAACTAATTAAAAGAGGTTAAGAAAACAGAACACATTTCTTGTAACCTATGCCATATTTATTTAAAGATGGAGCAAAAGCAAAACTTATACTAAAAGCGAGTCATTTTTCATTGTCAGGATTGCGCGTCTGCAGGATGTGAGGTCAAGGAACATTTTTCATTAAATGTAATTAAAAGCTTTTGAATTATGTGTTTGAAATAAATACATGGGCCTCCTATGGTTTTTGCATTAGTATTCAGCGTTTGCCGGGCGCCTGGTAATTCTTCATGTGCTTTGAAACTATCTTGACTCGATTAACCCTTCGGGTGCCAGCGGGTTGAGCCGTGGGCAATACGCTTTAACTTCCTTGAGAACTTTAGAAGGTTAACTAACTTCTTGAAAATAGGAATCATCTTCCGTTCCAGTCGTCACAATAGCCTCAATGACATATTTCACAGACACCCAAACCACGTCCATAGGGAAACCAGCTGTCCTACTTTTACGAGGACAGCGCCGACTGGTAACTATCTCCAGAAGCATCTCCACCCTGCAAAGCCTTGAGGTAAATTATTAAATTAATTATCAAAATTAACTTAGTCTTTTGATTTAAGCATCAGTTTAAAATGTCATCATAAAATCATCTCAATCCTATTTATTTTATGTAAAGGAACAGTCTATTCGACAAAATTATAATTTTAATGTTTAATAAATTTTGAAGTATTTTGAGTTGGCTTCAATGGATTTAATTGCAGGTCATTTGGGGTATGAAGTCCTCAGTTATGGAGTGATCTCTCCCCTGAGTGCCCCTACTGAAACCAGGAAGTACGCACAATGGAACTTCCACTGAGCAGCCAATCACATGCATCCTAGCAAAACATCACTGTTCACATAGCATATGTGTGATTGGCTGTAGCTACTCCCATTGATTTTAATGCAAGCTCATCTCCTATTGACTTTATTACTCTATTAAGCACCTTACATCTCGGCTATATAAGTCACATGTTATCCAATAAAATTCTTTTTGACCATATCTTTTCCCTTTTTTTTTTACATTCACAACTTTTGTCTTATTAATGATGGTCCTTCTATTTCACATGACTGCCGAGTTCCAACCTTTAACCAGATACATTTCCAAATAATAATTACAGCTTTAAATGATTATATAGCATACTAGCGTAATATTATTGTGTAGATAGCTTTTATTGTATCCAAAACTAACATTTATGGTATTTTATCTAGGTTAGAAAAAAAAAAAAAGACAATTCGATGAAGAGAAAGGATAATATGTTTAAACGTAATTCTATATATTAGATACTCATTTTTTAACAACTGGCTGAAGACAGGACCCCAGGAGCGGAGATTAGGACAGACGGTGGTCCAATGGGACAGATACCGTATCGGAAGGCAGAACAAGAGTCAGTAACCAGACCGGGTCAAAACCAGAACAAGAAAACATCAGAAACCATAGTGATAGCTTAAACATGGCACAGACTCTATATACGTTTATATTATACATACTATAATATTTATATTATACTTTTACATATATATCAAAATTTAATGAACATTTTTAACCCCTTAATGACAAAGCCCGTACATTGTCCTTAAAGGGTTAAAGCGTAATAAATTATATTCACACACATATCCATATATAAATCTGTAATAAAATCATTTTATTTACAGGACTATGAATTTTTGTGTAGTATGAAGTATTTGGGAAGTTGCTGTTATTGTTTATTTTCAATGTAATAGCGCATACATTGCAAGAAAAAAATAAACTTCAGGCATTGTAAGTATATTCTATGCAATATTCCATTTTGCATTTTATGAATACAATGCGACTTTAAAGGCATTAGTCATAGCCACAGACCATAAGAAGAAAGAAAACTACATATATAAACAAAATCTATATATTCCAAGACATTACTAAACCATTGTCAACTTTGTCCTTCTCCTCTGGCAATTCTCTTAATATTTGCATATCGAAATCTAATAAAACAAAAATCACATTATATTTTCCCAAAAGAAATTACATTAATTTATATACGTGTGCATTTAAAGATAATTTTAAAGATAAATTTAAACAGAGATGCTTGTATGACTTTTAAAATGATTTTTGGACCCATTTTTTTAATTTACATCCAATCTTTTTATTATTATTATTATTATTATTATTGTTATTATTATTATTATTATTATTATTTTATATTTTTTCAAATGTATTTATTGAATGTGGACACATGCAATTTTTCTGCCATGGGACATCCTGAATGCAAACTGAATGCAAACCCATGACCACTGGTACTGATACGAGTCTAGACATGAACAAATAAAATAAATATGACCCAAACTACAAAACGTGCTTTGGGGACCAAAAATCTGCTTACTTTAACACAAATGTAAAAGTTTATTGATTGTCTCGATCATAGACATTGACATCCTCGAAACTGTGTCAATGTCGCCCAACATTCATTAAAAAAAAGTACATTTTAGGCATTATATTTGGAATTATCTGATATATTGGTCTCCATGTTTTTTTTTTTACTGTTAAAATGATAATTTGCGGTTTTTCCATGGAATTATTTGGCTTAACCCGTTCTCAATATGTATGAATAGATCAAAGAAATATGAAATTGTAAGAGCCAACACACGGATCGATCACAAATTCACAGCATGTAAGAAAGTTTTCAGGACAAAAATATTCAAAATATTTATGCTGCGCGTACCCCATATTTTGCATTCATATTTGAAGAATTACTCATGAATATGCACAGAGAATTCCACTTCCATGCTATTTTATGCTATAGACCAGAATCTGTCAAACGTAATACTTTTAGGATTTCTTGAGGGAATAGAGCCTGCACAAAAGATGTATGTTTTTCATTAGTTTCCACAATCCTTCTCTGTAATATCTCCTAATGGTTCAGTTTTCATAAAACACAGTTCCCAGGGTGTAAAACTTCACTGCAACAAAAATATAAGTTTCTTTCTAACAAGTTGAAGCCATCTCTTTCTTGAATTATACACAAAACATTTTTTAACCCCTTAATGACAAAGCCCGTACATGTACGGGCTCAAAATGCATTGTTTTCAATGGGTTTAGGGACCGCCACATTGTCCTTAAGGGGTTAAAGTCGAGAGATTTAGATATTTGCATTTTCTATTGCCTACGTTGAGTTTTTGTTCGATAAATTTGTTTTGTTAATGAAGTACCTGACCTGTCATCGGCATTAAAGTTTTTTTAATTTAAAATAATGTATATGCCGTGTATGTTTAACAAAATTTTAGGGTCCCACGGTAAGCTTGATTTACTTTAAAATGAAGCCCACGAGGGCCTGAATGGACTAGAGTGGACCTTGATAGAGTGCTGAACAGGGCTAGGCTAAGGTCTTGGTAGGAGGATATTGGTCACAGGAGCAAGGAGCAATTTTGTTTAACCTTACCCAAAGTTGTTTGGCTCGCCCACCCTCCCTTTTATGTGGTTGAGTTTGTGGAGTGGTGTTGCTCCATTAGTCACAGTTGTTGGGGGTAGCTTGCCAGGTATCCAAAGGGTTAATGTGGCGGCATGATCATTGGTGGTCATAACCGTTGGGAGGTTCCTTGCAAGGAGTGGTGCTCGGAACCTCAGGTCCGGGTTGGGGCATCCTGGTATGTCCCTTCCCAAAATTGGTGTGTGGTTTGGTACCTGGATAACTTGGCAAGCTGAGTTGGTTTTGGTTACGTCATTGTCTCTGTTAACGCATTTATGTTTATTATTTTAGGTTTACGGGACAATGACTGTTAAATAAAATGGCTGTGGCCTTTTCAAACCCATAATGTGTGTTGATGTTTTATTTAATTGGGTAACTGAGCCGAGCCTGGCCCGTGGGTCGAAGCTAAATCTGTCATAACTATCTACCTTCTGTAATTGTAGAGAAAGTTACTCAAAGGTCATGGAACCTGGACTTGGCAATTAACCACCAAAGCAGAGGAACATCAGTTAGAAAGAACATCGAATTTCAATAAAAATATCAATAAAAAATTCTAGAAGATCAATAATATGGGAAAATACAATAAAAACTAAGAAATCGTACAAGCTATTTATGTAAAGTGATGTTAAACCTAGTATAGCCTTAAAATCTGGATCCTGTGTACGGCTACCACCACCCTTGAGGTTGTCTTAAGGAGTAGGTGGAATTACTAACTTTTACTTTTCAGGTTTAGGTGTTGGTAATTCAACTAACACAATATCCATCTCTATGTCAATCTTCTCCAGGAAGGTGATTAATATGAGTCTATATATTGGATTCAACATCATTTAGACTAACAGGAACATAGAATTTCTGCCATTTGGCATCTAGTCTGCCATTTTTTTTTTGCTCAAACCTTAATCGGTCCTTAGTCGTGGAGTTTTTAAAGGAGAAAAAATGGGCCAAAGGGGTCTGTCAATGCTGTGTGTGTGTGTGTATGGTGAGTAGCGTGTGTGTATGTGTATATATATATATATATATATATGTAAGATATATAGATATATAGATAGATAGATATATAGATAGATAGATAGATAGATAGATAGATAGATAGATAGATAGATAGATAGATAAAAATGTCTGTGCTTTTACAAAAGAGTTCAAGCTCAACTTAACCCCGACAATGTGTTTGCTAGCGTTACAATATAAAGCATTTTTTTTTTTGTTATAGACTTCAGTGGCGGAAAGCAAAACATTGAAAAAGGTTTTAAACTAAACTGTGTCTTTCAGCCCCTCCAGGAAAAACAAACTCCAAATAAAATTGCTTTTCATCAGCCGCAAAAATAAATGTATTTTCTTTTCAGAAATAATTGAAAACAGTCCTTCAGCAACATGATAATATAGATGTCCAAATCTATAAAGTGTATGCTCCTTTTAAAAAAGCTCACATCCTCGAGATAGAAGTAAATGTTTGCTGTAAAGTAATCCTTAGTTTTTTATTTTTTTTAAGTACATTGACTTAAACAGGGTCAGTTGCGTGGCTATTTTAAACAGTATGATAGGGATGGCCTTCTATGTATCAAATTAAACCTTTTTAAAAGCATAGTCATCATGAAATTAAATTAGATTCTGGAAAAAAGACAGGGATTATTTTGCAGATTTGTCACTTTTTCCCAAATCCTACATTTTACAATTCTATACACTAACCAATGTTTATTTAACTGAGTTTTCAGAATAAAATAAGATGTATAAAAACCCCTTTATATGTTATTAAAAGAGGCCATCGTCAATTCCTGTCCTGTGGACTCCCCCCCTATACACATTTTCTCATTTGTTTCTGACTGTTGATGATTGGTTCAAGCATCATTTGAGTGGAAGAGAAGAGGGTGGAGAATGTTAACACTGATGGGATAAAGTTAGTTATGCTTCATTGTAACACTGATTTAAACATGTATGGGATGGGATATATGGCTATTGCGAAACTAAGAGACAGATAAAAATAACCAGAAGCGCCATATAGTTCTAAAAAATTCTAAAAAAACTTCCTACAAACCGTGTGTCTGCCCAGTCGGGGACTCTGTGTGGGAGCAGCTACCAGAGTGAAGGGGAAAAGACCAGCTAGAGGGAGAGGAGAAGAGCAGACCAAACCACTCTGACAGCAGAGGGGTGTACTGAACTAAATAAAAGCTTTTTTGCCTACTGCCAGGTGCTTTTTCTGTCTAGTTACTCATTCTCCCTCCTCTGCTGTTGCCATGGGCGTAGGAACCCCTAAAAATCTGGGGGGACAGCATTTTCCCCCATCAGATCCCCACTTTCTCACACTATCTACCCCCTCTCCCCCCTCTCACACTTTCTTACTATCTACCCCCCTCCCTACCCTCCCTTCTCACACTATCTACCCTCTCCCTACCCTCCCTTCTCACTAGCTACCCTCTCCCTATCGCCCCCTTCTCACTAGCTACCCTCTCCCTATAGCCCCCTTCTCACTAGCTACCCTCTCCCTATCTCCCCCTTCTCACTAGCTACCCTCTCCCTACCCCCCTTCTCACTAACTACCCCAGGGGTGTCCAAGTTTTTTCTGCAGTGTGCCACTTCATCAGAATTGTATACGTGCGTGGGCCGCACTCATTTTTCACTGTGAGAAAATATGGCCTTTAATAAAATATGCAGATTAAACTAAAGTAAATGACACAAAACCTTTACTTTTCCTCTCACTGATTTCTGGGCCTAGAAAGTTTTGTGACTACAAATTCAGGATAATTAAAAATGAAATCGTTCTATTTATTCTAGGGATGCACCGAAATGAAAATTCTGGACCAAAACATTCACGTTCACTTAGCCAAAACCGAAAATGACCCCCCACCTTTAAAAATAATAATAAAAACTCACATTTTTAATAAAAGTAGGTAACACACCACAATTGGACAAAAAAAATTAGCAATATGACTTGGCAATCACACTCCTATCATGCCAAGTCAGCCAGTACATGCTGGTAAAGGGTGGCTGTAAGTGATGTGCAGACCCCATACTGCTGGCAGCATCAATACACAAGGGGGGCAGCTAGCTAGGTTTCAGCATGTACTGGCTGACTTGGCATGATAGGAGTGTGATTGCTAACAGCAATCACAGTCCCATCATGCCTAGGTTCCAGCACTTACACATCCATGCTATCACACACACACAAATTCATTCATTCACAGATTCATTCCCTCAATCACGCATACTGATTCAAACACCCTCCCCACCCCCTTACCTGCACTGCAGCTCCTCGATGCCGCTCACAGACTTCAGCAGGAGGCACGGCCTCCCTCTGCCTTCTCTGGTACTGCACAGAGGAAGCAGGATGTGATGTAATGTCACGTGAACTCTGCTGGGTTCCGGTTCCTCTGTGCAGTACAGAAGGCCCTCCCACAGGGCTCTTGTTGTAGCAGGGCTCGAGGTGTGGACCGAGTAAGATCGGTTGCCCCGGTTGCCGATCTTACGCGGGCCGCACCTCGAGGTCTCGCGGGCCGCATTTGCGGCGTTTCTATTGGGGGGGGTTCCTACGGCCCTGGGGGGATTTCTTCATTATCGGTCCCCCCCGCATGAGTTACTGGGGGGGATCTGTCCCCCCCGCCCCCCCCCCGGTTCCTACGCCCATGGCTGTTGCTCCAGTGGGCCTCTTTGAATTTCCAAGGGCCCCCCCCCCTTCTGGACGTCCATGACCCTAACTTAGACATCCTGATTTGGACACCTGCCAAGTTGGGGGCTATGAAAATATAAGGTAATGAAAAGGTGGAGTCTCTATATATCCTAAAAAATGCATACGCATGATCCAACCGCCTGGCATGGGCCATACCAAGTATTACCAGAAGCTGTGCAATCTCCTGAAACAACCCCAGGCAAACTAAACATTACATGCGTTAGTCTATGTGAACCTTAACCCCTTAATGACAAAGCCCGTACATGTACAGGCTCAAAATGCATTGTTTTCAATGGGTTTAGGGACCGCCCATTGTCCTTAAGGGGTTAAATCTGTTATTTTAAAAGCCATGTGTACATATGTTATTAGAATTCTTTTTCTAAGTTTAAGTCTCTCAACTTTGCAGGTTTTACAATAACTACATTTATTCATCACAACTAATAATTACTAGACTTGTGCATTCGTATTCGGGCGAGCATGAAAGCGAACGCGAAGGGAGACAGGAGATGGAGGCAGCATGGCAGGGCTCCCTGACGACAGCAAAGGAAGGTCCCTCATTAAAACTAGACACCAGCATGGGTAACGCCCCCTCCATCAAGGAGTACTTGAACTGGGCCAGAACCTGCATTTGGGAGGCAGAGCTGGGTGTTACTAGTTAGTCAGTGACCGCATTTCATTTATATACCTCAGGACTGTGAGCCCGCTGCTAAACCCGAACTGCATATCTGCAGCGGCTATCTCCTTATGTTATAATACCAATTAATGTCTTATCCACTAATTCTAATACACCTTATATCCATTTTATAATGTATGGTGTGTGTGTATTAATGAACAACAATTTAAGAGGGAAATGAACCAATCTCCCTCACCGTTAGATGAGGCTCATGCAGGAGCCACTAGAGCGCCAAAAAGTAGTCCTAATGATGTGCATGACTGGAACTCCTCTACAAAAAAAAGAGGTTACACATAAATCATATAATAAATAATTTTTCTGTGCCCATTCAAGCCAGAAGCAATTACATGACAAAAAAATAAAAAACCCCACAATATTTATTTAAATATCATGTATTATTTAGCTCACTGAAAGCACCTTGCATCTCATGTTCTGCCCCGCACACATCATTTAGCAAATATTCGGTTTTATAGTTTTCAGTTTTTTTGAGGTAGATTTTATTGTTAAGGAATCATTTTTCCATTTTTTTTTTATTTTAATTATTTCCCTTTAAGCTCTATTTGTTTGATATTTTACATATCCATCATTCTCTTTTGCACCCTGTTATTTTAATCCTGTCATTTCCCCCCCACCCCCTTTTTGTTTATTTTTATGGCTGACATAAACCATGAATCATTCTCTGTCTTGTCTGACGATAATTCATTTTGTTCCTCTGCGGGAGGCAAAATGTATGTGTGCAAAGAATTATCATATTGTTCCCGTCAAACATTTAGAAACCTTATAAGAGAAAATGTCATCCCGCATCTCTATTTGAACACTTACTCGGTTCCGGTGATTTATTCCGGTTATATAATACAACAAACTGGTAACCCAGCAATAAGTAAAACAGTTGTAACTGGTTGGTAAAGAAGGTTTGCCATGTTAGAAAAAGGAAACCCCTGGAGAAATAAATAAACTGTCATTTCAGTATTACACATTGTTGTATAGTGTAGCGTAGTGTTTTTTTTATATATATATTCCAATAAACTTGGAATAAAAATGTTTTTCTTCAACAACTGGAGGTAGTCCCTCGCTAAGCTTTTTTCTCATAGGCAGTCTGTAAGCTGAAGCGAAAAACCTAACATCAGCAAACTCCTGAAATCCCGAAATAGCGTAACACCAACACAAGCTCTTCAAGAACGAATGTGTTTTTTTTTATCAAACACAGGAAAAAAAACGAGCATTTACTTAGCTTCGGGTTATTTGAGCAACGCAGGGGAAGCTCATGTCTACCTCAGTCAACGGCCACGATCGAGAGTAAGTAGTAAAAACATAGTAAAAAAGCAGAATAGCAAGGAAGAACAGAAAAAAAAGAAAGAAAAGCCAAGAAAACAAAGAGAAATAATAGATGCATGAGCACTAAGGAGCCATAGAAAAGAATTTTTATCCTATCTTTAGACAGAGGGATCTCTGGATGACTAAATAGGGACTTTGCATGGAAGAGTGAAGAAGAATTGCAGCATCAACTCATAAACTCCAATCTGTATTAAGAAAAGTGAAGTAGGCTAAATGGCCTCAAAAAGCAGCATATGGTGCCGCGTTCTAAAAAATCCAAGAACAGATGAGGACCAGCAAGCCACGGGGAGAGCCATTATCTACAAATGGATAAACCTGGAGGAACAGTGGTGAACCTTCCCAGGAGCGCCCAGCCTACCATAACTTCTCAAGGATGCATCAACAACTCATCCAGGAGGTCACATAACAACCCAGACTAACATGTCAAGAATTGCAGGCCTCACTTGACTCAGTTAAGGCCAGTGTTCATGATTCCCCAATGCATAAATGGCATCCAGGGGAGAGTTGCAAGGCCATAATCACTGCTGACTAAAATCAATGAAAAGGCTCATCTTACATTTGAGAAAAAAAATCTTAATGACCCCCAAGACTTTTGGGATGATATTCTGTGGACTGATGAGTCAAAAGTGGAACATTTTGGAAGACATGAGTCCCATTAAATCTGTCGTAAAGCCTAACATAGCATTCCACAATAAGAACATCATACCAACAGTCAAACACAGTGGTGGTGTGATGGTCTGGGCCTGCTTTGCTGCTTCAGGACCTGGGCGACTTGCCATAATTGATGGAACCAGGAATTCTGCAGTCTACCTGAAAATCCCGAAGGAGAATGTCCGGCCATCAATTTGTGACCTAAAGCCCAAGCGCCGGTGGATTATGCAGCAGGACGATGATCCGAAACACACAAGCAGGTCCATCTCTGAAGGTTTAGGAGGCCAAGTCAAAGTCCTGGCTTGGGAAGCCTTGGCATGACCTTAAAAAGAACCTTAATGGTCGAAAACCCTTCAGTATGGCTGAACTAAAACAATTCTGCTAAGGAGAGTAGGCTAAAATTCCTCCGCAGCGATATAAAAGATTCATTACCAGTTCTCTCAAACGTTTGATTGCAGTTGTTGCCGCCAATCATGGCAAAATCAGTTATTAGGTTTAAAGGGGCAAATTACTTTTTCACATGGATGATATAGGTTTTCATTAACCCTTTACCTTCTTAAAATCAAATGCTGATTTGAAAGCTGAATTTTGTGTTTACTCATGTTGTCTTTGTCTTATGTTAAAATTAGATGGATAAATCAGCAAGGGGCAAATACTTTTTCACAGCACTGTAGGTTGGCATTGGTAAAAAAACTGGCTCCATTCCATTTTGTTCCAATAATCTCCCTTTATCTGCAGACCTGGAGGTCGCCGTTGCTGTCAGTCATGTGATTTTTTTGGGTGACTTTCCCTGCTCAAACAACACACTGAGCAGTTGCTTTATGGCGATGCCAATGAAGTCTGCATGGATAAGACTGAGCCATTCTATTGTTTTCCCCAGGCAGTCTGATAATATGGCGGGGGGGGGGTTATCTAGTAGATTGGGGCTCAGATAACAGAGCGAGAACAAATGGCTAATATACAACTGTCTGAAAACATTATATTATGCAAAAACTAGTCTTAAAACATGTAACAACAGAATACTTTTGAAAGCTATTTTAATATGATGCTAATAATATAAATAAAATATATACTGTATTTTTAAATACCATTTTTTTTTATAAGCTAACATTCATAATGGAACATCAGGTCACATTTAGCTTTTTTATTTATTTATTTATTTATATACGGGTAATTCCATGCGTGCCTAATTGATATCTGTTTACTCGTGCAAGCTTATAAGGAACGATAACTCTTGTTGCTATAATTGAGGAAAAGCAGCAAATTTAGATAAAAGTAATTTTGAAAGGAAGCAGGAGAGAGAATCAATCTCGGAGCAATTATCTGGTTCATATTTTATCGGTTAAACAAATAAATAATTAAACCCGATCAGCAAAAACTGTCTGTGATATCATTTGTGACAGCAAATAGGTTGCTGTACAGCTGCTCGCCGTAAAACGCTGGCAAACTATTACATCAGATGTAAAAGTCCATTACAAGCTCTTCTCTTTCAATTTACAATATCGGTCTTCGTATCCCATCAAAGGAGATCCCAGAATCACAATGCGGCTCGCTGGGATCTAACACGCAATGCTAAGGAGAATCTATAAAAAAAAATAAAAAAAATGAAATGAAATAAAAGCGGGCAGATATTGATAAATTGGTATTTCTATAGGGTGGGAATATAGGCAATGAAATATTCTTAAATTCCAAGGAGGGGCCCTCCATTCCTTATGGCATGCACTGCTTGTCCTATTTACCTGTTGTACAGCGCTGTGGAATATGATGGTGCTACATAAATCAATAAATAATAATAATGGGTAATAACTTTTTATAGACATTTAGTAGAAAAACTGGATATTAATATCTACATCCTTTTATGAGTTCCTTTTTGGTGGATCTGATAATCATATCTGGGAACTCTCTGGGTTTGACCCGGCGTTTGCGGGTGAAGCGTTGCTTCCTGGGTCTCTGGGGTAATTTTTCCTCTTTTTTTTCAGTGGAGTGGTATTTAGCCATCCCAGTAGCCCCCCATTTCTAAACTCATGCAATGCTCTTCTCCCCCCTCATACAGCTAACCAATTCCCCTCACCATGCCACTTTCTCAGAAGAAGGAGCGCTCCGGGAACCCTGCCCTTCGAAGTTTCCCAAGTACTTTACGTTTGTTGTCTGCCAATATGTGTGTTTGTGTTACTATACGACTGAGATATCTGACTAGGCATGGCCTCCACAAGAAAGTGGCCAGCACTATCCTGCCTAGCTCAAGAGTAAGACTAGAGTGGGGCAAGACGTTAATGGCATGGCATGAGCCAGGCTAGATCCAAGGCTCAGCTCACTATTACCTGAAGTGCTGTTCAGGGCCGGACTGGGGAGGACTAAGCGGCCACCGGATGCACTCAGCTCTACATCACGTTCTTATACTTTCACAGACAGCGGCCGCACAAACTGCAGGAACTGGTCTGCCACTGCAGTATACATGTGGCCTTATTGACCACCGGCCCACCAGGCATTTTTCACGTTGTGCCAAATGGCCAGTCCGGGCCTGGTGTCTGGGGCCGAAGCGCAGGAGGCACAGAAAAGTGTGTAAGCAAAAACCCACTAAAACATAAAAAAATGCATATAAAACTCCAATCCTTTTAATTTCATGTAGCCAATAGATTTGTGCAAATGGACCAAAAACGAGTCGTTTTTGGTCCGTTCGTTTTAGGACAAAGAATTTAGTTTCCTGCTATTTTTGGTCCAGATGGAATTTGGTGGGCTTTTTGTATTCGGCAACAAAATTTGTCATCACTCACACTTATTCGGGAAGGAAACAGGGACACGAAAGAGGTTAGAGGAGAAGTTAAGGAGACATTGAGTGAAAGAATGAGAGAGTGAGACAGAGTATGCGAGTGAGAGTGAAAAAACCAATGAAATTTAAACAAAAATGTTGGGGTCCCTCCTCATTTTCCGACATTCGTAAGAATTGACCAAAATTGGGAAATTTCTCCAGCATTAAAATTTGGATCAATCCCAAAGCACAATTCTAGTAACCAGGACAAAATACCTAAATGGTACACACATGCCACTCGTACAATATTGTTTTTTGTTTTTTTTACCGTTTGCTTTAAGGAATGTTAAAAATGCAATGATCCCAGCGGGTAAATGGACATCTCGCCAAAAAGTGTATTTCTTAAAATTGAAAACCTTTGAATTGTACCATGACAATAGGCAAACAATACTTATTCCGAACGACTCTTCACTTGAATCTCATTTTAAATTTAAGCAAATAAAATCGGCCAGCCGTGAGAATAGGTCTTTTTTTTTTCATATATTATCTACTTAGAACACATTTTAGAGAATTCTTCACTCTGTTTGCTCTGCCAGATTAAAACAGTGCTTATGAAATGATACTGTAAAAGGCATTCATGGTTTGTGGTTTAATTCTCTATTTCAGATCCCATTCAATGTATGAATTTTATGGAAATTATAGATGATAATCAAACGGAATGTTATAAGTTAGATTTACGATCTGTTTTCTCGAAGACTATAAAATAGTAATGCAAACCCTGTGCATCCATGAGTCAAGTTTCAGTTGTAAATGTCGGAAAACGTCATTGTTCCCCGAGGGGGAAAAAAAACCCCCCCATACATCATAAGAAATAATTGAGAATGTTATAATGGAGTTAACTTTCTTTGGTGAGTTTGCTAATACACGGTGGTAGAGTAGCATAGCCCCCAACGTCTCCGGTGTCCATGTTGGGGCGTGCGTTTCAGGGTTGCGGTAACAGGAAGGGAGTGGCGGGCAAGGAGTGGACAATCACTCGTCTTACTGGAGCCACCTTGTGGCGGTAAGCGTTAGTGCATTACGATCTGGCCATGTGGGACCATACATCTTATAGCTCATTCGGATGGTCAATGGATAGCAGAGGATCTCCCCAAGTGGCCCATGATCTAATCAATAAAGATATTTAGGATAAATAGGGAAAATATTAGGAAAAATATAATAATTTGATCAATTAGTACAACAACCATAGCTGTCGTGGACATTTGGCCATGTTTCTTGCTGCTGGAAGGCCACAAACGTTATTTGGTTGTCTTCTAATCCGGAGAGACTTATGTCTATCCACCGGAGTCTTAAATGCCCTCGGCGGACTAATCTTTGCCACCTTCACTGGATGGCTGTTCCAATTTTCATCCATGCTCTCAGTGAAGAATCTTGTTAAAAGGTATCGTAAATTGAACAAATGATTGGATGGTAACATTCCCCCCCCCTCTATATTAATATTTAAAAGGACTTTTCTAAGACAAATAAAAGTTTCATCCCTCGCGGCAAGATAGGCAGACGCTACTTTTCCAATAACATTCAGGTAATTAATGACAATTTGTTCTGGTTAGTAAAACGTTTGATATAATAGTCTTTTTTTAAAGAATTTATTATTAAAGTATAATGTAAAAGTTGACTGTGTAATCGACGGTGTAGATAATGAGGAATGTCATTGAATATCAATTTTTTTGAAATTAAATTTTGTTATGAAAGAATTAATACAAAAAAGCAACCCTTTTTTATTTTTTTAGAGGTTCCAGCAGAGGATGAAATAGATGCTGGAGACAGGGCGTTAAAAAAAAAAAGGCTTTGCAGGAAGGACATTTAACCCAAAATGGGTAGATTATTTCCAAAAACGGAAAATGGCTCATATTGGTCCAGTTTGGTCCAAATAGGCATAGATTTGGTTGAATTCAGAAGTGTATTTAAATTAGGTGTTGACACAGAGCAGAGGCCCAGAAGCCGCCAGCACGTTCCTCTGCGCCTGTGTCCTCCCAGCGGAGCATCGTGCTATGATGTCATATGATGTCATCTTTTCAGGGCATGCAGCACTGATGCCACGTTATGAAGGCTGTGTTAGGTCGGTCCGTAGTATAGTTGGTCCAGTTACAAGGGAGGCCTCTTTAAATGGTCCCTTAATTTAGCATTACTCCACAGAAACCGATCGGCCTCCAGTTTCCCTGCCGAGAAGCTACCACCACCCCTGGACCTTCTGCCCTAGGGCTAGTCGGCCTAATACAATGAGGGGATTTAAACATGCATGGGATAGGCATACGGCTCATAAATCTAAAATGAGACCAACGACTGATTAAGGTTTGAGTCTTCACAGCAGGAGAAACGGGCGACTAGACGGGGGCCGAATGGGGGCCGATCTGCTAGCAGATTCTATGTGTTGCTGCACATGACTTTTTTTTTTTAATGAGATGACAACATAGTTATATGTACAACATTTTACATTTTACAGGTTATACACCCACCTGGCTACCATTTCATTTTTTGAAGTAAACTTATTTTTCATGATTAAGCAACCAGTGTCCCAAAATACATTTTATCGAAAGTATTTTATGCTTTAATACATGCATATTTCTTTAAATTTGAAAGATAATACATACCGGTATATTTATGATTTTGAGTAATATATGAGTAATATTAAGTTACCATGGGATGGATGCTGGAGGTTGCTCATCTAAATGTTGGTATATTAATAATAATAAACCCAAAAATAATAAATACAATGTTGGAATAATAATAATAATAACAATAATAAATAATAATAGTATATTTTATTTAATACATTTATAAAATGTATCATAATAAATTATAATTATTTATTATTATCTATAAATAATAATACCTTTTAATGAAAGGATGCAGAATTTCATTTATATACAATTTTTTTTTATCTTTTTTCATATTTGTAATATAAAACATTGGGTTCATTTAACTAAACTTTGGACCAGTGCGTAACTCCTCAAAAAAAAAAAGTTTAAGGGAAAAGAAAAGTAATGTCCGTTTCTTGAAGATTCACAGATCTGTTAAAATATAATACGTTCTTATAACACAAAAGTGAGAGAAGATTGCATTCTGAGTTTAACTCAAGCCTGTGATCAATAAGTACCAAGGTATGATCGATTGTTGTATTTGACTAAAAAGGTGGGAAAATG
This sequence comes from Spea hammondii, assembly GCA_029215755.1. Classification (NCBI taxonomy): domain Eukaryota; kingdom Metazoa; phylum Chordata; class Amphibia; order Anura; family Pelobatidae; genus Spea; species Spea hammondii. Next base: position 184,164,545 of record JARDYJ010000001.1, on the reverse strand, counting down.
GGTGCTTTTCCAATGTTGCTACAAAGAAAGTGAATTCAGTATCGATTTTATATGTTAGATGAGCTGTCAGTGGGACAGACCATTGTTGAGTTTGACATTTATAGTCTACGTGCTCGGTTTAATTGGATCATTTGTAAAAAGGAGGTGGGTACCTTTTTCTCCCGTGACACTGACTGATTAAATCATTTCGTATTTGCCAATATTTGATAAGTCCACTGTTATCGAAAATACAAAGTTAGAAAACAATACAAAAAACTTCTAACATTTACACATGTTTGTCAAATTCAAATTCGGAGCTCAAATCTATGTTTTCATTTCAATTCCTGACAATAAAATCTCAAATCTTTACTCTTCATTATCGATGATTAATATAGAGTTTTGCGTTTGAGATGTAATATGCATTCTAAGAAAAGTGCTTGTTTTCTGAATTTAACACTTTTAGAACTATATGCAGCATTTGAAACATCATACCTGTTAGTATTGATAGTTCAAACTTTTCCTGTATATTCCTCATATTATATATTATATACTCTCCGGCCCATATAACTAATCCCGTCCTTATAACCCGTTATATCCTGTATATTCCTCATATTATATATTATATACTCTCCGGCCGTATAACTAATCCCGTCCTTATAACCCGTTATATCCTGTATATTCCTCATATTATATATTATATACTCTCCGGCCGTATAACTAATCCCGTCCTTATAACCCGTTATATCCCTGTATATTCCTCATATTATATATTATATACTCTCCGGCCGTATAACTAATCCAGTCCGTATAACCCGTTATATCCTGTATATTCCTCATATTATATATTATATACTCTCCGGCCGTATAACTAATCCCGTCCTTATAACCCGTTATATCCTGTATATTCCTCATATTATATATTATATACTCTACGGCCCGTATAACTAATCCCGTCCTTATAACCCGTTATATCCCTGTATATTCCTCATATTATATATTATATACTCTCCGGCCGTATAACTAATCCCATCCTTATAACCCGTTATATCCTGTATATTCCTCATATTATATATTATATACTCTACGGCCCGTATAACTAATCCCGTCCTTATAACCCGTTATATCCTGTATATTCCTCATATTATATATTATATACTCTCCGGCCGTATAACTAATCCCGTCCTTATAACCCGTTATATCCCTGTATATTCCTCATATTATATATTATATACTCTCCGGCCGTATAACTAATCCAGTCCGTATAACCCGTTATATCCTGTATATTCCTCATATTATATATTATATACTCTCCGGCCGTATAACTAATCCCGTCCTTATAACCCGTTATATCCTGTATATTCCTAATATTATATATTATATACTCTCCGGCCGTATAACTAATCCCGTCCTTATAACCCATTATATCCCTGTATATTCCTCATATTATATATTATATACTCTCCGGCCCGTATAACTAATCCCGTCCTTATAACCCGTTATATCCCTGTATATTCCTCACATTATATATTATATACTCTCCGGCCGTATAACTAATCCCATCCTTATAACCCGTTATATCCTGTATATTCCTCATATTATATATTATATACTCTCCGGCCCGTATAACTAATCCCGTCCTTATAACCCGGTATATCCTGTATATTCCTCATATTATATATTATATACTCTCCCCCGTATAACTAATCCCGTCCTTATAACCCGTTATATCCTGTATATTCCTCATATTATATATTATATACTCTCCGGCCGTATAACTAATCCCGTCCTTGTAACCCGTTATATCCCTGTATATTCCTCATATTATATATTATATACTCTCCGGCCGTATAACTAATCCCGTCCTTATAACCCGTTATATCCCTGTATATTCCTCATATTATATATTATATACTCTCCGGCCGTATAACTAACCCCATCCTTATAACCCGTTATATCCTGTATATTCCTCATATTATATATTATATACTCTACGGCCCGTATAACTAATCCCGTCCTTATAACCCGTTATATCCTGTATATTCCTCATATTATATATTATATACTCTCCGGCCGTATAACTAATCCCGTCCTTATAACCCGTTATATCACTGTATATTCCTCATATTATATATTATATACTCTGGCCGTATCTTCTGCACAGGAAATAGCTTGGGGGTAGAGAATGAGGCAAATGTATATGGAGGACTTGTGTATTTAAGTCCATTTGATGTCTGGAGTGTCCCTTTAATCATTTTTCCAGGAATGTTAAGAATTGGAACAATAGGGTATATTCTTCCAAAGCTCTTTGATTATGTTGAGTATAATAAATGTAATGATGCCAAGCATTCAATTGATCTTAAGGTTTGAAGAAGACAGAGAAAAGAAGAGAGGGAATGTAATTATTGATCTTTGTTTTGTCATCATGTTCTCACATACATTAAAATGTTCATATTTTAATTTGAGCACTTTGTAACTTTGTTAACGTCTGGTACGACACAAAACTAGTCGTTTGCATTTTGCTCAATATCAATCATTGTAAGTATACAAACTATGCAATTTTAACACATTAAATCATTTTTTAATCAATAGGTGCTAGCAAAATCTGTCTGCCTTTCAGTTTAAAGAAAAGCCACATTTATCTAATTTTATTCCAATAAATGTATCTGCAGACCTGGACGCCGCCATTGTTGTCAGTCATGTGATATCGTGGGTGACTTTCCTGCTCAATCACCACACTGAGCTGATGCTTTATGGCAATGCTAATGAAGTCCGTTCCCCGCATAGACTTTCATTAGCCAGAGAGTCAAGGTGGGTGATTAAGACTGAGCCATTCTGTTGTTTCCCACAAGCACTATTATAAGGAGTCAGGGTGTATTTCTAGTAGAGTGGGCTCAGATAACTGAGTGAGAACTCGCTAATATGGCTAATATGCAGCTGCTGGAAAACATTATATAAAAATGAGAGCTGTTTAGGAAAATAAACAGCTATTTTTAATCTATTAGTTATAAAATAAGTTATTTTCATTGTTTTTATTGCCTTTATAGTTTTGTAACGAAGAGGTCCTGCTGCACAAAGAGTTCTGCTTGCTTCCAAAATGCAAACAGTAGCCTGGACCCATCCAACTTTAGTGGAATAACAACCTTGTTTCTGCGACTAGGTTTCCATGGTTATTTGCATCAAAAGATTTTCCGTAAATATATGCATCATGACACCAGTAATACTTATCCCTGAGGTGCCTTACAGGGCTTTTAATGGACGAGTGTATAGTCTGAGTGTAGCAGACTTGTCACAACCTTTAACCAGCTTCAAACTGAGAAGAGGAAAAATGGATTTTATTTAAACAAGTTCATTTATAAAGCCGTTCCCTGATGTTTCTATGCACATTATCGGGGTTTTTAGGGCAGTAGAACCCTGCTATACCCTCATACCCAGCAAGCATTCCGACCTCCTAGAAAAGAGGGGCATCATGGGAGGAAAGAGAGGAGCATCAGGGGAGGAAAGAGAGGCACAGGGATTTTGGTCCCAAAGAGGGACTAGGCAAAACAAACAAAGAAACTTTGAAGGTATGTAGTTACTATATAACGTGTCTTGGCGCAATTATTTTATTGATATGTGCCTTTACCTATCTCTGGTTCCAGGTCGGCCAATGTAATTGTGTGTGGAAAATATAAGTCTTATGTTTGTTTTATGGCGTACAATTGTGTTGCAAAGAAGGGGCCAATCGTTTAATGAAGCCAATAAGGTGAAGGTGCAGCCAACAATCGATATGTCTCTGCTCCATTATTGTAACTTCCGTGGAAAAGCGGGTGTATAGCAGGGCTAGACTGGGGATTATGATGTGGTACTGACAATTTAATGGTGGATATGAGATATGAGAGCACGTTATGTTTTTATGTTCACGTATGTGGCCGGGCATATCCAGATGGTGGCTGGATGATCTGCCATGAATACGGAGCGATGTCAGCCAAATGGCCAGTCCATACCTGGTATATATACACACACTATATGGACAAAAGTATGACCGTTACACCAACAGGGACTTTTATGACATTGCATTCTAAATACATAGACATTAATATGAAGATGGTCCCCCCTTCGCAGCTTCCACTCTTCTCATAGCATCGTCCAAAATGTCTTGGTATGCTAAAGGGGGCAATTTCGGACAATGCTATACTCTGTGGGAACAGTTTGGGGAAGGCCCTTTTCTATTCCAGAATGAATGCGCCCCAGCGCAAAAAGCAAGGTCCATAAAGGCATGGTTGGATGAGTTTGGGTTGGAATAACTTGTCCGGCCCTGACATGAACCCCATCAAACACCTTTGGGATGAACTGGAACGGACATTGGGAGCTGGGTGTCTCATCCAACATCAGTGCCTGACCTCACAAACCCTCTACTGGATGAATGGGCAACAAATCCCACAGAAACGCCCCAAAATCTTGTGGAAATCCTTCCCAGAAGAGTGGAAGCCGTTATATCTGCAAAGGGGGACCAACTTCATATTACTTAGTATTTAGAATGCAATGTCATAAAAGTACCTGTTGGTGTAGTCGTCGGGTGCCCTAATACTTTTGTTTACATAGTGTGTACATATGTGTGTGTATTGTAAGATTATAAGATTTAAATATGCTAAAACACTTAATTGACACTAGAGGGTTGAAATAGCTCATTGATTGTGTCTTAGATGAAATGTAACCATATTTACAATGCTTCCTTCTTTTGTTTCAAAGTAACCAAACCAGAGGTCACAGTTTAAACAAGTAAGATTGATTTTTATTCATTTCTGTGGTATAGCATAAAACAGTACAATGGAAACTCTCTCTTTTAAACCTGGAGGCTAAAATTATATGTGAGTAAAATTTACTGCTGGATTTTCAGCTGGTATTGAAAATATGTTGACGGCTGGAATCTCTGAAGCAGCATTCTGAGTTTGGTTCCACCGGGATAAATTCTTCTCTCTTAAACGGGAAACTGTGACTTTCAATGCTTTTAGCAGAAATAATTGAATTCGTTAAAGGGATACTACTAGTAAAATAAGGTCTGTTTTTATTACTTATTACTTTTTATCAATATCAGTTTATATCATTTGTTTTCAAATACAGATCACATAAATTTAATCCGTTTGTTAAAACAGCATGGTCTATGCTGTCCTCAAAGTAATGGCCCTTCACCGACGAGGATGCCATAGAACAGGGGTGTCCAAGTGTTTTCTGCAGTGGGCCACTTCATCAGAATCGTATACGTGCAGGGCCGGCCCAAGGCAAAATGCCGCCTGGGGCGAATTTTAAAATGCTGCCCCCCCCTTTATCTACCCTTCCTCCCCCCCCTTGTACTTACCTTTCAGCAGTCCTGCGGCGAGTCTCCCTGTTCGGTCTCGGTGCCGGCTATGAGGAAATCTTCTGGCACTCAGCATTACAAGCCGGCACCGAGACCGAACAGGGAGACTCGTCGCAGAGGAGAGAGAGAGGGGCGCCTCACTTTTCCTCTCACTGATTTCTGGGATTTCTGGGCCTACAAATTCAGGATTCTGGATAAGTAAAAATAAAATAGTTCTATTTATTTTAGGGATGCACTAAAATGGAAATTCTGGACCAAAACCGAAAATTCAGGGTTCACTTAGCCGAAACTGAAAGTGACCCCCCACACACTTTGAATAAAAGTAAGTCACCCACCAAAATTGTACAAAAAAATATATATTATGATTGTTAACAGCAATCTCAGGCATACCCAGATTCCAGCATGTACTGGTTGGCTGGGCATTGTATTTTTTGTCCAGTTTTAGTGTGTAACCATGCTTTTATTAAAAGTAATACACCACAATTGGACAAAAAAAATCAACAATATGACTTGGCATGATAGGAGTGTGATTGCTAACAGCAAACACACTCTTTTTATACCCAGGCAACCAGTAAATGCTGGAACCTAGGCTGTTAGCAGATTGCTGTTAACAATCACACTCCTATCATCCCAAGTCAGCCAATACATGCTGGTACAGGGTGGCTGTAAGTGCAGACCCCATACTGCTGGCAGCATCAATACACAAGGGGGGCAGCTAGCCAGGTTTCAGCATGTACTGGCTGACTTGGCACGATAGAAGTCATAAGCAAAACCACTCCCCTGCCCAGATAAACAAAGGCGGATTGGAGCAATCCTGTCCCCATGGCTCCAACCGTTTTCAGAAGTGCACCGAGAGGCCAGAATAATGCAGATGAATTTTAGGGGAAAGGGAGGTGCAGAAACGTTTCTTTTTCTCTGTCAATCAGTGTCAGGACCAAAACCGGGAAGGATAAGTGTTTTAGGGAAACGGAGCTCAATATGCAGGCGGAGGCACTTAGTAGACAAGGCCCAGACGGAGTCAGGATAAGCCACGGTACGGTACACGAGCAGGCAACCAGGTACAGAAGGGTCAGGCAGAATCGTAGTCAAGGAGAGCCAGGTAGGTACACAGAAAAATCACGAGTCGATAAGTAGATAAGGGTCAGGCAAGAGCGTGGTCAGAGGAAAGCCAGGTAGGTACACGGTAAATCATTAGGAAGACGCACTCAGGATGTAGCAGGTAAGCACAATAACTGAGCACTGAGCAAAGCTCAGTGCTCAGTTTTAAACTTGCCGCTCGGGGGAAGCTCCGCCCCTGAGTAGGAAGCTACAGCGGCGAGTGTTCGGGGAACAATAAAGTTAGAACAGGGCGTGCCTAGCAGAAGACGGCCGGACGGAGGAGGAAGCAGAAGACACGCTGGATCCGATGCCCGCGGGTAGCGGGCATCCAGGTAAGGTGCCGCGTCGGGTCGCCGGACCCTGATAATCAGGCTACAAAATACTGCAAAGTAATCTGACATGACTGAGCCTAACTGGTTATCTGGTTTAACATTAAAAAATGGAATGTATGTATATGTATATGCATAATTGAATGAGTTCTCATTTTAAGTGAATATATTACACAGATATTGGAAAAATTCAATAATAAGAAAATATTTTGTACCTGGACACTTATAGCCAGACTTTAACCAGATGTATTAAGTTTCTAGAATTCTAAATCTTACACTTCTATACACTAAATGAAATGCATGGATGCTTACAGATTAAAATTATCTGTAATTAAGATATAATTCTATTATTATAAATGTACAGTAGACATGTGCAAATGGGCTAAAAATGACGTCACAGCAAGCACTGTATTATGCTGGGGTCAGGTGAGGAAACCAGTATGCAGGGATAGGGGCGAAGTGTATAGCCGAATGTAGGTAAAGTCCAGTAACACGTACCAGAACCAGAGCAGCCGGATAGCAAGCGAGGTCTGGCAACAGGTATTAAGTCCAGCGTATCCAGGTAGCAGGTGAGAGTAGTCAGGTATCAAGCAAGGTCCGGCAACAGGTATCAGGTGAGAGTAGTCAGGTATCAAGCAAGGTACGGCAACAGGTATCAGGAGAGAGTAATCAGGTATCAAGCAGGGTCCGGCAACAGGTATCAGGTAAGAATGGTCAAGTATCAAGCAAGGTTCGGCAACAGGTATCAGGAGAGAGTAGTCAGGTATCAAGCAAGGTTCGGCAACAGGTATCAGGTAAGTAGACATCCAGGACAAGGTAATAGGGAGCTCAACCGTTAAAACAACCGAGCACTGAATGAGTGTCAGTGCTCGGCTTTTAAATGTGCCGCTTCCCAAGACCCCGCCTCCTGTCTTGCCGGTGTCCAATGGACATCCCGGCGTCTCCACAGGGGTATGAGAGAGGAAGGGGGGCGTGGCGTGCAGTACCACGCACGTCCTTCTCTCTGTGGCGGTTCGTTGTTACGAACCGCCGAGCACCGGTACCGTGAGGCATCGGTGCCGCGTCGTCCCGCTGTATCCGGGGGATCGTGGGTGTCGGAGGACCGAGGAGGTAAGTATCGAGTACCCGCTAGTGGCGGGTACTCGGGGGACATGCTCCGTACGGGGCCGTGACAGGCTCCCCCCCTGAGGAGAGGTCTCCGGCCTCTCAAGGGACCAGGCTTGCGAGGGTGACGTAAATGGAACGAACGGATTAGGTCGTCAGCGTGTACCCCTCGGGCATCCTCCCATGAATTTTCGTCGTCATCGTACCCTTTCCATTGGATGAGGTATTGGAGACGTCCTCTGTGGTGTCTGGAGTCCAGGATCTGGGCTATTTCATATTCTTCGGTATCATCACAGTGAACAGGAGCAGGGGGATCGGGACGTCTCCCAGGAAAAGGATTGGCGTGCCACTGCTTTAATAACGAGACGTGGAAAACCGGGTGGATCCTCATTGTTGGAGGCAGACGTAGTTCGACTGTCACAGGAGAGAGGACACGAGTCACAACAAAGGGGCCGATGAACCGAGGTCCCAGTTTCCTCGAGGGACAACTTAATTTGAGATGGGCGGTGGAGAGCCATGCTTTGTCACCTGGTTTGTATATGGGAGCCTGGGTGCGATGCTTGTCTGCTTGGGACTTGGATCTCTCTTGTGCCTTGGTGAGGGTGCGGTGTAACGTTTTATGCATGTCGATCATTCGTGTGATTCGTTCTGTCACCGAAGGAACCATACCGGAGATCGGTGAACCGGGGAGCATGGAGGGATGGAATCCATAATTGGAGAAGAAGGGAGACATTCGCGTTGAAGAATGAATATGGTTATTATATGCGAATTCCGCTATGGGTACCAGGTGGTACCAGTTGTCTTGCAGGTGGGTGGTGAAACAACGGAGGTACTGTTCAAGCGTCTGGTTGGTTCGCTCCGTTTGTCCGTTGCTTTGGGGATGAAACGAGGTGGACAATGATCGATGGATGTGGAGTTCTTCACAAAACGCCTTCCATACCCTGGACGTAAACTGCGTTCCCCTATCCAATACGATAGTTTCCGGTAGGCCGTGTAGACGAAACACTTCCCGAAGAAAAAGAGAGGCCGTTTCGTCCGCCGTGGGTAGTCGTGTTGCGGGGATGAAGTGAGCCATTTTGGTGTACCTGTCAACCACCACCATGAGGGTGGTGTGGTGGTTTGAGGGTGGCAGGTCTGTGATGAAATCCATAGATAAGTCCGTCCATGGCTTTGTGGGTATGGGAAGCGGGCACAGGAGACCAGCAGGTCTGGTACGCGTGCTCTTTGCCTTGGCGCAAACGGAACAAGAACGGATATATTCAAGGACGTCGTCATGGAGGGTAGGCCACCAGAAGGTTCTCTTTATCAAGTCCGTGGTTTGGGTGGTGCCCCCATGTCCCGCTGCTGGTGTATCATGGTGATGTTTCAGGATCTGTAACCGTGCTGGAGGAGGGACGTAGATCTGGTTGTCATGGTAGTAGAACCCGTCATTCAGTCGTAGGTTCGGTGCATCAGCCGGTTTTGGATCGGAGGTATCAGGACGTAGCGCGTTCCAAAAAGAAGGAGTGGTAGCCAGAAAATGTCCGGATCTCAGCACTGTGTTATCATCCTGCTGCTGGAGTGTAGGGATGTCATGCATGCGGGAAAGCGAGTCTGCTTTGGTGTTACAAGAACCAGGCCTGTAGGTTATGTGCAGTCGAAACCGTGAGAAGAATAGAGACCATCTGGCGAGTCTGGGTTGTAACCGTTTGGCTGTTCTGTAGTATTCCATGTTTTTGTGATCTGTGTATACGGTTATGGGATGGAGCGTTCCTTCTAGGAGGTGTCTCCATTCTTCCAAGGCTGACTTCATGGCGAGCATTTCTTTTTCACCCACTCCATAATTCCTTTCAGCAGGGGTTAATGTTCGGGAATAAAAGGCGACGGGATGGAGCTGATTGTCTGTGTCGTCTCTTTGGGATAGGACGGCACCAATTGCGGTATCAGAGGCATCGACCTCAAGTGTGTATGGTTTTTGAGGGTTCGGGTGGCTCAATATGGGGGCCGTGGTGAATCTGTCTTTCAGGAACGTGAAGGCTCTTTGTGCAGCTTCGGACCAGCAGAACTTTCTTTTGACTGATGTCAATGCGGTGATCGGTTGTATGACCTTTGAAAAGTTCCTAATGAATCTGCGATAGAAATTCGCGAAACCGACGAATCTCTGGATGCCTTTTCTGTCTGTAGGGACAGGCCACTGTAGTATCGCGTTGACTTTTTTTGGATCCATCTCCACTTGGTTGGGGGTTAAGATGAAACCCAGGAATTCAACTGTTTGGGTTTCAAAAACACACTTTTCGGGTTTGGCATATAAATCATTGCTCCTTAAGCGTTCCAATACCTTGGACACGTGTTCCCTGTGTGAGGATAATGAAGGTGAGTAGATCAGGATGTCGTCCAGGTATACTACAACGAAATGATCCAACATATCCCGGAATACGTCATTCATAAAATGTTGGAAGGTTGCTGGGGCGTTACACAACCCATAAGGCATGACCAGGTATTCGAAGTGTCCGTACCTGGATCTGAAGGCAGTCTTCCATTCGTGGTCCTTCTTTATCCTCACCAGGTTGTACGCTCCTCTGAGGTCTATCTTGGTGAAGTAGGAGGCAGACCTGACACGTTCCATTAACTCAGGGATCAGAGGCAGAGGATAGCGATTTTTTATCGTTACGTTGTTCAACTCCCTGTAGTCTACGCAAGGACGTAAGCCACCGTCTTTCTTGGACACGAAAAATATGCCTGCTCCAGCAGGGGAGGTGGACGGTCTTATGAAACCTTTGGCCAGATTTTCATCAATGTAGTCCTTTAGCGTGACAAGTTCGGGATCGGACATGGGGTATAAGCGGCCAAACGGAATAGGAGCCCCTGGAAACAAGTCTATCGGGCAGTCGTATACCCTATGGGGCGGTAGCCGACTTGCTCCTTTCTTCTCGAACACGTCGGAGAAGCACTTGTAATGGTCTGGTATGGTAGGTATCGGTAGAGAGCTATAATCGTGGGCAACATTAACGGACATAGGCGGCTTACAGTGAAGAACACATTTATTAGACATGAAGCGCACAACACTCGTCTCCCAATCAATGACAGGATTATGTGTCCTCAGCCAGGGGAGTCCCAATAACACAGGAAAAACGGGAGAGGGCACCACATCGAATATCAAGTCCTCTACATGGTTAGGGTTGATGTGTACACGCAAAGGAACGGTCTCTGTAGTGATGGGACCGGATTTCAGTGGACTCCCGTCCACCAACCGTAACGAGAGGGGTGTTGTTTTGTTTCGTACGGATATACCGTACCGTTGGATGACGTCAGCATCCAGGATGTTGCTACTGGCTCCAGAGTCAATCATCGCTGAGAGTACTATAGACTCTCCCTTCCACTGAAACGTAACGGAAAGGGATAGGTGAGAGGCATAATAAGTAGACGTCACATGGTTATTTGAGGCTGATAGCGAGGGTTGCTTACCCTTGGGTGATCGTCTTTTGTTTCGGCACTCGTTGGCATAATGTCCCTTGGTGCCGCAGTACAGACACAACTCCAGAGCCCTGCGCCGTTCTTTTTCAGCTACGGACAGTGGGCCTCTGATGAGTCCCAGTTGCATAGGCTCCTCAGGGTTGTCTTTGTGTGTGGTTCTGTTTTGGGGTCGCACGCTAGGCCAAGAGGATGAAGGTGATGATTGGCGTTCCGCCCTTCTTTCCCGTAATCTCCTGTCTATTTGAATGGACAGTCTGGTGAAGTCCTCCAAAGAGGATGGTATGGCGGTGCGGGCTAATTCATCCCTTATGGGGTCCGATAGCCCCAACCGGAATTGGTCGTGCAAGGCAGATTCGTTCCACGTTGTCTCCAGGGATACACGTCGGAATTCTGCTATGTATTCCTCCACGGGTCTTCTACCCTGTCGTAACGCCCTTATTGCGCTTGTAGCGGAGGTGGTGCGAAATGGCTCGTCGTATAAGGCGTCCATGGCCTGTCGAAACGAAGCCCATGTCTCAAGAACTGGGCTGTTGTTGTGGAGCAGGTGATGGGCCCAGAGTTGGGGTTCGTCCGACAGCAAGGAGATGACCGTTTGGATTTTTACATAGTCCGAAGGATAGGACCTGGGTTTCAGGTTGAATAATATCTGACATGAAGTTATGAAGGTCTTGTATTTTTTGCGGTCCCCGGAATATTTATCAGGCATGGCTACCTGTGGTTCTGGAGCGGTTGCCCCCTGTATTACCAAGGGACTTGGTGGTATTTGTTGTTGCAAAAGGTTCTGACCGGTTTGGACCTCTTGTAACGATTGGGTGAGCGCTGCCATCTGCTGTGAGAGGGCAGCAACAGTCTCCGCTAACCCCGCGGTTTCCATAAAGGCTCGGTTGTTATATTATGCTGGGGTCAGGTGAGGAAACCAGTATGCAGGGATAGGGGCGAAGTGTATAGCCGAATGTAGGTAAAGTCCAGTAACACGTACCAGAACCAGAGCAGCCGGATAGCAAGCGAGGTCTGGCAACAGGTATTAAGTCCAGCGTATCCAGGTAGCAGGTGAGAGTAGTCAGGTATCAAGCAAGGTCCGGCAACAGGTATCAGGTGAGAGTAGTCAGGTATCAAGCAAGGTTCGGCAACAGGTATCAGGAGAGAGTAATCAGGTATCAAGCAGGGTCCGGCAACAGGTATCAGGTAAGAATGGTCAAGTATCAAGCAAGGTTCGGCAACAGGTATCAGGAGAGAGTAGTCAGGTATCAAGCAAGGTTCGGCAACAGGTATCAGGTAAGTAGACATCCAGGACAAGGTAATAGGGAGCTCAACCGTTAAAACAACCGAGCACTGAATGAGTGTCAGTGCTCGGCTTTTAAATGTGCCGCTTCCCAAGACCCCGCCTCCTGTCTTGCCGGTGTCCAATGGACATCCCGGCGTCTCCACAGGGGTATGAGAGAGGAAGGGGGGCGTGGCGTGCAGTACCACGCACGTCCTTCTCTCTGTGGCGGTTCGTTGTTACGAACCGCCGAGCACCGGTACCGTGAGGCATCGGTGCCGCGTCGTCCCGCTGTATCCGGGGGATCGTGGGTGTCGGAGGACCGAGGAGGTAAGTATCGAGTACCCGCTAGTGGCGGGTACTCGGGGGACATGCTCCGTACGGGGCCGTGACACACTGCCATATTGCTCTCGGATCACCTGACGGCAAAATGATGGCTCTTGCAGTGACGTCCTCTACTTTGATTGGAGAATTGGGGAGATTACGTCAACGCAAGCTCCCTTGTATAGCCCTTAGTTCACCTGAGGGCAAAATGACGTCATCCTCTCCTCAGATCCTCCAATCAGGGAGATGACGTCACCGCAAGCACCGCCATATTGCCCTCAGTTCACCTGATGAGGAAGTGGTGAGAGTGAACAAGAATGAGAGAGTGAGTGAGTGAATGTGGGCACCGGGTCAATCCGTTCCTGACTTAAAAATGCCCCCGTATTTTTTGGCTGAACCAAATGGACAAATCATTTTTAGCCCATTTGCACATGTCTACTGTACATTTATAATAATAGAATTATATCTTAATTACAGATAATTTTAATCTGTAAGCATCCATGCATTTCATTTAGTGTATAGAAGTGTAAGATTTAGAATTCTGGAAACTTAATACATCTGGTTAAAGTCTGGCTATAAGTGTCCAGGTACAAAATATTGTCTTATTATTGCATTTTTCCAATATCTGTGTAATATATTCACTTAAAATGAGAACTCATTCAATTATGCATATACATATACATACATTCCATTTTTTAATGTTAAACCAGATTTCCTAATTTCTCCTGAAAGGTCAATCCACTAAAACTTTATTAATAATTAATATGCAAATGTCATCTATTGGTTTTTTAATGTCTTTTAAAATGTAATGAATATTGTTTAAGAATCTGATAGTCTTAACATTATTAAGAATGAGTAAATTTCTCATAAAACATGCACTTGAGGGAATCTTCGTGTACCCAGATCTCATTGACATTAAGTGAAATTTACATGATCGCAAGCTATGTCATCAAGACCTGCACACATTATTTCCTATATAACTGAATATGTGTAATATTAAGATTTAAATATGCATCATTTTAAAAGATATACCCAAATATAACATAACAAAAATAAATTATTTTATTTAAAAAAATAAATTATTTCAAATTTCAAAAATAATAAAAACAATACAACTTTTTAGAAATTAAAGATAAATATTTTGGAATTTATTTGATCTATCAAAAACTAGAGATTTAATAATAATAAAAAAAATGTACTACCTGCCACACGTACATATTTAGCAGGGGAATGGCTTAATCAAAGCCTTGCATCCGCTGATTCCACATCTAAACTTCAGCGTCCCTGATAACAACACAATAAAACATTGAATTGATGTTTGTGTAGGCTGCCACAGCAGAAGCTCATTACAGCCAATACAGTGCAGCCAGCATTGTAAGTACTTCATTTATATTGAAGTACTTATATTTCATGATGTTTGTTTTAATGCCATTATCCCTCTATATCAATTAATACATTTGTTTTGTTTTTCAGCTACAACATTTTCAACTAATATAGTAATGTTTTAAACAACTAATTACTTTCATTTGCACTTACCCTCAACCAGGGTCAGGTTATCCATCAGACATAGTAAGCATGAGTCTGGCGCCTTAATTTATATTGTGGCAAGAAAGTGAACACTAAGCAAACTATATTTATGGCGGCTTCTGGCGAGTATGTATGTATGCGCGCACCTAGGGGTCCTGGAACCCTACTTTCCAAGTGCCCCCCCATTTGTGCATAAGGGTTAATAATTAACTCTTTGAAAATACATTTTATCTAAACATCTTGTGCATAGGTCACACATCCATTTTATCACAGTACTATTTATTATAAATGGAAATAGTTGTAGCATTATGATTATGATTCATATTATCAGTAATATCATAAAAAATGCTACCAAAGTCCAGGTTATTTGGATGCACGACCATGCGCTGAAAGCAAGACATTCTTACAAAACCAACAATAGCCATCTTAAAACTTGTAAGTTTATATGCAGCCTCAAATCCCGCCGCTTTATAGCCGCTTGATCATAACCTTTGTTTTTGTAAAAAAAATTAAAAATGTTATGTTATTAAAATGTGTCTAATAATAATCAGAAATCCGCTTTCTTTTTATTGCATTAGCTGTGTACACTTTGGGAAAGAAATTCAAAAACCTTCCTTTAGAATTAATCCCGGCTTTAGCACAATGTGCATTATTTAAACCTCTGCAGAGGCTAAAGACGGTGGCAGCCTTCCGCTTCAGCGTTATCTTTAACCCCTTAAGGACAATGGGCGGTCCCAAAACCCATTGAAAACAATGTATTTTGAGCCCGTACATGTACGGGCTTTGTCATTAAGGGGTTAATAAGGGCTCTTGCTTTCTGTATAGGAGGTACAGAAAATCACGGAGCTGAAAACAAAATAATTAGGACCAAAATATTCCGCCGCAGGGAATTTGAACCAATACAAGTTATTTATTTTTTCATTTTCCCATTAATTTTAATTATAAAATTCAAATACATTATTTTTTTTTGTGCCTTGCCATTTCGTATCATCAAGGCTGCATACTGAGACCCTTCCTAAAGCACATTTCAAGCAATTTAATTTCTAAGGTCTGTGCCTAACAAGATAGCAATGAAGGAATGCGATGCAACCCCCCCCCACCCCCCGTGTTTCATAACGAAAAACCTGTTTCTGTTCTTTAATGGACAAGAAATGAGGGATTTGAAAAATAGTCAATCAAAAATTTGTTTCATAAAAAATATAAAAAGACAAAGATTTTTTTTTAAAGAAAATTGTGTTCCTGAAGTCAACCTGAAATTGTATTTTAATTGATATTTTTCTATGCTTGAGTAACTTCATCAGTTGGCCCAAAATTAAACCCCCTTTGGCCATCCTCATGAAACCAGTTGATTTTGATACAAAAACCTTTAACGCCCTCCACGGTGAATACGTTCTCACTGTCTCATTTACATTTTCTTTATTATTTTATTATTATTTGTTTTTCTGTTGTCAAGAGCTTTGAATGCTTTGTTTTAATCACAAAGCTGATACTTTACATTAAAGCCATATCATTTTTCGTAATCCTTTGTATTGTTGAACAAAAAAAGAAAATTGAGGAGTCCAGCGTTTTCCTTGGCTCTACGCCAGATTTAAGAATCTTTGAATAGACTTTTTCATGCACTGAAAATTCATGGTCACCTCTTCTGTTTTTCACTGCGCAGTCCCAATTTTCAGACGATGTGAATCATGGGTTGGTTGGGAAGATCCTCTGATCTTCTCTGACCGGCCCAGGGAGCTCTCACAGATCTCCATTGCATCCCCCATGAGGCCACCTTGTGCCGCTGTACAGCCGAGGGCCACGTGCCGCCTATTTATGTATGGTGAGTGGGTGGTGGATGGTCCCTCCCCTGAGCAGGAGGGTGGTCCCTCCCTTGACCGTGCTGCCACCTGGGTGCAACCACTACCCTCCCCACCTGTCGCCAGTTCCTGTTTTGCTATAGAGGTGTGGCTGGGAGGAGGGGCTCTAAGAAGACATTTTATATAAATTTGTAACATTTAGATTGACAAAAAGACAGAATCCCATTTCCTTCTATGCCCATTATTCCTATAGAACCCTGCGATGCCCTCATACTCAACAAACATTCTGAGCATCAGGTAGGAAAATGGGGCATCGGGGAGAAAATTGGGGGGCAAACTGGCCATTAGGCACACTGGGACTCTCTGTGACCCTCTGCTGGATATACGCTGCCACATGCTGGAAAAAATTTAAAAGAGTGTAGCATGCGACAGCGTATATCCGTAGGTCAATTAATGGCACACGTCATTTACTGGCCCCTGGCCTTAAAGTGACAGGATCAATTTTCAGTTTATTACATTTTCTCTATAGGTCGCCCGCAGATAGCTCTATTACAATAGAGAAAAGTGAGCGTTAATAAAAAAAATATTAAAACTGGCAATAAACACATCTGATAATAAACCTAACCCACATTAACACATAATGATACAGAAGAAAATGTGGGCCCTGCTCTTGTGAGCTTACAATCTATTAGTAAGTTGAGGGAGAATAAAACAAAAGGTTGGTTATTTTTCTTTATATAAAATTATGCACATATATATAAACTGAATATATATATATAAAATACCTTTTATGTAGTTTGGGTGCAGGCAGCTGACAGAAACAGCGAGAGGCATCACGCGAAGTATATCTGACTGATAATAAATTCAGCTGGAGTTCAATTTGTAGTGATGTAATACATGTGATATCATGTGGTGAATATGGTAATAGGTCTGAGAGTTCAATTCTCCCCTCAGGAGGTTATTGATATCTCCAGTTATTCTATTGCTGCTCGCAGATTCAAATCAATTGGCTTCATAATAGGAAGCCTAACCCCGGCCCATCTACCATCCGGAAAAAAGAAAAAGACGCAGAAGAGATGACATGAATGTCTGGTGACAGTCTCCTGGTTTGCAACGCGCGATCTCGGCAGATGAAATCTGCAGGACCAGGATGGAGATTTGCTCTCAGGATATTTTAAAACAAGCAATATCTCTTATTCAACAACAACTCAATCACACGTTTTACAATTTTCAATCTCGGAAGAAGGTCATTGTTTGAGACTGGTCGGTACGAGCTTTACATCAAATCACTTTTTCCATCATTTCATTACTTTGCACCGGCAAATGATACACATCTCTGGTTATCGTCATCAAATTGCATTTTGTGTTCATTCCGTATACTCTAAATGTAAAGGAATCTTCGCTGCGAACTGGCCGACATCTTTCAGCCTGGATAAAATGATTTTTTTCCCTACAGTAACTTTATCTGTTTTCTCTTTTTTTTCTTTTTGTTCAATATGCAGCTGTCAGACGCAGAACTATGAGTTTGCCTCCGGAATGTCAACTAGGATATTGCTGTCCATGGGAAATTCAATTCAAAGCATGAACGACTTCTGAGTATAATGTTACTTTATATTATTAGTATTACTGTTATTAATAACAGTGATATTTCAGAGCATGATGAGGACATATGACGGCTGGGGAACATACCAAATTTAAGTAAAAACGTTATTTCCTATTTGTTTTTATTAAAGAGGTGGTCGTGTATAAAAGGACCACACATTGGAGGCCGACAGGAATGAAAAATGTGCATTTAGGTAACAGGGGAACCAAACTCCAGAGAGGTTGGGTGTTATCTTTGGGAACACACAGTAAAATAGTGTATTTATGTGGGGCATGACGCTAGGTCTGAACCAGGGCAGTAACTCCAGCCGACCCCAGGCCCTACCTTAGATACACGTCTTGGGCAGGGGAGGGCTCATACATTTTTCCTCGGGGGCAGGCCAAACCAAGCCGCCCCCTCCTCAGTCACATACACGCCGACGCATTTTACACACTCTGTCACTAACACACACATGCTCCAAACATACGTACACTAACACACATACACACTCATGCTAACACACACATTTACACAAACACACACTTACACATATTCACTTAAGCAAATATACACACACATTTATACACACAGTACATACTCATGCTAACACACACATTTATACACACACTTACACATATACACTTATGCAAATACACACATCTATACACACATACACACTCATGCTAACACACACACACACACACATATAAACTTATGCAAAAACACACACATTTATACACGCATACACACTCATGCTAACACACACACACACACATATAAACGTATGCAAAAACACACACACACATTTACACACACAGTACACACTCATGCTAACACACACACACTTAAACATACAAAGGTCGGACCAAGCTTTTTTAGAGTGCTTTGGCCCGCCCCTGGTCTTGGGCCACATATTACATTTTTACACGTGACAAAAAGTAAACATTTTAACAAGAAAACCCTTAGAGGGGAAAAGTGTATTTGATAAATTTGCTGGATGGGGCTCCCATAGAGATTCACATGGCGTAGAAATGGTTTATTTCTAGAATTATTAATGTTTTGAAAGGTTTACAATTATTTGCAAAACAGCTAATTAAATATATGTTCTGTGGTGTCCTAAAATTAATTTAGTGAAGTTATTTTGGGGACTTTGGTGCAATTAGGATAATGTAGCATTCACTGCATCTGAAACCAATTAAACATTATATAGACTCGTGATGTATTCATTGTAATGAACACTTTTTGTTAAATATTTCAATATCTGGTCCTGTGGTGTAGTCTGTGAACATCTATATAAGTCCTAAAGTTCGGTTATATGTTTCGTAAAGATGAACAATGTAAGATTCCAAAAAAAAGTTTTTCTTAAAGCAAAATACATTTAAAAAATTCTTTAGACTTGACTAATAATAAAATATAGTGATGTTTTTTCTGTTTAAATATTTACATAGAAACATAGAATTAATCAGTCGTTGGTCTCGTCTCAGGAGCCGTATGTTTATCCCATGCATGTTTAACCCCCTCACTATTATCCTCTACCACTTCTACTGGGAGGCTGTTCCACTTATCTACCACCCTCTCAGTAAAGTAAAACATCCTTCCATTCCATCTAAGCCTCTGACCCTCTAGTTTTAGATTATGGCCTTTAACCCCTTAAGGACAATGGGCGGTCCCTAAACCCATTGAAAACAATGCATTTTGAGCCCGTACATGTACGGGCTTTGTCATTAAGGGGTTAAATTCTCTTCTTTTTATGTATTTAAACGTCTCTTTCCCATCCCCTCTCCCTTTTTTCCCCTCTGTATATGTATACAACCTGCATATGATCATTTTCTGGAATTTAGTTGGGTCATTGATTTAAGCCCAAAGATTGCTTTTTTTACTCTATAAACATCATTAGACACATTATTTTTTTAGCATACAGACCCGCAGAATGTCAAATATGATAAAAAGTGACTGGTCGACTTAGATATTTGAAGTTATTTTCTTATTTTTTTAATCTACAGGGTGTAATTTGCCATGTCATGATTTAGGCTATTTTCAATTACTTTTACAACTTTATCCCCACATAATAGAACAATGTCATCTGCATATAGATAGGCGCGGGAGAAGGTGCGTGTATTTTGTAGGTCATTAACGTAACAAAAGAAAAGAATGAGTCCCTAGACAGAGCCGTGCCGCGTATCCTTGTTAATTGTCCTTGCATAAGAGAGACATTCATTAATATCGTTTCTTGGCAATTGATATGAATTTACTAATTTGACTGTTTTATTTCAAAGTGCCTTCTTCTACAAGAAAACTATTGGCTGATGACAAAAAAAAGGAGTTCCAAAGTTCCAAATATTTTGTAAGATTTGTAACTTTTTTGCTTAAGATTTTTTGTGCATTTTTTATTGTGTAAAAAATACACAATAATTGTGTACATTCATCATATTACTATTGAGCTGATCAAGCTATACATTTTGATAAATATTTAGTATGTTTATGTTATTATTAATGTTATGTGCACCTTGGCATAAAGATTATCCTTTTTTTAAAGGAGTCATAGGTGAGTACGGCAAATAACTTTTAAGATTTTTCGTAAGTAGAGGTCATGGCAAAAAAACGGGCAAGGCATAGACAGAAAAGGGTCAAATGCCTTTTATTTTCAAATATATAACTGGTTTGTTTGCTGTATGAGCATCCTATAGACATACATATCGTCAAAAAGTTAAGCATTTTAATATTATTATTTTTTATTAGTATGCTAGAGATTATATTAACCCCTTAAGGACAATGGGCGGTCCCTAAACCCATTGAAAACAATGCATTTTTAGCCGGTTCATGTACGGGCTTTGTCATTAAGGGGTTAATTAGACAAAAAGTCGTCTATTCACCAATGTGGAGATACGTTAGGATATACCAGTCCGGACGCCACTTTTTTCTTTAAGATCCAACATTTTCTATATACTAATATATACTGAATTTGTGATTTTGTTTCTGGGACCACCAGCACATGATGGATATCTCATTACGAGAAGACGTATTCACATCCCAAAAGTTTAAAGGATTAGATCATACAGAGGCTGCTGGCCACACCACAATTGGGAACTGCCATTAAAGGGTTAATGGATAAATGTTCTCTAGATCTCTGTCCCATTTAGCAGGGAACCTATGGTGGAAAGTAGACTTGGGCGCCAGCAGAAAGTTTGTATTCGGTTTTTCGGGGGGGGGGGGGGTCATATTCGACGAAAAGGAAAGACACATATTGTAGTGGAAAGGCACAAATCCAAAACCCAAGTACCCTGTCTAATAAAAATTTTATTAATCTAAGAGAAAATTAAAATAAATGAAATCTGTAACAGAAGGATACTGAATCGCTGCTTTTTTGTGTAAGAAAATGGTTATTTTGAACTCTTTTTAAAAAAAAAAGTTTAACTTTAAGTTACGTTTTATATAGCGATTGCACACATCTCGTTTCCAATAGCAATGTATGTATATAGGCAGGGCTTGATATGGCCTTTCTAAAACATCATCCACAGAGGCTGCGTCCCCTTACGAAAACGCATGTCCCCGGATTATAAAATGGCCCCCCAGAATGAAAGGGTTAATGTCGGTACAAAAGAATCCAATCATTTTCTTGTGCTAGTGAATCCATGAACTAATACTATTTAGCCCAAAATTAGGTGTCATTGTTCAGATATCGACTTGACTTAAAAATATATCTACTATGTGTTGTGAAATATACAGAAATAGATGCTTTTTTATGGGCAATACTAATAAAATTAGTATGAATTCAATATTTGTATTGAATTAGTATGATTCAATATTTGTTGATAATTGATAATTAAAGTTTAACCCCTTAATTGTTTTCAATGGGTTTAGGGACCGCCCATTGTCCTTAAGGAGATTTTTGTCTATTCTGTCTATACAGCCATGTTTTCATTAATCACAAGTAACCATTCCATTTGCTTGCCTATGATTGGGAAGGAAAAAAAAGTTTACAACCAAATCTAGAAATAAAATGTCATCGTGGGACACCATTCCACTAAAGCAAATATTTTATAATCTACAATTTAATTGAATATTTACGCAAAGTTTTTTAGAACCTCCGGCAACAAACATCTAACAGAAGAAGAGATATAAGAAATATATTCCAAAAATATTGATTTCAAATGAATAATGAACCAAGCCATAAAATAATGGAACGTTGTCTGCATTTGACTCCATGGTCCTTCCTTTACACGTCTGCTATACTGAAGGCTATATATCTGAAAGTACTTTAATCCCTTGCCTATCACACATATCCTCTATGAACCATTTGTCATCAAATAGAAAATATATATAGACCAGTGCCTGAGTGTATAGCTGATAGTAATGGCGAGAGGGAGAAGAAAAATGGGGGGGAAAGAGCAAAGTGAGCAGCTAAAACACCTTAGTGGAGCAGTTCCCTAGTTCTCCCAGATGAAAACAACAATGTAGTAGATGTCTGCGTTATATACCGCATTTGCTCGATTATAAGATGACCCTGATTATAAGACTACCTATAAAAATCTGAATATTAATTTAGGAAAAAAAGAAAAAGCCTGAATATAAGACGACCCTATAGGAAAAAAGTTTTACTAGCAAATGTTAATTCATATAAACTATGTAAACTGTTTTTTGTTTTTTTTAAATAAAAGCTACGATTGAGAAAAATATGATATGCGTCCCATGATATGCGTCCATCGCGCGGACGTCTACCCGCTGCCCCGAATACACACCAGGGAGTCAGAAGCACCAGCAGCAGAGGTTACAAGACAGGAGGATCCAAGTCTCCTGCAGTGCTGCGGGGGATCCGGATCTTAGTCTCATAGTCAGAGCTCTGAAAAAAACCTTGTTGTATAATCGAGCAAATACGTTAATAAATATTGTTCAGATGTAATAACATTGATTTCCAATACAGAATTCCTTCAACTTATGTATATAACTTCTGTTTGTAGTTGACCTGACGCATTTCACCCAACGGCTTCCTCAGCTGTAATACACAAAAGAGTTTTAGTTTAAATCGTTTGGGGAATGGAAGGATTGTGGGTCCTTCTATGAATAGGGGGAAGTATCTACAGAAAGCAACTAACACAATTAACAGTGGTTACAGGCTCCAGATCAGATCTTATAAGTCCTTTTACACTAAACTACTCAAACAGAAGATCTGATTTCTCATTACTTTCTGTAGATCCTTGATTAATTTTCTAGCATAATAGAAAAAAAATTTAAACAAGGAATATAAACAATTAACCAATCAAAAAAGGACAAACTCTTAGATAAGTATAAACTTGTTGACCTTCTTGTAGTTGAAGGACATACAGAGATGGAAAATGAGAGAGTGTTTAGGATCCAAGCTAAGGTTTTTGATATTAGAAATATACAACAAGTTAATAACAGTATTAAAGTATTAACTTTTTAAATTAAAATGTGGCAGCAAAATATATTATTCTTCCTCCGAATAGTTCACTAAATAATAAGTCACTGAAAAATAAACACATATGTAAGTATTGCATTGTATAATAGACAAACACGTGCGACTTTAATGGTGGTCAATGCCAGTCTGCAGCTGCAAAGCTAAATAAATTATAGTTATTTGTGTTAATATAAATGTTAGGATTTGCATTTCCATGTCATTTTGTTTTAGTACACTTAAAATATTACTAAGCATTATTTTTAGTTTTTTTAGTGTATCAAATACATTTCTGAACACTTTTTACGACACTAAGATACTTTTCAATTGTCAAATCTTGTCTCTATTTCATGTAAATCTCTGTGAATTGATTTTTATCCCTTTAACAATGTTTAAAGTTACCTTAATTCATTTATGGCAATGAATTATTCAGGTCCCTGGAGATGGGTAGAGTCATTTATTCTGATTATTTAAAGTGTCACGCAGAGTGTGCTTCATAAGTCTAAACACACAATATTCAATTAACAGTGACTGCATCATAATTTAAAAAATAATGAATAGACACATGCTCTCAAGGAATAGTGCCATCATCTTTTAATGGCGGTGCTAAATTCTTTAAATACTCTAAGATATTATATCTGACAATTGAATGGAGTAACCGTTTATGTTTCGGAAAAAACTGAACTCATGTATGTTGTAATAATCCTTAGTTAACAGCGAAGTCATGTAAAATCAAAAGTCATGAGTGGCACTACAAGCTAGGTCCAAGTATTGGGTGCATGGAGAGTCTATTCTAATCTGCTTTCATTCTATAGACTAGAGCTCCCCTTGTGGCTCCAGTTACAGGGAAGAGTTCTCTGGCAGGAAGGCAGCAGCAGTGGATCACAAATTAGGTTTAAATCTGGGAGCCACTAGATACTAATACATATACTAACATACTAACACACATTGACATACTAACAGTTTTGTGGTAAAGGGGTGACTAGTAGAAGACCATTATCAATACATTTTCTATGAGTTCCAAACCCTTCAATAGCTATTTGTGATATGTATTGTAAAGACGAATAATGAGTTTTACCTATATCATTTAATTTATAATCCCATTTTTTGCTGTTTATATAGACATAATTGTAACTTTCAGTGATGTCATACAAAGATGTGCGCATGGTGTTAACCCTAAAATTTAACCTGGGACCTTCTTCGCTCTTGTAACTGTGTGTGAACATGGATGTGTAATTGTGTGCGTGTGTGAACATGGATGTGTAAGTGGAGTGGGATGGAGTGTGTGTTTGCATGAATGTGTACTTGTGTGTTAGTATGATTAAGTGTGTGTAATCTGTGTACGTATTGTTTACATATGTGTGCCAGAATGTATGTTGGAAAGGGGGCAAGGGGAAAAGAAAGCACAGACAAGTTGTTTGGGGGCAATAATGGCATGGATAAGGGGACACTGATGAGCTGGGGCAAATATGGCACATAGAGGCTGTTTGGGGGTTAGGATGACCCTGGTAAACTGCTTGGGGGTAAAGGCACACAAGCTGTTTGGGGCAAAGGTGGTGTTTCCAAGATGTTTAGGGCAAAGGTCGCACTGTGGTACATGTTGCTTGGTGAAGTTGTGGTTACGCCCCTGTCAGGACTGGTCTGTTGATACAAGCCTCTCCAGGGCCACCAGTTATAGGTGATAAGGGCCCCGCCAATGGCAACTCTAAGCCTGTGGCTCCACCCAAATTCAGAAAGTAGTTGCCCTACAACCAAACCTAGATTCCGAGCAGACATTCTAAACTCGTAGGAAAGAGGCACAAGGATTCTATGACTTTTCCCCCTTTTTACTCTTCTAGAGATTTAAATAAATTGTTCAGCTTCCTGTTCTTAAGTTGATTATATCATCCTTTCTCATCTCTGAATATAAGAAGCAGCAATTACCTATTCAACATTTAAGAGAACATTCATTTATCTTTAAAAAAGGAATTCAGAAAATTTGTATCTGATAAGAGGTTAAATCACCGTATAAATCTTATTTAGAAACTCTCGATTTAAAACAAACTTATTTAAAAATTATACCTTATTGTTTATTCAGTTTGTTAAGCCACCAAAATATCAATATTTGTATGGAATATATTTAAAGAAATATATTTTTTTTTAATCTATTTTCTAAAATAAAATAAGAAAAATAAATAAAAAAACAACTTAATCTTTATCCATTATAAATAATGAACACAGGAGAAAATTTGTTTGAATAAAAAGCAGGGAATCTATATCAGCGCAGACCGGCTAGATTAATGTGTAACAATTTCCCCCGATGAGTAATATGGTACTTAATGGGAGCAGTTTAGAATTCCACAAGATTATTTTCAGATAATTCTTCAATTCTGTCTGCGACTGCTGTGTCTGATAATCCTGAAGCTCTTAATCTACATGATCTGAATCCATAAAGAATGATACAAAAGCTGCGATCAATTTATCAATTACAATAAACACAGACGATCCTTCGGTTTGTGGATGAAACAATATGACCTTTCCGAATAACGGAACAGCCACGTGGATCTTGTAGTCCATGAAGAAAAAGCTTTTTTTTTTTTTAATAAAGGACACAAAAAATCTTTTCAACAGAGAATACTTAATTTTAGTTGAAAAGCTTTTTTTTTATTTATTAGGTATTATAATGATCATTTCCACTTTCCTGTTAACTAAGCGTGCAAAAAGTCTACAAATTAATTAATGTGGATCTGTTTTTGTTCCCAAACCCTACATTTTCACCTTAAAAAAATTAAGATATACATTTCCAACAGCATTTATTGTGTGAGCGGATGGTCCCGCTTCCAAACTTGCCCAAGGAAGAGGCATGGCAGAACCCAGAAGGCGGCCATGTAGGAGTATCTCCAAAACCAGACTGAGATGTTCACTGGCAGCAAAAGAAAGGACAGCGAGGCAGCAATCCGAGACAGTTCCCAAATATCAGGACTGTCCCATGGAAACTGTGAGTGTTGGGACATATGGAACAGTCATGTCAGATTTTGAAGTCGTTTGACTCATGCCCCTACAACCTCCATGGCTTTCATGAGTGTTTCACAGGCCTCTCTTTCGCCCACGATTTGTTTCTGTTTAGAAGTGCAGCGCATCAGTGGTTTAAAAACAAAATGGCTGCCCAACGGCTATGTAAGATTTAATAGTTTACGATTGTCCTGCATAACCGTGTGCACTAAATACCCAGCTGTGGTCACTGAAGTCATGGGGGTCACCAGGAATGTAAACTTTACTGATAAAGTGTCAATGAAGTTTTCCTCACTAATCCCTAAAAAAGCTGCATAGGGTGGTCCAAAAGATGCCTTTAAGGACGATGGGGGGACACCTACACACCGAGACATTTCTCATTAAGATATTTTCTGTAAACTGTAAGAAACTGCAACTATAAATATTGAATTATATATATTCAGTCTTCTACTGATTTATGCCCCCAATTACCTCCCAGCTGCCCCTCCATAGCCGCAACCTTGCTGTGGTGTCACCACAGTCTTCATGGTGTAAACGGGCCAGCTAATGATCAGACCAATGGCATACAGGGGGACCTAATCACCCCAAGAGGGCCATTTGCCCCCTTAGTTTTGCAGAGGGGGACTGTTGCAGCCCTGGATCTGTTGATCTAAACCAAAATCCATTCCTGCCCCTCACCCCTGGCAATAAGAAGGTCTGTGTCGGGCACAGGACGGCTGGAGAACGTCACTTTCTTGTTACATTAAATTAATGGTGGGGGGGACGTCATAAGCGCTCCTTTAAGTAAATTCAATAGATTGGCAGGACGCTTTTGGCTAGTTTTTTTTTAGAATAATTATCCTTTTGTAATTATCACGTTCGTACAGAGGTATATTATTACAGCGCTGTTGTAATAACATTAGCCACAGTTTATTGGATATACAACTTAACTAATTTATGTCACAGATAATACAGTGGCTGCTAGTGTGTGCGTGTGTGGCAAATTCATCATTAAGATATAAATGAATAATTTATGTAAACAGAAAGACGCGCGGTCTCAAAGGACATTTGTGTAATCTATATTCTAGATGTGAACAGACAGCAAAAATAGGTACTCAAAAGGACAAAAGAAGCAACCGACACAAAGACAGTCAAGTTTATTTTTCCAGGGAAGATTATCATGCCGACCACAACAAAAGGACTTTGAGATAAAATTTTAAAAATTAAGCGTATAGACCCTTGAAGCCACCTTGACGAGAGAGAGCGCGGTTTACGGAACAATATGACATCCTGGAATCCACTGATCAAACAATGTAATTAAACGCGGGGACGTTAAACTCAACCTGCCACATAAGTGCTTGTAGCTATGTATCCTTTGTGAGAATGTATGTCTAATTTTAATTATATGGCGAGGAATTGCCTTTACGAAACGACAGCGCAAGAGTGTGAACCGAACGTTATACAATTAAGAGCAGGAAACATGATGGCCATGGGTTGAAAGAATGAATTGTCTTCCTTTGAGGTAAATATTTGTTATAAGCTAGAGATAAATAACTGTCCACAGCTAAATTTCAGGTATCCAAATCGGGACACCTCTGTTGGGAGTTGTGGCAAGAGGTGGCCCACCTTACCCAAAGAGCCAACTTGTTGTGCCCAGCATCAGAGTCCCACAAGATGGCCGCTTGGAAGCTGCGATGGAACATCGATTTTCACGGATCCCTGGGGACAGTGGGGCAGCTGCCCAAAAATCGGAACTGTTGGGGGGTATGACTATGTCGGAGGACATAAAGCCAAATTAACAAGGGGCTTTCTCTTCCACAGAGGAATATAGATATATTATTACATGGTCGCTTGGGTTTTCTGTAGTTCTTGCTATTATACTTTCTGAAGTAAGTCATTTGCTCTGCTTCACAGGAAGCCATCTCCATTCCAAACATTCATAGTAGAATGGGTTGTACTGAAGAGTTCAGTGATTTTAAATGTGGCTTTGTCATAGACAGAGATCCGGACAGCCTCTGGAAGCAACATCAGTACAAGCTCTGTACATTAGGAGCTTCATTAAATGGGTTTCCATGGCCGAGCAGCTGCACACAAGCTATGTACAAGCATCGGCTGGAGTGGTGTAAAGCCACCGCCACTGGACTCTGGAGCAGGCAAAACATGTTCTCTGGAGTGGTGAAACACCACTATCTAAAAGTTTGATGGATGAATCTGTGCTTGACTGACAATAGGAGAACAATACCTACTGGAATGCAAGGCATCTGCTGTAAAGTTTGGTGGAGGAGGGATAATGGTCTGGGGATGTTTTTTTAAGGTTTGGACCCCTTAGTGCTGGTGAAGGTTAATGTTAATGCTACAGCATACACAGACATTACAGACAAATGTATCCTTCAAACTTTGTGGCCCCAGTTTGGGGAAGGCCCTTTCCTGATCCAGCATGACTGTGCACCAGTGTACAAAGACATGGTTGGATGAGTTTGGGGTGGAAGAACTTGACCGGCCGCACAGAGCCCTGACCTCAACCCCATCGAACACCTTTGGGATGAACTGGAACGGAGATTGCGACCTGAGGGTCTCGTCAACCATCAGTGCCTGATCTCACAAATTTACATGCTGAGAACAGGAAGGTTAGATGATTGTTCCTATGTTATACATGTGTTGGGGTTTAAATTCATATATCTTTTGTTAATCTGTAAATGCCATTCCATTGTTTATTTAGTAAAATATAGCATGTGGGTAAAAAATGATTGAAAATCAAGTGTTAAAATACCACAACAAAGTCCATGGTCCTTAATTTGTTTTGAAGACTAATCCAGGATATCTTCTCGAACAAACACTTTTCAACACGAGAACAAATTAAAATGTTCCATATTAACTTGACAGTGTGGCCCCTTCGGGAAGCAAATGAATCTAATCTATGCATACATTAATGAACTTCACATTAGCATTAACTTCTGGAGGGCCTATATACACGATTCCCCTTTCTTTTACTATAAATATTAGACTTGGGCACCAGGGTGCTCTTCGTGTTGGTCTTCGTGCTCGTCTTCGGGGGGAAAAAAATCTTCGTATTCTCTTCGGACGAATATTTGTGGACATTCTTCGTGTTCGGTTTTTCTTCGTTTCCCCGGTTAAGGGGTTAATACGGGGTTAACGCAGCTGTGGCGCCAGGAGTTTAAATGTACATATGAGCAACTCTATTGGTCGTCAGCAGGGGGCTCGTCTGCCATTGGTTGATGGCAGACGAGCCCCCTGCTGGCGACCAATAGGGTCGCTCGTACAGACTGTTAACTCGGATGTGCCTTACTTACCCGGCACATCCCACTGGTCTCCCTCCCTGTTCAATTAGTTAAATGTCCGTACGAGCGACTTAATTAACGACCAATAGGCTCATTCGCACTGCCCTATAACCCGTGACGGCGAACCTGGGGATCTCCACTTCCGGGAACTGCCGCGATGCCGCGAAGACAAGGTAAGTTAGAAGAGGGGGGGGAATGGTAGACGAAGACGATCATGAAGATCTTCGTGGTGTGTGTCTGCGTCTTCGCCTACGTTTTACCGCCGCTGTCTTCTCTTCGGGGTGTCTTCGGAACGAACACGAAAACGCACTCTTCGTGTTGGTTTTCATGTTCGCCCGAAGACGAATGCACAAGTCTAATAAATATATATTCATATTTTTTTAAAAGAAAAAAAAGGTTTGGGGGGGGCACCAAAAAATTATAATGAACAAAAAAATGATGTTATTTCAAATATTCATACAGATCCCAATGATAAACATAGCTTCTGGAGGACTAGAATTTTTAGATAATTATTATTTCACATAACCATTATTTTCCTGTAACAACCAGGGATTTTGCAAAATTTATGGTGAAATTATACTGCTACAATATCGTCAGCGAACATAGTTCTGATAATGAAGTACCCAGGGGCCTAATTAAATTACAACAGGGAAGATTAAAATAAAAGTACATTCGGCTCATCTCCATGCTGTATGGATTACTTGTATATTTTAGTCCAAACTAGCCCTATCTGCATGATTCCTTAGGGATATTTTTTTCACATTTTTTTTTATTTTATTTTGCTAAATACTATGGGTATTGCAAATCACTCAGGAAGAGAACTGGTTCTTTTTACGAACATATTCTTTGCCCCTTAACTCCAGAATATTTTCCTTCTACCTTCTACTCAACGTCCCAGGTAGCCTCCTTAACAAAGAATGAATATTAATGCACTTTGTGATTCAAGAACTCTAATAAGATGAAAAAAAATAAATACAATCAATCACTTACTTTTAGGAGAAGCTGAAGCTCCAGAACTGCAGCACAACACCTCCGGTGGTCTAACGTTTTGCGCCACTGATTTGCATGAAATCAATAGGAGTTCTTTCTGCATACCGGGGGTCACCCCAGAACCCTTACTGAACCTCTCCATTGGAGCTGACTGGTTGTAAGTATATTACATGGTATAGCCAAAAATGTACATGTGTAACATAAGGAAATATATATATAATGCCTAAATTGTGTTTTCTTTGTATAAATATGACATACAAACCCCATTTCATGTGGATCGCCCCACAATATGTTTTGTACTTTATTCATCTAAAACACATTAAACTATATGATTATTTTTCTTTAATTGTTATTAATATCCTTGCTATATACTGGAAAATAATGGAGAAACAGCTGTTTTGGGAACAAAAACTGTGCCCCCACCAGAGATGTATTTACCTTTGACGCTGTTCTCACCTGCAACCAGCTCATTAAGCAGTGGGACACCGAGGTGGGGTTGATCACCCAAGAGGGCCATCTGCCCAACCGTTTTGCAGCAGGGAGACTGCAGCCTTCCTAGGCCTAGATGGCGTAGGCCAAGACACCTCACTTGGTTGGATAACCAAGTATCCATTAGACAAGACAGTATGAAACAAGCTTGGTAGCAGAGATACTGCTTATTTTTTCTCGTGTTGTCGCATTGATACACATGGACACAGTTCTGTTTAGGCTGTTTGGTCCCAGAACAAGAGCTTTTGGTAATCGGTTCAGCCGGCAGGTGGTTCAAGGTTTGCTTAGGAGCTGGCTTGTTAAGAAGCTGTGGATGACGCCCTTACCCACAATTTTAGCGCTGTGTCATTTATTGGATGGGTTAGAGGCTTCAGTTCAGTTAAAGATAGTTTTAATTTACCCACTCTGGGCCAGACTGGGAATGATGAGGTGCCTCTGGCACTGTAAGGCCAGTGACCACCAAATGATGTAAGTGCGGTTGGTGTCTGGATATGAGAGGTCACATGCTACGTTTTTATGGTCGAGTAGCCAGGCATATCAAGCTGGTGGCCGCGCAGAGTGTGGAGACATGTCGGTCAGCGTCACCCTGGGCATTTCCTTAGTGCGCCAGATGGCCAGTCTAAGGCCTGTACCCACTTATGACAAATACCGAGAAGGTGTCGGGTCCCATTTTAAGGCCCCAAGCATGTGAATGGCAATGAATATTTTTTTATCAAGGCTTGAATGCTCTCGATATGTTATACTAATCTTTTTCTACACAAACTGCGCCGTGGAAAATGGTGTCAGTCTATAAATAATATTTAATAGTAATACTAATAATAAATTGAGCCAAGAATGAGCGCATATTATTTCTTTCTTTCGAATAACAGTTAAGCAAGTATTATAACTTTACCTAATTTGTCCTGCCCTATTAAAGCGTTTGCAACCAGATAAATCAGCAGCCTTTTGCTTTTCAATTGCAATAAATGACTTCCACTTTCATTTTAACTTAGAAAAGGCATTGCATTCATCATAAGTCCTTTTATTGAACATTACTTTTTCAAGGGACTGCTTTCTCATTATGCAATGAATGAGGATATTGCCAATATTAACTTCCCATTGCAAAATAAAATTTAACAGAGTCAGGCCTTTCCGCAGGTTTCACTATAATTCAGTATTCATGGAAATGTGAGCTTCAAAGTGAAGCCCATCGAGAAGGTGCTGCTCAAAGACTTGATGGCCCATTGATATTTAACCCTGTTACAGTCAGAGAGATGCATGAAGCAGCCATCTCATCTAGACCCCTTTATAACTTGAATATTGTGCCGTTTTCTTTTGTTAAGCCAGTTCTAGGTTTGTAGTATATAATCTTTTAACCATTTGTATGTGTTTTCTCTCTGCTATCTGAGCCCCAGTCTACCAGAGAAACACCCTGACTCTTTGTCATACTGGTGTATGGTAAATAATAGAATGGCTCGGTCTTAATCATCCAGAAAGCGGTAGGGCCACAGTGGATACCAAGTCCTCAGTCTTCTGAGGCCGCACTCCCACAAGGGGACATGTGGCCCTTCCTTCACTCCCAGGCCAAAGCCTAAGGATGGCTGGATTTCTAGGGACTCCCCTAAAGAGATACCCACTGAGGTGGCCAAAACACACTCCTCCTCCTCTTCAGGGACCCGGTTCCACTGTGGCGTTTTCAGTCTAACCGTATCAAGTAATTCCAAACATCAAAATCCACAGTGGGTTGGGAACCATTGATGTGAACACCATTTGTCCCTCTGGCACCCACTCCACATGTTCTCCCTGCTGACTATAGTGACCATGTTCTTGTGACTCTTAGGGATGTAGAGCTCTACCTACCCAGCAAACACTCTGAGCTACTAGAAAACAGGGACGTCGGGGAGGAAAGAGTTAAAACATCAATTTCACAGGTTCTTAAAAACAAGCAGGTCATGTTCATCAAAGTGTGAGTTGTCCGTGATTGACTCAACCTAATCCCACTCAACAAACTACAACAGCAAATTATATATTATCAAGGTGTTCCGTCACTTGGACATTTTGAGTCTCTTATTGAGCTATATGAGGCTATGCTTCACAGCTGTCAATTTTACTGCCAAGACAGACTCGATGATCAACCTGACAACCGTTGACTCGATCAGAGGAAGGGTCATGCGTCTCACCAAAAGATATTATTAGGTAGTTATTAGGTCTTTTAGTTGTGTTTGTCTGTTATGTTGGCCATGGAGTCTGCCAGTCTTGTTGAGTTTGACCAGATTTCAGGGTCAACTTATCTCCTTCTAAAAAGTTGATTTCGTCAAGTTGAAGCCGGTTTCCAACCTAACTGCCAACTCAACACATTTCTGACAGTAAGCAATATAAAATATAATATATATATTATATATCATAAACATGCTTACATAAGACATATGCAATTTTAAGATACAATTTAATGACCTCTATCAGATGTGACACGATTGGCTGTGATGTTTTTATCTGCTTCACAAACATGGGTTTCTCTAAACATGGAGAAAATGTATTTTGCTTTTAAAATATGTAATGTAAAAAAAATAATTAACCTCCAATGAATAAATAATTGTAACCTATGAGTTATAGCAAATATGTGAATATATTTTCAGCATCACAAGAACAATGCTTTATGAACCAATATATCGTAAATAAATAATATTGGTGAAAAGTAAGAAAATGAATCAGTTCTATTCATTTCTTTCTGCTTTAATGATTTTTTTTTTTTTAGATCATAATGCTGTATTTTTTTTTCCTCCAATTTTAGGAACGGTTGGATAGAGCTGTGTGTGATTTTTTTTAAAAAATTTTTTTTTAAGACTGATTCCTGTAATTCATAGGACCTTAATTAGCTGCACAAACCATTAGCTACAATTAGACTATTATAAAACACGATGCACCGTGTCAGCCGGTGGCTCATTTATTCATGAAGCAGAACCGAAAAGGAGGGTATAGTGGAGCAGGATTACGATCATGGAATAATTTTTGATTTAAGATGCTGGAAATAGCACCTCAAAATTAATCTCAATAGTTGTCTAATTTATGTCAGTGAATTGTAAATTTATTGCATAATGCCACCTTAGCTAAATGAGTTACCCAAGGAAGTAGTGCTAATATCGGTGGCGGTGGATTCAGAGCCATATGCCACCTAACACTAAACACTGGGCTGAAATATCTCCTCCGAGACATTTAATCTATTCAAGCAAAGGGCTTCGGATATCACTTACACTTTATGATTCCCTGATAACAAATAGAAAGATCTACAAAAACAATTCCTGACGGTTGTAAAAGGTTATGTTATGTAGAATAGTACGAGGGGAAATATTTAAGGCAAATTTTGCAAAATCAACAACTAATTTTAAAGGGAAACTCGCACCATACTCATTTATAAATAGTATCGCTTTAAAGATATTTTTGAATAAGATTTTCTGTTTTAAAAACGTTTTATTTTTCGAGATGTAACCTGGCCAGTCCCGGACTGGCATTCTGGTACGATGGGTAAGTGACATCGTCCCACAGGCACCCGGTCCGCCAACTGGTG
The DNA here is from genome assembly GCA_029215755.1 of Spea hammondii. Taxonomy (NCBI): domain Eukaryota; kingdom Metazoa; phylum Chordata; class Amphibia; order Anura; family Pelobatidae; genus Spea; species Spea hammondii. The sequence goes on along the minus strand of JARDYJ010000001.1, from coordinate 184,130,052 downwards.
GCCCAAGTTCTAGGTGCCAGAGCGGCCCCATTATCCGCAGTCCAGTCCTGAATCTAAATTTGCAGTTACCAACAAAGTCTCCGATGTAGCTCTTTTATCTAGGTCCAGTCTACTAACGCCTTATATTTTATTTTTTTTAATCGGCTTTATGTGAATTACCTCAGGATTTACTATATATTACCCACCATATATGTTTTGATGTGTAATGCCATTTTAAAGGGGAAATCATGTGGGGAAAAGGCTCTTTTAAACATAATCTCCACTGCTATATAGAGCAATATCTCTATCTTTTATCTCTTTTTATCCCAATAAACTCCCTTTATCTGCAGACTTGGAGCCGCCATTGTTGTCAGTCATGTGATATATTAAGTGACTTTTCCTCCTCCAACACGACACTGAGCGGATGCTTTATGGCAATGCTAATGGTGTAATTATCCTTCACAGAATTTTTGTTATTCAGGCTGTGTATATAATACTGAGCCATTCTATTGTTTCCCACAGGCCGTATGATAAGGAGTCGGGGGGTTTAGTAGATTGGGGTTCAGATAACAGAGCGAGAATCATACAAACGGCTGATATGCAGCTGCCTGAAAACATTATGCATAAAGTGGAACAATAAAAAAAAAAAAGAAATCAACACAATACTTTTTCGAAAACATGCAAATTAGGGTTCTAAGTGGGTAGCCCCATACAGCCCCACCAATAATTAAGGGGTATTAAATATTATTTGGAAAGTTTTTCAATAAGCATTATGTACTTGAAGGGAAAAATTGAAATAAAGTACTTACTTTTAGGAGAAGCTGCAGCTCCAGAGCTGCAATGTATCACCTCATCTATGGCCACTTTTGGGTAATAAAAGGTGGTATAATATTAGTAAACCTGGGAACTCTCCCCATTTTGCGTCACTTCTCCAGGTCGCCAACAAAGCCACAAAGTTCCCAGGTATGCATATTAGACCTCTGGAACGCCTAGGAAATTTTTGTTTGTCTCATTGATATTGTCCATTGGACAGTGCTGGCCATCTTTATTTTGCTAATTTTATATTATGACCATAGCAACCGACTGCATTTTCCCATTGACTGTTCCATTGGTTGTTATTGTAATAAACTTTTACATCTAGGCTGGACTTTCGTTCGAGGCGGTTAAAGTCCAGTTGACTTCCGCCAACACCTTTTTTAAGTAAACTTTGATAATTGCTCTACAGGTTCGGGTTTTATCTGCGTAATTTTCTCCTCCATTCATTGTCTCCATTCATTTGTGCTCTCTAACTGGTAATATCGCCGATGAACCCCATAGGACGCTACCTAGCAGAACGTACAGATGTTTATTATCATTAAAATGACTGACAGACGTAATGAGTCATTATCCAAAAGCAAAACTGAAATCCACGCTCCTGCCGCAGCTCTGTAGATTGAAGATACGCTTCCAGCCATTTGGGGTTTACTGATGGAGATGACATTTCTTCTGATTGATTGAGTTGTGAGATGGTTCTAGGAGAAGGATGATATACACAAGGGATTCATACGACGCCGAGCTCGAGATGTCTACCAACCACGTCTCTCGTGCCCCTTAGCAAAGTATGTCACCCAAACGATCAAAAGTAATAACATGCAAAGCAAAGTAATGTTTGTTCCTGTAAACGAGAGCTAAACCATAAGCCTTCAGCACTTTCTAATGTTAGAGATTTAATGGCAGACAATAAGAAATTTCTTACCCTTTACGCATAGTGTCTGCGCCTGAATATCTGACAACAGAACATTAATCCCTTAATGACAAAGCCCGTACATGTACGGGCTCAAAATGCATTGTTTTCAATGGTTATAGGGACCGCCCATTGTCCTTAAGGGGTTATTATAGCATAATAAGTCGATTTAACAGCGCTGTTTCATCTGCATTCCATTTGCATTTACTTACATTGCTTTTTAACTAAGTGCAGCGTTAGAAGCATCATTCCCAGACCTTTCCCAGAAATAATTGTTTAATCAAGTAAATTTTTGCCTCATTAATATATTTCGATGGGAACACTAAGTTGTCACGTGACGCAGAAGCAGGCACTGATAAAATAACATGATAACATAAACCAGGACAGATCCGCTAAGGTTTATTTGGTTAACGTAGTAGTATAAATGGAACAGCACCTTTAAACGACTGGAAACTAATGCGGATTATAAGATAAATTTGCAATTTGGGGTTCAGGTTTAGTTATAAAAAGACTGTATACATTTTGGATCTTAAATGCAAAAATAGAATATATAATAGTCAGCCGCAGAATGTATGACCCTGAAGACTCACGCCGTATTTCCAACAATGTTTATAGCTGACATGTACATTTATTCAGACAAAGTCCCAGGTATACCCTGCAACTGGGCTCCTACCCGACCTGCTTACTCGAGCCCTGACATATGGCATTGTCCAATATATTAGGCTCAAAGGGGACATAAAAAGACATTTTGGACAATGCTCTGCGTCTAACTTTGTGGGAACCGTTTGGGGAACACCTTTACTGCATTACTGTGCCCCAACAAACAAAGCAATTCCCATAAGAGACATGGTTGGATGAGTTTGGGGTGAGAACTTTGCCGGCCGCACAGAGCCCTGACCTCAACCTCATCGAACACCTCAGTGGGAGTTCCCGCTGATGTCAGCGGGAAACACCCCCATTTAAAGGGCAAATGGGTGGGAAGCAGTGCGTGTCAAGACCCCGCCCCCACGATCAGGAGGATTCGGGTGTTGACCCGGAGAAGCGGTGCTCTCCAGGTATGTATATGTGAGATAGCTTACATAGTTACATAGTTACATAGTTATATTATTATTATTTATATATAATTAAAGATTATATCCCTGAATATTATGTTTTTCCAGGTATCCATCCAGTTGCAGTTTAAACATCTGTACAGACTCCGCTAAAACTACCTCTGCAGGCAGAGAATTCCACATCCTTATTGTCCTTACCGTAAAAAACCCTTTCCTCTGCTTTAGTCTAAATCTCCTTTCTTCCAGTCTGAACGCGTGACCACGTGTCCTATGCATAGTCCTGTTTATGAACAGATTTCCACACAATGGTTTGTATTGGCTCCGAATATATTTATATAATGCTATCATATCCCCTCTGAGGCGACGTTTCTCTAAACTAAACAGATTTAAATTAGTTAACCTTTCTTCATAACTATAGTGCTCCATTCCTTTTATTAATTTTGTAGCCCGCCTCTGCACCCTTTCTTGTGCTATGATATCCTTCTTTAGAATAGGTGACCAAAATTGCACAGCATATTCAAGGTGCGGCCTTACCATTGATTTATACAGAGGCAACATTATATCTTCATCCCGCGACTTGATGCCCCTTTTTATACACGACAATACCTTACTGGCCTTAGCAACCGCAGACTGACATTGCACATTGTTACCTAATTTGTTGTCTATAACAATTCCCAAATCCTTCTCATTTGTCGTTACGCCTAATTCACTACCGTTTATGGTGTAGGTTGCTTGTGCATTCGCTACCCCGAAGTGCATAACTTTACATTTATCTACATTGAATTTCATCTGCCATTTGTTTGCCCAGTCCCCCAGTCTATCTAGATCCCTCTGCAGCACAGTAATATCCTGCTCGCCCTGCATAACTTTACCTAGTTTAGTGTCATAGCAAATGCTATGCACATCCAGACACCCCTACAATAGAATGTATATTAAAATACCCCAACCCACTATGAGTATTTCAATATGCATTCTTTCATATTTTATATGTTTTAGAAGAATGTCCCCATTTTAGTTTAGCGTAGTTGCAAAAAAAAACCAAAAACCTTTATATTTGTTATAAATAGTAATAAAAGTGGTAATTTAAATTTTAATGTAAAATTATTATAATTATTTTATTTTTAATGAATTTTTTTGTTTGTTTTGTTTTTCTTCATCTAAAAAGTAATTTGTAGGACGCGGGATTTCATTCGGGGTTCGTGGAAGCTGCAAGCGCATCTCTGGCTAAAAGACACCGTGCATATTAGTTAGAGTGCCTGCCAGGATAACTATTAGAGAGGCATCGTACGTCTTTTGAAGTTGTGAGGGCCAGATTCGTATTAGTCAACCTGCCAGAGTGAGCTATCTCTTCCTTCAGGATAGAATTTATGATGCATATATATGACATGCCAGCTGAGCGGATATTAGATGAATCTTGGTGGGATAAATGAAGAAGTAGCCTCATCAGGCCCCAGCTTAGTCCGGATGCTACAAATTACACGGCCGGGGACAAGGTTTCATGGGTAATTTTTCAAAGAAATAGGTTTTGACTTGTTGTACGTTTTAATCTCAAAACAATGCCTCGTATACTTATTCTATAAGTATGATCAGGGCACGGTATCCCGTCACCTGCGCCGGAAAGCAAGCGTCATTACTTGTGCTGTTGGAGATAAGGAAAACGTAACCGGAAAGCTGAGTCAAAATAGCGTTTTAAGAAATGTTAATCCACCCCCCCCAAAAATAGAAAAAAATTGGTCTCAACTAGAGAAAAGCATATAATTATATAATAAAGTGGAGGTAAAAAGGTAAAAAAAATCTCAGTTTTTAGAAAGGGTGACGAGTTTTTAAGATAATTTTTATAATAAATTCCATTATATGATCCTATGTTTTTTTTCATTTCCTCATCAATAAAAAATTTATGAAAAAAAGAAAAGCCTAAATATAGGCAAAAAAGAAAAAAAAATGTTCTGTCCATGATCTGCTTACAAACCTAAGTTTTTATTTACTGAGAGGGTGGTGGATAAGTGGAACAGCCCCCCAGCAGAAATAGTAGAGGCTAATACAGTGAGGGAATTTAAACATGCATGGGTAAATATATGGCTCATTTTCACAGCACCGATTGGCTGTTTCAAGCATCCAATCAGTGGCAGGAGATCCCTTTCCCTGAACTTAATAGGAGAATTTGCTAAACACGCATGGGGGGTCTCTTAAGAGATGTTTGTGTTCATGTGAGAGCTGGCAGTAAGTAAGTAAACCACGTGTCAGGAGATGTGTTTCGGCCAAACGCACGCCCCCAACAGTTGAGGGCTGAGAAAAGAGGCAAATTCATATGGGGGGATTCTGTAGAAACCCTCCATGCATTTTTAAGGGGGGCAACATGAAAATCCCATGCATTAAAGCGTATACGATATCTGGATTGTCTCCTTTATTTACTATCTTTTTGGGAGACACGTACACGGTGAGCAAAGACACTTCAGATTAAATCTTTGTTTAGTTTTTAGCATGTTCATTTTCGGGCAATTCATTTTGTTTCCCGGCCAAAATTCAGGGGAGGTTCCTGACACCTTCTGGACTCACCTTTCATTATAGAAATTTAAATAAATAAAAAGGTTACCCCAGAGTAAGGTCCGTCAAAGAGGTGCAGCAGCAGCAGTATTAGGGCACTGGGCCTGGACAGGCCGACACTGCCAGATGATACCCAGAAGCAGCCCCGTGTAACAGGACTGAATATCCCCAATAATATATAATTTACATATTATATTGTCACCAATATTTATCAATCTGATAGAAAGATGATAAAAAATTAACTTGTCCACAAATTACAGGTTTGGCCGGCAGCGTAAATGAGCGACTGTCTTCATCAACTAAACTCCACTCAGAAACCGGGGGAAAATGTCTGCCGCAGTCCCTGTAATCACTACAGCAGTCAAAACAGCTTCTCCAATCCACCCAAAACATCACATTCTCAGCACTAAAAGAAACTGTTCATTAACGCGCCGTATTATATACGAGTATCGAGCATCAATCTCAGCATCTGCTAACCTAACGGTCTCTCAACTCCATCAGTCTGTAACGGCTGCTACCGACAAGTTAAAATGGCGTCAGCACCCATATATATCTAATGGTTGTCCCCGCCCCTTCTAAATGCTGATTGGCCAGAGTGAAAAAAGTAAGGAAGAACTCCCACAGGGTGATTGGACCAATCAATCGCTGCCATGTAATGGCGCAAAAACAGTTTGTAATGGCGGCTACACGTGGCAACGAATGGACGAATCATAATTAATTTTCAGTAATTAATTTGTCTCGGTTTCATTGAATTATACAAACGCACAAAACAGGCGATTTTGGTTAAAAACAAAGTTGGTATAATTTTTCCTACACCTACGCTACTATTTATCAGCAGTGCGTGTAGCGGTTCCCCAAAACTTTATTACCTACAGTTAATGTGGAAACGAATCAACTTCCACCGAGAGGTTTTTTTTAGTGAGAATATTAAAAATTGAGAATCAGAAAATTATTTATTATGAGGAATCAGGTAAAGTGCTTAGCCGAGCTCACTTATCTGTAATTTCGTATCAATGAGCAACGCCGCTCGGAATTAGAAAACAGACATATGTGTATCTCAAGCAATTAGTTCGACGAAAACATAAAAAATTCAACACAGTTCATACGTTGATTTCCTCGGTTATTACTTATTCAAATTACTTCTGATTCTATCTAATTAGAAAGTATTCAAATTATTAGGGGTTTTTTTTAGGCGTTTTAGACATTTGGAAGACACAGAAGCGCAGACGGTTTTATATAGAATTTAACAGGGAAAATCCACTGCCACGTAATGCTTTAAAATAAAAAATAAAAAATAAAACATTTTTATCATATTTTTTATTTTTTAAACTTTTTATCATGGCATAACGTGATCATTTCGCTCCTTTAATACAATTTATTTGCTGAAAATATCTTCTCCTTTAAGACACCGTTTTGGGGTAAATGCCACCTGTAGGTTAATTTCGGGCCTTAAGTAAGCTTGTAAAAGCCTAAGGGTCAAGTAAGTAACCTCAAAGGTACTGATCTCGCTGCATTAAAGAATGACTGGAGTTAAGAGATCTCTAGTAGAATAGTGGGGGGGCGCAGTTGCCCCATGGGGTGCGCTCACTTTCTGGGCAGCTTGCCAGCTTGCCACCGAGTGCTGATGTCCTAGTGGTCACCTATACTACTCCTAATTCTAATTCATGAGTTATTTAGGCAGGGTTAGGGGCAGGGTAGCCATCAAAGGGTGTCTCAGGGGTTCAGTAATCAGCTCTGATCTGTTGAACCTCCAGGCTTGTCCCAAATAATTTCCAAGTATGATGTAAAATTTTCTGGATTTATTTATGACATTTTTTTTTAGTTAATCAAGGTATTTTTTTATTTTTTTTTTAAATTACAAAAAATTCACGTATATTTTAATATTTTGTTCTGATCCATCAGCGCAGAATATAACGGACACCAAATTATGAAATTTGGTCAATGCATGTAAATATTTTTTTTTTTTAAATCACTAAATGCCCAAAATATTATTTAGATGGTAAAAAAAAAAATGGGCTAATAGGTATTTTAAAAATGATTTAATTATAGGAAATACCGTTTAGGGAAATTGAAGCAAAAGCAAAATTATAATTGAAATAACTTTCGCCCGAAATGGGGTTCAGGAAACAGTTTTGGGAACTAAAATAAGAAATTGAAACAATGTAACTCGTTTTAATATAAAGTGTTAAAACACCTTTGTGACATTCCCAAAAAAAATTGGGGGAACTATTTAGCGACTTAATCTACCTTCCCCCATGACGAGCATAGTTTAATACGGCTAAAAAAAAAATGGGATAGAAAGCATTTGCCTACCCAGTGAGAGCAAGATGACATTCATGGTTGAATCAGCCCCTCTCAGCAAGATATGTAATTGAAAAAGCCAAGGGAAGCGACCCTAATCCCAGTGCCCTGCTGGTGTCAAAATACATTAATCTCGCACGGACAAATGGCCGTTTTTTGTTTTTTTTGGAGAGTATGGAGCGCGAAACGCTGAAAAACCAAAGGATATCGAGTAGGAAGCGAATATATAAATAATATATAATATAATCATTAGGGATAATCAGAAATGAATGAAATAACTATTAATATTTATTATTATTATTATCTCATTTATATAGCGCCAGCAATTTCCGCAGCGCTTCATCCAATACATACGTCTGACGGGACTAGAATTGACAGAATAAGACAAATCGATACAGTTACATGGAGACTTGTGTAGGATCTTAGTTTTCAACATTACATAAACTTTTAATTTTGATTACTTTACCGATTTTGGATTTTTTTTTACCTATTATAAAATAAAATTAGGGAATTATTTTTTGGAGAATAAATGTTGTAGTTATGTAAAATGATACAACCTATCCATTTCTCACTTATCTATAATCTATTTTTTTTTTTCTTCTCTGAATTGCAGGTAGTTTTGCAAATTCTGATCATTTGGCTGAAAAAAAATGTAAATTACTTCACATCATAAAACTACAGAAGGAACCAGATGAGGACCAGATGAGATCATCGATGAGCAAATCCGTAAAGTGCTCCCATTGCTTTAGGGAGTGCTTTCTAGCAAAGACAAGACAGCAGAAGATGGAGGAATCTGCAGCTCTGGAGCTGCATCTACACCTAAAGAACTTACAGAAAATACAGTGCCAAGAAACAAGACATTAAGAAAAAAACAACATTGCAAAGTTATCAGGTTGCAGTTTAGGAATACGATAAAAGGTAGAGGTATGTCATCCAAAATTCTTTGTGTTTGAATGCATTGGTTATATGGTGATCTTGGGTGTGACTTCATTGCGTGTTTCACCCTTCAATGATCTCTTGGGGTCATTGATGAGTCTAGATGTGGACCTCCTTGCTTGTGCCTAGAGGGATCCCAACTGTACGCCACTGACAAGGCCAATGGAAGCTGAAACAAATGTCTGGGGTTGTTGGTTCACTCATCCAGAAGAAATTTTCCTCACATTTCGGTTCTGGACTGCCCTTTTGGGTGGGATCAGACTAATATGTTGATCAAGATTTTTCCTCTGTAACGGCACAAGAGAGCTAAAATTTGAGATGCTCCCAAGTGGGGACGCACCGTAGGACAGGCTATGAAGCGGCTGTCTGTTCTTGGTGAGCATCTCAACCTCTTTGTGCATGGCATTTCCCCCTTTGGTGATCTCTTGGGGTTCGCCTTAAGTGTAAAGGTGAGTCCAGAAGTGGGCCTCCTTGCTCTCTTGCGCCTAGAGGGATACAACCGTACCCCACTGACAAGGCCAATGGAGGCTGAAACACAAGAGATTCCTTGACCTCAGCTCTTTATATAATTCTGCCATTGGCACAGTAAATGTACATTCATTCATGACTTTCTAGACAGTCAAAAACTATGTTACGTCTTGACTAATGAACTGCACCATAGAAAGGTTATGATTAAAATGTAACTAGTTTAAGATCACCAATTAATTTGGAGCAATCTCTGGAAAGAAGCCCAGACAAGTATATCTTCGGAATTGGAGAAAACTCTTTGCGTAATATTGTTACATTTGTAGCAAGCAGTTCAATTGCATGACCTTCATGTGGTTAGTTCAACTGAGCAGCGATATGCTTTCAGACGTAAATCCCAGGAATATATAAAAACTTCATAAACCATATAAAGGAAAACAAATACAGATTCAAACACAGGTTTTAATTATTTAAAATCAATTAAATACCCCTACGCAACTTCCTTATCTGTATACTTACACTTTTATTCATAATTTAACAAACTTTGTGCGATTACTGGTTTAGCAAACAAAACTATTTTTTCAAGAATCTCAACACCTTTTGGGCAAAGCAAGACTGTGTTAACGAGGAACATGTTTATGGGGCTTATTTAACTTAATTTGTCAATTACATTGGTCTTAATTGGATGCACAGAGGTGTGCTGTCATCTTTGCAGTGATTTATACTTAGAATCAGGGCTTTCTGCGCTATGATTCTGCGTTACGCTCCCTAAATGTATTTGTGGCTTTGCGCCCTAATTATTTCTATTTACATTCAGTCCTTTTTTTTTTTTTTTTTTTTTTAAATGGGTCATTCTATCTGGTCCTTATATCCATACCTATTATATTATAGCCATACCTGGGAACTTGTGGTCTCTGGCTATCCGGAGCCTACCCTTCGGGGGACTCGGCCAGGACTATGATTATACCCATCCCAGGCCTGTTGAAACTCCCTCACTATATTAACATTAACCAATTCTGCTGGGAGGCTGCCCTACTTATCTACAGCCCTCTCAGTGAGCTCAAATGTATATTACATGTTAATTCTCTGACCCATTTTGAAATAAGCTTCCTTTATATATTTGAACCTTCCTATAATACATCCTCTCTCTCCTACAAGCCATACCTGTTCAAATCCTCTTTATTATGCATGTCCTTTGACATTTTATGCTGGGAATTGGGAGAACGTACAGACGATGTTCCTGCAGAAATCCTCCTAACCCCCAACGCATCATGGCTTCCGAAGTAGTCAGGAGGTCCTTGAATGACGTTTAGGAGCAAGGAGGAATTTCTCATACTAGCTGCACCATCATAAAGCACAAGCGGGACACAAAACACAACTTAGGCAATTGAACCATTCTACATCCCTCCTTATTACATTCCATAGAAACACAGAATCTGCCGGCAGATCGGCCCCATCCGGCCCCCGTCTAGTCTGCCCATTTCTCCTGCTGTAAAGACTCAAACCTTAATCAGTCATTGGTCTCGTCTTAGATTCAGGAGCCGTATGTCTATCCCATGCATGTTTAATACCCTCACTGTATTACCCTCTACCAATTCTGCTGGGGGGCTTTTCAACCCACATACCACCCTCTCAGTAAAGTTAAAAATATATATATATATATATATATCTTCTACAATTAAATTGAGACACAATTGTGCCATAAATGAATTGTAAGAGAATTGAAACATATTGTTAGATAAAATATAAAAATTATATAAATATAAAATTATATTGTATATAAAATAAAAATTGATGTGTATATTAATGAATCGAAGAAAAAGCTGAGTATATAGAAGTATTGTGAAAGAGTTAAAGCGTGTTCTCTAGAACAAGTGGGTTCTGGATGCTGAACGCCTACAAGTACTTTTGTGTAGATCAGCAATAACACGCTTTTTATTGTCTGCCGAGCCGGGGAAGGCATATGCTTTGCGGAAATAAGCAGATGCTCTTTCCTAATCCTACAGGTTAATCTAAAAAGCTAAACGTGCAAAGTAGGGGACCAAAAAAAAAAAAACAAAATAAAAAAACACAAAGAAAAAGAACGTGATGATACAGTAACGGAATACAAGGGGAGGAAAAAAAATATGCCCTTGCACCGTAGTGGTTAAAGCCGAAGACTTATGGAGAATATCATGTGGAATAGAGAATTAGTCAGTAGAGACATCACAAAGTGCTTTCTCTGTTAGCCTGCGCCGTTTCTTCTGCTCCAAAGGTAATTAAATAGATTTTCTGTCTTGTACTTGCAAATACTCAGCACAGCTCTGCACTTCGCCGGCGCTTGTAGCTCAATGCTCTTGGGTTCCAGCTGGATCTTGCGAGCGGCGATCCCCGGGCCGCATTTTCCAGAATTTCCACGACTGGAAACAATGGGCTGTTTTTTTTATGAAGTTGTGGCAGCTGCAAAAAAAAAAAAAAAAAAAAAAAAGAAAAAATATATAGTAACTAAGAACCTATTAAGGTTTTTCCAACAATATATATTTTTTTTAGAACGCCAAAAAACATAGATCTTTAAAAGATGAGGCAATCAGGCCATTTACAGGCGCACTTCTCATATAGAAAAAAAAATGTCGGAATAAAAACAAATTAAAAAGAAAACGAAAAAAAAAAGATTCTATATACAAACTGATAAAATTGTGTCTGCGACAGAAGTATAAAGGCTGGTAGTCTGTACATTTCATTATACAACAAAGATGACTCTCAGCAAGCCTCCCAGCAGAGGTGGTAGGGGGTTAATACAGCGAGGGAATTAAACATGCGTGGGATAGACATACGGCTCCTGAATCTAAGACAAGACCAACGACTGATTAAGGTTTGAGTCTTTACAGCAGGAGAAACGGGCGGACTAGACGGGGGCCGAATGGGCCGATCTGTTGGCAAATGCTTTGTTTCTAGACATTACCCCATAAACCATCCTTAAACGTTCTGGATTTTATGCTAATGTAGGATTATTTGTGATATTTTAAACTTAAAATGAAATTTATGTTACATTTTTGACAGTATTACAGTAGGTTCCGGAAAAGGAGTGCAGTATTGTAATATTGTAGTTTATTGTCACATAAAAATATATTAAAATATTAATTTTTTGTCTGCTGCACTTCAACGATCTACACAGTATGTGGAAAAAATTGCAAAATGATGTTTGCCGGTTCAGCTATGCTAATTTTCAGACCTGGGAAGTTCCAAAATGATTTGACCCTGTGTCAGATCAGAAATCAGTCATTTAACCTCTGAGTGCTGGATGTCGACAGCATTTTTTCTCCTGGGACACCGGGCCAATTTTCATAATTTTGCTATAGTTATATTTAGGTTGCAGTCATATCACTACTGTTCAAAAATGTGGGGTCACTCAGCCGTTTTCATGAAAAACAAGGACATTTCTGGCTGTAACATAATTACAAAAGGGTTTTCCAACCATCAATTATCCATTTAAACTTGAATTAGGGAACACAACTTGCCATTGGAACACAGGAGTGATGGGAGTGATAAAGGGCCATTGGAACACAGGAGTGATGGGAGTGATAAAGGGCTATTGGAACACAGGAGTGATGGGAGTGATAAAGGGCCACTGGAACACAGGAGTGATGGGAGTGATAAAGGGCTATTGGAACACAGGAGTGATGGGAGTGATAAAGGGCCATTGGAACACAGGAGTGATGGGAGTGATAAAGGGCTATTGGAACACAGGAGTGATGGGAGTGATAAAGGGCCACTGGAACACAGGAGTGATGGGAGTGATAAAGGGCCACTGGAACACAGGAGTGATGGGAGTGATAAAGGGCCATTGGAACACAGGAGTGATGGGAGTGATAAAGGGCTATTGGAACACAGGAGTGATGGGAGTGATAAAGGGCCACTGGAACACAGGAGTGATGGGAGTGATAAAGGGACATTGGAACACAGGAGTGATGGGAGTGATAAAGGGCCTCTGTACGCTTTTGAAGAGATTCCATTAAAATCAGTAATTTACTGAATACAATAGTCATTTACAACATTAACCCCGTCTGTGCTGGATTTCTGATCCCTTTCATGTTTTTTTAACCCCTTCATGACAAAGCACGTACATGTACAGGCTCGTAATACATTGTTTTTAATGGGCAAAATGTGCTTGACCCCAAACTTTTGAATGGTAGAGTATATTGAAATCTTTTCATCCCCTCTCCTCCACATATTGAGCACATATTGAGATCTCTTAGTCTTACCTGAAAGAGCATTCACCATATGAGTGGTCCTTCTCTGAACTCTCTCCAGAATATCTTTTTGTAGATACTGCCCATAAGACTGTAGGTGAGGTCTGTTACAGGGTCACCGTACCCAAGGCTGGGTACCCCTGTTTGAGGGCTGAGGAATCACCAGTCAGTCCCTCATACGGATAGCACTCAGCTATCCACGGATCATCCAGACCACCATTCGTAGTAAACCAAGAAGAACTCTCTTTATTACAAACACACAGAACTTTATACAATCTCAATGCAATGTGTACCGAACCCAACCCCCAATCCCATCAGCCACATCCCATCACAAATCCCATCAGTATACAGGGGATGTATCAGGTGAGGGGATTACAGAATACAATGAGTTCCCCCACCTGTGTTATCCCCCCTGTAGTGCGGGGGCCGTCTGGGCAGATAGGGCTGTGCTGGCTGATTAAGAGCCCCAGCCAGATTATAGGATCGTCTCTTTGAAGGCTGGGGCTGAATCCACATCAGTCTCTGGGCCGGTTACACAATAAACACAATATAATATATTACCGGGTCACGGTATACAGAACCGAACACAAAAGTGCTCCGTGACCCGGCTAAACTTCATATGAGCCAGCTAGCCTGGCCCTGTCACAGATCTCCCCCTTGACCAACGGTCCGGCAGACCAGGCAGATCCACACGGGTCTGCTGCAGGCTGTCCGAGTGGACAAAGTTCAAAGGTGCAGGACTTAGTTCATGGCGCCCTTTGTCAGAAGCATCCAGAGAAGGTGGGCCAGGGCCCTGGTTGCCCAAAAGGATAGTCAGTAGTCCTCTTTGAATTGGAGGACGGTCCCAGCTCAGCCGGGGGCACATGGCTATCCCCCTCACCGGGGTAACAGGGGCACGTGGAGACTCTTGCTCCCTAGTCTTGGGAACTGAGTCTGGGGCAGCTGCCAGGCCAGGGCGGTTGCATGGAAGGAAAGCCCTGCTGATCGGGCCGGGGGCACTCGGGGAACCAGGGAAACACGTAGAGGTAGTAAGCGAGGCCTCTACCGGGACACTGGAGTGACCTAGGGGACACTCTGGGACAGGAACAGGTGCCCTTACAGGGTTATTGGGCGAGCTAAGCAGCTCTGCGGGGTACTCAGGGGACCCAGGGGAATACTCCGGGGCAGGGACAGGTGCCAATACTGGACCACCGGGAGGGTTAAGCAGACCCTCGATCTTCCTCTCTGGGACAGGTGCCTCTGCCTGGGCACGGGGAGAGTCAGAGGAACACTCTGGGACAGTGACCTGGGCTTCTAGGAGGACACTTGGGGAACCAGGGATCACTTCGGAGAACACAGGGATAGGAACCAGGGCCTGCGCCAGGCTACTGAGAGGACCCAGGGAACTCGGCAGCCCCTCTGGCGTCCTCGCTAGGTCGGGGAACGGTGCCTCTACCGGGTCACCGGGGACTTCAGTGGGAACCTCTGGGGCAGTGACCCGGACTTCTCCCAGGACACTCGGGAAATCAGGGGGACAATCTGGGGCCCTGGCTTCTACGGGCATAGATAAGGGTTTGGTGAGGGGGATTGTGCCACTTACTCGGGCGGTGGGGACAGTCATCTCTTCTGCCGGGGTAGAGCAGCCAGGGTTGTTTGTGAGGACATGGGTCGGAGCTTTTGGCTTCCTCCTCCGCTTCTTTTTGCTGGCGAGGACCTCGGTTCTTCTCGCCAGGGCAGGGGCCGAGGAGTAGGTGAAGAGGACCTCGGTCCCACTCCCGCAAGTTGTAGTACCATGCTCCCAGTCTCCTTGGAACTCCTGGAGCTCCACTCTCCGCAGCAATTCTTTATAGTCCCTCTCGAGCTGCCATTCCTCTTGGACCAGGCAATCCATAACAGCCTCCAGCTCGGGGGGAATAGCATAAACCAGGACTTCTGCACGGTTGTCCCAGATTGTATCCCTGCGGTACTGGCAGGGGCTTCCGAAGGACGAGTCAAATTGGAAGGCATCATATATCAGTCCTGGGTCGACGGGGCAATACAGCATCAGAGGGTCGCTGTGGTCTTCACCTGCTAACTGCTGGGAGAATCCCTGGTAGCGGCTCTGGAGGTCGAGCTCTGCATATATGAGACCTCTCAATTCTTCTTCCCACTCCGGCAACGGGTTCTCCCCCAGGAGTGGAACTCGTAGATCCCACATTGTCCAGTACTGTGCCCAGTATGATTCGAAGTGGGGATGGGAGAAATCATCCCTCCAGTCTGCGGGCGCAGACTCTAACTGCCATTGCTGGTGTTCCAGCTCACACACCTCGGCTGTAACCCGGTCTGTCTCACCCTCTGGTTCTCGGAAGGGTTGGATATCCTGGTATGATATTTTGATGTTCTGTTCCCCTAGTCTGGGAGATACAGACCCACTCTGGCTCAGTTCCTGGTGACACATTTTAATCACCGCCGTCACTTGCTCCGATGTAGCCCCTCCTGGGTACAGGGATAGGTGCCATAGAATGTTCTTTTGTAGAGCACTCAGTCCGAGGCTCTCCTCTGGGGCATCCTGGTGCCGGTCCATCTCTCTGCAGTCCGCAATCAGAGTAGCCTTTCCTTTGCTACAAACCTCCAGGAGCTCTCTTGGTGTCTCTCGTCTGCAATCCCAGTTGGTGGTTTGGATTTCACCCAAGTCGTGGGATTCTTCCCACCGCTGCCACCAATGTTACAGGGTCACCGTACCCAAGGCTGGGTACCCCTGTTTGAGGGCTGAGGAATCACCAGTCAGTCCCTCATACGGATAGCACTCAGCTATCCACGGATCATCCAGACCACCATTCGTAGTAAACCAAGAAGAACTCTCTTTATTACAAACACACAGAACTTTATACAATCTCAATGCAATGTGTACCGAACCCAACCCCCAATCCCATCAGCCACATCCCATCACAAATCCCATCAGTATACAGGGGATGTATCAGGTGAGGGGATTACAGAATACAATGGGTTCCCCCACCTGTGTTATCCCCCCTGTAGTGCGGGGGCCGTCTGGGCAGATAGGGCTGTGCTGGCTGATTAAGAGCCCCAGCCAGATTATAGGATCGTCTCTTTGAAGGCTGGGGCTGAATCCACATCAGTCTCTGGGCCGGTTACACAATAAACACAATATAATATATTACCGGGTCACGGTATACAGAACCGGACACAAAAGTGCTCCGTGACCCGGCTAAACTTCATATGAGCCAGCTAGCCTGGCCCTGTCACAAGGTCTGACCAGAGATCTTTAAAGTGGCAGAACCACATCCCTCTTTCTACTACTAATGCCATTATAGCTGTGCAGCCAAGCACCCTTCTTGCTTTTTCTTCTGCTTCCATGCATTGCCTGTCTACCATTAAACCCTCGCTGGCATCACAGCACCCCCAATGCTACATTTTGCCTTTTTGTTTTTCATTCAAAGTGCATAATTTTACATTTATCAACATTAAACTGCAGCTGACACACTCTTTACCATTTTTCTAATTTACTTAAATCAATAGCCATTGGTTTTATTCCACCAGGAACGCGTACCTCTCTGCAGACCATTGTGTTGTCTGCAAAAAAAGACATGCATTCCCTTTGAGACCTTTCATAATATTGCTAATAAAAATATAAAAAAGTGTAGGTCCCAACCCCCCGATCCCTGAGGTACCTCAATAAAAAGGTAACCGTATCGACTAAAGGCTCTAGGTAATGGTGTGATACTATTTTCATGCTCACTGTAATACTCATTAAGTAGAAAGACAATAAAAATGTATCGACTGCTATAAGCTGTGTAACGTTCTCATTCTCACATCTGGATGACAAAAGGCCAATTCCCCAATTAAGACACATCTTTAAATGGAAAATATATACGTCTACAGCTTTAAAGAAGATTAACCACTCACAAAGTCATTGTCAAACAGACCAACACAATGACCAACCTCAACATTTCCCCAACAGATAAAAACAATGACCCCAAATATTATAAACGTTATAAACATTACCACCCCCAACACTTACAAAGTGCCATCAACTTGTTCCAAAGATCTATTATAGGGAGCCCACTAGACCCCAACATTCTGAGCCACAGGCCAGCTGGAAACCTACCACACCAACTTGAACCAAGTTATTCCTAACCAAAAACACACTCTACTACGCGACCTCGTCAATCTAGCCCCGCCACTGCGACAAGACGGGGGGGGACTAGAAGTGATCAAAATAACCATGATGTAACTGGAGGACGGGACAAAAACAGGTCTGGAAATCAGGTTAGTGAATTGGAAGACATAATGGCTCCCCTATATATATATATATATATGACCCCTTAATCCCACTCATAACACCCTCCACTAATGAAATCATTTTAACCCCTTAACCCCCATCAACCTAGCTCTGTCAAGGAGCACTCCACTAAGATGCTTGCTCCACGGGCTACATGGCTGCTTGCTCCAATCAACTACCGTATTTGCTCGATTATAAGACGACCCCCCAAAATCTAAATATTAATTTAGGAAAAAAACAAAAACCCTGAATATAAGACTACCCTATAGGAAAAGTTTTACTAGTAAATATTAATTCATGTAAACTATTTTTTCATATTTAATAAAAGCTATGATTGAGAAAAATATATATTTTTTTATTTCCTTTTATTTGCCAACCTGCCCCGCCCCCAGTTATGCACATCTGCCCCCAGGCTTGCCACTCTGCCCTCATAAATGCCTTATACCCCCCTATTTGCCACTCTGTCCCATGATGTGCCTTTTAACCCTCTATATGCCACTCTGCCTCCAGAAATGTCTTATACCCTCCTATATGACACTGTGCCCCATGATATGCCTTATACCCCTATATGCCACTCTGGCATATAGGGGGTTAAAAGGCATATCATGGGGCTGAGGGGCATATAGGGGGTTAAAATGCATTTATATATATATAACTGCTAACAGCAATCACACTTCTATCAAGTCAAGGCAGCCAGTCCATGCTGGAACCTGGGGATGATAGTGGTGGGATTACAGCCTCCCTATGCCATGCTACCACCACCACCCCCCTTACACATCCATGCTATCACACACACTCATTCACAAACATTTAAATACTCATTCATTCCATTAATCACACATACTTCACACATTAATCACAAAAACCCTCCCCCACCCCCTTACCTGAACTGCAGATCTCTCGCTCGCAGACTTCTGCAGGGGCCCGGCTGTGCGAGCAACTTCTCTGGCCCCGCCCCCAGAGGAAGGAGGGGGAGGCAGAGTTATGTGAGGACTGTGCTAGCTTCCTGTTCTCCTGCTGCTAGTAGCAGCGACGCTGCTCGCGACCAAAGACCGGTAAGCGGCCTGGCCCCAGCAGAAAGAGGTCTGATTATAAGACGACCTCGATTATAAGACGAGGGGTATTTTTCAGAGCATTTGCTCTGGAAAAAACCTCGCCTTATAATCGAGCAAATACGGTAATATCTTCTAGAGATATAGACATTGGATGCCACAAAACAATGGATCCTATCTCTGGTTACTTTAAATAAATAGGATTATTTGTAAATCCCGATGAATAAAAATAACATTTTATTTTATTTTGACGTGGATTACTCAAAAACTTTATCTAGCTTTTCCCTTACAACATACAAAAAAGTAAAATATATCTATAATACAGCTGGTCGCAACGCAAAGCCAGATCCTGATTCACAACAAGGTACGACAACCATTTGACCACTTATCACCATAATACATTTCTGCTGTAGGAACGGACATTCTCCATCTGTACTGCAAAGTGCCCTGTACTACAAGCCAATATCAAGCCTGGCCAAGTGGCCATCAACATATGAAGTCCAGTCTGTCTCGAACGTGTTGATAAGTGACAACCAAAAAACAAACCCCCGAGCTGAAATTTTAGTATTTGAAATAAAATTAGCTGGTTTGGCAAACATTTTGGGTCATCTTGCATACCATGGGTACTGCCAGGGGAGGATAAAAAAACCCAAAAAACTATTGCGACATTTGTACTTTAATACATATATATATATATTTGCCCAAATTATTGTTTTTTGTCTTTTTTTTATGATCAGGGATAGAAATGATATAAGTTATCGCTGCACTGATTTAACTATTAGATAAACTATTTTCTTTATCACTGAAGTTAGGATAGAATTTTTTTTTTTTTTAGCAAAGAGATGTTTCTGTCGAGATGAAACGGTGCGTGAATTTAAAGTGTAAACAATGTGGCAAGGTTGTTGAAAGGCGAGCTAGAAAAATGTCATGTTTGGACTTTTGGTGAAATCCAGCAAATTGTAGTCTGGTTGGCGCTTGAAAGTTTTCTAATGTAATAAGGAAGAGCGTCTTGTATCACAAAAACTCTTAAAAATATATATATATATTGTGACAAATTCTATTCCTTTTCTTCCTATTTTATGCATCTCACTCACTAGTGGCCGTCCCTTTATAAACGGTATTCAGCGTTACGTACCAAGTATATAAAGATATATAAAACAATGATAAAATTATGATAAACTTGACCTCTTTTCCCCAAATTACTGTAATTGGGCAAAAACAATATGAAAAGTAACAAATCTTTTCTTCTTTTTTGATATTTAACCTAAAAGGTCCCACAACATAGGGTATAGGGTACCAAGAGGCAGGGATGTGGGAAGACATTATGAACTATAGCCTAGTTGATCATTTTGTAAAGTAGCCAATCAATGGCAGCCGAGCCAGCGCTGGAGCTGATTGGCAGTCAGTAGGTGTCCTGCAGGTCAAACAGACTTCCCCGGCACATTCATGTTGGGGAGGAGGGCAAGTGGGTTCTGCAATGGGGGCACCACCAAATTAAAGTGCATACGATGGTTGTGGTGTCCATTTAACCCCTTAATGACATGTACGGGCTCAAAATGGGTTTAGGGACCGCCCATTGTCCTTAAGGGGTTAATAAATCGTTGAGTTGCTTGTCGGGTTCTGCCATGTGAGCGAATGGAAGTTGGGGGATATCTTAAATAGGACGGTCAAAGGACCTTCTAGACTATATGACTACGTTAAAAGGATGGAGATTCTCATAGCATTGAAGGAGTCGGAGCGAAGGAGTCCCCGGGGTCCAGGACAGCAGCTTTAGTAAAACTCTATGGTATTTCTTATTAAATGTCCATATGGCTCATGGTAGTCATAGGCAACCATTTTTTACCATTGCCGTCTTTCATTATCACACTTTGTACTATGTATTCCTTATTATCAACATATGTAATCTTAAAAGATTTAGGTGGATTTCCCGGGAATTAAGAAGATTTAACTGTACACAGAGATCACATCTGAATATTAGCGTTCAGTGTATACCGAGCGTCTCTTTGAGAATAAATCTTTCATTGATATGATAAATCTCAAATAGCAAAACTACAGGGACACTTTACTTTTCAGTAAAATAAATAAATAAATAAATCTTTTATAACCACTTTGATTCATACTATTTCTGTCTTAAAATACTTCCATTCTTTCCCAGCAAGACATTCCATGTAAATCTTTAATGATCTCGGTGGGGAAAGTGAATTTATCTTTAAGGTTTAAAAGGTAAAAATGCTCGGGAGTCAAAATGCTCAGATCTGGCATTTCGATTTCAAGTTTTAAAATGTTTATTAATATATCCCGGCTGTTGTTGACCCCCCCACACACCCCATTTTGTAGGGTCTTGTAGGTCTGTAGAAAATGTAACAGGTAATGGATTTCTTTGTATGGCACATCTTCAGTAAAATTAAATACAAACCCGAAATAAATATTTTTAATCAATAAAATGATGTCTTTACTGTAGTGCAAAGTATGGATCACAGAAGAGGGCATGCCTTGGAGCTGCAGCTTCTTCCGAAGGTAAATGACTGTATTTAGAAAGTATTTAAAAGGACATTCTTTATTAAGGAGGCTCTTGGGACCCCGGAGTGTCCCTTTTCCTAGGCATTCTCTGGAGCCAGCTTAGCCTTTCCTACAAGAGAAGCCTACTGGGACTTTATAAAATATATCGTGCCTAGTTTATGTTTTACTATTACGTATAACATCCAGAGTCCAGAGGTGGATGCTGGGAAGAAAATGCTTTTCTCAAGGGACCCTTTTCAATTTGTGCTTTTATTTGCGACTTCTATGCTATTGCGGGGTTGTGGGGTAAATGCACCCTTATAGGCGAGGAATAGACAGCAGGAAGGAGGACATTGTAGGGAACAGGATGACCATGAGAGACTGAGAAGGAGGGAAGTGAACACAGAGATGAAGAGGGGGAAGTGTAGAATGGGAGGGATGGGAAAAACATGTAAGGGACATGGACCTATGGTGTTTACCTACTGACATAGGGAGAGTAGTCACAAGGGCCACAAATGTGGAAAGAAAAAAAAAGAAAAGGGCCTCAAAAGAACATTGTTGACAAGAAACAGGGAGGGAAATAAGATTGTATCCAGCATTGGAATCCACCTCACCCTTGTGTTATTAAGATATATATACATTTATGTGTGCATATATCAGCACAGATTGCAGCAGAACTCGACTATCAAACCAAGAAGCAGGAAGTTAGAACCTACTTCCTGTCTGCATTGTTATGGCGGGCTGTGCATGAGCTTCTAGCACCAGAGAATGTTTATAGTTGTATGGTTGTATCCATTATTTATACCGTATGTAACACTATTGTAGTGATTTACACACAATGTGAACTCATGATATGGAAGCCACCGGCAATTTCTCTCCTAGGTTGACTAGGCCTAGGCTTTGGGTGGGACACCTAATTGGAGGGGAGCAAGATTGGAGAGGGGATATGATGGAAATAATTGAGTACGTGCCAAGGGAATGAAATACAAGAGGTGTGTAGATTTCAAAATAATTTAAATATTAGGACAAAGAGTCTAAAACTATAGGGCCAGAAGCCTAGGTGCAATGTGAAAAAAATACATATTTTTATAGTTTATAATTAGTGCATG
Organism: Spea hammondii; assembly: GCA_029215755.1. Taxonomy (NCBI): domain Eukaryota; kingdom Metazoa; phylum Chordata; class Amphibia; order Anura; family Pelobatidae; genus Spea; species Spea hammondii. The sequence continues at coordinate 184,107,905 of JARDYJ010000001.1, read as the reverse complement.
TAACAGCATTCCAGCAGTGATAGATGGTCAAACAGAATTAAAACATTAGGTTATGCATAAGATAAGGTTGTAGAATACTCTACATGTAGAAAAATAAATGCATCGCATTGTTTTTATCTACAGTATAATTGTCTCAATAACATTTGAACAAAAAGTGTAAAATCCTAGCTTTCCTGACATATTACAAATGATTAACCTCTCTTTTTTGTGCCTTCATGTCCAATCCCTTTTTGTTTCTTTTAAACATATTCTCTTTTGTTAAGAAACCGGGAAACACGGCCATACGACTGAAGCAAGGGGCATTCGAATATCCATTCTTCTGAAAGTGATATGTAACTTCGCTTTGTATATTTTGTAAGTGTAAGATAAATATTCTTTTTTTTTTTCTCCCCCAAACTGTCAGTGCAAATGTTTACTCTGAGCAAATAAAAGAGAAATGAGTTTTGTTAAGCCCGCTGCCGCATATAGTTCCTTTAAAAGCTGACATTATTCTAAGAGCCTCACATATACCGTACCTTGTCAGCGCGGAATAACAAAACTCAGCTAAATTGTCATTTCTGACAGGTCGGTATAATGAGTAAAAAGAATGCTGAGTTTGTTTAAAAGTTTCTATCCCCGTCAGCAGGGTATAGCTGTATTTAGTGATAACATTGCATGTATGTGCTTCATTAAAAATGTCACATTATCAAATATTGACACCCACTATCGCGGTATAACACATTTCACGGAAAAGTGTTTTTTTATTTTTTTGTTTCTCTCCGGGTTTAAAAATGTCATTCAGAAAGACATAGATCTCTTTTGTAAAATGGGGAATTAGCAATTATTTTGGTTTGATTTTTCAGTAAATCCATTTAGGTTTTCATTAGCTCAAATTTATATATTTTTTTAAATGTAGATATTGCCAAACGTTGCAAATATTTGATTATATGTATTTTTTATTTTATTTTGGCTATTCATGTTTTAAATATGGACATATTTGGGAGATGTTTTTGAGAACTTATTTTAATGTTTATTTTCTATTTTTTTTTTCATGGTTTAATCGAAGAATAATAGGCCTTTTAACAAGGCCCAACACTTAACATAATAAAATGTTGTATTTTCAAAATTTATAGAGCTAAATTAATGTTTCCAATTGTTATAATAAATACAGAACTCTGCCCAGGTATAATTCCAGACTTGGTCATGATAAATACAACACATAGCTTCAGCGCCTTGATAAAATGTAAGTAGTTTAATATTTTGAACCTATAAAAAAAAATCCAGTGGAAGAATTAAGTATATAATAAGAAAATTCATCATTTATTATATGCAAAGTCTTGGAACATATGAAAAAATACTCAGAATTCCCCAATATTCTAGACAGGATCACTTGAGAGGAGCGATTAAAACTGGATCTGACAGTTTTACCAAGCGTTCCATTTTTCCATTTTTTAAGGACTAAATCATCCTATGGAATTTATCATGAGAGCAGCAATTTTAACTTTTAAGTTAAACTTCTAACGTTTTTAATCAGGAACGTAAGGTTCCTGATTGTTCCTGATTGGTTAAGGCAGCCTTAGCCTAAGGGTCAGGAGGAGAAGGGGGAGAACTTAATTAGTTGTGCTAATTTGACTACCTTAAAGAAACATTAAACTTTGAAAATAAGTGAAAAAAATAAAAGAAGTCAAATTATTATTTATATAATATTATTATAATCTGTTATTTTTCATTTCTCTGGCCATCTGAGTTTTTTAATTTCTCTAGCCATCTGACTGACACCTAGTGCTGATGGTCACTCCGATGACTTAGCGGCCTTTGCTTGCTCGGTCTGTAAAAGGAGCGAATGACTGCGACAGGATAATGGCAAGCAAATGGCAGCAGCTGCCCTGAGAAAGCAGCTCATAATTACTAAAGTGTACGCTGCTTTCTCAAACGTATTGGAGTATTTAAAACACTTCTTCAAAAACACAAAAATTTTGTTTTTTTTTTAAAGTTTATTGCCACTTTTAACCACACATATTATTACCTGAAGTAGATTTGAAACAAAAAATCTCAAGAAATGTACATGGGCTAAAAAAGAAAACTAGACTTGTGCATTCGTAATCGAGCGAACGTGAAAACGAATACGAAGGGTGCGTTTTCGTTGTTCAGCCCGAAAACCGAACATACGAACATGGCGGCAGCAAAATGTATACGAAGACGAAGACGCACAACACGAATGATCTTCGTCTTTATCTTCGTTTACTAATTTCCCTGGTCCTTTCCCCATCCAGCCTACCTTATCTACGCAGCATTGCAGGGGTTAACTTAAACGGAAATTGGTTGATGCTAGAGGAGGCCTCTGCAGGCGACCAATAGGCTCACTTGTACGGCCCTTTAACTCCTGACGGCGAACCTACGGATTTCCGCTCCCGTTAACCCCTGCGATGCTGCGTAGATAACGGGAGCGGAAATCCGTAGGTTCGACGTCAGGGGTTAAAGACCTTTAACTCTTGGAGCAGGGAAACCTCGAGTGAATTTAGATATATGAAAAGCAGTTCTCTTTACTGCTATTAGTAGTATTAGCATTCTAATAATGTACGGTATGTATTAACACATTCTCTAATTCTAACAATAGCCTAGACTAAAAATTTAACAAAATGTAACAAAACTATATATTTTTTAATTTCTATTAATAGATTCAGTAAGATGAAAAAGTTAACATTTTGATGAGGCAGCAATGTGAGTTTCAATATGTCAGTGAATCACCATGAGTTGGAGATGGGAATTTTTTAAAATCGAAAAGAAAAAAAAAAAAATGGAGCCCAGGGGCAAAAAAGTTCATGTTGGCAGTTACAAGATTTGATAAATGCTCCGAATGTGACATGAATGAACGTTTGTAAAATCCGGAAATGTGTTCTCTTAGTAAAACAATAGTAATTGACAAAAATATCGTGAGGTTACGATCCAGTTCTTCACATGGTAATTATACTGAATTGTCAGATTTCTCTGTTTTAAACATACTATGTAATTATATTGTCTCATCCTATAAGAAAATAAGTGTCAGTGTTTATATTTAAGTGCTGCGGTGAAAACTGAAGGCGAAATATGAATATGTGTAAAAAATAAAATGTGCAATATTATTATGTGCCGCTAATTCACACAGTTGTTACTTTAGGCAGCCACAAAACATAGTTTTGTGAATGTTTCACGCAAAAAAAAAAAACAAGCAAATAATTCTAAGTTCCTGCAGTGATAAGCAGTTTCCGGCTTTACCCCCTACCTTCGCTGGTTATGAAGAGTATAGGAGACCATTGGCATTTTAATGGAGAGGTAGGTGGAGGAAGGGGACAGGGTGTATCTCGTGACATTTAGGGAGAAGTGGTGAAGGTTGAGAAGTTGTTAACTAGAGGGAGAGAGATAGAGAGGGAAGAAGATTGAGATAAATTATAATTAATGGGGAGGGGGAGAAGGAGTAGAGGAAGAGAGGCAGAGAGAAGCAGGGTTGAGAGATAGAAGGAGGGGAGAAACAGAGGGAGGGGAGAAATAAAGGAGGAGGAGGAACAGAGGAGGGGACAGAGACAAGGAGGGAAGAGGAGAGAGAAAATGAGGTGAAAGAAAAAGAGTAAGGGAAGGGGAGATAAATGGGAAGGGAAGAAAAGGGAGAAAAGGGAAGAGGAAAGAGAAAGAAGGATGGGAGGAAAGCGAGAAGAAGGCAAGCGAGAGAGCGAATGAGATGGAGAAGCAATAAGAAAAACAAGATAGAATTGGTAGAGAGATATAAGAAGAGGGTGGAGAGAGAAAAGAGGAGAGAGAGGGGAGAGGATGGCAAAGGGGAAACAGCAAAAAGTATTGCAATCATTTACTATACTAAATGATTTTCTAAATGAGCTGACCCTGAGACTCTTGAAATATTAACCCTTTAATAACCCATCTTGAAGATTCTATGTGGTGACTGGCTCTATTACTGGCCCTCATGGTAACCTTAACTGTCATTATTTAAAGATACCCTTAATTGAATCACCTGTATTCAAGCAGGGATGTCAACCATAACATACTGGCAGTCTTTAATATGATCCCAGCTGTGGAGAATAGAAAGGAGTCCACACTGTATACCCCTGAGAATCACCATGAGATCCTATGAGTGGGGCAAAATCCCTGGGAGTTCCCAGGTTTGGTAATTATGCATTTTAAGCAAAGTATATTTAGTTGGGTCATTTTATCAAAGAGCAGAAAATATGTAGTTGTATCAAACCTTAGAAAACCAGATTCAGGTTATCCCGGATTCCAAGAAAAACAATCACTAAACCGACCAGGGAACGAGAATCAATGACCACATCTAGCGGAAATGAAAAAGTCATATTCAGCCTCGTATTACAGCTTCATTGGGGGGACGATCAGAATTAACCGAGCTGAACAGAAGAATTCAGAGCCGGGGGCATCGGCTACTGACAAAGCTACAGACTGAGTCTATCATAAGAGCTTCCTATTCATTCTATCCATCCATATCTATCTATCTATCTATCTATCTATCCATATCTATCCATCCATATCTATCCATCCATCCGTCCATATCTATCCATCTATATCTACTGTATCTATCGTATAGGTATAGTGGTGACCTCATGTTCTATATATTAAGGTCTCTGCTGTGGTTATCTCCTTGGTTCAGAGGATGTGATCCTATTTGTGATCAGGGAATAGGGCTCTTAAAAACATTTCCCTGTACCTGAAAAAAAAAATGCAGAAAGAGCTACTTTCTATGGCAAAAGAGAGTTACGTGGTCATTTGGTTTATTTATGACATCACAACACAGAAAATGCATCTTTATTTCTGCTGGTGTTACTGTGAGGAAAGGGGGTAAATGTGAGGTTTCCATGGTAACTCCGTGTAGGGGCATTTTTCCTTTGTGCCCAACTGTAGCAGTGGGATTATTTCCACATCAGTAGAGGCCTCTCATTTACTCCTTACCGGTCCAAACTACAGGCCACTGCAAGCTGACAATGCATTTCTTTTGAGGGACAACATGGCAACTTTCATTAGTCAGAGAGTCAGGATGGTGATCAAGATTGACCCGTTTTTCTTTTTCTTTTTTTTTTTTTTTACCACCACAAGGCGATACTGTAAGGAATCGGGGAGTTTGTCCTGAACTTTAGGCATAGATAACAGAGCAAGAACTCATGCAAGTGGCTGATACACAGCTGCCTAAAAACACTATATTATGGGGGGGGGGGGGGGAGAGAATTTCAACTGCCTTAAAAAAACAAAAAAATGTCTAAATATATATATATTTTTTTTATATTATAAAATTTATTATTTTTATATTATAAAAAATTATTTTCCTTAAAGGCGCTTGCAATAGTCTCTGTAATAAATTATGTTTAGGTTGATATGCATACACACTCCAGTCCCTATAATTAACTGCATTAAATGATTTATTTCATTTATATTAATGAGTTCACCCTAGACGGGGTTGAGAGTTTATCATTCTCCACCATAGGTCCCCCGTATATATCGGGACCTTGGTAGGGGAGCCTTATTACCTATAGATTTACGGAGCGATTTACATATAGTATTAAACGAGATCTTTAATTTTTTTTCTTTATTTTGTAATTCTTTCAGGGTATTTTTTTTTTTTTTTATTCTTAGAAATAAAAGTTTTATTGAGAGATTATAAACACTTAGTACCTAATTTTAGTTTACACCAGATTATAAAATAAACAAATCCATATAAAATGATTAATCTATTTCTGTAGATGCTAATAAAATCATTGGTGACGTCCTTGCTTACCTGACATCATTCTCTTTGTTATGTTGAAAATGTTATTTCCCTTTTTGCAGAAAATATCAGTGAATATTCTGAATGTGGAATTTCTTAAGCGTTTCACGTTTTTTTTTCTGCGACGCTGCTTTAATTGTATACAGTAAAGTTAATTTAACTTCTAATTTCCTAGGTGATAATTATTTCTGTATCGCTGGTTATATTGTGTTTAATACTGTAAAAAAAAAACATGTTCTCCATAAATTATACCTTGACATGTATAGTGATTCGAAAAGCTCTAATTAAAATCCAAATCAAAGCAGGTTTTTTCTGCGGCAACAGTTTTTTTTTGTTTTTTTTTATTATTATTATAATAAAAATTTTCGGGTTGAGCTTAATCTTGCAAAATAATAAACAAAAAGTGAGGTGCAGAGAGGGGTAGAAAGAGCTTAAAAAAACTAAATTTTTACCTTTTTTTTTTATGTGTAACATGCTATATTCTCCAACAGCCATATCTCCCACTGGGAATTTGCTAAAATATTCACATTTTAGGGAAGCCAAGGAAAGGTAAAGTATCAGGTTATACAGGAACAGAACATACCTCTAAGAGGGATACTCTTGTTTTAGATGGTGTGAGTCGGGTCGTGGTAAGGGACTTTTTAAGTGACGTTGTGACTTAGCTATTAGCATAACATCCAACAGTCTTGGTTTTCACAGGAGAGTCCCGATTTTCACCACAGTACTACTGCCCTGGGTGGCTACCCCACTGTCCCGTGACAGCAACCCAGGGCAGTAGGGATCATGGGCCTGTTGAGGAAATAGTAGCTGTAATTGTAAATAATTAACTCCTTCCTGTTCAGTAGCTCAGAATGGGCCTGTGAAGAAGATTTGTAACTGTCCCATTCCCCTCACAGTATGACCTAGGACAGAAAACCGGGATGACATCATACCCCGCTATTTTTCACAGAAGAGACAGGTAGGCTGTACGAGGAGCACACAAGAGAGGGCCTTGTGGTGGGGTTAGTGTTCCACCGGCCAGCAAAGTAACATAATAATTTAGGTTGAAAAAAAATACATAATTCCATCAAGTTGAACCCTTCTACCAATCCGATCCAAAAGAAGGCAATATACCCCTTAATTAAGCTATTCTTGAATTGTGCCACAGTAAATTCCCTTCCTGAATCCAAAAGGCAATCAGATCCTCCTCGGATCGAGAAGCTCTAAAACATTGTTTATTATATAATTTATACCTCTGTATGTTCTGCTTTTACACTTTTTTGGAGGCATCTGATGCATCTGATAGAACCCCCTCTCTCGGCAGTGGATTCCATACCTTTACTGCCCTCACTGTAAAGAATCCCTGCCTTTGTTGTGAATGAAATCTTTGCTGTTCCGTCACATAACTTGTTACAGAGTTTATGTGTCAGGAGGAGGCCAGATAACTCTGCGGGGTATACCGCGTTCAGGACCTCATTTACAGTTTACAGAGGAAAGTGGTTAATAAATATAAATACACAAACAAGGAGATGAAACACGCTTCATTGTGTCAGCGCATGCCTCCTAAGTGTCCTGGTTTTCTTGGGACAGTGGCAATTTTAGGGCACTCTACTGCTCCCCCAGCTGAGCAATGACCATGGTGGATGAATGGTCAAGTCTTTGATCCCCACTCACTCTGACCCCTGGTCCCTGACTCTAATTACACCCCCAACCTCAATAACTCATCCAGGAGGTCACAAAAGAACTCAAACCAGCATGTAAAGAACTGCAGGTCTCGCTTGTCTCAGCTAAGATCACCGTTCGTGATTCCACAATACGAAAGAGACTGTGGAAAAATGGCATCCAGTTGCAAGACGAAAAACAATGCAAAGGCTGGTTGTACATTTGCCAAAAAACATCTTGATGACCCCACAAGACTTTTGGGATAATATTCTGTGGACTGACGAGTCAAAAGTGGAACTTCTTGGAAGACATGGGCCCCCTTACATCTGGCGTAAAGCCAACATCGCATTCCACAATAACAACATCATAAATGGCGGTGGTGGCATTACGGTCTGGGGCAGCTTTGTTGTTTCAGGACCTGGATGACTTGCTATAATGTATGGAAGCATGAATTCTGCTCTCTACCAGCAAATCCTGAAGAAGACTGTCCGGCCATCAATTTTCCACTTAAGCTTATCCGCAGCCGAGACCCTTCCATGCGCATGTGTGGAAAGTACTCCTATTGATTTTAATGGGGGTGCTTTCTTGTCACTGACTATCCACTTAAAGAAGCCAATCAGTGGTACGAATTGCCAGACCATGGAGGAAGCTGCAGTACCAGAGCTGCAGCTTCTACCTCAATTTTTTTTTTATAAAATGCATATTAAAGGGTATTGGGAGTTATTCACAGGGTACATTTTTTTTGTTTTTGGATGACTTTCTATCACTCAAAAAAAAAATGACAGCATAAACACTTTAATTTTTTATAGCGATCTGTACATAAAGAGTACCTTAATAATTACATTTCTCCAATACAAATAAGGAATACCCTTTATGAGAATCCTAGGTAATTTAATATATATAGTGTTCTCATTAAAGCACTTCGGCTCTTAATATTTCTTACTTGCCCGTACTGCTTCAAGGTCAGAAATTCACTTTAAATTTGTTCTTTCTGGTGAACTACTAATGAGTGTCTGTGTTGATAAAGATGGTATGTCTCCACGTACATCAAGGTCACAAATATATCTTTGGTTTATGAGATTTGTAAAAAAAAAACCAAAAAAAAACGCTACTGGAGCGAGCTTGGCAGAGGGTTTTATTTATGTGAACCTTTTAACCCAAGAAATATCTCATTTGTATATATCTCTTCGCCAGCTGCACTATTTAAGAGCCCTATAAAGCAAGCCTGGTAAGTCAAACCTAAAAAAGATAACGAAAAAGTATCTGTAGTGTAAATGTTGTAAATATCATTCGAGAACATTGCGGCGTTTGCTCGAGGCATGAAAATCGCGAAACGTTTACGAGAAATGAATTTTTGCTTTAAATTTTCCGTAATATAATAAGCTTCTTCAGCCTTCTGCAAAATCTCATAAGTTTAATATTTAGAAATAGATTTTTATATCCTAGAAGAAGAAGAAAAAAAAATCTCAGCTGTTCTCTAAATTATAAATGAACAGCTCATTGTTTAACTCATATGCCCAGGTCAATACCGCATACTACATACAACAATATACATTTTTTTTTTTTTGCCTCATTCTATCATAAATTGCTTTCTGCTGGTCCGTGGAGAGATACAATATGTTGCATGAAGCAAAGCCTACCCATCTGGAAAAATACATTACGGAATTATTGACAAAATGCTCTATTTTTTGTGACGGTCTCTCTTAAATCTTACGATCTAATTGATGCATACAAACACTTGCGTTTTTTTTGGTTTTTTTTTTAACTGGGGTGGGGGTCAGAATTGTTGTTATTTCCAATGAACAGTTGTATTATTTCTGAATAATGTTTTGACAAGTCTCAAGTGTAATGTTCTTTTTTCCGGAGAAACGCAATATTTTTCTGCAACATGGTGTGCTTTGAGTATTTACAGAACACATGTGGATAATAGAGCGATTAGGATCCTGTGTTTAGGAAAACCCCCAAAAGATCAATTAAACACAGGGTTTTTTTTGTAAAAAACCTCAGAGCAAAAACAAGTCAGCAACATTCCTCCCAAGTGTCATGAGTTTTGGATACTACCTGGCATAGCTGCCAAGGTATCTTTCCCTTGGGTGTTACCCTAGGCCTGACTGAGGGCAGTGCTCCAGTTACCCTTTCCATGGCTGCAGTTCTCACCGCCGAGCGCCAGGCTATGACATCATATCTTGGTGCCCGGTAGCCAAAAGTCACACAGCCCCTTAAGGCATTTTATGGAGGTTGTGATGTATCAGCACTGGTTCCATAGCATAAATTGGCCTTGTTACTGGCTCATTGAGCAGGGACAAACCAGGCGCCTAAAAACCCATCTAGCCCCCAATTTTATTGTGGGGAGACTACCACAGATTGAACCTGCCACCCTAGGTCTAGTTGCTGGCTGTCCCTCTTCTACTTTTGGACTTAGGATCATAGGCCGGTTGGGGAGATCCTCTGAACTGCCCTGACTAGCCCAGGAAGCCGTTGCATCTTGTCAGTGGCGTCTCCAGCTTTCATATTTAGGGGGGGCACATGGGGGGCCAGGAACCAAAGTATGGGGGCCAATTATAAAACGGTACATATACACTATATATATATATATATATATATATATATATATATATATATATATATATATATATATATATATATATACACACATATACACACACACGTTAGGCAGTTATTTCTCATTCTTTAATATTAGCCCCTGCTGATGACAATATATAGAAATATTACACCCTGCTTCTGATATATATTAATATTAACCCCTGCTGCGGATATATATTGATATTAGCCCCTGCTGCGGATATATACTTATATTATACCCTGCTGCCGATATACATAAAAATTATACCCTGCTGCCGATATATATTAATATTTGACCCTGCTACCAGTATATATTAATATTAGCCCCTACTGCCAATATATATTATTAGTCCCTGCAGCCAATATATATATAAACTTAGCCCCTGCAGCCAATATATATTAATATTAGCCCCTGCTGCCGATATATATATAAATACTAGACCCTGCTGCCAATATGAATATAAATACTAGACCCTGCTGCCAATTAATATTAATATTAGCCCCTGCTGCCAATATATGTTAATATCTCCCTCTCCCTCCCAATCTATCCTAACTACCCCCTCTCCCTCCCAATCTATCCTAACTACCCCCTCTCCCTCCCAATCTATCCTAACTACCCCCTCTCCCTCCCAATCTATCCTAACTACCCCCTCTCCCTCCCAATCTATCCTAACTACCCCCTCTCCCTCCCAATCTATCCTATCTACCCCCTCTCTCCCTCCCCATGTATCCCTATCTACCTCTTCTCACTTCCTATCTACCTCTTTTCACTCTCTAACCCCCTCCAAACTTTCTACCCTCCTCCCCCCCCTTTGAAGTTCACTTACCTTGGGCTTGTAGAAGTCCAGCGGCGGGATCGCGAGGTCTCTGTCTTCCTGGTTCTGCCGCAGTGTGCGCGGCTTCATTGCTGAGCGCCGGATATGACATCATATACCGGCGCTCGGCTTGAAATGCCGGCACTGCGACCAAGGCAGAGGCCTCGCGGTCGCGGAAAAGAGTGAGAGGCGCCGAACGGTCGCTGAGAACTTATTCCTCAGCGACCGCTCGGCGCCTCTCTCTCTCTCCTCCGGATCTATTAAAAAAAAAAAAAAAAGACGGCGTTTCAATTGGGGGGGCACACCGGGGGGCACAGCATGATTTAGGGGGGGCCATGGCCCCCTCTGGCCCCCCCCTGCCGACGCCACTGCATCTTGTGACACCATGCAGCTGAGAGCCGCAAGATGAGAAGGTCAAGTGACCTGGCCTCTAGAGTCTAGACCTAGCTGCTTCTACCCTCAGTCATGAACAGTCCAGCCTCTAGCTTTCTCCAAAACAAGTGTCTGAATATGGACAGCTTAAATATTATGAGGTATGGGTAAATAAAGGAAATTAGCTCATCAGAAAAAAATGGGTTTAATAGTGCACATTCGCTCTTTGGTCATTTTAAATATTGGTTGGTAGGTATCTTTTTTACTCAGTGAGAGTTTTCCTACCACTGATTGGCTGCTTTAATCAGCCAATCAGTGGAGCAAAAAATGGGACCATAGAGGTGCATGGAGTGTCCCTTTTAAAGATTGAATACGTTTTATTATATATATATAACAAAATTCTTGTTAGTTTCTTCTTGCAAGTTCTTCATGGGACCAACCAGAACTTCAAGCAACCAAGCGCTGGGGCTTAGATTTAGGGTAAATCAAGATTTCTTTATTTGTAATTTTCACAGGAAAAAGGGATACAGAAGGAAAAAAGGGGGAAATATGGGGTAAAACAGAAAAACAACGGTCGCAACAAGAGACCCACAGTAACATAGCTCAATACAAGAGGCAGAGTGCATTAGGGTAACTCACATTGCGCATAGAGAGAGCCACACATCAAGAGACGTATGTAAAACGGGCAGATCACATAACAACAGCGCACTCGTGCACGAGAGAACCATACCACAAGAGGCAAAGTGGCACACATAATAACCCCTACTATAAGGGTTTGCAAGGTAGTACAAAGGGCACTGTGTTGTTGCATACGGGGTAGCTAGAGAAGCTCTCGTTCCAAAAGCCCCAAAGCTGAAGGGGAATCACTAACGTGGGAAAGGGAGGGGGGAAACACAGAGGGGAGGGGAGGAGAGGGGAGGGGAAGGGAGGGGAAGGGGAGGGGAGGGGAAGAAGGAGAGTGAGAGTGAGAGAGAAGAAGAGAAAAGGAAAAAAAAAAAAATAATTACACACACAAACACCACAACAGAAACTACTACCACACCTGGCCACCACAACCAAACGCCAAGGGAACACATCCCTGCGGAACTAATCCAATAGAGGGCGAATAAGGGGGCCTGCGATAAACTCCAGCCAGTGAAACCAAGTCTTCTGGTATCTCACCTCCGCACCCGTGGCAAGCAGGTGCAATTCCTCCAGGACCCTTATTTGCTCAACTCGGAGGACCCACTCCTTAAAGGTAGGCGGGGCAGGATCACCCCAGTGCAGCGGGATGAGCGCCTTAGCTGCTGAGAGCAGATGGCGCGTAAGAGACCTGCGGAACCAACGTTCCGAGAGGGGGGTATGTAGGAGAAGGCAAAATTCCGGCGTGAACGGAACCACGCGGTCTGTGAGGCGTTGCAACTGGGTATGAACAGCTCTCCAGAAAGGAACTATATGAGGACACTGCCACCACAAATGCAGGAGAGAGCCTGGGGAGGCGTCACATCTCCAGCACCTGTTCGGCACGTCGGGGCGGTATACAGAAGTCAAGGCAGGGGGTCGGTACCAAAGGGCCAATAGCTTATATGACATTTCCTGGTCGCTAGCACTCCTGGAGCAGCAATGAGTGAAGACACATATCTTCTCCCATTGTTCCGCCGTAAAAACGACCTGCAGCTCGGATTCCCACCGTCCCATATACACAGGGGGCACTGGGTTAAGTGCCCCAAGGAGCAAACCATAAAGCCGTGAGACGCCATGCGGCGGGAGCTCAGCAGCAACACACAGGTCTTCAAACACTGTGAGAGCTCGCGACATGTCATGTCTCCGGGGGAGTGACCGCACAAAGTTACGTAGTTGGGCATAGTGGAATGCGTCTAGAAAAGAGGGGGGTGTGCGGGAGGAAAGCTGATCCAGAGGCTTAAGACCCTCACTGGAGAGAAAAGCGCGGATCTCCGACCTCCCACCCCCAGACGAGGCCGAGAAGAGGGCCCCACCCATCCCAGGGGGAAAATCAGGGTTATTTCGAACAGGGGTCAGCGGCGATGGCACCGAGGATAGACGCGTCTTCTTAAGAACCTGAAACCAGACATCAAGAGTGGCCCGTATGAAGGGGTGAGGCAAAGCCGCTCCCCGGGCAGTAGGGGGTAGAAGCCATGGCAAAGAGCGCATAGGAAGGCCCAGTAAGGCGGTTTCAACAGCCACCCATTGTTTGTGTGCTGGGCTGTGGGACCATTCCAGCACACGGAGCAGATGGCACGCCCTGTAATAAGTGCGAGGGCAAGGCAGGGCCAGACAGCCCTTAGATTTGGGGAGAATTAGTGTGGCAAGGCGTACCCTAGGGGCCCGAGAACCCCAGACAAAGCGAAGAAATGCCGTACGCAGAGAAGCGAAGAAAGAGGGGGGGACAGCGATAGGGAGGGTCTGAAACAGATACAGAAAACGAGGCATGACGTTCATTTTGAGCACATTGATACGACCCAACCAGGAGATCGTCAATGACTTCCAGGACCTCAGATCAGACCGGAGAGTAGTCAGCAAGGGTGAGAAGTTATAGTGGAATAGTTGAGAGAAATCAGGCGATAACCAGGTCCCGAGATATTTGAGCTTAGAGTTACACCAGGCAAAAGGGAACGAGGTCCTCAGGGGACCGACCACCTCACGAAGAAGGTTTATGTTCAATATTTTGGACTTGGAGGCATTAATTTTGAAGTTCGTAAGGGCACCATATAGGGAGAACTCACGAAGGATATTGGGGAGAGAGATCTGGGGGCGAGACACCACGAACAGCAGGTCATCCGCGTAACCTAAAATTTTATGATGGGTACCCCCAGCTTGCAACCCACATATATCAGGGTTCATCCGCACGGCTTGGAGCAAGGGCTCAACAGAAAGCACAAACAGCAGGGGGGAAAGTGGGCAGCCCTGCCTCGTCCCATTACGGATAGCAAAAGAATCCGAGAGGGAGCCATTAACCCGGACGCGAGCTGAGGGAGTGGAATACAAGGACCGAATCCAGGTCAGTAGACCGGGACCGAAGCCCATATGCGACAGGGTGGACAGCATGAAAGGCCAATCCACCCTGTCAAAGGCCTTCTCAGCGTCCGTGGAGAGCAGCATGGTCGGGGTGGAGGTGTGCTTGGCGTATTGCATAAGTGAAAGGGCTCTGATAGTGCTGTCCCTGGCTTCACGCCCAGGGATGAAGCCCGTCTGATCCGGATGAACCAGCGAGCGCATGAAAGGCTTGATCCGGTTGGCAAGGATCTTGGCCAGCAGTTTCAAATCCGCGTTCAGCAATGAAATTGGGCGGTAGCTGCTGCATTGCTCCGGGTCCTTGCCCTCCTTCGGGATGAGAGTAATCGCGGCAGACAAAGTATGATCCGGAATACGACCGCCCGACAGAATAGAGTTGAAGGCACTCACAAAGTGAGGGCCCAAAAGATCTTTAAATTCCGAGTAGTAGCGTAAAGGAAGCCCATCAGGGCCCGGGCACTTCCCCGCTGGGGAGGACTTGAGGGCAAGGAGGAACTCTGGCAGTGTGATTGGGGAGTCTAGAGTGGCCGCCTCCTCCGGCGTGATCTTCCGTTTAACGGTCCTATCGAGATATGACCTAATTTCCAGGGACTGACTAGGAAGTGCGGGGCCGGAGGGGACCGCGCGAAGGTTGTAGAGTCCCTCATAATAACTCTGGAAACAGCGAGAGATATCAGAGGGGTGCGAGTGAAGGAGACCGCTCGAGGAGCGTATCTTGGGCACATAGGTCGGTTTCCGTATGGCCCGCAAAGCCCGAGCTAGATATTTACCCGGCTTATTGCCATGCTCGTAATAAATTGCCTTAGTTTTCAGAAAAGAAGTGTGCAGTCGGCGATTGAGGATCGAGGCCAACTCGCCCCGGAGAGACAAGAGGAGCTGCAGGTCGCTTCCAGACACCGAGGTTTTGTGCGCCTGTTCTGCCAAGGCTATCTGGGCGTAGAGACTGTCTATCCGCTCCTGCCCTTCGCGTTTACGCTTAGAGCACTCCTTGATAAAATGCCCCCTAATGACGCATTTATGCGCCTCCCAGACCGTCAACTCAGGGGTACCCTGGAGGAGGTTATCCTGAAAATAATGGCGGAGAACCTCAAGTGACTCAGAGCGGGCCAGCACATCCGATAAAATAGATTCATTAAGACGCCAGGAGCCCCCAGTAGGACGGGGGAGAGGGGAGGCCAGGGAAAGGGACAGAGGGGCATGGTCCGACCAGGTCGTCGCCCCAATGGAAGAGCGGCGGAGGAGGTTGGCGAAGTGGCAAGGAAGAAAGAAAAAATCGATACGGGAATACGAGTTGTGCGGCATGGAAAAGAAAGTGTAGTCCCTTATATCAGGATGGAGAGCCCTCCAACAATCAACCAGCCTGTGGGTCGTAAGGAGTGAATGGATCCTGCGGAGGACGTGGCGGGGGGTCCGCGTAGTCCCAGAAGAAGTGTCTAAAGCCGGATACAGTGCTACATTAAAGTCACCCCCTAGGACTAGAATCCCCTCCTGAAAGCCATTAAGCTGCTGCAGTACAGAACGAAGGGCAAGGTGTTGGCCTCGGTTAGGGAGGTAGACGTTCACCAGCGTGTACATTTGGTCCGCGATCGTGCCCTTAACCAATAAATACCTCCCCTCTGGGTCAGCCACGACGCCTGAGGCGCGAAAGGGTAACTGGGCAGAGAAAAGAATCGCCACTCCCTTAGATTTTGCCAATGGGTTATTACTGAAAAAACCGGTGGGGTATGAGCGGCAGGAGAGCCTAGGAGCCCGAGACCCCAGGAAGTGAGTCTCCTGGATAAAAGCGATGTCTACCCGACCTCTGCGAAGATCACGGAAAAGGGAGGAGCGTTTCTCAGGGGTGTTGAGGCCCCTGGCATTGAGTGAGAGCAGATTAAGCCCGCGGGTAGGTAGAGTCGACATTGAACAAACAACAAAACACACACAAAAATAAAGACCCAACAACAACAAAAAGAAGAAGAAAGAAAAAAAAAAAAAAAAAAAGGGGGGGGGGAGAGAGAAGAAAGGGGGGGAGAAGAGAGAAAAGGAAGCAGGAGGAGGAAGGAGGGAAGGGGAACCGCGGAGGGCAAGGGTAAGGACAAGAAAAACACCAACAACGCCCGACGGGTAGTATACCCCCGACAGCAACAGGGCGCCCCTGTGCAGGGGAGATGTCAAATCCGGAAGGAAAGGTGAAACCACAGAACAGAAAATAAACACAAAAACGAGTGAACCATGTGCAGGCCGCCGCCCGCTACCTTTTACTAGAAAGAGCAACAAGAGCGATAACAAAAAGACCGCTATGCAAACCAAAACATAACAAATGAAAAGAGACATCATAAAGATCTCAGGAGTCGTCACCGAGGAGAGGAAAGGCCAAGTGTCGTGGCCATAAAAATAATAAGAAAATAAAAGTAAATAAACATAAATATATATAGATATATCAACGTACATGCATATATATAACAATACGTCAAAACGTATGGAGGTACGCTAGCGTGATGTGGTGTGTGAATCGCCCGCAGGCACAGGCGTAAGACAGAGCATCGAAAAACAGCGAAAGGAGGCAGCGCATCAGCGCAGGCAGGGCGGACCACGCCAGCCAGCCTAGAAATGTATGGATAGGCGTACAAGCGTGGCGCAGCATGTGCAACGCCCGCAGGTACAGAGTACAGACTCTGCCCATGTGGGGGCCCGAAGGCAACAAACCCGCAGGAGAGGGCACCGTGAGATAACAGTCCATATGTGGTGAAGCGTGAGCGCTGTCTGAGTTGCATAGGTGGAAGCATATATAAATGTATATGCGTTCCAAAAAAAAAAAAAAAAAAAAAAGGGGGGGGGGGAAACCACTGTGCCACTGTGCATGCATATAATCAGCGAAAGAGGGTGACGCAGCTGCGTAGGCAGTGCGATCCACGTCACCCCACACATATAGGCAGAAGCAGGCATATAAGTGTGATGTGGTATGAGCGATGCCCGCAGGGATAGGCACAGGACAGAGGCTCTGCCTATGTAGAGGGGGGGTGTGTGTGAGAGCTCAGGCGCGCATAGCCGCAGTGTTGTGTGTGGGTGTGCGTTTACATAACTAAAAAATAAACAGAAAATCATACCACTATACACACGTATAAGCAGGGGGGGGTCCAGCAGACACGAGCAACAGAAGGTACAATGCGGACACGTCACCCCTGTCCCCCAAACCCACGCGGAGGGTGGGGGCGGCAGAAGGGAGAGGGGAAGAAAAAAAATAAATATATATATATATAAAAGGGGGTAAACAGGACAGCCTAGTCCAAGTAAATAAACAAAAATAAATTGCCACGACAGGCAGGTAGTGAGTGCGGCGCAAAGTCTTCTACTCCTCTATCGGGCCTATACGCCGAGAGGCCAATAAGGCAGGAGGATCAAGCGGAGAGCTCCGTCGCGTGTCAGGGCGCCGAAGTCTATGAGGCCTGGGTGGAGGACCAGTGGGACGGCCAGGAGCCGCAGATAAATCCACCCAGTCAGGCATCTGGAGGTCCGGCAAGGCCAAGAACCGCAGCACCTCCGGGATATCGTGGTGATAACGGATAGTTAGGGACCGGTTGGCATGTCTGACGACCAAGGCGAATGGGTAACCCCAGCGGTATGGTATGCGGAGCTGCCGCAACTCCGATAGTAGGGGACGAAGAGCCCGCCTCGCCTGGAGCGTCAGGTCAGAGAGGTCCTGGTAAAAGGAAACCGGGTGTCCATGAAAGGACCACTCACCAACCTCCCTGGCGCGGGCCATGATGGATTCCTTGAGGCGAAAGTCAGTCAGATGGCAAATTATGTCCCTAGGAGGGGACCCCGGATCTCCACGGGGGCGCAGAGCGCAATGAGCCCTATCTGCAGGCACGTGGGTGTCCAACGGGCGGTCCAGGAGGCCGTTGAAGATCTCCCTGAGCAGGCCGATGACGTCCTCCGGCGCATCCGATTCTGGGACCCCCCGGACCCGAACGTTCTGCCTCCGGCTACGATTATCGATGTCCTCGACCCGCCGATGCAGCTCCCTGAGGTAAGTCGCGTGGCAGTCACCAAGTCGTTGAGTGGATGCGATGGTAAGTTCCTGCTGAGTCGCTGAGTCCTCCAAGGTCAGGACCCTCTGTTCCAAAGCGGAGAGATCCGTGCGCAAGGCCGAGACTTCGTCGCGGACCACCTGCTTGAGCTCGGCGATGAGAAGAGAGAAGTCAGCCTTCCATGGTGCCGAGGAGAATAGCTGCACAACCTCCGGAGGGTGAGATGATGGAGGTGGATGCGAGATGGAAGCCGATTCCTCCGCGGAGGAAGAGCTGGCTGGAGATGCAGCCTCGTGGTCCCCTGAGGCCTGCGAGGCCAAGTCAGCCGGAGTGCGAAAATATTCGCGGAGAGAAGCCGAGGAGGACCGGTGACGATCCACGGCAGGAGAGGGGTCAGAGACCATCTTCTTGTTGCGTCCCATGCTAGTGTAGCGGTCAGGGAGTTTAGGAGAACGAGCGAGCAGCGGCGGAGCAACTAGCTCATGCGGCCATCTTCCTCGGCGGCCAGACACGCCCCCCTGGGGCTTAGATTTAAATGATTTTGTTATTGTTTTTGTGGACCTCCCTATATATTTTTTTTAAATAAATAATTTAATATATAAAAGCATATTAAAGTTACCATGAGAACATATTAATTCTCATTTTGCACATATTTTAAAACTCATCTGTTTTTAGCTTAAACGGGGGCTTATAAAACATTCCCTTGGTTATTAAATATGTTCATTAAGCATGACCAATCAATATTAATAATGAAGTCCTATTAAACATTGTTAAGAATGTTTCCCAATCTTGCTTCAACTCTTAGTTTTAGTTCTAGTTCTCTAAAGAATGAGAATAACACCTTTATTGCACCTAATGGCAAACACCATTGGGCAAAATTATGTTACACTTAATGAAAATCAACCATGAAGAAAGATGCTATAATACAAGATAATGTCTGCTAAATGAAAAGTTAATGGAAAATAAACACTTTATTTGTAAAATAACAAGGGATTTTATTTCTATTAGTTTAGTACAACTAAAATATAATTAACAAAAGGGAAAATCAACAACTAACTCTATAATGAGCTTAAAGAGGAACTAAAGTATTTCCATTGCATTGGTTGCCATCTGTGGTCTCTGTAGTTACACAATCACGTTGCATGTGATGTCATTGCTGCAGGGGTTTCCAGGTCACAAGGAGAAGACCAAAGAGCACCAGAGGATCATATTGAGTATTTGTGATTATGGTGATTTACTTACAGGGGGCAAGTAAAGCCAAGTGCCCCCCCTGTAACTCACATACGCACTGGCACACATTTTCAGACACACTCTCACATTCGTACAAACTTCCACACTCATGCTAACACACATTCACGCTTACACATACTCACTAGACTTGTGCATTCGTCTTCGGGCGAACATGAAAACGAACATGAAGAGTGCGTTTTCGTGTTCGTTCCGAAGACATGATGAAGAGAAGACAGTGCTGGTAAAACGTAGGCGAAGACGAAGACTCACACACGAAGAATCTTCACCTTCGTCTGCTATTCTCCCCGGTTCCTTCCCCGTCTAACTTACCTTATCTTCACGGCATCGCGGGAGTTGACTGAAGTGGAAATCCGCAGGTTCGTCATCAGGGGTTACAGGGCAGTGTGAGTTAGCCTATTGGTCACCTGCAGGGTCTTCCTCTGGCATCAACCAATTGGTTGATGCCAGAGGAAGACCCTGCAGGTGACCAATAGGGCTCACTCGCACGGCCTTTTTAACTCCTGATTTCCGGTCCCGTTAACCCCTGCGATGCTGCGTTGGATAACGGGAGCAGAAATCCGTAGGGTAAAGGGCTGTGCAAGCGACCAATAGGCTCACTCACACGGCCCCTTACCACTAGTTGCTAGGCAGAAAAAAAAAAATCAACCTGGGACCCTGCTGCAACAGTTAAAAGTCCGTGCCAGCGACCAACAAAGTCGCTGGTACGGACATTTAACTGACACAGCAGGGACACCAGTGGTCTCCCCGCTGTGTCAGTTAAATGTCAGTGCCAGCGACCAACAAAGTCGCCGGTACGGACATTTAACTTAGCATAAATAACTTACTATAACTTCGGACACAATGCTGCCCTCTGTTGGTTTTACATTAAGTAGCATATGCTTGAAATCCAAAGTTATTATGCTACTCAGTGTAAAACCAACAGAGGGCAGCATTCTGTCCGAAGATATATTAGCCATATGTGGCAGTGTGTTCATTTTCATCTATTAATTATTTAAATAAAATATATCCCCATGATCTGCTGGTCTCCCCGCTGCAAGAGTTAAATGTCCGCACTCGCGGACATTAATTCTGTCGAACTTGCAAACTCTTTTTTTCTATTTATTTTGGGTTTTTTTTGTATTAAACTGTTAGACGAAAGCATCATGGGAATGTATTTTATTTGAATAAATGCAAATGAGCTCACTGCCACATATGGCTAATACATGTTCGGACAGAATGCTGCCCTCTGTTGGTTTTACATTAAGTAGCATTGTTCCATATGCTTGAAAGAAATCCAGTTATTATGCTACTTAATGTAAAACCAACAGAGGGCAGCATTCTGTCCGAACATATATTAGCCATATGTGGCAGTGTGCTCATTTGCATTTATTCAAATAAAATATATTCCCATGATCCTTTTGTGTAAAGGTTTAATACAAAAAAACCCCCAAATAAATAGAAAAAAAGAGTTTGCAAGCTCGACAGAATTAATGTCCGCGAGTGCGGACATTTAACTCTTGCAGCGGGGAGACCAGCGGATCATGGGAGATATATTTTATTTAAATAATTAATAAATGAAAATGAACACACTGCCACATATGGCTAATATATCTACGGACAGAATGCTGCCCTCTGTTGGTTTTACACTGAGTAGCATAATATTCTGCCCGAGAATATATTAGCTATATATATGGTAGTGAGCTCATTGGTCGTCAGCAGGAGGCCACCTGCTGGCGACCAATAGAGTTGCTGATACGCACATTTAAACTACTGGCGCCAGAGCTGCTGCGGTACGCGTTAACCCCGTATTAACCCCTTAACCGGAAAAAACGAAGAAAAACGAATATTCGCCCGAAGAGAAGACAGGAACGGGCGAATATTCTCGGAATACGAAGATTTTTTTTTTGACGAAGACGAGCACGAAGACGAAGAGCCCCCTGGTGCCCAAGTCTAATACTCACTAAACAGATACTCACACCCGCATGCCAAGACACACTGATGTTAACACAAGCTCCCTCTCACACACACTTACACATTTATGCTCACATACAAATACTGTATCATACATCGAATCATACACATATACTTTCTTTCACTTGCTCGCCTCCTCACTCAACCCCTTACCTCCCCCGCAGCTCACTGAAGCTGCTCTTACATACGCAAGCAGCCATTTACCGCAAGGTCATGTAACAAGCTAACCCGTATACCTGATATAGAGGCCAGTTCCTCCATTCATGGACCTGTCCCTGACCCTCAATGTTCCTGAGAAGTTAAGATTTAAAGTGCACTTCCTTCCCCTTATATCTATTTTGACCCTCGCTCCCCTTGCCCACGGAAAAACTCTTTAGTCTCTGGGTGTTATTCCTGGTTATTGCCTTGCCCGGAGTCCTGCACCGGTTTCTGTTTCCTTGTCTTGACCATGAGTTATGTTATCCTGTTGCCGTTGGATCCTGAACCAATACCTGGCGTGACAGACACTTTCTAAAGAGACCACACATTTTTTATTAGCTTTTAGTTATTTGAATTTAGTTCCCTGCCCATTTGGTTTGGCCGAAAATTAGTGGGGAATTTTTATTTCGGGAACAAAATTTGTTGCCCGGTGCCCACATTGGCTCTCACTCACTCCCCAAGTTCAAGTGAGGGCAAAATGATGGCGTTTTAGTCGACGTCCTCTCCCATTTTGGTGGAGGTTCTCTCCGGCTTATGTCCACGGAGATGCGGACAAAGATAAAAACAAGGTCTATTGAAGATATAAGATGAAGAGACAAGGGAGAAGATGATGAAGAAGATGCATAATTGGTCAGCAGAAGCGGTTAGCAGAGAAGGTAGGGAAACATTTAAAAAGTTAGAGTGAACGAGAGTGAGAGTGTGGAAGAGTAAGTGAATATAGGCCCATGAATTTTGGTCGAAAAAAAACTGAGCTTTATGCTTAATTTTCTTCCGATTTGGGGGGGGTCAGGCCTCGTTTTAGGGGCTTCTTGTGAATCACCGAATTTATCAAAATTCAGTAAACTTGTATACTAGTATAGATAGAACAAAAAGATGCAAACACTTTTCTTCTTCACAAGTTCAATCAAGGAATACTGATTGTGGATATACATAGCGTTTCCCTTTGCCATACAAGGCTCTTAAATGTTAACTGCTTTATTTAATCAGGCCCATAATTTGGTAACATTTTAAAAAATTGCACAACTACCAGAACGGATACAATTTTTACAAGCAGTAATAATGCTACTGTGGCATGAATACCAATGTTTAGGGTTCGTCTTATCTGCTGTAAAAGACATTTAGCGTGGACAAACACGTTTAGTGAAAGGCAGAACTTTATCAATTTGCCCTTTAAAATACTAAGATTTATTTTGCCATTTCACCCATTCCCCGCTAATTACGATTTTTTTTTATTATTATTGTAAATGGAGAACAAATTATTATTATCATAGCAGCTAGTTTAGTTCACGGTCAATTTTTTCTTTTATTTTATTTTATTTTTTGCACTTGCAAATTATCTTTCTGTATAAATCATTATAAAGTACATTAAAAGTGCCTTGGTCAGTGATGGCTATGATCAGCGCTAATGAGTTGAGAGTATGAATTGTGACTTATCTCCTTGATGTGGTCAAGTGTTCAATTATAAATTGCATGGAAAGGACATTTAGATAATAAATCACTAAATGAAAAATGAGTCAGACTACATAATACAGGCATGAAGAAGCAACAGATATTTTAGGGATTATGCATGGGAGTAATTAATGTTGACAAAACACAAAACAATGGGTGTGCAATTACTCATGAATGCTGGGTCTTTAGATGATTTATATGGACAGGTATACTCAAAATGCAATCTCCGCAGCTAAAACCGGCATTATCTTTACCAGCACCACCTAGGGACCTTATGATTTGTGGTTGGACAGTAAGTAGGGATCTATCCGTTGTCAGGGGTGGGCAATTGCCCGTCCACCACCGGCCATCCTGAATTCTTAAAACAGGAGGACCGGCTAACTTGCGGAGGTGGAAATGTAGTGGAGTCTCCTTGTTAGTTAAGGATGTCAGGTGGGAGGTGTGTTGGGAGTGATGTGGGATAATACGTTTTAGAGGTGAGGTGTTTGGCGCAATAGGTTGGTGAGTGATCTAGTGTGTGTTAGTTACCTTTGGGGGGTGTAGAGAGGCCACTTAGCTTTATCTGCCCCACATGCCAGAAGAAGTCAGTCCTACCCTGCCTGTTGTCTAACCCTGTTTATTGAAACTTAGGAATACCTTGAGTCTTTGGGAAACCACACCGGTTTCATAAAAAAACACAGATTTTTGTCTGTTGCCGTTCTAAAGAGCTGACAAGACTGGCTGAATAGTCCTTACATGCCATCAAATTCTAAATTATTATTTAATAAAATTATTATTTAATAGCATTTAATAAAATGACTCAAAATAGAAAGACTACTCTGGCTTATTTATTGCAGTACAGCGAGGAGTTAATTTCAAAAGGAAGATAGATCCAGCACTCAGTTACCTCTTTTGTAGGCCCGGCCTAGACAGGAAATGGGGACGAGGGGGGGTCATGAACAAAAACGCGTGCAACATGCTGGGAAATCGTCCCTCTCTGCCCCCTGTGGTACCTAGTCGACCACATGAAGAATATGAACATATATATTTTTTTAAAATTGAATTAATTTGGGAATTGATAATTCTTCCACTAATATGGCTCTGAAAGGGGGGGGGGGCAATAAACCTCATTGTCCCAAGTGCCAAACTTTGTATTGTCGACCGCGATACGTTAGGAGCGATACGATCTTTACCGGTCATGTAGTACATTTAATTATACACCTGAACCTCGCAGGAGAATAGCATGGTTATAAAAGAACCGTGTTACCATTCCGTGGACATAATAAACAAAGCTATTTAAAGAGGAACATGAATTATTTATTTACTCTGCAGGCTCACCATGCCTATGAGACACAGCGGTTTTGAAATTAATAAAAGCATTTTTATAGAACCATAAAAAAAATAATTCAATCATTTTAAAAAGGGCACAGTATGTAGTACTTATTAAATGCTGAGTGTGGCTGGACTGGTGTGGGAAACTCATTCCGCAAGGTACATACTTTCAGATTCTGCTGACAAGAAGATAATCCGGCTAAACCATTAAATGAGATACACAATATTTACCTTTTTTTTTTTATACTGGTCAAGGAAGAAAACCAACAAACAAAATCATCATAAGGGGATTTTTTCCCCCTGCTTTTCCATTTATTAAGGATCCAGGTCCAATTAGATAAAGTGTTGATTTCACTCTCTGCCACGCAAATAAAGCTTATTGAATCTGTAATTTTTAGACTTGTGTACAAGGACCAAAAACAAAAAAACAAAAAATTTGTCCAAATAGTTTTTGGTCCTTGTACACAAGTCTAAAAATGTGTTTCCGACAACAAATTCGGTTTCCTGCCCTTTCAATTAGGATTCAATTTGCAGGGCTTTTTCCATTCAGAAACAAAATTCGCCGTCACTCACGCTATCTTACTCTCTCATGCTCACTCACGCTCTCTCTACCTTCTCCGCTGACTGTCTCTGTCAAAATGCAGATGGATGTGTAAAGAAAGTGAGGTGCTTCTCTGTTTGCAATATTCTGGCCTCTTCTAGTACTTACACAAAAGGGCGGAGCCACAGTGCACCAAATGGGCACAGCCTCTCCCCCATTCCTCCAATCAGAGCAGAGGGTGTCTCCTTTTGTGAAAGGTCTCCGGGAGGCCTGGTTAATGGAGTTGAAGAAAGAAGAATAGTAGACAGGGACGTGGAAGGGTCAGAGGAAAAGGTATGGAGACATTGAGAGAGAAAATGCAAACGAAAATTCTGAGCTCTCCGTTTTGTTTTCATTTGTTTTGTTGGGGTTTTACTCATTTTCAGACAAAAAAATTGAAACAAAATGAGCAAATTTCGTTAAAAATAAAACGTGTAAGAATCAAAATGCACAAATCCTCCTGAACGTTCAATCACATTAAACATAAAAATTAAACTTTTAGGACAAAAAAAAAACTCTTTTCAGGTGTCTATAGCAACATCCTATCAGGAAATGCTTTTATGTCACGTAACATTTAAGCACGTGACACCTTTCTATCTGAACCAGCAGTAACGTTTTCAGCAATTTGAGCTACAGGAACTCGTCTGTTGGATTTGACCCCACTGGCTGGCCTTCGCACCCCCACGTGCATCAATGAGCCTCGGCCGCCCATGACCTTGTTTCCACTTTTGATAGAGACCGAACACGGCAGACGGGGAACTCCGCACAAGAGCTGCAGTTTTGGAGATGCTCTGACCCAGTTGTCTCACCATCACAATTTGGCTCTTGTCAAAGTCGCTCCGATCCTTACGCTGCCCTTTATTCCTGGTTCTAACACATCAACGTTGAGGACGAAATGTTACGTTGCTGCCAAATATATCCCCCCACTGACAGACACCATTATTCACTTCAGCTGTCAGTGGTTAGAATGTTAGGGCTGATTGGTGTAATTATTAGCCGTCATAGTCATACACAAAAAAAAAACTTATACATATTCAGAGCATTTTGATTGTAAAAAAAAAAATATGACCATAGACAGTGAAGTATTCCTTGCTTGTTTTCTTTCTATTATTTTTTTCTGTTTTTAGTTTTTCTTTGTTGTTTTTTTCTTTTTCTGAGTGCTTCCAGTGGGACCGCGACTTCTTTGCTTCTTGACTACATTTTGCAGTTCAAGAAAATTTCGAGTTTCAACATATTATGTAAAATATCAGCGTGATTTGAATAAACCATTCTCATCCTGTGTTTATTTTTATGATTTTATGAACATATTTTTGTCTACAAGCTCAGCAAAACCCTCACTAATTTGAATAATACTTCATATTTAATAAGGAAATCACATTTTGAATGTATATTTTACCATTTGCATGAAAGTAAACATTTATACATATTGAAAGCAATAAAGTTAAACTTTTTGTTGCAAAAAAATGTATTTTACCGTTCTCTATACTTCATATACGCAAGCAGTTGTATTTATAGATACACTA
Organism: Spea hammondii; assembly: GCA_029215755.1. Taxonomy (NCBI): domain Eukaryota; kingdom Metazoa; phylum Chordata; class Amphibia; order Anura; family Pelobatidae; genus Spea; species Spea hammondii. The sequence continues at coordinate 184,081,470 of JARDYJ010000001.1, read as the reverse complement.
AGCAATGTGCATGCATTAAAAATACTATAAAGTTATATACCACTGAGAGAAGCGACTAACTTTGTGTTCTGATTTGAATGTTTACTCCTCCCTATAAAGTTGCTCCTCCCCTTTGGAGAAACCTAATTGGCTCTGGCAGCCTTAAAAGAGGGGAATGGGCAAACAATAGTAAATATATGAATAATATAATAAAATATATATATTTAAATATTTAATGTCAGCTGCTACACACACATCCGCAATGTGCTATAAATAAACCATTTTATACCAAATACCTTGAAAACAACAACTTATTAAAAATCAAGCTGCAGGTTATTTTAATAATTTATTGCTTAACTACAAATAAATAATAAAAATAAAAAATAAAATAAAAATAATAAAAATTGTTTAATGTAATTATGTGAGCTGTGATTTTTTTTTAAAAAATATACAAATATCACTAAATGAAAAAAGAAATAAATAAACATGAATTATCACAATATTATTGTGCTTTAGCATACCTGTGAACTCCGAGTTTCTGAGTGAAGCCCTGCTTCTCTGGGTCAGGGAAAGCAATGTTTGGCCACACCTACTCTCCACCCACTTCCCTTTCAATCCCCACCCACTAAAGGCTGTCTGGAGGTGGCCGTGTACCTGCAAATTACTAGGCCACTCTCCCAGAAGAGGGAGAGCTCAGGTTAACCTACCCAAGAAAGTTCTTAGGTGTGTGTGCGTCATGCTGCTAATATATTTATGTAATAGTTTATCTTACTGTTGAATTTTTAATTTAATTTTACTTATTTTAGCTTTAATCACAGAGAGCTTCATTTTCCTATTTTTTTATGGCTTAAAATATCAAAGAATGCCTTTTTCAATTTTTAGATTACAAAATATTTCGTATAAAAAATGAGGGGTATATCGATGGGTTTTATCACCCGATTCCTCCTTAGATTTTACCGTAACATTTGGATATTAAAAAAAAAATGTTAAACATTCCACAGGCAATACAGTGTTGAATTTTATGTGACAGTAAAATCTTTGCGTGGAATAGAAATGCATTAACTATAATCTTGAATTGCATTACTTGTACTTTTGTAACTTTGTAAAATAATGTTTATGCTGCGGGCATTTCATATTAATATAGTATCTTCAAGATAAAAGTACAGAAAACAATAAGCAAAATTCAGTACTTTCTTATGACTTTTGGTATACAAAATGCTGAATTCTACTATTGCTGATAATTGGATGTTTTACATTCTCCAATAAGTAGAAGCCGGGTAAGGCATTCAATCATATTCTAAAAATGGTGGAAAATGCTGTCCTGTGGAATTCCGCCAATCAATTATGTGGCCATTAACGTTAACGTTTTACAAAGCCAAACTGGGGATGTCTAGGCGACCATGGCACTTTAAGGCCAGGGGCTGCCTGCTTTTTATGCTCATGCACCATGCAGCCAGAAGCAGTATGTGGCATTGTCATCCAACATCCCACTAGCCATTAGCATGGTGTTCCACATGCACCATATACATAGTGAATGTTGCGAATGTCATAGTATCATTGTTATACCTGGAAACGTCCCAGGAATGGCTACCTGGAGCTGCCCCTTCTTCTGGGCAGGTACTTCTTCCTGGAGGAGAAGCTCCCCGAGGTCGACCATCCCTAATGAATGGTGACTTGTATATTATTATAGAACATTAGACTTCTCTTTTCTTCTAATGTGGATATTTATCATACCCCAACATTTCAGGTGTCCATATCAGCACACCTGGGTTTGGGGTGTGGCTAGGAAGTGGGGAGGGGTGGCTTTGCCAACACGAGCTCAAGCGCACCCAACGCCTTGCTTCATTCGGCTGCAGAGCATCACAAGGTGGCCATGTTGGAGCTGCAATGGAGGTCCATGCTGAAACAACACAGACATATATTGATTTTAGAGCTCCCTAGTCTGGTCGGGGAGATCAGAGGATTATGGAAATGCAAACCTAACTCATATGTTTGACATATAAACGACTATACGAATATTAAACAAATGTATTCTGTTTTCAGAGCAAAAGAATCTTCCTTCTAGTTTCAATGGTTTGTAAACATAATGAATGGATTTTTGGGGAATTCTTGTAAAATCTAAACTGATTAATAATACTTGCCTTATGTCAGGCTTCAGCAATTTATAAAATGTCAGACTATGATTGCTTTCATATGGCACTCCTTGATATGACACGTTTCATAAGCTTTACAGTATTTAGAATGGCAGCTCATCCGAGACTTTTGCATTTAAAGAACTAAACAACATTCTATTGTCTGATTTAAGAATATATCAAGAAAGCTTGGTGCCAGGATGAGTAAAGGAAGAGAGATATCATTAAATAATTTTGTTTAAAGGGACACCCAGTGTCCTAGACAGGATCTTCAATGAAGAAACTGAGTACTTTGGAAGTACTTTAATTGGCATTCGCTTACACTAAAAAATAAATAAATCATGTACTTAACTTTAGGAGAAGCTGCAGTACAACACCTCTTCCGTGGTCTGATGTTCTGTCTTGATATTCATTAATATATTTCACCCCACTCCTAGATATACCTGGGAACTCTCAAGGTGTGTAAAGAAGAGTTGATGAAACCAGTGTGAATTAGGGTGTGTAGGGAGGAGGTAATAATAAATATACTTCCCTTTTATATTTCTCCACCGGATACCCAGCTGCAACCCGTACAAAACACTCTCCAGGTGTTTTCAAATCAGAACAAGGGTCCCAACAAGTTGAGGATTTGATAGAGCTCTTTTTAAGTATTTTATTGGACTTTTTATTTATTTGTTAAAACATCCCTTGGTGGATGATTGTGAACAAGTTTTTATTTTGGCTTGTAGCCCCAAATAAATAGTATATTTTATCCCACTGTATTGTGGATTTATATTAATTTTAACACTAAGTGCAGCTCCACACCAGCAAATTACTGGAATCCAGCAGACACAAGGATCGTTGGAGGAGCAGAGAAAAACCATTTGATGTTTATGGGTATTACACCCCTTCAAAAAGTGTAAGTGTTTTTCCACATTTGCGTGACACAAGATTTGTTTGATACTACACCATTGTAGTCCCCACCTGTCTTTTGCTTCTTTTCATATATATATATATACCGCATATCCACCCGAAGGATGGGATGTTTATGAAGCCTGAATACATGTACACACTGTAAGTGCATTATATAGCCATACAGTGTTAATATTTGGATATAATACTACACAATCATTTTTTCCCCATTTTTTTCTGTTTCTTTATTTTTTAATCTTTTATCCGGTATACACGAGCGCCCCATAGTAACTCTCAAGGTGTGACCAGGAGTCTCCAGGTGAAGCTCTGCTTCTCCAGGTCAGTTTCCTCTTTCTGTGATGAGCTGTGTTTGACCATGCCCGCTCCCCACCTACTCCCTACCCATGAAAGGTTATATTGGGTTATATTAGCATGGCCCCTACGCATAGCTAGCCTTGTCATATGTGTTGCTGACCCCACCTCCATACACGCTAGTACCACCCCCTTCATTAAGCTGCTCCTCCAAGAAAAGATCAAGATCCAGGTACCCTACCTTGCGAAGTTCCTAGGCATGCCCTCATACCATGCCCCCATTATACTTTTGTTATTACGCGTGTATCGTTCAGCGGGATCTCTTTTCTTTAACCTGCCATACATATTAAACAATATGGGGATCGTGAACCTACTTTGATGTTTGGAATGCATTTTAGATAGTTGGCTGCCATATTGATCTGGAACGTAAAAAAGATGTATGTTATGTATTTGTTTAGGCATTGGTCTCATTAATGGTAATTGCTTACAAAACAATAAGACTCTCCCCTTTTGTAGCCGTACAGAATTTGGCGTTCGGATAACCTTGGGTGTTTTTTATTCTTTTCTTACTGTAGAGAAAGTCAGTTTTGTTCTTAAAATTTAAATAGCTTTCCCTTGTGTTTCTCCGTACTAAATCATTGACTAATCTATTATCATAGCCAAGAAGTTCAGTATAGCAAGCCCCAAGTGCATCATGTTATTTCAACTTTCTAACAAATGACCACATCCATATTAACTGACAGATTGCAGACCTTTATGTTAATGTACAATGGGTTTCGAAAACTGTTCTTCTGGGATATATAAGGAAAGTTTCAACTTTATATTGCGCTAATAAACTACTACGGGAATGTATTTTTTTTTAAAGAAACAAATTTCTTGTTCAAACAGAATGTATTTTTTAATAATAAAGAGACGTTAGCCTAATTTAAGATGGTTGAGATATTATTACCGAGTCTAACATCGTTATCTGCATACAGTGAAGGGCCCTTCAGCCATCCCTTTCATAATAGTAGGAGGCACAATTTTAGTATTTTGTTGAATTTTAGGAATATCCTCGAGCGGGCATACAGCGTAAGACAGGCTATTAAGCGGCCGTCCGCCCTTGGCGAGTTTGTCTCAAGTCTGTTATTGTATGTACCCATATTAAAATCTTGTTGAGTTATTTAGCAAATTATTACATTTTTAGATTATCTTTAGATAAGAACTGCATTTTAACTACCAACCTTATTAGTCAGGTAGATCTTGTGGTCCTGTGATTGTATTTTGATAGCATATTCCCATTGTGGATTTTAAGGGTTTGATCGTGAGTCCGTAGACAAAGCCCCGCTTTCTCAAGTCTCCTTGTCAGTTTCTTCTTTCGCTGGGCAGGGGAGTGACATTTGGCCACACCTGTTTACTGCCCAGACCCACCCACTAGGAACTGTCAGGAGCTAGCTTTACCGCTAAACCTGCTGAGCCCCTGGCATGTTCCCAGGTAGGCCCATGCCTCAGCAATTACCGAATTCTTTAATTGACCATATGAAGACTTAGCACTTGGTAGTCTGACGCTATCCCTAGACTCTCCTGTTGTGATATTTCTTAAACGGGGTAATATTCATTGATAGGTCGCAACCAAATGCTTAATATTTCTGTTGACTTTCTTCTGTTTATGATTGCTTTAGACTTCATAAAAAGAGGTTGTCCTAAAAATTACATTGACGAAAAGGTAAATAATTTAAATATATATATAGAATACATTTTTTTAAATATAACACAACTGCATGCAACATAAATGTTCAGGAGACCTTTATTTGATTACCTTTATTTGGTTAAGAGGACGATTTGTCTTCATTGGAGCATGGTCAAAGTTCAGAGCATATAGATAGAAAGGAAAAAAAAAGATACACATATCCAATATATATTATACTGATAGCAATGGATAATCTGATGCCTGTAGTGAATTCGCAGGCAGGTATGTTATTTATAATCTCCTATACTGTGTATATATACTGATCAGCCATATGACCATCTGCCTAATATTTTGTAGGTCACACCAAAGAGCCCTGACCCGTTGAGGCATGGAGTCCGCTAGACCTCTGAAGGTGTGCTGCCTTGTCTTATTCTTCAGTCTTCCGTCCTTTTCTCCTCCGTTAACCTGGCCTTCTGGAGCCTTTCTGCAACAGGACGGAACCCTGGTGCACACCACAGGGACAACTCATCCCTGCGTGGAGGAACGTGGGAGAAGATGTCTGCACCTTGCCTCTGCCCTTTTGCAATAGTATTCCAAGAGGCCAGAATAACGTAGACTGAATCACTGATAAAGAGGGCAAGAAAAAATCCATTACCCAAAAAAAAAAAATACATTTTGACTTTAGCCTGATATATATTTTTAAAGAATTGTTTAAAATGTTTTTGTTTGTAAAAGTTAAACACTTCATGCATACATTTTATATGCTACCTATTTTATTTGTAATGCCTAATTAAAAATTAAACAGTTAACACAAGTTAATTTTTAAAATAAAAAAATGCTCAATTTCCAATATTTTTTGTAGAAAACAATTAAAAAAAAAAAAAAAAAAAAGTAAAACCTATTGTAAACAAGAATTTTATAAATTTTTTAATTTTAATTTTTCATTTTTAGTTATTCTATCACTTAAAATCACCCATTGATACTAAACATGTATAGACCGCCGATGAATTATGACCTGAGGTATTTAATATTTTAAATTTTTTTTTTACATTTTATTATTTATTTTTTTTAATTGTTTTAGTTTGTAAATGTTAATGGGTTCCAGGTTATCAATGGAAGCGTTACCGTCATTTCACAGTACAGGCATGGTTCCTTCTCTTGCAAATTATTCCTGTTGCATAAGCTTTTATGATTATGAGATCCTTACTCGGTCCCAAAGGTATTTTTACGGGAGGAAGCCGTTGTATTAATTTCTTCATTTTCTTATACCATATGATTTTGTCATTCATAATAACAGTTAATTGAGCAATGAGGCACAACAGGACGCTGATTTGTTGCCCCCTAAATGTATCCCTCAGGTGTATTGTCACAGTGTAGGATGCTGCCTTAGCATCTTAAATCACTTGAGAGGCGCAATTATTGCAAAAACACTGCCGGCCCCGGAGTCTCTTATTATGATTAGAAAATGTGTCAAGTAACAATTTGTTGCTCAAAGTAACTTCTGAATTTCCATATTGTTTATCTCGTTTATGAAAGACATTAAAAGTAAACAGCATTTAATGTCCTATTCACAGAAGTCCGCTTACTCATAAAAGGCACTATAGTTGCAAACTTTTTTTTTTTTAAAGAAATTTTTTTTTAATTGCAAAACTGCAATACATACCTCAGCATTTTAAAAACACTTCATGCATTCATTTTAGATTCTACTTATTTTGATTTCCAATGCCCCACAGAAAAATAAACAGATATGATGGGTAAAAAAAAGTCCAGTTTCTAAAACTTTTTTTTTTTTTTTAATCTTAAAAACTTAACACCTAAAATTTTTTAAGAAAATATAACTTATAAATTGTTTATCTTTAGTCTGTTTCACCTATTTTTAAGTACTCACCTGAGCCCCCTTTTCCCAGCCTTCCCAATTAAGTACTCGATAAATACGTTTGTTGTTTTTTTTACTGGTACAGGGTGGGGTGTCTGAAGCTGTTCTGCTTCTAGGGTAGTGGCTTCAAGAAGTTGGGGGGCTACTTGCATGAGAATTTGACCATGCTTACTCCTCACACGTTTCTTTTACACTTCCAACCCACCACTGGCTGTGAAGGACAACACACAACCAGCCCCAGATTGCATTTAGTGGGTGGGGAGTGTTAAGTTAATGCCCCAAATGCCCATGATGATTTTTATTGTCGCTCTTATTTTCGGGATGCTTCACAAGACTGATACACAGTTTATATCACCCAGTCACTTTTATATTACCGTATTTGCTCAGTTATAAGACAACCCTGATTATAAGACGACCCCACAAAATCTGAATATTAATTTAGGAAAAAGAAAAAAAAAAAAAAACCCTGAATATAAGATGACCCTATAGAAAAGTTTTACTAATAAATGTTAATTCATGTAAACTATTTTTTCACATTTAATAAAAGCTAAGATTGAGAAAAATCTAATTATATTTTCCTTTTATTTGCCAACCTGCCCTCCAATTAAGCACATCTGCCCCAGAAATGCTTTATACCCCCCTATATGCCACTCTGCCTCCCCGATATGCCTTATACCCTCTTATATGCCACTCTGCCCCATGATATGCCTTTTAACCCCCTATATGCCACTCTGCCCCATGATATGCTTTATACCCCCTATGTGCCACTCTGCCACCAGAAAAGCCGTATGCCCCCATATAACCCCGCCCCCCCGCGACTTACCAGTGCTTCTGAATCCCTAGTGTCTGGTGGGGCAGCGGGTAGAGGCCGGCGTTAGTTCCGCCAGCGCTTCTATGACTGAGTACCGGAAGGTCATGCGACACTGGTGCTCCGTCAGAAGCCATGGCCGAAGTACAAGCATTAGCGGGGGTTGTCTGCATCCATCGAGCGGACGTTCGCCAGCTTCCAGAGAAGAGAATTTCTTGCAGCGCTGCTGGGAATTCTGGTCTGTGGCAGCCGGGGAAGGCATGCACGATGCACGTAGACAACCTCCGCTGCTGCCTGCACTTTCGGGGGCGCCTGGTGTTAGACGTCAGTGTAAGTGCCGGCAGCAGCTGAGATTACCAGACAGGAGGATCCAGGTCCCGTGCAGCGCTGCGGGGGATCTGGATCTTAGTCTCATAGTCAAACCTCATTTTTTTTTTTTTTTTGAGCATTTGCTCTGAAAAAAGCCTTGTCTTATAATCGAGCAAATACGGTATATTTCTAAAAATTCCATATTTCTGGAGTTTTTAGAGCTAGGAGTGGTTTTGGTTTTCCAAGTGGGTTTTTGTTGAATATTCAATGTATCTTGATTTGGGCTAATTAAGATATGTGATCATTTAAAAAACATCAGGTAGAATCTATTACCCAACCCTTGTATTATGAGGTTGAAATTTTTAATTTTTTTTTTCAGATGTTAACAACCTGACAGGAATGCACAACACAGTGTGACATCCTTAACATTGTATATTCAATAATATAGTTAAAGTTTGAACTGCATAATAGGTAACTTCCAGTTAACTCAACCAGATTTTTTGTAAATTTTTTTTATTAATAATCACTTTTTTTTTTTTTTAAATATATTTTTAAATTAACCCAAATCAAGATACATTGATTGAATTGCACTTTAAATTAATGAAAAATAATATAGCAACAGAGATAATTAACCTTATTGAGAAAATGGAGCAATCAGTACCATAAGTTGATAATATTTGATTATGCGTGACAGCTGGAAAAATGCAAAATATTTATTTTTTAAATGCTGTTTACCTCGATTTTCATTTTGCGTAAGGAAAGAATTTTTGCGAAAATGTCTCTACCCAGAATGCTTTAATGAAATGCATGACAAGCGCATAGTTGAGTTTGTGCCCCAGGAAGCTCATACCCCCATACCCAAATAATGACTCTGACACTTTACTTGGGTGCAAAATATTTTGTCCACAGCTTTATTAACATATATACAATATTTAGAGGTCATTGTCAACCCAGCCACCCCGGTTAACATTATTAACAGCTCAAATCTTATTAACACTGACAATGACCTCACATAACCAATAAATTAACCATATAATGGCACCAACACATACCAGGTGCCTCCACATTAACATATTAACATATTGACCACAATAGGGATGTACCGAGACACCCCTACCAGACCGTTTAACCAAATTATAACTATGTAGGGGCATACCGAGACACCCCTACACCACCGATTTAACCAAATTACCACTGCAGGGGCATACTGAGACACCCCCACACCACCAATTTAACCACACACCAATGCAGGGGCATACCGAGACACCCCTACACCACCCCAGGTTCTGAGCCACAGACCAGCTCGAAACCTACACCAATAACTTGAACCAAGTCAAATTATTAACCAAAAACATAACAAAACACCGTATTAGGCAATAATCCCCAACTAACCCCGCCGCTGTGACAAAACGGGGCAGTCACCCCCCACAACCCACCTTAAAGGGAGGGAGGGTGGGACAACCAGGATTTGGATAAGCAGTTAAGTGACAGTTTACAAAATGGTTGCCACTTATATACCTTACTAATAACCCCACCCATAACAATTCTAAACCAATTAAATTAAATCCTTCCTTTTTGCACACCACCTAGCTCTGTCAAGGCCCACTCCGCCTAAGCTGCGCTGCTCCATGGGCTTCATTTAATAAAATTACCAGCTTAATCAATATACATAACCAAATGCAACATGCTCTTAAAATGTTTCATATGATTTCAAAAAAAGGTTAAAGAAAAACATTTTAAATATAGTTAAATACGACATTTCGTACTAAACCAACACTGTAACACCAGGCAAAGGATGATATAATCTTAAGGCCTGGAAGTGCAACCTAAAATTAATTATACACGTTGGGGGAAAAAAAAAAGAAAAATCTTTAAATATGTAGAAAATTGAAAATGATATGATTTTAACCCCTTCTTGTCGTTCCTTGCCTTCATTAAAAAACAAACAAACAAAAAACCAAAAACCAGTGGTCATTAAACGTAGTTTCAAGTGCATCTTGAGCCTTGATGAAGAACGCTGACAGCTACCCAAAAAAGATGTTTTTTAGTAAAGAATAATTATATTAATTAATTAATTATTAATTATTCTTTAAATGTGTATATTCTTTAAATGTATATATTATATATAATATAATATATACATTTATCAAAATGTGTGCACGACTTGGTCACATTTTGTATCGTCAAATCATCTACATGTACACAACATGCTGAAATTTCTCATTGGTGTATGTAATTAACATAAGACATTTAAAGTTCACCCGTTAGCCGTGTCTCATCAATTCACCTTCATAAATGGAATGGAGTACTTTGTGTTTTTATCTTTGGAACCAATTTGTGGCAAATTCGAAATATACCTAATTAAAGGAATCTAATAAGCCAGTTCTGTCCAAGCAATAGCGTGGCGTAATCAGGAGAACAAAGAATAAATGTTACCTTCCAGGATTATCAAATGAATTAATGAAAATGACCCATGGCTTGCGTTCTTTGCTTTGCAATCAACGCAATTGCTTTGGAGGCAGTTGACTTGAAAGCAATGGACTATTTTACTATATAGAAGCTGTCAATTATTGCGAAAGGTGGCAAAATTAGCATTATCTGGTAAATGTCTGGTCCCGTAATCAGCCCCTTTCTCCAAATACCCCTAACAAAGGCTGCCGTGCTAAACGGGTCAAAAACAACCATACCTGAGAATGCTACACTCTACTTTGGCCTGGAGTCTCCGGGTCACCCTCCCCTTCCTGCATAAAGAAGAGTGGTGTTTGACCCTGCCCATGACCCTCCCACTATGGCTAGCCCCACCCCTCACAAAGCCACTCCCTTGAAGAGCATAAAACCTGACGTTTCCAAAATGATAATCGAGACTTATAGAAACGTTCGCTTGAAATATATTCCCTATCGAACCGAGCATACCCTTTAGCATTAACCGGTGGTTAAATAAATACCAACTAGCGTTGAATAAATTCATTTAGTTTGTTTTTCTCTTAGACAACAAAAAAAAACCTTGATCAAAAGAACAGAGAGGCTTTGTTGACCGCGTACGTGCTAAAACCAATAGGTTAACACAATATCTGGACATAAAAAGTTGAAAAAGCCAGGTGGGCACAAAAAAAAAAAAAGGAAAAAAAAAAAGAATATTTCTCTTTTGGGATTTTATCTAATTAAGGTGAGCAAGCAGCTGTGCCTGTCTGGAATAGCAATTATGCTGGCATGTCACTTTTTTTCTGCTTAGCTGAAATTTATATAGTTTGGGAACGTTGGTTGTAAGAAAATTAGATCTCATTTAGAATTTGTTGAAAGGCTAGCGCTCTTCATTATTAGTTTTGCATCTGAATTTTCCTGCGGCACTCTGTTCGCCGTTAGTGGTAATGGATTTTTCTGAGATGTAATTGGATGAGTTTAATTTTTTCCTTTCATTACCTGTCCAAAGGCTCCGTTCCTTGTCCTTATTTGTGTTTTATTAGGACGCAAACCCCTACTTAAATACGTTTTATACTTTCGATGAGTCACAAGCTTACCGTGTAACACGGTGCTCTGTGACCACATGAGATGAGCCATCAGTATCACTAAAATATCATTGGTAGCTTAACGTACCAACATGTTCTAAATCCGGTTGTTGTTTTGGAAAACGTGAATTATTTACGTCTGATGATGACAATCATTAAGAATGAGAGGAAAAACCATAGTGATTAACGTTCCTACTGTCAACTGCTTTTTGTTTGTTGTCTTTTGTTAGTTTTTGTTTGTTTTATGTAAAAATCGTGGGTATATTTATGGAGAATTTTTTGGTACCCTAAAAGGTCCATCTTTTCTTTCTTTATTATAATTATATATTTTTAATGCTTAGTCGGCTTGAAATCTGATGGACCTCGCTTATCTCTTTGTGCTCCATCTGTAGTGTTCATTACACTTCTACAAAAAAAGAAGACTACAAAGATCCCAAAGTTGATGCACTAGGTAGAGGCTATCTGGCGCACTGAGGACATGCCCAGCCGCACGCTTCAGGCGTCATAAGATGGCTTCGGGACTAAAAGTGTCAGGGCTGCCTATTTCCAGTCTGGCCCCAACTAGTTATACCATGTGCAAGATCAATTTCCTATTTTTAAGTGTTGCTTAATGATTTGAACCTCCTAAAAAATGTAAAAAAAAAACAAACAGTGATTATTTTTATATAATCTCTATTACTTACCTATTTATATAGTGCTATCATATGACTGTTGTAGCTTCGATTTTCCGGGCTAGGCTTAACTCCCTATTAAAAACCCCAATAATGACACCGCACAGTCATTGTCACGCCAAAACCTGAAACAATAAACATAGTTGCGTTAACAAGGACAATGACTCAAACACCAACATGTAAATATATACAATAAAACACCCAAGCTTGCAAAGTAATCCAGGTACCATAACCAAATACCACTTAAGGAAGGGACATACCGAGATGCCCCCACCCTGACCTGAGGTTCCAGCACTAACAGCCAAGAACCTCCCACCAGATGTTACCAACCATTCGCTTACCACCACATTAACCCCCTGGATATCTGGCAAGCGCCAAGAGCCAATCCGCCAAGAACCCATCCCTTGACACCTTAAGCGAGATGGGCCCCCCCCCCAAGAAAAAACAAGGCCTTTTCTATCCCCTCCGTGATAGCCAAATTAAAGAAATCAAGCCCTAAATCCGACAGATGCACCCCATCGCCACTAAACAAACTAGGGCAAAATTCCTCCAACGCAACATGGCGAACTCGCCATAAACTTATTAACCTTAGCCGCCCTATCCCTCGCATGACGCCAATTGCGTCTCGGAATCATCTCCGACCACACGAACAATAAGCCAGGCACCAATTCCAACAAACGCCCAACATCACGCCTCATCTTCCACACAAGCTCGCGCTGAGGCGTAGCCCCCATATCATTACCCCCAGCGTGGATAACCACCACCGAGGGCCGGAAACCCAACCTCAAATACTTCACCACCTCCAACAACACTCCATCTCACACCATGCCTCGTATCCCAAACCACCTCACATGCACCAAGTCCATGGGGAAGCCCAGCTGCAGGCCGTCGGGCCCAGTACACAAAGGAGTGGCCGATGATCCACACGATGAAACGAGGCCCTGCAAAGCAAAACAGAAAAAACATAATGAGCAGAGGAAAGAAATAACCAAAACCCACCAAACAAACCACAATCAACTCACCAACCGCAACGGCCTGATATACCTCCGAAAACAAGCCGACTCCCACCGACCAATTCTCCGGATGACTCCATCATCCAACCCCAAACGTGCCGCTTCCGTAGCCACCCCGATCTGGAACGAATGCGTCCCAAATTCAGCCGACGCCAACCCAAGCTTACCAAGCCCCAGCCTCATCACACGCAAAAACTGAAATCGAGACACTGGTGATAAATCCCGATGAACCAAAAACGACACCCCACCTGCCGGCCGAACATCCCAATAATGCCGCACGCACTGCACAGGGCAAATGACATCCCCAGGCAGAGCATACAACCGTACCTGCTTGCCTCATCCCAACACATCCGTCTTAGAAGACCTCAACCAGATAACCACAGAATCACCTTCACACGTGACATCCCGCAAAGCCAAACCACCTTGCATAGACTTATTAGGACTCACCAATTCCGACACCCGAAAAGCACCAAAAAAGGCCAATGCAAAAGCCGCCTGAAACAAAAGCACCTCAAAACCGTCAAAACAAACACCCTGCAGCACCCCAAACAACCGACGAAGCAGCCCCGCAGACAACGGACGCCTAGCATCAGGAACCCTCCACCCTCTCTTAATCCCCTTCAAGACCTGTCGAACCACAAAATGCTTCGTCACATCAGCCCAGCCCTGTGACTTAAACAAAAAGGCCAAAGCTGCCAAAACCTTATCCACCTTAGAGGGAGAAGCACCCTCCAAAGCCAACCCAGTCAGATACCATAACAAAACATCCAAACGGGCGCCATCCCCCTCCACCAGACCCACACAACTCACCAACCGGTCCCACGCCTGCCAAACCTTACCATAAGCCGCCCATGTCGCAGGCGCCAATGACGACTTCACCCATCCCGCAAGCAAGCGGTCCCGAGCTGCCACATCACCTCCGGGCACGGGAAGCCCACGGCGTCCGCCCCAGGAGCCTCCCGCAGAAACCGATCCCACTGAAAGCGAGAAAGAGAGTCAGCAATGACATTCAGATGCCCAGGAACATGCTCAGCTTTAAACACATTTAATTCCATACACAACAAAACAAACCACCGCAGCAACCTAACCACCGGAACTGAAGCAGCCGACAACCTGTTAACCGAATGAACAACCGCCAAATTATCAGAATAAAACACAACCCTGCAATTACGCATCCCCCACCCCCAGAGTGTCAGAGCCACCACCAGTGGAAACAATTCCAGAAAACCCAGATTCCTAATGAGCGAACTAGCATGCCAAGCCGCAGGCCACCGCTCGGCTCACCACTGACCCCCAAAATAAGCCCCAAAACCCACACTGCCCGAGGAATCCGTGTACAACTCCAAAGAATCGGCCGACACCATGGCAGACAGTGCGGCCAGCTTATCAGCCGGAAGCCGGCACACACCAAGGACAGAATCAATTTCCAGCCCCAGGAAACTCAAACAAGAAGATGGGCCCTCAGTCTTATCCGGGGCCAAGGGAATGCCAAAAGAAGCCGCCACCAACGTGCTGCTGCTGCAACGTGCGCAACAAGCGCAAACACCCATCCGAATCCCCTGGCCCCACACACAGAAAGTCATCCAAATAATGAACTAAAGAATGACAACCTGTCTCCTCACGCACGACCCACTCCACAAAAGAACTGAATTTCTCAAAATAGGCGCAGGAAATGGAACAACCCATCGGAAGGCACAGATCAACATAAAACGCCCCGTCAAACCAACAACCCAACAGATGATAGCACTCCGGATGAATCGGCAGTAGCTGGAAAGCGGACTCAATGTCCGCCTTCGCCATAAGCGCCCCGGGCGCCGCTTCCCGTACCAAATCCACCGCCCTATCGAACGAAGTGTACGAAACCGAGCACAGCTCCCTATCAATGTCGTCATTAACGGATGCACCCTTAGGATACGATAGATGGTGAATAGGGCGAAACTTGCCCACCTCCAGCTTCGGGACAACCCCCAAGGGACACACACGAAAACCAAGCAACGGCGGCTCCCCGAAAGGACCCACCATACGGCCCAACTGGACCTCCTTGTCCAATTTCTCCCGCACCACCTCAGGATACGCCGACACAGACTTCACATTACGCCGCAATATCCGCGAATCCCGCGGTAAAAGAGGGATACGAAACCCCTGCACGACCCCGGCGTCCAGAAACACCGCGTTCGCACGCCTACCGTAGCGGCTTAGCCACGGCAGCATCGCGTCGCGGTTCACCGACGTTCTCCCCTTTAGACCCAGACTGACCCGAGCCTGCACCTGCCTTGGCGCGCTTAAAGCACTTGGACAGGCTGTGATTACCCCCACATCTGGAGCACTCATGCTTAAACCTGTCGTTAAACAGCCAGCAGATGCCTTTTTTATGTGCAGCCGATGAAGCTCCCTGGGAACCCCCGCCACCCCCCCCAGGAAAGGGCGACATCATCAATTTTAACCACAGCGGGAGGTCCATCTGGTCCCACCGCATCCCATGATTCGTCGCCAAGCGCTGACGAAACTGCTCGTCATAACGCCACCACGCCCAACCCCCGTACACCCTGTAAGCCTCCCATATGCCATGGACATAACAAAATAAGAGCACTTATCAGGGGATTTCTCCCCGATAACACTCGCCAAAATACAAAAGGCCCGCAGCCAATTTCCGAAAGTCTTCGGATTTTTCCTCCACTTCTTCCTCTTCTTCTCCTCCTCATCCTCCTTCTTACTATCCTTCTCATCCTCTTTTGTGTCCAGAGACTCCTCCAGAGGAAGTAAAGAAAACCACTCCACATACTCCCCCTTCCAGATTTTCTCCTTCACCTCAGATTTTAAATGCACCCCCAAAGGACCCGCAAAAGAGACATACGCCGTCTGCCGCGCCGCATCCGGCACCGCACCGGCCAAGGACCCCTTATCACCCACAACCTCGCTGACCGCAACCTCAGCAGACGCCCCTGCACCCCCCACGACTGGCCCTACTGGTGAGGGAACCTCACCCGCCAAACGCTGCCCAGCACCACCTGCCACCGGAGCCCCTGACTCCCACGCACCCTGAAACCCCGAGGCCGAACTGGCCCCTTGCCCACACGCCTCCACCAAAACCTGCAGCCCCTACAACAAACCCCGAACCGACCCACTACCCACCGGCGCCCCGGGCAACGCGCTTATCAACTGCAAAAGACACTCACCAACCGATCCCCCGGCTGCACCGAACCGCTGGGCCGTAGAATCCTGCGCGGACGTCGAGGGAACCTGTGGAGTGGCTGCCACCGAAGCCGCGTTCCCAGGCTGCAAATCCGGCTGCCGTTGATCCTCAACATCCCGCTGACTCCTGGAAGTAGAAAGACACCTGGAATGTGCAGCCAAAGACAGCGAACCTGACGACCTCTCCCGCCGCCCCAACGAAACAACCCCCGGAGCCTGCACCCCGGAAGCCCCATCCCGAGAAACCCGCCGACCCCCCTCCAACCCCCCCCCCGACGAACAGGAGAACGGCCCCGCACCACCCGAACATCCCAACCAGAACACCGTGACCCCCCCTAACGCGGGAAGAATGACGACCAGACCGACTACGCTGCGACGGAGAACGCCTTACCCGTCGAGAACGGCCAGATACACCGCTCGACCGACTACGGGAGCGACAGCGAACTTCAGCCCTTAATACAATGCCTCACCAGACCGCCGACCACTGGCTACGGACCCGGGAGAACCACCCGCCGGCCCAACTCCCCCGGACCCCACTGAACCAGAAGGAGAACCCGACGCACCGCGAAGCTTCCAAGGCCCAACTGCACTACCCACAGGGGAAACAGACCTACCCGCCGACCCCCTAACGGAACCCACCCCCCTAGTGACCCCAGGGAAAAGGGGGACCTCTCACGGAAGCCCCCTGCAACAGCACCCGGCCCCCCCCAACAACGGAGTACAGCCCAGCACCCGGTCGTCCATCTGGCTCCTCTTCCTCCCTTCCTCCAGATCCGGGGACTCTGCTCTGGACGACAACTGGTCCGAGCCTCCGCTAGGCCCCGGAGGCCTAGCACGGCTGCTCCTTCTCCTGCCGCTCCGGCCGCTGGATCCTCCGCCTGGGGAGCGATCTGGCTCCCTGCCCGGGCTCCGGCTGGGGTCCCCACCACCTCCGGAACGTCCCTCCGTCGCCTGCCGTCCGGATCCCGCCGTCCGCGGCGGACGCCGCCTCCTCCGCTCCGAATCCCGGCTGCCGTCCTGGGAAACACCGGTGCTCCGGCCTGGTCCGGTACTGGAGGCCGCACCAGGAACTTCGCCGGGTCTGTCCTCCTCTCCAGGGCTCAAACGACGCAGCGGAAGGTCCTCCTCACCGGCCTTCCAGACCCTCGAACCGGCTCCAGCGCAGATCCCAGCTGCTCCCTCAGCCACGCAGATCCACGCTCCAACGCAGCCTTCCTCACACCGACGAGCAGCTCCTCCATGTCCTGGTCCATCTGCCAACCTGCAGGGGTGGTAAAAAGACAACGGGTGTGGGGGGGGGAGAAGCAAAGCCAGAAAGCAGAACACAAAAGCAAAGAGACAGACAGCTAAAGCCCAGCAGTGCACAGACACACAACCAGGTAAGCTAACCACAAGAATGGTTCCTAAGCCCGGGAAAGCAGCCACTTATATAATCTTCCCCCAACTCCACCCCCGAAATTCCCGCCAAAAAGCCTACCCCTCCTCTGCACAACAGTCAGGGCCCACTATAGCCCATGCTGGCCCCCCCGTGGGCATCATTCCGCAGCGCTGTACAATAGGTAAACAGGATATAACAAGTAGTGCATCACTAACACAAGATGTTTTATAATCTAGCAAGGATCTAGGCAAAAATAGGAGATTGGCTAGTAAAAAAATGCATTTCAACATAGAAAAATGTAACATTATGCATGTGGAGAAGAAAAACAAGCATGCCAATTATAAACTGAATGGCTGCTTTTCGTGAATGTGGACTACGGAGTAGGATCTGGGGGTACTTGTTGAAAAGACTTTCCAACAGTGCACAAAAGCAACCAAGTTGTTATCTTGTATTAAAAGCAGAATGAGTGTATGAGTTGAGAACATAATATTGCCTCACCTACAAACCGGTCCACTAAAAAAAGCCCACAAAAAAAAGTCATCATGGAATTGACGAGTTTAGAGATGGGCAACCAAAAGGCTTTCCAAATTGTAGGTATATTTATGATAAAGATCTGTCAGGGTTTTTATATTCATAGGACATTACCAAAACAAACCCACAAAAAAAACAGGGCCTCCTCAATGATTAAAGAGAAAATAGACTGTGAAAAAAGAAAAAAAAAATCTTTTGTTTGCTCAACAGTCAGGGCAGTTAAGATGCGGAATGCACCATGAAGTGGTTATGACCGATTCAGTTAATACTCGGAAAAAATTTTTAGATGCCTTTCTAGTGAACATAAGCTTTCAGAGCCGATATGGTGAACCGTGGCCAAGTGCAACTGTCCGCAAAGACCGGGAAATTAAATTCTTTTTTTCTCAATATTTTTTTTAAAATATTTCTCAATTCTTTAAAATACTATTTACAAAAAAAAAGCTTTCACCGTTATAATAGCATAGCATAGGGTTCTTTGTCTTCTACTGGATACACAGATACCAGTTGACTGGTGGGCAAACATTGCTTGAGCGGCAGATTCACCCCTTCTTTCGGCTGTAGGCTGGACCAAGAGTGTTAAAAACATCTAAAAACTTAAAAAGTGCCCGGGAGTATTGATCTTGATAGACTTTGTATGTCTTATCTTATTCTTATACGCAATTATTTAACTATATTACATCCTTGACTTTTGTGTCTTTGATCTTTTTAAGAGCAAATTTAAAAAAAAAAAATTAAATAAAAAAACTGCATCTAAAATAAAATAATATTTTTTATGTAGCATTTTCTTTAACATTGGGGAAAAAAAGGTCTATAATAAACCTGTCCCAGTTTTCTTCCATTTGTTTTTAACACCAGAGCCTTAAACTTCTTAGAAATAGTTTTAGGGCATGAGCATCAGTGAATTGTATTAAAAAATGTGTTGCTTCTCGGCGTATGATTGAATAGAAGCCGCGTAGTATTGATTTTAAACTAATTCATTATCTCTCCGGAATCTCAGACAATCACGCGCCGTGTTCCAAGCTCAACATTTTGCCTCGATGTTTTAGAATATATAGCAGTTTGTTATATAGGACAGCAGTTTTGCAGGCGGTCATATAAACATTTCATCTAAACCTGCCAATTAAGGGATTAACGAAAACCAATCTCCTATACCTGTATATCCGCAAATCATTTTGAAAATACACATTTTTTGTAGACAGATTTAGCCGCATGCACGTGATTTCCTTTAAAAAAAAAAAAAATGACTACAGGTTAGTCTTAGTATTTACTATTCGAGAAATAACAAGCAATTTGGGGGGAGTCTTCAAGATTGATTAAAATATCTTAAAACAGAGATACATATTAGACTGCTTGGGTGAGGATGATGAGAGAGACAGAGAATGGGAGAGAGAGACAGAGACAGAGAATGGGAGAGAGAGACAGAGACAGAGAATGGAAGAGAGAGACAGAGACAGAGAATGGGAGACAGAGACAGAGAGAGAGAATGGGGGGGAGAGAGATAGAGAGAGAGAGAGAGAGAGAGAATGGGGGAGAGAGAGAGAGAGAATGGGGGAGTGAGAGAGAGAGAGAGAGAGAGAGAGAGAATGGGGGGGAGAGAGAGAATGGGGGAGAGAGAGAGAGAGAGAATGGGGGAGAGAGAGAGAGAGAGAGAATGGGGGAGAGACAGAATTTTGCATTAAAACCCCTCAATGTGACATACCTTTTTTTATATATCACCTTTGTACAAAGCACAGGTAAACTAATACATGGGGCATTAGATGGAGAGATGGGGCAAGAAAATCAATATATTATTAAAGAATTAGCTTAATCCATAAAACTAAAACTCCCTGGGCTGTTTGATTTGGCAGAAACCGAATGCCTACAAATATTGGCATAGCAGATTTACTATAGATGACTAGTGGGAAGCACACCCGGGAGAGCAGGTGTAGGACGTTGGAGGACTGCCGATGATGCCACCAGCACTCAAGTAGTAACTCATTAGACACTTATGTAGGCACAGCACTGATGGGGATTTAAAGGTAGCACCTACATGTGTGTAGTCATATGTCAATGGATTGGAAGTGGACCCAAAGGGAAGAGTGAAATATAACGGGAAGATGACACTGTTACAGGGTCACCGTACCCAAGGCTGGGTCCCCCTGTTTGAGGGCTGAGGAATCACCAGTCAGTCCCTCATACGGATAGCACTCAGCTATCCACGGATCATCCAGACCACCATTCGTAGTAAACCAAGAAGAACTCTCTTTATTACAAACACACAGAACTTTATACAATCCCAATGCAATGTGTACCGAACCCAACCCCCAATCCCATCAGCCACATCCCATCACAAATCCCATCAGTATACAGGAGATGTATCAGGTGAGGGGATTACAGAATACAATGGGTTCCCCCACCTGTGTTATCCCCCCTGTAGTGCGGGGGCCGTCTGGGCAGACAGGGCTGTGTTGGCTGATTAAGAGCCCCAGCCAGATTATAGGATTGTCTCTTTGAAGGCTGGGGCTGAATCCACATCAGTCTCTGGGCCGGTTACACAATAAACACAATATAATATATTACCGGGTCACAGTATACAGAACCGGACACAAAAGTGCTCCGTGACCCGGCTAAACTTCATATGACATATGAGCCAGCTAGCCTGGCCCTGTCACAGATCTCCCCCTTGACCAACGGTCCGGCAGACCAGGCAGATCCACACGGGTCTGCTGCAGGCTGTCCGAGTGGACAAAGTTCAAAGGTGCAGGACTTAGTTCATGGCCCCCTTTGTCAGAATCATCCATTGAAGGTGGGCCAGGGCCCTGGTTGCCCAAAAGGATAGTCAGTAGTCCTCTGTGAATTGGAGGACGGTCCCAGCTCAGCCGGGGGCACATGGCTATCCCCCTCACCGGGGTAACAGGGGCACGTGGGGACTCTTGCTCCCTAGTCTTGGGAACTGAGTCTGGGGCAGCTGCCAGGCCAGGGCGGTTGCATGGAAGGAAAACCCTGCTGATCGGGCCGGGGGCACTCGGGGAACCAGGGAAACACGTAGAGGTAGTAAGCGAGGCCTCTACCGGGACACTGGAGTGACCTAGGGGACACTCTGGGACAGGAACAGGTGCCCTTACAGGGTTATTGGGCGAGCTAAGCAGCTCTGCGGGGTACTCAGGGGACCCAGGGGAATACTCCGGGGCAGGGACAGGTGCCAATACTGGACCACCGGGAGGGTTAAGCAGACCCTCGATCTTCCTCTCTGGGACAGGTGCCTCTGCCTGGGCACGGGGAGAGTCAGAGGAACACTCTGGGACAGTGACCTGGGCTTCTAGGAGGACACTTGGGGAACCAGGGATCACTTCGGAGAACACAGGGATAGGAACCAGGGCCTGCGCCAGGCTACTGAGAGGACCCAGGGAACTCGGCAGCCCCTCTGGCGTCCTCGCTAGGTTAGGGAATGGTGCCTCTACCGGGTCACCGGGGACTTCAGTGGGAACCTCTGGGGCAGTGATCCGGGCTTCTCCCAGGACACTCGGGAAATCAGGGGGACAGTCTGGGGCACTGGCTTCTACAGGCATAGCTAGGGGTTTGGTGAGGGGGATTGTGCCACTTACTCGGGCGGTGGGGACAGTCATCTCTTCTGCCGGGGTAGAGCAGCCAGGGTTGTTGGTGAGGACTTGGGTTGGAGCTTTTGGCTTCCTCCTCCGCTTCTTCTTGCTGGCGAGGACCTCGGTTCTTCCCGCCAGGGCAGGGGCCGCGGAGTAGGTGAAGAGGACCTCGGTCCCACTCCTGCAAGTTGTAGTACCATGCTCCCAGTCTCCTTGTAACTCCTGAAGCTCCACTCTCCGCAGCAATTCTTTATAGTCCCTCTCGAGCTGCCATTCCTCTTGGACCAGGCAATCCATAACAGCCTCCAGCTCGGGGGGAATAGCATAAACCAGGACTTCTGCACGGTTGTCCCAGATTGTATCCCTGCGGTACTGGCAGGGGCTTCCGAAGGACGAGTCAAATTGGAAGGCATCATATATCAGTCCTGGGTCGACGGGGCAATACAGCATCAGAGGGTCGCTGTGGTCTTCACCTGCTAACTGCTGGGAGAATCCCTGGTAGCGGCTCTGGAGGTCGAGCTCTGCATATATGAGACCTCTCAATTCTTCTTCCCACTCCGGCAACGGGTTCTCCCCCAGGAGTGGAACTCGTATATCCCACATTGTCCAGTACTGTGCCCAGTATGATTCGAAGTGGTGATGGGAGAAATCATCCCTCCAGTCTGCAGGCGCAGACTCTAACTGCCATTGCTGGTGTTCCAGCTCACACACCTCGGCTGTAACCCGGTCTGTCTCACCCTCTGGTTCTCGGAAGGGTTGGATATCCTGGTATGATATTTTGGGGGTCTGTTCCCCTAGTCTGGGAGATACAGACCCACTCTGGCTCAGTTCCTGGTGACACATTTTAATCACCGCCGTCACTTGATCCGATGTAGCCCCTCCTGGGTACAGGGATAGGTGCCATAGAATGTTCTTTTGTAGAGCACTCAGTCCGAGGCTCTCCTCTGGGGCATCCTGGTGCCGGGCCATCTCTCTGCAGTCCGCAATCAGAGTAGTTTGCTACAAACCTCCAGGAGCTCTCTTGGTGTCTCTCGTCTGCAATCCCAGTTGGTGGTTTGGATTTCACCCAAGTCGTGGGATTCGTCCCACCGCTGCCACCAATGTTACAGGGTCACCGTACCCAAGGCTGGGTACCCCTGTTTGAGGGCTGAGGAATCACCAGTCAGTCCCTCATACGGATAGCACTCAGCTATCCACGGATCATCCAGACCACCATTCGTAGTAAACCAAGAAGAACTCTCTTTATTACAAACACACAGAACTTTATACAATCCCAATGCAATGTGTACCGAACCCAACCCCCAATCCCATCAGCCACATCCCATCACAAATCCCATCAGTATACAGGAGATGTATCAGGTGAGGGGATTACAGAATACAATGGGTTCCCCCACCTGTGTTATCCCCCCTGTAGTGCGGGGGCCGTCTGGGCAGACAGGGCTGTGTTGGCTGATTAAGAGCCCCAGCCAGATTATAGGATTGTCTCTTTGAAGGCTGGGGCTGAATCCACATCAGTCTCTGGGCCGGTTACACAATAAACACAATATAATATATTACCGGGTCACAGTATACAGAACCGGACACAAAAGTGCTCCGTGACCCGGCTAAACTTCATATGACATATGAGCCAGCTAGCCTGGCCCTGTCACAGACACTAGGTTAATGCAGATCCTAACACAACTAAACACCTGAGCAGGACTTTAAATATCATGCCGACAATAATATTAACAACTCGCTTCCAAGTAAGCTCAAGTAAGCTCTCAGATCTAACTCTAAATTTATTATATAGATAATATATTACGTCCGTATTGATCGGATATTCCCATATCAAATTATGCATGATCAAGGTAACTTGATTCAGTTAGTAGATTTATAAACTCAATCAGTCAGATGCTAGAGTTAATATCGTATAACAGTTTACGGTTTTAGATGTAAATAAACATAATAAAGGCGAGATGTTAGCAGAAAAAAATAATCCAAACAAAGAATAGGAATAGGCAGCATAATCAAAAAGTTGAGTCTTGTAATATTTCATAAATTATTTTGTTCTCGATGCGCAAGAATCCGGTTATATTTAAAACAGAAAGAAATTAATAGTTCTCCGGAGAACATGAATATTGTGTAATCACGTTTCATGTATATCAAAAACGTCTATCTGTATCAACTCAGCGATGAAAAAGAAAAAAAAAAAAAGTATCATTTATCTTTGTTGATTTGTGTACATTAATTTTGTTCTGGAACATAATTAAATTTAGTAAATATAAACTCATTTCAGAACATATTTTACTGTATGTCATTTCCCATTAACGTCTTTCTCTGAAATTTAATGGGAAAACAATTTCACGTACTACCGAGAGCATCTCCATAATGTTATGGTGAAAGTGCCATAGCTATATAATCATTTCAGTGTGAAATACATCAGGACTATAAAGTGAAAATTATTCATGATCAATTGCACTGTTTCTATCAAATGGCATGCCAGATACTTAACCGGGTAATGAGGCCTGGACGAAGCCAATGACTGGTTAGCTATAGACGGCTCTTCACGTTCTACTAAAACATCGGACGGATGTTGCCCCTCTTAAATGTCGGCATTATAGGCAATCATATCGCGATAGGTTTCTGAATTTCTTTTTGGGTTAGAATTGGCCATTTTTTTCTTCTTCAATGATTCCATGGGAGTACGAATCATACCCTACAATAAGCATTGAACAATTTAACCTTCCCCTCCAGCGGACCACCCAACAATACAACAGATTGGGATCCGTCACGATTCGGCGGTACCCTTGTGAAAGGTTTCCTGCCTCTAACGGTCTATGAACTTATGGCGGGTCTGTCTTCCCCATTATAACCCCAAAACGCCGGTGCTGAGGTCAGGATAAGTTAGTCGTTGACGTCTAAAAGGCATTAGCGGAAGGAAACTTGGAGTTCTATTTTTCAACAGCTGGGTAGAAAACCATCACATGCATTCGAATGGTTCATAACTCTTAATATTCTACTCTTGGCCGTTAATAAACCCTGCTCCAGAAGTCTTGGACTTTATGAAAGTCCCAAAAAACAATGGTAATGGTCAGCCTTGTTTACGGAACATTAAGGAAAGAGATGCGCTTCTCGGATGCCTGTTACAAATTGTCTGTGTTGGGATAGGTATGCACCATGAATCATCTTTAAGTTCGTTTTCCAGTAAGTTGGAATAGTTATTGCCCAATCATCTGCATATCTGTATAGGGAGGGGCGATTAGTCCCAGATGTTTGGGAGATTTAAGCCAAAGTTGTTCTTGCGGTGTTGGAGTCTTAGTAGCGAGATCGAAGCCATTTTCCCCTTACAAAGGAATTTAAGGATGTGAAAGCCGCGTGTTTGGAGATCCTTATGTTTGAGGAGCAGATGAAGCTACTAGAGAATGTATAGGAGTCTGGGAAATGAAATAATTTTTACAAGGCTGGCTCTGCCTAAAAGAGTTAGAGGGGGTCCCATCCATGTGGATATCTTCGAAATAACTACTGAAATGAAGTATAGAGGCGAGATGTTTTTGGGTATACTAATGCCTAGAGGTTCTAAGGGACATGACAGGCGCATCGTCGAGATAGGGCTTGTGAAGGAACACCAAACATATACCCTGCTGTGAACCCAAATAATGGAAACCACACAGATATGATGGAAAATAATTGTCCACAGCTTTATTATAAACCATAACAGAATAAATATATATTACCATATATATAACATTCCAAACAATAAGTCATTGTCCACAAAAATAACACAATATAACCTTCACACATTCCCCACATATCAACACATAGACAATGACCCCCCAAATTATAACATATAAACCTCACTATACCAGTGAGGTGCACACTAACACCAAACCAACAGTAGGGGCATACCGAGATACCCCTACCACCCCAGGTTCTGAGCCACAGACCAGCTCGACACCTACCCAAACGAACCAACCATACCAACCAGACAACCATAACCAACCAAAACATCCCCATTCTACCCCCCACCTAACCAATCCAGCCCGCCAAAAAACAGGGAGGGAGGGAGGGTGGGATAAAAACAGGTAAGTTGCTCAAATTAATTGTGACAGGATCTAAAATGTCCGCCCATTTATACCTCTCACTAAAAACCCCACCCATCAAAACTACTACCAATCATAACCATTAAAAACCCCTAGAGCCCTCCTCCTAGCTCTGTCAAGGCCTGTTCCGCTAAGCTGCGCAGCTCCTCTGGCTACAAGAGATCCACTTAAGGCCAGGGATATCTAATCATCTAGGTTTTCCAATGGAATGTAGGTGCATAGCTTCTGATCTTTTGAGGTTTATTTTGAAGCCCGCTATCTCTCATTTATCAGAGATTAAAAAAAGGAGGTCATCCGCAAGAGCACTAACATGAAGATGTTGTCCCCAAACAATACCTTTACAGGGCTAATCATTTAATAGGCATTTTATTAACAGATCAATTGCGATGTCAAATAACATCAGGGAAGGGGGTAGCCCTGTTTGACCCCACTCCAGAAGATCAGAGAGAGGAGTCTAGACCATTATAGAACTTCAGTATACGGTTAAGATGTTCCCAAATGTTTTCTTACTATCTAGGCTGAGAAAACCTGGATTATTAGGGTTGGCCGTAGGAGAAATTATTGCAGCTATAGCCAAACTGAATGTCTTCTCATCGTAAAACCCAGGATTGGAGGCGATTAGACATAAGTTTGGTGAAGATTTTTAAATCTGTGTTCATGAAAGATATTCTTCTCCAGGATGAAACATTTTTGGGGGGGTCTTTGTGAGGTTTGAATATATATTTTATGCAGGAATATAAGTATAGGGGTTGAATGATCATTTTTTTTTTTTTTATGATGGAATGCAGAAATATACCACCTTGTTTTTGTAGGTATAGCAAAAATCCCCTTAGCCACCACCATATACAGTCACACTATTTTTCCCAATCCCTGCCCACATTCATTAAAGGGAAACTTCAATCATATGCACTTTAATCTATATGATAGCTGTTTGGTCTCTTTAAATGTCCATGGTGTCTCTTTTGAAAACGCAGTGGTGGGATTCAGCAAAATACCCCATATGCGTTTGGCTCTTACCCCAAGCCTTAGCCATTTTCTGTGTATGGAGATGCGTTTGGCTGAACAATCACTTGGATTGTGCGATGGTACTTCAATGAGGTATTTAATAAACCCAAAATACCAGGTATTACGGGAAGATTAGAGTGCACACCGTTCTTGCGTGGACCACATGCATGACAACTGAACATTTACATGACATAAGAATGCCTTGGAACCCGTTCCTTTGGGCACCCTACCAAAGCCA
Organism: Spea hammondii; assembly: GCA_029215755.1. Classification (NCBI taxonomy): domain Eukaryota; kingdom Metazoa; phylum Chordata; class Amphibia; order Anura; family Pelobatidae; genus Spea; species Spea hammondii. The sequence continues at coordinate 184,054,303 of JARDYJ010000001.1, read as the reverse complement.
CTCAACTTGAGATATTTAGGCATTCTCAGCATCTGAAGAGGGGACATCTAGGGTCTCCTAGAGGCTTATGTATATTCTATGAACAGTGGTCCACTAAAAAGTATTACTTCTTTGGACCATATAAAGAAAACAGACACAGCCTCTACATTCAGAAACATTCTAAATCATTTGCCTACAAGTCTTAACCCAAAATATCGACAAGGACCACGCATGTCTGAAGATAAAGCCAATGGGTCTTCAAATGCCATAAACACAATAACTGTGATAGCTTAGGATAACCTAATGGAACCAACGTGAATAAAGTGGGAAGACTAGAACTTCCATTTATTAGATGAAAATACCTCAAGCAATCACAATTTATAAATATGAAATCCAGTTTATCTAAATATTCAGGATTGATAAGCTTAGTGCTGGAATATTTTACGTAATTATAGTCGATGTCCAAATTCAGTACAAAAACAGAATCAACCATCATATAGATACCAATAATTGTAACTAATAATTTGGCTGTTAAAAATAGGTTCTCAACACATGCCAGATTCGAAAATATGGCTTTGTTTAAATCACAATGAATCTCTGTTTGGACGCTTTAGTAAATCAGCTCTAGACCTTTCAAGAGCTCTGTTTATACCCATCTGTCATAATAAATCAGGTGTGTGCGCTCGCAAATACTCTGTGCCCTTGGCTCTTTATCACGAAAGCCAAACGCACCGTCCCTCGAGGACAAGCCGTGGTTTTCTTTATTTCGATGATACACATAATTCCAAAAACAAAATCCTAGGTTACAAGTTGCGCCTAAAACTTCCGATTGTTCCGACTGTAATATCGGATACGGTTACCTGCAAAGTACTATGAATTTGGTATTTTGTATAAATATTGTTACTTTTATGCAAGCATTTTTCAGGCAATTTCAACTTATATCCACTGCCGTCATTGGGCGAAATAAGTATTAAAGTAACAATATATAGTTGTTCCACATCATACATTAAAGGCAGCCTCCAGAAAAATATATTAAACCACTTTCATTTGCATTCATTAAACCTGCAAATAATAAAATAAACTAAACATATATATTTTCAACCGCCCTTTTCACCCCAATCAGTGACAAGAAAGCACATGAAATCAAATAACGTAATCGACTAAATGTAGGGCTGGTGCACCCTAGGCAAAACAATTTTGCCGCCTCCTGGCTCCACCCCCAGAAGCCCCTCCCGTTTTATCACACCCACTTATACCCCACTACTCCCCCTAGTGACCGCGAGCTATGGCCGCGCTTACTTAATGACCGCGGCGGGCGGCTCGCGGCTGCCTGCCTCCTATCAGTGGCTGCCGGCGCCCCTTCTATACTTTGCCTATAGGTGGCGCCACCTGACTAAATGCATCTCCTATACAAAAAAACATTAACCCTGTCTGTGCTGCATTTCATGTTATTCTAATGGACAAAGTTAGCTTCTCTTTCAAAAACAAGGAAACTTCTAAGTGACCCCAAACTTTTAATCGGTAGTGTATATATTATACATGCATGTAATAAAAGGTGTAAAGCGGCCTATTTTGTGTAGTGGTCAAAGCATGGTACCCGCATTTCAAATAGGTCAGTCGTATTAACGAGCCGTGCGTTGAACAACCACACTCTTCTTATTCTGCTCGATAAGAATGCAGCGAGGCCTGAAATTCGCTTTCGCACACTCTAACTCGGTACTCATGCTGGGCCAATCACTGCGTTGTGCGTCATTACATCTAATTCTGTTTTCTCAAATTATTTCAAACAATTCCTGTAAATGAAAAAATAATATTTTCCAATTTGTAATGAGAGTTGTGTTGGAACTGTTTAAACAGGAGGAAAAAAAACCCAAAACTTTAATGAACTTTTGGGTTTTTTTATTTTATTTTTAATTTTTTTTTATTTATTTTGGAAGCACATTCCCATCCTGTATTTAATTTGAGAAGGCGACCTTTTTCTCTCCCTTTTCTTTTTATTTTATACGAAGCATAGACTGGCTCTGACGGAGATTTGACAGCCATGCCTCTCATTCTGTTCAAACATTAATCAATTACCAGTCTTCCCGGCGTCTCGGTATTTCTTTTGAGTTTTATATCTAATCTTGGATTTCCAGGTTTTTCGGTTCAATGCAGGCTTCACTTTTATTTTAAACAGGAGGGCATTTTAATTTATTTTTTTCTTTATTTCTGGAAGTTACAAAGATATTCCGTACAAACACACAAAACAAAGAAGGGTCATTGAGGAAAAAACAAAATTTTCCATTAAAACTTTTTTTTTTATACCTGGATAACTGCTTAGTATAGTCTTGTGTTGTGTTAGTTAAAGACTATTGATTTAAAGTATGCAAGTAAACAGAGCCCCTAACATCTCAAATGGCTGAAGACTGCTGCTTTTGTTTCTGACGGGGTGATTAGGGGGGCAACTATGGAAGGGGCTTCACTGAACAGGGCACACCACTTTATGCATGTGACAACCGAGTGGCCCCTTTAAATTTTGGGGGGATAGCCCCATGCAGATGTACAAACTAGACCGTTGTGCTGCAGTTCTAGGGCTGCAACTTCCTAAAAGTTATGCTTTATTCCTCCCGTACAGATTTTTTGAATGCATATTAAAGTACTTTAAATGGCCTAAGTTTTTTGTTTTTTTTTTAATATAGAAAAAGACACTTTGGTGCTTGAAAAGGCAGAGATAAGTCCATTTGAATAGACCTAATTATAATATATAGTATATATATTCTAAGCACTATTATAGTAATATCAATAGGTGAGAATTAACGATTTGGACTTTGCAAGTTGATAGATCTCAAGCCAATTCAACGAGCCTATGCTGCACTGGCCCTTGTGCCGGTCCCCGATAGCATCATTCACTTACCTTCGCTGCCGCACCTTCAGTACAAGGAACACACAGCTGAGATTATGTTACTATGTATCCAGGGTGCCCCATATATTTTTTATATGAAAAAGGAAACAATTAGGAAATATCCAGCGTATGAGCAAACATGGTGCATCATGCTTGAAAATGGACGCAACAGACCGGTATGGTTAGAGCATAAGTCTTACTTTCCACTTGCAGCCACCCAAATAATTTTTTTATTTTTTTTTTAATTACTTTTTGGGCACAAAAGCTGGTCTTACTTTGATACTCTAATACACAGTGGGTAGTGTAAGCATCTTTTTCTCTGTATAATATAAATAGCATAGGCTATATCACATTATATTAACAGCCAGCTATAAGAAGGTTCCCTTTGAGATATGCCGAGACTGTAAGCACGTTTGATCAGGGCCCTCCTCACCTGTTGTCCCTGTAAATCGAATTGTTATGTTACATGCTACTCGTTGTACAGCGCTACGGAGTTTGATGGCACTACATAAAAATAATTCAGTAAATAACTATATTAGAGCAGAATAGGAGTAGAGGGAGAGCGGAGACTCAATTCTCTCCACGCAGAACCCTGATGAATGCTGCATTGTCATACATAATATACGGTCAATAATCCTAAAACAGAGAACAGATGGCAGAGTTATTTTAAGACGCAGAGAAGCAACAGAACTCAGCAAAGTGGATCAATTGGAAATTTAAGAATCGCTTTACGTCATTTATCGGCAAGAGATCGGGTGCAGACCCAATAATATTTTTCGTATAATTAATGTGCGTAGCTTTGCCCTTATCTACAGTAACCGATATGTTCTATAATAAATAGTATAAATAGAGCAACATACATAAAAGGCAACAAAGAAATTACCCTGTCAAGCCAAAGTAAACGCATATGTGCTTTTGGCTACCAATGGGCCAGCTGATCTTGGCTGGAGTCAAAGCCAGATTCTACACGAGGCCCTAATCTCTCCTTGGGTTTACTATTTTGTTCGCCACAAGCATCCACACGGATACTGAGGACTCCCGCTTAAAAGTAAAGGTGTCTGTATGCAGGAAACATTCGTGGTGCCACCAGTGGTGGATTGAATCATTCCCCCCGCTGGAGGAATTGCAGAGATCATTGATCTCCTAACTGGCCCACAATGAAGGAAGCAAAGGGCAGACCCCGAGCGTTGGAATATGATATATGAAGCCACAAAGCACCGCAAAGGGAGCACTGAAGTGAAGGTCTGTAGGAAGAGACCTCATGCACCCACCACAGGAACACTAAGATTAAAACTGGGAGGGAGAGAGAGAAATAAAAACCAAACAGAGCAAAAGAAAAGTGAGAAAAAATGGAATGAGAAAAGGAACAGAAAGGCAAGAGTGTGTCTGAAGAGAACTAAAAGTTGCAAAGGCAAGTGCCTGCTACAATGTTTGTGTGCAAGGGCAAGCATGAATACATGTGTGCATATGTGTATGGGCTTAGGTGTGCAAGGGCATTTTTAGCCTAGGAGAAATTCCTTAGCATGAAGAAACATTGATAGAGTCGCTTGATGATACCAGTAACTTTAATCAGTAAATGTCTTCTATTAACCACGTCTGTGGCTATCCCTCTTTCTGCCCTTGGCTCAGCGCATGCCGCACCACAGACTGGTTTGTCTACCTGTACACACACACACACATATATATATCTTACCATTCCAGTATTCAAATGGTTAAATCTATCAAAAGACGTTAAACTGTTAACCCAAGGCATGAACCTAAATGCCACGACTTGGACGCAATCGTGCACGGCTTTCCTAAATAAGAAAATATTGAACCTGTTCTTAAGGGTTAAACCAAGCACTCAGGGGTCTTACTTAGAAATTCAACCCCAATTAAATAACTTGCATAACAAAATAATAAATCCATTAGAATTTAGCCTACAGGTTTTCTCCCTCTTAATTTATTCACTCAAATAATTCCCCTTACAGTGTGAAACGGGAGTACACGTTCAGCTTTATACGCCAGGCTTCGAGAAATCGTTACCCCGTGACAGTCATCGCCGAGTCTGATATATACAGATCCCGACTTCACTTTGTACTCCTTTATATCTTAAAGCTCCGCTTTGTCATTGAAGAGAGCCCACCGCAGTATAGCAGTCAGTAATGAGGTCAACAAACTGGCAAGTTCAATAGATTTTAAGGCAACTCATCAGAGTTTGGATAGGAGCCCAAACCTCTTTGGAAATAACGTCGGAGATTAACTGTTTTTTTTTTCTTTTCCATTTTTACTACTCAAGGGCAGGAAAACTTGATACATGAGATAGCGCCGTTATAAAGTCTCCATTGGGATGGTTAGTTCATCACATCTCGTCGCAAGCCAAGTGTGAGACATCTATGGTGTTTCACTAGAGTTTAATTCAGCAAATGCATCACGGTGTGATCAGATGTTCCGAGAGATAATCCCATGTGGAAGGTGCCTAGGTTGACCCGAGACTGGAATTGACGCTTGCTTGGTGTTTTTTATTTTTTTTTTTAGAAGGAAGATTGCATTACACCTGAATAGATTCCAGCCAGTTTATAACGAGACCTGGAATGCCCTTTTTACTGCGAGATGTTGCTATTTCGACTTTGTGATTATGAGATTTTGCCCTCTACCCTCTATTTAATGGGTATTTATTTTAAAGGTATTGTGTGTTTGGTAAAGGTTCCATGAAAATGAAGTGTTCCTAATCTTAAAAAGGACTCAAATACTTTAGAATATAGCTATAATCCAAGAAAAATTTCTCTAAATATAATTTTCATTTAAAAAGTTTATATGTAAAAAAACTTCTGCAAGTTATTGTACTGTTTTTAATAAAGTGGAGCTAGTAAATCCATCTGAATTCGCTGACACTGGTATTTTGTTAATTATATTACAAGTAGGCAAGGTTTTTTTTCTCCGAAATACATTTTACTCCAGTTGTTACATAGCTGAATTAACTTAAGGGACAGCGTAGCATTCCATACAGCCTAAGGGAAAAAAAAAACGGATAAAAAAAATAAAAACCTTGCCTGAAAGGAGAAGCTGCAGCTCCAGAGAAGCATTGCACCCCACCCCCAGTCACCGGTAAAAAAATAATTTTTTTTTATTTTTTTTTAAAAAGCGCTCCCATTCAGGATTGTCTTCCAGTGCCTTAAGGGTTGGGGGGTTTCATCAGACCCCAGGAACTCCTGGGTGAGCTTGGGTGGTTGGTGGTATGTACCGCAACATAGTGCAACAGTGCCTTCAAGCCTAGAAGCTGGGGTGTAGGGAAAAGGTAAATGTATGGTGGAAAGGTTGGAATCTACAAGGGACAAAGCACTTTAACGGGACACTCACCTATCATTTGTATGGAAGTGCATATGATGGCTTGAGTGTCATTTTAAATGTTTTCCTCTTAAGGAGATACATGGTAGGTAACTTAATTATCGCTCCCATTAGTCTTTCAGTGGAATAGCATTAATAGGGTAATATCCACAAAGTTTACTGTATTATTTACTACAGCTCTTCCCTGCTTCCTCATAAAAACAAAACCCCAAGAACAACCCGCACATATTCAACCATTCCATTACTACCATGTGACGAATAGAGGGCAGAGGACAGAGGACACTCCGCACTGGCAAATTCTCTGCTAAGTATTAGGAGGTTGATACAGGTTTCCAGGACTTGGCTTGTCCTGAGGTATAGTAGCCAACCAGTGAGACTTGAATTCATATTTAAATTACCGTATTTGCTCGATTATAAGACAAGGTTTTTTTCAGAGCAAATGCTCTGAAAAATACCCCTCGTCTTATAATCGAGGTCGTCTTCTAATCAGACCTCAAAATGTCCGCTGGGGCCAGGCTGCTTACCGGTGCTTTGGTCGCGAGCAGCAGGAGAACAGGAAGCTAGAAGAGTGTCACATAACTCTGCCTCCCCCCTCCTTCCTCTGGTGGCGGGGCCAGAGAAGTTGCTCGCACAGCTGGGCCCCTGCAGAAGTCTTCGAGTGGGAGATCTGCAGTTCAGGTAAGGGGGTGGGGGAGGGTTTTTGTGATGAATGTGTGAAGTACGTGTGATTAATGGAATGAATGAGTATTTAAATGTTTGTGAATGAGTGTGTGTTAGTATGGATGTGTAAGGGGGGTAGTGGTGGTAGCATGGCATAGGGACTCACACTCCTATCATCCCCAGGTTCCAGCATGTACTGTCTGCCTTGGCTTGATAGGAGTGTGATTGCTGTTAGCAGTTATATATATACCTCCAGAAATGCCTTTTAACCCCCTATATGCCACTCTGGCATATAGGGGATTAAAAGGCATATCATGGGGCAGAGTGGCATATAGGAGGGTATAAGACATTTCTGGAGGCAGAGTGGCATATAGAGGGTTAAAAGGCACATCATGGGGCAGAGTGGCAAATAGGGGGTATAAGGCATTTCTGGGGGCAGAGTGGCAATCCTGGGGGCAGATGTGCATAACTGGGGGGGCAGGTTGGCAAATAAAAGGAAATAAAAATATATATATTTTTCTCAATCATAGCTTTTATTAAATATTAAAATATTGTTTACATGAATTAATATTTACTAGTAAAACTTTTTTTTCTATAGGGTCGTCTTATATTCAGGCTTTTTGTTTTTTTCCTAAATTAATATTTAGATTTTGGGGGGTCGTCTTATAATCAGGGTCGTCTTATAATCGAGCAAATATGGTATATATTTAAGAAGACATTCTCTTTAAGAAGACAATATAAAGGTTAATAGCCGATTTTAGCCCCATGATGTGTTACGTAGCAGTAATCGGTGTGACACACCAAGGTAAAAATCCAAAAGAGCCGAGTGTTGTAGCAATGGTCTTGGGCTGGCAATGGTATGAATAATTAGGTGCTTTGATTCAGAAGAGTGCCTTTGGTTTAAACCCCCATCTAATATTCCTAACAATGTTACTGGTATATAGAACAAGATCAAAGGATTCTCCTGTAAATAAATGTAAAAAAACATATGCTTAACCGTCAATGTGCTTTTGTTAGATTCATTCAGAAATCGTGTCCATGGTGTTGATTTTCCAAGGGAATGAAACCTACTTCCTTCAACAAGCCATGAATAATTGGGTTTAACCATCAGGTGGCCTTGGACTAAAATATACACATTCCACTGTGTTCTTATTTCACTTCTAGCCACCTGCAAAATTAAAGCAGAAATTAAGCAAAATAAGGGAAAGAACATGCTTTACAAAACATTATTTTAGCATCGGCAAAACTAAACCCTCAGGGTTTTCAGAAGTTGATGGTATCTGCTGAATGGTCTTAAAATCACTTGGAATTAAGATTCTTTTTACACCCTGTACAAAATCCTCAAAGCCACTAACAAAAAAAAGGAAAAGGGAAAAAAATAATAATAAAAAAGACTTATTTTACCGAGGGCTTTGTCTGCCTCTTCCCCTTACCTTAAGGCAATCATTTCGATTTCCATGTTTCTGCACTTTTTAAACTTCTCATGTGACAAAAGCTAGCTGCCAACTTCTGGGGAAAAAAAAGAATCGTATTTCTATTGAAAAACTACACTTTTGAAAGAGAGGAAACAGTGTGTAAATGAAGCCGAGATTTTCATTCACCTGGGCTTATATTACGAGAAAATCAATTATGTGCTTCCCCCCCCCCCCAAGTTACCGATTCCAGCAAATTGAATGGCCTTGGCTGAGGGCCCATTTGTAAAGGTGGACACAATCGGAGACCTTGCGAAACAGAATCATTTCCTATTTAGATGAGAGAAATTGGAAAAAAGAGTATACTTGTTGAACTTGTTTCATTTTGGAATGTTTTGAAAAAGATGTTTAGCAAAGATGAAAAAACCCTTTCATTAAAAAAAAAACAAAAGAACACAACAAACACTTAGAGAATTTTTTTTTTTATGTGGTCCAGTAGAATGGGGTCCCTGTAAAACATGCTTAAAAAAGTCTTATTCCGAAAGCACGATCTTTGTAGTGTTGGGGTACTGGACTTCCTATAGTTGATACATTCAGGGTAGATGTCAAAAATATTGAGAAGACAGGACTAGAAGAGTCCTAAATCTGTATCATTATGGCTCCTCAAAGACATGGACCCGACGTTGGCTAGAATGGAAGCAAGTAATGGGCCCCAGGAGATCATCTAGTGCAGTAAGTTGCCTAAAAAGTTTGGAGGGATTCTGTCGCTCAACAATTTGTTTCTAAACAAGAGTTTCCAAGAGCCTCAAGTGCCAATCCCATAGCGTTACTGTTAATTAGTATGGGCTGAAAATTTGTTCATACAGGTAACTTCTGTAACCTTATGAGGTAATCAGTGTGACATACATGACCATCCATGGGAACGTCCAAGCTCCATGGAGATCCTCCCATTTCTGGTAGGTCAATGGTTGGTGGGGCCAAGATAGTCTTTAGATGGGGCAAACATCATCAGAGGGCATACCACATGACAGTAAGGGTCATGAGATGCCAACGCCACGACATACGCAACGGAAATTATCATGGAATCCCATTTTATTTTTCTTTACAAATGCGAACTAGACAAAACAAATAAAAATTATACTTAAAGATCAAAAATTAATGAAAAGCACCATGATTTTTTTTCCCTTTTCTAAACGTATTTGCTGAAGCACATTTGAACCACGTGTGTATTCACTAAGCAAACCCCAAGCACAATTGTATACATATCTTCAGATCAGCTGCCTTTATTCCATAGAATCAAGGAACCCTGTAGCGTTGGAATAAAAGGGAAATACGACTGCGAGAAGTCATAATGAGTGAACTAGATGGTCCAAATTACGTCGCTTTCTTTTTTATATCTCTTTGAGAGCTCAATGTTCTCTGCTGTTTCATGATCCACAAATCTATATCTCTGTTATTCAAATAAATTGAAGCGTTCCAATCCATTTGTTCTCTAATGTCCTATTATAAAGTCAAAAAGCAAAACCAAAAATAAATTACACAATTAATTAGTTCTGTGATATGACTTCTTTTTGCAGTTGATAAACAACTGACTTCAGATGACAGTACGAAGCAGATTATAAAGCAAACTCACAATAAATGTGATTTAAGTTTTCGGAATAGCTCTTAGAATGAACTTTCGCATTCATTTATTTATATAAAACAGTTTTTTGATGCTATCGAGTCTAAATTGATAGGCTTTGCGTAAACACTGCTTAAAAAGAAGAAAAAACCCAAAATATACGTTTTTTAAAAATCAAGCTTCTGTCTGCTCGTTAGCCGTGATAATTTAATTTTATATTACAAAAGGGATTGATGCATTTTTTTTTATGAATTTAAAAAAAAAACCTCCTGCTGAAGCAGACCAAATCAATTATTAAAAAAAAAAACTGTCAACATATTAGCTTTATGGGAAAACATTTGTTTACTTAGTATAAATTGTCTTTCAGTTTTAACCCCCTCAAGAAATTTAAATTTCCTAGTTCCGAAAACGTGATTCTCTTCAGAAGCGATCACGTGCACAGCACGGAGGGGGATTGGCTGCCACGGATCGCTGGAGTCACTGAGCGCTCAGTAGGAGCCATCCCCTCGCGATCCCAGCATTCAGAGCAACACTGGATCGTGTTATCATCAATGATGTACCTGGTACGTCCCGGTCTGCTGATGACAGGTGACCAAGAAGTACCAGGTACGTCACTGTCTTGAAGGGGTTAAATATATTTGGTTTAAAATGATGTAGCTTGGGATGGCCTTGTTAGTCTAGAAGCGTAAATAAAGGGGGGAGAACAAAAAAACAAAACTTTTCCCCCTTTGTATACTATCCATACTTTGCAGTCAAAACCAAGCAGTTGCTACTAGACTTGTGCATTCGTATTCGGGCGTACATGAAAACGAACAGGAAGGGTGAGTTTTCGCCGTTCAACCCGAATACCGAACAAACATGGCGGCAGCAAAATGTATACGAAGACGAAGACACACAACACAAAGAATCTTCTTGTTAGTCTTCATTTACTAATCTCCCTGGTCCCTTCCCCATCTAGCCTACCTTATTGGTTGATGCCAGAGGAGGCCCCTGCAGGCGATCTGTAGAGTCAATCGCACGGCCCTTTAACTCCCGACGGTGGAACTTGGCCTGGGGAGAGCTCCCCGCTCCAAGAATTAAAGGTCCGTCTCTATTGAGCGACTATTGCCCGTTCGTACGGACCTTTAACTCTTCCCCGGCCAAGTTCCAGCACCAAGATTTTAAAAGTCTGTACGAGTGACTATTAGTCGCCAGCAGGGGGCTCCTGCAGAGGAGGCCCCTGCTGGCGACCAATAGAGTTGCCCATACAGATCTTTAAAATCCTGGCACCAAAGCTGCTGCGTAGTGCATACCGCGTTAACCCCGTATTAACCCCTTCCCCCAAAAAATCGGCAAAAACAAAGAAAAAACGAACATGAAGAATGCATATAGTCGTCTGAACCGAACACAGGAACGGGCGAATATTAATGGAATATGAAGATTTTTTTCCCCGCGAAGACTAACACGAAGAGCTGGCCGACACCCAAGTCTAGTTGCTACCAAAGACAGTAAATTTCTGGGAAGGAATAATCACATGAACCCTGAGAATAGGAACATATGATGGCTGCTATGGTATACACATAAGCCGGGCTTCTAGAACATTTGTATACTTGAATTGTGCAGTGTAAGTGACTCACGACTCCCTCTTCTGAAGGTTTGTGGTATTGAGCGGATGGGGTTAAATTTTTTTTAAAATAACTAAAATCTGATTGGGCAACTAAGATCAAGAAACACTATGTTCAGTGGAAACTATTTGGGCCTATCCTATACACATTCAGTCATATAAAATGAACAGAAAGCATGTTAGAGGAGCACAGAAAGGATACAGTCAGGGTGAATAATTGCAATAAAAAAAACAAAAAACACTTTAGGCAGTGGACCAAGATCTTTAAACAAGAGTGACACACGGGACATCTGCCTCCATATCCAGCTAGTGATGTACCTAGGGTAACAGGTCCAGGGAAGTGTTAGTCCCCCAGCCACAAAACGGGGAAGGGCAGATTGCTTTCCTGAGTCATCAGACCCCACTGTGTACGGCTTAATGGCCAGGTTACAAGGGACATATCTGACTTCCCAACCAGCCCATTTACACCATAGGACCATTTAAGGACATTGCGTTGAAGATGGCATCTGCCGAGATAGCTTGGCTTGTATAGAGATCGTCTTTCAATCGATATGATCGTCATAGCCATTTTATATCATAAATTATATATATTGATTCCATATCCTGAATTACTTGGTGCCTATGAGGAAACATTAATTGGTTGCAGAACTGAAAACAAAATTGTAATAGAGATGACAAGAACAACATTTACTGTAGACGCTTCACAGCCGTGACAATATCTTAATTGATGAGAGCCGATGTCCTGAACCATACGGAAGCCTTTGCTGATGATTGACCCGAAGAAACGCTATAAATAAACCTGCCAATATCCATTATGGTGATGAATCATCGTCAAGACATTACCAGCAGCTCAATTGATCATAAAAGTCTTTTTAGATTTACCGAGAACCGCGCGTATTACGAGACTTCAATTAGTTTTCTGACGGATTTGATAATCGAGATCCGACCAGATCTCCAGCTGAACATTAAGTTTGTGAATTTTTGTCAAGGCAAACAGCAGATGGTCCGCGCGGAGGCAATAATTACACTACGACGCTTAAAGTTGCGCAACAATCCAAGAATTATATTGGCGGATTTCGTGAATTTAGCTTTCGGTTTAAAAAAGAAAAAAAACCCCAAAAACTGCATTATTAAGGCAAATTTAGAAGATGCCGGGCAGGTAGGGGGTATATAACTTCTATCAAGTGGCTTGTGCGTCCTTGTCCTTGTATTAATAAAGTCTCCCCACTGAAAAATCGAGGCCGTGCCAGGTTTAATAAGGGAACAACTCCCCTTGAAAGAAATGTAATTTTCTTGCTCATTAAACCCAGCTTTCGGATTTTTACTGCTTTGAATTTGCAGCTAAGATATGAAGACGAAGCCCCTTCTGTTGAGTGATATACACGCAATTACCATCAGACAGACAAATAATAACTTTTAGATTGATATCGATAAATATTTTTAGCACCGTGTTACGTAAGCCGGATGGATGCGTAACGCCGGTCTATTTACATCTAAGTAGCGAAATGTAAAGATGGAGTTCGATGGGAATTTAAGATTAACCTTTTCGGTACTGGACTGAAGATGGAGGCCATACCTAGGAACTTTTGGGCTCCGGCTACCTGTATAAAGTTGGCAACAAATATATAAACATAATATAAATGAGAGGTTTTGGTTATATGAATTGGCCAAAGCATAATTAAGCTCACCCGCCACGTCAAGGCACACTCTCAATAGGGTGAGAACTTACTCTCACCTCCTACATAGTGGGCACACAAAGCAGTTTATACGGCTACCAAAACCTTATTAATGTGTTGGGGGAGGTGCAATTAAACCTCCTCCCATTTAACCCCTGGACAGCAAGCTGCAACCAGACTGATGAGGAGCCAACAACCTCCAATATGTGCAAACAGGGAAAAGAAAAAATGTCGGTGCGCTAAGCTAGTCTCAGGCTCAAATAATACAAATGTGTAATACGAGGCCTACCAAACAGTGTAAGCATGCTGCAAATACAGTGTGTTGGCTGTACAATGTATACAAAAAACAAAATACTGTCTGCGCTTCTCACCCTAATAAAGTTGGCAACAAATATATAAACATAATATAAATGACAGGTTTTGGTTATATGAATTGGCAATTAATTGCACCTCCCCCAACACATTAATAAGGTTTTGGTAGCCATATAAACTGCTTTGTGTGCCCACTATGTAGGAGGTGAGAGTCGGTTCTCACCCTATTGAGAGTGTGCCTTGACGTGGCGGGTGAGCTTAATTATGCTTTGGCCAATTCATATAACCAAAACCTCTCATTATGTTTATATATTTGTTGCCAACTTTATTAGGGTGAGAAGCGCAGACAGTATTTTGTTTTTTGTATACATTGTACAGCCAACACACTGTATTTGCAGCGCGCTCACACTGTTTGGTAGGCCTCGTATTATACATTTGTATTATTTGAGCCTGAGACTAGCTTAGCGCACCGACATTTTTTCTTTTCCGGCTACCTGTAGCCTACCCTTGCGGGACACGGCCAAGGAAAAATGGGCAGGGGAGAGGGGCACGTCAGGCCCCTGCGACCCAGTTCAGGGTCATTTATACTCACCAGCTACACTTGGAAGCTGGAAAGGGTACAGCGGAGACAGCATTTCGCTAGGCTTCCTTTAATTGTTCTTAATTAGAAGGCCAGGCATTATAATTTTTTTTTTTTTTTTAGTGTACCGTTTCTGTTTTATAAATCCGTGCATTAACTATTTGGAGCTAGAAACATTCCTAAGAGTGAGAAAAAAAAAAAAAGTAAAATTTTTATGCCGATTTAAAATTCATGGAGATGAAAAAAATTTGAATATGATTATGTCTACACGACAGGAAAAATGTGATAAGTATATGAAGATTTAGTAGGTCTTTATTAGTTTCTTGGTAAAAAGGAGCGCTGTAGCTGCCAAGCCTCAATCATTAGCTTGATGTGATCGGTACGGTAATTGTAGCTGCCTGGATGGGTTCCTAGATGCCGGGTGCAATAACTAAATATTGTTGCATTAGACGGTTGGCAGATTACTGTACAGCACATTGTGATTAATGTACTTCACTGTACAGCTCTGCATACCGACAAATCATTAAAAGTAGTGTTAGAATGTAATCAGCGCCTTGGATTCAACAGATTGGGAACGGTGAGAGGATCATTGATAGCGAGCTATGGAACAGACCATAACTATCTAGTAAGCAACGGGTCAATATGTTGCTCTTTTAAATACGGTAGCACCCTGCATACTGTATTACGAATACAATATTATAGCTTAAAAGTGGATCTGTTACCTTTCCCAAATCCTACAAGTAGAATTTCAACATGACTGGCAGACGTTCAAAGGTTTGGGGTCACTCAGCTGTTTTCATGGGAAACAAGACAATTTCTGGCTGTAACATAATTGCAAAAGGGTTTTCTAACCATCAAGTTGCCTTCTAAACTTGGATCAGCGAACACAACGTGCCATTGGAACACAGGAGTGATGGGAGTGATAAAGGGCCATTGGAGCCCAGGAGTGATGGGAGTGATAAAGGGTCATTGGAACACAGGAGTGATGGGAGTGATAAAGGGTAACTGGAACACAGGAGTGATGGGAGCGATAAAGGGCCACTGGAACACAGGAGTGATGGGAGTGATAAAGGGCCATTGGAACCCAGGAGTGATGGGGGTGATGATGGCCACTGGAACCCAGGAGCGATAGGAGTGATGATGGCCATTGGAACACAGGAGTGATGGGAGTGATAAAGGGCCTCTGTACACCTATGAAGAGATTCCATTAACAATCAGCCATTTCCAGCTCCAATATTAATTTACAACATTAACCCAGTCTGTGCTGGATTTCTGATTCATTTCATGTTATTTTAATAGACAAAATGTACTTTTCTTTCAAAAACAAGGAAATCGCTAAGTGACCCCAAAGCTTCGAACGGTCGTGTATATACCGTATATTATATATTAGAAACCGATCTAATCTAATCCATATAAGCAGCAATTTTAACTTTGAAGACCTGCATGGTTATTCTTAATGAAGCTGCTGATTCGTATCAGTTGAGTCAGGAGAAGGGAGAGCACTAAAGACTGGAAATTGATCGGATAAGGCTAGTTTACACCATTTCAGGTTCCCTCAGATACAAAATGTAGAACACCAACCTTTTTTTCTAATTTATCAAAATCAGATAACTTCTGTTGGACTTGCATGGGGTTTAGAATTGTTGGCGGGGGGAATGATTGACAGTAAATATAGTTAAAGCTCTAAATATTATACTAATGACATTGATTGACAAAGCACATGCTATTGGTAGTCACGCTAAAACTTGTCCACCCCTTAACTATGAATAATGGAGCAGTTATGAGTGGCTAGAAGTTCTCTATAAAATGTACTTCTAAATAAGCAGATTTCGCTATAGATTTAACTGCTGGTTATAAGGACTCCGACGGAGGCTTGAAAACATGGTTAGGTTCATAAGACTCAGTCCTTCTTGCTTTATGGCAGCAATGCGCCTAGGTTAAGAATTAACTTCTGGAAAATATTTTGTTTTTAATGCAAAGTATACTCTTCCAATCGATCCTTAGCAATATAGGAGCTTAATTAAAACATAATGCCTTCTGCATTAATTACTGATGTAGGGAAGCTTTGACACTCTCATAGGCTGATCACAAAATCCCAGGCAATTGTGTTGTAAGATCTGACATAAAGAATTTTACTGAAACCTACAGCATTAACCCATAGTATGGAAGCCATATTTAACAATCCGGTTTCTGCCACAGCTTCTGACCGGTGTATTCTTCAGAGATACCAACATATTTAACACATGTTTTGGTAAAAATACATTATAAACTTGGAAGATCAGGTCCAAGAATGGTAAAAAAAAACCCCCAAAACATTCAGACTGCATTGGCATATTTCCATGCTTCATTGCGGCTAATGTGGTTCACTAAGGAACAGAAGTGGAATGGCTGGATGGACTATATTTTAGAGAGATCATCATGGAAGCCAAGTCCAACACTCTATTGGATGAGATGGCTTCTTCATGACGTGGCACCTTGTTTCGGGGCAATTCCAAGACAAGATTTGTTGCGACAAAAATACTTTTGAAAAATCTGAAAACTGGATATGAACCTTGGCCGATCACATTGGAGGTTGAGGCTCATTTTTCAGAAGACAAAGATATTCACAAGAAATTTTCTTTCAACGCCAAGTTTTGGAATATGAAATTTGACACCAGCTTTTTTGAGAATATGTTCTAGCCCAATATACTAAGGGCATTGGGGACGCATGACATGTAAGCTTATGCTAAGTAAAGTTTTGGTCTCCTATGATCTCCTAAAGCCACTTTGTTATTCATATCCCTCTGATATCTGTGGTAACTTACTCAGTTAAAGCAGTTGGACAGAAAAACTTGTTGACCACAATCAATGAAATACATAATAAAGGGTCACATAACGTTAAAGTCTTTCCCTTTGGCCCCACACCAATAAACTGCCTCTGGTCACCGTCATACATTTATACCCCTCACATAAATCCCTTTGGTCTTCACCTCCAGCTACTTTAGCAGGACACAAAGTCCAGTTAATACAGAGCTCTCTGTCAGGACTATAGGATACAACTACTGGGCAGATACATTTAATTGCAGAAACTGGCCCACCAGTGTTAGAGGATCCACATCCTCCCAAAGGTTAATCCCACAGATTTCTGGGAGGACACGTGCCACACACCTGGGATAGCAGTGGTCAAGGAGAAAGTGGAGGTTGCCATAAAGCACAGGAAAGAAGCCATATGCTGCCAAGACTAGGTGGAAAAGCCACGGAGGGCAGATCCAGGGGGTGAATTTGACAAAAAAAAACCAAAAAACACGAACAAGACCCACAAGAAGCAGTCAGGATCAAAAAAGGTAAAAAGAACCGTTCCAATGCTAACCCAGTGTAACACTTTTTACTTTGGGCCTGACATCCATCATAGTGTGTACACCCTGGTTGGCGCCTACAGGAGATCCTGGCCTCTGCATAGTGGAGAGTTAGGGGTTAATATGACCGTTTGGCAGTGCCTCCACCTAGTAATTACTCTAGGGAATTAGAGTGTAGTGTACTAGGACACATATATATATATAACTCAAACACAAAGAATGTAAAGTTGTCAAACAGATGAACTCATGTATTAGTTTAGATCAGGAACCAACAGCATTTCAATAATATCAACAGGTATACAGCAAACAAAATATAGCTGAATCAAGCCCAGTCCAAATCACCTGCCTCCCCAAATAATTAGGAACCCAACCTTGTATAGTTATCAGTCCCCTGGGGTAACGTTGGTGCACATAGATGTTGGGGCCCTTGATGGAGGTAATACTTCCCTTGAAATGGGTAGTGATGGCCTCAATGCCTGTAACTAATCCTGAGTACCTTCCTCTGATATCTGGATCTGGTGCAGTCTGGCAGCTTTAGCTTCTGTAGGCCTTCTGCTGTATACTGGATTCAGTAATCCAACTGGAACCACATGGCAAGCTCACTGCAGCACATCTGCCTTCAGACACCTAGCAGCCTGACACAGGAGTCAATCAGCTCCTCATAGCAGACTTGTGGGATCCTCAGCCACAGGGAATGTACAGAGATCCCTTGGGGTGCTTTTCTGTAGAGACCAAGTCCCCCTTCCTTTTTTTCCCCAGCTCAGCCACCTCCCATCTCTCTCTCTCTACTCCCCCAGGCCGTCTGGGGGAAGGACCTCACTTCCTATTGGCCCCAAGTCATGCCCAGTGCTCCAGTGATCACTCTCTGCCCAGGAAGTCTGTATCTATGGTAACTGGAGGTATATAGATACCAGGGTTACATTCTCCCCCCAGTCAAATTCTTGCCTTCCACTGGCAAGAAAAGGTAGGCAAAGTTTAACAGTAACATATAAATACACTTGAATAATTAACTAGATACATATACAGCATATATTTATCTGTAAATAAAGGAACTATAATTAAATTGGAGCATCACCAGAACCAAACACATCTGCAATGGCATACAACATATTAACCACTTTAGATTGTACATTATTAGAATATTCATAACTTGGTTCTCCCATCAAGTCATAAGTTAGTAACCTAGGAGGATGCCTTAACCTTTGCCCCCTCTTCAACTCTCTCTGCGCAAATCCACAATTATCTTCTGTCTTTGTTCTAGACTCTCTATCGAGAAGGTTTTCAGCAGCTTGAGGATCTGGCTCTCCCACAGGTCTGGAAATTCCTCTCCCAGAGGCTGGAACAAAATTAGGACTTTCAGGATTTAATTGGGAAAGCACTGGAGACAAAGAACTAGGTTGTTCTTCAGAATTTTCTTGGGGTACAGTCCACCAATCTCTATCAGAAGTAAGCTCTGGTTCTCCTTGACTACTGTCTGTTAATTGAGGAGGGTCTGACTGCCCAGGTTCTACATCCTCAATCTGGTTGTAATCATTCTGTTGCCTTTCTGTTTCAACTTGACAGAGAGGCAGGAGATGGTTCCGATGCCAAACTTTTACTCTGCCATCAGCCCCTCTGATCTTGTAAACTGGAATATTTGGCAACTTAGTCACAACTTCAAATGGACTCTCTCTCCATCTATCAGCCAACTTGTGCTTGCCAGGCACTCCTAGATTGCGAAGAAGAACCTTGTCTCCAGGTAGTAGCTCCCGGTAGCGAACTTTGGCATCATAGCGTCTCTTATTGTTCTGATTTAATTTAGCAGCAGCCTCTTCAGCCAACTTATATGCTCTTTGCAAACTATCATTTAGGTTATTCACATATTGGAAATGGGAGGTATTGATCATACCATCTGATGATACACCAAAAGCAATGTCCAAAGGTAGCCTTGCCTCCCTTCCAAACATTAGAAAATATGGAGAATATCCAGTAGCTTCATGTCGGGTGCAGTTGTATGCATGCACCATAGCCTCCACGTGACGACTCCAGCTTCTCTTCTCTGGGTCTTTTAAAGTACCCAACATGTTTAAGAGAGTCCTGTTAAATCTCTCAGGAAGAGCATCTCCTTCGGGATGATAAGGAGTGGTTCGTGTTTTCTCAATCTTTAAAACCTTGAGTAATTCTTGAATCAATCGACTTTCAAAGTCTCTCCCTTGGTCAGAATGTAAACGATTTGGTAAGCCATAATGTATGAAGTATTTCTGCCAAAGAACTTTGGCTACAGTTATAGCCCTTTGGTCTTTAGTTGGAAAAGCCTGAGCATATCGGGTGTAATGATCTGTAATCACAAGTATGTTTCCTACTCCTGAAGTATCTGGTTCAATACTTAGGAAGTCTATACACACTAAATCTAAAGGCCCTGAACTCTTCAGGTGTCCCATGGGAGCTGCTCTAGTAGGTAGAGTTTTTCTCTGAATACATCTTAGGCACTTTCGACAGTGTTGTTCAACTTCTTCTCGCATACGAGGCCAATAAAACCGATCCTGCACCAGACCGTAGGTCTTATCTACTCCTAGATGCCCGTGATCATCATGGAGTGATCTCAGTACCATATAGCGAAATTTACGTGGTAATACCAACTGCTTCCTTCCAGGATGATCATGATACTGCACAACTCTATATAGCAAGTTTTCTTCTATTCTGAGTTTGTTCCATTCTCTTCTATATAATTCTCTAGGGCCTGCAGGCAATTGTTTTAGCATGTTAGCATTAGTTTCTTGTACAGCTTTTAATACCAGTCCCACCTCTGGGTCCCTTTCTTGAGCCTCTCTCTTCTCTTCTGGTCCTATTATGGACCATCTTTTTAAAGCCACAGTCATGGGCTGATACAAAGCAGCAGGAAGAACCTTAGGATGGCATCCCAGGGAATCAACCACTCTCAGTTCAGAGAAATTAACTCTGTCCTCTACTATCGTAGTAGTTTTACACATGGCCCTGATTCCAGGACCTGGGATCTCTTCCCATTCCTCATCTTCTGGAGTAGAGGGTAGTCCAGGCCGACGTGAAAGTGCATCTGCTCCAATGTTTTTGGGGCCTGGCTTATACTTCAGTGTGAATTGGTAGTTGGATAGAGCTGCCAGCCATCGATGTCCTGTAGCATCCAGTTTTGCAGTAGTCATTATATAAGTAAGGGGATTGTTATCAGTTCTCACCTCAAAAGTGACTCCGTATAGGTAATCATGTAACTTATCCACAATGGCCCACTTAAGAGCCAGAAATTCAAGTTTATGCACAGGGTAATTGCGCTCACTATCCATCAAGCTCCTGCTGATATAAGCTACAGGTCTTAACCCTCCGTTATCAGGCTGATGAAGAACGGCTCCCAATCCTTCAAAACTGGCATCTACATGTAGAATATATGGTTTTTCTGGATCTGCATAAGCTAAAACTGGTGCTTCGGTTAGTCTCTTCTTTAAAGTATTAAAAGCCTCTTCACAACCAGGTGTCCACTTCTCACCAAAAGGAATTTTAGGGTGTGCCATTCTTTTCTCTACGTTCCCTGTTGAAGTCTTTAATAAATCATGCAGTTCTCGGGCAATTCGAGAGTATCCTTCAACAAATCTTCGATAGTACCCACAGAAACCCAAGAAAGAACGAAGTTCTACCACATTATTTGGCCTTGGCCAGTTGACAACGGCTTCCACTTTGGCTGGATCTGTGGCCACCCCCTCAGCAGATACAATGTGACCCACATAGGTAACAGATGTCCTTGCAAATTTGCACTTATCAAGAGATAATTTTAAACCTTCTTTCTGTAGTCTATCCAGTACTTTCACCAATCTGGCCTCGTGTTCTTCAGGAGTCTTTCCAAACACAATGAGGTCATCCAGATACACTGAGCACTCTTTAGGATTCATGCCCCCAATAGTCTTCTCCATAAGGCGTTGAAAGGTGGCAGGTGCCCCTGAGATACCTTGCGGCATTCTTGTAAACTGATAAAAACCTAAAGGACAGATGAAAGCGGTCTTCTCTTGATCATCAGCACTGATGGGTACTTGGTAATAACCAGACCTCAAATCTAAAACACTGAACCACTTGTTTCCTGAAAGAGCATTCAGAAGGTCTTCAATTCTAGGCACGGTATATTGGTCTGGGATAGTTCTTTTATTCAGAGTTCGGTAATCCACACACAACCTGACAGATCCATTCTTCTTCCGCACAACTACTATAGGCGAAGCATATGGGCTACAGGATTCAGTGATTATTCCAGCAGTCTCCATCTCTTGTAGAACATTTCTGACATCCTCTACATCTCGTGGAGCAATTCTTCTTGATCGCTCTCTAAAAGGAGTGTAGTCATTCAATCGCATTTTATGCTGAGCACTCTTTGCACACCCTACATCCATCTCACCTTGGGAAAATACTACTTCCCTTAGGAGTAATTTAGACTTAAGGCTCTCTTTCCATTTGGGTGGTAAAGATGAATCTCCTAAATCAAAACTCAAAGCAGCAGGAGTAGGTTGCACTGACATTGCACTCACGTGGTTATATGGAGTCACTTCCTTAATAGCATAGATTAAAGCCAGTTGTTGATTAGGCATGATTTCTACTGGATGAGGTGAGAAATTTCTGATTGTTACTGGGAATCTCTTAGGATAGCCGCAACCCCAATCTTGTACCTCAGGCACCACTGTCCACCCTACAGCAGCATCTTCTCTAGGAGTTGACTCCAAAGAGAAATAGCGATCACCTTCATCTCTCTCTGGATAGCCAGCTATAGCATGCAGAACTTTAACATGTCCAGCAGGTATAATTACAGTTCTTCTGCTCTTGTTGTAGCAATATCCATGTTTACCTTCAGCAGTCAGTTTACTACACTCTCCTTTTAGTACAGGATATAGATCTAACCATGTTAAATCTTCTTTTTTTAGAAAGGCTCTGAACAAATCCTGCACTACCTCTGCGTTAGTACCAAGAATTAAAGGAGCACTTGGACGATCACCTGGTTCAGGACATATTAAGGCTTCCACCTCCATGGGACATGCTGCTCCTGTATTGAGCGGAGGAATCACTATTTTGACCTTTATGACCCCATGCACAGGGTATGCTTGTAAACTCAAGCCCCATAAGGTTATCTTGTCTTTTGTTTGCATTGGCAAGTGTCTCAGGTGACGATTGTAAAATGATCTGTAGATAATGGTTACTTGAGATCCAGTATCTATTAAGGCTGACGCAAAGATCCCATTGACTAGTACCGGTATTATAGCTTTTGGGCCTATCCTGGTAGTTAAAGAATTACTATATGCTCGTTTTGTAGGTCTTTTCCTTCTTGCCTTTGATTTGCAGGTATAATCTTGCACACTTCTAGTGATGGCAACCTGATTCACTTGTTTGGATTGTGAATTACCAGGACACTGACGAATTGTATGTCCTTCTACACCACACCCATAACAGCGAATGGGACGAGGTCTCGTAGGAGATGGGGCTACTGCCATATTTTTAGATTGGTCTGAAGATGAATGAGTATTTTTGTCTTCTAAAATACCTTTCTGAACAGTCATTTCAGATAGCTTCTGGTGTAAAGCATTCAAATCTTCAACTATTTTAGGATTCAGGTTGTGGGTGGTTTTATCTACCACTTTCACAGTTTCATCGCACATTTGACTCTCTATTTGTTTTACCATGTCAGTAATCTCTGAAAATGTAAGATATTTCTCTTCACTTAGGGTAGCCCTGAGAGACAGTATCACTGGGTCTAACTTAAGCGCCCCTCTTAGTACCTGCCTCTGCCTATATTGGTTAACCTCACTGATGGCAATTACTTTTTTGTCCACTAACTTAGCTAACATCAACTCCAGTGATAAAAGTAGACAACTTTTCTTTCTCTTTTTGCTTCATGGCAAAGTAACGTGCAGACATGTCTACTGAATCTACCATAAGCATCACTCAGTATTTTAATTAAGTATGCAGCTGTTGGATTATCACATTGGGCCCTATGTAACTTAACAAGATCTGATGCTGGTGGTCTTAGGCATTCTATCAGCCTTTGTCTTTTGCTAGCCTCATCACAGGTCCATTCTTCCATGACTTGTAAAGTGTTATCTTGCCACACATCAAACCCTTCCTCTCCTGTAGGAACAGGGAGAGTTCCTGAGAAAATCTTTAACCTGCGATAACTATGAGTATGGGAAGATTTCACAATATCATCAGATAGTTGTTTTATGAGGAGAGACAAATTTACCTCAGAGTCTGATACCTTGGTCACCTCACCAACCGTTGTATTTAGGGAATTGGGCTCAAGCTTAGCAGCAAACTGGGGCATCATATCACTCACTGTTGTGGTTTTAATCCTCTTTGGATACACTAAAGGACATCCAGTGGGATGAGCTCCTGGGAGGTGTATTACTGCTGGGCAATCCTCCTGTTTTAAGCGGGCACCCCCAGTAACTAGTGCAGCCCCTTTATTTTCCATGGTATCTACTATAGTGTCCACTATCTGAGCATATTCCAGTCCAGGAATCTGTCTAAGAGTAGCTATTAATTGCTTTGATTTTATTCCTTTATTTTTAGGAATTTCACACACAGCTACAGCTTCCCATGGGGGAATTTCCAAGTCCAAGGCCCAGTCATATACTTTTGAGGATGATGGCCAGGAAGGGGTGTTGGGGGTCCCAAAATTAACCCTAATCATCTCAGCAGTGCCTCCATCTGTAACACTTTTTACTTTGGGCCTGACATCCATCATAGTGTGTACACCCTGGCTGGCGCCTACAGGAGATCCTGGCCTCTGCATAGTGGAGAGTTAGGGGTTAATATGACCGTTTGGCAGTGCCTCCACCTAGTAATTACTCTAGGGAATTAGAGTGTAGTGTACTAGGACACATATATATATAACTCAAACACAAAGAATGTAAAGTTGTCAAACAGATGAACTCATGTATTAGTTTAGATCAGGAACCAACAGCATTTCAATAATATCAACAGGTATACAGCAAACAAAATATAGCTGAATCAAGCCCAGTCCAAATCACCTGCCTCCCCAAATAATTAGGAACCCAACCTTGTATAGTTATCAGTCCCCTGGGGTAACATTGGTGCACATAGATGTTGGGGCCCTTGATGGAGGTAATACTTCCCTTGAAATGGGTAGTGATGGCCTCAATGCCTGTAACTAATCCTGAGTACCTTCCTCTGATATCTGGATCTGGTGCAGTCTGGCAGCTTTAGCTTCTGTAGGCCTTCTGCTGTATACTGGATTCAGTAATCCAACTGGAACCACATGGCAAGCTCACTGCAGCACATCTGCCTTCAGACACCTAGCAGCCTGACACAGGAGTCAATCAGCTCCTCATAGCAGACTTGTGGGATCCTCAGCCACAGGGAATGTACAGAGATCTCTTGGGGTGCTTTTCTGTAGAGACCAAGTCCCCCTTCCTTTTTTTCCCCAGCTCAGCCACCTCCCATCTCTCTCTCTCTACTCCCCCAGGCCGTCTGGGGGAAGGACCTCACTTCCTATTGGCCCCAAGTCATGCCCAGTGCTCCAGTGATCACTCTCTGCCCAGGAAGTCTGTATCTATGGTAACTGGAGGTATATAGATACCAGGGTTACAAGTCTAAAAAGGAACTTATTAGACACCTGTACTAAAGTAGGAAGAGGCCCAACCTCCAGACAAGTCATAAGACTACAGACAATGCCTAACAAAAGAAAGGGGTTTAACCACTTAATGGCCCCATGGACGTACAAGTACATCCTTACACGGCGTGCAAAGAAGCCCTATGGGCATACCTGTACATTGCAGCTGATGGGGTATCTCTGATGGAACACGTGTACAGTAATCTGCCAGAAGTTCATTTTAGGAAAGAGCCTGTCGAGATCCTGCAGGGAGTTATAATTGCTCCCGCCGCAATAAGCAAGGCAATGCTATTAAGTCCTGCTTGCTAATCACAGGAAATAAATTTAAAAAGCGCCCTGCCACCCTTCTGCTAGCACTAGGAGTAAAACATTATAACCCCCCCATTCACTCCACTTTTAATCCATTATATATTAGAAATGGATATGACCCTCTAGAAGAAACTATGAACGTGGAGTATAACTTAGAGGATGTCAGACAAAAATTGGGTCATTGTTCAGCAACAGCACCTATTGCGAGAAGAAATTCTATGTGAAATTGCAAAAAAAAAAAGTTTAGGTTTTTACATATTATCACTATTTGATATGGTTTCAAAAAGGAAGTCTTGCATGTCCTGAAGAAAAAAAAAATCTAATTTGTGCGCAAACATCAAACAAGGAATAGAGGACTCAATGAAACACTGTAACAGCATAAAACATTAAGCGCACTTTTTCACACCTTAGGCCAATTAGATTAGGGCTGCAACTAACGATTATTTTCATAATCGATTAGTTGGCCGATTATTTTTTCTATTAATCGATTAATCGGATAAAAAAAATGAATGTAAATTTTTCATTTATTTAAAATAATGTAATAAACAAATTATATTAAATACAAACAGCATAATAAAAAACTTTGATAAAATGCATTTCTTGCCTTTATTTCGCAACCAGCCCCCCCCAATTTATGCACGTTTGAGCCCAGGCTTGCCACGCTGCCTCCCAGACATGCCACGCTGCCTCCCACATATGCCACTCCACTCTGCCTCCCACATATGCCGCTCCACGCTGCCTCCCACATATGCCGCTCCACGCTGCCTCCCACATATGCCGCTCCGCGCTGCCTCCCACATATGCCACTCCACGCTGCCTCCCACATATGCCACTCCACGCTGCCTCCCACATATGCCACTCCGCTCTGCCTCCCACATATGCCACTCCACGCTGCCTCCCACATATACCACTCCACGCTGCCTCCCACATATGCCACTCCACGCTGCCTCCCACATATGCCACTCCACGCTGCCTCCCACATATGCCACTCCACTCTGCCTCCCACATATGCCACTCCATGCTGCCTCCCACATATGCCACTCCACGCTGCCTCCCACATATGCCACTGTGCCTGATATACCTTATACCCCGATACACCACTCCATCCTCCCCAGACATGCCACACTGCCTCCCAGACATGCCACGCTGCCTCCCACATATGCCACTCCACTCTACCCCCAGATAAGCCACTCCACTCTACCCCCAGATATGCCACTGTGGCCCCAGATCTGCCTTATACACCCTGATACACCACTCTGTCCTCCCCAGACATGCCACACTGCCCTCCCCACATATGCCTTATACCCCCAGATATGTCACTCCGTCCTCCCCAGATATGCCTTATACCCCCCAGATATCTCATAGTCCCCTCATAGAGTCACAGACCATACTTTTATAAATAAGTACTGGGTTAATCTTCACTGCCCCCAGGATTTAGATTCCCCTTAGTTTGCCCCCCTTTATCTCTAACTGCACCTTAAGTTAACTTTAATAAATTAATAAAATTAACCCTCAGTCCTCATCATTAAATTAACCCTAAACACCCCATTAACCACAGCATCCCCTAAATTAACCCTAAAGACCCCATGAACCACAACAGCCCCTAAACTAACCCTAAACATACCATTAACCAAAACTGCCTCAAATTAACCCCAAACACCCCATTAACCACAGCTGCTCCTAAATTAACCCTAAACACACCATTAACCATAGCTGCCCCTAAATTAACCCTAAACACCCTATTAACCATAGCTGCCCCTAAATTAACCCTAAACACCCTATTAACCATAACTGTCCCTAAATTAACCCTAAACACCCCATTAACCATAACTGCCCCTAAATGAACCCTAAACACCCCATTAACCATAACTGCCCCTAAATTAACCCCCACCTCCCCTAACTTTCAGCAGCCCAAATATTAATTTTATACTTACAGTTAGATGAGTGTCACAGCCATGTGGTTCTGGCCTTCTGGGAGAAGGAAGGGGGCGGGGCCAGTTGTCACAGTGATTACAGGGAGGGGCTGGTAAGTAGGAGCTGCTGCTGTGAGTCACTGAAACGGATTATATAATGAGGGGTATTTTTCAGAGCGTTTGCTCTGAAAAAACCCTCATTTAATAATCGATAAAAATCGATTCAACTAATCGATAATGAAATTCGTTGGCAACGATTTTCATTATCGATTATTATCGATTTTATCGATTAGTTGTTGCAGCCCTAAATTAGATATTAAGCTGTCACAACCAGGCCCGGACTGGCCGGGCCGGATTGACTTAGAGGCTGATGGAGCTGCAGCTCCAGGCCCCTACCTTAAAAAAGCCCCATCAGGACCGAACTGACTGGGCCTCATTAACGCAGGGCATAAGGGGCACCTGCCCCTTAAGCCCGCCGCAACTGCGACCGGGTCCGCCACTCTAAGGGGTCGGGAAGCCCCCACCAGGGCCGGCCTTACGGGTGTGCGGCCGCACAGGGTTTAAATTAAAACATCGGGGGGGTTTTTTTGTTTTTTTACTTTATTTAACATCCTCCATGTTAAATAAAGCTTTTGTTAACTTTATTTAACATGGAGGATGTTAAATAAAGTAAAAAAAAAAAACCCCGATGTTTTAATGTAAGCCCTGTGCGGCCGCAGACCCCTAAGGCGGGCCCTGGTGCCCCTTATGCCCTGCGTTAATGCGGCTGTAGAGGCCGCATAGGCCCAGTCAGTCCGGGCCTGCCGCGGGCCCGGTCGCAGTTGCTGCTTGCTCCGGCAACAAGGTAAGTAGGGTGAGGGAGGGAGGTGCAGTGAGAAGGGGCAGAGGGGGGGTTAGATAGTGAGAAATGGGGAGAGGGGATAGATTGTGAGAGGGGGTACATACAGAAGTAGAATGCAGAGAACCGGAACTAGACTAAAGCAGACAATCACAGGAAATTAGATGCAAACAGTTTTGCAGAGGAATACAACATAACAAGGCTGACAATTGCCAAACTTGCCCCACCTTAAAAATTGCCCCAATAGTAGAGATGAAGCAGTCCAGGAAGTTTACTGACAATTGAGAAACTATATGCAAATAGGTCATTAATTACCCTTCTGGTTTAGGAAATAAGTCATCTGCTTTTCCCCCTTTTAACTACTTTAAAATGTTAATCAAATATGAAAGCTCTCTTTCTGCAAAGGTTTTTAATAGTGTATAAATTGAAATGGGTTGGCTTTATTGCAATCAGGATAATAAAACAACTCATAAATGTGTATCTGCTTGGAAAATGGGATCTGGGCATAATTGCCTAATAAATACTTAAAGATGCACTGAAAAGAAAAATCACTTTTGCCGTCCTGGGTTTAGTTCATGAAAATATTCATTTATTTATGTATTTTTTACCTAATCCTGACATTTATTTAATAAATATGTGCAATGCAAAGTATATGATATTATTATATTATTATTATTATTATTTATTAATAATAATATTATTTCAGGAAGAAGAAAAGTTAGTATTTTATTTATACAGAAGTCATGTTATACTGTCATATAGAGTACACGTAATTATACAAAAAAAATCAAGTTTAAAATTTCTGGTGCAAACACTGTAAAAGTTTCATACAATAATCTAAAAATAAGAATAAAATATGCCATTGTTTGAAAGAAGAAGGGCTAAGGGGAAAACAGCAGACACTGGGAAAGCAAGGAAAGATATTCAAGCATCGTGCTCATTAGCTTGTGTTTCGTTATTTCACTGTTCCTTACTTTATTTGTAGATGTTATTACAGATGTCTCAGAGAAGCTAAGGTGAGAAGGGTAATCGTCATTATGCAGTGAGGATGAACATTCCGATACAAGAGCTTAACATAGAAACCTAGAATTCTCCAGCAGATCAGACCTGTTCGGCCAACCTATCCTGCTGTACACCTCAGTCCAAGTCAGTCGTTGGCCTCGTCTTAGATTCATGAGCCGTATGCCTACCCCATCCATGTTTAACTTCCCTCACTGTATTACTCTCTACCACTTCTGCTGGAAGGCTGTTCCATTTATCTAACAACCTCTTGGTAAGCTTGAATGTCCGATGACATTATTCAGCATAAGTCCCCAAAGCACCCTGCTGGAAACATTGCTGCCAGTCAGGGTACTTAGGATGAGTTTGTTGTGTAGCATACTCAATAAGATCAATCCAGATGAGCCTTTTTTTAAGGGGGTTGATAGGTGAGGCAACAAACAAATGAAGAATATTACCCGTACCTGTGTTCAATTTTGGGCGCATATTCGTGTACATTCTTTGTGTTTGTTTTTCTCTTTGTTTTCTGCCAGTTTTCTAACAGGGGTTAATACGGGGTTAAAGTAGTAACAGCAGCTTTGGCACCAGGATTTTTAATGTCCGTAAGAGTGACTCTACTGGTCGCCGGCAGGGGGCTCCTCTGGCATCAACCAATGAAAGGCAGCTGCTCTTCATTGGTTGATGCCAGACGCGCCCCCCCTGGCGGCAACCAATAAAGTCGCTCATACGGACCTTTAACTACTGATGTCGAAGCCATTGGTCTCCCAATGGCCAAAAAAAGGTCCCCTTTAACCATTTCCTTTGCTTAAAGAATCTAATTGCTTTAGAAAGTACATATTTTTTTTATTTGCATAAAGCACTTTTTTTGTTTTGAGTTTTTCCTCAATCGTATTTAAATGATATTATTAGATTAAAGGGAATTTCTTTGCTTAAATATACAAAAAATACACTTAACTCTCACTTTCCGTTTATAGACATTTTAATTATTTGGATGATTTCCTCTAGATACGGACAGAGAAATATGTTCTCTATTGCCTCCACTGCTTCTTAGAGCTTCTAATTTTCACGTGTTATGAATTTTAGTGCCGCCTGGGCCTATTTTATATAGATCAAGGAGAAAATATTCATCCAGTTTAAATTGCTGCCCACTTTCACAACACTTGAGATCGGGCTTATATTGGCGCTTTGAGCCAGATGCCAAAAAAATAGTGTGGAAGCTCATAACTGTAAAATTAGCAGAGTATGCGGGACTCTTGTACGGAGCAACACTGCAACAAGTATCAATCCTATAAGTTAAAAACAAAACAATAAAAGAGGAGAGGATTTTTAAATGTAGATTGAGGGGAATTCTGTTTATTGCTAGAAGCGTTACTGGATGGTCATCTAGAACACCAAAACAGGGTAGACAGCAAACAGGCCCGGACTGGGACAAAAAATATGTCCGGGCATTTCAGACTGAGCAGCCCATTTTTATGAAAAAACATATATGTACATACATATACATAATACTTGGTCATTCAACATGGGAAGCCTGAAGCCACAATTTAGTGCGACTAATCCTTGAAATAAATATTATAGAGTAAATAACACAATACCTTATCTTTTCCTCTATTTCAGGGTGATTTCAGGGCCTTGAATGTTTTGTCCCCTGAAGTCACTACAAATTCAGGAGGGCATTTTATCTCTGGATAAATGAAAATGAAATAGTTCCCTCTGTAAATTAAGGAAACAGATAACCAAACACACACACCAGGACAGGCTTTTCCCACACCGACGCCCAGACACACACCAGGACAGGCTCTGTCACACCAACACCCAAACACACACACAACAGGACAGGCTCTGTCACACCAACACCCATACACAAACACACACCAGGACAGGCTCTGCCACACCAACACCCACACACACACCAGGACAGGCTCTGCCACACCGACACACACACATACACACACACCAGGACAGGCTCTGCCACACCGACACCCAAACACACACACAACAGGACAGGCTCTGCCACACTGACACCCAATCACAAACACCAGGACAGGCTTTGCGACACTGACACCCGCTTCCGGAGGGTTTCCACAGACGGTTTCACTCAGCCTGCCTGTGGCATCTTTGCCCCCATAACAGCCTGCCTGTGGCAACTTTGCCACCACAACAGCCTGCCTGTGGCAACTTTGCCACCAAAACAGCCTGCCTGTGGCAACTTTGCCACCAAAACAGCCTGCCTGTTGCAACTTTGTCACCAAAACAGCCTGCCTGTGGCATTTTTGACACCAAAACAGCCTGCCTGTGGCAACTTTGCCACCATAACAGCCTGCCTGTGGCATCTTTGCCCCCCCTTACACATACATGCTATCACACACACATATTCATTCACTTGTTCACAAATATTTATTCACTAATTCACAGATAATCATTCACTCATTCAGATATTCATTCATACATTGATACTCATTAATTCCCTCATTCAGATACTCATTAATTCCCTCATTCACACCAAACACCAGGACAGGCTTTGCGACACTGACACCCGCATCCGGAGAGTTTCCACAGACAGTTTCACTCAGCCTGCCTGTGGCATCTTTGCCCCCACAACAGCCTGCCTGTGGCAACTTTGCCACCAAAACAGCCTGCCTGTGGCAACTTTGCCACCATAACAGCCTGCCTGTGGCAACTTTGCCACCAAAACAGCCTGCCTGTGGCAACTTTGCCACCAAAACAGCCTGCCTGTGGCAACTTTGTCACCAAAACAGCCTGCCTGTGGCAACTTTGCCACCAAAACAGCCTGCCTGTGGCAACTTTGCCACCAAAACAGCCTGCCTGTAAGTAGCGGGCCCGGTCATAGTTGCAGGCTTAAGGGGCAGGTGCCCCTTTTGCCCTGCGTTAAGGACGACCGCATAGGCCCAGTCAGTCCGGTCCTGACTGGGCCTATTTAAAGGTAGGGGCCTGGAGCTGCAGCTCCATTAGCCCCTAAGTCAATTCGGCCCTGGCTGGCCCGGCCGCGGCCCTGCTCCGGCCCGGCCCACCGGGCAAATGCCCAGTGTGCCCGATGGCCAGTCCGGGCCTGACAGTAAAGGTAAACCCTAAGCGCAGAGAGGTGAGAGCAAGCCACCATACCCCAAACAAGGAAAATATACCCTCAACAAAACTTTCAAGGGACAAAAATGGGCCAGATGAAAGACAGTAGATGGGGAGAACTTAAGACAGGGCTGCCTTGGTTCCATAAAAGATCTTCATGATAACTTCTCTTTAGGAAGCAAGTTGCTTAACCCTTAAAATACTTTGTTGAGACTCTACAACTGCAGTGGTTCTGGAATCTCCACTGAACCTCGAGGTGCGGCCCGCGTGAGATCGGCAGCCAGGATCACAAGAGCCCTGCTGCTTACTTGTGGGAGGGGCTATTATCTGCTCCAGTCCTGCTTCCTCTGTGGGGAGAACGAGGGAGGCCGCGCCCCCTGCTGAAGTCTGTGATCGGCATTGAGAGAGCTGTAGTGCAGGTAAGGGGGTGGGGGAGGTTGTGTGAATGAGTATGTCTGATTGAGGGAATGAATCTGTGAATGAATGAATTTGTGTGTGTGTGATAGCATGGATGTGTAAGTGCTGGAACCTAGGCATGATGGGACTGCGATTGCTGTTAGCAATCACACTCCTATCATGCCAAGTCAGCCAGTACATGCTGAAACCTGGCTAGCTGCCCCCCTTGTGTATTGATGCTGCCAGCAGTATTGGCTGACTTGGGATGATAGGAGTGTGATTGCTAACAGCTAACAGCAATCTGCTAACAGCAATCACAGTCCCATCATGCCTAGGTTCCAGCATTTACTGGTTGCCTGGGTATAAAAAGAGTGTGTTTGCTGTTAGCAATCACACTCCTATCATGCCAAGTCAACCAGTACATGCTTAAACCTGGCTAGCTGCCCCCCTTGTGTATTGATGCTGCCAGCAGTATGGGGTCTGCACTTACAGCCACCCTGTACCAGCATGTATTGGCTGACTTGGGATGATAGGAGTGTGATTGCTAACAGCAATCTGCTAACAGCAATCACAGTCCCATCATGCCTAGGTTCCAGCATTCACTGGTTGCCTGGGTATAAAAAGAGTGTGTTTGCTGTTAGCAATCACACTCCTATTATGCCAAGTCATATTGTTGTGTTACTTTTAATAAAAGTGTGGCTACACACTAAAATTGGACAAAAAATACAATGCCCGGCCAACCAGTACATGCTGGAATCTGGGTATGCCTGAGATTGCTGTTAACAATCATAATATATAATTTTTTTGTACAATTTTGGTGTGTAACTTACTTTTATTAAAAGTGTGTGGGGGGTCACTTTCAGTTTCGGCTAAGTGAACCCTGAATTTTTGGTTTTGGTCCAGAATTTTCATTTTAGTGCATCGCATTTTAATCTGCATATTTTATTAAAGGCCATATTTTCTCTCAGTGAAAAATGAGTGCAGCCCTCGCACGTATACAATTCTGATGAAGTGGCCCACTGCAGAAACAAGTTGGACACCCCTGGACTAATACAAACCGATACATTCGGTGGAGAGGCTCGGCTCGCAAGCTTACAATCTTGAGAGAATGTGGTGACAAACATAAGGCACAGAGAATGGGTAAGAGAGAGTGTGGGGGGTATCGGTGATGGGGAGGTTATAGGGGCGGCTTCTCTGAAGAAGTGGGTTTTGAGATGTTTCTTGAGTGTTGGGAGGGAGGGTGAAAGCTGAAGGTTCGGTGGAAGTCCGTTCCAGAGTTATGGGGCAGCCCGAGTAAAATCTTGTAGACGGGAAAAAGAAGAGGTGATAAGTGAGGAGGAGAGCCTTAGACCATGGTAAGAACGTAAGGACCGAGTAGGGGAGTATATGTTTATGAGGGCAGAAATGTATGGAGGAGCTGTGTTATTGAGGGCAAATTCACCTAAAGCTTAATGATTGACCTGACAGAGGGTAATTGACCTGTACAGGCCATCAACTTCAGCCTTCCGCACATGTTCTGCAGCAGCCTTCAACATGTGATAGAGACTAATACCGTGCAGAACATTTAAAGATAAAACTAAGGTCATCCTGGCTATAAGACAATTGAAGGTTTGTAGAGCTTACCAGGTTTTTTTGCCGTTAGATCCTTTATTTCTATACATCTACACCTGTTCGCAAAATTGGCACACATCGAAAAAGGACAAAGTGAAATAAATTAGGCCGATGCTTATTTGTACGTTCTACATTGATTGAACGAAGAATGGTTCTTAGTCCGAAATATAAATACACATGCACAAAAGGTAATCGCCCTTTTTATTTCAAATCAATAGTTATAAAATAGGCATTGCGTGGTTCAATATCCCTGGAGTTTAGTTACCAAAGAAAGAGTTGTAGGTGAGTAGCAGTGAGATAAAACTGTGTTATGATGGGTTTCCACGAATGTTCCTTCTGTGAGGATGGTGAGTTTGCCCAATATGTATTGAATGTCCTGATTGAAGATTCAGGGGCCACTCGAGCCCTTTTTCATGTAAAGTACATATTGAGTCGCACTTTGTGTGGACTCCAGTGCATTTTATTACATACATATTGGTGAATGCATTTGTCTTCTTTCCTCCACCAGTGGGGCATCTACTGAAAGGTTAAGCATACTTTAGTAGCTTAATTAGGGGTTTTATTGCCTTCTTTTGGATCAAGAATAGGAAGGTTAGGTAGAAGGGTTGAACTTGATGGACTTAGGTCTTTTTTCAACCTTATGAACTATGTATACATCCTGCCATTGGTTTATCGATGTGATTAACATGCATGGGATTGCCTACATCTACCACTATTTTCTGGTGGAACCCGAGCACCCATGAACATCCATCGAAATGCTAAATGGCATATGCCGGAAATGTATTGCGCAACAAAATCAGCTTGGGCTCTATAAGTGAAATCCCTCAATTCATGTGCAGTAAAATACAGAAGTATTGGGGGACTAAATGATCTCTTAAAGAACGTATTTCCATATTTAATATATATATATATATATAAAATACCAAAAATATGATGTCTTGAGAAATCAAAGCAGCTGGTGAATCCTAAAAAATCCATAATCTTTTTTCTTAATGAAGAAAGTTATTTTTATCCCTATATTATATAGAGACATAAGAAGTTTAAACCTAAAATTGTTACAAGTAGGTCTAAGACATCAGATATGCTCTTCAGATCAAAAATCTATTTTGCTGTCAAAAATAAAATAAGTATTGAAATAGGTTTGAAACTATTTAGTAGACAAGGTCCGGATAGAAACTCATGATACTCCCACAGTTCCCAAAACCAAAAATTGAAAAAGGAACCCTGAAAGTTATAGCCCCCCCAATATTCAGAGACTTCTTCTGGCCGCCCCTGTATTAGCATACTCTTACGAACGCTCTAATTCTTTCGAACCACCTTCAATTTCATTTTATTTCTCTACTCTCTTTAAGGAAGGTTTTGTCTTGCTGTTCCATTCGATGAACATGTTGTTTATACCGAAAGACTTGCTCTATGAAAAGAAAAAAAAAGCCACAGGTATGAGAACGATCGCGATAAGCAGGATATGAAATTCACGGAATGATGTCCGTCTCTTTAATGAGAAATCTCAACCAAAAAAACCGACTGCCATCGCTTTTCTCTGCCTCGACTTATCAGCTGGTCTGGGAGTTCAGGCTCCTGCGATATTGAGTGTAGATTCTAAACCAGATGGGCAACAAATTCTGTCAAGCTTCGTAGGCAGCTGCTTTCGCTTCAAGAACCAGACAGCTTTTTTTTTTTTTAATAAATAAATAAAAATGTGCAACAAATTGGGTTTATAGAGTCCAACAATGCAATTGGACAAAGATACAGTGACCCGAAAGAGGGAGACAGAAATGTTATTGATAGAGAAAAAAGGGAATAAAAGGTTATTAAACCGAGTCGGAGATAAATATCGATGGCTAATTAAAAAAAAAGTCTTTATTATTTCACAGGATCTTGGATCGAGGGTTCAAAAGTCCGACCCTATCCTTTGCTTTTAATTTCGCTGAAGGTACAAAGTTTATGAATAAAACATATCTCTTTATATTGTGTTAGATATTAGCCAGACTTTTATCTAGCTCGGGTTTTCTAGCTCTTGACCAATGGACTGAAGAAAAAAAATAAATAAAAAGATTTCAAGATTCAAAGAGAATTTCAAAGGAGACACAAAGTAATATATGTGATAAAAGTTTGATAGCAAAATATATTTTTTGAAGTATAAGTTTTGAATAATTATGTTGCGATTGTTGTTTTGTCAGATGGTGCAGTGTGGCTTTTGTAATAATAGGATATTAAATTCTATGTACTCTTGGAGGGTAGCATTCAGTAGCATAATTGTAATTAAAAGTATATTTTCTTTTTTTCATTTTAGTATTTATTTTTTATTAAATACTCTTAAAGAGATTCCATTATGGAGAATATTGAAATATCTCAAAGTAGATTATTGGAACTCACAAAATCATATTGACTTTAAGGCTATGTATATAAATTGTCATCCAATCACTTGGTTTTGTGTTACATGATCCATGTAGACGATAATACAATGGGGGGGGGTGTAAACGCACATGGGATAGACATACGGCTCCTGAACCTAAGACGAGACCAACGACTGATTAAGGTTTGAGTCTTTACAGCAGGAGAAACGGGCGACTAGACAGGCTGAGCGGCACTGATCTTCCCACAAATTCTATGTTTATATGAAAATTGTGTTCTTGATTTATTTTATTTTTTAAATGTTGAATGCGACATAATTTGACATGATTAAATAATTGTTTCCAGAAGGGATTTGGGAATTTAGTAGCAGAAGCGATGGTGTCTCTAAGACAACATTTAATTATACGATTTTAGATTTCAGCAGAGTAGATGGAAAGGCACCATTAATCACACTGCACACCAGCAACTTGGGGTCAAAAACCTTCATATCTTCTTATAGTTTTGTTAACATTGATTTCTGAATGGGGAAGGGGACTACCATGCACACTGGAGAGAGTGGCCACTGACATGTCATATGACATCTAAAACCTCTGTTGGTGTTACGCACCGGAGCGGACTTTAAAGACCTTGTGTAGGTGGTATACCACGGTACACCACGTCATCTCTGCTTTACCACACATGCATTAAGCCCTTAGTTCTGTACTGGAAAGCAGGTTAGGGTCTTGTGTTCTCAAGTGACAGATAAAAATATATATATTTTTTTACCCACTAGACCTCTCTCGTCATGAGAATAAACTACTTTGAAGCATTGTGCTTGGGGCGTGAAGAGCTATCGCCTCTTTCCGAAATCACATATTCCACCATTCCACTCACCTCACCGGTTCATAAAAGACCCATTCATTTTATAAAACATGGCAGACCAATCTGCAACATAACAGTGGCTTCTCTTCATGGGCGACTATAACCAGTGTCAATCTAGAGCATAATGAGCTGCTAGATATAGCCTTCACTTCGAATAACATTATGAGATTTGAGTCTTTGTGTTGGTGTTTTTTGTTATTTTTATTTTGTTCTACTTTACAATTCCATATTATTTTATTTAACCCCTTAATGACAAAGCCTGTACATGTACGGGCTCAAAATGCATTGTTCTCAATGGGTTTAGGGATCGCCCTTTGTCCTTAAGGGGTTAAATGTCCAGCAAACGGTGCATTGTTCGATTGATAAGGTAGAAACCTGTTCCAGTTTTAGCCGAGCTTGGGAAATTCTGAAATCATTTTGTTATTTCTTTTATTTTTATCTTCATTGACAAGTTTTGAGATGTGGAATTCTGTAATTTTATTTTGGAAAAATTAGAAAAAAAAACCCTTCATATCAAGATTATGAAATTTGTTTTGTTTTGCAGCTCTACATATAACCACCAAGGTGTCAACACTAAGGATCTCCATAATCTATGTTGATCTTTCTTTACGTTCTTTTTGTAAACATCTTTTGGACTTCATGCCTCATCTGTTTTGTGTTCCTTTTATGGGTTTTTTTGTCTGGACTTACTCTCCTTGGTGAATGTTTCCAGCCCTCTTCGAGTAGTTTGTGGAAACACAGTGTTTCTAAAGTTACAAGTTAAAAAACAAAATGTGTGTTCCTACATGACTCTTAGATTCTCTTGAGTCTTGGAACATCTTACAGCTCTGTCATTTGCTTAATTTCTGTTTGCCTGCGTTATTAAACTCCCCCATTTAGCATTTCTTTCCACAAAATAATGCTGGTGCTGTATAAGAATGAATACACATTTAATCCGCTCTCCCTGGTTCACTGAGAGGTGTAAGTCTATCGCTTCTGTATACCAATTGAAATTCCAGCTGTACTGGAATGTGTTGTTTTTTTTTTTGTAATGTTCTTGTTACTGTTCTTGCACTTGTTAATGACGGCATTTAATTGAAACTACATCATTTTAGCCAAATAAAATTTTCCAAAAGTGTAAACGGTTGGTATTGTAGAAATCAAGGGATTGATCATTCCCGATGTGCAATATGGCACTAACCTGTAACTGCCACCAACATTGCTTGTATTGAAGAGTTCAGCGTCGGGGGAAACAGATGCTTTCCCAGATAACCATTTTTTTTAGAATAATGCTGCTAATGTTTAGGTACTTGTATGAAGCGCGATATAACTTGCTCTGACTCATCTTCCTTCTATAGATCTCTACTTTGTTTTTGATAATATTTGCAAAAGTGGAATAAATAAAATCTTCCAAAAAAAATCTATTCAACTGAAATTAAAAAAACAAACAAAAAAAAAAACAGTCTGGAAGATTCCAGAAATTAATGTAATAACTTTTTAGGATAAGTGCCAGTGCCCGTTTGCCTTTGATACCATGGGAAAATCCACGAAACTCAGCCAAAACCTCTGGAAAGAGATTGTGGACTTCTGCAAGACCCGTTTCTCCTTAGGAGCAATTTGAAAACAACTGCAGATACGATGACCAACTGTGCAAACAATTATATGCAGATTTAAAAAGCATGGGGCCACATAGGCACTGCATCGTTTAAGAAGGAGGCACAAATTAACTTACAGAGCTG
Organism: Spea hammondii; assembly: GCA_029215755.1. Taxonomy (NCBI): domain Eukaryota; kingdom Metazoa; phylum Chordata; class Amphibia; order Anura; family Pelobatidae; genus Spea; species Spea hammondii. The sequence goes on along the minus strand of JARDYJ010000001.1, from coordinate 184,015,221 downwards.
AACATAGTTTGGGTTCGGAGGTTCAAATGAACACAAAAACAACAACAAAAAAACTGGTGAAGGGCTTGGGGGCATCAGGTACCACCAAAGTTTTACATCCACCATTTAGAGAACCCTACATCTCCATAGCCTGAAAAGTTGTCCCGTCAGGAAGAAGCCCTCTAGTCCAAGATTGGCATAAAAAAGCTGAAGACAGGAGTACCGGAGGAGATGTCAAGAGAGCCGGGTCAGAAGCAAAGGATGATATCAGAGCCGAATCAGAATCCAGGAGCCAAGTCAAAATAAGCTGGGTCAACAGGAGTAGTGCCAAATCAGGGACCAAGAAACAAAGGGCAAGCCGGGTAAATCACCTCAAAATCAAGCAGGAGCAAAAGCAGGAGCTTACACCAACCAAGGGTACTGAGAGAGGTCACCAGAGGTCATATATGCTCGACATTGTGCACACAGGAGGCAGACTGCGCACCTTCCTGTCTGAACGGTCTGCTTTGTGGTCCGCGAGGTAGCGTGTTGAGAGCTGTTACCCGCTACCTCAGAAGATTCATGGCGGGTCGAGGAGGTCACCGGATCAGGTCCAGCTGCAGTAGGCCTTGGAGGGCAGCGGGACTGGAGTGGCATGGGCCAGCCATGCGGGTAAGTCCTGACAGGAAAATGTATTCATACTCAACCATCATTATTCTGTTTGTGTCTAATTTTTGAAAGATAAGTAGATTGCTGCTTAGTAATTGGGAAAAAAGTGGAAAGCTTACAGATCAAAAACCAAAAATAACCAAAGGTATGACTGAAATGGGCATTGAGGGTAGAGTGAATGGTATATACCCTCAACATGGAATTAACTACTATAACTATAAAATGAGGAGGACCCCTACACTAATGCTCGAAACATATAATGCCCCATCCCGCTCATTTATAATAACCTGGTAATCACTAAATCCTTGCAAACATTAAGCAAGAGAGATCTCTGCCCACCACAAGGTTAGGTTTTAAATGTTTTTCAAACAGGAGTGGAAGGTGAAATTTTAAAGGGCTTTGGGTAAATACCCCCTGACATTTCTAACTGCCAAAGACGGGAAACTTCTGTTTTAATAGAGGTTTTTCCACAGTATGGCATATAGAATACAGTAAGATTTCTAAACACAATATCGGGGCTTTTAGGGCTTTGATACCCTCATACCCAGCAAACATTCTGAGCTTCTAGAAAAGATGGGCATCAGGGGGGCATCAGAGGGAGGAAAGAGGGACATCAGATAGAGGAAACAAGGACATCAGATGGAGGAAAGATGGACATCAGATGGAAGAACAAGGGGACAGAGATTTGGGTCCTAAAGAGGAACTGTCCTACCTAAACAGGGGCACTTAGTGGATGAAGATTTATAATTACTGATTGTCCAGACGGGGCACGACGGGCGGTGGCATCTCTTGGACGGTCCTCTAATCACATTATACTTTAGCAGGTTATGGGACTCCAAATACATCAGCATCTCCAAGAACTGCGAGTACAGCCAAGCATCAAGACCGCGCTTTATTGTTTCATCTTGCCCCGGTTCGAGAATGTGAAGACTGATTCAGTTCCAAGGTCTTAAAATGTTACAGTTCATTGAAAAGCGCACAATATCAGTACTTCTAAAATCACATTTTCAATATCTTCTTGATACTTTTCTATATTAAAGGTGACGCTCCACTTGCTCAGCTAATAAAACCACTTTTAAAACTACATAAAGCTTAAAGACATCATTCTTATGGTCATTTGATGCTCCTATGGAGCCCACAATTCATTACTCACAAATTGCTAATTTAGCCTCTGTGATATCTTCTTAAGATCTTTTCTGTTCTTTCACATAACGGATGATGTGTTGGTTCTAGAATTTTTTGGTACCTTGTATGTTGGAAGACCAGACGTTCATTGGCAGGTTATATGTTATTGGAATCGGGATGATTTTGCACTCATTTCACTAATTAAGGTAGGCAAAACAAGACAAAAAATTATGGAATTTAAGCAGTATTTAACCCCTTCAACACAAATGTTTTTTTTTTTAAGATGGGAGTTTTATAGGAGTTAACAGTAATTCCCTTTTGGTTTTAGCATTCTTCTCACCCAAATGATATATTATTTTAGGGGTTTTGTTTGAAACCATATTCATACATTACACTAAATATCAAAAGTGAGCAAAAATGTAAAGGTAAAAAAAATCATTCTGCAAATTTGATCGCTTCCAAAGGATGAATGCAGCTTCTGAAAAACATAATCTAGTTTATGTCCTTTATCGTTATATCCCATATACATACATTTAAAAGATATATATATATTCCTACTGGGCAGGGAACAAAGTATGTAGGTAATTCTATATACTTATTATTTTTCTATTTTATTTTACAGATTCAGGTCTTTTTGCAGTGCTCTCATTAGAATCTCTGTTGTAACCATATGATATCCCAGATGATATCATAGTGACATCACTGCAGTCAGTATAATTAGTTATTTTCAACCTTATTTTTATTTTTTTTAAATTTCAAATATTATAATTAAATTTTTTATAATTTTTCCCAACTGTTTCTCCTTTTTCTCACTGAGATCTCAACGTAGCTGATCAATATGATCACTAATAGTCACTAATAAATTCTACCCTGTGCCAAACGTTGACGTTATAGTAACACTCTATAAGTCCATTAAAACACACTCAAAGTATTTGTGAAGGACGGCCACGGTCTCCATTCAGGGTTCTATTTTTTGTAGACACCCTAAGGACTTCATGTTGAATTTTTGGGGGCATTACTGCAACAAATTACAGTTACTAACGTGGCATGCTAATATACCCAAGGACCTTAACAAATTACAGTTAATAAACTCATAACAGGCCAATTGTAGGTTGACCTTAGACTCTTAAAATATTAACTGTTAAAAAGATTCTATCGTAGAGTCTTGCCAATGGTCACAACCAGAAAGATCCTATAATGGTCTTCTTCTGAATGAAGCCACCTGTATTCATGCAGGGATTTTACAGTGAGAAAAACACCTACTGAGATCCTCAGAGTCAACTCATGGGTGTGTAACCTTGGGAATCTGCTCATTTACCCTGAGATTAGGGTTGAAATAAGCATATTATGAGATGAAAAAAAGAAAACAACCCAAGCTCTTCAAACGTCTTCCCTTAAGAATCCCCCCAACCACCAATCTACTGCCCCCTCTCCTAACCTGTAGTCATTCTGTTGGGCGCCAACATTTTTAATTTTCTCCGGACCATAACAGAGACCTAATTTTGCATGAAATGGTGAAATTGCAAATATGTACCCAGAAGATAAGCAGATATTCCCGCTGCGAGGATCAAACAGCAATACGCCGACCAAAAATGCAATATATGGAGCCGTGTACAATTTTTATTATTTAATATGGCTTTTCATTTTTGTTTTCTTAGATAAATGAAACTCGCATCCTTTTCTGCTTATTTTTTTTGATGAAATATATTTTTCTCTGGCAAAACCCCTTTCCACCATCGGGAAAGTATGATCTTCCATGTGTCTCGGCCATTCCTTTAAAAGGACATGAAATATCACGACGATCGGGCTGCCACATCAAAAGTCTTTTGTCAGACAGATAGGTGTTTTAGTGAAGACTATTTTTGTGGAGAATAGATGGGTTTTACATTTTTCATTTGCCTATCTCTGTGACAGTTGAACTCTATTATGATGTCTTGAGGAAGTATCTGATCTGTTCTATTATCCTGTACGACAAAGAGAAAGAATTGCCAAGGATTTCGGAAAGGTCACACTCTAACCGATGTTCAGCTGCACATAGTTCAGATCTAATGAAAGAGGTTTAACAGATGAAATTTCATTTCAAAATATCTAATGCATTAACATTTCAATAGAACGGGTCTTATTGGTTCCCTCGGAAATGTATATCTCAGGTTAGGTCAGCTTGTTCATGGTTTTAAGCTTTTAACGTAGCACTTGTAAGCTTTGTTCTTACTCTTTTGTATAGTTGCATAATGATTCCGTTCCATAAAAAGCTGAATTATTTAAAATGTATATCCTGTTGTAGTCAGTAGCATTAAAACAGTGTAGTAATTGTCAATGAGAAATAAAGCATAGCATTATTATTATTATTATTATTATTATCTTTTATTTATATAGCGCCAAGAATCTACGCAGCGCTTCTTACAATACATATAATCAAGGGGTCTGACGAGACTAGAATTGACAGACTAAGACAAACCGATACATTAAATGGAATATCCTTGGGGGAAACTACCAATGAGAAGGATTTAGGAATAACGGTTGACAACAGACTTGACAACAGTACGCAATGCCAGCAAGCAGCTGCGAGGGCCAATAAGGTGTTGGCATGCATAAAAAGAGGTATTGATTCAAGGGAGGAGGATATCATCCGCCTCTGTACAGGTCGTTGGTAAGACCTCACCTTGAATACGCGGTACAATTCTGGGCACCGGTCCTTAAAAAGGACATTATGGAATTAGAAAAAGTGCAAAGGAGGGCTACGAAATTAATAAGGGGATTGGGAGATACTCGTTATGAAGAGAGACTAAAAAAGTAAAATTATATACACTGGAAAAACGGCGTCTCAGAGGGGATATGATAACATTATATAAATATATGCGGGGCCGATATAAAGAGCTCTTCGGTGACCTGTTCATTAACAGAAATATACAAAGAACAAGAGGTCACCCTCTGAGACTGGAAGAGCGCAGGTTTCATAGACGACAAAGGAAGGGATTCTTCACAGTGAGGACAATTAAGGTATGGAATTCACTTCCAAGGGAGGTAGTGTTATCCAATACATTAGATCCCTTCAAAAGGGGCCTCGATATTTTCTTAGAAAGGCACGATATACAGGGATATAAATAGAATAATATTAATATTTTAGAGCTTCTTGATCCGAGGAGAAATCCGATTGCCTCTTGGAGTCAAGAAGGAATTTTTTCCCCTGATGGCAGAATTCGAAGTAGCTTAATTAGAAAAGAATAGAAAGGTTAGGTAGAAGGGTTGAACTTGATGGACTTAGGTCTTTTTTCAACCTTATGAACTATGTAACTATGTAACTATGTAATTAGGTAGAGAGGGACCAAGCTTACAACCTAGAGAGAATGGGGTGAGGAGAAACATAAGACATGGAGAAAGAGAAGAGGTAGTGTGGGGTTTGTATTAATCGCGGATACGTTCGAGCTGCAAAGATTGTATGGCTGGTTATTATGTGGAAGTGAGTTGCAGAGGTTTGGGAAAGGGTTATAAGTGAGGAGGAAATCCATAGCCCATGGGAAGAACCTAAAGATTGAGTAAGGGAGTATTATGAGGGTCACTCAGATGTTTTCATGGAAAACAAGGACATTTCTGGCTGTAACATAATTACAAGAGGGGTTTTCTAACCATTAATTAGCCTTTTAAACGTAAACTTGGATCAGCAAACACAACGTGCCATTGGAACACAGGAGTGATGGGAGTGATAAAGGGCCTCTGTACTCCTATGAAGAGATTCCATTAAAAATCAGCCATTTCCAGCTGCAATAGTCATTTACAACATTAACCCCGTCTCCGCTGGATTGATAAAGGGCCATTGTTCCAACAGGAGTGATGGGAGTGATAAAGGGCCATTAGAAGACAGGAGTGATGGGAGTGATAAATGGCCATTGGAACACAGGAGTGATAGGCGTGATAAAAGGCCATTGGAACACAGGAGTGATGGGAGTGATAAAGAGCCATTGGAACCCAGGAGTGATGGGAGTGATAAAGGGCCATTGGAACCCAGGCGTGATGGGAGTGATAAAGGGCCATTGGAACACAGGAGTGATGGGAGTAATAAAGAGCCATTGGAACACAGGAGTGATGGGAGTGATAAAGGGCCATTGGAACACAGGAGTGATGGGAGTGATAAAGGGCCTCTGTACTCCTATGAAGAGAGTCCATTAAAAATCAGCCGTTTCCAGCTGCAATAGTCATTTACAACATTAACCCCGTCTCCGCTGGATTTCTGATCCATTTCATGTTATTTTAATGGACAAAATCTGCTTTTCTTTCAAAAACAAGGAAATCTCTAAGTGACTCCAAACTTTTGAACGGTAGTGTGTATAGTTTTTTTTTTATATAATGGCTATTCATGCAATGATCAACGGGAAAAAAATGACATTTGGCTTTACGTAAAGGAGTCATTGATTTTGTTAAGGGCAGGTGGCCTTTAATAATGGTATTTTAGTGCTTATAAAGAAACAGCTGCTCCTTTCTTGGACAACCATCAACATTTTACAACCATTATGGAGTAATGTTCATTGGCCTGGAACATTCAATTTTATACCCAAAAGTCAAAGCAGATACAGTATTTGATTACATGTAATGGCCGTGTCAGTTTGGGTTATTTCACTGTGAAATAAATATTGTTTGAATAATGGGGGAAATGATCATTGTAGTAAACTCGGCGCTGGCGCAAGGTCATAGCGGTGCCATTAGAAGAGGTCATTTTATTCACGGTATTGTATGAATCACTCTGTACCCATTATGTATTATCTCGATGTAATTCATTTCTATAGGTGTTCATTAGCTGAACCTGAATAATGGAAAAACTGCTAATAATGAGTATAGTAAGAAGCAAATCTGGAGCCCTCTATTTCTGGGTTTACTGGGAGGTAGTCCTGCTGTCATCGGTGGGCGGTCCTGATGACAACAGTGGGCGGTCCTGATGACAACAGTGGGCGGTCCGCTGTCATTTTTTGGGGTAATGTGGGCGGGGGTTGGGGCATGCTGTAATGCCGCTCCTCTGACCCGGAGTTTCTCCCTGGGGACCCGGAGATGAAGATATGGTAATAAGCCAACATCCCAAAGTAGTACATGGAGTGTAGCGCCAGTAGATTCCGTAGCGCTTTTCAATCGTAAATCACAAACAAAAACAAACTGGTACAAAAAAGGAAGAGGGTCCTTCTCCCTGGGGCTTACAATCTAGTCGATGGTTGAGGGGAAAGTGACACAGTAGGAGTGGATGGCTTGGGTGGGAATGGTCGAGTCCCGATGATCTGTGGAGCTTGTTGGTTGTTCAGATGGCTTAAACAGTATGCTGGCTGAGAGTGTTGTTAGGAGAGGTTGTGCGCTTCTCAAAAGAGGTGGGTTTTCAGAGAGCTTTTTAAATTTGCGTACAAGGGAGAAAGTCTGATGGTACGGGGAAGGGAATTCCACAGAAGGGCTACAATACGGGGCGGGAGTGGGAAGAGGTAATGACGGTATTAGAGAGACGAAGGTATTGAGAGGAAGGTTGGAGGTGTATTTTGATACCTGTCATAGAAAAAGATGTGATGGAGCTCAAGGTTCTGTGACCTCAGAGATCTCTTTTTTCAGAAGGAATATTTCCTTCGGAATAGGGATCTCTGGGGTCCATTATATCTTTTTATATGTATCAGCTTCAACCAAAAAGTAAATTTCTATGAGGCTAATCCGTCAATAACCAAGTTTTCTTTTTTACAGGGAAGGGAAAAATATCACGACCTCTTCTAACTTTTTGATCCCACTGGACAATTTTTTTCAAAAAAAATATTCAATATACCTTCCTATTACAGGGTAGTGCAAAAATACTACCAAGGTATGTAAATTTTATTAATTGTGTTCATTGGTTAAAATAGAGCAATACGGTTGTCATGGCTCGCTGGTGATTGTGCAACTTAAACCTTATTTTTTAAAATGTTTGCCCCATCTTTCCCCCTAAATTTGTGACCTCATCCTATTAAATACTCAAAATGATAAGCGAAGTGCATATATAATTTATGTAAATATATCTAAAATGCGATATGCATTGAGATGCAAAGCGCGGAATGCAGTGATTGTTAAAATGTATCAGTTTAACCGTTTTTCTCCTTTATTTTTTTTTAACCATTCAGTACAAGATGGGTGTTTAGAGTCCATTACTCTACCACTTCAAAAAGTTAAATAGTAATTTGATTCCATTTCTTTGGAAATCCATAAAAAAAAATGTGATCCTTGATGTCAAGACTCGGGTGATCAGGTAGGGTAGGAGCCCATGCGCAGGGGATACTTGGGGTTCAGTATGTAACCCACGGTGCATGATTATGCAAACAAAGACACCACAAGCAGAAATCCAGGTAGTGCAGTGTATTTTATGTATATAACAGGACCAGCAAATAAGGGTAATACAGTCTAAGCACGAAACCGGACGTATGGCAAAATAAATACCGGTAATAAGTCTTTTGGCAGGGAGCCCGCTTGGAAGGGTACGAAAGGCACACAGCCCGCTTGGAAGGCCACGACAGACAGAGAGCCCACTTGGAAGGGCACAAAGCAGGGAATCCACTTGGAAGGACACAAAGCAGGGAACCAGGAACGGTACAGGTGCAGAGCCACAGCAGGAAGGTCCATAGACTTCAATACAAAGGCCCTGACTGAAGGGCAGGGCAGGTTCATAAAGGCAGGGTACTCCAGGTAACAAGGCCCAGCTGCATGTATTGACTAGGGTTCAACCCAGGTAACAAGGCACACCTGATCCCAGTAATTGAGTTCTGAGTGCTCCAGAGGGTGGAGGGTGGCCAGTAGTGGTAGCAGATTTCTATACCACAGGTATGAAAAAGCCATGGTTCAGGCAGTGAAAAAGTGGTTCCTGACACTTGAGTGAACTCGTAAGAATACTTCTTCTAGACGTGTGAACTGAACCATTTGTCTGCGATTTTCCAAATGATTGTGGATTTTTGTCCCAGCTGGTGGAAGGCTAATGCCATCTATCAGCTGGTCCCCATAATGACTGACAACAGAGCAAGTAAATGAGCTAATGTGAGTTTTTCTTTCCTACTTGCAGTTATAAGAATACTGATCTACATACCTGGGAACATCGAGGCTCCAACTACCCGGAGCCCTTCCTGTTTGGGATGCAGGTGGCCAGGTCTATTGACATCAGTGGGATGTCTTGTAGATGCCTGGGGTTGGTTCGCTTACATCAGTGGGCGGTCCCACTGATGTTAGTGGGCGGTAATGCTGATATCTGTGGGCGGGGCTAGTAGGGGGGGAGTGGGGAAAGCCTCAACACCCCTCCCACCACCTGAAGATTGTCTATGGTGACCTGGAGACCTGGAGAATGGACACTTTACCTGGAGTCTCCGGTTAAAACCCGGAAAGTTCCAAGGTATACTCATGTAGAGTCTATGAAATGATGCATAATTGCTCCACATACACATGTCAGACACAGTGGCTTGTGACATAAACAAAATTAGCTGTGTTTTCAAATACTTTTGTCGTAGATGCAATCCGGCCACCTAGAATATGGTGGTTATATCGTAGGGGTTTTATAGGTGTAAAAAAGACATAGAAACAGGACTTGACAGCAAATAAGAACCTTCCAGCTCATCTAGTCTGCCTGTGTTTGTAAAAACCAAGATCTTGTTAGAACAGCCAAATGCCCAGTGAGCTAATAGAAGACTTTGAGGCTTGAGTTTGCCAATGCCTCTACCTAGCTCAGGAGTCTAGTATGTAGACAAGTGTTACAGCGAGACACATTTATGTGGTACATACAAAATACAGACTGTGATAGTTGGGGGGGTAAACTCCAGCTTGTATTAAAAATCAACAAATAATACAAAAGCAGCAGTTATATATCTGGGAACATCCAAGCTCCGGCTACCTGGAGCCCTCCGTTCTCGGGATGCGGATAGTCGGTTGATATGGGTGGACGGTCCTGCTCACGTCGCAGGAAACCTTATAGTTGGGTCGCAGGACACCGTGAGACTTTAAACGGACCTCTCAGCTATCATATGTATCAAAGTGCATATGATGGCAGGATTGTCCTTTTAGTTAGTTTGGAGACACCTAACTTTGGGGTTGCTGCAGTTCTTTCTTTAGCGCCGTAAACCGTTTTTTTTAGTAATAATGTTATAAACTCATTTTAAAATTCATGCAGTGAGTAATTGTTTTAATAAAGGCTGGTACTTTGCATAAATGTCAGGTTCAGCTTTCGTGACTATGTTTATCTTCTGGTGTATTCCCGTAGAAAATGTAAAAAAAAAATAAAAAATTGGATATTTACAACTTCCTTAAGAATTGTATTAATAATTGTACCTTTGGCGGTATCAGTATCAGAATATATGACAATTAAATAATAAATACGCCACATGTATTCAACTAACTTAAATTTTCATTGAGATTCAGATGAAAGAACGTTTTGCCTCGTGGCATCTCCCATACATATCAAATGCAAACATCATTTATTACGAATTTGACCTTCTTTTGGTGGAAGTCATCCTTTGATAAATTCATCATTTATTCCATCAAAGCACTGAATGGCTTTATAAAAGGAAATAAGGAAAAATGAATCGTGCGAGAAAGATGCACAAATCCGCTCTGATTCCGAAAACGGAATTTCACAGTAACCCAGAATCAATCAGTTGCTTTTTATTCTTCAAACCAAGCTGTGTATTAGTTTCCCCCTAAGTATGAAGAATTGATTTTGAAGATTTCCTCACTAGACAATTGGAATTCTGGAAATATGGAAGTTTATAAGAAATAATATATGCGTAAAATAAGTACGTTATTTTAAAACTAATTCGGAAGTTTAAGTATTCTTAAAAAAAACCAAAGTGTGAAACTATTCTGTGCTTTTCCCTGCAAATAATATAATATTTTAATTGTCTTATGAGCATATTAGCTTAGTGAAAAAAGGAATAGTCATTGATAATCCAAAACAATTTTAAGGAAACCCCTATTTTCATAAAACAACCTGATTATATTTGTATTGTCTCCTGTGACGAGAGTCCACTTACCCCAAAGCCTCCCTAAAATGTTTATTCTTGCAGCATTTGATAAGCTTAATGTCAGTAGCCCCTAACAGCACCTGAAATTCAAAAATAGCATTAATTACAGCAACGTGTTACCAAGGGGCTCACTGTATACCCATACCTGGGAACTTTCCAAAGGACCTGGCCCTGAGACTCTTTAAATATTAACCCTTTAATAGCCCATTGTAAGCTTTCTATGCTGTTACTCCCCAAACGGCACTATACCGAACCTCATGGAAACCAAGCAAGGATATCTACCATTTCATACTGGTAACAAAACACTAATTAGATATTATCAAGTCAATACAGCATGCGAATGAGCTACCGGAGAATCTGCCACTTGACCCGGAGACCCTGAGAATCTGCCACTTCACCCGAAGACCCTGAGAATCTGCCACTTCACCCGGAGACCCTCAGAATCTGCCACTTCACCCGGAGACCCTGAGAATCTGCCACTTCACCCGGAGACCCTCAGAATCTGCCACTTCACCCGGAGACCCTGAGAATCTGCCACTTCACCCGGAGACCCTCAGAATCTGCCACTTCACCCGGAGACCCTGAGAATCTGCCACTTCACCCGGAGACCCTCAGAATCTGCCACTTCACCCGGAGACCCTCAGAATCTGCCACTTCACCCGGAGACCTTGAGAATCTGCCACTTCCCCTGGAGACCCTCATAATCTGCCACTTCCTCCCGGAGACCCTGAGATTGGGGAAAAACCCTCTGAGACTCAGCGTCATAAAATGTAGACTCGAGTTAGAGTTTTTTTTGGATCTCTTTACATTATATTTCATTTCCGCAAAAAAAAAAAAATTGTCAAAACTTAATCGAATGGACCTTAAGGAATATTTAGCTATAATCTGAAAATGTCTTTTACTTGGCATTTAAAATCTTGGAAATGATGAAGATCCTCTCATCTTTAGTTACTAGCCCAGGATGCTGTAAAGTAGATGGAAGTGCATTTGCAGTAGAGACCCTTGTTACAGCTTTAACAACACCTTGTGACCCTCTGAACCCGAGAACAGAAAAAGATATATCATATATATTAAACAAACACATTTTTTTTAAAAGAGGAGGGGAATTTTTTCTCATTCTTTTTATTTAGAATGATTGTCTAATTGATCTACAACTTAAAACAAGTACAACATCAGTGTGTATTGAAAATGTAACACACTCGAGAAAATAACATGTTTAATAATGTATAACATGTATAATAAACTTAACTGTATTCTTGCATATTGATGTCAATCTAATATAAGAATTTGAAAATCTTAATAGAAAGAAATGTATTTTAAAAAATAAAAAAAATCCTCAAAATATTACTTTTCTGTGAAAACTGCTGTTTGGAAAGAACAAAAAATTCCCTGTTATGCATCACAATTTAAAAGCACAACCGGGATTATTTTAGGATCATAAACAAAGGTTCTAAAAATAATTCAGAAAGCAAAATAAAATATAGCCAAGTGAACAATTTGTGTTAAATATTGTATTCGCCTCTGGTTAGTCACCTGTAAACTAAGAAGGTCAGCCTCTAATGGAAAGGAGAAGACATGGTAGAGTACTTACCCAATATTGGAAACTATATTAAAGTTCAAAGAGAATGTAAAACACTTAGGGATTGTAAGGGAGATGATTAAGAGCAGACATGATATTATCCAAGTATAAAAATAAAGGCCATAGAAAAAGTTAATATGAAATCATGTGATGGGACAAAGCTATGGATGAGAATTATTTATTGGCCAGGAAAACATTAAAGTGGAAGTCCCATCAAAAAAAGAAATATTTCTCTATGAGTATAAAATACTTTGCTGTAAACAGTAACTTTAATGGTCTGGCTAGTGAAGTCCTTGGGATAGGAGCCCAGAATGCAGGGGTAGTACACAGTCTAGGGGGTCGAAAAGGCAGGCAGCAGCAAAGGGCAAAGGGTTAACTGCTTGTAAGAGCTGGGTGAACTATGGCAGGCTCAGGTCCATTGACTGGCTCGGTTTGATTTCTTAGAAGGAGAGGACCATTTGCTTCCCCCTTGTCACTGTGTCTACGCCAGGAACAATTGAGCTTAGGACCTATGTCTCTAGAGGTTGAGTTAGCTCTGCTCATGAAACGAGCTTGCCTAGCTGGGTGAGGGTCTAATCCCCAGCTCCATGTGGTTTATCTTTCTGAAAAATTCTATATTATACGTTCATTTTCTTCATTCTTCTGGCTAAGTATAGTAGGATCTTTGGTGTGCTTTAACTTTGAATCCAAAGCATTAACTTCAACCAATGAAAGGCGATGATGTAATCTTCATTCTAATTGCTTGTTGTCAAATTCTCGCACATTCCCTCGGTTCTATAATCCCTCAATCATTCCTGCAATAAGGTCAAGAGGTAGCTTAGCTTCAAAATCTTAGCACATTATGCACAGAATAAGGTAGCATCTTTAGATTGGAATAAAGATGAACTCTTAATTCTAAGGAAATTGTCATGTTTTGTGAGTTTAGAAGAATTAAAATAATGCAACCAATTCTTTGCAGAATATTCTCGTTCTCAACTTAATATGATTACCTCTGAAGAAGAAACGACAGGGGAATTCGAGACAAATATAGTCATTTGACTCATAACATAAATTTGTGTAACATTCTGGGGGGAAAAATGTCTTTAAATGGAAATGAGAGTGTTGTTATCAAACGTCTCAGCCTTCAGAATATAAGAAAACTTTCTTAAAACAAAGTTGCATTGACAACTGCTCCTTCTCCGCAGCTCAGTTTCTTCCTTTCCGCTTTTCCCCATCTTTTTCTCCATTTCTTTACTCCACTGACCTGTCAGCATTATTCTTTTCTCTTTTTTGAGTACTTACCAAACGCCTGTGCGTAGATCATGGGACCAATCTTTCCCTTATTTCTCCATTCTGCGGAGAGGTTGTACCCAGTTGTGGAAGTACTTGGAGAAGGAGACAGCTCAGCGGAACAGGAATCAGAAAAAAGGGAGACAGAGACACAGACGTGATTGTTGGAGAAGGTAGAGCGAGAGTGAGTAAGAGTGAGCGAATGAGAATAAAAACCAAAACATTTCTATTGAGAATTCAGAGATTTGTCCTTTATTACCTTTTTTTGACGGGGGGGCCCACACAGTTTTCAGAATTTGTACGAATTAAGTTCAAGTAGTTAAATTTATCTGACTCAGAATGCATAAGTTTGGTAATTTTACAAACTGTTGTTCTACAATAAAAGAGCAAAGAGGTTAATGTTTTCCATTTAAAGACAAGGGATCCAGTATGTCACCCTTTGAACAAAAAATAGCTAAAAAATTTGGCAAATCTACGTAATGCAAAAAAAAATAATAAAAAAATACATAAATTAATCATTATTTACAAGCAATATTTATGGGGTTTTTTCCCACTGCTTTAAGTTATTTTTATTATTTGTTTACTAAAAAAATCGCCTCTATACACCTAGATTAAGATGAAACTATGAAAATGGAGCCTAAAAAAAAGTACTGCTTTCATGTTTCCTTTGACCTTGGACAGCATCCCATCCCCTCGGGTCTAAAGTTGTACAGAATGATAAAATTTCTTTCTAGACCAAATCTCTTGGGTCTTTGCTGATAACACAGTAATTATCTGATCTGGAAAATATTGCTTTTCCTTAAATATGAGCTATTTTATTGTGTTAGTTTAATTACATTGTGTCATGTCACGTTACAGTGTAAAATGACACAGAGTAACACAAAGTGACACATTATAAAGATGATGAATTGCTTCTAGAACCTGCTTTGTAGGGATACAAGATTTTGAACAATTTTTTTTTTTTAAAAGCTACAAAAATATCTTTGCCATACTTACACAGGATTAATGAACAGAAAATTAATAATGGACAAGATGTCATACAGTATAAGCATTTAAAAAATAATAGCCCTTTAAAAAATAGGACATGCAGTACTGAGAAAAAAAAAATTTAACTAAATATATATATATATATAATTTCTAAGTTCTACTTATAAATCAGTATCAACAATTTTTATTATGTTTTTCTTTTATAATTCAATGTGACAGGTGTCTTTATGAGGATACATGGAAAGGTATCTGGATGCAAAACTAAGCATAATCACAAAAAATAGATCATCTTATTGGGGACATTATTTATATAGAATAAAAAATAATATATATATATATAAATATAAAAAACCCTTTTTTATCTTGTAGAATGAAAATGATTAATGAGAATTCATATTGGGGTTAAAACATAGTAACCAGATATTTTCTAAAATATCTACCTTAGAATAACTTTTAGAAATAAAATATATGTGCAAATTTTAAATTCACTTGTTATCCAAGATTTAATTAGGATAGCAACATAATTTAGACTTACATATACAGGCATATACAAGCTTCCCTGCTGTGGCCACCAAGGCCGGCCCAAGACATAATACATAATGCCGCCTGGGGCGAAGTTTAAAATGCCGCTTAAAAAAACGGTGCTTGGGGCGGCAGAGTGCCGCCTCTTCAAAAGTGCCGCCTGGGGCAATTGCCCCACTCTGCTCCATGGTAGGGCCTGCCCTGGTGGCCACCCAACTGACTTAAATAAATACAACCGTATGATTACAGGAACACTGCAACTACCCATGTCTCCACTAGGAGGCCAAGTGGTTTGTTTGCTGGTATGTCTTCTCTTGCCCCTGATCGGCCTGGCCTTGCTCCATCCTACCTGTGACCAAGTAAGCAATTAAGGACATGTCAGATACATGTATTTAAACCCCAGTAGCAGACCAAACAGGCACTTAGTTTTCCTGTGCTGCTACTCGATTATCTGTGATCCTGTCCTCAGTTCCTAAAACCTGGTTTCACCTGTACTTTCTGGCTGTTAGAGTATGTCTCTGGATTGTTTATGGGAACTTTATTGATATCTGTCTCTGATCCAGCTCTTGGCATTGTTTGCGTTCTGGAATTATCCCTTATCTGCTCCTGGATTTTGATTGGACTGTTATCTGGTTTGGACCCAGCTTGTCCTTGACCTCTGAATTGTGCCTGCCCTGATCTCCCTGCATCTAAGTTCTTCAGGTTCTATTGAAGAGTAACAGCAGATTTTCGCTGTTAGCAGTGTTTGATATGAGTATTAATACACAGCAGCTGAAGTACTAGAGGCAGCTTTCCCACTTCACAAGATTTGCTCAGACCCTGTAACACAAAGGTACTACTCCTAAGAGTCATTAATCAGTGGTCACATTTCAGCATTTTATTATGGCAAAAATGTTAAAACTTAAATATATAGGGTATTTTTTAAGTTTGCAAGTGGCAGGTCTAGGGCAGGGACATTGATCAGTAAGACCAATCAATAATCAGTGACCTAAAGTGTCACCAATAAGGGATCAGGTTGTAATAATTATGTATTAAAAAATAAATGTTTGGTTTTAATTCATAATTTGTGTGTGTATGGGTATTTTTTATTTTCCTTGGATGACCCCTTCTATATGTGACAGCTGTCACTTATGGGAGGGGGACATCAAGTGGCTGTCATAATGATTAGATCCCTCCTATTGGTCAAAAGTGATATGATCATCAGCAGCCCACTCTGGATTGGCTCTGCAGCAGTTTGAATTGCTGCACAGTGTAACTGACTGCAATTGACCTGGAAGCACCTTTGTCTTCCAGGTCATTGCTGCTGAAGAGGATTATTTTTTTAACTCCATCCATAGGAGCACAGCACTGACTTTGATTTGGTCCCCACAAGCATAGACTTAAACATTAACCCCTGGTACATCTTCCTCCACAAAGGGGTTAAGCGGCCTTTTCCGTTTCTATGGCAACAACAATCAGTGCCTGTTTTTGTGTCACCCGACAATAAAATATTGCAAGCAAAAATTATGACATAATTACATGATTAAAAAATGATTTCTTGGATGGGTTTGCAGTACTAAAAATAATGAGGTTGATTTAGTGACCTGAATTAAGTGAAATTTGCGGTAATGGTCATAAAAACAACACACCTGGCAATTCAGTGACCTGACTATGCCACAAACATCGATCGCACATTTAATGGTACAAACGTACAGAAAAAAGCAATTCAATGAGGTGCAGTTATTACTACAACTAAAATAGACACTTTTTCCATCCCCGTACGTTTCAGAGCATAAAGTATTTAGTCTAACCTCCACCAAACCTTACAAGGAATGATAAAACATTTGTCATATGCGCAGTCAACCAACAAGAAAATGCAGCAAGGACATCTAACCCTCTCAATGCTGACACTGTTTCACGTTCTGTGAATAATATACTTCAATGAACATTAATCGAAAGAGACACGTTTCTAATCTGAGTTGGCTGAGTTCCAAGACTTATTCTGGGAACTCAGCCAACTCACTAATTGACCCACCCTCAGTTAATATTAAACAGAATACATCATTCCTTTGATCTCATGCAATCGTGGTAGCACATTTAGCACATTTAGTCAGGAGCCTCGAATCAAGGTCAATATTTCTAATGTTCTGTCTAATTAATATTATAAAAGTGTTAAATCCAGCAAAATAAATACACTATTTAGTTGTTTGAATTAATTGAATTCTTTAAAAAACAACTAACAATTCTAATTTCACTAAAATAAACTGGGTTTTTTTGTAAGTAAAGAATAGTTTACTTGCTAAAGCATATTGTTGCACGAAAGTTTTCTTTTAATAATGAAAAATCCAATATTTTTATAAGACATTTTTATTTTACTGCATTATTCATATTCCTCCTGTAATTTTGTGGTAACATTGCTTTTTCTTTAATTTTATGTAACATCCATTGCCAGCAGGAACAAACATTTACTGATATTGCTTTGCCCAAGAAATCCAGATAGTCTTTATTAATAAAACCAGAGTACATTGTGTATGGAATTCTAGAAATGTTCTTTCAACCGATTATCACTGGCAATATTAATTTTCCTGCTGCCTTTATTATTTTTGTGCTATTTGATTGAAATATTGCTATGTAACGAAAAAATGCTCTGTTAATTTAGATTTAAGGGTAGATCTAAGGTACTATGGTGTAATTTAATGACAGTATGAAACGTGAGTAGGAGGTGATCATCTCATGGGATTATGACTGAAGACAGGTGTCATATAGACACAATATTGTTTCACTATGTTCTTAAATATTTTTACTTTAACATTTCCCAACATTTTTTTTCCGCAAAGTGTTTTTTTTTTTTTGCTGTCATATGTTTGGAGAAGTAGAACAGGCCTCTATTTAACCAGGAATTTGAGGAAAGAGGGCACCATGCTTCAATACGGATCAACCCCCATTGACCTTTACCTGCAAGATGGCCTCAGCCCTTCCTGCATGAGAAGGTACTTGGGGTTGTCCATATCTTGGCAGCGATGTATTTCCTAAGCAAAGGCAGCATCACCAGCCATCCCCCTCTGCACCGCCATCCTTCATGCTGAGTTTTTTTGCTGCCTTTTTTGGACAAGCACCGCTGGGCGGAAATGGACTATGGTGGCTTTGCCGACATGGCACAGTCCTCCATAGTGTTAGTCGGTCAGTTGAGGGGAGCGGTGATCTCCTTTTTAACAGACCCATTGCATAGTGGTGCCACAGGGAGCCTGATCGCCCAAGACGGACTTCCTATTATGCGGGAGAGAGGCTACCACCACCCCTGGACCTGCTGCCCTTGGCTTAGGCCAGAATACGCCATTGTACCTGGGAACTTCTCAGGATTGGCTGTCCAGAGCCTTCTTTGCACTGGGAGTGTGTGGCTTTGGTAAGGCGCGTGGCTAACCAAAGGTAGGAGCTGAGCTGGTGCCAGTTAGATTTTAAAGGGGCAGAAAATGGACAGATGGCGTGGACAGGAAAATAGTGAGCAGACTATATGGGCCAAAGGCACTCATGTATGTGAATAAATAAATAAAAAACTTTCACGATGCTTAAAAAATATATTTTTTCTATATTGTTTAACCTCAACTGCCTGGACTTTACTACTTTGGATATAAAAACACCAATAAATATGATTAAAAATAAGCAGTTATGTTATCATAAATACTAGAATGTGGCTCAAATACAAGTTCGGTGCTTTAGTATCAGAGTTGACTCTGCTCTCTCCTTCATCCCTCACATTCCGTCTCTCACCAAATCCTGCTGCCTTCACCTGAAAAACATCTCCTGAATCCGCCCTTTCCTCAAAACAAGAAACAACCAAAATACTGATCCACTCTCATTGTGATATCGCGCCTGGGTTATTGCAACTCCCTACTAACTGGCCTGCCCCTCTTCCGCCTTTCACTGTTCCTTTCACTTATCATCATAATCAAGCCATGCAAACTATCAACAACTTCAACAGATCATCCGGAACTGATCAGGTCATCCCTGTCCAAGCAGTTCCTCTTCTACTGTTTCACTTCCCCCTCAACCACCGACTAGATTGTAAGCTCCCAGGAGCAGGACCCCCTTCTCATTTTGTACCATTTTTTTATTGTGTGACTTTAAATTATCCCACTGATTGTAACATGCTACAGAATCTGCTGGCACTATATAAATAAATGTAATGTCATGTGATTAGATGGCAAAACTAGTATGCCTAAAGTCAGTCCCAACCATGGGAAGGATTACTTAAGAAGGAAGACTAATCATGCAGGTCCTGAGAACAGGAAGTTATGATGGCGGCTCCTTTGCTTTCATCACATGGATTTAGTTTTGTGTACTGAACTGTGAAATGAAAGACTAGAAAAAGATCTCCTTTAAAGTATTAGTTCTTAAAGTTGTATAGGTATAGGAAATCATCTTCAGAACCCTACCACGCATTTGTAACGGAGGCTACGGCTAAATTGAAGGGACCTCTCAGCTGTTAAAGTACATAGGATGGCTGGAGTGTCCCTTTAATATCTGCTCCAGCAGATTACTGCAATTCCATTTTCTAATTATTCCTCCCAACATCCTCAGGGCAGGAAGTTTGATTGGATAAAGCGAATTCTCTTACCCCCCCCCAACCACACAAAAGTAAAAAAAAAACAAAAAAATAAAACTCTTCATAGTGGCTAAAAGCCATTAAGACGCATGTTTTGCTTTAAGAAAATATTTCTAGACTGTTATTATTATCAAGGTTAAGGTGGTTATCTCTCGTTCATACGATACGTTATTAGCATTGACTAATTGATCACATTGAAGATACCGTTGTGTTCCTGTCAAGGGGTTGTTGCCAGGGAAGGCTGTCGGACGGCAAGGCTGCTAATTGTCCCTGTTTAGTATGGGACGCACGTTAATTCTTTCAAGTATTAAAAGCAAAGTGAAAGATTAAAAGCAGACTATTTTCCTGAAAATACTGAAGCGTTATATATTTATGACACACGACTCATGATGAAAGTACATTTAAAATAGATGGCTGTAATTTTTTTTTGGTCTTTATTTCTTTTCTTTCTTCACCAAGGCTCGGTTTTAAAACATAATTAACCCTTTTGCCCTTAGAGTAAGAGGAAACCAAAGATCTTTGATTACCTGACGTTACTTTGAAGAGCTCTGTAACAATTAACCTAGACTTTTATAAGAGACTGGTAAAGAGAATGTCTTTTTAATGGCAGCGAGTTACAACGAACTTCAAAAGGTCACTATGCCAAGCGGATATTTTTAGGTGCGCCGTGGCAAAAAAGAAAAAGAACAAAAAAAGAATAAATTTACAATAAATCTGTTAAAAGGGGCATGTATAAAACCCTTACTGTATTTGAACAGTCTTTTGTTTTTAAGAAGACGTTCTGATAAAAAATGAATAAAAAAATTGATGGATTTTAATGAGGGTTTGAAGGGGTGAGTCATTTTAGTTATTAGCTGACATCATATTTTAATTAGGTGAAATTTTATGCAGGGGAAAAAAGTTATGCTACGATCAAAGACTCTTTCTGCAGACTATTTTCACAATTTGTAACAATCTCTAATATATAGCTGTTAAAATATAATATGGTATTTTGTTATATAGCATGTTATTCCTATACATAATCAGTGATGTATTCTAGCCTAGGGCAGGGCAAAGGGCAGGCACTGATAGACAGACTGAATCTCCCCCATATTAAAAAAAAGAACAAGAGTTGGGTAAGGAAGGACATTCAGGGCAGGGGCTTAGAAATAAGCAACAAGAATTGACCAGCCTAGAGTAAGGAACGAGATAGAGTAGCAGCATCAGTCGAAAGGCCTGACCTGGGCAGACACTGGCGTATACACACATGAAGCCCCTTAGTGCAGGACTGGATTTGCCCAACATTAAAAAAAAATTAAAATAATTGATCACCGCAGAGTAATTACTGCCAGTTTGCCCCTGAAGCACAGCTGTGCTGTTGTGTGTTGATTGATATGAGAATTGGCGAGATGCCTTAACACCCTACCCAGGCTCATTTGCCCATCCCCTACACTCTCAAACTAATCCCACTTTTTACTAAGGTGCCGAACACCAGATGAGGCAGTTGTTGCTGCAGTGAGCAACCCATGTAACAGAGAAATTACTAGAACATATGTCGCTTGAATCCGCCTCTGGCTTATAACCGAAATCCAGATCATCGTCCTCAACATCGTCCATGACCATATCCTTTTCCATTTGTGCTCAAAGTGGAGTGAGACCCATTTCTGCTGCAAGGATTGACCTTCCCTGTTCTTTTTTTCCACTGGCCCAAACATAGATCTTCTCCTGTCATCTGACAGTGAGTGCCCATCTTTACTCTGAGGAGTTAGAAACATTCCAGTGATAGCAGTGCTTGTGGTAGTGGTGCCACCAGTGACAAGTTGTGGTGGCACCGTAAGTTGTTGCTTCGCCATAGAATAGCTTGCGAGCAATCTTCACCTTTGATCCCACCAAGGCACCAGAACATGACCCCTCTATGAGTCCTTGGTAGAAACTAAAATTGTGCCATATATTGGTAGGTTGGGTGGAGCATATTTTATCAATACCAATAGGATGTTCACTAATACTGCTGCCCTATGCGGCTGGTTGTATTTTTGTAAAAGGCTTCAGCCTACTTGGGACTGGTATACCAGGGGTTATCTGGGTACTTTTTCATGCATGCCTGTCTCCACCCACCCCACAAAAACTGGAATCATTCCATCTCACAGACAGGGGCAGGCAAGGGGCAAAGAAGGCACAGACAAGTTGTTTGAGGGCAATGACGGCACAGAGCAGCTGTGAAGTTGGGGGCAATTTTCACACCAGAGCCTTGTGGTTTCTAGTTACGCCCCATCTCACAGGCATTTCCAAACTGATTGTAGTAGCCGGTATTGTGAAAAGTCCCCTGGCTCAGCCTTAATTGCCACCTGTATTTTGTGATTAATTATTTGTGTTGTCCAAAAATTAAAAAGTTATGCTGGTACTTTGAACGTACAACTTTGACCCAATTCAGCAACAGTATTTCAAGAACTAAAACATACCGCGTGCATGCACAGCCCTATGCCCTGTATAATTGGTCACCAATATTAATGGTTTATTGTTTTGTGTTGTGCTGGTTGTCTTAGTGTATTACTAAGACACAACATAATGGGAAAATATTTAAAGAATTGTCTCTTTTTTCCTTGAAAAACAGCCCGAAAAGCCTTCTACTGCAGTCTCAGTAAATCAATAAAATGAACTATAGTTGTACAGCTTCTCTTATTCACCCCATCCCGGTAAATTTACTGACATTTGTAGTACGGCCGTGTACGGTCTCTCCGCTCCTCCCGTGATCTCGGTCTGTCTTCTCTTCTGATTTCTAGCTCTCACGCGCGCGCTTACAAGAATTATCAAGGGCTGCCCCTATCCTCTGGAATGGCCCCCCCTGCCTAACTGTCTTTCCCCGGCCTTTGGGCCTTCGAAAAATCCCTCAACACCCACTACTTTAAGAAGGCCTAAAAACGTAAGCCATAACACCCTTCACCCTTTAGTTCTCCTTTCCTAGTCCCTCTCCTGCGATAATTATACTACTGCTCCATCCTTCACAACGGCACTTTTACCTCTTTTGTAAAAACCCCCAACTCCCTATAGATTGTAAGCTCCTTTGAACAGGGCCCTCCTCACCTGTTGTTTCTGGATGTTATATACTCATTGTGCAGCGCTACAGAATCTGCAGCGCTATATAAAACAATAAAAAAGTTTTGGCTACCTCTACCTATTAACCATTTATATGTATTCTCCTACACACAGTCCCTTCTCACTTCACCTCATAAAAGAGCGCCAAAAGGCTTGTAATGGCGCCAAATGCGGCAAACAAATTAACGTATCTTAATAAAATTTCAGAGATTTTGCCATTCCCTATTGTTTGTTTCCTCATTATCGGAGATTCTTACAAATGCACGAAATTGGCTATTTTTGTTAAAAATAAATTTTGTACGAATCTGAAGGCACAATCCTAGATAATAACAATATTTGGATACAGCGTAATTTCTTTACATTATTTCCGACATTCTTCCTATAGGGCGGTTTATTCATATATCACAAATACGTATAATCGGCTGGGAGAGAAACTAATATCTTAGCCTGTTTTAAATATATATGTTTGAGAATAGCAGTGATAGATGCCCCATCTGAGCTAATCATCGTGATACGTTTGTGCTCTTTTTACAGACCTATCTTGCGCGGCCAAGTCTTTCAAATATAATTACACAATAAAGAATCAGATTTTGACTAGAAGTACGGTGGGCAGTTCTATAAAAGATTAAAACGGCTTTGATCCGGGCCAATACATTGTTGGCTCTTGAATTATCAAATAATAAAAGGATAAAAATCTTTCATTTTGTGAGCTACTCTATCTGATGTTGTAAGTAATATTTGCAGGTCATAAAAATGTGGAATTCACAAGTAGTTTTTCTTTACTGTCGGTATTTCGTTTTCTCTTCAAGAACTTGAATTAATGGGATCATTTTCAGTGCTTTTTTTCTGTGAAGGGCATATTCTTTTTTTTCTTTTACATTTCCTTATCATTTTAATAATATTTCAAATATCCATTGTTCATAATAATATTTACTGCTATAAAGAAGCTTGGTAAGGGTGATCTCCTTGAAGGGACACTCCAGCCCTTAAATTCCCCTTAATGAATATAATAATTATGAACTCCTTTAAATAAATATTTTTCCGTTGCTTATGGATTCATCAGAACCCCCCCCCCTATGCATTTGCATTTCCCTGCCGTCCAGGTTCTTGGGTTGCATGACATGCATTTCGTTGACATGTCCTCTCATTGAATCTTTGGGTTCTCGTTAGACCTCTTGCACTAACGCAGGCTAAGGCCATAGTAGACATAGGGGGGATTGTGCTTAATCCCTCCATATATTTGCAAGTGAGTTTGCACTGCATTAAAATGCATATATATGTGAGAATTTACCTCCATGGTCGCAGGGTTGTCCCGCGAAGTTCTCTCTGTCTGCTTATCCAACAGCAGGGACATCACCCATCATCTCCAGTTCTCCACCGCATCCCCAGCAGTGTGGTAGGCTTCGGTGAAGGCCTACCCGGGAAGCGCAACCACATAAATATGCAACATCGCATATGACGTCAGCTGTTCTTGTTTGACCCCTATGACCTCTGTTGGCCTCGTTTTCCAGAATTTCTGCCTTTGTTGGTGTAATATTGCTGTTTAGCTCCTAAATTATTTTGATGTTGTATTACTGACCTGGCTTGCTTTTTGACCTGTCTCCTACTCAACAATTTGGCACTATGTTCTGGTAATGGTTTTGACCCGGCTTGACCCTCAGCTACTGGAGTCTCTCTGATTTGGTGCGCCCCTTAGCTGATTCCAGCCTTCCGGCACTGTATTCCTATCTCAACTGGTCCTTGTATCTGGCCCTTCAAAGCTTTTCATTTAAATGGAGCGTGAGTACTGCTCTTTATCACTTGTCTTCTACTCGTTACGATTAAGGCTATGAAACTAGGAAACTCTTTTGGGGATCCCATCATTAAAAGAAAAGAAAATCTATGCTTATGTCATCATGGCGCCCTAGACTGTCAAATGCCGTGAATAAGGTGTAGTTCCTTATCACATCTGATAACAAATGTAGACTTTTGGAAAGCACGCAAGGATCATAGATTTCTTATTTACATAGTTTATATACTTTCTATATGAAAGTATGAAACTGACAAGGTTTAATGTAATGGTAGCTTTGCATACCATCGATAAACTAGTGCTACTCCTTAGATTACTTGGAGAGAAAGTCTTTTAACATGCTTGAAGAGCTATGAAATGAATTTCATTTCCTTCTCATTTGCTTTGCCTCTGAAAGGTTTCATGCAAGATATGTGACCAACTATTATTGTACTAATCCATCCATGACAGGGCTCAATTTTCTCTGAAAATTTACTTCTGAATAGGCTTGAGAAAGATTTGAAAGCTTGAAATTAAAGTACACCCAACAGAAAAGTCGCTGAGCTGTGTGGACAACTGTCTTTCAAAAAAAATATTTTCAACCAAATGTAAATTAGATTTGGAGATCTAAAAAAAAAAAGTATATGGGGACAGTTTAAGATTTTGATGGCTGTTTTATAAATAGAATTTCTGGATAAAACACACAAAAAACGTTTAATGTATATGATTATCGGGTCCAGACTGGTCTTATCGGGCAAATGTCTGGTGGGACACTGTCCAACCACACCCCATAGTCACACCTCCATGCAACATCTTCCAGCTTTCCATCATTCAAGATCAAGGATTCGACTGAAAACACTGAGTAGTGGCCTTATGGTTGAAACAAATATCTTTATTATTCGTGAAGAAAACTGTTGATAATAGAAAAGAACACTTTTTGACAGGTTTTAGACATTTCTGAATTTATAATTTGCTTGTTACATCTTCTATTGCTTTTGTAGTTATCATACCTGTGAATTGTCCGGGTTTCACCCTGAGTCTCCGGGTCAATTTCTCTTTTCTTCAGGCTAAAGAGTAGTATTTCACCATGTCCATTTCCCACCCACTTTCTGTCTACTCTAACCCACCAAGAGGCTACTTAGAGCTAGTTCTGCCAATATGCTCAGCTAGTCCTAACCCTCTAGTCTCGCACAAGGAGCAACGTTCTAGAATTGAGAAGGTCCCAGGTATTATAACTATTATCAAACATATCCATGTCTTCCCAAGTGATCCTGTTTAGTTTGGTCTGCTCCTCTTTGGACACAAATCTCTCCGATGCCCTCTTCTTTCCCTTTTTACTGGGAGCTAAGAAGTTTTGCTGGTTATGAGGGTATCACAGTGTACTAACACCCTAAAACTCTGAATAATGTCTGTAGAAACAACAGGTAATGCATTTGCAGATTAAAATGTATTAAATACATTATTGAATTACAAGTGAAATTCACCCTAATTGATAGTCTTGTAGTTAATGAACTGCCTTCCAAGTAGCTTATAAGCTTACTAGTTAAAAGCCAGAGTGTGAATAAAACAATGCATAACATCATTATTTGTTGTTATAACACAAGGCGAAATAAAATATTTTCCTGCGTAATTTCATTGACATTAATGCTATACTACACGGCTTCTTTGGTTCTTAACACGCATGTAAGTGTGTGCAATAATACGGTTGATCTGCTTAACACCTACATGTAAAGGTTCATTACTCATGCTTTCAGTTTGCATTAACACAAACCATACAGGCAGAGATACAATAGCTAGCAGAGGAGAGATGGTGCCGTAAAGAACAGGCTTTACTTGGGATATATAAGCTGTATAACTCAGATCTATACCATTGCATCAGGAAATATGTAAGAGAAATGCTAAGCTTAAAGCTTGCGAGCCGAGGTCTCTCAACCTAACGTATCGGTTTGTCTTAGTCTGTCAATTCTCGTCTTGTCAGATCCCTTGAATATATGTATTGTAAGAAGCGCGGCGTAAATTGTTGGCGCTATATAAATATAAAGCATAATAATAATAGTAATGTGTTTATTGAAATAATAGATTGTGCTGTTTGTCAGTGGACTTGTTTTGAGATATTTAGTTTGAAGGTTCATCTCATCGAAGTGTATCTTTGTGTCTCTATCTACTTCCTGTCCGTTACAGAGGTTTCCTCACCCAATCAACAACAATCAGCAACCTAACACAAGGGGGGAGATAGCTTGATAGGAAGAAAATAAACCTTTCCCCACTATATACCCTGTTTATTTTTGTCTGTGAACACAGTTATGGGGCCCTATTTGGTACAGAGTGCTGTATAATGAACGATTTTGTGGGTTCCTCACAGTCCAAGATTACTCTACACCCAGGTGTGTCACCACACACATACATACATAGCACCCAACTGCCATAGTTGTTGTCCATCCGATGGGCAGTTGCAACAATATATTTTTGCATATTACTTATAAAATTATTATGAGCAGATTTCATAGTGCTATTACAAAAAGCATTGAAGACTTACAGCTACCTTAAATATACAAAATAAATAATAGCATTAATACTTGTTAATATAACAATTATGATAAATAGCCCCGTTCCATATATTGAAATTTCTTCCAATTCCAGCATAAAGAAACTTGACATTAATTAATATGGGCGAACGTACAAAAGAACAGATGACATTAAAAGAGAAATATGATATTCATTTTAAAATAGATGTGTTTAAGTTTTGTAGAGTCATAAAAGTTAAGTGGGGTTTTTTTCATAGCGATTTGTATCAAAGGATAGTGGAACGTCCACATTATCAAAACCCAAGTTCTGTCTTCCATCTAATGTTAGTGCAGCTGTAAAGGTTTGGCCAGTGTTGGTTCGGTACTGGAACCACTTATCGATCAATAGATTGCACCCTATGATCAGAAACAACATGCCTATTAAGGCGATAGTGCCCATGACAGGGACAATTTGTGCAATTAGGAAGCAAGAAGTCTCACTAACGTCGCTGGCGGTCCCACTGACATCGGTCGGGGGGGAGTGGGGTATGTCAGAACGTCGTTCCCGGGGGCCCAGAGTTTTCTGGAGGCCACCCAGGGTACTCAAGCGTATATGTAAACTGTCCAATCAAATTGAAGTGGACGCTGCCATAGACAGGCACATTAGTTGATCCTGAGACGCATTTTTTCGGGGTTCAGAAAGAATGATCCAGCTCCTTTTGAGATATTTTGTTTTGCCGTCATCAGAACCAATTAAAAGGGAAATATTTTATGAAGGAGAACTTCCCAGCTCCTCGCGCCGAGAGTCTGATTTTACCTATTGTTGTGTTTTCTGTCTTTCCACTATATATCTACACTCGTTATCGTCGTAACTGGCAGAGTATTACAGGAAAATGGTTTCTTTTTTAACTTGGAAATGAAACATCTGCTGAAGCAATTTAATTTCTAGTAGAAAAGAACAGCCATGGATGCTTGAAAGAATAGAAATTGTTTGGAAATGGGCATGTGAATTCGACATCACATAACAAATTACTGTGGCTATAATGAAGTCATTGGCCCTCTAATGCAATACTAAATTGGAATGAAAGTTTGGGGGACATTACTGTTACTTTTTTGTTTTGTTGTTACAGACTAAAAAGAATGAGTAATAAATAACCGTACACTAGGAAAAATGTTTTGTAAATTCATTTTCTTTCTATAAATAATATTGCGATTGTACAGACAGCAACGTATTCTGGCCTAGGCTGACAAGGCCCAGGGAGCATCAGTTCCCCGCTGCAAAACCGGGGATGGGGGGTCTCCCTTTTGGGCAATTAGGACCCCTGGTGTGTCGCTGCTCAATGGGCCAGTTACAAGGGAGATCTTTGATCGCTCCAAACTGCCAATTTACACCATGGAGGCTGTTTGTGCCTTTAAGTCACAGAGCACCAGGATGTATGACATCATATCCCAGCCCTCCGTAGTGAAGACGATGCCCGCAGAGGGAGCAGAGCAGTTAGGGGAGCTGTCCACCCCTAGGGCAACACCCAAGCAAATATGTCACTGTGCACAGCACATAGGTTAGGTTAGGAGTTTCTTAACCAATTAAAGACAGTTGTCAGCTATGAACATACATATTTTTATATGGCACTGAAATTATTTGCTGTGTGATCCCTTGGAGCATTTACTGTAAAAATGTATATTTTTTTAAAATTTAATATTATTTTGCAAAAAAAATGCCCATGTTCGCTAATTGTAAAATAAAAATTAGTGATTTGTAACAACATGGGTCAATATTGATAAAATGAAAGAGAGGCTCTAAATCCTGATGTGCTTCCAAATTTGTCCAGAACTTACTCAATAGATAAAAAAAAAAAAAAAAAGCGTTTGCAAAATCACATTCGTCGTTTTAGTACAGGCTATAAAAATGTCTCTAAGAGAACACTAAAGTTTGTACACTTTATATTACAAACCAAGAACATGATTTAAGCAGGCAAGAAAGTCGATATGGAACAAGAAAGAGCAAGTTTTTACTCCGGTAAAGAAACATAAGGAACTTTACCTTCATTTTATAGACAGGGGGGGAAAAAATGTGTTTTAAGTATTATATGAATATTTGTAAATGTAGAAAGCTGAAAAATTGACATACATTTTTCATGACTAGTTATAACTTCTCGGGAAATGTATGGTGATTATATGCAGAAACATTCTAGAATATTGATGTCTGGACCTTTAGTGTTAAGGCCAATATAAAATAACTTGTATTTTTTCGGGCACAATGAGGGCCTTACGAAAGGTTTTAATGTTACATGTGGCCCACGGGGCTTTATTTAGATACCAATGAACTCCGGGACTTAAACAAGGAAAGATCTTTTCACTCATGTCTGTGTATATATATATATATATATATATATCAAGAAGTTGCATGGTCAGTCAAGGGCTATCTCGTTTGATGAGACACTGTTGAGTGCAAACTAACTCTCAGAAAATAAGGAGAACTTGCATGTCCTCTCCTGAAAACTGCAGAAATGATGTCTCCCCAGCTATTACCATTATTAAATAAATTAAGCAGGGGTCCTCAGGATCTCCCTTCAACCAAGTGAGAAGAGTTGATGATTGCTCCCTCTTTCTCACCTACCATATGGGTTGGGGCAGGAGTAATAAAATAAAACTGGGTAAATTTCTCTATATTTACTATCCCCCTCCTTCATTTCCAATTCATTTCCAAGCTCGGGGCGGGGGATATTAGGTACAACAAAACGCTATGGGAGGCACAGATCAAAAAAATTACTCTACCCCATTCCCTGGAGGTAAAACCCAAAAATACATCTTTACCCTACTGCCTGTAGCAATCCCTATTGATTACCTAAGCCTCCCCCTACATCCATCCCTGCCTGGTGATATGGAGGTGGTTATGTTTAATTTTTTTTTTAAATCAAAGAAAAAAAAAAACACACCTATCTAAGAATAACCTATGATATGCAACCTTTCCTATGATAGCAAAGGAACTATCAATAAAATTAGGGGGAAAAAATGCCAAGAATGAAAAGAAGTCCATATTCAGCCAATGATAATAAAATGAAAGATGGGTGCTGGCTGTAGGAGAGTATATATATATATATATATGTCTACTTCTGTGCACTAGTGGCCCCCAGTGTTAGGATGCAGTACTGCATCTTTCATAGAGTTGAGTGGACATCTTTTTAAGTCTATGGGGCTATTCAAATAAACACAGTGGGGACCTTAGTGCACAGGGGTATATCCACACCCTCCTCTACAGATAGCTCAATAATTAAAATTAAACTAAAGCAATCACCCTGTTTGAGTTTACATTTAATGGGAGCAGCGGTATTTTATCATTTGCATTGCTTCAAGTAATGCAAAATAAGCCTTTCCAACCATCGCTGCCTAACCTAAGAGGGTAGAACCTCATCAAGTTTCTCTTGCAGGAAGTGCTGAACTTCATACCTGAAAACTTTGCCTGGTTACACGCCATGCCCACCACTAAGGTTAACCCCCTCCTCCCCATTGCAACCATGCAGTCATCCCAGGGAAGTTTCCAGGTAGGCTGAGCTGGCCCTGTATAATGCATCATTAAAGCAGGGAGATGTCTCAAAACTCATTATTATTTATTGTTTTTTATATATAGCGCCATCAGATTCAGCAGCACTATACAAAGGACATACCAATTAGTATATAACATAACAAGATGACGAACAGAAAGAGGTGAGGAGGGCCCTGCTCAAAAGAACTTACGATCTCATTTCACCCGTTTAACTATTCATTATACAGGGTCACCTTTTCCAGGTTAAAATCTGTATAGTTTGGAGAAAAGAAGAAAGGGGGGGGTGATAGAAACATTTCACATAAATACAGGGATTTAACAAAGTACAAGAGGGAGATTTTCGCGTAGGAGGAGAAATGTAAGAACAAAGGGTCATAATCTAAAACTAGAGAGTGGGAAAGCTTAAATGGAATGCAAGGATGTTTTCCTTAACCGTGAGGGTGGTAAATAAACTGAACAGGCTCCCAGCAGAAGTGGTAGAGGCTAATACAGTGATTTGAACATGCATGGTGTAGGTGTACGGCTCCTGAATCTAAGACAAGACCAATGACTGATTAAGGTTTGAGTCTTTACAGCAGGAGAAACTGGGAGAGTAGACAGGGGCCGAATGTGTACAGTGAAGCTGCAAGCTACTACATTGATGAATACACCATTAAGAAATAAATTAAGATAGAAAAGAGAGATTAAGTGAGAGAAATATTCATGAATGCCCCTTATGGAAACATCACATGTAGCAATCAATGAGACATCCAAACATTATCTTTTCTCCTTTGTTTTCATTATCGAAAAAGTAAAGTCACCTCCAAATAAAAGCCTTTTTGACTTTTAAAGCGTTCCTAATTCATATCAACCAACTGCTAAATTTGATTGTAGTTCACAATGGATTTCTAATGCCATATTATCATTCTCATTTTGCTTTATGCTTTAATACTGTCAAAAGGAAAGACTGATAGTGTATGTAATTTAATCACTGCCTCTTTATGACTCCGACTTCATAGCTTTCCTCTCCCAGTAATAATTGGCCAAATTTATTTTTAAAAGCCATCGCAAGCTCTACTATTCCTTGTAAATATTGCTCATTGTGATTTTGACATGTCTGAAGTCATTTCATGGTGTCTGGAATTACACTTTGATTGCTTTTTACTACACAAAGAGTTCTATTATAATTATTTTATAATTGTTTATAAGCCGCACAAACTTAAAGCCGAAGAATATGTTTCTCGGAGGAAAAATTATTTTCTTTTTTTTTTCTTTTTTTAATAAAACAACTTAAATTGATAAATATTATATAAACAAATATACCAAATGATTGCTCATTTCCATTTAATTCAATATTGAAAAGTATTTTTTTTTTAACTGAAAAGATCTTCCAGCCAAAGGCGCAGGGGCTACTAAAATGAGAAATTGTTATTAATACGTAAGTGTTACTGTCTGGTGAGGGAAAACCCTTCCGTTTAAAATGAAGGGGATAGTTTAAACATTATTAACCCCTTAATGACAAAGCCCGTACATGTACTAGGTCAAAATGCATTGTTTTGAATGGGTTTAGGGACCGCCCATTGTCCTTAAGGGGTTAAACACTCATCTACATCCACCCATTTTCCCTCAGAAATCTTGTGGTCCTGCCACAACCACAAAGGATTCCGGGTAGGGGCATACAAATACAGTCTACAACGATCAGCTTTCACCTCTATATGAACTTTATACATGGATCCCTGCAGAATAAATGTCAGCTGTGCCACAACCTTTAGACAAAACTCAGGGAATTTGTGCATTGGTCACATCATCGCTCTGTTCCATCTTTAATGGAACTCACCAGCGCGAAACTTAATAGTTAAGCCTTGAAAAAGCTCAAGAAATACCAATAACTAAAGTTATGGTGGAGTAAAGGTGATGGAAATCCCTTCCACTTAAAGTTAAGGAGATAGGTGCAGCATTAATAAACACTCATCTACAGCCACCAGACAAGGAACTCTGGGTAGGCACATGCAGATAAGGTCAACAAGACTCACCTTTCACCTCTATACCCACTTTATACGTGGGTCTCTTCACACAGAACTCAGAGAAGAGTGCATGTGCCTGTATAGCACCCTGCTTCATCCTTAATCAGGCTCATTGGCTCAAGGTATAAGATTTAAAGCTTGAAAAACCCCAAAGAATAGTGAAGTAAAGGTGATGGAAAACCCTTCAACTTAAAGTTAAGGCGATGGTTGCAGCATTACTAAAAGCTCATCTGCATCCACCAGACAAGGGATTCTGGGTACCAACATGCAAATAAGGTCAACAACACTCACCTTTCTCCTTTATATCTACTTCATATGTGGAACCCTTTAGACAAAACTCAGAGAAGAGTGCATGTGCCTGAACAGCAACCTGCTTCATCCTTAACCCCTTCAATCCCAGGGGTTTTTGGTACCTCAAAGCCCAGAGCAATTTTGCCATTTTTAGGGTATGTCGGTTTAGCGATGATTCTCTTTTCCTGTGAATAGTGTACCCATATAAACTATATATTGTTTTTTCAAGGAGAGATAGAGCTTTCGTTTGATACCATAGTTGGATGATTAGCTGAAAATTTAGAATGAGAAATTTTGTAAAAACTAGCGAAGATTAGAAAAATAAACTAATTTTTTTTTACATTTTCCCTCTGAATCCTCACAAAATTAGGTAAAGTGATGGAAAATCCCCTCCAAGTTTATCAATTCAGGTGTCCTGATTTCAGAAATACCTAATTTATATAGATTTTCCAGACTTTCCCAGCACCAGGGAGCATACTATGAGGTGTACAATTTTGTATAATTTTTATGCCTATGGCTTAACAGGTTTGGGGGTTGTGAACGGGGGCAGGAGGGTTATACTGGCTAGATGTTATGCTAGGGCAACGGGATGTAAGGTTTTTTAATATATTTTTTATTATCTTTTTTTATATTTTTTTTTAATTTTTTTTAATTTTAATTTTTTTTAATTTTTTATATATTATTTTTACACAGAAATGGTTAGAGGTCCTCCTAGGGACCTCCTGAACATGCCAGTGATGTCACAATGACATCACAGCTCACATTATAATTTTTTTTTGTATTATTTATATTATTATTTTAATGATTTATTTAATATTGTTTTTTAAATGAATTAACTTTTTTTTTTCTGCTTTTCTCTTTCAGGACGGGAGGGGGAGTGAGAGACATGGTTTCTCACTCCCCTCTCCGTGATCCCCCTGCACCGATCACACTGTGATCTCTATGCAGGTCCTCACAGACCTGCATAGAGATCGCAGCGTCTCTGTGCCTCATCGGAGGGCAGGATATCCCCGCAGGGGATATCCTGTCCTCCGATGACCTTCCGGGTTACGTCAGCAGTGACGCAACTTTCAACTGTAACAGCTTACCGGCTTTCATGCCGGAAGCTGTTACGGGAGATCGGGCAGCAGAAAGCCGGCAACGCCGGCTTCTGCTGCCAGGGGGAGTCCAGGCTGTCAAGGGATGTGTCCCTGACGCTGCACGAAGGGCTGGATGTACCGGGACGTCCATAGGGGTTTCTTAGTGGGCGTTTTTTGGACGTCCCGGTACGTCTATATGGGAATGAAGGGGTTAATAGGGCTCATTAGCTCGAACCGTAAAACTTAAAGCTTCGAGAAACCAAAACAACGGTGAAGTAAAGGTGATGGAAATCCCTTCCACTTAAAGTTAAGGAGATAGGTGTAGCATTAATAAACACTCATCTACATCCACGAGACAAGGAACTCTGGGTAAGCACATGCAGATAAGGCCAACAACACTCATCATTCACCTCTATACCTACTTTATACACAGACCCCTTTAGACAAAACTCAGAGAAGAGTGCATGTGCCTGACCAGCAACCTGCTTCATTCTTAACAGGGCTCATTGGATCAAGGCATAAGACTTAAAGCTTGAAAAAACCCAAAGCATAGTGAAGTAAAGGTGATGGAAAACCCTTCCACTTAAAGTTAAGGAGATAATTGCATAAACTCATCTACATCCACCAGACAAGGGATTCTGGGTAGGCACATGCAAATAAGGTCAACAACGCTCACATTTTAACTCTACATTTACTGTATATGCCGATCCCGTTAGATAAAACTTGGAGAAGCGTGCATGTGCCTGAACAGCACCCTGCTTCATCCTTAATTTTTTTTTTTCTTTTTTGGAGCCAGAGGTGGGTGCTCCTGGGTGCCGCATCCGTGCTTGTGAAGGCAGCGGAAGCCTGACAACTGTTCTGGATCTCCTTGTGGGGAGAAACCAGACTAGGTTCCTTCCCTCCCCATGGGGGGCCGGATCTTCGAGTCCAAATCCGAAGGATTGGACCCCTTTGAACTTCGGGTCAATCCCCGAAAAGAAATACCCCTTTACGGATAAAGGGAAGGGCCATAAGGCTCCCTTCCCCTCCTCCAACTAGTTCAAGCTTACACTGCAAGCAGTGTCCGAAAACGTGGTGCCAAAATCGTAGTGCAAAGGAAGGTGATGGCCTCGCCGTGGTTAAAAAAAACGTGAAATCCAAGGCAAATTTATGGGCACTCGTGAAAACGAAGTTAATTGAATAAATAAAGTAAATAAGGGCCAGCATCACAAAAATGAAGCTTAACCCAAGCCCATAAGGATCAAGGGAAAAAGCGTGCATAGTAGCAAGAATCCATCATTGTAGATCGTGCGCTCACTATTTCACAGTGGAGTGCAAGCTGTGAATAAATTACTCTGACATATAGTCGGGGCAAATCTGCACCTCGGGGTCCTTGCTACCTCGACTCTAAGGCCAGAGGATCAAATGTTTCCCCCATTCCCATAGGGTACTACACTTGATCTTAGCCAAAAGGCAGAGGACTCATCAGCTTGAGGTGTCAGACTTTAAAGCTGGAAAAACACAAGCAATAGTGAAGTAAAGGTGATGGAAAACCTTTAGTAAATACTCATCTACATCCACCAGACAAGCCAGAAATCTTGGGGTGCTGCCACAACCACACGGGAGTCTAGGTAGGCAGATGCAGATGCAAACAAGGTCAACAATGCTCACCTTTCACCTCTATATCTACTTTATATGCAGACCCCTTTAGACATAACTCGGAGAGAAGAGTGCATGTGCCTGAACAGCACCCTGCTTCATTCTTAACAGGACCCATCGACTTGAGGCGTCAGACTTAAAGCTTGGAGAAACAGAAGGTAGATACTGGGTAGGTACATGCAAATAAGGTCAACAATGGTCACCTTTCACCTCTATAATTTATACAGGGATGCCTTAAGAGTAAAGATCGGCTATACCCCACAGCTTTTAGCCAAAAGTCAGGCTTGGTCAGCAGTCTTTTTCATCTGTGTCAGACCTCATCAGTGTGAGGCTAAATATTTGAGGCTTAAAGAAACAACAGTTATAGTGAAGTAAAAGTGATGGAAAACCCTGAACAGGAGATAGTAATAGTATTATTAAACACTCATCTACATCCACCAGACAAGCCATAAATCTTGTAATGCTGCCACAGCCACAAGGCATTCTAGGTAAGCACATGCAAATAAGGTCAACAATGGTCACCTTTCACCTCTATATCTACTTTATCCCCTTAAGGACAATGGGCGATCCCTAAACCCATTGACAACAATTCATTTTGAGCCCGTACATGTACGGGCTTTGTCATTAAGGGGTTATGCATGGATTCCTTGAGAGTAAACGTCGGCTGTACCTCACAGTAGAGCACTGGATTGGGATGCTTCCAGGAAAACCGCGATGCCGCGCAAATGAACCTACCACGTGCATGTACGTGGAATGTCATTAAGGGGTTAATGGGACTCTTCAGAATGAGGGATTCTGTGTAGGCGCATGCAAATAAGGTCAACAATGATCACCTTTCGCCTCTATATCCACTTTATACATGGATCCCTTGAGACTAAATGTCCGCTGTACCAATAGAGTTGCTCTTACGGATCTTCAATGTTAATGCATTTTAGTCGATATTAAGGCAAAACCATAGTCTGGAACAAATATCTCCCAAACAATTACATCGATTTGAAAAGTAAAGATTACAAGATATTAATTTACTTAGGGTAAACACTGCGATGGTGACAGTTCCCCTTTAAGCCGTGCTATTTGCTTAGGCTACATGTCATACTATTTATATACAATTTACGCAATGAATCACAATACATACAAGCACTATATATCCCATAATGTATATATAATATTAATTAAACGTACAAAATATTTTTACACGTCTATAATCTATGCAAGAAAACATCTATAGTCAGCAAATGGAATATCCCCAAAAAAATAATAGCACAATATGCAGAGGAAATGCTGAAAATTGTATTTATTTGGTCAACTGACTCCATAATTTTATTTAATTTATTTGAAATTAGTCAAGTGCAGTGTTGGAAAAGCATGCTAAATTGAAGTTAAATAGTTTTTGGGACATGTAATTGTCTGATCATTTCTACATAGGCGAGATTATAAAAAAATATAATTTAAATGTTATGCTGACAATTTTGTTTAGTTTAGCGTCCTTCATGAATTCAAGAATCCAATTTTTAGCCTTCATTAACATTAGAATTCAGATTACGCTATAAAATTGCCTTCGTTCCCGCTTATCGAAAACATACTAACTAGTTTAACTTTATGAAACCCTTCAGGAAATGCAACAAAAGGTATATTAAAGCAGTTCTGTCCCATTTCTCTAATATCACATTTTGCATTTCAATACACTAAACAGACATTCATAGTAATATTTACGGAATAAGATAAGCAATATTCGGCCCCCGTCTAGTCAATGCTTCTCCTGCTGTAAAGACTCAAACCTTAATCAGTCGTTGGTCTCGTCTTAGATTCAGGAGCCGTATGTCTATCCCATGCATGTTTAACTCCCCTCGCTGTATTACCCTCTACCACTTCTGCTGGGACGCTTTTCCATTTATCTGCCACCTAGTAAAGTAAAACTCTTACATTTCATCTAATGTCATATGTATTAGAAGTTCACCTTCTGAATGTACCATGAGGGAAGCCATCTTAACTTCCTGTTCTGAGGATCTGCATGATTATTTCTGAAAAAAAATCATATTTGGGAAATTAACAAGTCCTCTTCAAGGAGGAAGGAACAATCAACTCTACAATTGACCCTTGACAATCTTTATCATAAGGAAACACACTGAGGTCTATTCACTAAAGAGAGAGTTTGCAGAAGAGTTGTTTCCTCCTTGACATCAGGAAGGTCCATCCCCCAATAAGCTTTTTTTGCAGGAAGAGCTTGGTTGGCCCTGTTTAATGTATAGTTAAACCAGTGAGATTTCTTCATCCATTGAATTATGCATTATCCAGGGCCGGTTTAGCCTTCTTGCTAGAGAAACCTGCCAGTGTTTGCTCTTCATAATGTAAAGCCAAGGAGCTGAAACATAATTCTCCCGCATGCTCTTCTGACAACTCTCCATTAAGCGAATAAATCTCTTTGAAGAAATAGACATATGAGGTTCAGTTCAATGACCCATCAAAAATTATTTCTGAAAATGAAGATATACGCATTTAGGGAACATAAAGCCCGGCATGCACTGATTTCAAGTCTATACCATATATGCATCTGAAAAGGTTAAAGGAAAACATCTATGGAGGTTGTTGCCACACAAGAAGCTCATTATAGCTAATTTGGTATAGCCGGAAGTATATTTTTATGTACGCTGATGCTTTAATGTCTCTATACCCTTGTGTTGAATGTATATATTTGTTTAGTATTTACTGCTTCTAATCTACTGTATAGCAAAATTCTTAAAAAGACCGGTCTAATGTCCATTCCTGGGTAGTATCTGGCTCCAGATACCCGAAGCTCACCGTTGATGTTTGTAGGAGGTCCCGTTGGCATCAGTGGGTGGTCCCGCTGACTTTGCAGGTGGTCTGGCTGATGTCGATGGGCGGTCCCGCTGAAGGGGAAATGTGTGGGGGGTGGGGCATGCCGCAACGCCGCTCCTGTGACCTGCTAATTTCCTATTCAACAAAAAATGCTTATTAAAGGACTTTATTATTCTTTTCCTGCAAAATAAATAAATAAAATAAATTAAATCAACCTTGCATTCCTTTTATATTTGGGCTGGATAGAGAGAGATCCATGATCTCCTCAATTGACCCTGCTCCCCCAGCAAGGCAGTCCAGTCCACTTCTGGAGAGTGCTGGCAGGCAGACACCCTGCCAACCTCTGCCCCTGATACACTGTATAAGTGTGGGGAGCGCGAGGGGCATCCTTACTGGCGTGTTGTCTCCTTCTTTGTGGCTTGTTTAGTTAGAATCATTCTGCGGTGTTGCTGTATTTTTACCCCGACAACCAGCAGCTGCCTGTTTGTTGCTGTCTTACAGTGCGAGAAAGGTGACAACGATGGCCACCGACCTCCCAGTCTGCCTTGTCCCCCATACAGCGTACACTTAAGATGCCGATATTCTGCGAACCCTTGGAAGAAGTTGTTTTCTATTGATTTTGGTTTCATTTTTTAAAAAGTTTTTTTAAAATCCCCCATGGCTATTTGTGATTGTAGACAGGGAGATGGATAGCAACACATGCATTTCCCACCGCCATTAACACCAATTAAAATCTTAGACGGGTCGCTCAATCAAGCCCGGGGAGAGATCTCCCCTTCCAGATTAATGTTACATCATGCCTTATCGTTATTAATACGGAATAACACAATGACCAGCCATTTTTAATACTGTCCTCTATGGAAGCCCTCAGCGTTCATGAAGTGCTCTGTACAATAGAAAGTGATAAAATATTAAATGAAAATAAATTAAAATAAGAAATGTTACACGGACCGCCACGGCTAGAACCGCCATCCATTCATTTTTTAAGACGTCAAAATCCAGGGTTTTCTATAATATTTCTTGGCTTTTTTTTTTTCTTCTGTGATTGGACGACACAGTTTTATTTACACGGGGTTTGAATTAATTAAAGTAATGTTAACCCAACAGAGAAAATAAGTAACGCATACAACCTAACGACACTAAACAACATCAGCAGAAAGACCAGCCAAGATAATTGCACATAAATTGTGATCTAAAGATTTATCCGGCAATCTGACACTTATTTGCAAACTCAGTGAGAACAATTAATTGAAGATAATTGGTACAAGGGAATATATGATACTAATTACTAAATGTGCACATCTCAAGCAAACGATAATTGCGCTGACAGTTATTGAACTGAAGTACAAAGTTTAAGAATGCGAAAATATCAAAATGCAATTAATGGTTTGAATCAAATATCTGGTTTTTTTTTCTGCTAATATTTGGAAATGTGTAATTTGTTTTGCTTAAGAGTAAATATGTAGATTAAAGAAAAAAAACCTCATGTTTTCTGTTATTTTAATTGTATGTTTAAGAGTGCGTGAAATATTTATTCCTTTGGGGTGGAAGATCAGAATGAGATGAGTACAGAGTATATCGGAGAAAGGGCTGTTCTGAATTAACGGATGTGATTCTACAGGCCTGTCTAAACCTGAACTGGTTTTGCTGTTCAGAAACCAGGTCCTTGTGGGCTTAGATGTAACCTAAGGACGTTTTATTTCACCGAGAGGTTAGTAGCTAAAATGAATAGCCTCCCAGCAGGGCCGGCCTTAGGGGTGTGCGACCTGTGCGACCGCACAGGGCGCCATGGTTGCAGGGGCGCCTGACCGGGACTTAGATTAAAGCATCGGTTTTTTTTTTGTGTGGTTTTTTTAAAAACTTTATTTAACATCATTCATGTTAAATAAAGTTTAAAAAAAAAAAAGATGCTTAAATCTAAGTCCCGGTCAGGGGCGCCGAGCGGTTGCTCGTGAAGTTCTCGGCAACCGCTCGGCGCCCCTTACTCTCCGTGACTCCGTCGCTGTGCCGGCATCTCATGTTGAGCGACGGACTATTCCGGCTCTCAACATGAAATGCCGGCACCGCGGCAGAGCGAGAAGACGGATGCCTCCCGCTCTCACCGCAGGACTCCGGCAACAAGGTAAGTGGGGGGGGTGTAGTTTGAAGGGGCAGAGGGGGGGTGTAGTTTGAAGGGGCAGGGGGGGGTGTAGTTTGAAGGGGCAGGGGGGGTGTAGTTTGAAGGGGCAGGGGGGGTGTAGGTTGAAGGGGCAGGGGGGGTGTAGTTTGAAGGGGCAGAGGGGGGGTGTAGTTTGAAGGGGCAGAGGGGGGTGTAGTTTGAAGGGGAAGAGGGGGGTGTAGTTTGAAGGGGAAGAGGGGGGGTGTAGTTTGAAGGGGCAGAGGGGGGGTGTAGTTTGAAGGGGCAGAGGGGGGGTGTAGTTTGAAGGGACGGGGGGGGGTAGTTTGAAGGGGCAGAGGGGGGTGTAGTTTGAAGGGACAGGGGGGGTGTAGTTTGAAGGGACAGGGGGGATGTATTTTGAAGGGGCATGGGGGGGTAGTTTGAAGGGGCAGAGAGGGCGGGTAGTTTGAAGGGGCAGAGAGGGGGGGTAGTGAGGGGGGGCGCCAGAGGAGTAGTCCGCACAGGGCGCCACAACGCCTAAGGCCGGTTCTGCCTCCCAGCAGAAGTGGTAGAGTAAAGGAATCTAAGACGGTTAATACACTGTTAAAATGAACTACTAACATTCGGCACATACTCAGATGAGATGTACTATATGGACAAAAGTATTGGGACACCTGACCATTACACAAAATATGAAGTTGGTCCCCCTTTGGAGCTATAACAGCTTCCACTCTTCTGGGAAGGATTTCCACAAGATGTTGGGGAGTTTCTGTGGGAATTTTTGGCCCTTCATCCAGTAGAGCGTTTGTGAGGTCAGGCACTAATGTTTGACGAGACGCCCGGCTCACAATCTCCGTTTCAGTTCATCCCAAAGGTGTCACAATATTTTTGGGGATCCCTGCTCTGTTTCCTACCGGAATATTATCCCGCATGCATTAAGCCATGGCCAGCTTTACCTCATCCTATACCATCAAGCGGTCAGCCGCTAATACCCAAGGGCAGAACCCCTGGGAAACGCTGTTACCCTGCGACTAGACTCCATTAAATAGACCTGACCCCCCCATTGCCATTCGTAAAATATTAACTAATTCATGGTGATAGATCTGGTATTTGTCTATGATGTGAATCCAACTGTAATTATCTCCAAAACAAATATTTGTACCGTAAATCATTTAAAATAGTTGGCATTGAGAGAAACAATATATGTTATGAATGCGATTATGCCAAACTTACTTTTGTTGATATTTGGTTTAAATTATCCATATAGCGTGTGCATAATTATGAGTCCTATCTCCATAATTTGGGACACAAGCTATTTCAAGCAAACGCATGTGGTGACTTCTAGTCATCTTTAATCAGGAAAGGTTGCTGCTATGCCAAATATTTTGTATTTGTTTTTTTCTCTTTTGCCAGGATCATTTATTGTCACTGCTTGTAAGTATGACTTTTTGCCAAGTTCACTAAAATTTATTTTTTTACTTAAAAGGTAAAAAAAACATGTCAGCTACAGAAAAATCACAGCGTCAAGAAGGAAACAAGTCCATATGACAGTCCCGGTCTTAAATCGTAGTCAGGTTTTTAAGAATCTGCACTTCTTCGGAGCAAGGTAAAGAAGGAAGGGATGGAGTGAGGGAAGGAAGATATGAAGCAAGGGAAGAAAGCAATAGATGGAGTGAGGGAAGAAAGCAATGGATGGAGCAAGGGAAGGAAGGAAACGTTGGAGCAAAGGAAGGAAGAAAGGAAGGAATGGAGCGAGGGAAAGAAGGGATGGAGTGAGGGAAGGAAGGACTGAAGGTAGGGAGGGAAGGAAGGAATAGAGCGAGGGAAGGCAGGAGGGATGGGAGAAAGGCAGGAGGGAAGGGGTGGAGCGAGGGAAGGCAGGAGGGAAGGGGTGGGGTGGGGCGAGGGAAGGCAGGAAGGAAGGGATGGAGCGAGGGAAGGAAGGAATGAAGGGAGGGAGGGAAGGGATGGAGCGAAGGAAGGCAGAAGGGATGGGAGAAATGCAGGAGGGAAGGGATGGAGCGAGGGAAGGCTGTAAGGAAGGGATGGAGCAAGGGAAGGAAGGAAGGAATGGAGCGAGGGAAGGAATGAAGGGAGGGAAGGCAGGAGGGATGGGAGAAAGGCAGGAGGGAAGAGATGGAGCGAGGGAAGGAAGGAAGGAATGGAGCGAGGGAAGAAATGAAGGGAGGGAAGGCAGGAGGGATGGGAGAAAGGCAGGAGGGAAGAGATGGAGCGAGGGAAGGCAGGAAGGACGGGATGGCGTGAGGGAAAGAATAAAGGAATGGAGTAAAGAAAGGGAGGTGGATATAACTTATAAACTAAGATACGTACTTAGGTTGAGAAGCGCAGACAGTATTTTGTTTTTTGTATACATTGTACAGCCAACACACTGTATTTGCAGCATGCTCACACTGTTTGGTAGGCCTCGTATTATACATTTGTATTATTTGAGCCTGAGACTAGCTTAGCGCACCGACATTTTTTCTTTTCCATATTTGAGGTTGTTGGCTCCTCATCAGTCTGGTTGCAGCTTGCTGTCCAGGGGTTAAATGGGAGGAGGTTTAATTGCACCTCCCCCAACACATTAATAAGGTTTTGGTAGCCGTATAAACTGCTTTGTGTGCCCACTATGTAGGAGGTGAGAGTAGGATCTCACCCTATTGAGAGTGTGCCTTGACGTGGCGGGTGAGCTTAATTTTTAATAATGATTCCTGACATTTAAATTATAGTACGAATAATATCTTTTTAATATACCTTCTTCTCAGGATTAAACTAGCAGGCAGGGCATGGGATCGATTTATTGGTACTTTGTAGGTGTATTTGTATTCAAAGTTTTTAGGCAAGACATATAACCAAAAGCCCATCAATGAATGATAAAAGAGAAAGAATTAAAGAGTTAAAAGGAATATATCATCAAAAAACTACGAACTATCTACATTGTCCCAAATGTACATGGTAGACAGTAGTACTGTGACTTATACATCATTTCTTTAATAGGTATCTTGATATTTCTGGCTCTCCTGGGATGAAGGACCCAGACATGGAAGAAAAGGCAGCTGCAGAGCTGTAGCTTCTACTTCAGACACAGGCTTTTATTTACTTATTTATTTTTTTCTTTTGAAGAATGCGTATCAAAGTACTCACAGAGTCTTTAACGGAGCTGTCAGAGACAAACTGTCTCTTTCAATAATAACTTTCTCTATTTAAAGTGTAGACTCCTCCAGGGTTGCTCATAAATGCGCTTGGCAAAAAAAATAAAATAAAAAAAACAATTCCAAAGAAGAAAATATGAAGCAAGTGTTGGTTTATACTGATAAAAAAAAAGTCACGTTATAAAATAAACTCTATTCAGCTGAGCAGTTATCTGTCTTAAAGAGTTTCTAATCATTAGTAATTTCGTTTTGCTGGATTAATGCTAATATTTTAATGTGATGATTCCTGGGCAGACGTGCTTCATTGAACTCTAAATGAAAGGCTTCTGCTTTTCTTGCCAAATCATAAGAAACTACTAATGACACCAATTAAGTATTATACATGTCATTTGCTCTTGTTTGTTAACTGAAGTCAATAAAAAGTGACAGAGACGCGGTGCCATTTAACTGGAATTTTTTTTAACATAACTCTTTCAAAAGTGTTATTTGGAAGCTTTCTTAAGAAGATGAGCTTTCGGGACCTCGGGAATCTGATCTCAAAATGGAAAAAATAGACCTCTGATGTCCCGAAGGTTAATGCGACTGCACGTATTTTAGTGTTGGAATGTTTAAATAAAAGGAATCTCCTGTGGCTGAAGACTTCATCTTCTCTCGGGCCAATACAGCTACATCCATATTCCTCATAAAGACTACTTAAAGGGACCATCCAGCCATCCAATGAACTTTAATCCACTTGATAGTCGCGTTGCCCTTTTGAATTTTCATGGTGTTCCGTCTTCAAATGTATGGGGGGGGTGCAAAATCTCCCATATCAGTGGGCTCCCAAACAGCCAATCAGTGGGCAGAATTGTCAGATCACAGACGAGTCTGGCCACTGAAGCAGTAGGGCTGCAGTTTCTACCTCGGATA
This sequence comes from Spea hammondii, assembly GCA_029215755.1. NCBI lineage: Eukaryota > Metazoa > Chordata > Amphibia > Anura > Pelobatidae > Spea > Spea hammondii. The sequence goes on along the minus strand of JARDYJ010000001.1, from coordinate 183,970,665 downwards.
CCTCTGACAGAGGGTTAGATTCTTCTTTTACAGGATGCTTCAGGACATTAGACTGACCCTTTAAGAAAGACTAATATAAAACATTATAGATTTTTTTTTTAATATTAAGAATGTTATTTTTATATTAATTATAGTATTATTACCGAAAATATCATAAAAGATACCTAGAGAATACCTAAATAGATAAACTAGAAATATATTTTATAGATTATTATGTGTATTTTAAAAATATGAAGTGAGAATATTGTCAAGGAATTGAGAAAGAAAATGCAACAAAAAAACCACAGAATATATAATGCAGAACTCCATCTGTTGTTTTTTTTTTTCATTTATTTTCAGTTAGAGGTCCCCTGAAAAAAAACCCCCATTATATCATTTTTATTATTGTTTATTAATTTATAAAGTGCCATTATATTCTGGAGCACTGTATATATTTGAATACACAACAGCAACTTGATTTCCACCCTAACTCAACTGCAATAAGCTTCATGCAATTTCATTAAAAAATGTAAATCCAAAAAATATGAAAATATGGTCAACTTTTGAATAATGTAAAAATCACCAGGAAGGATAAGCAAGGAGCATTTGTAAAATCACAAACAGATTTTTGCATTCTGTAGGGTACTTTACATATCATGTTATAACAAATTAATTCTCATTGGCTTAATTTTTTTTGTTATTATTATTATTACTATTATTATTATTATTTCATCTTAATTATAGAATGCCTGTAAGTTCCATTGCGGCATTGCAAAGATAGGAGAATACAACTTAACAAAAAACATCAACAAACAATACATACTGGGACAAAAAGGACTTGAAAGCAATACATTACTAGACTCGCTTCAGCTTGGGTTCCACTTAGCACTCTTCTGGGACCACTGTTACTAAATTGACCAACATTTTAATCAACGTTAAGTCCAAGCTTCATTACCCTTTGCCAACGGACCTCTCTGACGCTTTTGACCCTATGGACGTTGCTCTCCATCAAACCATTTTCAGTCTTGGTCTCTGTGACACTGTCCTGTTTTGGATCTCATCCTAATGCTGATCACACTTTCAGTGCCTCTTTTCCCATTCTATTTCCAAAAACTGCGCTTTCATCTAAAAAAACACGTTGCTTGTACGATTCAGTCTCAGCTGGTCTCATTCTTACCCATCTCACTCTCTTGGAATCCATCATGAATGCTGCCTATGACTAATCGCCATCTTTGGGAGCGAAACGCGTAAGGTTTTCACCTATGGGGTGACTGATCCCTCACTGAGAGAAGCCAAATGAGGTAAATAAACTTACATATTCACAAACATTACTTTGTCTGAATATTATTTTCTGTTGAGGACCCTAATTCTATTGTTTGCTTTGGAAGCTTATATTCCTTACCCATCGCTCTACTAACCCTTCTCGCTTCCATCAACTTCTTCACTAGATGCCTGAATGCCTCATTATTCAACCTAAAATCCTGACTTTCATACATGAAGCTGTTCATAATGGGTACCCTACATACCCATTCCCCCTCTCATCTGATGATCTCCTGTCCTCTGCTCTAATCGCTATGTCAGAGCAGAGGACAGGAGATCATCAGATGAGCGGGGAATGGGTATGTAGGAGACCCATTATGAATAGCTTCATGTATGAAAGTCAGGATTTTAGGTTGAATAATAATATTATTATCAACTTAAAGAATGTTCACGCTAGGATACAGCTGAAACCTTTGCATTTTCACCTCATGTGCAATACACCTCCATCTCTTTGTAGATTGTAAACTCATTTGAGCAAGGCCCTCCATAATCCATAATAATTGTTATGTGACACACTACATATTATTTCTCGTTTACCCATTTCACTACTGAGGAATATTATGGCACTATATAAAAAAAAAGATATCAATAATAATTTTTTTTTTTATTTAATCTATGCATTTAATAAATATTGATCCTAATTCTCAAAAATATTTATTGTATGGTTGCCAAGTTTTTTCACCACTATGAAAACCCCCTGCCATCTGGCTACCTTATCACATGGTTTAAATTGCTGCCAGGCATATTTTTTTTGTTATAGAGAACCTCCAAGGCTGTAAACGTCGTCTAGCACTACAGGGTCAGCATCCCGTCTGCTAAAACAACTCATGGAGAGTCCTGGAAGTGGCTGACGGGAGGATTTCAATGCAGTTTGCACTGAGGGGATTGTGGGAAATAGGGGTGAATTTGCATAAACTGCCCTGGCTGTGCCGCTGATGAATGTTGGAGCTGGAAAACATAAATCTGATTAAATTAAAAATGAAACATTAAATAAGTTTAAAAAGAAACCAACTAGTGATAGATGGTTTTCATCTTGTGTTCAATTATGATTTTATCTCACATTAAAAATTAAACATAATGATTGCCTTCTGGTTTCGGTTGCTTTGTCTCATTTCCATGTCAAGGGTTAAAATGCTGCATTCAGGCATTAAAGATTCATAAGCCTGTAATGAAACAGTGAATAGTTAGCCTTATGCTGTATTTCACACACATATATATATATATATATATATATATATATATATATATATATATATATAATATATATATATATAATATATATACAGTGAGCGTGGTAGTTTTGCTGTTCCATTTATATGGGGTGTATAAATGCCATTCACGTAGTTTACCTAATCCTACAGTTTCTGGCAAATCATTATTAAGCTTATCGACGGTGGAAAGAAAATATAGGACAGAGTACAAAAAATCTATAATGTCTTGATTTCCTGTTCAATGATCGACCAAAATTATTGTTCTAATTTTCACAACCAAGCGTAGCTTGATTACCGCGAATATAGTTTGTTAGTAGTCTTGTAATTTATGCCTGCCCCATGTATTTAACCTCTCTCTCTTGCCTTTGGCGTGTTCCCACCCCTTTACAAACATGCCTTCATCTATTTCATTTTAGATGCACTGAGAGCCCCGGGGGCTAGGCCTGCCGGAAACGGGACTTGGTGCAACTTGGCCAGCAGGGGTTAATCGAGAGAACAGGCCGCCCTCTGAGCAACTTGGCCTGCGGTGGGAGAAAGGTAGGCAAGCAGGCTAGCAATTTGGCCTCCCTGATCTAGATCCCACATACTCATACTGCCATCTCGTCCCCTGTCTGGCCGCCAAACCACTGGAACGTTTAATCTACAATCGCCTATGCTTTCTTTCCTCTAATTTCCTCCGCTTTTGGGCTTTTCAAACGCGATGGAGACCACCTTCAATCAAATTACTATCGATTTCCACGCTGCTAAAATGAAAGGTCACTTCTCCTTACTGAGTAAGTCCTTACTTTGCAGACTTTGATGGTACCCCTTTTTCCATTCCTATTGTTCTTGGAAATTTACGAATTACTAATACAACACTAACCCATTCCCCTATGACACCCTGTTTCCATTATCCCTACTAACTGGCGTCCTTTTATCCCACATTCTGAACATCCCTACAAACTAATTTTCTTAACTATCACTCTTCATTTGTGCTCCACTGTCCCAGTCCCTCAATAATATTTAAAACCCTGACTCCTATGTCCTAAACCCTTATCGACTCTACACCCCCTTATATCACTGGTCTTATATTAACATACCCTCCTTACCACCATCTGAGCTTTATTCGGATCTTACATACCCACAATCTCCATTCAGTAAGAAACCATCTGTTCTTCCCACCTTGGAGATCTCCAACCCATTGACTGCTGCTCCACATCATCCTCACTAAAATCAAGTCATGCTCATCCCTGTGCCATCCCCCCTCAACTTCCTAGTAGATTGTACTTTTACAAGAGAGGAGCCCTCTTCTCCTTCTGCAGAGGAACCAGAACTGTAGGTTACCATTCCCCCCCCCCAAGGACCATTAATGATACTTAGGGAGAGTTTGCATTAGAGTGTAGTTTCAACTCACATCCTAATTCATTATGAAGGCCCAATGCAGGCATGTTTCTCCAACAAGTAAAGTTGAGCGTACCCTACATAATACATGGTTTAATGGGTCACTGACCGCCCCCCCCAATGCTCCTCTTCTCTAGGAGCTCAAAATGTTTGTTGGGTATGAAGGTATCACAGTGTTCTAAGACCCTATAAGTTAAAACAACATGCATAGAATCAGCATAATAGCTCAAATTATGCTCCAAAAATGAATTATTCTAAAGGCCTTATTCAATTAATAGCTACCAACCATAATGTGACATGAAAGCTCTTTCTAAGGCTGTGCTCTCTAGTTACACCATTAACTATGCTCCTAAAACCAAGTGGCCCTGTATGACCCTTTGGAGTGGTGGGAGGTTTGAGGCTACAGTTATCGTAATTTCATGCAAACGGATCATTTTGAATTTTTTTAACCCAATGTTGAGTATTTGTTTTTTTTTAGTTGATTGTAACAAAAAAAAAAAGCCCTGGTTCAAAAAGTTTGATTAGTGTAGTCCAATATATTGTTATTCCTCTAAAAACATATTCACCGGGGTTCGATAAATGTTCATCTGAAAGAAGGAATTAAAAAAATGTGATGTGTTGTGATTAACAAAGATGAAAACCAGTACTGTGAAACATTTAAAAGAATCTCATTACAAGCTTCAGTACACAATTAGTAAAAAGCTTGTGAGCAAGTATTTGCATGACCTGTATCTCATGGGAAATAAGGAAATACGTGAAGCATAAAAAATTTTATGCTTAATTTAAAAATTACCAGAGCCCAAACATTTACCTGGTTCCTCGTTCCTATTTTTTGTTTTATTTTTAAATAAAAATAATGTATATAGGGTCATCGACTAAAATAGCTGAAACAGAACTAATCCTTAACAGAAAATCAAAAAATGTGTACCTATCTTGACCTTTTCTGTAATTTTTAATTAATTATTCCTTTTACTTTGATTACTGTAATTTTGAGTTCTGTTACTGTCACTTTCTTTCCGAACGAATTAAATCGATTTGTCAGTCAAGGTGTTTTCTACCACAGCAGTTTTAACCAACATATAACTAAGATGGAAAAGGTAATATATATATATAAATATATATATATATATATATATAATATAAAATGTGATGATTTTATATTTATTTACACATTTTAGAAGGTTCGATTAAAATCTTACTAAATAATAAAAATGGATGAAATATTTATTTTACTTGTGAAGATACTCCTGGCCATTTTCTTGTCACTATTTCCCAAAATATTTGAGGACAAAAGGTGATTTAAAAAAAAAAAAAAAGAAACAAATGTATGTATGTTTTGATCTTAATTGTTCAATAATGGGAATATATCAATCCTTTTTTTTTTTAAGATATCAACCATTAAAATTTTTAACCTCTTATAAACATACCTGGGATGTTGTGTGCTCAGGCTACCTGGAGCCTACCCTTGCGAGACGCGGACAGGACTGGATTGAGCTGTTATGAGTCCTCTATATACATCATAGAAATCATCATTAATGCTGTTAGCTGTAAGGATGTTGTCGCTACCATTTACCATGATTATAATGCTAATAAATCCAACCTCTTGACTTGTCCTCAGACCAAGCACTGCAGTGGCCTGTGTTTCTATTACAAATGACTGTAAGTTAGTTTCAGATCCTCTATATGCACACTTTGTATAACAGAGCCCAATAATGTCCAGGACCTCTCCTCCATACCCTCTCAGCTTCGGTACGTCTGGTGTTTCCAGTTGTAATTCATTACAGAGGAACTTGCGATGCATGTGACCTGGCACCCAACTTTCCTGTGCTCTTGTGTCCATTTTGAACTTGACAGGGACCTTAGAAGTCCCTACTTGTATGATGACCACTGCCTAATCTGCAGAGTGTTGTGTGTCCCCAAGATGCAAAGTATGCATTATCTGGGAGCTGACTGTGACCTGAATCTAAATTGTTATCAACATCATCTGTAGCATACATTGGTCGTGGCTGCAGGTTCATAGTGTTTATTCCTCTACGAGACGCTCTGGCAAATTGTCCTCTTTTCCTGCATTTAGCGTATGTTTGACCCATTTCAGGGCGTAAGGTGTCTGTTATGTGTGCTTCCACAATATCCACATGTTGTTTCTGTGTCTCTTACTCTTGTGTCTCCTTTATTCTATCTCCAGTCCACCCTTTTTTTTCTGTTCTATAATTGCCAGATTGCTTTTCAATTGCACCGATCGGATGTTGCGGCCCTCCCATCACCTTCAAGTCTTGTTTGACTTATCAAATGCCCTTGTAATTCTTACAGCTTTTTCAAAGGTTAAATCTTCCTCAGAAAGTCACTTCTTCACGCACTTTCTTGGCCTGCCAATTAATAGCATGTCCTCTGTGGATATACTTTCACTTGCACGCCATGCTCTGCATACATCTCGATCTGCTTGTACCACACAGATCAGGGCTCCCTCCATTTTGTCCAGTTCTCTCATATATTACCTGATTCTAAATACAGGGGAGGAATGTTCTTTGTGGTAGTGCTGCTGCCTGCCATTTTTCTGTGCGTCCCAGTACTGGTACCATGTGTTGTTTACTTACACGATATAGAAAGAGCATTAGTGAGGTTAAACAGGAGAGTCTTTATTCTTTCTTCTTCACACAACTAACTATTTCCTGTCCTCCAACAATATCCTGTTCCAGGTCACATGCCAAGACACAATATAAACAAGCACATTAAATATTTAAGGTAAAGTAGTAATCCAACAAATTATTCTACTGGCCTCACATTGCTGTAAACTTCTATGGTACCTCCACAGGGTGCAAAGCCTGTGGTGGACTACTTTACGTAACTTTCTTGTGGACTACTTTACTTAACACAAGTACACCTTGTGTGGTCAAACTATGCCCTCTCCTTTTACTTTTTTTGGCCCACGGAAAAAGTCCATGAAACAAATTTAAAAAAGAAGCCTGACGCAGAGAAAAACTGCTTGCTTGGCGTGTTGGCCAATTTTCATTCTTCCATTGACAATAGACAATGTTGAGCTTTTAAACTCAAGCTTAAGATCAGGCAGTCTCCTCCAGTTATAATGTAAAGATTATTATTATTATCTTTTATTTACGCAGCGCCCTATATGTTAAAAATTTTTTAACGTAAAACCAAGTGATTAACTACAGAAAAGTCTTATTTGACAACCACATGTTGAGATTAATTTACAAAAACATATATCCTGTTAAACAGAGCATGCCAGTTAGCACGTGCATCACACTTCTCTTTTTTAAGCACACAGAATAAAGTCAGATACAGATTTGATTTCATATCCTATTTAAGTCCCCCCCCCCCCCCCCGTGGGAGACAGGTTACACTTATGGACGGTCCTCCAGAACCCACGACTGGAAAATAGTCTGCTGAGGTATCTATAACAATTTAACAAATATTAAAGTGTGATCACTGATGTGAAAACCTTCCTAATTGCCACCTATGTTAATGCATCTCTTCAAGTGAATCACTGCACTTAATAATAATTATAAGTTTTCATTAAGAAACTACTCGTAATTACAAGAGAAGTTAAGAAAAAAATGAGATGTTCTCAGTAGAGACATGACTTTCTTGTTAACGAGATACTTAAGATAGCATGAAAATCGTACTTCTGTTGATCATTGCTTTGAGCTGATATGGTCGTAGAAATTGGTGTCACCTGGAGCCTTTTATGGACACTATTAGTGTCAGGAACTGGGTAAGCAGGTTGGGTAGGAGCCCAATTGCAGGGGATATCAGGGGCTCTGTCTGTACCCCTTGATGCATCATGATGGACAGGTATGTACAGACAGGCACACAACAGACAGAAAAGCAGGACTGGAATCAAAGAATAAAGGGGAACTTTAGCGAGGATAGGGAAACTGTAGCGAGGACAGGGGAACTCAGAGTGGCAGGGCACACGGCTTGGTAGCCCTCAGGCAGGGCACATGGCATGGTAGCCCTCAGGCAGGGCACATGGCATGGTAGCCCTCAGGCAGGGCACACGGCTAGGAAGCCCGCAGGCAGGGCACACGGCTAGGAACCCTGACAATTAGATAGAATACAAATCATGTCAATATTAGGGTTTGAGGCAGGTATTAAGAGCCTACAGGACTTTTTAGCTTTCGTTAGGAACGTGTAGCTGGGCTCTTCTCATTAAGGAACTTATAAGTGGGAGATTGAATTGATGGAACTCAACTTGAGGAACATCAAAATAGTTTCTTCGCATTGGTGCATTTTACCTTAGTAGGTCTTCACTGAATTTTCCCTGTCAAGTGACCTAAAACCCAGTACTCAATCAATTCAGACCCACATATGCCTTTTAAAATAAGATAGGTTGCTAGGGAACAAATTGAATTCCTAATGGATTTTTGTTTGTAAATTGAGATTCCCATTGTGGAAAGGCTCCAGAAGCCAGGACATACAATGAACCAGATACAATCACGAAATAGAAACACAGCCAAAGCAAAGTGTGATCTGGCACTAGTGAAAACCATCAGCGTAAATCTGGTTATTAGAAAAATCAGGTTTTTAGAATTTTAATTGAACTACAGGGTGACTCGTAAACAAAACAGTTGTAAATTGCTCCTTGATTTTGTCTGAATACTGTGAACAATCAATAGAATGTCTTAGACTTACTCATGTTAGGTTTTTTTTTATCGTATCGATTGAGTGCTTCAGCGATGCACTTCGAAGATATTGTTTGTCCGACACTTTTTTTTTTTTACTTTAAAGCTTTTCCAGATAGAGCAGGATCAACAAAAGTGAGATCAGATCTGGAAATCACAGCTTGAATCGCCCATCCGAGTGAAGTCATGCAGAAAATGAAACGTATCTGGCAGAACAAGACTGTGGACAGGGTGACGCGACAAACGGATGGAAAAGGGCAAGAAAAAAAAAAAAAAGAGAGAAAAAATGTGCGGAAAAAGAGAAATAGCCAGCCAGGGGCTGGCGTCATGGTGGGATAAGACAGCATGTATGTATAGTGAATAGGAAGTCAATGGTTTCAAGGGAGATTTGGACTGGAAACAAGAATGTTTTGCAAAATCTGGTTAGTCTATTAATAATCTATATGTTTTATCTGTGTCTATACATATAAAGACTATACTACAAGAGCTACTTCAAAATACAAATCTTAAAAATATGTGCGTAGAAACATGTGCCAAATAATATTCACTAAAGTGAGAGTTTGCAAGAGAGCTGTGTTGCGGGTCCTTAACTTCATCATACGTTATGAAGGTCCAGCCCCAGTGAGCTTCTGCTGCAGGAAGGGCCCAGTGTAATGTATAGGTACACTGGGACAAAGTTTGGGGTCACTTAACTGTTTTCATGGAAAACAAGGGAATTTCTAACTGTTTTCCAACAATCAATTAGCCTTTTAAACTTAAACTTGGATCAGCGAACGCAACGTGCCATTGGTACACAGGAGTGATGTGAGTGATAAAGGGCCATTGGAACACAGGAGCGATGGGAGTGATAAAGGGCCGTTGGAACACAGGAGTGATGGGAGTGATAAAGGGCCATTGGAACACAGGAGTGATGGGAGTGATAAAGGGCCATTGGAACACAGGAGTGATGGGAGTGATAAAGGGCCATTGGAACACAGGAGTGATGGGAGTGATAAAGAGCCATTGGAACACAGGAGTGATGGGAGTGATAAAGGGCCTCTGTACACCTGGGAAGATATTCCATTAACAATCAGCCGTTTCAAGCTACAATAGTCATTTACAACATTAACCCCGTCTGAGCTGGATTTCTGATCCATTTCATGTTATTTTAATAGACAACATTAGCTTTTCTTTCAAAAACAAGGACATTTCTAAGTGACCCCAAAATTTTGAACAGTAATGTAAATGACTGAGATTTCTTCAGTCCCCTCACCCATTGAATAAAACATTATACACAGACAGCTCAGGCCTTCATTCTGGAGAAACCTGCCATTGTTGGCTTTTGATAATGAAGAAGCTGGAACTACAGTTCTCCTGCAAGCTCTCTTGACAACTCCTTCCTTAGTGAATCCACCCCCTTGACTTTATTATATATATCATGAACAGCCAACTCCAGAGAGCTCCGGCTGCTTGAAGAGCTTGGTTGGCCCTGTATTTAGATCAGTGGGATTTCCTCACCCATTGAATTATGCATTGTACATGGCCAGCTGGGCCCTTCATGCCCGAGAAACCTGAGGCATTTTGGCCTTTCATAATGAACAATGAAGTGGGGGGGGAGGTTGGAACCACAACTCTCCTGCCATTTTAACAAACGTATATGAAGAAGGCAATTGGAAATTTTGAAAAGGAAAACAGTTAAATATTTTTTTTGAAAAAAAAACCAACAAAAAAATTGCTCTACGGAAAGAAACAGCGGTTATGATGGCCAAAGATTTTTATATTTTTCTTTTTTTGGAGATGGACAAGTCACACTTTTATTAAAATTATGTAAATATGTTTTGTTCAGTAATAAAATATATGATTTAAATTTTACGTGTGAGGAAATATTTAAAATGATATATACATTATATGACCAAAAGTATGTGGACACCTGACGGTATATTTTATTATATATATATATATATATATATATATACACACTTTATTTACGCTACTGTTACTTGGTCAATGCAGCAGTTAGGATATAAATCGTATGTGTCTCTGCGTTTAGGTGTTCTGTGATTGTCCTAGTTATGTGACATTCCTACTAAAAATACTGTCAGGTTTGCACAGAAGTAGCTGAATCGCCGACAGCAGGAGCCGGCTGTGATTCAGAACCCCCCGCTGATATATCCTGCACATCAGAGACGCTTCTCTCGCTTACTGATTCCGCTCTGGTACTCCGCTGAGCCGATGGACAGTCCAAATGCCGGAAATATCATCTCACCAAAAAGAGAAATAAAATAAAATATATAATATTTTTTTATTTTTTTTTGTGTATGCTTCTGGTTAGCATCCTCCACTGAACAGCAAGTACAATTATTATTATTAATATTATTATTATTATTATTATCTTTTATTTATATCGAGCCTGTCCTGTTTAATTTTGCACGCTATGAACATTAATATTATATAATATTATCCATTCTTTATCATAGCTAGCCTCCGCCACAATGGGTAATCAATTCTCTGTATTACGATTAGATTAGATTTTATTTTTTTTTAATTAGATGGGGAGAAATAAACAAAGGCGTTTTGTTAAGTCTCATTGGTGACAACGGGTTCTCAATCGTTAGAAGTACTGGTTGTCAAATATTGTCCAACAACAATAGTGAAAAACATATGATCAAGATTTGTGTATGTTACAATGGGTTAAAAAGAAGGTACAAAGAAATAAAAGTCCCCAAACTAGGGAATAGTCGTGTGCCTGTAGATGGTGTCTGAGATGACATCTAAGGCTGTAGCAGACGGCTGTCTGCAGCTAGGTGCATCCTCACCTTCCCCATGTGGGGTTTCTGAGCCCGAACCTTGAGAAAAAGAAGTCAGTTTGCTGGAGTTTCACAGGTCATTTGCTTCACCTAGAGCAAAAACCATATTTTTCAATAAATATGATTAGCAAATACCACAAAATTACAGCTGAAAGCAGATTTGAACCTAAATAAGCCAGATTTGGTTCAAGGTCCTTCTAAAAAACAGCATAGCGTAATTTGTTCTACTTATCCAGATCCATTAGCAAATTCAGTCTCATATAATTGTACGTTTCTTTCTAGTCGGTTCTGGAAAATTGATATGATTCAAATCTCCATCGAATCAAAGCTGATTGATAAGTAAGCGTCTTGATTCAGTTAGCTACCTTTCTCCATAACGCAGCTCAATAGTCTCACAAACTATTCACAAAGCTGCATGTGAGGCCGACAGAGGAATTCATGCCAGTTTTATCAGAAATATGTCTTCTCTATTTATGAAGCCCAAATCCTTGTACCCTTCTTTCTCCTCACCCCGTGCCCCTCTTTCCTTCCCTGATGCCCCTATTTTCCTCCCCTGATGCCCCTCTTCTCTAGGAGGTCAGAATGTTTGCTGGGTATGAGGGTATCGCAGGGTTCTACGGCCCTAAAAGCCCCAATAATGTGTATAGAAACAGCAGGGAATGGCTTTATAAATTAACGTTCTAGATTGTCCATGAAGTCTGCCTGCAATCTGAGCAGACGCTGCCTGGTTCCTCAGGTGTTTGGGCAGACATGCACCCAGGTCATTGTCTTCTTGTATGACGAAAGCATTATGAAAGATGAATGGGGTATACTGTCTAAGTGTTAACTAAAGGGAATCCAAAAAGCCCCCAGGCGGGGCATCACCTGGAGACTTGGGGTCAAACCTGTAGAGTTCCAATGTGTGAAAACTACTATATCTTCCCAGAGATAACTGTCCCCTTCTTCTAAACTCAACCCCTCATTCTGGGTCTGGCAGCAATTATGGGGTCAGGGTTTGAAGCAGGGCTAACACCAGGTACACTTTGGAGAGGCAGGAGGTGGGCGAGGATATTAGTGGGAGAGGATCGAGAGCGGGATTGACCAAATGAAGATACCAAGAGACTCAGCCAATAAACATAAATCGGATACATTTATTTGGCCAATATATGCGCTTCTAGTAATATGTCCCCCCCCCTTGAAAATGCATAGATGGGATGTCCAGAATCTTTTCCTGTTCACTTCAGTGCACTTCAATGTGCACTTCAGCTCTGGAGCTGCAGCTTCTCCTTAAAGTAAATGATTATTATTATCATTATAGTTATTATTAATTTTTTCACAGGTTGAAGAATGCACATTAAAGTACTTATCGACACCCCAGAATTACATGCTTTAAAAAAAACCTCTGTAGCTGCAGCTTCTCCTTAAAGTAATTTATTATTATTATTAGAGTTATTATAGTTATTATTATTAATTTTTTCACAGGGTGAAGAATGTATACTAAAGTACTTATCGGCACCCCCATAATTACGTGCTTTTAGAAACTCCCTGCTTAGAATCGATTCTTTTAAATACTGCCTATTATTAAATTAAACAACTATTTACACATTTACATATTTCATAAATATCGATAGTGACATCACTTGTTATAAAACCCGAATATCCCCCCCCCCCCCGTTATGTGCCTTCCCTGGTATTTATTTTGAAGGACCTTAGACCAGATTTCTTCTCACGCCTTTCTGGAATCCAAAAAAAAGTGACAGCGAGTTATCAACTATGCAGGTGTCGATTTCCAATGCCATCTGTGGTAACGGGTTTTTATTTAAAGTTTAAATTGCCGAAGCAGACTTGCATGATATTCTCATTTCAAATTCCAAATGAAAAAAAAAAAAAAAGGCTTCTGCCAATTTCACTGAAGTATGAAACTGGATTCCTGGTGTACGGAGAGCGTAATACACGTCTGCCAACTCCAGGCTTCAAACGTATATTGTAAGTGAAATAAAGGTGAGTGTTTGAATAAGGGACGGATATTTCATACGGGATGCACTGAATATCATAAATATTAATAAGCAATATTCACAAAAGGAAATTAAGGGAACGCAGGCCCGTGATGAATAGTTTTGTTAATAATTCAAATACTTCCTACCGAAATTTAGTGCCCGGCGAAATATCTTGGCGATATAACATAGTCGACGTATACCAAACACATTTTATTTTTTATGTGTGAAAAGGCTAGATTTATCAGAATATTGGTTGGTGCCAGTTAAAGAGGAATGTATATTAAAGTACTCTGTAATGTAATATACATTTAAATAAGACTTACTTTGACAAGAAGATGCAGCTCCAGAGCGGCAATGCACAGCTGCCTTTGCGGTCTATGTTTTGCATCACTGATTGGCTATTTGAAGCAGCCAATCAACGGCATGAAAATATCTCCCATTGAACTCAACGGGAGCTTTTTCAACGCATGCGTCCATTATCCCCTGGAATCTATAGTATGCATGCATTATTCTGGGTCCTAGCCGACGGCAGGAGTCGGTGCTGGCAGACGGCAAGAGTGAATCCAAAAGAAGTGTTCGTAAGGCAGGCCGGGGTTATACTTAAAAACAACTTTAAGCCCAGGGGGGATGTAACAACAGTGGTCCAAACGCAAGTCCAAGGTTGGGACTGAAGAATCAAGCCAGGGGTGCAAAATAAGGTACAAGGTGAACAGGGGACCAGACAAGGGCAGGAAATGGTTAAGGTGCCAAGCCTTCATGTTTGTCTTCGGGGGGGGGGGGAATCTTCATATTCCACAAATATTCGCGCATTCCCGTTTTCGTTTTGGGTGAATATTTCTGTATGTCCTTCGTATTGTTTTTTTTCTCTTCAGTTTCTGCTGGTTTTCGAGCAGGGGTTAATACGGGGTTAACGTGGTAACAGCAGCAGCTTTGGCGACTGGATAATAAAGGTCAGTAAGACGGACTCTACTGGTCGCCGGCAGGGGGCTCCTCTGGCACCAACCAATGAAAAGGATTCCCGTTAACCCCTGCTTAACTACGGAAGACTTAGGATGGGCTAGAGGCAGTGACTTGTGTGGGGGGAGGCGACCAGGGAGATGTTTATGAAGACAAATCCCAATGCACAAGTCTAATATATAGTGAAAGCTTTATTTATTACATTAAGTTTTATTTGTTAGATACATCCTTTATTTCGTTGTCAGGTTTTTTAAAAAAAAATTATTGGTGTTATCACACCCTCAACAGAAGAAATTAAATTTCTATGTATCATTAAGCCACTTTACTTCTGGTTGCTTGGGATTCCATTAAAAATATAACGCTCTATGGTATTTTCTCCCTTTTCCCTGACAAATACATCTAAGTGGGAAAAGATTTAACAAAGTACAGGATGGGAGTTGATTTCATAGAAAGAGAAAAACCTCAGCGCATTAGATGTAATGTAAGGGGGGTTTGCTTTACTGAGAGAGTGGTAGATAAGTGGAACAGCCTCCCAGCAGAAGTGGTAGATGTTAATTCAGTGATGGTAACATGCATGGGATAGACACACGGCTCCTGAATCTAAGACGAGACCAACGAGTGATTAAGGTTTGAGTCTTTACAGCAGGAGAAACGGGGAGACTAGATGGGGGTCGATAGGGGCCGATCTGCCGGCAGATTCTGTGTTTTTTGTGTTGAAAATGTCTCTTGTGATTTCTATAAAATGATTAGCAAATCAATGGTCCGAACGCCATTGGAATGAAAGTAAGCAATGTGTTTGTTAAATCTAACATAATTCCTGGCGCAAGAAACATCTCATCCGGCCAGAAAACATTGTCTGTATCCTGTGGCTGGATTTCACGGAGCACAGAGAGCACAGACCGAAAGCAGAAGACATCATTCCCCGGCAGCCGTCCCGACGCTCTCCGAATCCAATCACCGCAGATGCATTTCATTATTAATCTTCAACTGCTTCCATATCTTTGTCAGGAAAAGTGTCATTTTCTATCAAGATAGTGGCGTGCCACGGTAGGTAGTCCAGAGCTATATACTATATACTGAAATTTATCCTGTTAAAAGAAATATAGATTTTTTTTCTTTTTTTTTGGCCCTGTAAATAAATGCCGTTCCCCTCAAGCTTTAATGCATTTTCATTAAGGTATCAGAGCCGACGCTCAGAAAACTCACATGTGGAAATGATGTACATTAATAAAATGGTAAAGGCCTACAGAAGCACACACTCACCCAATCTGCCATTGCATCGGTAAATTGGGTGCGGCCAGCAACTAGTTATGCCTGGCCATATGGCACGTGAGCATAAAAACATAGCCTGCGGTCATGCATATCTAACCTCAGGTCGCGCTTACACCACCGGCTAGGACTGGTCTTAAAGTGACAACCTCAACATCTCCAGTCCAGATCTGCAAAGGACCGGCAGCCAGCGACCAGAGGCCCTGCCTTCTCCGACACCGGTGGGCATCAGTGGGAGGTCCACTCACTTTGGCAGGCTGTGCCATTGACGTTTGTGGTTCATTGATGTCAGTAGGTAGCCCCGCTGACGATAAAGGAAAACTGGCATGGTTACAGGGGAATTGGAGAAGTGGGGCGTTTTGCTATGGTGCTCCCGTGACCCCGAGTTTCCGACTGAAGACCCGGAGAAGGGACGCTTCACCGAGAGTCTCTGGGTTTCGTCAGTTCCCAGGCATGCCCACAGTGGAGTTCTGTGCTGCAATAACACAGACCGCCATTGATTTTACAGGTTTCTGCTTATTTATCCCCGAACATACATATTTTTATGTACTTTAAAGATGTTGTTCCATTTAGATAAAACATTATTTTAGATAAAAAATCTATCACTTTACGCAAATAAAACTTCACAAATGTATCATTTTCTCATTTCTTTTAAAATTAAATTTTAAAAGATTTTAACCCCTTAATGACAAAGCCCATACATGTACGGGCTCAAAATGCATTGTTTTCAATGGGTTTAGGGACCGCCCATTGTCCTTAAGGGGTTAAAAGCACTTTTTTGGAAGCCTCTGTTTTTTGGGGGTTTTTTTATGGTTTTTATTTTTAACCAATACCCAAATAACTATAAATAAGGTGAAATATTACGTGATTAAAGAATTATTTCTCAGAGGGCTTTGGCCGTTGGGTAATACAAGGAATTATGTCATGTTGAATTTAGTTAAAAAAAGTGTTACATTCAGAAGAACAGCTTGTACAGCGCTGCAGAATATGATGGCGCTATACTGTATATAAATCACTGCTAATATCCTACTATTTTGCTTTGCTGTAGCGACGGCCGGATATTTGCATGTAACTAAAAACAAAACACGGAATTTTTACACATTTTTATAATTTTTTTCTGTTGAATCCGTCCTCGGTGGCTGCTGCCGGAATGACATTTCCAGCCTTCTCATTAAGATCCCGAAGCCCCACTTTCGCTGCGCTTATCTCTGCTGCACAGAACAGGGTGCAAGTAACAATTTGTCCAATTTCAAAGACAGACTCCTTTTATTTTTGTTGATTTTTTTGTTCCACGTAAATAGAATCAGAAAGGGCAAACAGTTCTGATTAGCATTTAAAATGTGCTAGATTTTGTAATGAAAGTATAACCTCCAACCATTAATTTCTCATAAAGAGTAGGAAAAAAAAATATTCCTTTCACATTTGTGACTGAGCTTTTTATGGGCATGAATGGAGCAAAATGTGGATGAAATTGTTTAAATGTCTCGACAGCAGCAATTGAACTACGCAACCAAACTTTAGTTTTTTTAATTTTACATTTTTTTTATATTTTTTCAGCACTTGAAGAACGGCATTGTCTAATGGACATTTATTTTGGGATGAAATCAATGATTTACCTCCAGCACTGACCCAGTCGCCATAGCCGGCCCGTTGAGCAGCAGCACACTGGGACACAAGAGGGCGCTCTGCCCCTCAGACCGCTGCCGTCCTAGTGGGCCTAGATTAGAATATGTCGCTGCGTATTTACTAAATATAATTGGGCACTGTGAGTTTGTCAAGTTATGGCATCACAGTTTATATCATGACCATGGAGTGTGACATGATGTCACAAGCAGCACCAAGGTAATGGGGTTCGTGCCCTGGAATTCCCAGCACAGGAGTAAAAATATAGATTTTTTTTTAAAAAAAATGAAGAAAAAAGCCTTGACTTCTGGCTAGCTCCCATCTTGTAGAAACAAAAAAATAAAACCCTTCTAAAAATAAATAAAAAATAAGTAAAACATTGAGTAATATGCAGTGTGTTATAAAAGAGAATATTTTGGGCACATAAAAACCTATGCATCTGGTTATGCCTTGGGCATGCATTGGCGGATCCAGGGTGGGCAATGTGGCAGGTCTGAGTCCCGGACCTTTTTATGCCCTTACTTTCAAGAAGGAGTCTGGGTTTGTGTGTCTCTCTGTATTTGTGTTTCTGTCTGGTTGTGTTAGTGTGTGTCTGGGTATGTAAGCATGTGTGTCTTTGTGCCACCAGTTTGGGGAAGGCAGTTTCCTGCTCCAGCATGACTGGGTTAGAAAAAATTGATGTGGAGTTTGTGTGGCTGCATAAAGCCCTGACCTCAACCCCATCGAACACCTTTGGGATTGACTAGAGTGGAGATTGTGAGCCAGGCCTTCTCATCCTACACCAGTGTCTAACCTCACAAACGCTCTACTGGATGAATGGGCAAAAATTCCCACAGATACGCACCCAAAATCTTGTGGAAAAAGAGTGGGTTCAGGAATTAACTTCATGGTTGTGGAATGGGATATCCAACCAGCTCGTATAGGTAGGCTGGTCAGGTTTCCACACACTTTTTGGTCATAGTGTGACAGAATTACCTGTCATACAGGGGCCCAAGGTACTCAGAGATGGCTCCAGCCTGGCTGCCAAACAGGCAGGAACTCCATTGTTAAACTAATCCCATAACAGGATGGCTGCCAGGGGGATATTCAGTAGCTAAAGGGGATTAAAGGTTGGGTTGTCTACCTGTTTATCAATGTTGATTTATGTTAATGAAGTTCTGTGGCTATATCAGTCTATGTTTTACTACAATAAACTGTTCATTCCTGCTGTACTCAGTTCAAGGTAGTTGTGTCTACTTATTGGGTACACATAGCAGGGTTCCAAGGTGCGCATGCTGACTGGTGCTGGAAGTGATTCCGGGGACAACAGGAGGATACATGTGGGTGATCTCTGGGAGTTACTACAGCTCTCTTGGTGAACCCGTTATATATAGTGTATACTGTACTGCCTGCCAAGAAGTAATGTTCATCCAGGTGGCCAGTACAATAAACCGGAGGGACAGGGAAGCTAAGCATGAAGAAGAGAGTGAGCCAGCAGGAAGGGAGTGGGGGGATGCACTTAGACAGAATGCCTAATGTGTTGCTACAGTAGGCCCCATGGTGCTCCACTTGAGTTGTCCATCTTTCCTAACCTTGGGAGGTACTGCAGGTCTTTAAGTAGTTACTTTTGAAGACAATGTGATTGACTTGTGTTTCTTGCATTCAAGTTTATCATTGATAAGTTAGTAGCCTCCGATTTATAAGCCTACGACAACATGTATAAAAAAAAATACAGGAACACGAAAGCTACATGAGCCTTCTCATAAAGCTTCTCTAATGCAACATCTGTCTGCAATTACCTAATGAAAATGACAGGCATCCATCAGACTAGTAATGGTGGAAAATTACCTTCTCAATTAGTAGTGAAACCCAAATAAACAATTCTGAAAAACAAGCAGAATACGTTGTTAAAATTGCACTCAACAACAAGAGCTAACAAACCACATATGGACATAAAATTACTAATAATATTTTCTCTCTTGTTTTAACCAAGTATTATCATTATTGTTATACATTTTTTGATAAGGCAATACAAAGGTAATTTCAGCAGGTGCCAGATGCATCTGCTTTTTATCCAGGTGTTTTTTTATTGTCAATTTATTTCAATCTAGCGTGTTACACATTAACACATAATGTCTAATTGATCCAGAAAGTATTTTTAAAATGTACCTTTTATTTTTTTATGTTTTGTTTTTGAAAGGGTTTTAGGTCTCAATGACCATATCTACAAATCCTGCTTTTCGCTCATAACCCATGTCATTTCTGAATATGAGTTATAATTCACATCTTTCATAATGTGATTTATGACTGGAAGAAGAACAAAAAAATGTATAATTACATGCCGACGTACGGTTCAATCCCGCTATTGGATCGTCGTCAGGGTCAAAATGAAAAAATAAATAATTTAAATTTAAAAAAAAAATGAAAAAAAGAGGCAATATCTAAAATAATATATTTTTGGGAGTCTAAGGGTTAACTCTAATGTCCCAGCCAGCCTCACCAACAAAGAATCCTTAATAAAGTACTTTGGGGATACTTTAATATACATTCTTCAAAATGTTAAGAATAAATAAGTAAACTTTAAGAGAAGCTGCCGTTTCGAAGTCTTATTTTCGCATCATTGGTTGCTTGCTTGAAGCAGCCAATCATTGTAGGAATAGGTTTTCTGTACTTGCGCTTTGATGGGTCTTTTTAAACCCCTACAGAACCCTTGATGAGCCAGAGCTGACTGGTGGTACATCTCATGGATGCAGACAGCAGGAAATATATTTAGCTGAACATATCTCCCGCAAGCCAAGATGTTGGGTGTGTGACGGGCTAAATGTGTTGAGGATTTTGTGGAATCCACCACGCATTGTCAAGGCAGGGCACATAAAGAGTTAAAGGGACCACTGAGCTATAATATACATTAAAGTCACCTTTCACATGGTCCAAAAGAGGCAGCTGTCCGAAAGTCGGCCCCCTGGCTTACCTTAAAGACCCAACCACCGCATCTATGGGCCTCCTCAACAGCCTCCATAGTCTGTAAGTGGAGGTCCTTGAAGCCACTGGCACAACACTTTCCACTAACACTTCCTTCGTGGCCCTAGGTGAACCCTGGGGCACATGTGTAAAGAAGGACCTAACTAATGCACACACACACCCTACTTAAATTACACGATGCGCCATCCCAAAGACAGCCATGGAGAATCCTGGACCATGATCCAGTTTTAAAAATGTTTCCATGTAGAACATTGGAAATCCTAAAACGTGTCCAACATTCTTTAGCTATGGCTTTTTTTTTCTCATTTTAAACATATCGACAGGAAAATATTTCGTTACAAAATTGGAACACACATTTCCGAAACATTTCTCTTGTATGAATAATAATGATAGCAAAAAGTTTCCAAATCTCCTTCCTATATAAATGTACCAGGGAGCCATATCATGTTTTTTTTGTTTTTTTTTAGCTCAGAGATTGCAACTAACAATAGCTGGGTTTATCTCGACGCCCCGGACGGGCAATCTGTCACACAGTCCAGAATGTTTTTTAACTTCGGTTTCCCTCGAGCGGCTACCAATCTGAATTTAGTTAGTTCCCCTTTTTTTTCCTTTCAGGTAGCTCTCAATGTCATCCTAAAGTTATAACACCTTCCTGCATTCCTTCATGCCATCTCACAAACACCGTCTCTCATGACTTTTCCTCAAGACATCGCTAAATCCTGTAATCAGGCGCCTCAAAGCAGTATTTTCATGTGTGTTTCCAAAGAGATTTCTCTGTTTCATTCCCTGACAGCAGACCAACTGCAAAATGCTTCCTACAGCTATTTTCTTAAAGAAAAATATGTGCGCGTCTCACAAGGCAAACTTTATGCTAATGCGTTTTGCCTCCTCCTTAAACGTCTCCTTTCTTATTACACAACTGTCAGTAGATCTTTTGAGAGATTTCCTTGAGAAATTTATTTATCCGCTGGAAATTTCATGCAGTTTAGCTTGGGTAAGAATATATATATATATATATTATTTTCTACTTACCGTATTGGCTCGAATATAGGCCGCACTTTTTCCCCCCACTATAAGTCTTTAAAGTGGGGGTGCGGCCTATATTCGGGGTCTAGCGCCCGACGCCCAGGACATGCAGTTCCGGGCACCGGGCAGGCAGCGGGGTTAGGATACAGATCCCCCGCAGTGGTGCAGGGGACCTGCATCCTACTCCCCGATACGCTCAGACAGCCTCCCCTGCCAGCACTTTCAATGGGGGGAGTGCCGGCACGGGAGGTTGTCTAAGCGCATCGTGCAGACGTTCACCGGCAGCGGCGATGCGCGTAAACAGCCTCCGCTGCCGGCACGTCTGCACAATGTGCTTTAACAATCTCCCTTGCCGGGAATTCCCACGGGGGGAGTCCCGGCAAGGGAGATTGTTAAAGCACATCGTGCAGACGTGCCAGCAGCGAGAGGTTGTTAACGCTTGCATCGCCGCAGCCGGTGAACGTCTGAGCGATGTACGCTAACAATCTTCTTTGCCGGACTTCCCACGGCGGAAGTGCCAGCACTGGAAGTTGAATAAGCGTACTGTGTAGATGTCCCCCGCCGGCCCTGCAAGACCCCGGGGAGTCTGCACCGGTAAGTTTAGGGAGGGGGGGGACCTCTTGGGGGCAGAGTGGCAGCATATCTCAGGGGGGGGATAGAGTGGCAGCATATCTCGGGGGGGCACATCTCGGGAGCAGAGTGCATATCTCAGGGGGGGATAGAGTGGCAACATATCTTGGGGGGCAGAGTGGCAGCATTTCTGGGGAGGGCAGAGTGGCAGCATATCTCGCGGGGGCAGAGTGGCAGCATATCTGTTCCACTAAGTGTTTTTTTTTTTACTAAGAAATTTTTTTTCTTTAAAAAAGCACCTAACTTTTAGGGTGCGGCCTATATTCGAGCCAATACGGTATTTATATTTTTCTCTTATATTATAAGCCCCTTTATGTAGAGGAAATATATTGAATTTACATACTTGTTAGGAGATTCAAGCACGTGTGATGTCATAATCTGCATATGTTATGTGGGTGATGTCGTCATGTCCAGCTTCGCCCCCATGTTGTATCAAAGAATATTGATGCGCTATTTTTACCTGCGTAAAGTCCAGTTTGGTTATTGTGCTCACCAAGGCTGCCATAGTCCCAATAAATAGGACATAGGTCAAATTTTAGGCTCAGCAACAAATTTAACCCCTTAAGGACAATGGGCGGTCCCTAAACCCATTGAAAACAATACATTTTGAGCCCGTACATGTATGGGCTTTGTCATTAAGGGGTTAACAATACATTTTGAAATTTAAATTTTGTTTTCATTATTTTGGATAGTATTTCTTATGCAGGATAGAGGCCGCTGCTAAAAAGATACCATGTTTATGTTTAACAAGTAGTGTAACACCCCACATGCAAAGGGTTTTTAGGGTTAAGAGGGCAAAATCATTTACACATTAAACTGTTTATTGAGTAAGGGATACTTTGTAGAGTACCACTACCCTCTCTCTTTTAACTGTAGGGTACTCCTTATGATGTCATGGTGACATCATAGGGGTCTTTTTACATAGGCATTTTTTTAAAACCGTATTTTAATAGTTTTATCTTTTACAATTATTTTCTATCAACCTTACTTTCCCATAACATGGTGATCATCAAGCAGGGTTCTGCAGCCATGCTTTCCTGTACAGATCCTGCGAGTTCTCTGCTACTCTGCCCAATGCTCCCATGAAACTGAATTTGTGATAATCACCCATTTCGCATTTTCTCTGAAATATTTGCCCCATATCTAACTTTGAACACTCTTTAAAGATTTTTATTAAAATACCTATTTATTTCAACCACAAATTGTATTTTACTGTATCTCACGATTCTTGAACCTGAAGATCTACCATGTTTAGTTGTGTTTTCTACAAAGAAAAAAAAGTAATATCCATACAGCCGTCCATGAAATTCACATTCACATTTAATCTACAAAAATAGGTGATATGGAATAGTTGTGGAATGTAATTTAGCATGTATTGCACCGAGCAAAATTTCATATCTTCTATTGCATTTTATGACATCTTGTGAAAAATCATAAATTACTACCAGCGGAAACCAACAGTAATTTAATGTGTTCTATTAATACACACGCGGTATCTAACCTAAAAGAAATTCATTTTATACAGCGCTTCACCAATCATTCCCAGATACTATATATTTGTCTGCAAACAGCTTGTATACGATACAAATAGCTTGTGGCATTATATGTTACATTAAACTTTATACCCTTTCGGTGCCGAAGGTGTGATCAAAGCATTCTCTAACTCACAATTCTGTAAACCTGATAGAATGCAGCCCTAAATAACACTCTCAGAAAAAAGATATATTATGGTTAACATTATAATGAAGGAGAGTTACAAAAAAGTGGAGATGCAAAACAAGAACGTTCTAGAAACAATGTATCACACAAGGGCAGGGCTGTCTTTAACGTGGGGCAAAAGGGGCAGCTGCCCTGGGCCAAGGCTTACCTTAGGGGCTCTGCTTAAAGAAACCCACAACTCAAGTATTAGGAACCACAAGACTTTAACCAGTGACCCTGAGCATGGCAGGACTGGGCACCTACTGGTCTCACCACCAGCTGGGTTGCTGGGAATCCTGTCCTCCCTATCTCCCTGCCCAGTTTGTGACTGGTTCCTGACAAACTTGAGGCCAATCAGGGAATAAAAGGCCTTTATAACCATGGGTGCTCCCAGGTTCCTATGCTATATTGTTGTTCCTGACCAAACAGCAGCACTTATCCTGTTAATCTGTCTTGGTTTTCACTCCATTATCCAGATTTCGACCTTTGACTTGGATTTTAATTATTCTCTTGGATCATCCTTTGGCATTGTGCATTTGTTCCCCTTGATGTATGACCTTGGCTTGCCTGACCTCGTCGGCCAATCTATCCAGACTCTGCTGCCATCTCTCCAGTTTCCCCAGTCAATCTTCAAACAGCCTTCCAGTTCCCCAGTCCATCTGCTGCCACCTGCAAGTTCTCCAGTCCATCTACTGTCTCCTGTCAGTTCCCCAGTTTGACGGCTGCCACCTGGATAATCCACCCGTTGCTGCCTGCCTATTCCCCAATCTGTCTGCCAGTTCCCCTGTCCATCTACTGCCTCCTGCCAGTCACCCAGCTTGTCTGCTGCCACCTGGATAATCCCCAGTCCACCCATTGCCACCTGCTCATTCCCCAATCCATCTGGCAGTCCATCTGATGCCATCTGCCAGTTGCCCATTTTGCCGGTCTTCCCAGATTGTGTTGCTGTCTCTGCTGTCCTCTGCTAGTCCCCTGTCCAGGTCTGCTGATGTATACTAACAAGAAGACTAAAGCGGTAGCAAACAGCCATCTGCAAGCAGACAATTTTACAACTGCCTGTCCCATGCCTGGACATGTCCCTGGCCAGAGACTCCAACTAGATCTGGTACCCACAGTCATAAAAACACCTGGAACATCCCAGTAGGATGCAGTTGGTATCCCTCTAGGCACAAGTGGGCAAGGAGGTCTACATTGGATTCACATTTACACTTGGGGTAAACCCCAAAAGATTAACAAAGGGAGAAATTGCATACAAAGAGGTATGAGAACATCTTAACTGAGAACAGACAGCAACTTAATAGTTTGATCTATGGTGACTTCCTACATAAGAGCTGCTCAAGTTTAAGCCCCCTTTGGTTCCCTCATGCAGAAGAGATTTGCCTCCTGTTTTGCTTTGGGACTACCCTTGTGAGCAGGATCAGACTGATATGTCGATGATTCCTCCTCTGTAAGGGTGGCAGGCTATTAAGATGCGGAGCCGAGTTGCTCTCATACCTTTTTGGATAGAATTTGAAGGACTCCGTTTCTAAAACCTTGAAGCATTTTCTTTACCTCTCTAATTTTAAAATATAGTAAATTCTCGTACGACCTTGCTAGCAGCCTCACACCTAATGCAATGCCTTCCCTGTTCATTTTTTTCATCTGCATTGAAATCGTAAACTATTTTCCACCGGCAAGATCTGCATTACGGGAAATATCTCGCTTTTTCTACAAGATCGATCCCTCCTAACTTCTGGGGACAATTTCGTGGGGTTTGCAGGAAACATATTATTCTCTTATATCGGAGAAAATCAGCTGAAAACACATAGTGCGAACATCGAAGAGATTGCACGCTTTATCCAAACGACTCGCGAAGCAGCACGCTAACTCGCGCCGCATGATGAATGTTTAGCAATAAACATGCATAACTTCAGACACTTTCCATGGGCAAATGCGTAAGTCGTCGTTGGTGGAGCTTCACATGGCAACCATAAAGCATTTCAAAGAGGAACTAACCACTTTTATTATGATGTTTGACAAATGTATTCAGTAGGCTGCTTTTAAGTTGATTTGAATTCACCTCTTGGCAAGATACAGAACCAGACAGATTGATAGTAATACAGGTTTCCCAGCTGATTACTTAAGACGTTTCTTTTTTTTTTTTTTATTTTTTTTTTTTTTGCGGAACAGCATGTGGCTGCCAGTGGATAAGTAATGCACCAACTGGGGAATAAAAGGACATTTTCAAGGTTCTTTCGTAACGTAATTGTGCGAGGCATTGTTGTGGAATCCTTTAACATGCAGTTATTTTAACATGAGAAATGGGACATTTAAATACGATGAGGTAATCTTCTAGTGGCCTTCAGACAAAGCTATTTATTGACTTTGTATTATTCCAAAAAACATAAAAAAAAACAAAACATAAATGCTCTGACGACTTCGTGAAAGGAGTTACAATTTCAATATTTCATTTAGTTTTGTTTCTTCTCTTTCTTCGGATGATTGTCTTTTAATTGATTGATAATTTCAGGCGTAGGGGGACATTTTAGTTTCCGAAGTGGACGTCACTCGGCATTGCCAAGGAATAGGTTCCTCCATTGCTCATGGCTAGTTGTCCCTAAAAGGGACTAGGTTGTCCACCTTGGATAAAGCTCAGTTCACTTGGCATACACAGCCCTCTTTCAGATTCTGGGAACCATATGGTTATGATGGCCATGAACCATAAGGTTGGCAACATTTAGCCCAGGGGGCAAATGCGGCCAAGTGGCCTGGTAATAAAGGGGCCAGAGACACGCATGTTAGACAACATGTTCAATATATCACAACCAGTCCAAAACATGGAATATAGAAAAAAGCAACAACCTTTAGTCATTGTTTCCCTTAGTTCATGGTAGATATTTTCTGGAATTATATGTAGAACACAAAAAAGCTATAGGTAGTGGCCCGAAATGTTTAAATTGGGGCAGCCCAGAGGCAAATGCCCCTCTGCTCCCCTTCCCAACCCTCTTTTGATGGCTGCTTACATGGTCGATTTTATAGCTCATCGACACTATGTGACAGTGCTGCAATAGATGATGGCTCAATATAATAACTGTAGCACTAATTGCCCCTGGAACCCCTATCCCCTGCCACATTTTATACTAACCACCGGTCAGCTCTAGTGCTGGCTCGGTGACCATTCAGGGGGGGCTTTAACGAGACCTCCCCCTGACCCTGCACAGAAAGTGCTCACATAGATTTCCTTTGGAGAGCTGTGCTGCCACTGATTGGCTGCTTCAAGCAGAGTTATTCCGTGGCACCAGAGCATTGAATAACGGAAGGGGCATTTCTCTGCAGCTTTGGAGCTTCAGCCTCTCCTAAAGTCTATTTTACTTTGCACGTTTCACAAATGCCTATTAAAGTAAAATATTTTAACATGTATTTATTGATCAGGGTGCTGCCTGGGACCTTTTTGCCTCATCCTGGTTTAACCCCTTCGCGACCTTTGCCGGTTCAGGACCGTCATAACAAGAAGGTCACTAAATGACCTTTGACGGTCCTGAACCGTCAAAAAATTAAATAAGCTTAGAAAGTGATCAAGGATCACTTTCTTCGCTTAAACGGCCTTGCTGCAATGCCTCGATGTCAAGGCATTCAGCAAGGCCGAGATCGGCATCGGGGGCCATGTCTGGCCCCTCCCCGGGGCGTCAACAGCCGCCATACATTGTATGGCGGCGGACGTCCGTTTTAAAAGCGTTTAGGAGGCGATCAACGATCGCCTCCTAAACTTAAATGGTGTCGCTGGAATGCCTCGACCAGGAGGCATCCAGCGACACCAAACACTTACCTCTGGGTGGGCTGTGGCCGCTCCGGAGAGCGGTCACAGCCGCCGCTGCCGGTGATCTTCGCCATCAAGCAAGATGGCGGCGGCCCGGGAAATAAAACAATAAAGACGAAAAAGTTCGCTAGAGGGTCTCCAGACCCTCTAGAGAACTGGCTCCACTTGCTGGTTGAATACAGGTACTGCATTCAACCATGCAAGTCAATGGAGCCCAGCTTTCTAATCACTATGTGATTAGTAAAATATTCAAAAAAAATAAAAAAAAATAAAAAATGGAAAAAAAAATTAAAAAAAAATGTGCTAACATTTAAAAATAATTATGCAGTGATGTCACTAGATGAACCATCCAGTACCAGCAAAATGTGTAAAAAAAAATATTAAAAAAGTATTAAAAAAATAAAATAAAATTAAAAAATAAAGTTTATTATTTTGAGCAAGTGCTAAAATTTCTCAAAAATCTCAACAAAGAGTTAAAATAAAAGCACTTCAAATACCCAAGGGGTGTCTAATATATAAAAAAAATGGCTGATGGGGTAAATTGGAGTGGCCTAGCTCAAAGATAGGGCATAGGTACAGACTGACCAAAATGGAGAAAAAAAGCGCACTTCCCAAATGTGGCATTTTAAATCTGAAACAACCCGACAAACCCATGCATGTCGGGTATCACTGCACTCAGGATATGTTCCTGAACACACATTGGGGTGTTGTTTGACAGTGGCATATACCAGGACCTGTATATCTATAACTAAAGTACAATTTGTGTGAAAAAAAATAAAAAAAATTACTATTACAAAGTTTGACAAAGTGTAGTTCTATAATTGGTGCATGGAAAGGGTTAAAATAACAGCATTTGGAATACCCTGGGGTGTCTAGTTTTCAAAAATATATGGTTTGAATGGGTTAAATTGAGTTAACCGGCTTCAAAGATATTCCAAAGAGGAGAGGGAGGCACAATGACCAAATGACCACCTGAATTACGCATGCCCCAAAAGTAGCCTTTTACCAGCCAAACAATCTGACAAACCCATGCATGTGGGGTATCGCTGTACTCAGGAGATGTTGCTGAACACATATTGGGGTGTTGTTTGACAGTGACATATACCAGCACCTGTATATCTATAACTAAAGTACAATTTGTGTGGAAAAAAAAATAAAAAAAATTACTATTACAAAGTTTGACAAAGTGTAGTTGTAAAATTGGTGCATGGAAAGGGTTAAAATAACAGCATTTGGAATACCCTGGGGTGTCTAGTTTTCAAAAATATATGGTTTGAATGGGTTAAATTGAGTTAACCGGCTTCAAAGATGTTCCAAAGAGGAGATGGAGGCAGACTGACCAGATTTGTTAAAAAAGATTTGGAAATCATAAAACGCTGCTTGTACTTATTGCCCTATAACTTACAAAAAACAGCAAAAAAACATAAAAACATTGGGTATTTCTAAACTCAGGACAAGTAGTAGAATCTATTTAGCTAGTTTTTTTACTTGCTTTTTTAGGTGAGTAAAAGATTTTTCAAATAAAAGTCATAAAATGTGTTTTTTTTTCAATTTTTCACCATGTTTTTTTAATTTTTTTATAGTAAATAAGATGATACAATCAAAATAATGGTATCTGAAGAAAGCCCATCTTGTCCTGAAAAAAACAATATATAACTTATGTGGGTACACTAAATGGGTGAGGAGAAAATTACAGCTGAACACAAGCACCACAAAAGTGTCAAAACAGCCTCGGTCCCACAGGGTACAAAACGAAAAATGAGCCCGGTCCTTAAGGGGTTAATCAGCGAATGCTTGCCATAAAAACAGAAAAAAACGGAGTCAAATATTTCTATATACGTAAAGCACAAATACTTAGAAAGTAACGAACTCTGGTTTTATTCCATTTTCCTGGCTACAAATAAATTATTACAATTGAATTTCTGCTTCTTTTTTTTTTTTTTTTTTTTTTTTTTACCGTAGCATACAAGAGCTCCGCATATTTAAATATTTATATTACCTATTCATTTGACACACCATTAGTGAAATATATAAAAAGAATCCATTCTTTCTATAATCTCACTGTGTCCTTTAGTCTTAAAGTGCATTGTAATGGCCCTTGGGGAAATGTTGCTCATTGCGAATACAGGTTAATTTAGGCTGATGCTGTCTAATGGAAAATATTCAAGTTTTAAATAAATATACAATAAAAAATAGTACCAGGTTGCCACCGATTTGCTGGTCTATAGCGGTAAATGAAGTGAATAAAACGTTATGGGTTTTTAACATGCTGAGTATTTTCACGGCCGTCCATCTTGCAGACTAAACAACATTTCACACAGTGCTATCAGGGAAACTAATAGCGCGAATGAAAATTTTATGAAAAATGGGAAATCTGCATTTGGCTAGGATTATGTAAGTGAAATGAATAAAAATCATTTGACGGTCTTAATGGCTGTTGGGAGGAATTGAAAGAAGGCACTTTATTTTTACCCATTTAAGCTGATGTTTGGGAAAAGAAGTATAATTATGAAATTTGAATGCCATGATCATTAGTCTAATAAATTATTTAGGTAGTAGGTGGATAAAGCAATGTGTTCTTTAAAGCGTTCAAGCATTTCAGTTTTATTTAAAAAAAAAACAAAAAATGGAAATAAAATAAAAATCGGAACTTTCAGCAACGCCGATTAATCACATGGTCGCCGACGCCAACAGACATTGCCTGCTATTATCTTTTTTTTTTTTTTGCAAGGTCAAAGTTTTAAGCTAACATAGCTTACAAGAAACAAGAGTCATCGACAAATAATTAATCATTTTGTGAGTACTGAAGACAAAAAGGTTCCTTGGTATTTGAAACGAATTTCTGTTTATCTCTTTATTTCCGAGATGCTATTATATTATACTATCTATAGAGTGTTTTTTCCTTTGTGATTTTCAAGCAATTTCAAAAAATGTTGGCGTAAAAGTCATGAAATCAACCCAAAAAGGCACATAGGTCTGAATGACGATGGACAGTAAACAACAATGTTGATTCCAACAGTCCTAGATTTGAAGGGACGCTCTCCAATGTTATGTCCTAGAGTCCTGATACAGGGGTTTCCTATAGCTTAGCATGCAGATTTAGCTGAAATCTGTCACCAATGTGTGTAAAACAGTGGAAAGTAGCACATCCCACCATGTTGAAACCAATCTTCCATAGAGAAGTTTCTTTGGTTTTTACATCACATGGTTATGAAGGCTTCTTTGTTCCTGGAGCCACCATGGGTTGACCTGGACCACAGTCTTATCATTGAGTTATGGTAACATCAGAAAATATTACTTTACGGAAAGGGTAGTGGACGCATGGAATAGCCTTCCAGCAGAAGTGGTAGATGTTAATACAGTAAAGTCATTTAAGCAAGCATGGGATAGGCATAAGGCCAAGCTAGATATAGGATAAGGGCAAGTACTAAAGGAAAGTACTCAGAGGTTGGGCAGACTGGATGGGCCTACTGGTTCTTATCTGCCGTCACTTTCTATGTTTCTATGAGTCATTTACCAGCTAGGACCCCATCTTCAGCCGCCATCTTCATTGTGGGGCAACACATGATATCATATGCCATCACTCCATGTTGCATAGGCCGATTGAGGAGCTGAAACATCTCCCTTGTAGCTGGCCCATTGAGTAGGGTGACCACCTCCTCCAGAACCTGCCATCCTAGTCCAACAAGAATATGTCACTCGTCCTTACAGATATGTATGAGTACCGATCCATTGTAGGTTCTTAAACCAACTTGGCTCCTTGGATGTAATGTAAGGAAGTATCACTTGGTCGATAACATGAACAGCCTCTCAGGAGAAGTGGTAGAGGCTAATAGGGTGAAGGAATTTAAACATACATGGGATAGACATATGGCTCCTGAATCTGAGATGAGACCAACGACCAACCAATGAGTCTTTACAGCAGGAAGAATGGGCAGACTAGATGGGGGCTGAATGGGTCTTATCTGCTGCCAAATTCTTTGCCAATATTTTTATTTAGGACACTCTGTATGCAGTTCTTTTTATTTGTATACAGATATTCTATTTTACTCTGAAATGTATGAATTACAAAAATATATTGGTGCTTGATGTTATAATTTTATTTATAACTTTACCTTTTCTTCAACCTAGTTTTGGTTAATTTCTTTACAATTGCTTGAAAAAAAAATCTCATTTAGATCTAAATATCATTTATAGCTTAAAACTTTATGTTGAAATTCTACCTACAAAGCTCTAATCTTTCCCATATTTATAAATATTCATTTGATAACGCTAGAGGGGAATTGTTTAATACACACCTCCGCTCGCATTTTGGATGCACTAAATCTGATCTTATTATATTCATTTTCATGTTAATCGCTCAAAATTATTACAGTGATTACCATTATTTATTTTTTTGGGTTAAAAAAAATATTGCAAATTCAATAAATTATTTATGTTACAAAATTTAAACAGTTTTTCTTTCAGCCGTAATAACTCTTATTATATGTGATCCGTCTGAAGGTAAAACCCAGCAAAAGAGAAAAAAAATCATTGAAATAATATATTGCAAAGTCCTTAGTAGATTTATTGTTTAATAATTTTATAATTTGTGTTTTCAGTTTGTTGAAAATATGTTGTTTATGTAACCATATAATATTATGAATTGGGTCTGAGAAACTGAACTTAATCTCAAGACAGCAGATAGAATTTGTGGCCTTTAATATTTCATATATAAATGTGTCATATTGCCAGATAAGCAGGGAAATGAATTAATTTGACGTTAAAAAAAATGGGAAAAACACATTTGATGAAGATTGCTGAATATTATTAAGATGAAGCTCACTACAGATTAACATTGTATATTTTCTGGTAAAAATATATGTCATTATTCAATGTATTTCAAATGCCAAATGCATTTGCTATGAATATTCTAGAATTTATTAGGCTTAACTAAAGCAGACCAGGTACCAAAGCCAGATTAAAGACTTTAGGGCCCGGGAGCATTTATACAAAAAAAAGGGACCCAGCTATTTTTCAACATCAGCACAAATAAAACATAATTAATGTAAAAATAATAATAATAATAAAAAAAGTTTTTCGCAAATTCCTCTACTTTTTTAAGCGTTGGCATCATGTTATGTCTCATCTTATCTATGGCCTGGCCACCGCGCATGTGCAGCTAATGAGGAGCTAATCTGTTATGATAATGGACAGGACTGTCAGCAAGTAGCACACAACTCCTGGTCAAGACTGCCCCATTCACAACAGGATAGTTAAAAATATAAAATGTGGGACACACCATAAGGTGACGTTTACCACACCCAAAGATGCTAGGTCAGCCATTGCCCATCAAAACCCTTCCTTGCTGTCTGGGGGCTGCAGGCCTCTCGTCCGCAGGGTATCCGCTCCAGCGCAGCCTGTGACTGGACACAAAATGGAGGGAAAGGAAGACAGTAAAGCAAGGGAAGAAGTAGGCTGAACAGCCAATCAGAGAGTGATCTGTCCCCTAAAGCCCTCCTACTCCTCCTGCCTGGGTGGAGACGGACACTGGGAGGGAGGAGCCGGTCTGACTGGATTAATCCGGTAATCTCCATACCTGCTGTAGAGCAGCTCCACGCTGCTCGGTTCTGATGGCTCCTCACATTACCCCGGAGCTCACAGGCCGCAGGTTATGGTGGCAGAGGGGCAGCTAGGGCCACTACTAATCAAGTAATTCTACAACAAGAAGAGCGCTCAGGGCCCAACATCACTCTGGTTAATCCAGCCATGCCAGATACTGCTAAATATAGCAATAACTCTTCTCTTTTTTAAGTAAAAGGCACCAAAACAAATCCTGGTGACGATGATTATAAAAATTATCAATGCCTCATGGAGGACTGGAATTGAAATAATATAATTAAAATGATATACAAGCATCAACTCCATGCTTCATTTGGAATTTTTCTTAAATGTTATCTAATCACTGGCCTTAATTTGTTTATTGATAGCACATATGAACAAAACAGTTTTACACACAGATAGATAATAGATTGTAGTCACCGGGGGTTGTGTATAAAAAGTTATCCAGTTGTGATGTTTCAAAAGGTGTCTTCTCGTCATAGAAACCATTTCACGCTCTGTCACAATGTCTCCCCACCATCTCTGGCGACGGGTTCCGTGTCCCTGTCCCTTCCATGCAGCTCTGCTTCTTCTCTTGCTTCAGAATAACGCGGTCACAATTCCTGGATCCTGGCTGTTGTCTCTCCTTCCTACATTGCGCTGGTCATAACTGGTTCACCAAGCATCTTGATACCTACAAGTGGCCCCTGACATGTCCCCTGTGCACAGTCACAGAGGAGCTACAACATTAAAAATATGGATAGTACTTTATCTCTAACCCTTTGTTCTTTTACTTGTCTAATCATATATATCCAAACTACTAACCTTTAAATGTAAAACCATTGAATAGCTGACCAAGCTGGAGTTGGCTTGAGCCCAATGCCATCCTTGGTTTGGCTCAACAGGGGAGTTGAAATGTGAGCTGAAGCTCATCATCCATGACTGGGTCCACGTAAGTGTTCAAAAGGTGAACCTGACAACCTAGCTTATGTCCCCGGTGTTGGCTAACATTACGTATTCGTTGAAGAAAAGAAGGAGATGTGTTTTAAACCAGAGATTTTACAGAAATAGTTGGCTAGTATTTAATTTTTGTTCTATTTAACTGTACAATGTACATTAGCATCTCCAACACAGTCTGGATATTTTATTGATTCATATACCGCGTTGAAACGACAGTCAAAAAACCTTCAAGCTGTAGCCACTTTAGAATAAAGGGATGACTTGAAGTTCAGATAAATAATAAATATTACTTATAGGCAGCATTTATCAAAGTTTTTTTTTTCTCAGATGGGGAAAAAAATCAGTAAATTTTGTACAAAGGCTGTTCTCTGATTTATGGAGCAATTACAGGCATAGAATATTAATAGAGAAAGACAAGAATAATAACAAAAAGTTTTGTCTAAAATATAAATAAGCTCGTTTGTCGGCAGAGACAAAAGTGGAGTTATTTAGAGATTTTTTTTTATTTTTAATTTGTTTGAAAGTCACAGATTGAAAAAAAAAAGAGCAACGGCTGGGTGAAAACAAACAAAAATAACCACGGGGTAGTATTTTTTTATGATTTTTCTTTCTTTTATGTCAGAATATAAAAAATAATTGTGCCCCCAAATACACTGATATAGTCTGACATAGTGTTTAAGTGTATGGTGAAGACTACAAAAAGGTTTGATGTTTTATAATCATCTGTATGATTGTATATTCAAAAAGAGGGTAACATCAAGGATCATACTTTTTACTATTTTTTTTATAATTTTTAATGTTAAGGTATGTCTTTTTGCATGTATGTAGGTAGTGTGTATCGTGCATTGTAAACCCAATACCAGTTTAACCCACCAAATAACCACACGGAGACCGAAATTGGATAAAGCAGGCCACAGCACAATTTTATTATAAAACCATAAAACACTGTGTTGGCCCAAAACACCATAAACCAATAAGAATAATATACAATAACCGATAAATAATAAATACAAATATACAAATATACATAACACATTACCGTAACATATTCAAAACATAACCAACACAGGAACCGAATTAACCCCGTCCTTGCCGGCCTCTCACACTGCACAATCCAGACCACAGGTACTCACCTCCCCCCTCGTCCAAACAAAATTGACAGCTACCTTTCGCTGTCCCACCACCAATGCTAACCACCAGCCGTCCAACAAGCTCGGTGGGCACGTCCAATAAAACACCAGAGGTTAGGGGAGGATTGAGCCTTCCATTACACCAGCATCCAAACTCCATCACTTACCAAAACCAGACCGGCAAGGACACACAAACCGCCAGCTGTGACAAAAGAAAGAAAGTTAGTACACAAGAAATAGGGAGGGAGGGTGGGAAGCAGGTAAGACTGTTGGCCGTGTCTGTAAAAAAGGACAGTGACCGGGGTCACCCAGAGGGCACCTTATATCACCTAGGGTCTCCCACCCCTCAATTAACATACCCCAATCAAAACACGGACATGCCCTGAGCATGCACTAACCCACACACATACATGCTCCCTGTCCATTTAGCTACGCTGATTCCCAGGGGCCTGGTGATCCAAAAGTCTGCAACGGGGTAGACATCCCTGGTGGAATCAGCTCATTCCGCCATTTTGTTTTCCCCACTGGGCTTGGACTATGAATTGTATGTATCTTCTTGAAGTTTAATATTTTAATGTTAACATTGTAAAGTTTTATCAGTAGTATCAATGCTGCATATCGGAGACTAACATTTTCTCTTGGCCGCTGTATCAAATTATATCTGTTAATATTAGACTCTTATCATGAAAATATAATGCTCGCCTTCTCAATTGCAATAAACTTATTGGTTTAATTAGTCCCTTAGCATGCAGACTGATCTAACATATTTCATTCCAAGGGTTGTGCTAAAAAACAAATCTGTTTGGGGAGAAAAATTGAAAACCGATATGTTGAAAAAGCTGCAGCCTGAGAGAAATAAAACCTTATAAATCTCTTAATTATTATGCTGGTTCTTGTCATATATGCTGATTGCCCTTTCACTTTGCTTGTTAAATTCTATGTAAAAAAAAAAAAGAAGAAAGAATGGAGTGAGGATTATATTGATCACACGGAAATAAATCTCGGATTTCAGAAGCGGGTCACGAATAACCAATATTTATTGTCCGAAATGTGCTATTCATTTGTGGATGTGCATAATGGCATAATAATTGTAATAATATAAAACAAGAAAAAGGAAGCAGAATAAACGTATTAGCTTGGCGCAGGGATGTAAAGAATTTCAAATAAGCTCTATAAATGGGGAAAAAAAAGATCTTTAAATTACACGCTTATGCTTTGTAATATGTAAAGCAAACAGTGTGATTGGGGACCTTCCAAGGCAATAATTACCTAGATTGAGAATGAAACAAGACACCTCTAAATTCAAATATTTCTCATATATGGTAATACATAATGATCGGTGGCATTATATTTTAAGTATTAAATAAACTGTTTTACTAACATGAGGTGCATTCACTGCTGGAATGTATTAATTACTAAAGGGAACCTTCACCGGGTCTTTATAAAGTATGCATACTTAAGGTTTTAAGGCTAAAATATAAAAAAAATATAAATGTATCACTAATGTTCCATATGAGTATCGATCTACCCATGATCCTCTTGTACTTGTAAACATACCTGGGAGCTCTCTGTGCTGGGAGTCCCTGAGTGAAGTGCTGCTTCCCTGGGTCTCTGGGTCACTTTTCTCTTTCTCCTATTACTCCCAGGTAGCCCAGCCCAAAATATGATTAGCCCCACTCAAAGCATTTCCCACCTCCCCACCTCGCCCATGGATGGCTAAAACTGGCCAGTGACAAGCCACTGCCCAGAAGAGGGCTCTCGGTAGCCTATACCAGGTATGCTTGTGAAGCTAGTCTTTGCAACCTGTAAGCCTCCTGAAGATCAGAACACTGTACCATTTACATCACATACAACATGACGTGCAACATAATCATGCAAATATGGATGACGAAGTATACAATAGCAAATGTAGCATTTTTTGAAATATATATATACATGCATTGACTACTGAAGTCCGAAGTCTGGCTGGGAAATGCAATGCTTAAGTGTAGTAAGTCCTGAGTTTACTGAATTCTATTCACACAGAGAAAACTAGGAACATGCATTCGCTTTAGAATGGGAAGGTTCTCCTGACAGCACTCAGCTACAAACACTGAGAAACTTTCTTGCAGTTTGGAAGATTGCGCTCGACGTCCCTCGAGCTTTTCTGCTAAAAATTCTGTTCATTCATTCACTTTGCCGGCAAGATTAATTTCCTTCCTGCTTCATGCCCCATGAAACTTCTCGCTTTGGTTTCTTTCTGAGGCCCCCCCAAAAGAAAGCGCCTGAACGTGACTAGTGAACAGTGTCTAGAATTTGGTGTCACCCACCCCAACTTGCAGAAGTTCCTGCCATGGTCGGGCTTGTTGGTCTATGGGTATGATTCTGGCTTAGGGGGCAAGTGGTACCTGGTTCAACACAGCTCTTCAAGCAGTTGTATTACCTTACCACAATGCTTTGTGTTTTTATATTTTATGAGGCAAATGAATCAAAAATTCTTCCTTGTGGAATTCGGTGCCCCCATCAGCAGACTCCAACGTAGTGCCAGAAATGTATGGAAAAAAATGTCACAAATTCCATAGAAGTTTATGATAAAATTTAGAGCCCTCAGAAGAGTAGTTCTGTGTATATCACAAAAATGCTGTGGTCCTACTTACTGGAAGTTCTGGCTTACTTACTCGTGGTTGGAATGCTTACATTTGGGCTACTAACTTTGAATGAGTAGAAGCCTTATGTAGGTCTCAGATACACAATCATTGGGGGCTCAACTCTGTCTACCATATGGATATTTATTTCACCATCGAACTCGACTATCTTGCCCAGGCTGTTATATACTTCTATGATAATTTATTGGAGGCAGATATGCAGACTAATCAATTTAGAACACTCTTTCCCTTTTTCATGTTAAAGGTATTTAGAAAAAAGAAGCGGAACAAAAATTAGAAGCAAGAACACCTGGCTGGATAATTGACATGTTTATTCTACAAATGCATGTACAATTTGTCATTTCGCTACAGTAATGATTGCATTGTGCTCTCAACTCAATAAATAAAAAAGTTGTAAAAAAACAAAAGGAAAAGGCAGCAGGTGAAGGTAGTTTTAGCAATCATCGCCAACAGGTGTTCCAGGATCAGCAGCATAGCAGGTGGGATAGTGCAGGGCAATGGCCGCCGTACAGATCTCTCTGGTGGCAGGCAGACAGGCAGACGGCAGATCCCTTGTTCAAGAACGTCAAGAATTGTAGCGCATGCAGCAATGCCATTTGAATGCAAAGATGGAGACTTGGGGCTAACAACGTAATTGGCTTGTATGTATAATTATATGTTCAGTAGGGAATAGCAATAGCTAGTTTTCTTGATGGCCGATTTATTCTATTACGATGAAGGGAAATGAATGATTTTGTGGCTTAGGAGGTAACAGTGTGTACTCATCTGTCTTCTCTGAAGGTATCCAGGCAGCCCATGTGTGACATTACCAGGGATAGATGGTCCTATTGGGTGTTCATGCTTCCCCATAGGAAAGTTGGAAAGCTCCGAAATCTCCATTTAACTGTGCTTAGCCAGTACAGCATCCATGTTATCTCCGTTCTGGTATTCTTCAGTTTAATACCATACTAGCCGATGCATTTACCTTCTGTGCTGCCCTGGGCCCAACCTAGGGCAAAGCCCCTAGGCGCCCCCTCTTTGTCTGTATTGCCTTAAAAGGCGCACCTAGCCTTGTGTTGGCACAAAGTCTATAGTGTAAATGGGCCTCTTGAGAAGATCAAAAACCTCCCTTGTAGACCATTGAGCAGCGGGATACAGGGGAGCTTGATCGCCCAAAACGGCGAGATTCGCCCCTTGTTTCGGCTACGTCCTCCCTGGATCATCCTTGTCGGCCTCGGCCAGAATACGTCTTTACTCTGTACTTGAGACCATCTCTTATGTTAGTTGTTGTAAACACAGAGTATTTTAAGGACTAGAGAGAGTAAAGCAACTAACAGAACTTTATTCTTGCAGCTCTATCAATAATCAGCACAAGTTTCTTCTAAGAGCTACTCGGACACTCCCTCAAAACCAGCTCTAGACAGTTTCAATTAGCTACAATTTCACATGCTCTTCTATTTAGGGTGACATTATCCTGTATTAAAAAAAAATAACTTCATAACCAATATCATAAATCACAATTTCTTTCCCAGCCCAACCTTCTGTGTCAGAGAATCAGAATATGATGTCATGTACCAGAACTCAACACAGAAAAAAGAAGAGACCCCATTCGAGGTATTTAATCATACACGGCGTAGGCATTTGACTATCCTGAAAAAATTTAAATTTTATTAAAGTGGTTGCATATTTTTAACCCCTTCGTGACAAAGGCTGATTTTACTTTTTGTACCCTTCGTGACAATGGCCGTTTTAACATTTCTGCGCTGCTCGTGTTTAGCTGTAATTTTCTTCTTTCCCGTTTACTGAACCCAAACACATTATATATTGTTTTTTTCGGGACTAGAAGGGCTTTCGTTAGATGACATTGTTTTGATTGTATCATATTATTTACTATTAAAAAAAGTATAAAATATGGTGAAAAATTTAGAAAAAAATGACTTTCTAACTTTTAGTTGAAAAATCTTTACTCATCTATAAAAGGTAATGAAAAAACCTGCTAAATAGATTCTACTATTTGTCCTGAGTTTAGAAATACCCAATGTTTTTATGTTTTTTTCCTTTTTTCTA
The DNA here is from genome assembly GCA_029215755.1 of Spea hammondii. Lineage (NCBI taxonomy): Eukaryota > Metazoa > Chordata > Amphibia > Anura > Pelobatidae > Spea > Spea hammondii. The sequence goes on along the minus strand of JARDYJ010000001.1, from coordinate 183,931,052 downwards.
CACATTATGGGGCAATAAGTACAGGTAGCGTTTTGCTATTTCAAAGCCTTTTTTTCCAAATCTGGTAATTCTTCCCCCCATGTGCCATTTCGGGTATATTTGAAGCCGGCCAATGCAATTTACCCCATCAAGTCATATATTTTTGAAAACTAGACAGCCCAGGGTATTCCAAATGCTAGTATTTTAACCCTTTCCAAGCACTAATTCTACCATTAGCCTTTGTCAAACTTTATGGTAGTAATTTTTTTTGCATTCGTTTTTTCACACACATTTTACTTCAGGTATGAATAAACAGGTTCTGGTATAAGTCAGTATCATAAAACACCCCAATATGTGTTTAGCAACATCTCCTGAGTACAGAGATACCTCACATGAATGATTTTGCCTGGCTGTTTGGGGGCAAAAGGGTCACATTTGGGGCATGCGCATTTTCAATGTTGAACTTTGGCGTTTGGCGATCAACTGCCCATGCCCTATTTGGTACATCTTTGAGCCGGGCTATTTCAGTATGCCCAATAAAGCCATATATTTTTGAAAACTAGACACCCCAGGGTATTTCAAATGCTAGTATTTTAACTCTTTCCATGCACCATATCTACCACCAGTCTTTGTCAAACTTTGTGGTAGTCATTTTTTTGCATTTGTTTTGTCACACACATTTTACTTCAGGTATGAATTAAAAGGTTCTCGTATATGTCACTATCACAAAACACCCCAATATGTGTTCGGCAACATCTCCTGAGTACTGTGATACCTCACATCAATGATTTTGCCTGGCTGTTTGGGGGGAAAAGGGCCACATTTGGGACATGCGCATTTTTCAATGTTGAACTTTGGCATATGGGGATCCACTGCCCATGCCCTATTTGGTACATCTTTGAGCCAGACCATTTCAGTGTGCCCAACAAAACCATATATTTTTGAAAACTAGACACCCCAGGGTATTTTAAATGCTGGTATTTTAACTCTTTGCATGCACACATTTTACCACCAGAATTTTTTCAAAGTTTGCAGTAGTATTCTTTTGTGTGTATTTTTCCCCCACACACCTATGTAATGTATGAATTTACAGCTCCTGGTATATGCCGCTGTCACACGACACCCCAATATGTGTTCAGCAACATCTCCTGAGTACAGTGATACCCCACATGCATGGCATTGTCATTTTTGGGGGGAACTAAAAGGCCACATTTGGTACGTGTGCATTTTTCTAATTGGAAATTAGATGTGTGGCCATCCTTCCTCCCGTGTTAATTGGGACATTGTTGAACCCGGCCAATTCAATTTACCCCATCAAATCATACATTTTTTAAAAGTAGACACCCCATGGGCATTTAATATGCCAATATTTTAACTCTTTCCATGCGAAAATTGTTTTAAGCTAATGTGCAAATTTTAAAATATATTTTTTATATATATATTTTATTTTTTTTGCCTTTTTTTTTAACTTGAAGGTTCCCCTGATAGTGACATCAGTGGGAAATTATTTTTACATTTTACTGTTTTTTTACTATTTTTTTCTAATTATTATTAATTTTATTTTATTTTTTAATTTATTTTTACTAATCACACTGTGATTAGAAAGCTGGGCTCCATTGACTTGCATGGTTGAATGCAGTACCTGTATTCAACCTGCAAGTGGAGCCAGAGTTCTCTAGAGGGTCAGGAGACCGTCTAGCGAACTTTTTCATCTTTATTATTTTTTTTCCCGGGCCGCCGCCATCTTGCTGATGGCGAAGATCACCGGCAGCTGCGGCTGTGACCGCTCTCCGGAGCGGTCACAGTCCATCTAGAGGTAAGTGTTGGTGTCGCTGGATGCCTCCTGATCGAGGCATTCCAGCAACACCATTTAAGTTTAGGAGGCGATCGTTGATCAAGACAACGACTTGTTTTTCCGTGTCGTGTCAGAACCGGCAATTGTCATTAAGGGGCTAATGAATATTTGGTGACGATGCTATATTTTCAACAGATAACGGAAATTGGATGTAGATCGAAAATGGAGATAATATAAAATCATATTCAACATGTTTGGATATGTTGCAAATTTTTTTCTGTTTTGTTAATTTTGTATATTGTACAGCTGTGGGGCTGCGGTGTTTTGTTTTTAAATTCTCATCAGAAACTTGGACACCTTCTGGGAGTGGTTTGCCAATATATATATATATATATAAATATATATTTTCTATGCCCCATGTTCTCATCTATTTTCTCATTAAAAGCTGGCAAAAAAGAAAGCTAGCAATCTTTTATGAAGAAACATCACAAATAACAAGGTCACCTATCTTCTGTGGTGGAAAACGCTAGCGCTGAGGGTTATCATTCTTTATTCTAAATTCCTTCATTTGGTTTTATACTTGTTTGGACAAATTGTTGCTCTTGTGGTATTACCTATATTTCAAAAGTCTGTATCCATCTTTCCCCCCTGATGCCCCTCTTTCCTCCCCTGTTGCCCCTCTTTTCCTCCCTGGATGCCCCTCTTTTCTAGCAGCTCAGAATGTTTGCTGGGTATGAGGGTATCGCAGGGTTCCACAGCCCTCAAAGCCCCAATAATGTGCATAGAAACATCAGAGAATGGCTTAATAAATTAAACTGTGTAAATTAAATACATTATTTTTCTTCTAAATGTCTTAATTACATAACTAGCTATAAATAGGTAAAAATCACTCAAGCCACCCCTCCCATGAAACCAAAGAGACCCTTTCCACATGCCATTCTTCATACCTTATATTAGGTTGTTTCTTTTAAATTATTGTATAGGACATTATATATATATATATATTATTTATAACAATTTGCAGAAGTACCCCTGGGGTATGGTCTCACTGGTGTTCTTACCTAAAGAGCGAATCTTCTTCTCATGCGGCTGTCGCAAGTGACTGCTGCCGGCCTGTAGTTCTGAGTAGCCTGCATGACAAAATATATTCAAAGCGTATGACACAACTAGAATTGACAGTTTCATGGTTTCAAATGAGCCAAATGGTTCTTATCTGCCATCGAAATCTGTTTCCACAGCCCAAAATATTTTTTTTTAATACTTTTTTATGCTAAAAGGTCAAAAGGAAAAGCTCTTGAACTAGTAGGAAAGATGGACAGATGGGAGTCTGGAATGCAAGGGAAACGCAAACCCTTGCAATATCCCTCTAAAATATAGGAGATATAACTGCAGTAGAAGACATCTAGTCCAAGACATAGAGATAAGGATGATCAAAATACAAGGGCAAGCATGGTCAGTGCATAGACTGGCTGCAAAGGTTCAGATACGATGGAGAAGACAAAAGTCTCAGGGAATGAACCTCAGAACATAGGATGAGGTTGTGAAGGAGAAGAGGAGAGGAAGATGAACCACATGGAAGTTCTAGTCGCTGGTATGGAGGGCAACTAAGAAATGACTGGTTGGCGTTTTGGGGGATTTTATACAAAATCCAGAAGTAATGATGCAAACTGTCATCTTCTAGTTCAATCTTGTGTACAGGACAGACGAGGACGTGTGGCATTTCACATGTTGTTGCGTTTGTGCACACGTCATGAATTGTTTCGTGCCTCCATTGCTAAATTTTTTAATTGGGGGTCACTGGCAATAGACGGTTAATTGGAATCATATCCCGTTACAGGGGCAGTGATTTGTGGCCCACATGGACATTTGGGAACTATGACAATATATGGTTGAATATTAAAATTCCCTTTTAATGTGCAGAACAAATTTTAATATTTTGGGGGAATTCAGAAGTTGAACTGTGCTCGACTCCTCAACGCAGCAATAAAAGATATATGATTTATCAGCAATATAATGCTTTTCGATGCCAGAAATAATACGTAAGAGTGATTTTTCATAAATTCTTGGTAGAAATTCTTGGTAGGTTTTTTTTTAATCAAGAATATAAAAAAGGAGGTTGCAATGTTTTAATTATGTGGAAAGTCTAGAGAAATTGGGTATGTTTACATAAAAGTCAAAGTCTGCATCTAGAGCGGAATACTTTATTTAAATATATTCAAGGGCAGTGCAATGATTTCTTTAAGGAAACCTTTCATCCCCCATGCTGTATAGATAAGAAATTAGATTAAAAAGCAACTGAACTAGAGATCTAAGAAAAAACGCAATTTTCATTTTTTTCAAATAGAAAGCATGTCCAAAATCACAGAAAACTCAGTATCAATTCTATGTTTTTTTTCCTTAATGGCAATGAGTTCTGAAGTTGATTCACCAATGACGAGGTCAAAACTACATAATTATTCAAAATGATGCCATAAAAATATGACTTTGTCTCTAATTTCTCAAATTAAAATATTGATGTATAATTCATCAAATATAATCCCTCATATTTTTGACAGAAATATGGAATTGTGAAAAGATAGAAAATGCTAATGTGTATGTGTTTGCTTAGAATATTATGGTATTGGTTCTATTATGTGATTTTATAATACCGTATTTGCTCGATTATAAGACGACCCTGATTATAAGACGACCCCCCAAATCTGAATATTAATTAAGGAAAAAAAGAAAAAGCCTGAATATAAGACGACCCTATAGGAAAAAAGTTTTACCAGTAAATGTTAATTCATCTAAACTATTTTTTTTTAATAAAAGCTATGATTGAGAAAAATATTTTGGTTTTATTTCCTTCTATTTTCCAACCTATATGCCACTGTGCCCCATGATATGCCTTTTGACCCCCTATGTGCCACTCTACCTCCAGAAATGCCTTATACCCCTATATGCCACTCTGGCATTTAGAGGGTTAAAAGGCATATTATGGGGAAGAGTGGCATATAGGGAGATTTAAGGCATTCAGGAGGCAGAGTGGCGTATAGAGGGTTAAAAAGGCATTTCTGGAGGCAGAGTGGCCAATCTGGAACCTGCCCCCCCCCCTGTCCCCTTCCTGACAATAAAAGACATGGTGGAGATGGACAGACCAGACACCACTTTTACACAACTCTCCGTAATCTTTCCATAGAACCTGAAACCCCTGGTTATATGACCCTTCCGTGCACGTATGACCTGTAAGAGCACTCTGGTCTCTGTCTAGGCAACATGGCAAATAGCTTAATTTCCGCTAGGTCAACTCTGGATTCTGACATTTTCCCCACCCAATTTGCATACATTAAAACTCTGAGGTCCTAAAAGTTTATGCAACCTTACATCTTTTTCAAAACAGCATGAGAGGCAGACTGGTCATCAGGCTTACTGGGCAAATTTAGAGTTGGCTGGTGTGCTTAGCAGATGGTCAAAATAGGATTGTAGTGGCACACCTATAGATAGTTATATACCTAGCAGGTGGTCGCACGTACCTCATTTATAGGCTACTGGCCTTAAAGTGCCGGGGCTGATTTTAATCCAGCCCTGACCAGCACAAGAACATAGAAACATAGAATCTGACGTCTAATAAGAACCATTCGGCCCATCTAGTCTTTTATCTTGCAAACCATCCACCAATTTAGTCGCCTTCCTCTGAACTCTCTAATATGTCAAAATGCTTCTGGAAATGGGGTCTTCAGAACTCTACTCAATTCTCTGGATGAGGTCTGTAAAGCAGCAGAACCTCCTCTTTCTTCCTACTACACCTGTCTACACCTGCTTGCTTTTTTTGCAATGTTTCATCTGTTTACCTTTAAGCACCATCGCATGCACCGCCACTCTCCATGAACCCACTTTGATCGCTCAGTAAACTTTTAACGTTTAAATCACCTTTTGTCCAAAAGCATCAAAATCTAAAATGAAAATAAACTATAATCGCAAACACCTAAAGGTAAATAGATCACTACATTTTTTTATTTCCAATTAAGAAAAATAATCTAGTATCATTTTTGTTATTTGCAGGATGTTGTTATTTGGTCATAAAATTAGATAATTTTATGATCAGTGAAATTAGCAATCTCTTGTCTGGTGTCACTTTAAATTATATTAGGCCATAAAAATGTCATAATATATGCCGTAATACATATACAACAGAAAGATTTTATTTCTTTTAATTAGCTCATGTTGATCATAATGAGAAATAATGAGTATTGTTTGTTTTACTACTTTGAAAATGAATAATGTCAAGAAAATGTGAAAATAGGTAAATTTCATCACCATGAAAAAATATATGTGAGAATTTTTAGCCTGTCTATAAAGATTATACCTGATATTGACTTTGCTTTTGGATTTAATTTATGATTTGATGCATAACATCATGCAAACTCATTTATAACAATTGCAGAAATTGGCTTCCAACCCCAATTTTAGGAATAGATTTTCAGAAGATGCTGTATTTTGCCCCTTTTTCAAACTGTTGTTAAAGCTCAAATGTTACTAGGTTCCTGGTCTTGTCTTGTCCCATCATACCTGAAGAGCAAGGCAAGATGACCATTAGACTTGTACCAATGGACAAAAACCGATTCAGACAAATATTTTGTTTCGTTTTTGGTCCATTCATTTCCAGACAACGAATATTGTCTCCTGCCATTAGGACGAAACAGAGGTGCGAGTACGGAGACAGGGACACAGAAGTGGCCAGCGAAGAAGGTAGAGAGACATTGAGAGTGTGAGCAGGAGTGAGAGAGCATGTGAGAGAGTGTGAATGAGAATTGTGAGAGCGTGTGAGTAAGTGTGAGTGAAAAAAAACAACAAACTGCAAACAACGATTTGGAATTCTCTGTTTCAACAAGTCTAGTGACCACGTGAGATTTGCAATGATCCATTGATGTGAGAGCTCCCTTGACCAGTAAGCCAAAGTGGGACAGTGGTGTAACTATGCAGGACATTGGGATAATACATGAAAATTGAGACTGTATTAACCCCTAGCACTTCTGTTTGAAGGTTTTTCAACTTATCCACTGCTCTGTCACTGAAGCTTTATAGTCTTCATTAAATGATTGACGTACGATTGAAGTGACACCAAACACTTAACCCCCATTTAACATATTGAAGATACCGTCCTCCAATGGGACACACCGATTGAATATTTCCAAGGAAGATATAAAATACAGACTTTTGATTGGTCTGTGGAGTAGAACTAAGTTGAACATACTGTTAATGTTATAGAAATACTTAGATAAACTTCTAAACAGAGATGTAATTAACTTGGGTGCTGCCTTCCCAGTCGCCAGTCCACGGCCAACGTCATATCCTGGAGCTCTGTGACGTAAAGGCTTGGCACAGCCTCCATAGTGTTCTTAGGTATAAAATCAGATATCTCCCTTATAACTGTGGCACCGAGATGCGGCACGCCACTTGACCTGATTGCCAAGAAGGCAATTTGCCCCCTGGTTTTCAGGCAGCGTGACTGCTTCCCTAGGACTGTCAGCCTAGGCCAGAAGAAGTCATTGATTCTATGAATAGCTGGGTGTAGAAGTCAATATTACTACTCAAATGTATTATGAAACAACATATATGAGATACAATTATCCAGATTAACAAATCTGCCACAAAAAATATATATATCGAAGTATAAACACAGATATACTGAAGACTCATTAATGGTAAACTGTAACAGATACCAACAAACAGACGTTTGTTCCATTGTCTAAACACGATAGGTCTCTTTTCTTTATTTTAAGAAGGTGATAAATTGGGATAGTTCCCTGCCATCTGTAGCCGGCTGGTGTGTGGAGACATTGAAAGGTATTACATGGTGTCTCTACATACTGTCTTTAGGATTTTATTACACTAATAAAGCCAGCGAAACAGTCCAGGAAAACATCACGCGAATGGTTTGTTTGTGAAGACGCTCGCAGTTCCCAGTGAAAGTTAAATTATAAATTCTGTAGGTAAGAAAACTGGTTTAATTCTTTAGGTGAAAAAGCTTTGTTTGTGTGCTTGTGAGCCATTATGTTTTAAATCACTAAACGAAAAGGCATATAATATATATAATATCATATATAGTATTATATATTTGTATGCTTGACCTGCAAAGCCTACATTAAAGTGAAAATAATTTGGGACTCCAATTTTACATTGACAATCAGGGGTTAAATTGTAATTTATTTTTTTTACAATTTAACCCTTGTAAGCCAATGTAAAATTGGAGTCCCAATAATTTTCATAAAACGGAGCTCCAGCATCTATTACCATATTATTAATTATAATTACATATAATATTATTATTATTATACATACTACTTTTGATAGCAGAGCATCATTATTCATCGTGAAAACCCAGTTACATTTTTGTAGTTTTTGTAGCACAGTTAAATTTATTATTATTATTATTATATTTATTATATGATATTTTTTTATTATAATATTTAGATTTATTTTATTATAATTTTTTATTATATTATTAGGAGTCTCTCTTCCTTTCAGACTCCACGCTTAACTGTAAACTTTCATTGAGAGGGGTAAGATGGCCGATTTTCTGCGATTGCTAAAAGCAGAAGAATGTGTCTTGATGTGCCATCATGTATGAAATCCATGATTGGAATTCTTGGTCCACCTTGCCAACTAATATAACATACATGTTTGACCCTGGAAGTGTTAAATGATCGAAAATCCTACTTCTGGTACTGTACCATGTAATCAGTAAATTAAGTGACCCAATTACTATTTCGGTAATAATGGCGACCCCATCTCCAAAGAGATATGGATATTCAGGAGTGAGTCAGAGTTTGCTGGATATAAACATTTTAGGGAAGGCTAAAAGATCCCAACACGGGGAAAGATAAGAAAGCAATTCGGAGCAGCAAATGAGTAGGAAAACGCTCTACACAATGGGGTTCATGGGGATTTAAATACCCCTCCACCAGCCCAGTGCCGGAGTTGACTTGTGATGAAGGATGGTGTTTTTCCCAGTGAAATATTTTCTAAATACATTTACATTAGATGTAGTTTTGTACATTGACCCCATCCATGTATCCCACAAAAATATCAGTTATAATATTTTATATTAGGTATTTTCAATTAAATGCTAGCCATTAACAAAAATAAAATAAAAATGAATACAAATCTACTATTGGCTCAAATTCATCTTTCAATACAAAAATCAGATTCTTTGCGGATCTGGCACTGTGGAAAAGTCATTTTATTGTCTCACCGGGTACCATGATGTGTGTATAATGGAACTGCTTGGAAATGTCACTTCAATTAATGTCACAAATACCAGTATATCCCCTCTATTCACCTGCCAACCATGGTTCATCTTTTTGTTTTATTATTTTTGAAAATGTTGAAGGTAATAATGTAAATTGGATACAGGGTTATCATCAATAACCTCTGAAATAAAATATTTATTTTACAGATGCATGGATCAAATAGCTGGAGTAACAGCAATGTTGTGAAACCATTGCAAAAAAGCCTACCGCTTACGTGTCCTTCTCTCCTTTCCCTCAGCTCCACTTTTTCCACTTTCATCTTGTTCTTCTGTCTTCGTCCACGTCTCAGTGAACCAGAAGCACTTCTGCAAAAGGGCGGAGCCTCCAGGCACACCCTCTCTCCCTATTGGAGGAACGGTAAAGAGGCTGTCCCATGGCTTTGCCCTTTTTGTGCTCTGAGAGAATAATGACAGAATAAGAGAATCATATCTGCACCTCTCTTTCTTCACATATCTGTCTGCATTATTTTGGCCTCTTGTAGTACTTCCACAAAAGGACAGAGCCAAAGGGACAGCCTCTTCCCTCGTTGCTCCAATCGTGGAGACGGTGTTTCCCAGACACTCAAGAGAAGGATCGGAGCTGTGGGAAGGTAGACAGAGAAACAGAAGTGTTGAACTTCTGTTTCTCTTGTGCGGCTTATGTACGCCTCTGTGTTCCCCCAAATATCCATCATGCAAGCAAGATTTTTTCAATGAAAGTTTGGGTGAAGCAAATTCTCATATTAACTCATTTTCTAAAACAAGGGCACAATATTATTATTATATATATTATTTATTATTATATATATTATATCATGTATTATATAATACGTATGTTACGTATAATACGTTTGTTATATGTACCCTTTTGGCATTGAAAGTTTTAGAATAGTGACCTTAAAAAGAATATTATACCCTTTATAATTGACTGTGCCCATGCATAGCTGTGTAGGGATTGAAATATAACTGGTATGTACAGTTTAGCAAATACAATGTTATCAAGGCTAAAAGATTCACGGCGTGTATGGATATTTAATAATTCAGCTGCTATTAACTTACAGAATAGTGTTCATATTGAAATAGCACAGAATAGTCACAAATCTTATCTTGCACACCGAGATCTAAATTAAATTGGCACGCTGCCATCTTTTTAAATCCTGATTGACATCAACATTTCGGTTACTGTACTGATAATGCTAAAATGGGAATTTTGTTGCTATAACTTTTACATGTTGTCAGAAAGTGAGTTTTTCAAATGCGCACAACACGAGAGGAAGAGCGCTTTTAAAAGTCAAATACAATTGATTTTGAAGTTCGTATACTTTTGTTTGAGCGTATAAAAAAAATAGAATTTTATTAAAAAAGGTTTTTTTCCCCCCAATATTAAATCATTATTTTAATAGCAAACAGTGTCAAGTACTCCTTGAATGGTAAATGTATTCTTAGTGATGTATCTGTAACTGAACGGGGGTGAATAATCACTAATGGATGATGGGAATACCACTGGGCAACTTGGAATGAAGAGCAGTCCTTGCGCCCATCAGGAATTTGCCTGTTTTTTTTCAGTTGGGCCTGGGTACCACTTTTAACTTAATTTTGACTTTTACTATGACAAATAAAAAGCAAAATAAAGGTACAGAATATGCATACATCACAACAATCAAATTTGCTTTGGGGGTCCTAAACAGGACTTCCATCATAAAGCTTGGTCACCAGATCTCTGGTCTTAATATGATCTCCAATCACTCATTCGTCTGATCAAGAACTCCACCACTACAGTAACAAAGCTAGCAGAATATCCAAATCTAGTTGAACACAAGCAATCTCATGGCTATGGTTTCATATATGGGTACACAAGAGACCTATTCACCACTCTAGTATTCACCATCAAATAAACAAGTGATCACTTGGCATATGCTTATAACATGAACTATTGCATTTACTTTGTAAGAATAATGACGTATGCAAGCCTAGGCAGACTTGACCCAGCAGCCCCCTGCCGCAAAACCGGGGGGCAAATCCCTATGGCACAGCTTTCATATTCTGCTTTTTGGCCACAAAACTGAAATTCGTCAATGCCAACTAGAGGCAGAAGGTATAGGAAGGTAAGGTTTATGAAATCAGCAGCAGCTTGAAATGTCTTAATACCAAAAATCTGCCCTCATAGATCATTCTAATCTCCTCTCTATTGCTCAAGTAGTTTTTCTTTTTACATTGTCTAAGAGGCATATTGACCTCTGAATCCAGCTTCCTAGGATATCGATATTTTGTATTTTAGCCTTCTCGATTAGAATAACTAGTATTCTGATTGACTTTATCTTGGTGGTGTTTTAAACATTGGTCGATAACATTCTTAGGGTCCCTTCCCGATTTTGTTAAAATATTGGGCCATACTACAGACCAAAACAGGGGTCTCACAAATATTCATTGGGGTACCTGGTTTGCTCTTAGGTACTCTAATGATACTCTTATGTATAATTCAATATATTTGGCCACATGATCAACAGGCGACCATACTGAGGATCAAAGAGTGGTTCCCCTTGATTGTCTAAAGCTATACCTGGGTGATGAGTGAGGCTCTGATTTTGAAGGGATACCTTTTCGCGGAAATAATGTCACAGAATCCATGTGACAATCAGAATTGGAGTCAATAAAGTGATAATCATCTTTTTTAGCATTGTTTACTTTCAGAAGTGCCCTAAGAATTAGGTTTTAGTCCTTTGCTGGGTGTCATTACATATCTGACATCCACAGAATCAAGGCTGCCACAATGAGGCACGCCATCTTGGAATTTTCATCTTGGTTACCAACAAGAAACCTCCTCCTACTTGACCAACCAAATATTTGCTTGTCTATCACCTTCCCAGACATAAGATTTAATTTTGATTTTTCCTGGATAGGCTTGGTAACAGAAAGACCAGCTTCAGGTAAAGACCTATGGTCACTAAGGATAAAGCCAAAGCGAAAGACATCCGTGAAGCATAGGACCTTTCTCGTGAGCCTAGCCTTATGCCATTTTCAAAAAACAAAATACTGTCTGCGCTTCTCACCCTAATAAAGTTGGCAACAAATATATAAACATAATATAAATGAGAGGTTTTGGTTATATGAATTGGCCAAAGCATAATTAAGCTCACCCGCCACGTCAAGGCACATGAGACTAGCTTAGCGCACCGACATTTTTTCTTTTCTTATGCCATTTTCATACAAGGTTCCCAGCAAGAATGGTGGGTTTACTAGGGCCTTTTTTTTCATAAGACTTCTCATACGAAGCGGAGCAGTCTGAAGACTCTTTAGATTCTACTATATACTATATTCTAGTTATTTTAAAATATTTTTTGTTTGTTTGCATTGGTTCCTTGCAGAATTGATTGTGGAAAAAATGATAAAATACCATGGAATTTTACCCTGGAAGTTTACCATCGGAAACATACTTAACATTCTAAGCAACCGCATTTTATCTGTCATGCACAAAATTAGGCTATGATTCTTAGATCCAGCCTTTGGCTACCTTAACTGCAAATGTCTAGCGCTTGTAATTACACAAAATGAGATAAATTGGCAGCTGCTGACAACATAATAAAGAAACAATTTTGACCGGAGTAAAGACAAGATCGTTGGGAAAAAAAAGGAGCTTAAAAAGGATAGGAGAAAGAAAGACAGTAAAATGAAAAGAAAAATGAGATTCATTTGAAGTTGTTAATTTAAGGCAACACTTTCCCATTTATATATTGTTGGCTGTAATCTTAACGGTTTATTCCTCTGACAACTACATTAAGTTGTAATTGTATTTCATATTAAGAGGTAGAACAATTGATGTACTTGGCTTATGTTTCCCAAAACATTTACATATATAAATGTCATAATTTCTATTTCCTTGTTTTTGTATTTACAATGTTATTAAAAATACTCATATTTTTTAATCTTCTTTTTAAACATATTTACATTTTTTTTTGTGAGTTGCAAGGGGAATTGCCCAGAAATATAAGCGTATGTGAATGAACGAAGACTATGAAATATGTTACATTTTAAAGGTGCTGTTCCACTTAATCTTCAAAACACTTACAGCGTTAGAAACACTATTCTCAGCACTATTGAATGTCCAAACCATTCCCCATCAAGACTCCTTAATCATGTAAATATTGTTTCTTACTCTGACACAAAAGCAGAAATTTAAAAAAGTTATTGCCATAGAAAGTAAAAGCATGTCTTAAAAGAGATTAAACCTTTAGAATTTAAATGAATGACAAATATGCTAAGGTATATTTGCTTAGCCCACTAAAGAGGATAAAAGTTTGTGTAAATGGAACAGCGTCTTCAATAGCTTTATTTTTCTGAACTATTTGTCAGGACCCAGGCAAGCAGGTCGAGTAGGAGCCCAGATGCAGGGAATACCAGGGGCTCTGCCTGTACCTCTTGATGAATCATGACTGTTAAGGGGGAACTGTAGCGAGGACAGGGGAACTCAGAATAGCAGGGCACACGGCTTGGAAGCCCTCAGGCAGGGCACACAGGTTGGAAACGGCTGGACCGGTAGGTAAGACACGGCGGGGTCTGCTACACAAATCTGGATCGTGAACATAGCCAAGGTCATATACAGGAGATCAGAATGAAGTACACTGAGCTTTAGCTGCAAGCAGACTAACAGGAACCCAAGCCAAACAATGCAAAGGCCCAGACTGGAGGGCAGAGCAGGTATAAAAGGGCAGGGCTAAACTCAGGTAACGTGGCTCAGCTGTTCCTAGTAATTAGAAAAGGGTGTTCCAGAGAGGGAAGGGCGGCCAGGTAGACGTGACAATGAATAGTGAATAATTATCGCATAGTCCAGGCTGGTAGCATGGAACCCTGACACTATTTAAGCCACAATCCTGGAAGCACATGTATAGTTAAAAAGGGTAAGAGTAGTAGTGTTTCTATGTCCGATGCTGCTCTAGACCTCTGTCCCCACACTGTCCATTCTAATGAGCGCCGGGATGAGACTTCATATACCGGCGCACTGATTGGAAGCATGCACGTCACCTTGTACAGTGCACCATGTAGGCTGTTATGGCTCGGCATAGTCCTCTGCAGCATTAAATGGGTTGAACAATGAGATAATATCTCTCTGTTGTAACCAGCCAATTGAGCAGCTGGGGAGTTTGATCACCCAATAGTCCTAGTGAATATGTCACTGGGCAAGAAGACTATTCATCTCCATGTGTTGCACACGGAGGCAGGGAGGTCTATACACTAAAATGCAAGACTGTACATTCTAGTAACATAGTAATTTAGGTTAAAGCTTTTTTCAACTGTGCTTAAAAACAGGGAAAAATTCCCTCTTGGTTAAAAAATGGCACCTGATTTTTTACTGTATCAACAAGCTCTAACTAATCCTGTCTATATAGCCCGTTATATCCCTGTATATTCTTCTTTGCTAAAAAAAAACTTACCCCAGCCCATATTTAATAGGCCTCTGTTGAGTTTCATAGCACAACATCTGCAGGTAGTGAATTTCACACCTTTACGGCTCTAACTACAAAAAGAAAACTCCGCAGAAGGGACGGAGCCTTGTGCACACCCTCTTCCCGAATGGAGGAACGATGGAGAGGGTGTTCTCTACAGTTATGCACCTCTCTTTCTCTGTGATTCTGTCTGCAATATTCTATTTTCTTGGAGTACTTCCTCTCTCCCCGTTCCTGCAATCAAGAAAAACATGTGTGCGGATTCTCCACCCTTTTGTGAAAGCACTCCGGGAGGCTTGGCTAATGAAGCTGATACCAGGGAGAGAGAAGACAACATTACTTGTCTTATTAGACACTACATAAACCTGATGTAAAACACAGTTTTGATCCCATAATAATGTTCTACTTGGTAAATAGGGGTTCCTGGGAACCCTGATTCCTTTATTTATTTGAAACATGTTTTTTATGTGTATATTGTGCACTGGGATGTTTTCCTTAAATAATTTAGTAATTTTGCTATCTGCAGGTGAGCACATGCGAGTTTTTATTCAAACAGTGAACATATGAGTTGCTTTACTTGACTGAATAGATCCAAATGAGGTCTAGACCTCGTTCATATCCCTTTAAAAAAAATCTTTAGAATATAACAGAAAAGTATTATTTTTCCTCACCTTAAACCTTATTTTTACAGTTTTTCTTAATTAACAATGTATATTAATCAAAAATTTGCGGAAATGTGTTATCAGGCGCAGCTCTAATTTATTCAAAAGTTACTTACATTCAAATAAGTCATCATTCGATCAGAACATGTCCTTTCCCTAGAGGATTCTAAACTCATTTTAACTAATTTAATTTGGCAAAAATTAAATCAAATGGCGTCCCTAGAGGGAAGACATCTTTCTCAAACAACGTATTCCTGTCACAAGCTTGGAAACCACATGTCCTGTCAAAAGACATTTATATTTGGGTTCATTAATTGCATTTCTAGGCTTATTAGCAAAGAATGTGGTACTAAAGGACTAACATCAACAGACACCTGGTTACCACATTCAACATTATAAAATTATGTCCCGAGAGAATAACACTAAAAAACGTGACATTTATTTCTACATAAAATCCTGGTGTTTTCGTAAGGACGGACCTGGATTATATTACTCTCATAAATGGTACAGAGGGATAAGGTGTTTACTATACTAGTGACTGTCAGAAAAAGGTAAGTGAAAATATAGAAATATTTAGAAAAATGACACTTTCTAGAAATTATTTATCTTAAATACAGGAAATATTTAGACTTAGTAGTTACCAAAATGTGTCCAATGAAGATATACAGATAACTTATAGTTTTATAGACATAATATTGTTAAAATACATTTTACAATCTTGTCTTCAATATGTTCAGCTTTATTGAACTATATATAATATACAAAAAATATATATATTATATATATTCCTATATATATAATTTTATATACCTATATAAATGTAATATATATATATATATATATATATATAATTAAATATGACTAATTAGGATTAATTAGGGTTAATACTTTGTGAAATTTTGCATTCTAAAAAGACAGAAAATGCTAAAAATAATCCTATATAATAAATAATATGTTGTTAAAAAATGTTGTGGTCTAAAGTCTTATTATTTAAATAGGAATCTTCCTACAGATAATTCAAACCAAAATATTACAAGTTATAAAGTCTTCTTTTTTTTAAAAAAGGGAACAGACACTTTTAGGGTTGGATTTTGGATTAAAACTGGACGTGGCAGCTTTAGACTGATGTATGGTACAATGCCTTATTTACTTCCTTGATCAGGAGATAAGGGGTTAACTGTGATTTAAAGTAAAACCCTCTGCCCACTGGGATAAAGGGGTTACAACATAACTTTGGACTGGTATGGACCCCATCTCAAGCCCCCCATTTTCATCCCTTCCCTGTAGGATGAAGGGGGCTAAGGTTTAAAAAAAACCTAAAAACTAAAAAATGTGTATAGTATTTATTTTTATTATTTTTTATAGATTCGGGGAGCTAAAATGTTTCAGATGAGGTTATGACCTCCCAAGCAATTTGCAAATTATCTTTATGTTGTCTTCTAAGAATTAGCATCCGACCTCAGTGGAGTCTAATCGCTCACTCACATCTGGGCTTGAAGTGACTTCTCAACTTACACTTTAATATTTTTTTTGTGATTTATTTATTTTGCGAATGGTTATAAAAATTGGGCGTTGTCCAACACTTGTGAGTTTTCTGTTAAAAACCCACATTTTAGCCTACTTGCAACAACTTCCATGATTAGACATCAATGTCCCTTCCAAAGCTTTTTCGGAGTTCAATGTGTTCTTTCCTAAACAAAAAATACCTTTAAAAAAATGTAGAAAAGAAAAAAGAAACAAAAATACAATAAATGCAATGAATTAATTATTTATTTATTTAAATGTACTTTTATGGAGAATTTTGCCTTTGTTTTTTTTTGGTTCCAAGACTAATGATTGATTTTCAAATGCAAAAGTTAGCATAATATTTATAATTTAAAATACAAAAAAAATGAATAATAGATCAATTCTTATTGCAAAATGTTTAGGGAGCAATAGTTCCTTAATAAAGATGATTGCTATAGGGGAGATGGATTTTAGGATTATTGTTACGGCCGGCGGCTGTAATATTTCCCCTTTAATGCTATTCATCTGAGATATGCATGGGATGAAGTGAAATTATACATTCACTACATTTGGAAGAAAAAATTCTAATGAGGCCACGAATTACCTGAGATGTGTCTTCTGTGGTTAAGGAAATGACACTGTGCATCATTCCTACTGAACTTCTCATTAGAATACTTTTGCAAAATGACATCATAGATAATAAGGCAAAGCATTTCTCAGACACGCTATGAAGTTTCAGCACTTACTTGTTTAATACATTGTCATTATAAATTATAAGAATTAATATCAGCGTTTCCTGTTTTTCCACCTAGATGCGACTATAAAATTAAATTGTACATTTTTTGTTCACTTTTTCTTGAAGGTTCAATGGATCTGCAAAAATTAAGGGGGGCATGGGTGGAGGTACGGGATGCTCTCCAAACTCCCCATAATTTTAATTATTTTTTTTATCTCCCACCCCTCTGGTAACCAGCCCTGCTAATGCTTATTTCATTATTCCCCCCCTACAGGGTCGGGAGAGACCAACTGTCGCCATCCTCCTCTTGATTAATTTCATTTCTTTAAAGTATAGCGGGCTGGTTTGTTGAATAGAGATGCCCATTAGAATCACTGATGCTCACATGAATAATTTTTTATAATGAATAATAGTCTATATTTATAATCCCCAATTTTCATATAGCGGGAACATCCGATTGATTGTCAGGGTGATTCCTCCAGAAATATAACTTTTTCTCTGAGGTCCTTCCTTAAAAACAGTCATATGTTCCTTAAATGTCTATAGGTAATTTCCAGAGGTGAGCAAACTGGCCACAGAGTTGCCCAAGCCAATATAGGGACTGGTCAGGCTTTGGCCAACTTACTATGCATGCCCACAGGCCAAGGTGGATTCACCTTCCAGATGTAGAGGTTCCAAAGACAGAAGGTGGTAGAGGCATTTTTGTCCGACTTCAACAAACTTGAATGTAGAACTTTCAACCCCATAATAAAGAATCTTGCCATTGCTTGGTGTTTGCGGTTATCTTTGTCAGAAGCATCTCATGTTTTATGATATCGGGGGCAGAAAATGATGAAAACACAACACAAAATTACATTTTGTCACACCAAAACCTGAAAACAATAAACATAGGTGCGTTAACAAAGACAATTGCTCAAAACACAAAACGTGTAAATATATACAATAAATCCACTAAGCTTCCCAAGTAATCCAGGTACCAGAGCCAAATACCAATTAGGGAAAGGACATACCTGGATGTCCCCACTTAGACCTGAGGGCCCAAGCACCACCAGCCAAGAACCTCCCACCAGTTACCAACACTTATCTTGCCACCACATTAACCCCCTGGGTACCTAGCAAGCTGCCTCCCATTAGATTGTGACAAACTTCACACACAACTTCCCAGAGTTAGAAATCGAAAAATTAGAGGAGGGAGGGACAGGCAACCAGGTATGCTATCTAAAATTGGTTCCCCTTAAACCATACCTTAAATAACCTCCCCCCAAATCCTTAAATTCCCACCAAAGCCTACCCTTCCTCTGCACACCAGTCAAGGCCCACTATAGCCCATTCTGGCCCCCTGGTGGGCTTCATTGGGTTAGGGTACCAGCGGCGCATATGAGTTTGCCCGAGGGTTCACTCCCGAACCAAACCTCGGAGGATGAAATCACTAGTAGAGTATGTATGTGTGTGTGTGTGTCACACCTACATGCGCAGCAACCCATAGGTGATGATCAGCAGCCTCTTGGAAAAATAACTCATTTCAAAGAAAGAAGCCCGTGAATAAAACAAGCTCAGTTTGATTCCCGAAAAAAAAGAAATCTGCCGCTTTAAGTCGAGCAGATCAAAAAAAGTCTATTGTCTTTATCTCTTGTTTTAAATGCAAGTCTCTTCTGTATAATATATTCTAAAAATGTCATTTTTAAGATTTAATATATTTCTAATGTTCTGACTTTAATAACACTATGTATACTAGCAATCCAGCTTCTACTATAAAAAATGCCATCACGGCTTTGATGATCTGAAAAATATAATTTATTGTGATTTATAAGACAATTTTGGGTAGCATTTTTATAGCTGTAAAGCAAAGATAGCATAATATTCTAATAATCTGTGTTCTTAATGTATCCTATTCTTGCATTTATATCATTTCATTATACTTTCTTTGTTAATACATATGACAATCTTCTTTCTTAAGATGAGCGGGGATAGTTTTAAAAGAAAAGGGAAAAAAAAGAAAGATCACTAGAAGAATTTTAAAAATAAGAAAGGATCCCTGCTGTTTTTGTACTTCCCTGCTGGGAAATTACAAATAAGATTCTTCTGAAAGCCAGTGTTATTAAAAGTAACTTTAATCCTTTTATCCAGACATCTCATAAAGTCATACAATTAAGTCAAGGAATGACAAGTGTGTTTTCTTCTATCTATTCCCAATTTTGAGAGTAATTGCTTCAGGCCAGTCTGATTTTGAGCTGAAATTTCATTAGCGTCCCATGTCAATGTCATCGCTACGGTCTTATCGACATCGTTCCTTTGTGCCATGCTCCGCCTTTCCAACATTAAAACAGAATTATCAAAGTGCTGGAAAAATGCAGAAAAATGTAAATATCGCATGCATATTCTGACCTATGCCAAGAGTAAAAGACGGTGGCACATCCCCGTGGCGCTGCTGCTCAATGGGCCAATTAAGAAGGCGCTCAGTATAGCCTTCATAGTTTACTTCTGCTCGGTTGTTAAAAGGTGGATCGCTGGGATATGACATCATATACCAATGGGTAGACAAAGGATGATGGCGCTGAGGGAGTGGCGGGTGGTGCTGCCATGGTTTAGATCTAGGGCAGCACATAAGATTAATACAGCACTATATATATATATATCACCTGGTAGAAATCTGTCGGAGACCAGATAACCAAATAGCACTGCTGCTATTTTAAAAAAATTAAGCTTTTAACTATTTAAAGGGAGCCCTGTGATGTCATTGTGCCATCATCGGAGAGTTTTCTCTAGTTAATTATTATTTTTCATGCATAATTTGGAAAAGGTTTGTGGAGAAATGGTAGCAAGAAAAGCGGAGGAATGAGGAGGGGGCAATGGGGGGTGAGGGGGACAAAGAGCTATCAAGTTCAAGAGGAAAGGAGAATAGGTGCACGGAGTTCATGTTATAAATGAGTTGGAAAACGGTAAAGGAGGGATTGATCTGCAACTTTAGGGGAAAGCTGTTTTAAGAATAGTTTTATTTTTTATATGAGATGTTTTTTTATTCATCTTTTGACATTCTTTCCCTTAAATAATCCTAGAATCCTCTATTTTCCCACAGAACGGGCTAGCTGTGGATCCAGGAAGAAGCTTCAAGCTGTACAGGGGGAGCTAGATAACAGAGTGAGCACCATTGTACATTGTGAGTCCTCTCTGGTCGGCTATTCATACCCATATACAGGCCAAGGTGCCCACCCAGGGATTTTAGGGATCCAGTTAACTGCAAAAATTGGTGGGAGAAGTTGCAGTGAGACAAGAACTCCAGGTACTAATTGTGGGCAATGGCAGGAGTAGACTTGTGCATTCGTCTTCGGGCGAACATGGAAACGAACACGAAGAGTGCGTTTTTGTGTTCATTCTGAAGACACGCCGAAGAGAAGACGGCGGCGGTAAAACGTAGGCGAAGACGAAGACACACACCACGAAGATCTTCGTGATTGTCTTCGTCTTCCATTCCCCCCCCCCAATTGGTTGATGCCAGAGGAAGACCCTGCAGGTGACCAAGAGGCTCACTCGCACGGTCTTTGTAACCCCTGACAGCGAACCTATGGATTTCCGCTCCCATTAACCCCTTGATGCTGCGTTATCTAACACAGCATCGAAGGGGTTAACGGGAGCGGAAATCCATAGGTTAAAGGGCCGTGCAAGCGACCAATAGGCTCACTTGCACGGCCCCTTAACCCTTTAACATTTAACTAATTGAACAGGGAGGGAGACCAGTGGCATCGGCAGGGTAAGTTGCAGCATTGAGGTTTTAAAACCCCAATGCTGCAACTTGCCCTGCAGATGCCACTGGTCTTTAACTAATTGAACAGGGAGGGAGACCAGTGGCATCTGCAGGGTAAGTTGCAGCATTGGGGTTTTAAAACCCCAATGCTGCAACTTACCCTGCAGATGCAACTGGTCTCCCTTCCTGTTCAATTAGTTAAATGTCCGTACGAGCGACTTTATTGGTCGCTCGTACGGACATTTAACCCGGCACAGACTAACTAATTGAACAGGGAGGGAGACCAGTGGGATGTGCCGGGTAAGTTGCAGCATTGGGGTTTTAAAACCCCAATGCTGCAACTTACCCTGCAGATGCCACTGGTCTCCCTTCCTGTTCAATTAGTTAAAGACCAGTGGCATCTGCAGGGTAAGTTGCAGCATTGGGGTTTTAAAACCCCAATGCTGCAACTTACCCTGCAGATGCCACTGGTCTCCCTTCCTGTTCAATTAGTTAAATGTCCGTACGTGTGACTTTATTGGTCGCTCGTACGGACATTTAACCCGGCACAGACTTACTAATTGAACAGGGAGGGAGACCAGTGGGATGTGCCGGGTAAGTTGCAGCATTGGGGTTTTAAAAGTCTGCACGAGCGACCAACAGAGTGGCTCGTGCAGCCTTTTAAAACCCCAATGCTGCAACTTACCCAGCACATCCCACTGGTCTCCCTGTTCTATCAGTTAAGTGTTCGTACGAACGACTTTATTGGTCGCTCGTACGGACATTTAACTGATAGAACAGGGAGACCAGTGGGATGTGCCGGGTAAGTTACAGCACCAGGAGCCTCAAAGTCTGTACGAGCGACCAACAGAGTCGCTCGTACAGACTTTTAAAATCCCAATGCTTCAACTTACCCTGCAGATCCCACTGGTCTCCCTGTTCTATCAGTTAATAAATGATAGAACAGGGAGACCAGCGGGATCTGCCGAACAATTACGGCACCAGGAGTTTAACAGTCTGTACGAGCGACCCTATTGGTCGCCAGCAGGGGGCTCGTCTGCCATCAACCAATGGCAGACGAGCCCCCTGCTGACGACCAATAGAGTTGCTCATACGGACATTTAAACTCCTGGCGCCAGAGCGGCTTTAACCCCGTATTAACCCCTTAACCGGGGAAAACGAAGAAAACCCGAACACGAAGAATGTCCGTGAATATTCGTCCGAAGAGAAGACAGGACCAGGCGAATATTCGCGGAATACGAAGTTTTTTTTTTTGCCGAAGATGAACACGAAGACGAACACAAAGAGCCCCCTGGTGCCCAAGTCTAGACAGGACAATGTTAGTGGTAAGGGGTTGGATGGGGGGTAAAAAGTCTTCAATATTACCAGATAAGGAGACAGGTGGAGAAGCGGACAGAAGAACACAAAAAGGCCAGAGAAGAAGCGGGAAAGGAGATGGGGAAACAGAAGTGATCATCGGAGAAGGTAGGGAAACATTGAGACAGAGAATGATAAAATGTGAATGCGAGTGTGAGGGAACGTGAGTGTGAGCATGAAATAGTGAATGAGGGTGACAACGAATTTCATTTTCAAATGGAAAAAGTCCTCTGAATTATGTCCAAACCCAAAGGGAAGGAAACATACCGTATTTGCTCGATTATAAGACAAGGTTTTTTCAGAGCAAATACTCTGAAAAATAGCCCTCGTCTTATAATCGAGGTTGTCTTCTAATCAGACCTCAAAAAAATGTCCGCTGGGCCATGCTGCTTACCGGTGCTTTGGTCGCGAGCAGCGTCTCTTCTACTAGCAGCAGGAGAACAGGAAGCTAGCAGAGTGTCACATAATTCTGCCTCCCCCCTCCTTCCTCTGGGGGGGCAGAGAAGTTGCTCGCACAGCCGGGACCCTGCAGAAGTTTTCGAGTGAGAGATCTGCAGTTCAGGTAAGGGGGTGGGGGAGGATTTTTGAGCAAGTATGTGTGATTAATGGAATGAATGAGTATTTAAATGTTTGTGAATGAGTGTGTGTGTGATAGCATGGATGTGTAAGGGGGGTGGTGGTGGTAGCATGGCATAGGGATGCTGTACTCACACTCCTATCATCCCCAGGTTCCAGCATGTACTGGCCGCCTTGGCTTGATAGGAGTGTGATTGCTGTTAGCAGTTATATATATATATATATATATATATACACACCTCCAGAAATGCCTTTTAACCCCCTATATGCAACTCTGCCCCATGATATGCCTTTTAACCCCCTATATGACACTCTGGCATATATGGGGGTTAAAAGGCATATCATGGGGCAGAGTGGCATATAGGAGGGTATAAGATATTTCTGGAGGCAGAGTGGCATATAGAGGGTTAAAAGGCACATCATGGGGCAGAGTGGCAAACAGGGGGTATAAGGCATTTCTGGGGGCAGAGTGGCAACCCTGGGGGCAGATGTGCATAACTGGGGGGGCAGGTTGGCAAATAAAAGGAAATAAAAATGCATAGATTTTTCTCAATCATAGCTTTTATTAAATATGAATTTTTTTTTACATGAATTAATATTTACTAGAAAAACTTTTTTTCCTATAGGGTAGTCTTATATTCAGGCTTTTTGTTTTTTTCCTAAATTAATATTTAGATTTTGGGGGGTCGTTTTATAATCGAGCAAATACGGTAATTTGCACAGGTCTAATTAACACAATAATAGAAAATATTTTTTGCAGCATTTTTTCTAAAACACTTTTTTAAAACTTTTTTATTTTGAGCCTGCAGGACTTCTAGCAGGTAAGAAGTCTGATTTTAATGTCCAAGAGCCAAGTTTTCTGCAGGACCTTCCCAATTTTCAGTAGTCCCATATTAATACCCTCCTGTCATGTTTTTTTGTTTTGTTAGTGGGGATCATGGGCCAGCCGAAGAGATCCTGTGTTGCATGCAGCACAAACCTCAGTCAAGCTCGCACATGGCCTCCTCACAATGTGGTAAAGCTGTGCATTTGGATATGGTATTATACCCCAGGGTTCAACTTCACTACCTTGTAAGGGGAAAGCATACTAAGGAAATTCCTCAAGGAATTGACCATAAGACTCAAGGTCAAACCCTAAGATTTCTCAGGTAGGTGCCACTGGTCTTGCCCTCCCCACCTATACCCATGCTACCCATGAAAGGTTTCACAGTTTGGAGACCTGGAATGTTGGAATGTAAGTATTAATGTTTGAAAGATATCTTAAATTTGCAAAGCCACATTTAGGAAAACTGAATTGCTAAATATATGTGAAAGCACTTTTTTCTTATTTTTAACTCCTTAATGACAAAGCCCGTACATGTATGGGCTCAAAATGCATTGTTTTCAATGGGTTTAGGGACCGCCCATTGTCCTTAAGGGGTTAAATTGCTTTCCATTGTTTTTTTTTTAAATTTCACCATCCAGTTAGACATGGGGAGAAGTGGAGAAAGAAAGAAGACAGGAGAAAGCAGACAGAAAAACAAGAAGCAAGAAAAAAAAAGTGGCGCTGCAGGATAGGAGACAGGGACACGGAAGCGGTCGGTGGAAAAGGTAGGCAGACACTAAGAAAGAGCGTGAGAGATGGTGAATGAGAGTGTGAGAGAGAGTCAGTGAAAGATAGAACGTGATTAAATGTGAATGAAAAATGGAAATACTTCATTTTCATTTATTTAGTTTACATTTGAATTTTTTTCTTGTTTTTATAATGCATTTCAGATTCAATATATACAAAATAATCATAATTCACATATCAATATAAATATTTTATAAAAGAATAATAAAGTAAAGCAATAAAGCGGACATCTATTTAAACATTTCATGAAATCTGTATCTTTAATTTCAACCCTTAGTTTTGTTCATTTTATAACTTTTTTCTGGGTGAACTTTTTGCAATTTTTCACATCAGTAATTAGAAAAGAAAAAACATACATAAGCAGTGCTTTCCAGTGTGTAGTTTTTGTTTCTTGGCCAGAGTCAATATCTTGATAGGAACTTCTGCTTCTAGAAATGCATGTGTTCCAGCCAACCGGCACAACAGTTATTTTGGCTTGAAAATGAAAGATGTGATCTAGCAGAATGGGTACATTTTAAGTCTGGGTATTCTTAGTTCACATACGATGTGAATTTCTAGTTCCTGGATAACCACAAAGATATCATCTGTATTTACAATCCTTATCTCAGAAATTAAAAATGAAAAGATACATAAGTAAAAGGCAAAGTTAAAAAAAAAACAAAAAAAAAAGTTGCTGGTCATGAGGATGGTTTGGGATGTTATAAAGTTTTATGTAATAGTGCCAAAATAAACTTAAAGCATACAATTTTTTTCCAATATAGTTAGTCATAACCTATAAAATGTAAAGCATTTATTATTTGCTATTAATTATATATATTATATATATATATATATATATTTCTAATATATTATATATTATATATAATATATATAATAT
This sequence comes from Spea hammondii, assembly GCA_029215755.1. Taxonomy (NCBI): domain Eukaryota; kingdom Metazoa; phylum Chordata; class Amphibia; order Anura; family Pelobatidae; genus Spea; species Spea hammondii. Next base: position 183,905,500 of record JARDYJ010000001.1, on the reverse strand, counting down.
TATATATAATATATATAATATATATATATATATATATATATATATATATATATATATATATATATATATGAAAAGCATGAGTCTCAAAATATACTTAAAGCTTTAAAAATGTTTTCCAATTTAAAGTCGGTCTTAACCTAAATGTAAAGCATTCACAGTTATGTAATCATTTTTTATAAAAATATATTTATTTAAAGCATGAGTCTCAATATATATATATATATATATATATATATATATATATATATAGTATATATATACATTAGTTATAATATATAATATTTAGAATATATATAATATATTTATGAAAAGAGTCTCAAAATATACTTAAAGCTTTAAAAAGATTTTCTAAGATAAAGTTATAAGTAACATATAAAATGTTATACATTTATTATTTCTATTAATAATTTGTGATATAAATATATTTATGACAAGCATTTTTTGGAATTTTTTGGAATATTCACCAAATATAAAACTAAATATGAAATTATTTCCCAAATACAGCATCACATACAGCATCACATAAAAAATATGATAAAAGTCTTGACAGATGTAGCTTTGACTCACGGGCCAGGCTTGGCTCATTTGCTCAATTAAATAAAACACCAACACACAAGATGGGTTTGAAAAGGCCACAGCCGTTTTATTTAACAGTCATTGTCCTGTAAAACCTGAAATAATAAACATAGATGCGTTAACAGAGACAATGACGTAACCAAAACCAACCTAGCTTGCCAAGTTATCCAGGTACCATACCACACACCAATTTTGGGAGGGGACATACCAGGATGCCCCAACCCGGACCTGAGGTTCCGAGCACCACTCCTTGCAAGGAACCTCCCACCGGTTATGACCACCAATGATCATACCACCACATTAACCCCTTGGATACCTGGCAAGCTACCGCCCACGACTGTGACTAATGCAGCAACACCATACCATACACCAATTTGGGAAGGGACATACCAGGATGCCCCAACCCGGACCCGAGGTTCCGAGCACCACTCCTTGCAAGGAACCTCCCACCAGTTATGACCACCAAGGATCATACCACCACATTAACCCCATGGATACCTGGCAAGCTACCGCCCACAACTGTGACTAATGCAGCAACACTACTCCACAAACTCAACCACATAATGGGAGGGAGGGTGGGACAAACACCACCAGGTAAGGTTAAACAAAATGGATCCTTACCCCTGTGATCACCAAACTTAAATATCCTCCTACCAAAACTCCTCCCCTAAAATCCACAATTCCTGCCTTAGCCTAGCCCTGCTCAGCACTCTGTCAGGGCCCACTCTAGTCCATTCTGGCCCCCGTGGGCTTCATGACAGATGTAGCTTTGACTCACGGGCCAGGCTTGGCTCATTTGCTCAATTAAATAAAACACCAACACACAAGATGGGTTTGAAAAGGCCACAGCCGTTTTATTTAACAGTCATTGTCCTGTAAAACCTGAAATAATAAACATAGATGCGTTAACAGAGACAATGACGTAACCAAAACCAACCTAGCTTGCCAAGTTATCCAGGTACCATACCACACACCAATTTTGGGAGGGGACATACCAGGATGCCCCAACCCGGACCTGAGGTTCCGAGCACCACTCCTTGCAAGGAACCTCCCACCGGTTATGACCACCAATGATCATACCACCACATTAACCCCTTGGATACCTGGCAAGCTACCGCCATGAGCCCATCCATTGACACCTCAAGCCGGATGGGCTCCCCCCACAAAAGAAAGCTTGGCCCGTTCAAAACCCACCGCCACTCACAGAAACAAGAAATCTGCGCCAAATGCCTACAAAAACCTATCCAGCACCACAAACCAGCCCATCCACCTTTGCTGCCTCTGGACAAAGCACACCAGCAGCATAACCATGACGCCCAGGCAATGCTCAATACCCCTCTAACTCACGTAAGGTGCTAACAACAGGCACGGAACCCTTTACAAACCAAATCAACCGTCTCACGGTGACCAACCCCCACATCAGCAACATAAATGAACAAACTCATAACTGAACAAGTTTTGTAATGTTGAGCCACCAAGGTCCAACAACCCACACCAAAATTTCCATCCCACAAGCACCAAAACCCTCCGGGTAACACAGCTGCACAAACGCTATGCCCAACTGCGGCCCCCAACGACGGGCTCAGTTCTCCAACCACAGTTCCGCCACATCCCAAAAACTAGTGAATGCCGATAGGTGACCCCCACAAACCGGCACCCCCCCAGCAAGAAGAAGAACAAAAACAATCTTACTCATAACCAAAATTGTGTAATGGCAACCACCACCAAAAACTCCATCACCAAGCACCAAAACCCCTGGGAGACCCAGCTGCAAACCGCTATACCTAACTGCGGTCCCCGTCGGGGTCATTACTGTTGAGAATGGCTGATAACCCGCCTACCAAAAGAGGCCCGAAGAAAAAACCCACAGAGGGGAGAAGCAACCCGAGCTCCCCCCCCCCCACCACCAGCCTCAAACACCATTTGCATGGTGAGGCGGCCAAGCAGACGGAGCCAACATCCATCCTCATGTACCCGGAAGAACACAATCCGCTGATATAACCCCCAAAAGCCCATCCACATGGCATCATCGGGCACAGTAGACAAACCAAACCAGCCCACCAAGACATCCGCACCAGCACTATCGCACAGCAACGTCCAAAGCAAGATTAGACAGTGAAACCTCAGTAACCGCCTCCCACAAATCCCAATAGGGGGGGGGTAGGAACGCCCACCACTTGATCCCACATCCACAAACTAAGGAGCGCATCACCCAGCCCTAACCCATAGACCTGGGAAGGGGTCGCCCCTGCCAGGAACCACCTGAACATGGCTACGTGGGCCACCCACTGAATATACTGCCACCGCAAACAATCCCACCAATGCCAATATTTGTGACCTCGGGAGTCCACTATACTGCCAGGCAAGGCAAGCCCCCGAATGGCGTACCCCCAACTTCATCTGCCGAGGCCACTTCCAACGAAGCAAGAACAAGAATCAGCGATACTTCTATGCAACACCCGAACGAAAACAAGCACCACCAAGCACAAAAACATCCACCAAAGCCACCAACCATAAGAACCAAAGATGGTGACCTCTTAGACGTACCAGAAGCAGATCAAAATCAGACAGCGGCACCCAAAACAGGAGACTCGCCCCGCAGCCCGACTAAATCACCTTGGGCCATGTAGTACATACCCCAGCCTGCTTGAAGTCTTCGGACAAACCGTAGACTCCATGGCCCCGGGAAATGCTGACAGGCAATCTTCCTGCAACGAATCAACCATCCCAACAGAATCAGCTTCAAACCCCATGACGGAACCATTTGGTCCCCCACCGCTATCCCCTAGGCACCAACAAAACAGCTCTCTCTATGGCGACCCCACCAAAAACGTTACCCCCATACAACAAACCTGACAAACAGAGCAGATCCCTAGTCAGGAGACTACCTCCAATACATCTCACCCCAGTCATGCCGAACCCCAGTACCGAAAGTTTCAGAAAACCGCGGTACCGTAGCCCCCTTTCCTTAACCTCATCCCATCCATGCTTCCCAGAGGAAGCCAGAAACAATTTCCCTCATGCCTCTTGTCCCCCTCCTCCATCTTAATACGACCCCCAGGCTAACCGGGGACACCGTTCAGAAAAAACAACCATCAACATCGCCTTACTGCTGCAACCCTTCAACGATGCAATTTGTCACATCAACAGATAACCCTTACCCCCTCACCCCAAAACCCCAGCATGACCCTACGTGATTGCAAGCGACCTGGACAAATGCAGCTTCACACCACAACAAAGCAAGTGTTCCCTGTGTAAAGCTGCCTGTGCAACCCACTCAAGAAGCAGCTACAGGAGGGGGCAATAAAGGGGGGGGACACACAAACATTTCCAACACACCGTAACATATAAAAACTTAGAAAGTGACAGCAGATAATAACCATTAGGCCCATCCAGTCTGCCCAATCTCTGAGTACTTTCCTTAGTACCTGCCCTTATCATATATCTAACTCTGTCCTATGCCTATCCCATGCCTGGCCAAACGTTTGCACCGTATTAACATCTACCACTTCTGCTGGAAGGCTATGCCATGCATCCACTACCCTTTCCAGTAAGTAATATTTCCTGATGGTACCTTTAAACCATTGCCCCTCTAGCTTATGAATATGTCCTCTTGCAGTGGTAGTACTTACTTTAAAAGAAACTCTCCCTTTAACTTGTTGATTCCCCTTAAGCATTTAAACGTTACTAACATATCCCCCCCATCACGTCTGTCTACCAAGTTCCACCTCCCTCCAACCACCGATTAGACTGACAGCTCTCAAGAGCCATGCTTTCCCCCTGCAGTTGTCCGTCAGTAACCGTGACCTAAAACCATTCCATTGCCTCCAAATAAAACATTGCTACGGAACCTGCCAGAACCACACAAACAAATGCAATGTAACCTGCAAAGAATCTCAAGCCCAGCACATCTATAAACTTCCCAGGAAACTCCCCACTATACACGCCATAGATACCACACTACAGCCCCCGAAAAACATCTCAGCATCAACCCACACATGTGCACCCGATGGAAATAACACGCAAAAAAGAAACCTTAATAATGGACCCCTTGGCCGTCCCGTACAGCAAGGTCGTATGATCCTGCGCCGCCGCAGAGAAACACCGCAGGAGTGGCAGCACCAAAACCACCTCCTTGGTGTGCAGATTCCCACCAACACATCCCATCCTGATGGATGCATCAATTAGGGTGTGCCTGCGTGTGTCTGTGCGAGGGATGGGGTGCTGCAGCCGGAAACCCCCCATATGCCACTTCAGGATGGAGATTGGAAAAAAGAGGGGCCTCCCCAGCCCCCCTGCTCCACAGCCAAAACCTCCTGCCCCACGGCAGCTGCCCCAGGTAACTGCCTAGGCCTCTCTCCGGTGTCTCCCTACCTTGACATCTGCACAGGCTGCAGTGCAGGCTGCACCCGGCCGTCCTGCCAGCTTCTCTGCCTCCCTGGACGACTCCTGGAGGACCCACATCTGGGGAAACACTGCGGTAGGCCTCAGAGGCCTATACCAGGCCGAACCACCTCCTGCAACTGTTGACTCCTTGCACTCTGTGCCCCCTTTTCCATCTGGGGAGCGGCCAGCAGCCACAGGACACCCAGCTGGGCCATCTGAAATCACTGCCTTCCCATGGGCCCTTCTGGCCCGCTGTGATGGAACGCTGCGAGGGCCAAAGCCTCCTCCATGCCGTTGCACTGCACACTAGTATGCCTCTGAAGGCCTGCAAATGGGTTGCTTTGACTCCCAGGCCCCGTCCTGGGTTATCTGCGTCATCCTCCTCAGGTCTGCCTCTGCTCCTATGCTCCAACGCTGCTGCAGTCCTCCATGCCAGCCTTCAGGAACATTCCAGCCGGATCCAGCACGTGGCCTAGTCACTCCTGCAGCCACAAGGTCCAACAGCTGCTGCAGAACCTCAAATCCATACAGACACCTGCAGGGGACAAGAAGAGGGGAGAGAAAAAAGGGGGGAACAAAGAAAGAACAGACAGGCACACAAAAAAGAGCCCCAGATAAAAAGGAAAAGACTCAGACACAAAAAACACAGAAACAAGACAGACCCAAACACAAAATGACACAAAAAACAAAGACAGGCCAGGACACAAGAGAGAAACAGACAGCAAAGGAACACAAAAGAAACAGCCAAGTATACAAGAGAGACAACAAGAGATAGACAGGGAAAGACAAACACCACCAGGTAAGGTTAAACAAAATGGATCCTTACCCCTGTGATCACCAAACTTAAATATCCTCCTACCAAAACTCCTCCCCTAAAATCCACAATTCCTGCCTTAGCCTAGCCCTGCTCAGCACTCTGTCAGGGCCCACTCTAGTCCATTCTGGCCCCCGTGGGCTTCATTTTGTTTGTTTCATCAGAGACCAAAAAGAATCAGAGTTTTAATAAATCTTACTGTATAAATTTAAAGGACAGAAATCCATTGATTCAACGTATTTAATCTATGAATTTAACCGTATCCCCATCATATATGCCTGCCTATGCACAGGTTTAATTTTTTTTTAAAGAAAAAGTATGTTATTTTGATTATCATTTTTTCAAAGAAAAATTCTAAATTTTTATCATCGATCGGGAGGATAGAGCATTCCGAAATAAATGTATTATTTATTATTATGTTTATCAGCATGGGATAGTTATAACCAGTCTCTTACAGCCAATGTAACTCCACAATGGCAGTAAATGAGTTCTACATTTATAAATCCAAATAAATATTTTCCTTTTCTATTTAGTATATTTAGTATTTTTTTTAAGTAATTGTAAATGAAGCGTTAGCTTGCAATGTGGAATTCAAAACATTCCGTTAAAACATGAATCCATTTTTCCCTTCATTTGACTTTATTTTTTATTTTCTTGTATGTGCCAAAACCTAATGTAAAGTTATATTTACTTTATTGGACTTTACAGTGACATTATTATTAGTTTTAAATAGTGTTATATAGTTAGCATGGACTTGAAATTTACTTATACTTGCTGTCTTTATATGATAGACTTTAGGCTCTGCCCATTGGGGTGATGTATTTTTTTTCTTTATAATGGTATGGTAACATTTCATTTTCTTTTTTTTTTATCTTTTTTTCACCTATACTTTTGAAGCATAGCTAATGCAAAGAAAAAAAAAATACACACAATGTCCTCAAGCACTAAACCTAAAAGAAATATAAAAAGATGCACATTACTGTTTCCAGTCTCAAAGCTTGGTATGCTGGGACATATTTTAAAAAATATTTCTGAAAATTTTACCAGTCTATGCCTTTTCATGTTTCCCCACCAACCTCTTCTAAACCAGAATATAAAATGAGAAAGAAGTAGCATCCAGCATTAAGAATGTTTCTTTGGCGGGAAAATCACACTTTGATTGGTGTGACCTGAGCTGTAGAGTCTGAGATTCATACTTTAGCTAAAATAATTCAGTGGGCTCCCGTTCACACAGCATATCTCCAGCGTACCCAAGCTGAACAGGTGAGTCATGTCCTTGGAGGTCTAGGAGGCTATGGAAGAGTCGTGATGAGTGAGTTGTGATTTATGACTGTACTTTATCTGGATTCTGAATCAGAAGCATATCGGTCAGGCATCATTTTTATCAAAATATGATTTCAGCAACCAGGGCGGTCCCAAGGGGGTGTGGAGGCCAGAACTAAGTGACTCTTGGAGGATCCTGCAATCCCAGCTGCGTCCGTCAACAAAACACCATGAGAAGATAGATTTTGGTGTTTTTTGTTGTGTCGAGCACTGCAATCCCATTGTTTGCTTTTCCATGTACCATGTTGGCCCTGTTGGAAGGGCCTCTTTCATGCTATGAGAATGATGCCCCTGTCTGCAACTGGCTTCGATTCAAGATCAAGAAAATGTGCTTTTATGATCCATTGAAGGATCCATGAAATGCTCGACTTACAGTGTTTATATGTTCTGGATCACCTCTTAGCCCTTCTCATACTACCACGAGAGGTACCTCGAGGGAACAAAAGCCATCAAGGTAACCTTCTCAGCGGTCTATATACAGTCTCTCTTTCTCTGTCTCTGTTTCTCTGGAAAGTCTTCCCAGAAGAGCGGAAGCCGTTACAGCTGCAAAGGGGGGACCAACTTCATATTAATGTCTATGTATTTAGAATGTGATGTCATCAAAGTCCCAGTGGGTGTAATGGTCAGGTGTCCCAATACTTTTGTCCATGTATGTGTATATATATATATGTGTATATATACATATACAGGAGAGACACTAACTTAACAAAGAGAGGAGGAATAATCTTTAAACACAAAGTTCAAAAGCTTTCTTCCCATGGTATACACCTTACATGGGATACATATACATATATATTGCTTATTTTGATATCTAAACATCACTCCATAAGTTTACTTAATATACCGAACTGCAAAATACTATGTTTCGGGGAAAAAATTACAGATCCACTGTAGTACAGAGCTTATGGGATCAAATATGAAAACACACAATATTAACTTTAGGACGGAATATAGTAAATCAAAGATTCTGGGTAAAAATCATTGTAGCATAGGTTGGAGCCAAAATACCACTTTGACAAATAAATCAACATTACACAATTTTGGTTGTGCATAAATTTGCACAAAATATATATTTTTTTTAAAAAATGCAATTATCTTAAACATGTCGCGATCCTGTGCAATCCGACCGCTCTTTAATCATTTCTTAATCGCTCTGACATGGAAGCATTGGGAATCTGCGTGGGACATTTTATGCCTCGTGTCTTTGAAGGGTTAAGTCATTAACATGCCCATTCACACCTCTTCGCTTAGCTACTTTGTAGCAGGTGGCATGTCTTATAACTTCTCAATTTCGACACCCCAAAGGCCGTTTGAGAGATGCAATATGCGAGAGTAATTGCGCTGTCTCTATATGGTTCTCTGTTTTACAAGTTGGCGGCTTTTTACCCCCTTGGGGGGGGCTTGGACGTAGGCAATGGGCAGTAATGGCATTAGATGGACAGCTTGCCGTCTACTCTAAGTTGCTATGTTTCCTGCAGGAAGCTATGTCAGATGCCAAAATTAGATTGCCAATTGTTGCCACAACCCTCTTTTGCATTTTAGCACACCTGTTCGTTATTCTGTGCCAAAAGAATGAAAGAAATTAGTTTATAGACGGCCGTCGTTGCCAGAAACATGTCCGACATGGCAATACTCATTTGACGAAGCATAAAGGCAGAGTTAAAAAATAAGAGAAGAGGTGTAGCGTACCTGGCAGCAAAATTAATAAACCTAAGCTACCTGATTTATGATCCAAAAATGAGCCGTAACTTTGCTTTTTCACACAAAATGGACTAAGCCCTTAACAGTCTTTATATTTTATATATATAACTTATATCGGGTTTAATAGAGGCAATTTTAAATTTCTTGACGTATCTGAAGGTTATCTTTGTGTGTATATTGGACACGATATCACTTTTTACCACCGGTATTAGTACTGACCGGGGCTCTGGTAAGATCAAGAAGCTTTTTTTTTGTTGTTGTTGACATATGTAGGATCATTTTTGTTCATGGTAAAGTAAATTTAAAAGAAAAAGTGAAATTCTAAATATATTTCTGGAATATGTAACCAATGACTTTTCTGATTTTTTTTTAAAAAAATGTTATATAGTATGGATAACATTGTATATCAACTCATTCCACAGTGGATATATTTACATGTACCTGTACATTAATTGAAAAGATTGTTTTATATACCAAGAGATGATGTACAGATAACAATAAATGCTACTATGTAATCATTAACCCAGGTCTAGAGGACAACTGTTAAATAGGGAGATCTCCAAAATCAGTAACCAGCCAATTTCAACCATGGAGGCTATGCCCAGTGTGCCAGATAGCCAGTGTACCATGGAGGTCATGCCCAGTAGGCCAGATAGCCAGTTGACCATGGAGGTCATGCCCAGTGTGCCAGATAGCCAGTTTGCCATGGAGGCTATTCCCAGTGTGCCATATAGCCAGTCCACCATGGAGGCCATGCCCAGTGTGCCAGATAGCCAGTTGACCATGGAGGCTATGTCCAGTGTGCCAGATAGCCAGTTGACCATGGAGGCTATGTCCAGTGTGCAAGATAGCCAGTTGACCATGGAGGCCATGCCCAGTCTGCCAGACAGCATTTCCACCATAGAGGCTGTGCCCAGTATGTCAGACAGCAAGTCCACCATGGAGGCTATGCCCAGTATGCCAGGCAGCCAATCCTCTTTTAAGGCTATGCCCAGTGTGCAAGATAGCCAGTCGCCCATGGAGGCTATGCCCAGTCTGCCAGCCAGTCCACCATGGAGGTTATGCCCAGTGTGCTCAGTGAGTATGGTCACCCAGCTCCGCACCAACTTCCAAGCATACACAGGCTACATACACATCTGTATATAACAGCATCTCAAGAGACTATGGTAGAATTGATGAGCAACTTGTTGTCTTCATAACAATATTTTACATTACAAACAAACATTTCAAAATCAAATTCATTGCCTTCCTGCAACTGCTAATTATTGACATAATGCTTATTTCCATTTGTACTTTTGAAAACCTAAATCACTTCTATTACCGTATGATTTTTTTGTCAACACTATACTAGATTTCACAAATTGCAAATCGTGTACACGCGCTTTAATGTATTTTCCTAGGAGCAATATTTTGATCATTCTTAATGATACTTAATGAAGTCACTGCATGATTTCAGTTTTACCTAATTGAAGCTTGGGATTTGCATTTCAATGTTATTATCCTGCAGTTTTTTTAATACTGTATTGAAGACCCAACAAGAAATACAGCTATATCATTATTCTCATTTAACCCCCCCTTTTCGGAAGAATGTGTATAGAAAATGTGCTTACAAATTATTCTTATCGTCTTTCTTGCTTATTTAATAGTTATCAATATAATAGGTCAACAACAATCCACGGGAACCTGTTAAAATAAACTTTTGGGCTTTGAAGTTTCAGACTAAATGGAAGGTTCCAGCTCATTCTAATATACCACTTTTGTTCAAAGAAGATTCTACTTATCTTATCTACAGTCATCTGACTGAAGATCCAGCATGTTCATTTTTGAACACGTTGTAACTTAAATATGGAGTTAGAGAAACATTTGTTCTTCTATAATGATTCAGCGTTTTGGCCAAACATTGTGGTGTCACATGTCAGAAGAAAATATGTATTAAATATATGGTGTTTTTGTGTTAACTATGATGTCCTAGGATATGTTTCAGATGTCCAAGAGATGTGTTCATAAAACTAGAAGACAACTTTCTTGGCTACCTTACTTGACTGTGTATTATTAACAGGACTTCCCGGAGTTGGCCGCTCAACTCTCGTTCCAGGAGCCTTCAGGCGAAATCCAGATGGTTTCCAAACCCCATTGAGCTTCTCTTTCAACAGGGGAAGAGTTGACCCTACATGACACATGGTCAATGTTGAGTTCTTCACAAAAAACCTAAACAATCACATCAGAGAATGCATCCTTATGTCCTTTACCCAAAAGTCCTTTCTAAAAAGGACTACATTCCAAATCCAAACCTTAACCGTTAGAAGAAACTCATTGGAATGTCTTTTACAAACTAATATTTTAAATCTTTTTAATTTTTTTTTACTTTATCGAGCTGAAAACAAACATAACTTATTCCTAAAACATTAAATACAAAAGGATTTGTAAATCAAAATATTTTTAATGTTTTATTTGAAGGACAAATTCAAAGAAAGTAACCCATTTTTTTTTTGGCTATTTTATCTGGCATTGAGGACAAAATTGTTCATTTCTGAAGTAGTTCACCCGCAACATTTAATTTTGGCATCCAGCACACAGAATCCATTATAACCGCCGTCCGTTCTAAAAGAAGAGCTTCGTGAAAGACTTTTGGAAAGTTTACTTATTCTGTATATCCAGGTGCTCTTTTCTGGCTTCAAGTTCTACACAAACGTGTTTGAAAAAATAATGACTGTACAAGGATGTGTTTAGAAAGAACTGAAGTATGTAGAAGACTCCATATTATAAACTGATTTTTAGTCCTTTATCATGAATGTATTATATATATATAAACTAGTATTACCTTTATTAAATTTTTCAAAGATTTGTTACTGTTTGTTTCTGTCTGCATGTATTAACCCTTAGGGGGTGCATGTTTGCTAAGGCAGGTCATCTTGGTTGTTTTATGGCTGGGTTTTTTTTGGTCTGCACACATCAAGAAAACCAAAAAGACGAATTTATGATGCCATAATCTGAAGCTCCATGCTCGTAGGCTGGTAGAACACGGGTCAAGAGAGAACTTTGTGGATGATAGTACAGTGTTAGGCAGTACAATGAAGCAGAAACCTGTTGGACTAAAACCCATTGGGGAAGACCTCTACTCACGAAGACGCACATCTCTGTACCCTTCTCCTCTAGACCACCAGCCAAAGAGGTCACACTGGGTATAGTCAGGTGTGCTTTAACACTATTCGTTTCTCCTCCACAAGATACATTTAAATACACTAAGATTGATCTATGTATCTACCTATACATCCAACCCAAATCTGCTTACCAAGATCATTGCTGAAGGCGAGTTGACACATGACATCACTTGTGTGTGACAATGTGATGTCACTGGATTTCATATCTACAGAACTTCTCGTCTCCACCTCTTTTAAATGTGCTAGGACAGCCACTATCTATCCATTTATCTATCCTTCTATCTATCTATCTATCTATTTATCTATCTATCTATCCATCCATCCATCCATCCATCCATCCATCCATCCATCTATACATCCATTCATCCATCTCGTTTTGTCTATCTATCTACAGACGCACTAAATGAAGAACAATTACTTCTAGGAAGAACAAAAAACAAACAAACACAAATTTGCATTTAAAAGCGAGAAAGAACAAGCAATAATTTCAGCAAACATTGGTGCGTATTTTTTTCCCCCTCAAACACGTGAATAACTATTAATTGTGTTTTCAAAAGAAACCCGCTACTTAGAATGGAAAATTTTTATTTGTTGAAAGCGGCACTTAACAAATTTTCATAATCCTCCCAGCCTAGCAACGGCAATAGTGAAATGTGTGAGGGGCATACAATATTCATGAAATTAAGGAGTCTTGAGATGAAAGGGAGTTCCATTAGAGAGACCAAGTGTGACAATATGACACATATTTGCATATTTTACACTTTAAATCTTTTCAGAACATCCAACTTGATATATGGATGTAAACATGCATTGCCGGTTTTTAGCATATTATAAGCCCTCAAGACTTTGCATGCATTTTAATATATTTCATTATTGCCGTGGATTTTATTTTCGAAACGGCGAATGCTTTCATGGAGGAAAACTGGAAGTTTAAAGCATCTGGTCTGTGCTCCAGGCAAGCACAGCCTTTTCCCTTGAATACTTTAGTGAGACGTAGCCTAGACATACTCTACAGAAAATTCCAAAGGAAAAAAAATGGATTTATTAGTATACATAAGGATTAAAGGAACTTACAGAGATAAAAGACAAGATTCAAATATGTGAAGTGCTGTATTTTTTTAAAATGTATATATATATATATATATATATACCGTATTTCCCTAAGTATATGACGCTCCCTTGTATAAGATGCACGCCTATTTTTGGGGGCCAAAATTAAAAAAAAATATATATATATTACATAAAGTTATTGTACTGGCTGCCTGGGCATGATATGAGTGTGATTGATGATAGCTGCGAGCAACTGTTAGCAATCGCACTCCTATCATGCTCAGGCAGCCAGTACATGCACATCACTTTCAGCCTCCCTGTTCCCCCTCCCTGTGCCCCTACACACGGATCCATGCTTACATACATACATACATACATACATACATACATACATTTACTCCCCAAGCTTACCTGAACTGCAGATTTTCTGCTGTCGCTCGCTGACTTCCGTGGGGGCAGCTGTTTCCCCTCTGCCTTGCTCGACGCGGCTGCACAGGAAAAGGAACTGAGCGGAGTCATGTGATGCGATGTGCATTCACGTGACTCCACTGGGTTCCTGTGCAGCCAGGGCGGATGAAGGTAAGCACCACCACTGTATAAGACGCACCCATTTTTTAGACCCCAATTTTTTTAGGACAAATGGACTAGCCATCTGCCACACAGGGCAACAACAGCGCCACACACTCACCCAATCTGCTGTACTAGCCTTAGTGTGTGGCCGTCGTCTGGATATGCCTGACGGCATGCTACGTAAGCATAAAAACTGCCATCAAAGCCACTTATCTCATATAGCAGTCGCCTGCCTCGTCAGCCACCAGTTGGGCCCTGAAGACAAGCATTTGTGAACGTCCAGCTTTTGACTTGATAATAGAAAGGCAATACTTCTAAGAGCTTGACATAAAAAGGAAATGTTAACAAAGTTAACAAAGTTAAATTATACCATTTCATAATACAATAAAATATAAGCGCATTTCAATAGCACCCCAATATTTGAAATAATAATTTATTTATGTAGCAAGTGTTTTACCAGGAAGAATGCATTGAGATTTCTCTATTGTCCTGATAAACCAAGTCGAGAAACTGTTTAACATAAAGAATATACAGATGAAATAAAAGTAAACAATAGAAAAAAAACAATAATAGAGAAGAACAGAATAAAATAGGAATTTGGAATCTTGATAATTGGTACATTCTGTTTTTAGATGTTGGGAGACGCTTATGTTCAGGGATTTTAGGCTACTGGATGATTTCTTGGAGTCTGGGTGCCTATTCCACATATGAAGCGCTCTGAAGGAGAATGCGCCTCGACCTGCTTCCTTTCTGAAGTGAGCGACAGCGAGAACGGATCTGAGATTGTAGGACGTGCGGGAAGCGAGAGTGAGCGTGCTGCTCAGATAGCGGGGAAGCAAACCTAAAACAAAATCGGCCCAGCATAAACAATGCTCTGTTTAAACAGAGTTAACCCTACATGCACCTGTAATAAAATAGATTCTTGTAGGAATGTTATAACATCAGAGCTACATTTGAGCCTTAAAATGGTAGAAAGTCTACCCGCTGACTCAGACCATTAATAGTTTGATCAATGTCAAAGTGGGAGATGAGCTACTTATAAAAGAAAACCTGAAAGTGTTAAATTCTGCAGAACAGGTAGAACAGCACTGGGGTAGCCATGAATTTAATGACTTGTTGGCTTCTTCAGAATTCAGGCATATTTTCAGAATTCAGCTGGACAGTTGAAATGTGACTGAGCTCTACATGCTTTTAGTGAACATGAAACTGAAAGTGGAACTTTACCCTGCACAGCACTGAAAAACGTATTTATAAAAGTTACCTATAACTTTTTTTTGAGGTGCATGTAGGGTTAACTCTGTTTAAACAGAGCATTGTTCATGTTGAAAGGTTTCTTGAAAGCCGTTTTACGCAGTCCCTTCTTTTTTTTAGCATAGTAAATTAGACCTTATAACACCAAATAGAGTGATTTCCATTTCTGCCTCTTAATTGGGGAAAATTCCTTCTCGACACCAAAACGGTCTCTCTTTTCTCGCTAGATCAACAACGTCTAACTAATCCTTTCCTTATATCCCTGTATATTCCTCATATTATATATTATATACTCTCCCCCCGTATAACTAATCCCGTCCTTATAACCCGTTATATCCCTGTATATTTCTCATATTATATATTATATACTCTCCGGCCGTATAACTAATCCCGTCCTTATAACCCGTTATATCCCTGTATATTCCTCATATTATATATTATATACTCTCCGGCCGTATAACTAATCCCGTCCTTATAACCCGTTATATCCTGTATATTCCTCATATTATATATTATATACTCTCCGGCCTGTATAACTAATCCCGTCCTTATAACCCATTATATCCTGTATATTCCTCATATTATATATTATATACTCTCCGGCCGTATAACTAATCCCGTCCTTATAACCCGTTATATCCCTGTATATTCCTCATATTATATATTATATACTCTCCGGCCGTATAACTAATCCCGTCCTTATAACCCGTTATATCCCTGTATATTCCTCATATTATATATTATATACTCTCCGGCCGTATAACTAATCCCGTCCTTATAACGCGTTATACCCCTGTGTATTTCTCATGTTATATATTATGTACTCTCCGGCCGTATAACTAATCCCGTCCTTATAACCCGTTATATCCTGTATATTCCTCATATTATATATTATATACTCTCCGGCCGTATAACTAATCCCGTCCTTATAACCCGTTATATCCTGTATATTCCTCATATTATATATTATATACTCTCCGCCCGTATAACTAATCCCGTCCTTATAACCCGTTATATCCCTGTATATTCCTCATATTATATATTATATACTCTCCGGCAGTATAACTAATCCCGTCCTTATAACCCGTTATATCCTGTATATTCCTCATATTATATATTATATACTCTCCGCCCGTATAACTAATCCCGTCCTTATAACCCGTTATATCCTGTATATTCCTCATATTATATATTATATACTCTCCTGTCTGTAATTTTCATTTAACTTCATGTGTCTTCTTAACTTGTGACTACTGTCCTGAGGCTCTGTTTCTTTTCCAACTCCTACCTTTCCGAAGACTGCCTGAACCAGTCAAAAAAATGTATGCAACAAAACAATAAGTCTAAGGTAATTTAATGGGGAGGAATAATCATGCAGATCAAAGAACAGGAAGCTACTACAGCTGCTCCTATAGTGTATACATAAAATGAGTTATGTCGCTTATTCTATATATATATTAACACTTCTTAATATTCTTAAATTGGTTGAGTTTGTTTCTAAAGTCGTCTTCCAATGTGTATGACTTTAGAAACAAACTCAACCAATAGGGTAAATGTTTGGTTTCGGAAAGACGCAGAGAGAGAGGAAAAAAAGAAAGTCCTATTATGCAATTGTGCTTAGTATACTTTTAAATCCCCAAGAGATTATGCTATAAAAGTCATGGTGGCACACAGTAAAAATTGATGTGAAGAGACTTCATTTAAATAAATTACAATGAATTAGAATATTTAAATAGGTTCATTCCCATAAATCTCTCTTGTGCATCACGAGAAGTTTCACAAAGTACTCTGTTTGGTGATGTAGCGTGATTAAGAGATTCAGCAAGGTTCATTGCACACACTAGAATCTTTGTCTATGTGTGCGCTCTCCTGAAGTGTAATAGTTTAGCGTTTTAAATGATGGATTTTTCTTTTCCATTTCAAAATTTTAAATGTAACGGAAAGGGAAGGTAGGTTAAATAAATCTGATATTCGCAATCTATAGCGAATGAAAAAGGCAGCAACAGATTGGGTGCTATAGTCTGCGCTAGACTTGCGCAAATAGACCAAAAACTTTTAATATTTCTAATTTTTTGCATGTCCTTTTCTGTAGCTCCTTTTCCCTTCTTCCCTCTCGTTGTCCTTCTGTCTTCTTTCTTCATCCACTTCTTCCTGGTATCAGCTCCATTAACCTGGCCTCCTGGAGCCTCTCCTCCGATTGGAGGAACATGGGAGAGGCTGTCCCTGTGGTGCATGGGATGCAGAAGTCCTCTAAGAGGTTAGAATAATGCAGATGGGTCTGCAGAGAAAGAGAAACATTAACAGAGGTGATACCAGGGAGAAGCAGACGAAAAATGGCCGCACAATATGTGAGCATTAAACCATAAGATGCGACCTGTCATATCCAGCCGTCGGCCATGTTGGCATCTTAAGGCGGCTTAAAGTGCCACAGTCGTCATTATCCGGCCTTGCTTTACTATGAGGTATTGTGTTTTTAGTTTGTTACTGATTAGTGTCTAATTGTATAAAATATTTAAATATACATTAAACCAGGGCTTCACCCGGAGACTCTGGGTTAAACCTGAAGATTTCGCGGGTTTGTTAATGCAAAACCATTTTGGGATGAGAATTTGTTTTCTGGGATTGAAGACATTACATATTATTCCAAAAATATAGACCTCTTTACCTACAATTCATTTTTTCAAACAGAATTTTATGTTCATTTGTTTTCTTTTTGAATTTTAAGAACTTTAGTTATATTGTTGCTTTTATCCAGCTCTTCTTTACACACTTATTGTCACCTTAACAACTTGAAATTTTTTAGGCTTTTCAGGTTGCCAAAAAAACCCAACTACAATCAGAAACTTACAAAAGAAAAAAGGCACGTAATGGGGAAGAATAATCATGCAGATCAGATTAAGATGGATCCTCCCATGGCGTGCACGTATGGCAGGTTTCCATACATATTTCTTATTTTAACCTGTTTACACCGTTATATTCTGCATAGGTCTGTAAAATGTAGAATTTGGGTAAAGTGACTGGTCAGCTTGAAACAATATTTATTTCTATTGGCTGAGAGTATGATAAGCAATGCAATAAAATTGATAAAACATTATATTTAAATTCTAATCAGAAGTTGCTTAAAAAACAATAATGTGTCTAATACGTTGTAAACCAAAAAAGTGAACCTGGTACTTTAAATGTTAATACTTATGGGATGTTAGAAAGTCTTGGCCATCATTTGCAGCTTACTCATCACATTCTTATTTAATTAGCGTGATATGATACTTACTCATTATATAATCATTCGGAAATGTTGCACCCATGAGAAAGATTGTAACTATTAACTGTGAACTGCTGACACTGCTTTGGATTTTAAGACCAGTGATTACCTCGTAAATAGCCTTTGTTTTATTTTGGGTTTTCTTTATGCAGCGGCAAAAAAAAAAATAATAAAAAAAAACCTCTAGTAGCCGATGACTAGTGAAAACAAAAGGTTCTCTATATGCCCGGCTCATGGCCCAACTAGGCCATATTTTTTTCTGGTCTTGAACTAGGATAATTTAGGCAACTGACAAAATAATACATGGGGGCGTGTAAAGGACCTGGATGTGGAATAACAAAAGCAAGAAGAAAGGATTAGGCAGATGGATGGATGGATGGATGGATGGATGGATGGATGGCTGAATGGATGGCTGAATGGATGGCTGAATGGATGGCTGGATGGATGGATGGATGGATGGCTGAATGAATGGATGGATAGATGGATGGCTGAATGGATGGCTGAATGGACGGATAGATGGATGGATGGCTGAATAGATGGATGGACGGATGGATAGATAGATAGATAGATAGATAGATAGATAGATAGATAGATAGATAGATAGATAGATAGGAAGCCTAAAGAGACAAGGGTAATGTGGGTAATGTCTTCGGTTGGCATCTAGTAAAAGTTTTTCAGAACATCCCCTATGCTTCTTCCCATGGTTCTCGAGCAGAACCTTAGAATGAAAGACCCACCATATTTTAATGGAGCTCAGACTTGCATTACAATAATTTATATAACGTCAGCAAATTCTGTGGCGCTATTACAATAGGAGACAATGGAAATATTTCACAATGACATAAAATTGGCAACTACAGAATTGACAAAAACATTAACACACATTGGAAATGTACTGGTACAGAAGGAGAAGAGGGCCCTGCTCTTGTGAGATTACATACATGTTACAAAGCAAATGCTATTTTTCTTTCTGTAATGGAGGCCATTTTTACTTCCTGGTTCGGATTTGAAATGATGAATATTGGTTCTTGTAAGTTGCTCATAACCTTGGCGAAAGGGAACTTCGGCTGTAGAAGACTTGGATGTCAAGGCTCAGACGAGAGATGCAGAATTCTCAGGGTAACAAAAATAATCACTACCGAGAATTTCCCCGAGATGCCAAATATCTTAATAGTATTTTTTAATATATTTTTTTAAACGATAAAAGTTTCATGAATCCTTTGTTAAATTACATTTTGTAGACTTGGCTTAGCACTGAGAAACTGGCATTTAAAATTCTGCTACGCATAGCTGTCTACTACAAACTGATCTTTTTTCTCCCTACCCTCTACCATTTCTTTCTTTTGCTTCTTTGGGAGTGGTGTAGGAAAGTCTATTGCTAGGGACACATAAATTGTTGATAACTGAGTCTCTGCAATATCTAAAAAGAGGGAAATTAATTCAATAACCCAAAAGGTTTGTTGACACCACGATGCTATCTCTTAGTAAGACAGAAACAAGGCATTTGACAGCAGATAAGAAGCATCTGGCCCACTTCTCCTGATGTAAAGACTCTTAATTGGTCCTTGGTCTCATCTGGGGTTAGCTCAGAGCCCGATAAGTACCAATGGCAGACTATGGCGAACATCTTCTGGCCTAGGGGGCAAACAATGCCAAGTCTCCTCCTCCCAGGCACCTGACCTCCCCTTAACTAACACACACACACTAACATACACACTAACCTCGCACATAACTTGTTTTCAGAATTGCTTATGCTAGGACTGTGGGGTCTCATAGAGTTGCGTTACTTATGTTAAATCCCACAAGTTTTTTTTTTACTTTATATGTTTGTATATGCTGTTTGACTTAATTCGTTTTATTTTACACTTAATTCATGAACGCTGCTTATTAAAATACTAACCATACCAAATTACTGAAACATAGTGTGTACTGAATGCATTATAATACAAAAGTACTATCGTTTAACTTGATTTAAATAAAATACTATAAACTTGGTGGAAGAAAGTGTAATTTTTAAGTTCTATTGTCAGGGAACAATGGCTTTTTTTGGAGTTCTGTCAGCAGTAATGTCAATTAAATTCCGTTAGCACACAAAACACTATTAAAAATATATAAGCAAAATTTAATCCGTATATAGTTCTCCTTTTATTCACAATTCTCCATCTGGCACAACATATTTACTGTACAGGTGGCTATTTAATAGGCTTAATCTCATAATCCCCCCTACGAAGAATGGAAACATTTTGTACAGAATATAAAGCTTCCTTTGATTTTTCTTTAAAAAAATATATATATTCTGAAATATTTAAGTTTTCCAGACACACTGCAGAATATATTTTCGCAAATCTAGTTTATAGTGTATTACTTTACTATTTAGCGTAACTGTTTTTTTTTTTATTGATTTAGAGTACACCTGCTACTTTTCTCAAAATCTTACATTTTACAATCCCAAAAACCCCTGTAATGATGTTTAAATATTAAAAGAGTCAATAGATAGGTATTAATAATGTATATTTTGTGTGTACCATAGGAGCAGTTATATTAACTTCCCGATCTCATGCTAGACTTGATTATTCCTCCACATTAAGTTATCTCTCCCCTGTTGTTAAGTTGCTGATGGCTGTTGGCAGGGCCGGGCCAAGACAAAATGCCGCCTGGGGCGAATTTTAAAATGCCGCCCCCCCCATCTACCCTTCCTTTCCGCCCCCCCCCCCCTTGTACTTACCTTTCAGCAGTCCTGCGGCGAGTCTCCCTGTTCGGTCTCGGTGCCGGCTTGTAATGCTGAGCGCCGGAAATGAGGTCATCTTCCGGCACTCAGCATTACAAGCCGGCACCGAGACCGAACAGGGAGGCTCGCCGCAGAGGAGAGAGAGAGGGGCGCCGAGCGGGTACTGACAGCTTGGTAAGGGAAAACCACTCGGCGCCCCTTTCTCTCTCTTTCGCTTAAAAAAAAAAAAGGGGCTTGGGGCGGCAAAGTGCAGTTGCCCCACTCGGCTCCATTGTCGGGCCGGCCCTGGCTGTTGGTTGGTTCAGGCAGCCTTTGTAAGGGGAGTAGAGGAGAAGGGAAAGAACGTCAGGAACATTATTACAAGTTGCTCTACATATGGGAGGTACTGCGACTTTGAGGTTGTTGGCCTTTATAAACTGGGGTTGATCCCTACCTGGAGCATTGTTTTCCTGGGATTCAGTTCCTAGCGTTCGCATATGTTATTTGTATGCCGGTTTCTGACTCCTAGCCTAGTTTATGTTTCTGTATTCTGATTCGGCAGATTTTTTTGGATCCATTATTATCAGGATATTGACCTCGGACTGTTTATGCCTTAGTCTAATCCTTGTGTTTTTGGCCTTATCTTTTATGACTTTGTCTTGCCTGACCTGGTTTATGTCTGACGGTACCTAAACTCCTGCCTTCTGCCAGTAGACTCCTGTCGCCTGGCATTAGACTCCTGCCGCCTGCCAGTAGACTCCTGCCGTCTCCCAGTAGATTCCTGCCGTCTGCCAGTTCCCACTCTCCTGTGCACCTCGACTATAGATTGTGTCTAAAAAAGAAGTCTAAGTCTGCAGCAGATAGCCGTCTGCAAACAGGCATACCCGAACCTGCATGCTCCTCAAAGGGTCCTGACTCAGAATTGGTCCCTGCACACAGTTTTGACGGTACCTAAACTCCTGCCGTCTGCCAGTAGACTCCTGTCGCCTGGCATTAGACTCCTGCCGCCTGCCAGTAGACTCCTGCCGTCTCCCAGTAGATTCCTGCCGTCTGCCAGTTCCCACTCTCCTGTGCACCTCGACTATAGATTGTGTCTAAAAAAGAAGTCTAAGTCTGCAGCAGATAGCCGTCTGCAATCAGGCATACCCGAACCTGCATGCTCCTCAAAGGGTCCTGACTCAGAATTGGTCCCTGCACACAGTTTTAGAGATATTTAACTAAATTTTTTAGGGAAGCCGAGATTTTTGAAGAGCCACCAGTCGAGCTGCTGGATTAACTCAACTGACGTGACTCAACTAAAGTTGCCTGCACTCGCTTGAGTGTGAGTAATTGTTTGTGAGTAAATACTGCAAGTTTCTACCCGTGAATCCAGAAGGTTGAGTTTCACAGAAATGTATTTCTCCAACCCTGTGTTATAAGAATAAACGTAAATAATAAACCACAATATTGGGCTTAGAAGGAACCCACTATTTACCACAGTTGGTCAAACCCACCTCTTCTCTAATCCTTATTGGGGGGAGATAATTATGTGTCCTTGGAGGTGAATGCTTCCCAGCCTTTTTTCCTAAAGAGTGGAATGGTTCGGTGGTAAAACTTAATATTTAACCCTTTAGTGAAATATAGGGTCTACCCCTTCTTCCCGCTTACACACCAGACATATTAACCTTTATCGTGCCTTCTACCTTCCTATATCTCATACTATGGGATAATAACCCCATCCTTCCATTTGAGGAGGCATTGTGCGTTAAGATAACAATGTACGCAATGTTGCCATCCGAAAAAAGAGTCAAATAATGTTTAGGAAAGGAGTAGTGATTTGAACATCTTTAATAAATGATTGTAATTTTGGTTGGATCCAGAACCATAAAGTTTACAATCATCAGAGATCAGATTACTGTAATAAGAATGAACTAATTACACAAACAGGATATTAATCTGAAGATGACCTATAAGCTTTTTAATAAAGAAAACTATAATAGATCAGAAGAAAGTGATATATTTCATGTAATTAGAAATCCTTTTATGAGAGTGTTCAACAGCTTAATTAACCCTATGATTGTTGTGATGTTTGGAAGTAATGGGTTAATCAGTGTAGAGAAGTTTGATATGAAAAAGAAACACATTTTGCAACAAAACTAAACATTTTGAATAGAAACGTGTTGTTTTGGTCTGCAACAAAATGAATATTTTCTATGTCATGAGGTTTTTTACTTTATAAAAGGGAGTTTACACTCTTGGAAGCTCATTCTTAATATTAGAAATTAGCTGAATAAAGGTATATATATATATATGTGTAAATATTTTGGGCGGATTACATTAAATACTAACAGTAAAACAACCGGTCATTTCTAAATGTATATCAAGGGCAGAGCGCTGTAGGCAGTGTTGTGTTATCCCTACTAGGCCTAGGGCAGCATTACCACGGGGCAGAAGCCCCTCTACCACATAACCGGGTTCCACTGGTCTCCCGGTGAACTTCCGTGAAGGGGTGGGGCCTCTGGATACACCCTCTCTCCTGATTGGAGGACTGAGGAGATGATGTGCCCGGAGGCTCCATTCCTGTTCCATGAGTTAGTTCAATTCATACAACTAAAAAAAAAAAAAGGAATTACATTGTCAAAAAAGATGTCACTTACTAGTATGGACAGAGGTATTCGTTACTTTGTATTAATTGAGAGATGGCCCCAGAGCTATATGGGGGGATCATATTGGGCCACTGAAGATGAAAATTGGACAAATGAATGGTAAGGTCACCACGTGTCACCTACTGGCCGTCCACGCTGGTGGGTTAGTGTCACCAGACTGTAAGCTCACAAGCAAGGTCTCCTGTTAACTTTGTACCTAAATGTCCAGCTATGCATTTTGTTTTGCCGTCCCTTGTTGTACAGTGCTGTGGTATATGTAAGCCTCGTGGCTCCCTGTCTTGCTCTGCATACAGAGTGTGGTGGCCATGGTGGTAAATAAATAGGTGCCTTTGAAAAACGCCATTATGATCTCAGTTTCCCCAGTACCTGGTATAAGTGGATGCCATCATCATATCTGGGGCAGTCAAGGTGGAATCTGGACGAGGAGCGTGGGTGGTCTCTGAATGTGGACAACAAATGGCAGCCTCTGTAGGAGGAACAGGGGAGTTGGTGAGTCGGTATGCTTCACCCTTTTGTGAACATTCACCGGGCGGCCAGGTTCACCAAGAAGCGGACGAACAAAGAAGACAGGGAGAGAAGTGGTAGAAGACAGAATAAAGAAGACAGAAGAATAAGAAGATGCAAGAAATGAAGCCAGGCAAGGATACAGGGATAGAGTATCAGTTGGCAGAGAAGGTAAGGAGACATTGAGAGAAAGTGTGAGAGAAAGTGAGCGAGAGTATGAGAGCATGAGAGAGTGAATGAGAGTGAGTGACAACAAATTTAATTTCCAATTGTAAAAAGCCCTATGAATTAATTAAGAACTGAAAGGGCAGGAAACAAAATCAATTGTCCAAAAATAAATGGACCAAAAAAGAAATGAAAAATTTGACTGCATTATCTTTGGTCCATTTGCACAAGTCTAGTGCAAACGGGAAGATCATACAATCTAATTTACATGCACATTTTCATATTTATATTACATTCTTATGTAAAAATGTTTAAAAAAGTGAGCACAATGTGTTTCCTTTTAGAGTTCTTTTATTTAGCTAGATTAATAATAATAATTATAATAAACTGAATAATGTTACTATGATGGGGTCCTTTGCTTCTAATAATAATAATACACATTTATAGTAAAAACATTTATTTATTATTATGATTATTATTATTATGATTATTATTATGATTATTATATAAAATAATAATATCAATGGTATTTTTATTTTACCTAAAATAGAATTTACAAGAAGAGCTGATATAGAATAATTTCTTTTTGCTGTTAATATACTATTAGGTTATTCTAGATTAGGACTTGGCTATACTTCCAAATAGATTAAAGGTTAATTGAGGTTATAGTGATAATGGCATTTTGTGCATGAAAGAATTATTGTAATTCATTTTGCTAGAAAAGGGAAAAAAAACTTTTTGGGGGGGAGGAAGTAGCAAATACTAAGTTAATTTGTGCTGAAACTGTAAATTGAAGATTTGCTGTAACCAACACAGAACTAGTCCAACACCTGGCTTGGCCAAGCACAATACACAGAACAAGTCCAAGTGGGCTTAAAATGAAATAAATAAATAAATAAATAAAAGTAATCCATCCACACCCAATGTCAGAAAATCACAGATTGTGATGTGGCTCCTGGTTGTGTGGGACCATGATATATATGTATATATATATATATATATATATATATATATATATATATATATATATATATATATATATATATATGTATATATATATATATATATATATATATGTATATATATACATATATATATATATATGTATATGTATATATATATATATATATATATATATATAAATGTATATATATATATTCCCATGCACTAGCGCCACCCAGTGTTTGGAAGATATACTGCATTCCCCATTAAATTGAAATGGCTCCATAGACTTCAATAATATTCATAGACTTGAACGGTGCCCATATACCGGTAATATAATTTTTGTTAAAATTGGGTTAGAATTTATAAGAGAATCACTTAATCGTGAATTATTATTATATTAGTTGTTATTAATAAATTACAATAAATCCAATTACTTGTTCGTAAACATTGTTGGAAAGGTAGCATTTCTAAGTAATATGCTTTATTGTGTTTTTCTGACATTATTTAATTGGCTGTCGGCTACCTCGCACAACCAAACGTGTATTAACATATTGAGATGTTATGAGACATTATTTTTTTACATGATGTTACAAACAGTACATTATGCCCTTGGCATGTATATCACCTGAATAGGTTTATGCTATTATCTGTTTTTCTGGAACATTCTATTATTCCACTGGGATACCATAGCCAAGAAGATATAATTATAAAGCTAGTAATGGGGATACGGCTCTTAACGGCTAGCTCTTCAAATATCTCAATATAATCACCTTATCCAATGTCTCCCTCTTGTCTACTTTAACGAAAAACTCATCAGTCTACCGTTATTTTATTGGAATGAATTTAGTTTGCATTTTCTTTGTGAGAAATTAAGAAGAATAGCAAAGTGATTCATTGACAAACGCAATATAGCTAAGAGAAGTTTAGACTGACAATTTAGTTTAATAGCACAAGAGCAAGGCATTTAATGAGTGTATGGTAGAATTAGCTCCCTAACGCAGCTCGATATGATACCAACCAGAACAAGTTCTTTAAAACGGAAACATAGCATCTGTTTTCTAAATGAATAACGCCAGTGAGCTAATATTTGTATTATTCGGGCTGTACTATGAAGAGTGTGTTGGGTATTTAAAGGGACAGGGTCACCTAAAATGAGTAGGGAGCAGCCGGTAATGCCGATAGTTGGGCGAACGGATGTTGAATCCAGTCCAACGCCCGGCTTGTCTCAGCATGAAGAGCGGAGGAGCCAGATATGAATAGGATAATCCTTGTAGACATGAAAACACTACTTTACTTGGGCATTGAAAACCTTTTTTAAACTCATACACTACTCTCTCACCAAAATCTATAAGCCAACACATTTTAAAAGATACCGATGGTATCAAACCTCTAATACTTATAATACTTGACTGATGTACCCTTGATGATCGGGCCAGGCCTTCAATCCAAGTTAACTACCCAATAAGGACATGGCACCAAGAGTGGGGTTGAAAGGGCCACAGCCAATTTACTTATTTGACTAAGCCATTGCCATTGCCATGCACCAAACTAGGTGCGTTAACAAGGCAATGACTACCAAAAACTTAACTCCAATAAATAACATAAATATTATTATTATTATTATTAACATGAATGAACACAGGAACACTACCCTAAGTTTACCAGGCTATCCAGGTACCACCAACACAGGGGAGGACATACCCGGAGGCCCAACACCAGACCTGAGGTTTCAAAGGGCCACCAGCACCGAAACATCACCAGAATACCACCAGATGCTCTTCCCAGAGCATTCACCCCCTAGATGCCTGGTAAGCTTCCGCCCCTGACTATGAAAAATTTAACCACCACCCTAAACACCACAAATGGGGAGTCAGTGTTGGATAAACTACATGAGACACGTTGACACACACAAAATGGCCCCCAATCTAATGACACCTGTCCTTAAATAACCTACCTTAAGCTCCACCCCCAAAAATTCAAAAAATGCCATCAGACCTAGGCCTACTTGGCATCCCAGTCAAGGCCCACTCCAGCCCATTCTGGCCCAGTGAGCTGTATTCATTCTATGTTTAAAGAGTGCTATAAGAAGGGGGGGGGGGGCTTCCGTATTATGCTTTGGGCTCATTTGTGATTAAAAAATATTACGGCGAGAATCTTATTTACATGTCTACATGATGGTGTTGAACCCTATTCATTTCTGATTTAAGTTTTAAGTCTTAAAAGGAATTAGGGGTCAGAAATTCAGGAAATGATGAATCTCGGTTAATTAACGTCTTGGTAGACGTACCTTTGTGTTGAGTTTCAACTTTATGAAAAAATCTGTAAAATTTTATTATTCGGGCAACAATCCAGATTTTTTTTTATTCTCTCTATTAAAAAAGTGGCTGTTACTAAATCCTGCACCATTAATGTGTTATAAGGATTAGGTTTGGAACCACTGGTCTAGAGAACAACATGTCTAGAGAACATTCTTTGAAGATGTCCACCACGCAAAACCTTGTAGCCTTTATTTTGGAAGTCTTATATACTCTATTTACAAATAAAACATGTTTAGCTCTGATTGGTCAGCAAAACTGTCAATCATTTTAAAAAAGTTCATATAATACGCATAGTTTTATGTTTTCATTTCCTATCACTACAGAAAAATATGATAATTTTGATAATATAAATATTGTCTTGGCTTTAATATTTCACTTCTTAAAAGAGGATTTTTCATTTTATTATGCTTAGAATCTTGCAAAAAGAGGTATTGTATGGGGCTATAGTAACAAGGGGCATTTTTTTAAGGGAAAAAGAAAAACTATGTAAGATCATTTTAAGGTAAATTTTAAGGTAAACAGATGTAGTGGCCATTAACATCAAGTAATTAAGTTACCATAACCTCATCCCATGATGTGTTCTTGAATTTGAATTAGACAGATGGCTTTAGGTTCCAATTTTACGACTGCGTACACCTGCCAAATCTCTACGATCTTGAGATATCATCAAGTCTTTTGCAGAAC
This sequence comes from Spea hammondii, assembly GCA_029215755.1. Taxonomy (NCBI): domain Eukaryota; kingdom Metazoa; phylum Chordata; class Amphibia; order Anura; family Pelobatidae; genus Spea; species Spea hammondii. The sequence continues at coordinate 183,877,438 of JARDYJ010000001.1, read as the reverse complement.
CTGCAGCCAAAGTAAACCATTTGAATGCATAAAACCTTCATGTTTTCATTAGACGGCACACTTGCCACCAGCATTTGTAAGATCGATCGCGCTTTGCCACCAAACTTAGTTTGATTATGTACATTATTAGCATACCAGGATATTTTTTAACACAGCTGTCCTCTGATATCCTTTAACAGTAACTTTTAAATAGTTCAACCAAAAAATTAAGTTGTAGTGATACCAACCCAACACCTCTAACAATGGTCAAGACCATGACTTGTGAGGAACTAAATATATTCTGAATGAAGTCTGTGATATAGGAGTGAGACAGATTTCATTAAACCAGAGTACAAAATGAATATCTTAGCTCCAGATCATGTGACCCCAAGAATCGACCAATTTACATGGAGACTGGTCTATACTGTAAATACACATGATCTGCACAAAATGCTCCAAGTCAGAAGTCCACTAAACTCAACTCGTTTCTACACTAGCTTGCACAAACCTCACTTCCAAAAGTAAGAGGACCCATAGACAGATGTTGGCTAATGAGGCTAGGGTCAGGGTGCCTTGAGTATTCTCGCCCAGGGCCATCCCTGAGAGCCACTCTGATCACTTATATCCCATATTCATATTCAGATGTTTAAGCCTGACCACCTGTATACCAGGTCCAAAGTCAATATTTGGAGCATTTGACTGATAAGAAGCCGACCCTGAAACAATGGTCAACATTAATAAGGCCTCCATTTTGCTTTACTTTACTCGCTTTACTTGTGGCACTTAATGAGATCTACAAAGAGTACAACAGCTTCTCCTGTTGAATCCCATTATGCCTACGATGAGCAGACACAACAAAGCCCTTATGGTCATTGAGCATATTTTTGGCACTAAATTCTCACTTCCAGTACCTTGATGAATCAGGAGGTATCCTTCAGTATGAACTCCGGAAGGCCAACCATATCATCCTCTTGTGTGTTGCATATACGCAAAGTTCAGAGAACCACATAGCCTGGCACTTCAGCGAATATGTCATAGTAACTTTATACTTCACATATAGTCTGCATAAGTAATTATTATGTTTCTATCTTTGAAAATGGGACAAACATGTCAAGCGTAAGTTGGGTGTTACCTGCATGGAAACGATCCATACAATCGTGTGTGCTGTAGGTCATTATATGTCCATGTAATGCATATGGTAACCGTTTTTAGCTAATGTGTTGTATGGTCCAAACAAACACGAAACAGAAAACATGTTCTGCAAACTATTGAAAGATCTGTGTGATCATTATCTGAATCTTTGTCTGTGTATATGTGTTCATGCATCCTTCTTCTTAAAATGAACACCACTGAAACCTTGAACGAATATTAAACCCCTCGATGAACAATTATTTAGAAGAAAACATGACATAAGTTATGGTATGTGATTGGTATTTCTCGTGATACCCCAAGCCTCAAGCCAGTATCACAACCTCATGCTGACGAGTCCCATTAAGGACGAAACAGCTGTCCATGAGTGGTGATCTGGCTACTGCACCTCTTACCCGAGTTTTGTCTAAAGGCTGTCCTGTACAGCGGGCAATTCCTTTCAAGGGATCCATGTATAAAGTGGATATAGAGGCAAAATGTGATCATTGTTGACCTTATTTGCATGCGCCTACCCAGAATCCCTTGTGGTTGTGGCAGCACCATGAGATTTCTGAGGGAAAAACAAGCCTTCTGGCTTGTCTGGTGTCTGTAGATGAGTGTTTAATATACTTCTACTACCTCCTTAGAAAAATAACAACATTTTGTTAATTTATAAAACTAATTATGAAAGAAGGCACCTCGTAAAATGGGATGACTATGCCATGGTTTATATGGCCAAGATAAGAGGACACAAGGACTTTGGGGTGACATGTACTACACGGCTAGGGTAGGGTTGAGCATGGAAAATTCATACCCAAAGGAGGAACCTTCGGATTAATTTTATTTACAAAATCAACATGTTTCCCAAATGAAACCAGATAGATGGAACCTGTTAAAGTTTTAATCCCATGGTGGTATGCAGCATAATGAAGGCCAGATTAGACAACTCCTTCATCATTGCTAGTATGGCAATGTTGTGATCCACTGTCTGCAGGATGAGAATTCCTGCGGGTTTACCAATCCACATAGGGTGGCCTTAAGAACGTATATGCTTCACATGTTTAACCGATCTAAAACAATGTAGTCTTGTAAAAAATAAATATTTTTAACTATCACTAACCTACTGTGTGCATACCTCTAGGGAGATCAGAATCCTTCTCCCAACGACACCTTGGACTAAAGTCGACTTCTATTAGTTGAGTTCCTTTGACCGATTGCTTGACTTTTTGGTGGCAAGACCCCCAGAGAGTTCACAACTAGGTCTAGTTATCTTTTGATGTCACTGAGTTTACTATGTAATTTGGAAGTTTGCCTTTTCACAGATAATTTTCACATCTTCACCTTTTAGACATTAATTTCCACCCAAGTAGGGGGGCGATGCAAGAGAAGAAACGTGATGTGATATATATGTTATATATGAAAGAGAAGCCCTTGAGAGAGACCTGCTGAAATTGTTTGAATTCAATGTGGGGGTGAAGTGTAATTTGTTTTTTATTTGTTCAACTAGGACGACAGTAAATCAAAGTCTACCTTCAGCCGCACATAGCAAGCGACGTAAATTTTATGGGAAAAGTCTTACATTGGGTAAGGTGGAGGATTTCTTGTTTCCACAATTTTTATTATTATTATTTGTTCTTGCATTATTTTTTTGTGCTTCCTCCGTCTTTTCTTTGTACATGAAAATGCCTTTTTAGTATTTCTAAAAGAGGAACCTGTCAACACTCTATAATAAACACAAACCAGACGATTAAAATGTGACTAGCAAAATGACTGCATGTTGATGGATTTCACATTTCCTATTTAAAATTCAGAACATCTATATTTGTTACAGATGTAATGCCAGTTTTCTGTAATGCATTCTGGGCTTAAAAATACCCACAATTAAAAAACAAAAATCAAATAAGACACAAAGTAAGGCCACATGGCTAAGCTACCATAGCACTGGTGATAAAAAATATATTGCGGTTTAAAAAAAAATTATAATAATAATAATAATAAGAAAAAATAATAATAATAAAAATAAAATAAAATATATATATATAAAACCAATAAATGCAGCATTGCTATTATCATATACTGCACAAAATGTATTTAATTATATTATTATACGATGTATATATTATTATATAATATAGAAAAATACTTATTATATTTATATATGTTGTTGTAAATGGATAGGATGTAATGGAGGATAAATCTTATCTTTATATGGTACTTATTACCATATGTCAGACTGGCCGACATCATTCAACGCACACCCGATCTGGGACTGTGTGACCATGAAATCATGGCCTCTCGTATCCAGCCCTTGGCCACCCTTACATCTTTGGTGGCCAAAAGTGCCAGAGCTGCTTCGTCATCCCCATTCCTGCCTTGCTCATTACTGGCATTCTAATATTCAACTTAAATGCACCAATACATTTTTTTAACTCTTTAAGGGTGAACTAAACTAACAATCTTTAGGTCAACGACAAAGAGATGGACAAAGGGCACCGAACTGAAGGGCTTACTGGATATCACCAAACCTTCATCAGTCTCCACTGATCTGCACACCGAATGAGGCATATATGTGGGCAGTACATACAATGTTACATAGTAGTTACATAGTTACATAGTAAATAAGGTTGAAAAAAGACCCAAGTCCATCAAGTTCAACCCTTCTACCTAACCTTCCTATTCTCGATCCAAAAGAAGGCAAAAAAAACCCCTAATTAAGCTACTTGGAATGATGGTGATTTTTGTCAGGTTGGTGTTAGGCCCTGCTAATGTTTCTGTTAGTACTCATAAAACAACACAGTCTTCATTCAAAATATAGATTGCTTTAATAAAATCGAATTCTTTAAATTAAGAATGCTACACCCAGAAAATATGATTAAAATATTAACATTCAAAATAACGAAAAATATATTTTTGGTGGAAAAAAAAATGTAATTCCAATTTAAAAAAATAAATATATTTTTATTACTGTATTACAGTGAATATTGAAAAAAAAAAATAAAGTAGAATGGAATAATGGGAAGAAAATACAAATATGGAACTATAATGATTCCTAGTTAATTATCACACCATGATAGGAGCAAAATTGAAGAAAATGTTAATGTTTGTCACTTTACTTCTACAAGTTTGTGTTGATCATGGCTATTAGAAATTGGCCACATACTTAGATGTTAATTAGATCATAGTCTATTAGAGGAAATGTACATGCTGTGTAAGTTCATATCATTAATGCCTAAAAAATGCAATCTCATTATGGTTTAATGTTTAGTCATTTTTTTCTTCTAGGGAAACATGACCAAACTTACAAGTCTGATTAAAAAAAAAACAAAAAAAAACTTGTAATGCGTTCACCGTAAAGTTTTTCTACTTTATGTGAAAATTCAAGAAGAAAAATGTGTTAAAAATATATTTCTGTTATAAATATTGGGGTTACAAAATTTCAAAATACAAATATCGCTCAGGACATCAAATGCAGTTCAACTTTTAGCCCTAAGATTTCTGTCCCCAACTATTTAGGGGTTAAAAGTTGAGGACAAAAAATAATGAAAATACCCATCTATACAAAACCAAAAAAGATTTTTGATAAGTTGTTCCATGATGAAGGATGATTTTTATAAATATTAAAAAATATATATAGGGTCTTGTTTGAAATTCAATTAGTTATATGCATGGAAATTGTCTATAAAAGTTGCCTAAAATTAGAATGAACCCTGATCTAGAGAAAATTGTTTGAGAAAGAATTTGTAAGTTGGGATATTCTACTAAAGAATATATTTAGCCTATGTTCCTCAAAAACGTATCCTTTTACAGAATCCACTGAAACATAAACGTGATGTAGCTATTCTAGGTATTTTTTGAATCTTGTACCGTATTTGCCTTATTTTTAGTTTTTAAGTTTAAAAATTGACATTTATTATGTCTTTACATTTTTCTTAGAAATTGTCAATGTTACCCCCCCCTTTTTATAAGCTTTGGGTATTATAGAATTATATATTTATTGAATTAGAAACCTCATAATCATGGAAATTATAATTAAATTCTAACATATAATTATTAAACTATATAAACAAAGGCTATTCATTCTAAATAAATACAGTACTCTGAAAAAGTTTTAGGCAGATGTGGAAAAGTGCTGAAAAATAAAAATTGAATTTTGACTCATCAGTCCAGAGCACCTGCTGCCATTTTTTGTGCACCCCAGTTGAATAGTTGAGTTGCCTGGCCTTGTTTCTACTTCTCCTGACAGTAGATGGGTGTACAAGGGTCCCAATTGCGAAGGAAAGTAAGTTTGATGTGTCCTTGGCCGACCACTGTAGTTACGGTCCTCAGCATTGTCTGTTTCTTTGTTCTTCTTCAAAAGAGCTTGCACAGAACATCTGAAAACCCAAGTCTGCCTTGAAATTTCTGCCTGGAGAAGACCATGCTGAAGCAGTATAACTACGCTGTGGCTTGTTGCTGTGCTCAGTCTTGCTATGGTGACTTTTAGCATTAAACAGCCAACCTCAGCTTACCCCATTATATTCTTCCTACAGAGCTGTACTGCAGATATTGAACTGATTTAGATTTTTCTTCTGTTCACCACTCACACTACATTTTGTTAAATAATTAAAACAAACTATTAACTATAAACGTTTTTCTGCACATGATCTTGAAATTAATCCATAACATATTTGTCAATCTAAGCTTATCTTATCATCAAATGAGTGTTCCCGACGAAGCAACAATACTGAGTGCGTGTGGGATTAGTCTATAATTATTATAAATAAATAACAAGTTTTAATATTATTTCCATGAGGTGAATAGCCTTTTTTAAAGTGTTGACATGAAAGAGATTTTGTATAAAGATTTGAGTCTAAAATGTTTCCAGATCTTTGCATTTTGAGCTATTACTCTCAAAATAAAATACAGATAATATGTAAATCATAATTGTCTTTTTTTGCCCTATGTTTCTGCAGTAAATATGGAGTTAGAAGGATTATCCTATCCGTAAATGATAGTTCCCAAAAGGAATTATGTTCCAGGTGTCTGCTGTCCCAATCACAATGTCTGAATTGGGCACTCGTTACAACATTCACACAAGACATGTATAGGTCATAATGTGATGTCAAAACATTGTCATGTAATGTGGGTGGAGCTCTGTTTGTGACATCATATGCCATGGGTGTTTTGAAGGACACCTAAAATTGGTGTCCATGTTCCATGTTTAAAAATGAGCCACTCTGGAAGCCAGAGGAAGGAGTGAGGCCATCTGGCCGACATGGGCCCATACTCACCTAATCTAGTTTGCTGTTACAGGTGGGATATCCCCGTCTGGACACTTCATGAAAGTAAAACGGCAACATTGGTTACCCTTATGTTATCAGTCAGCATCGGTCTTAAATTGCCGCCCTCCCCATCATCCCCAATCTGGCCCTAGACAGACTGTTTGTAATTGCTTTTGGTTCTACCATAATTAGCCATTAACCTTGGCTCCGATCTTCAAAACAATTATAGTACCCATTTTGAAAATCTGAAATTTGTCAGAACTTTTTTTTTTAACATAAAAAAATAATATAAATAATTTACCAACATCCTGCAAGAAAATAAAATACAGAAATATATTTTATGAAAATTAGCATCATTAGTCATGCATCTCCAACATTTTTTTGGTCCTTTGGCACATTTTTTGAGAAAATCTTATATTTCTTTTTTTTTTGTTTTGTTTTTTTCAATCACTCAATGTAAATGAGATATTTTGACGAAAAATACACAAAAAGCAAGCAAGCAAGCAGACAAACATTCGTCTCGTGAGCGCCTTAGGAATTTTCCCCCAATTACTGCATATAAAATATTTCCAAAAAGCTACAGATGGAATAATTGTATATTTTACAGTTGATTAATCCCCACAAAACATTAATCAGACTCGGCATAGTAATACATAACTTTATTCTTTATAGCAGAAACAAGCTTCCCACAGATACAGAATAGATTCCTTTAGGATATTGACAAGTCTTTTCAGCATCTGTTTTGCCGACAATTCCACATCTGTATTTGATTTTAACTGCTTTGCTTGTTGGTGATGCACGACTCTGAGGTTTATTTTAGATTTGTAAATGAATGTTTTGGCTGCCAAAATATGTACAGAGAAAAAAAAAAAACAACATTTCTCCTACTGCGTCCTGCTGTATAGGTGAGGAAAATTATAATCATTTCTTCCCAACCGATCTACTAATTGGGCTAAACCATGGAAATAAGGAAGCAGATTTATGAGAAAAGTTAGACGAAGGCTCCTGTAGCTAAATTTTCTTTTTCATTTAACTTTATCTAAGATCTTAAATAAATGTTTTATTATGTTTGCAGAGAGTCGCATTTTGTTCATGGACCAAAGAGGCAAGGTCAAGTTTTTTTAATTTTATTTTTATTAATCCCTGTGAAACCGAGAAATAGAAATGCTACTATTTTACTCGCCATGGCTCCTGATGTTAACATGGCCTCTGGAAACTTGGTTCCAATATATTTTATTCCTTGAAGATTGGATCCACCACTAGTTTGTGGTATTGGCCCACCATCCTACTAGACAAGCTAGGGTGCCACCACATAAGAAGGCAAATGAAAAAAGTACTGAGAGGTTCAACAACTAAACTGAGAGTCGGTAGGGGAATTTGAAGAACAGCTGTGATTTCAACTCAAAGATATCACAATACAAAGCGAAGTCCCAACCCAACTCAGCCCTTCTTGCAGAGAAATTCACCAGGAATGTCCTCTTGAAACCACACATCCCGGCACACTTTCCTACCAACTCCTGTTTTAGGGAATAAACCCCAAAGAATGGTATTTTATTAATTTGCAACAAGAAAGGGTTAATTCAACATTTAAAGCCCATCTAGGAGATTTCCTATTGAATAGAATTCACTAAAGGATAAGAAAATACAACAATCCTGATATATTGCAACCCCTAAAAACGCACAGTAGAGATTATAATCCCATTTGTTCATTTAATAATTTTTCCTGGTATCCTTTATCGACTTTAGCCATTTTGTCCTTAGGGATGTGGACTACATTGCTTTGTAGGAATTTTCACAACTGTACTCATATTATATGGAGGAAATATATTTCTACATGCTTCATCCCAATCTACTATTGTTGGCACTTGTTACTATTGTGGGGCTGACACTGGGGGTGTATGGGGCAAACACTGTGGTGGTATGGGGCAGAAAAATGAACTGTGAAGCCATAGTTTCTGCATATGTGTGTGATGTCAGACTATACCCAGGAAAGTTTAGTGCCAATAGCTTGGTGATAATTTGCATTGTTACCAACGTAAGGCTAGATAAACAAAAATTGTACGTATGTACTGAATAGATAGATAGATAGATAATTTTAAGTGCTATCTTTGGTCAATTTTTTTTTCCATTTTTGAAAGTGTTTGCATTTGGCAAAACAAGAATATATAATTTTTATTGTTTCCATTTTGAAGATCTTAAAGCCTAGAAACACAATTTTGGACAGATCCAACAGAGAGCCAAATGAAAAAAAACCCAAATCGAAGAAGGTGACAATAGCTATAACTGGGGTAGGGGGGAAAAAAGGGTTCGATTTTGGTGTCATCAACATGAACGTGGTTTTACGAGAAGCTTGTCTCAGTGGGAATGTAAGGACCTGAAACAAGATGGAAGAGGATCAATGAGGGGTTCATGGAGAGAAAGTCGGTCATGTGGTTGGTTGGTCAGTGAAGTGAGCTCTAAGAGATCATTATTTGAGTCTCGGGGGACATCAGGTTTCCAGGAATTCTGAATGCTTGCCGAGAATGATTTTTAGTGACTGATGCTAGTGAGCGGATATGTTTTTTACTTTTACTATTATAACCCAGGCTTCCGCCTGATTGCACAAAATATATGCATGTAGAGGCATTCACTGGAGAAGTTTGAAAAAAAATTATATATATATTTATATATATGGGTCAACAGTTCAAGACACAGCAGGATCCTCCCGCTTCCAGGAAAGGTCGATTCCTGTATGTTGGTATTACTTGTAATCAAGAAAGGTTGAACAGTGGGTGGCTTTGTATGGGAAGAGTGTGGCCACAATGTACAATGATACAATAAAAATAACAAAATATCTGTTTTAAAATAAATTTTAAATCGAATTTCCTATTATTTTCTGTAATTTAATGTAATCTATTTGTATTAACCCAGGTATGTAAAAAAAAAAAGATTAGATTTAAATATTTCTTAGCCACATAAAATGTATATGGATTTTAATATCTATTTCATCATCACTGTGTTTGTGCAAGATCTTATAAGCAAATGTGTTTGGATTGTAAACTCTGATAAACAGTGCTACCATATTGCCCTAAGTTCACCTTAGGAAGACAAGGTTGGGAAGCATTTAGAGAGCGCGAGAGAACGAGAGTGAATGAGAATGAGAGTGTGGAAGAGTGAGAGTGTGTGAGAGTGTGAGTGAATGTGGACCGGAGGGAAACTGAGAGCTTGTTTCTTCATTTTTGTCCAATTAGTGGCCTGGCCTAATTTTCGTGGCTTCCTACAAATCGCAGAATTCACTGAAATTCTCTAAATTTGCAAATTGTACGAATCGGAATGCACAAGTCTAGTAATAACTATGTGTTATATTGTCTCCCCAGTAACTCCAAATATGAGTACAACAACTCTCCCTTTAGTGAATTTACTTCTCTAGGCTTATAACTAGCATCTACATTTGTAAGGCTGGGAAAACGCTACGGAACAGGACATGGTTAGGGTAACGCTAGTTAATCTGTGTTAACGATTGCCTTGATTAAAGGAAAATAAATTACTTTTGAACTAGTACATTTCTCCAAAATGCACCCAATCTCAAATGCACCAAACTACCCCTGCCAGATCCAGCATTTATATTTGTTAATAGGTAAAGACAGAAAGGATGTGGATTTTGTGTTGAAGTCAAACTTGTTTGATAAAGTAAGAATTTTAAAGAATTATTTTCCTCCTTAAGCGTAAACCCTAGCAATGTATACAATAACCTCCAGTGCTGTATACAGTAATATAACCCCCCAGCACTGTATACAGAGTAATATAACCCCCCCATTGATGTATACAGTAATATAACCCCCAGCGCTGTATACAATAACAACCCCCAGCGCTGTATACAGTTATATAACCCCCAGTGCTGTATACAGTAATACAACCCCCAAGGCTGTATACAGTAATAACCTCCCAGCGCTGTATAAAGTACAGTGTCGGTCAGGGCCGGCCCAAGGCAAAATGCCGTCTGGGGCAAATTTTAAAATGCTGCCCCCCCCTTATCTACCATTCCTCTCTCCGTCCCTGCCGCCCCCCATTATCTACCCCCCCCCCTTGTACTTACCTTTCAGCAGTCCTGCGGCGAGTCTCCCTGTTCGGTCTCCGGCACCGAGACCGAACAGGGAGACTCGCCACAGAGGAGAGAGAGAGGGGCGCCGAGCGGGTACCGACAGCTTGGTAAGCGAAAACCACTCGGCACCCCTTTCTCTGTCTTTCGCTTTAAAAAAAAATAAATAAAGGGCTTGGGGCGGCAAAGTGCCGCCCCTTCAAAAGTGCCGCCTGGAGCGGTTGCCCCACTCGGCTCCATTGTTGGGCCGGCCCTGCTGTCGGTTGGCATTGACATAAACCAAGGCTACCATTGTTTTCAGTCAAGTTATTTTGGTGACTTTCCCTGCTCAGGCAAGCTGGCCTGGGGGGCAATTGCCCCACTGGGCCAGTCCAAATCTCTTCACAAAGTGCTGGTCCGACCTGCACTGGGCTGATTCTGGCTGTAGTGGCCCTTGTGAAGACTTTTAAACCAGCCGGGAGAGTCAAGAATGCAATGAGATCACATAACGTGATGTGACCCCGCAGTAAAAGCTAGAAGGAAAGCTGCAGGTGAGGTAAGGGGGTCAGGGACAGAGGGAGGTATGAGTAAATGAGTATAAATGTTATATCAAGAGTGTATGCGTAAGCATGAATGTGTATGTCTACATGTGTGAGAATAAATGTGTATTCTCATGTTAGCATGTATGTGTGTGAGCATGAATACGTAAGTTAATGTGGACATGGATGTGTAAGAATGTGTTAGAATGGGTGTGTAAGTGTTAATGTGTGGATGAATGTTTATGTGTAAGTGTGTGTGAGCATGAAAGTGTATGCGTGTTTGCATGAATGAGTGTATTGGCTTGAGAATGTCTGGCTTGGTGATTAAGACTGAGCCATTTTACTGTTTATCACAGACAGTATGATAAGGAGTCAGGGTGTTTGGTAGATTAGGCTCAGATAACGTCTAATAGGCTACAACTTTTAATAGTTCTTTTAGTTCTTAAGTTATCTTAAAAACTCCTATTAAGGTGTAAGGTATAAACAGGTGTGATATTCTTACTCCGAAACGCTAAACATTAAGACATCAATATCGGGCATAAAAAAGTTTCCTTTGCCTAAAGTACATTAACATTACTCTGTTCATGAATGGTAAATTGTGCACATAAGTAACATAATCATAAAACCACCTAAACCTACTTAAAAGAAGCACTTGTTTGTAAAATAACAAGCCAGAATGTTCCGGAATGCATTGTCTCATCGACCATTATGCCAGCTTCATTTTACAGAAATAATTAGCGAAATTGTTAAAGAATATCACATTTAAAATAGTTGACAAATAATTTAAAAAAGCAATTGAAACATAACAAATCCAATTCTGAACCTTATGCTGGTCTCCGGAGACCGTATTGCAATTTTGGGAAATTTTGTACAGCCCTTCAATGAATTGAACCCCCCGAAAATCCATATAAGTTTATCTCTCAGTATGTAGTTATTTGGCTGCTCGACTCGCTTCTGTTTCAGATAAGCCAGCTGTCTGCACTGAACGATTCGAAGTTTTATTAATGGCACTATTTTGTCCTTTTATTTTATTTTCACAGATTGTGCGCCTTTATTTTCGGCAAACTATTGAATCTATCGACCAAAAACTATACAAGTAATTCTGTGAGCCATTTATAATTTGTGTCGGAACAGAGAGGTCTATTTAGAAGACAATTAGGAATACATAAAAATGCCCTTAAGACAGAGAGAAACATGAAAACATTTTCTTTTTGCCAACCTAAAGTATTTAAATACCCAAATTTAGGTAATTTTGCTCTTCCTTACTTCATTTACAAAAGATCTCTCTAAAAAAAAAAAAAGAAAAAAAGAAAATTGTTAGATTTTATTATACTGCGATCAGCCATAACATTATCACCACCTGCCTGATATTGTGTAGGTCATTACATTACATTTATATTTAAAACGCTAGCCGATTCCGCAGCGCTGAAGGTCCTTTGGTGGCAGAAGGTCCCCCTTTTGCCATCGAAACATCCCTGACCCGTCGAGGCATGGACTCCACTAGACCTCTGAAGTGAGGTGCGCGGCCTCCATGGATGGATCCTGGTGGCATGTCTTCTTCAGGTAAGCAACGCACCCGGCCATCCACGTGATGTAAAAGAAAATGTCATTTATCAGACCAGCCACCCTCTTCCATTGCTCTGTGGTCCAGTTCTGATGTTCACGTGCCCATTGTAGGCGCTTTCGGCAGCGGGCAGGGGTCAGCATGGGCTTCATGACTGGTTTGCGGCTACACGGCCCAATACGCAACATACTGCGATGCTCTGCGTGTTCTGACGCCTTTCTATCAGAACCAGCAGTAACTTTTTCAGTAATGTGAGCTCCAGCAGCTCGTCTGTTGGATTTGACCACACGGGCCAGCCTTCGCCCCCCTACGTACATCAATCAGCCTTGGCCGAACCATGACCCTATCGTTGGTTCACTGCTTTTCCTTCCTTGGATCACTTTTGACAGATACCGACAGAAAAACATTCTGAGATGATTAATTTGAAGGCAGCAAATTCTTAAAAGTATTTAAAAACTATGACAGAAATAAGATTTCATTGCACATATTTATACTTTGCTTAAAATGAATATATATTGTAGCGTATTTAAGAATTTTAATTATCCCGACGCTCTGTGTCTTTAAGGTGCACAGCGCCTTTTAAAGCGCCTTATGGAGGTTGTGCAGAGCTGGCCCACTGTGGCTAGGATACATCACCGTGTATATATATATATATATATATATATATATATATATATATATATATATATATATATATGTGTGTGTTTGTTATTTTATACAAGGGAACACTGGCTGAGCTTATAGTGAACAAGATACCCTCTTATTGTCAAATAGAAGTGAAAATTGTGCACGTTGTGTGGCAGAGGAAAAGCATTGACCGCTAAACAGTTGTAAAACAAATCCACTGAATTGATAGTTACGGCAAACATCTTTTTTCGAAAGTTAGCAAGTGATGTTTAAGAATGCCAGAAGCCAAGCTTGTAAAGTTTATAGGTTTTCTATTCAATTATAATAAAAGTCAGAAGCATAAAAATAATCAGAAATATAGTGCTGCAATTCCAGTATAAGTTTCTGAGTGTAAGTTTGTTGAATGTGTGACTTTTAGTCGGAAAACCATGTACTTTGTGTAACCGTAGCGCTCCGGCTTATCCAGCATTTTCTGATATACATAGTTAAGAACTGGTCATTGGAGTTCTCCTATTCAGAATAGATGGTGGAAGGACTAGGAATGGGACCGAACAGGGGAGTTAGGGATAGCCATGCAGAAGGTGGACCAAGAACTCAAGATCCAGGAAGAAGGACAAACTACAACCTCTTTTTAATGATATTAAAATCTCTGAGATGTCTGTAAGGCCATCTCACTTCACATTGAAAGTTGCATACAACAGCCTGTGGATACTTCAGACTTTTGTTGTTTTTTTTATTATTAGAATTAGATTTATTTTTTTGATGTCCACCACACCTAGAGTTACTCTCATCTAGCCTCAACTTTCCTCCAGTTGAGTGGACATGTACCCCATGTAGTACAGAACCTGGATTTCTTTGTTAAGCATCATAAAAAAGAGAATTAAATGTGGTTATAGAGTCACGAAAAAGGGCAACCAGTGGGCTGGGTCTCTTAAAGGAGAGCAAGCACTTCATCTCATAAAGGGTAGAGGACCAGGCATGGCCATCGTGTATTGGGAATGTCTACTCTTTGACCACAAACTGTGAACATATGTTTAAAGGCTGAGAAAACAACTCATCAACAATTCTCATTTATATTAATACAATGAAAATAATCCTGTTTCCTGAAATGTGATCTACTGGTTGTTCTCCAACTGAATGCCCAAGTTGTCCACCCAACATAGCATATATGGGAGTCGAGGTTGGTATTCACTGCTTAATGAGAAAAATAAATGGGTGGACCAAAATAGGATCTTTTTTTCACAAAAGATTATGACTCCTTGGCAAGATGATGCTACCCAAAATAGTGTCCTATTCCTTTTATCAGACAAAACAAAACAATGTGGGATGAACTTGTATACAGATGCCAATGGCCCATCGGATGCGGCCGGCAAATGATGTAATTCCAAAAATATGTGCATTCAACCTTCATGTAAATGACTGAAATTTTCCAGAAACCTCAAAAAGTCAGAGAACACAATATATCTTCAGACTCAGGTTTGGATTTGGGGTCATCAAACTTGAAAGAACACCCCTTAGTGAGCAAATGCTAACTAAAGCTCTAGTCTTCAATTATTTTATCGCAGGGTTTAACGATATGGCTGGCAAAGGTGGAAATTACCCCAGGGTCAATCTGAATATCGCGATTTTTAAATCAGTATACAGAGGAATATTCTGGCAACCAAGCCAGGGGCAGATCTCCCTAATGCTCAATCAGGTTCCCCAGTATGTCGCTGGTCAATGGGCCCATTTACATTGTGCCAAGCTGGCACAGCCTCCATAGCATTCCTGTTACGTCGGATCAGGCACCACAGGTGATGAACCCACGATGCAGAAATGGCGAGAATATCCGATAAACAAGCCGGGATCGAGGCAGGCAGCACAGGAGCGTAGTCAAAGAACAAAAGCCGAGGTTGGGACGGGCAGCGCAGGATCAAGGTCAAAGAACAATAGCCGAGGTCGGGACGGGCAGCGCAGGATCAAGGTCAGAAGAACGAAAGCCGAGCTCTGGTACACGTGGATATCAATAGAAAGCAAGAGCAACACAAACATCCTGAGAACAATAACATGGACTCGTTGAACGGGGAAGGAAACATAGGACCAGGAAGTTTAAATAGAGCCAATGGCGGGAGAGCAGGTAAGATGATGTCATCGCGACCGGCGCAATAATAGCGTCGTCGCGATGGCAACCAAACAAAACCTCCTGCGAGCGACGCGGAAGCACCACACAAGCAGAAGAGGAACTGGTCTCCGATCGCCGCTGATATGCTGCGGCAGCCCGATCAGGGCTGTCAGTGGCTGGGAGGCGTGCCTGCTCGATACGCTCGCCCCCTCGTGTGCGCGTCGAGCGCGAGGGACGCCGTGGGACCCCGGCCGGACAGGTAGGTATGACAATTCCCAGGCACCACACATTGTGAGTAAGCAGAGCATCCTTAATAGGGTAAGCAGTAAAGATGGTGGCCAAGGAGATTGGGTCAAGTTTAGAGCAGTGCGGAGGATTAAAAACATTGCTGCCTGTGTTAACATCCAATATTAAGTAGAGTGACAAGGTTGCCTAAAATAACATAAACTAGGCTGCATTTCCATTATGGCTGGAAGCTTCCTATGTCTTTTCAATAGTCCCTTTGGTGACTGCATTGAATACGACTGGCCAAGCTGAGTGTATCTTCTGCCATTTGTGTTTTGGGTCACCACATAAAGTGAGCTTTCCTCCCAGGCTTTCATAAGTCCATGAGTCGGATCCAGCAATGTTTTGTGTAGCAATAAGAAAACAGAGTTCACCATTCCAACATTGAAAGATTCATCCAGAATGTGCATGAGTATCCAGAACCTTTAGCTACTTAGCTAAATGTTCTGATTTGATTGAAGAGACTCTCAATGTGGGCAAAAACATCTGCTCATTTTCTACATGTAACCCTGATATCTATACACCTCCAGTTACCACAGATACAGACTTCCAGGTCATAGAGTGTACCATGGAGGACTTGACATGACTTTCAGTCAATTTCTTCAGGTCTTTGTAGGATTTGGTAGGGAGTAGAGGAGCCAGAGAGAAGTTTGGCTGCAGGTGGAAAAGAGAGACACAGCAAGATATTTCTTATGAGGATCCCACAATACCTGCACTATTTAGCACTACTGATTCCTGTTCCAGTTGGGTTGCTATTTGAATCCAGCGTACAGAAGAAGAAGCCTGCATTCTGATGAGTGATAAAGACTCAGGGTGAGTGATAAAGGTGCTCAGGGTTATTTACATCCGTTGTGTATAAGAAGCATCATAGGTAGCCCAATTACAAGCACCAGTATCACCACTAGCCACTTCATGGGTAGCACTACCTCCATCAAGGACTCCAACAGCTATGTGCACTGCCATTACCCTGGGGAACAAACCCCAAAAGGGTGGGTTCCTAATCATTTGGGGAGGGAAGTGATTTGGATGGGGGTTTAGATTTAGTTACTGATGTTATTGAAATGTTTATGTTCTTACTATTCAAAGCTTATCCATACAGGATACACTCCTTTTTGAAGAGCCTTGTGTTCTATGTAATATAGTTTGTCTAGTACCTTATAGTCTAATACCCTGGAGTATTACCAGTTGGGGGGCACTGTAAAACTACCATATTATTAACCCCTAATTCTCAACAACGCAGAAGCCAGGATCTCCTGTAGGTAGCCGCCATGATATACACACATCCTCCAGGATGTCAGGCCTGAGAACAAATGGTGGAAAACATTTTATCCTCCACATACATTTTTAGGTAAAAAAGTGTATTTCTGCTAAGAGTTTCTGTGGCAATTACACCAAATGTCTCATGAAGTTTGCTTCACAGGGCAGGGAGTTCCATGATAATCAGAATACCCGCTAAATTGAATTCCATAGGCGTCGGAATTCCCTCTAAAGGTTTCACAAATACTAGAAAAATCCCAAAATATTCTTAGAAAATCCCAACACTTTAGTCTGGACCCTGGTACTCCCGGACTAACTATATGTGATGACAAAAAGAAGCTTATTAGTAAAAAAAAAAAAAATTATTCCTTTTCTTAAAAAGTATAAAGAAACTACCGAACAAGAACGGATATAAAAAAAAGATACATTGTTTCATGCTATTGTATTTGCTACAGAAATCTTCATGTTACAATGTATCTTATTTATCGGGATATTTGTGCACTATAATAATAATAATAATCATGTTTATCTAAGGTGAAATAACAACAAAAACAATTTGGTTTGCATTTTAATTCCGGAATTTTTTATTTAAAAGGCAGTGGCGCCACACGGCAGATCATAGTGGAATTGCAATGACAGTACCGCACTCCGGAATATTTGAGAACAGTTGTTAAAATTCTAACAATGGAGGGCTGACAATGAATTCTGAAATACAGACTTCTGCTCATAAAGAGATAAGGAGCTCGACTGCCCTGGGAACCTTCAGACTTGCTTATCAATATTAATTGTAAGAGGCTACATATTTCTTACCAGTAGGCTATAAGAACAGTTTTATTTGCTTTTTCCAATTCCCCGTTTTATTATATTTTTTTTCTCTACTTACGATTAGAGGTATATTACTCCCTTTAACCATTTGAGACCCACAAAGATCTGAAGCTTTTTAATTTTCTACTTGTAAGGACGTGAAATAATTGTATTATTTCTTTGGTTCTTTTATTCGGTTTTATGAAAACCCGAATCTGAAAAGGTATATTTTTATGCAAATAATTCACCATATTTGGAGACATTTTAAATGTCTCATATAATCCCTTTGTAATCCTTACAGTAGCGTGGAGCTTTTCCCAACATACATTCTGTGACATATTTCCTATATCCTATCGCACAAAAAAATAAATCCTACAATTGGCATTCCTGAACTTTAAAACACCGGCGTCGGGCTGCCACTAAAGCTGGATTATCTGTCACCCATGGAGAGGATTATTCTTACAGGACAGGAAGAAAAGTCATCATAATAGATTTCTACCTTAAATAAGTATGGCACATGCAATGGCAGAGCTTCTTAGATCAAATGTATAAGCGATGACATTCTAGACTAGTGAGAAAGAACCCTTTAAAGATATACTCTAAATTCTCAACGAATCGCTGAAGAAGCCGAAAGTAACTGTGCTCCAGTTTGGGCACTATATTTAGGTTTTACTAAATCATATCCAGAAAAAAAAATCTGCCTAGAAACTTTATCTGCACTACGTCAGAAAGGTACGGCTAAGAGTCATGAGAATTCTGTTGAATCGCAAATGGAGATTACGCTTTAGGTTAAAGGCATTCTAAAAATTAGCACTTTTTATTAAGGGGCATGATTGTTTTTTTATTTTAAATATTAGATTACGTTTTCAAAAGTCTCCGTTATCTGAGCCCAATTTACTAGACAAACATCCAGACTCCTTGTCATACTGACTTGTGGTAAACAGTAGAGTGGCTCAGTCTTATTGCCCCAGTCGGACACTCTGATTAATGAAGCTCATGAAGGAGCAGACTTCATTAGCATTGCCGTAAAGCATCAGCTCAGTGTGGTGATTGAGCCTGGGGAAAACTCCCCAAATATCACATGACTGATAACAATGGCGGCCTCCAGGTCTGCAGATAAAGGGAGTTTATTGGGACAAAATAAGATAAAACCACCATAAAATGCTGACGGACATTACTATATACAATACTGTTTATAAATTTACTGTCACATCTTCAACGTAACAGTATTTGGGTCACTGACAGCTTTGACTCTGAATAAGTGGCTGCTGTCTGCTTAAAATCGGCCAGAAACCACAGGGTGTACTGAACATGAGCGCATCCTCAATTCTCTCTACCCTAGCAGCAAAGCTCTAGATTCAACCTTGTCAGCTCCCATCCGTCTCTCTTGCCTCTCTGGCCTGCTGAAGACCATAGGAAGCTATGATTTCCGACAGGTAACCAAAGATCTTGAAAAGCTCCTTTCATTAGTTAATATCTGAAAACTGGAAAGCGTAATGATGTATTTTTGGTCCAGTTCTGTCCTAGGCCTGAATCAAGGCTATGCACCAGCTGCCACCTACATTTTATCTCTCTGACCACCATTGTTTTGATGATGTCAAATCCTGGCGCATCTCTTCAGATGGCATAAAGAACTATGGAGACCATGCCAACTAGGCTCAGACCTCCATAGCGCAACTCGGCCCATTCCAAGGGATATTGGGGCATCTAGCCCAGCCAACCAAATGCAGTGGTGCACTGGTGAGTGGAATAACTCAAGAGAGTGATTTGCCCATGGTTTTTTGGAGAGGGGCTGCTGTCCCCACAAATCTTCTGCCCTGGTACACGCTACATCATAATCATACCAAGGAATATCCAGGGGCAACCTGCTCCGAGCTCTCCCTCTCCTGGGGAGTGCCTTTATGGGGTAGCCCACGTACAGGGACGGGTCTAGCCTCGGACAGTATTGAATGAAGGAATGTAGGTGGGGAGTGGCCCGCCCTGTGGGGAGTGGCCCGCCCTAAACACTACTTCCCCTGCTAGGAAATAAGAGAGGGGTGACCTGAAGACCCAATGAAGCAGATCTTCACCAGGAGACTCCAGGTCGAGCCTGAAGCGTTCCCAGGTTTGGTGATAAACAGATGACTTAAATCTGGATATTTGTTAAGTATTTTAAAGGAAACTTGGATTTTTTCCTAAAATATCACCTTCATAACGATAAACTTACAAGTCGGTATGATGGACTGTTGCCGGGTAAGGAACTGCAGATCTGCAGCTTTGACTACCCTTAGTATGGGGTTATATTTAAAATGTATTATTAATCATATCATAAAAAAAACCAAAACATGGTTTTCAATGTATAAAATAAGTATTGTTGTACCTGTTTCTTTAACATATGAATCCGATTGCTGAACCAAACGGCTAATTTCTTTTGATAATACTAATTGGAATATTTAAAACACATTTTAGCATTTTAACTAAATGAATGCAAAATGTTACTGCCGTATGTTCCCAAACTACAACTTGCAATGCTAATAATATTGATTCTGAAAACACACGGCGGATAGCTGAACAGATATAAAAAAAGCAAAATGCCTCTCTCTTGTGTAAGAATTTCATCTTCAAGGGTTTTTTTAAGGTTATCCGTTCTTGACATGAGCGTATATTAACACATCCTTTTCTGGATTCATTTATTAAAAGTAACAAAAGCCTGTTCCTTACTTTTTTAGCATTAAAAATGAGCAGCTATTATACTTATATTAGAGATGCTGAAATGTGTGAAAAATTAAGGCAAAAGTAATCAATGTTCCCTGTGTCAATGTTTACCCCACCCCAAAAGCTGTCTGAACCAATCAACAACAATCAGAAACTTAATAGGAGGGAAATAGAGAGGAAAAAGAATGCTGATTCTGAAAACAGGGATCTAAGGTTGTCCTATGGTTTCTAATACCTATGAATGATATGTATTATATATATTATATTTTAATCTGTAAATGCCATTGTGTAGGAATATTTAGCGGATAGAATTGGAAAAAGTTGTAGATCTACTTCGAGTTGCAGAGTAGATCTCTTAAGGGCCGCCTTTAATATGAAGCAGATGAGCCAAAGCCCAGTCATTCCACGGTAGCTCACCCTTCGATAGAACCGGGCGAAAGCTTTCGGTATCTGCAAAAGGAGCTGAGTTTTGGTGATTATTTGCATTTTTGGGCCTTGTGATGTTAAGGTCACATGACCCACCATGAAAAACAATTAGCAAATACCATTTTATGGATAACTTCATCCATTATCTTCTCATGCATGGAGTGGCCTACAAGTGGATCCTGGGGGCAGCAGCCCTTCTCCACACCAGGGAGCCAATCACAATTTTCAGCAAACAGGCTCCCTGTAGTGCTATTGTCCAATGGGCCAGTTAAAAGGAAGATGACTGATCTCCCCAACCAGCCCATTAACAGTGCCGACGACCATGCCGCGTTGGCACACACTTCATGGCATACTTCTACCTGGGCCGCTCTTTTTTAAAATAAGGAACGCCAGGATATGATGGCATATTCCGGCACTCAACTGTTGTGCTACCATGAGTTAGACCTAAGGTAGCACCTAAGATAAATATGGCACATTTAAGTGAATCTTGTAAGAAACGTCACTCGAACCAAAAAAAAATGTAAAAACAATATTTTCAGCACAGATGTTCAAATGTAAAAAAACTAATAATCACTTCTGCCTGTCAATTGTACGTCTCAACAACTAATTTGCCTTTAAAACACAGCATATTGTGTCTATAAACACTGGCTGTGATAGTGAATGAAGTCTGTCTATAACTAATACCGGTGCTTATCATTACATTTAGATACAAAATGGGTAATAATTATTTAAGTGGAGAGTGGAGACACATGCAAACTGACAATGCATTCTAATGTGTCTACATTTTTCTTCCAATTCAATGTTTTTTGGGGGTATTTTTTATTTTGGGGTATTTCCAATACATGAAGTAGAGTACAAGTTTGTCTTGAACAAATACAGGGGCCATTTTAAGACACCTACTATTTAATCTACAAAATTAATAAAAGATGAATGCAATACCATGGAATTAGTTTATTTCCATATGCAAAGGATATCACTTAGAAGTCTGTCTTTCAAGTGAAGGATACCATCAAAAGCACGGTAATAAGACCTTTCGTTAGTAAATGCATCAAAGCTGAATTCTAAATGAGAACACCCAATCTTCAGATAAGACGTGTTGGATAAGGTAATGCTGGAATTTTATGTGAACTCTTCAGAAAACATTACTTATTCTTCAAATACTTCAATGTACTTTTTGTTTTTCTCTAACCTATATCATGTTTTACCTTTGTATGCCAATCAGTATATAGAGAACGGTTCTTAAACATTTTATTACAATTTATGATGTACTTCTTCAGTTTCTTTTCAGTTTTCTAGGGACTCTATTGCAAGGGAGGCCTGGAGCCTGGAACCTTTTGGCCCCAGGGACAAACAAAGCAAAGAGGATGCTACTTCCCTGTTCACAAGTGGCCCCTCTGGCTCTAGCAACCCCCCCCCCCGGCATGTCACTCACACACTCTCACACATACTCTCACACTCACTCTTACTAACATTTACCCAGAACTTGTTGTAGGCCCGAAGCACTCACCAGCGCTGGAGCCCACTGAAGGTAAGTATACCACATGGAAGGAGGTGAGTTCAGCTGAACACATCTCCTGCCCTGCAAACTTTTATATGTAGAAACACATACGCCTTCCAAAAAGCAGTTAATGAACATGTTGAACAAGTGAAAAAACATTAGTATTGTTGTTGTAATCCAGAAAAACCCATATAGCCTTCTAGCGCTTCGTATGTAGAAGAATATTGAAAGTCCTGATCCAAAAACCATATCCTTTAGCACTTATAATACATTTCCTTTTTTTGTATCAGCTGTACAAACAACAGAATTGCAAGAAAGGGGGTCCCCCCCCATAAAAGCAATAGAAGATAGACTAGATTGTGCATTTAAACACAACTAGACAATTTATCGTTGGAAAAAAACAGTTCTCCACCTGCTTAACAGCTCAGTGACAAAGTGCCTCGTTTGAAATATGGTCTTTCCGTGTCTCCAAAAAATCATTCATTGCATGTTTATGGTAACTTCATGAAGCATCGGAGATATGTAACGGGGGCACCACAGCTGGTCATTTTCGATTCTTGTTTGGGAACATGCATATTTATTTCAAAGTAAATTGAGCAATTTAGAAATGACGGAATCTAGAATTATAGGCAAAATGCCATGATATTTCAAGCAATATAAGTAGATGGAAGGGAACTACCGAGTGAAACTATTTGAATGCAAGGTATTGCTAAATTCCGTTGGTCATTATCCTTGTAATTCCCAAAGATGAAACATACCCCATGAAAGTCGTAAAAGTGGTGAAAAAAAGTAACATTTTAGCAGAAAACTTATTGATACACAAAATTTAGGATAAGCTTAGCTCAATGCATACATTTTATTCATACAAAGGAAAGAACTTTATGTCAATAAATAAAACTTTACAAAACTTAGGACAGATCTGTCAAATAAGGCCAAATTCCCCAAGAAGTTGACAAAAACAAGCAAACAGCTCCGAATTTTCAGCCGCAATCTGTGGGCCCTTTCACCAGTTAGCAGCAGGTTATATCCGTGGAGATGCGGGTGAAGATAGGCGAGAGAAGATAACAGATAAAAAAATGAAAAAAAGAAGATAGAAGAGAAAAGACGAAGAAGATGCGGAAGCAGAAGTGAAAGCAGAAGCGAAAGTAGTCGGCAGAGAAATTGAGGAAACATTTAGAGAGCATGAGAGAGAGAGAGAATGAACAAGAATGAGAGAGAGAGAGAGTAAGTGAGAGTGAATTTGAGCACTGGGTCAATGCAGGGGTCACATGTACTTGCCACACCGACTATGCAGATTAGTAGGAACCAGTCAGTTCGGTCTTACCTCCTTCTGACTCTAGCGTGACTCCATGTGAGATGTCCTTATACCACACTCAATTAAATCAAAAAGTATTTTTTTATCTCTCTACCCCTGTCTTCATTATCTCTCTTTTTTCTCATTATCTGTCTTCTTTCTCTTTCTCACCTCCTCTATATCTCTACTTATCTTCTTTCTCTTTATCTCTCCCTGTTATCCCCATCTCGTTTCCTTCTCATTATCTCTCCCCTTTCTCCCCATCGTCCTAATTATCTTCACCTTCTCTCTTCTCCTCGTGATCTCATCGCTACACCTTTCTCTTTATCTCTCCATTTTCTCATTATGTCTCCTCTTTCTCACTATCTATCTCTCCACTTCCTCCCCATTTCTTAAGTCTTGTAAATTCCAGTGGTCTGTTTCACACAGCTTCAGTGCAGAGCGCTGGAATATGACCTCATATCTTGGTTAAGGTTATACATAAATTAATATTTATGCCGTATGGGAAGTATAGAATATTTAATGTATTAGCTAGACAAATGAAAAAAGTAATGTACGGTATTATAATAATTTTTAGGAATAAATATCTTCTAATGCATATTTTTTTACTCATGTTTGTTTTATTATGGTTTATTAGCATCACTGAAGAAACATCCACCACCAAGGTCTTATACACTTTATAGCGTACTTCTGAACAATCCAGTACAATGAAACATATTGCGACAGAAGGAATTTCATAATTTGGTTGGAGCCTTCAACTTGAATGTGGCAGCAGTGAGAAAATCTTGGACAAGTAATACACGGCTTCATGGTGGAACCTATGGTGGACTTTACCTCCTGGATCTATGGTACGTGTATGTATTTTAATTGTTACCATAACCAATCATATACTAAAGGTTTTCCTGTGGCAGACCACATGATCACCAACAAATATGTTATGGGGTAATTATTCTTAATACAATATTTAGTGGCGATGTCACATATTGCATACATTTGTGTTTTTTTACTTATTCTGCAAATTTATACCTAGGTGACATGTTGCAATAATGAAATGAAATTCAAAGTATTTAATGAAACATAATTAGTACTTTTCATGAGAAATCTTCATGATTTGGATTGTATCCAGAAAGATAAGAAAATATTGTTTTTCAAACAATTAAATACCGCCTCGGTCTTTGGTATTGTTAATTAGAATTTACACAGGAATGCAAATGAACCAGTGAAATAATAATAATTTTTAGTTATTTTTTAACTCTATAAAAAAAAAAGTCTAATTAATGTATTCCGCTTTTTTAATTTTTGGAATCTGATGGCATACAGTTACATTAATTGCTACAAATAATTTTGATTGTAATTATTTTATAATTTGAAAATCAAAACATTCTATTCTGATTGCCGTCCCCTTGGTAGATTCCAATAATTAAAACTTAAAAAAAAAAATTAGCAGTATCTGCGAGAAGAACAAATTAAAAGCAGATTTTCCAAGGTGATACGGCTCAATGTAGACAATACATTTAATGCATTCTCTAGTATGTTAAGCAAACAAATGTTGGTGGTTTTCCCATTTTATGTTTAATTTACATAAAAACAATATAGAAACTTTTTAGAGGTGTTTTTAGTGTCACATGAGGTTTAAATGTTTCCTACAAAAGTAATGTATGAAGCAAAATTTTACATTATTAAAAAGGAACTCTCACCAAAGTTAGCCATTGGTATGTGTTCTAGCTCTAGTTCAAGAGTGCCAATCACCTTCGAGTTCCTTGGTCATTTGCCCCTATTGCCCAATGGATGTTATGGCCCTGCTACCAATGGATGCATGTCAATGTAACAATTTTGACATAATATAGTCTACATTCTTCCATTGGTATGTGTTCTAGCTCTGGTTCAAGAGTGCCAATCACCTTCGAGTTCCTTGGTCATTTGCCCCTATTGCCCAATGGATGTTATGGCCCTGCTACCAATGGATGCATGTCAATGTTACAATTTTGACATAATATAGTCTACATTCTTCCATTGGTATGTGTTCTAGCTCTGGTTCAAGAGTGCTAATAACCTTCCAGTTCCTTGGTCTTTTGCCCCTCTTGCCCAATGGATGTTACGGCCCTGCTTCCAATGGATGCATGTCAATGTTACAGTTTTGACATAATATAGTCAACGTTCTTCCATTGGTATGTGTTCTAGCTCTGGTTCAAGAGTGCTAATAACCTTCCAGTTCTTTGGTTATTTGCCCCTCTTGCCCAATGGATGTCACGGCCATGCTACCAATGGATGCATGTCAATGTTACAATTTTGAAATAATATAGTCTACGTTCTTCCAAATCTTCCACAAGCAGATACCATTAATGGATTTTTTTAAACGGTATTACGTAAATTATATGTAAAAGCTAGTTAAGAGTAAACAATTAAATCACGTTATAGCACTATTTTGCAATAAGAACAGGAAAAGAACACTTCTGGAAAAACCTAATGGCCTACATTGTAAGCCACATGCTATCAAGCATATTTACAACACGACCTTAACACAGTCACTATTGATTCAATGCATGTGCTTCTTCTGGAGTAAAAGGTTTCTGAAATTTACACCATTGTTATTTTCTTCCCTAGACAGACATTTTTCAGTATAAAGGCCCTCAACCTGATGAAATGACTGTTGTTTCTAATACCACTTTATAGGCATTGATCGAAATGATGAGACCAAGAAACCCAGGACTGCTCTCTGAAAAGGAGCTACAACATACTGTTTCTTCAGTCGCTTACCGTCGTTCGATCTTCAGAGGTGTTTCATATCATTCAGCAAAAACAAGAGAATGAGAAAACAAAATATGTAACATAATTTGTTTATGTTTCTGGTGAAGGTGACTTTTATTTTAACAAATTTAGATATATTAAATGCAGAAGAAATCTATATATATATAAAACGTTTGTCAGAGTGGAAATTGTCAATCATGCTTGGTGAGGCTTAAGTCAAAGGTCCATTCAAAGTGTGGGTGATGGAATCTGATTGCACTTTTGCATGGCCGACAATTGCCATTTGATTGGAGGTTGAGCTGCTTGGTGTTAGAGGTACTACCAGATGTGTTGTGTGGCTAGAGAAGTCGGGCTTCCAGGTGTTGTGTCTGGGGAAGAGGCTGCTCGATAGTGTTGTGTTCTGAAAAAAGAGAAGGCCATGAAGAGACACAAGAGAAGAAGAAAAAGAGAAAATAAGTTAAAAGATGAAGAAGAGACAGAGGAGAGATGAAGAAAAAGAGAGAAGTAGAGACATAAAAGCATTAGTGATGGAGATTGAAGAAAAAAACAAGTGAGAGGAGAGAGAAAAAAAATATTATTTGTGTTTCAATGCTGTAGAACACAGTGATAAGTGTATGTCCAACAAACTCCAAGAAAAAGGGGACATTGTAGGAGCAAAGATGTGGCACAGAGATTTGGGGCCTAAAGAGGGACTGGCACCTTACTTGAAAGATAACCCCTTTTTTGTGTATAACATCGGAACAGCCATCTTAACTTCATGATTATTGCTCCTCATATTTTTCCCTATTTTGCAGCAGCTAATTACTCCAGGCACCCTTTTGAGGAGAAGAAGATAAGACCAAGACAATATTATTCGTTTATCACATTTTGCCCTAGTTTTCATCTTCCCTGATATAAAATATTCTTGAAGGTTTAAACCCGAACTCCCTTATTAAAAAAAACAAAAGGCTTGATCTATAGTGTTAATAACCAAATTCGATTATTCTAAAAAAGCAGTGCTGGTGACAGTTCCTCGTTAAATTTTATGGTGTTTCTGGAGTCATCAATTTACCAGAACCTGTTAGTTCTTTATTTACTTTAAATGCATTGTTGGAATTCAGAAAATTTGAATGCGCGTGTAAAAGTTCGTGAAGTTTGCCAGGTAATATTTAGAAACTTGCTGACAATCAAAGAACGAGAACGAAAACATAGTACAACAGGAGCACCGGGTTTAACTTTCGGATAACAATACCTTTTCTTTCTAAAAACAGCGTATGAGTACAACTCAAGAAACTAACCATATTCAACAGAATACAAAACATCAATTATTTATACCATCAAAACATGAGTACCAATAAAAAAAAAAAATTCAACAGCTGCTATGGTCCCATATCAATCCTAAAATATTTGTGTACATAATATTATTAAATAATAGAGAACAGCAGGGATCTTGGACATGATCTCAAGGAATCAAAACATATAAATATTTATAAATATATATATATATAAATTCTTTTTTTCAGTAAAATAAATAAATAAAGCACTTTAAATTCCTGACCCCTATGAAAAATTAAAAGTATAAAACAAGCTGATGTAATATTTGTAAAAATTTTGGGTTGCTTACCCCATTCTTTCCATCAGTTTGCCTAGAATAATTTGAGTCATCACTATCTGATTAATATGAGCGATAACGACAGAGGTCTCCCCTGTGCCAAGAACGGAAATAATCGCCTAAAAATGTGAAACTTTGAGACAGCTCATTATTTCTCTGCAGGATCTTGCACACCAGGATGCGTGTAAAAGTTGAAGTCTGCCAAGTGGTTATTTATTTTTTATTTTTTGTAATTTCCAGTTTTAATACGTGGAATCACTCTTCTTAACCCCTTCAATCCCCTATAGACGTACCGAGACGTCCAAAAAACGCCCACTAAGAAACCCCTATGGACGTCCCGGTACGTCCAGCCCTTCGTGCAGCGTCAGGGACACATCCCTGCCACTGCACGGGAGACCAGGCTGTCGTTTGACAGCCTGGACTCCCCACTGGCAGCAGAAGCCGGCATTGCCGGCTTTCTGCTGCCCGATCTCCTGTAACAGCTTCCGGCATGAAAGCTGGTAAGCTGTTACAGTTGAAAGTGTGCGGGCATTCCATTCCGGGTTGCGTCACTGCTGACATAACCCGGAAGGTCATCGGAGGACAGGATATCCCCTGAGGGGATATCCTGCCCTTCGATGAGACACAGAGACGCTGCGATCTCTATGCAGGTCTGTGAGGATCTGCATAGAGATCACAGTGTGATCGGTGCAGGGGGATCGCGGGGAGGGGAGTGAGAAACCATCTCTCTCACTCCCCCTCCCGTCCTGAAAGAGAAAAGCAGAAAAAAAAAAGTTAATTCATTTAAAAAATAATATTAAATAAATCATTAAAATAATAATAATATATATAATACAAAAAAAAAATTATAATGTGAGCTGTGATGTCATTGTGACATCACTGGCATGTTCAGGAGGTCCCTAGGAGGACCTCTAACCATTTCTGTGTAAAAATAATATATAAAAAATGTAAAAAAAATTAAAATAAAAAAAAATAAAAAAAATATATAAAAAAAATAAAAAAATATATATAAAAAAAGATAATAAAAAAATTATTAAAAAACCTTACTTCCCATTGCCTTAGCATAACATCTAGCCAGTTAACCCTCCTGCCCCCGTTCACAACCCCCAAACCCGTTCTAAAATTCTACAAAATTGTACACCTAATAGTATGCTCCCTGGTGCTGGGAAAGTCTATATAAATTAGGTATTTCTGAAATCAGGACACCTGAATTAATAAACTTGGAGGGGATTTTCCATCACTTTACCTAATTTTGTGAGGATTCAGAGGGAAAATGTAAAAAAAAAATTAGTTTCTTTTTCTAATCTTCGCTAGTTTTTACTAAATTTCTCATTCTAAATTTTCAGCTAATCATCCAACTATGGTATCAAGCGAAAGCTCTATCTCTCCTTGAAAAAACAATATATAGTTTACATGGGTACACTATTCACAGGAAAAGAGAATTATCGCTAAACCGACATACCCTAAAAATGGCAAAATTGCTCTGGGCTTTGATGTACCAAAAACCCCTGGGATTGAAGGGGTTTATTTTGTATTTTATAAATAGTAATATTTCTGTTTTTATTTTTAAATAGTTGAAATTCAAGCATGTAGTTTGGAAAATAATTTATATAACCCAATAATTTATAACTACTCAGGGTTTGACATGTTTTCCTCTGCACCCTACTGAAAGAGTGCTTGAAATTTCACATAAAGTGTAAGTGTGCAGCTACAAACAAACTATATATATATATATATATATATATATATATATATATATATATATATATATATATTCCTGTGCACCAGTGGGCCTCAGGGTTTTGGAATTCTTCATTCTTCATGAGAATGGGTCCCATTCAGTACCTTTTAAGTCTATGGGCCCATCTAAGTTTATGGACACCTTCAAATTTGTGGGGGCCCTCTCAAGTTAATGGAGGATGCAATACCTCATCCAAACACTGGTGGCCGCTGGTGTACAGGAGTATATACACATGATTTCCAGGTATGCCTATAGCTTGAAAACTTTTTTTGCTTTTTTTAACCAATGTAATTATTTCAGGGATATATTGTTTTAAAAATAAGAGATCATTTAGCGTTATAGAAGCTGAGACCCATGACAAAAGATGCAAAAATCTACATTTTAATATATATTTATTATAAGTCCCCACCATTCTACAAACCAACACCACTTCCTCAAGAAAAAAATGAAATAATAATAATCAATATTATTATAATAAAACAAAGGTAGCCAGAACCACTTTCTGCAAAGATAAAACAATAATAATAATAATAATAATAATAACAATAATACTAAATAATAATTATTATTGTTATTATTATTATTATTGTTTTATCTTTGCAATATAAAATAATAATTATTATTTAGTATTAAATAATTTTATGTTAAATGCATACACATTACATATTTAATGTAATAATCCTCGAGTTTACTTCACAATAAAATGTGTGGTTTTGTAAAATGATAGAAAACAACAAATAAACAAATACAAATTTTCATACATACATAAATGCATTACTGCCACCAAGCAAAACAATGTTTGTAAGCGCCGAATCTCCCTAATCCACAGGCTTTCTGTACACATATTCTTTATACTGTCATTGTTTAGCACCGGAGGGTATGTTTGAAAGACAAAAGACCAATAGGGAGCGCAGAGTGCTCTCTACCAAGCCTTCAGTACACGGATGGCACGGGAAGAGGGGAATACAGCACAAACACAATAAAATAAATTACTAGCTTCTTCGACAAGGGAACTGATACAGTATCTGCTACACTGAAATTATTTTTTGTTAAACAAGACAGGGAATTGCACGCGTCCTCTTCTGGGTGTGTGCTCGACAGCCCATAATGTGGACATGCCTGTGGTTAAGTTCCTAAAAATACTCATGATTGTTCAGAAAATGATACATTAGAATGAACAGATGTTCAAAGAATGATATGGTACAATGAGGTGTCTTATTGTGCACGATAGATTTACTGACACCGTGGACGGAATGTATTATTAATAGGTCTACCAAATGTATTCATGATGTTCGGAGGAAAAGGGCTACATTGCACCAGTGTATACTAGGTTTTCTGGTGAAAACAGTAAACAGAAATATATATATATATATATATATATATTTATTTTTTGTAGCAATGTATTCTTCTAATTGCAACACAATCTTTAAAAATGTGTCCCCTTCAGCATACTGAGTTATTTTGGACAATGTAATTGGGGGAACTTTGTTGGAACAGTTTGGGGAAGACCCTTTTCTATTCCAGAATGACTGTGCCCCAGCACACAAAGCAAGGTCCATAAAAACATGGCTGGATGAGGTTGGTGGGAAGAACTTGACTGGCTGCACAGAGCCCGAACCTCAACCCCATCGAATGCGTTTGGGATTTGACTGCCTCCCAGGGTTCCCGTCGGTAGGGTCGGGGGGGTGTTGTGGGCTGTTGCTCCCCTCTGCTGTTGTGGCGAGTGGTGCTCCGTTCTTCTGCCTCTCCTGTCTCAGCTTCGTTGCAGGAAGGCGGGGTGGAGTAGATGCGCCGATGTCACGGAGGGGGGCGGGGCCTTCCTCCATGCAGTCCTCTGTCCTCCAGCTCACAGCAGGGCAGGGGGGATGCTCAAAGGAGGGGATGGAACCCTCTTCTGTGTGCCCTACTCCCATAGCTTAATGGGGGGTGTTCTTGGGGGGTCTAGCGAAGGGGGAGGTGTGGTCACAACCCATCTTCCTATAAAGACCCAGCTCACCTTGATGCCAGCGCTCAGGTATTCTGATGCTACCTTGTTGGCTCAGTGTCTCCCGATATCTGTGCTCTCCTTATTGTTATCCTAGCATCCTGTCTCCTGTTGATTACCATTGTTCCAACGCTGCTGACCCGGATCGTGCCCTGACTACTCTTCTGCCTGCTGAATTAACCTGTTGATTACCATTGTTCCAACGCTGCTGACCCGGATTGTGCCCTGACCACTCTTCTGCCTGCTGATTTAACCTTTTGATCTCTGGACTGATACCTCAAATATATACTGACCTCTGGATTGTTGTTGGATTTTCTTTGTCTGCCATCTGTGGACTGTTTTTGTGGACTGTTATACCAGCTTCTCGGTCTTCCCTAGTCTACCTTCAGGTAGCTCCTAATACCTTAGATGGAGCCTAGACACTGTCTTCGGTGCAGCTTGCCCCCGGTTGAGTGTTTGTGACCAGAGGGTCATATTTTGTGCAAACATGAGTTAGGTAGGGAAGGTCTGACATCTTGAGGCTTGAGGGCAGGTAAAGCTTATTTCCCCACTACCCCTTGGGCAGTGGGGAAATAGGGAACATACACACTGACTCGAACACACTCACTATAACACACACTTACACAAGCACACTGACTCGAACACGCACACACTCACTATAACACACACTTAGACATACACACTCACTATAACACACTTTAAAACATATTCACTCAACAGACTTCACACCCTTACCTTGCTGGAGCCTTTCTTTGTACCTAATACCCATGGACCTCATAATATCTCATTAGGACAATCACCTCTTGATTCAACACTAGTGAATTTTGCGAATTTTTCATTTGGACATATTTGCTACTGCAAACTCTAATTTTTTGCCAACCCACATGCACACACTGTGTCTTACATAAACCTCTCTGTGCTCAGGAACATTAATCTATTTGTGAATGTGCTATCTATAAGAAAATAGACCAGAAAAAGAAATACCAAGATTAAAAAAAAATGATGGAATCCTGGATCATACAGATATAATAATAAAAATCACTGGTGGCCTTTGGAATTGATGTGTTGGTAATTGGAAATGCGCACCCACTACTAAGAACAGACAATATAGAATATTAGTGTCTACAGAGTGAGGCACCCTGGGATTCTTATTTCCGATAGCCACCGTACATAAAGCCAAACAAAATACATTTCTGGTTCTCGAATGCACTTTGTGCCTTTGATTTATTGGATGCATTATTTGATTTGCTAAGATTATCATATCACTGCATATGATTTATGTGGTATGATTTACTGTGATTAATATCACTGAATAGATTCTATTTGGGTTTCCTCATTTTTCATTGTATGTTAAGGGCTGGTGGATAATGTCCATAAACTGGATAATGTTAGTTTATCGTGATGATTGCTGTCATTATAGAGTCACTCTGGATTACGTCTTCAATACTAAACTTATATTGTTACCTGCCAGACCTGAAAACAGGACAGGTGGTCCATAACCGTAAATCCTGTTTCTGTTTCCAATGTCTTAGAAACATTGTTTGATGGTCACATCCGAAATTAGCATGGGATAAATTTGTCCCAATAGAGAACCATGGTCAAAAACGAACCACCCGCCTTTTAGACCATGGTATAAATTGGCCAAAATGTCGCCAAGCAAGAATAGAACTTATTAGCAGTTATAGATGAGCCCATAGTTTGACAAATGTTTCCAGGCAGCCATCGTTTAATGCATGATAGTTGAGAGGTCCCTTTTAGCTTCTGCATATGGTGTCCGCCATATGCATTTGCCCCTTTGCTCGTCCTCCCAGTTGTGTTATGTGCAGAAAATGTGTGGTCTCAGACATTAAGCTGTGCCAACGAGCAAGTCGGTGGTGAGAATTTAGGGACCATGAAGGCAGGAAGCTACAGCTCAGTAAGTCTATTATTCCATTATTTATTTACTATCACCCTTTTAAAGAATGCATATACATAATGTGTATTCTTTTTTGATGAGCCTGCCTTGACATTAACCTGTCTCTTTAACAATATTTTACCTGCTGTTTACAAAACTGGAATGTAATATTCAGGAGTTATGACCCCTAAGTCTGCAAATTCAACTTTTCCCTCAAGACGACACACGAGAAAGTCTAATGATGAAAAAGTCTTTGAAATAAGCATTAACTTTGCATTCATATTAGACATTAATGCATGCATGTGTATTAGAAAGTACATTTTGCTTCCATTAACGGATGCATCTAATATCCACTAAGTGTATAATAATCACTGGACAATGACAATAACTCAAACTCCTCTTTAAGGTAATAAACATCAAGTGAGAAAAGACACCTGTAAAGGTTGTGATCAATAATGTATATCTATTTTAAAGTAAATATTGATATTTTAAAGTTAATCATGATTGAAATGATAGAAACATATAACATAGTGGCAACTAGTGCTAAAAAAGGGATTTTGCTGGCCCTGTAATGAGAGCTACTGTTATTAAATGGCTCATACTGTTGAGCGCTTTAGGAAGGTTAGGGCTGCCACAGGTATGACTGGAGTCAAGAATGATAGAACCTAGTGAGTATCCTAAGGATGCTGCCATCGCTAAAAGGTATCCAGTAAGATTTTTTTGATGCCATTGTTTCTTTAGATGCTCCAGTTACGTTTGTGCCTGTCATAGGACAATCTTATACATTTTAAATCCCTTGCCATCCCTATCTGCTGGGGATGGGGGTGAGGGGGGGTATACTTGGCAACTATGCACCTTAAGTTGGAGTACTTACCCACTGACCCCTCTTCCCTTAACAGGGGTGATTGTTGGCCATCAATGTTTAAGTATTTCAGGTAAGGATATGCAAGGTATAATTGAACCTACATGCCCTCACCTGAAACTTGTAAAATTTAAAGGAATAACCCTCCCAATTTTCATTACTAATATGTTTTTTAAAACATTTATTTTATATCACTAAAATATATATAAAATATATCAATATCAATAATATATATATAAAATATTGTTTTTCTTTTTGAAAAAAGTTCTAATTTTTGCTTAATATAATGTTTTCAAGCAGCTGTATATTAGTTCTCGCTCTGTTATCTTAATCCATTCTACTAGACAAACACCCTGACTCCTTATTATACTGCTTTATGGTAAACAATAGAATGGCTCAGTCTTAATCATCCAGTTGGACACTGATTGGGGAAAGTCACCAACAATATCATATGACTAACAATGGCAGCCTCCAGGTCTGCAGATAAGGAGAGAGTTTATTGGACCAAAGGGAATAAACATGAAATAGTCTATAGTCATGAATCTTATATATACAGTAGTAAACTCTCTATCCAAGATGGCATCATAACTTCCCTAAAATAAACATATAAACGTATTATGTACCATCACAACTTAACTGAATGAAGTGCTACATATCACATTTGTTTAATGTTCTGAAAATAACCGATGCCATTATATTATTCAGTGAAAAGGAAAGTGAAACCCTATAAGGCATAATAATTAGGATCCAAGATATTCTGGAAAGCTGTTCCCCTTTAAATAATACAAAAAAATATTTATAACATCCAAAATGTTATAAAATTATCTTTCAGTTTTTTAGTATAAGTCATAAAAATATGGAAGAATAATTAAAAAAATTAGCAGAACCTTTTAGACAAAACACAAAATAAATTAACATTATAATCAAGGCTTTGGGCACCATTTTTGTTTAACACCTGCAAAAAAAAAAAAAAATTACAAGGAAATTGATATAACCCAATAGGAAATACCGTGAGCCAACTCACATTATGGGGAAAAAAAACCTTGTAATAGTTTGAAAGGAAAGTGAAATCTCCCACAGGTGTAAATCACAAGTTACGCTGATGGAAAAGAATGAAAGAACATATGTCTGTGGCTCATTACTAAACTTTGTGTTCAAAGCATTTTGAACAAGATATAAAAATAGCTAAATCCAAAACATGAAAATAAGAAAAGTTTTAAAAATGCCAAAAAAACATAGAAAACCTAAATTTTTTAGCATTTTTTCTTTTCATTTGAAATTATATTCCAAAAAAAATGTAAACAACAAATCAGATGTTTTTTTTTTTTATATGTTACCTTGATGGCTTTATACCCTATTGATTGGAATTCTTTCTCCATATGACTTTAGGTTAGTGATGTCTCACCCAGCCTAGCAATGACTGCCATAAAATACTGGAACAAGATGTCGATTTAGTATATTTAGTATCATATCAATTTAACACCAAATTGGAGCTCCAGTGAAAGCCTGGGAAGACAAGTGAGGGGGAAATAGCAGACTAAGCATAAAATATAGGGCACAACGTAATATTACACTAAAGCTAGGCACTTAAGCTCCTCTAAATAGAGTTGGTATAAGCCATTAAGCCATAACACTTCAAGATACTTTGATGTTTTCTGGAGGCTGTAGTCATCTCCCCAGCAGGGTACCAACTTCTGAGCAAGCCCATGCAAAATGGTGGAAAAGGAAAGGGAGGGCAGTGAAGAAGAAAGAGGATGAACAGCCAATCACAGCACACTCCGTGCCCTAAAGCCCTCCCACTCCTCTTGCCTCTGTGCAGATGAACGCTGGGAGCGAGGAGCCGCTCTGATTGGATTAATCCAGTAATCTACATATCTGCTGTAGAGCGGCTCCTCTCTGCTGGGGTCTGATGGCTCCTCACATTACTCTGGAGCTCACAGGCCATGGTGGATTATGGCAGCAGAGGGGCAGCTCAGGCCACTACTAATCAAGTAAGCTTACTACAGGATGGGGCCCTCAGGGCCCCTGAATGAGCTGCTTTATTGCTCCATATGCTCATTGGTTAATACAGCCTTGTCTAGGGGCTCCTGTAATGTAAACCCATGCTTTTATATGTTAAATTTAAAAAAGTTACCCTTACTGCTAATATGGCAATAAAACTACATTGTTTTATTCTGTCAGACCATTAATGGAACTTAAAAATATATATATATTGACAGTCTTAAAGCAATGTTATTCATACACTATCTGTCTGTAGCCCAGTTGCAGGGGATACCTGGGGCTCTGTCTGTACCCCATGATGCATGATACCAGACGGTAAGGTACGGACAGGCTGAAAACACACACAAGCCTGGATATTTAGGAAATTGTCTATCTTGGAGTGTGCTGGCTGGTCGAGTAATACAAACAGGACTGGTTTACTTAGTAGAACAAGTCACAAGCAGGATACAGGCAGTTGGTGATACACGGGTTGCAAATTCTCGTGACAGGGTGCTGTGGATGGGAAGTCTTACTAGGAACTTTGTGGCTGGATGGCACCTTGGACTCGGATAGGGGACAGACACCTCAGACTCAGAGCGGTAGCTGGACTGGCAGGGGGAATGGAGACTCTCAGGCAGGGCACCCGGCAGGAAACCCTCAGGCAATAAGAAGTGGTAAAAAACGAGCCAGGTCGGTAACAGAAGGACACGATCAACAAGCCAAATCAGGTATCAAGTAGGGTACCCAGAACAAAAGTATGAAGCTACTAGGAGAAGTATAGGACATGATACAGAGCCACATCAATTAGATGCAATGTAAAGGCAATTATTGAGGTTCTGAGCAGCTATTCATGGAAAATAGTTGGTCCGATATGATCTCCAGCTTCCACATACCGTAGAGTGGCCTCTAGAGGTTGCAAGGAAACATGACATGCATATAATCATCACGCAGTACAGGGTGGCAGGGTGAAACTGTCAGAAAATCACAAAAAACAACAGAGAAGAGTTTTTTTTTTCGAGCTTCCATGGCAACAACCTAGTACCGTTAAATGCCAAAAGTGTTCCCGGCAAATATTAAGAACGTAACAAAATTTTACATGATTAAAGAATTATTCGTTAGTAAAGTTTTGGAAATCCAACAGTACAAGGGTGTACTAGCAGCTTTAACCCCTTAACGACAAAGCCCGTACATGTACGGGCTCAAAATGCATTGTTTTCAATGGGTTTAGGGACAGCCCATTGTCCTTAAGGGGTTAATAGGTAGAAAACATTTAAAACATTAATGCATTAGAGTTTTAGATTCAGAATTTCCATGTGTTACTTTGCAGTCTGTTTTTAAAGCCACTTCCAATGACGGCTCCTTGGTCGTCGTTTTCAAGGACATCCTAGCGCAGTATTCAAAAATCACTTTAATCTTTACCTTTTAGAAGTCGCACATTTATTAGATTGAGTATCATATGGTTGCTTTTAATAGGCGTAAAGTGAAAAACATTTTAATTACTTTGGAATAGTCGGTTGATATATGTTTAAATCCCCACAGTTAAAGTTGGCAGATGTGTTTAATGTGCGGTAAAGTCATCAGGCAATTCATTAGAAGCATTCATGTCCTTTAAAAAAACAAGTAACACACAAACGCTACGGGAGAAATTAATGACATTTTTGTTTCTGGTATCAAAAGGTCATATTTATGGAACAGAAGTCTGTCTATATGACCAATTTTAATTGAATAATTAACTCTAAATATACTTGCATTAAATAAAATAACCAATTAAAAATGGAAGGCCAATATAGCCTTTTATGCTTTTGATTTGAATAAATAAATAATGTATTTAATTTTCACATTTTTCCTAAAAAAAATAGTGATAGGAATGTTAGCAAGTTAAGGCATATGATAAAATTCATTCTAGTAGTGCATGTCAGCTGCCGGAGTCAATAGGAAAAAACTTTCAAATCCATCAATCCTAAAAGGAAAAAATGAAAGGTAAAACATATTTTAAGCCATCACTCAACATTTGTTTTCTAATGGCCCCTGCTCATTAATGTCTAATGAGCATGCGTGTAGCTAAGTTGCATGAAAAACACACGTATGTCTTGGAACTCTCCGGATGAATCCCTCCTTCGTAAGGTCTGCAGGTCAGTTTCTTCTTTTCCAGGGGAGAGAGTGAGCGTGAGACAAGAGAGAGTATGAGACAAAATGAAGAGATCGAGAGAAAATGGAGTGTGTGACAGAAAAGGAACAGAGTAAGAGAGAAAAGGAAGAGGATGATGAGAAAAGGAAATGAGTGAAAGAGAAGGGACAGAGTAAGAGAGAAAACAAAGAACATGAGACAGAAAGGAGGTAAATGAGAGAGATGAGAGAGTCTTTGGATGAATCCCTCCTTCGTGAGGTCTGCAGGTCAGTTTCTTCTTGTCCAGGGGAGAGAGTGAGCGTGAGACAAGAGAGAGTACGAGACAAAATGAAGAGATCGAGATAAAATGGAGTGTGTGACAGAAAAGGAACAGAGTAAGTATGAAAACAAAGAACATGAGACAGACCAAGAGTAAAAGATATTGACTGAGAGAAAAAGAAGCGAGTGAGAGAAAAGTAGCAGAGTAGGAGCGAAAAAGTAGAAAGTGAGAAAGAAAATGAATTAAGAGAGTAGGATATCAAAGAAACAGAGTAAGCGAGAGAAAAGAATGTGCTCTTACACATTCTACATACTTCACGTTCCCTACTTCCTAATCAGTTTCCTCCCAATAAATGCTGCCTAGCATTTCTAGCCGTGCCCCTTCACAAAGAGACTCGCACAGAAGAGGGAGGAAAACTTCCAGAAGACTGCCCTGGAAAGTTCCCAGGAATTTCTGATATCCTCCAGCTGTAGATATACCCAGTGGGCCACTACCGATAGTGGCCCACTGGGTATATCTACATTTCACGCGATAGCGCCCCATACTCATAGCTCTCAATAAAGAAAGATTTCCTTACATTCCATCTAAGCCTCTGACACTCTTGGTTTAGCTCATGACCTATCGTTGTAACACTTCTCCTCCTTTGAAATAAATTTACTTTGTTAAATCCCTTTATGTATTTAAATATTTCTATCGCATTCCCTTCTCTCTCTTCTCTCCTCCATCTTATAAAATCTAATAATTGCTGCTTGCTCAATCACGTTATTGCTAAACTGCGTCTAAGCTTAGGGTTTGTTCGGGAAGCACGGTTTTTAATGGCGTATTTTGAAATAAAGGTTTGCATGTCTCATTTTTATCAGGCTGTACGATACAGATGCTTCTGTTTGCAGTTCACAAACAGAATTTAATCCCATCGCCATTTGGGCGCACTGTATTCCAAACACACATATATCTATAATAAAAATTACCATATAAATATAAAACCGAAATGGTGCTGAGATACTCATAAAAACTTTAGTTCAATAATTATTAATTTCATTGCAGAATAAGATATTATATTGTTTGCAGTTGAAAATAACATAAATATTCTTTATTTCCAAATCAGTAAATACCAACTAATTGATGAAAGCCAGTTAATATGAGGCTGATAAATGAGACCAGGCCTGAACACGCTATCTGGGCCAACCTAATAGTTACCCTTACTGGAGTTGTAGTAATTCATGAACTCTATGGTGTGAGGAGCTAGATTTGGGCAAATTCCCATGGAAACCAACATTGCATTGCATCCTCATGCTTCACATTTTGGTTATTAGGATACCTGGAAACTTTCCAGATGTGGTAGGCTGGATGTCTTATTAACTCTACTTTTAAGGTGGGCAAGCATATAGGGAACTCTCCAAATTTTGCCTTGGAAAGCCCCCCTTCTAAGGGTCTTCAGGGTCACTGCAGAAAATCTTGATGACACGGAAGCGAATTGAGCCTGATGACAGCAGGGCCACCCAATACACCTTCTAAAGATGGAGGTCTCCACGTAGCTGGAGCTTGAATGTTCCAAGGCATGTGGGCAAGGAGTAGACAGAACAGAATGGGCATGACTAGAGGAAACAATGTGTGTGGTTAGGAAATCACAGG
The DNA here is from genome assembly GCA_029215755.1 of Spea hammondii. Lineage (NCBI taxonomy): Eukaryota > Metazoa > Chordata > Amphibia > Anura > Pelobatidae > Spea > Spea hammondii. Next base: position 183,837,105 of record JARDYJ010000001.1, on the reverse strand, counting down.
ATGTGAGGTGTGGGATTGGGCAGATTAGAACATGACTTCGTCCAATCCAGAAATGAACATCCTTCATCAGAGGCCGATAATCAGTTTCTATACCTTGGATCTCTGTGTCTAGTGAACTCCAGTTATGGTTTATGAGTTGTATAAATGTGTAATAAACACTAAACAGCTAACACAAGCCCCATAGTATCTACATGTGTCCTATTTTATGTGCGTTCCAAAAAATATTGACATTTTGAGGCTTTTCATTCCAGCAGGTATAAGACAATTTACATGTAAATATTGCTGTTAGCAGATCAGAGACATGCAACAATGTTTATTGATAACCCTGTATTGCTAGAACTTTACGTTACTATTCCAGAAGCGTGTCTTACCATGAGGCTAGTTTTGTATAAATAACATTAATCTCAGATCTAAAGCGAGGAGAAAAATGAGATTTTACTCCAGTGGGAATTAACCACAAATCCTGCATGATTTCAGACCTTTTCCACCAGGAATGGCAACATCTCCAAAAGGAAACTGACAATATCAACATGCTGATGCTACAAAACAAAGTCTCAATTTGATTTCTGAAATGTTACGCATGTAATATTGTAACAGTCATGATACAACCAGGGACATATTTACATAAGACTCTGACCTAGGGCTGCGTCCCCAGCCGCCCCCCTCCATAGTCGCCATCCACATTCCAGACCACCGGGATATGATATTATATCTCGTGCACCATGTCTGAAATTGGCAAAGCACAACCTCCAATTTGTAAATGAGTTTGTAACCGGCCCATTCAGTAAGTGGCACAGTGGAGGGGCAGATAGCCCAGTTTTGCCGCTTCTGCACTTGACCTACTCGGCCTAAGCCAGAATATATTGCTTGGGGTAAATAGCCATGGAAGCTCTGATGGCGCACTTTGTTTTCTGCAAATAGTTCTAGAATTTTAGACTATGATCCTTCAAAGCTCGTCTGTCCTCAAAACTAGCAGACAAGTACCAATGGGCCAAAAACGTTTCGGACACGTTTTTCGGTTCGTTTTTGTCCCATTCCTTTTCAGGAAACTAATTATGTTCCCTTCCATTCCTTTCCGCTGAAAATTCAGGGGGCAATTTTAATTGGGGAACAACTGGATTGGAGGATCAGGGAGAGGATATCACCGGAAGCGCTGCCATTTTACCATGAGTTCACCTTAGTGCTAAATGAAAACACTTTTGCTTAGATCCTCTACCCCGATTGGAGGATCGGGGAGAGGACATGGCTGGAAGCATCACCATTTTGGTGGAAGTTCCCATCGGGTTATGTCCCTGGAGATGCAGACGAAGATAGAAGATTAAAGATAGCAGACTGAATATAGAAGAGAAGAGATGGGGGAAGATTAAAAGAAAGAAGTTGAAAGATAGGCGATGAGGAAGAAGATGTGGAAAGCGAAGTGGTAGGCAGAAGCAGAAGTGATAGGCAGAAAAGGTAGAGAAACATTGAGAGAGCGTGAGAGAGTGACCAAGAATGAGATAGTGAGGGAGTGAGAGTATGTGAGTGAATGTGGGCCCACGTATTCCTGGTGAAAATCTGAGCTTTTTTCTTCATTTTCGTTCGTTTCATGGGAGGTCTAGCCTCGTATTCGTATCTTCGTACGAATTGCTGAGTTAAGCAAAATCCGATGAATTTGCTATTCGTACAAATTTGAATGCATAAATCTATTACATAGTAACTTTATTAATATTATCGGCCCAAATTCCACATTAAATTCCACATTAAAACTACCCATGTCCCCATCTGCTGCCAACTTTACATCATCACTTCAGTTTTTTTGGGCCCCTCAGCCTTAATGTTGTACCATTCTTAGGGATCTTAAAATTCTAAGAATGCAACATGTTTATGGTAGAAATTTAATTCACTCGAGAAACTATACTTTTATTGGTATCATTTTCCAACAAAGGAAATAGTATTTTTTCATTATAAAGGTTTTAATAAGTTGCATCAGGCTCAGATCAGATTTTCGGAAGAAGACGTGCGCGTGCATTCCCCCTAGATAATAGATGTTCCGCTAGAAAATCATTTGTCCCATTTAAGAGAATATTTCAGGGAGATAGAATGAGCTATAACCCAAATGATAGGATCCTTGACACAAAGCACAGGGGAATGAGGGAAAGTAACATATTCTCGACATGACACGAGGCATTGATAACACAAATTCAACTATTTTTCCCAGCATAATACTTTGATAAGCCATCCAGTGCATACATACAAAAGTGACAAAGTTCGTGGTTTCATTCGGCTATAATTCCAGAACTTATCTTTATTTAACAGTCTGTGATATTGCTAATATAGTGTTACCGGACAGATTATATAAATCACACGAAAAGATAAATATGTCATCTTTCAACCATGTGACTAAAACTTTCTCATTTTTTATTTTTTTTGTGCTTCGAGTTCTACTTTTATTGCATAGATAAAAAAAAAGATTTAACATTCGCTCTTAAAGGGTATAGTTTGTGAAATGGACAAGTGCTCTGCTTTCAGGACGCAATATAAAAACTGTGCACGTAGATTTTTTATCGTAAGTATAAAACTAAGGGATGTTGCCTATTGGTAAGGGGATTTATTCACTAAGCTGTGAGCAGAGGAGCTGAATATGTTCACTGTACCTGGGGACTTCCCAATGCAGGCTACCTGGAGGTCTCTCTGTTCCAGAGGAGATGCGTTGTGAAGGAGTAGGGGATAGATGTAAGGGCTAGGCTAGGACCACAGGCCTGGTTGGAAGTGTAAAGGAGTAGGCATGGAAAAACAACGGTCAACTTCTCAGAAGAAACTGATAAGGAGACCTGGGGAACTATAGTCTTTACCCAGATATGCTGGGCCAGGCTCGCACTGGCCAACTGGTAAACCAGGCAAAATTCCAGTGGGGCATCTGCCTCTGAAGAGGCAGATCTTGCAGTTTAACAAGTGGCCACGGGCTGGACAAAAGGCCAAAGTGGTGGCCAAAGTTATATCATGTATATCAGCCCCAGTGTTCCCAGGTCTAATGTTGACATGCCGAGCTCGGTGAAATGCCAGCCATAGTAAGCTTCTTCTGGAAAAAGAACTCGGCTGGCTTTGTACAATGTATAGTTAAATCAACGATATGACTTGGCTGAAGGACCAACCATGGTAAGCTTCTCCCGAAAAAAGGGCTAGGCTGGCCCTGCATAATGTATAGTTAAATCAGTGAGATGAATTTCAAAAAACTTTGACTTCTCACATTAACTTAGAAATCCTGAAGGCAGTGGCGTCGCTACAGGGGGGCAAGGGGGGGCAATTGCCCCCCCCTAGGTTAATCCTTGCTCCCCCTGTTGCCCCCCTGCCGAATTTGCAATAAAGTCGCAATGCGACTTTAAATCCCGTCTTTTTTTTTAATTTCTTTTTTTTAATGCAGAGGAGAGAGAGGGTGCGGCCCGCGTAAGATCGGCAGCCAGGGCAACCGATCTTTTACGCGGCCCGCACCTCAAGCCCTGCTACTTACCTGTGGGAGGGTCTTCTGTACTGCATAGAGGAAGCGGAACCTAGCAGAGTTCACGTGACATCACATGACTCTGCTCCAGTCCTGCTTCCTCTGTGCAGTACCAGAGAATGCAGAGGGAGGCCGCGCCCTCTGCTGAAGTCTGTGAGCGGCATTGAGGAGCTGCAGTGCAGGTAAGGGGGTGGGGAGGGTGTTTGAATCAGTATGCGTGATTGAGGGAATGAATCTGTGAATGAGTATATGAATGAATGAGTGTGTGTGTGATAGCATGGATGTGTAAGTGCTGGAACCTAGGCATGATGGGACTGTGATTGCTGTTAGCAATCACACTCCTATCTGGGCTGGCTTTGGGGTGTGCAACCTGTGATCTATGCCTGTAATTTAGGGGGTTTTAAATATACCTTTTAATAGACTTGTGCATTCGTCTTCGGGCGAACATGAAAACGAACACGAAGAGTGCGTTTTCATGTTCGTTCCGAAGACATGAAGAAGAGAAGGCAGTGCCGGTAAAACGTAGGCGAAGACGAAGACTCACACACGAAGAATCTTCGCCTTCGTCTACTATTCTCCCCGGTTCCTTCCCCATCTAACTTACCTTATCTTCACAGCATCGCGGGAGTTGACTGAAGTGGAAATCCGCAGGTTCGTCGTCAGGGGTTACAGGGCAGTGTGAGTGAGCCTATTGGTCACCTGCAGGGTCTTCCTCTGGCATCAACCAATTGGTTGATGCCAGAGGAAGACCCTGCAGGTGACCAATAGGGCTCACTCGCACGGCCTTTTTAACTCCTGATTTCCGGTCCCGTTAACCCCTGCGATGCTGCGTTGGATAACGGGAGCAGAAATCCGTAGGGTAAAGGGCTGTGCAAGCGACCAATAGGCTCACTCACACGGCCCCTTACCACTAGTTGCTAGGCAGAAAAAAAAATAAAGCAACCTGGGACCCTGCTGCAACTGTTAAAAGTCCGTGCCAGCGACCAACAAAGTGGCTGGTACGGACATTTAACTGACACAGCAGGGACACCAGTGGTCTCCCCGCTGTGTCAGTTAAATGTCAGTGCCAGCGACCAACAAAGTCGCCGGTACGGACATTTAACTTAGCATAAATAACTTGCTATAACTTCGGACACAATGCTGCCCTCTGTTGGTTTTACATTAAGTAGCATATGCTTGAAATCCAAAGTTATTATGCTACTCAATGTAAAACCAACAGAGGGCAGCATTCTGTCTGAAGATATATTAGCCATATGTGGCAGTGTGTTCATTTTCATCTATTAATTATTTAAATAAAATATATCCCCATGATCCACTGGTCTCCCCGCTGCAAGAGTTAAATGTCCGCACTCGCGGACATTAATTCTGTCGAACTTGCAAACTCTTTTTTTCTATTTATTTTGGGGTTTTTTTCAATACACAAGGGGCAAAAACACTAAGGGGGGTATAAACGACAATGCAGTGTGAAAAATCCATCCTGATGTAGACGTCTGTGATGTAGATTGTGTCCTGCTGTTTGTGTGTTTTTGGTTATCAGTGTAGCAAAGCCTGTCCTCGGGTGTGTGTGTATAGGTGTTGGTGTGGCAGAGCCTGTCCTGGTGTGTGTTTGGGTGTTGGTGTAGCAGAGCCTGTCCTGGTGTGTGTGTTCAGTTGTCAGTGTGGCAGAGCCTGTCCTAGGGTGTGTGTTTGGGTGTCAGTGTGTTAGAGCCTGTCCTGGTGTGTGTATGTGTGTTTGGATGTGGGTGTGGCAGAGCCTGTCCTGATGTGTGTGGGTGTCTGTGTGGCAGAGCCTGTCCTGGTGTGTGTGTGTGTTTGGTTGTCGGTGTGGCAGAGCCTGTCCTGGTGTGTGTGTCTGGGTGTCGGTGTGACAGAGCCTGTGTTGGTGTGTGTGTTTGGTCATCTGTTTCCTGACACTTAACTTACAGTAGGAATGATTTAATTTATATTTATCCAGAGATAAAATGCCCTCCTGAAGTTGTAGTGACTTCAGGGGACAAAACGTTCAAGGTTATTTATTGTGTTATAATATCTATTTCAAGGATTAGTCGCACTCAATTGTGGCTTCAGGCTTTCCATGTTGAATGATCAAGTATTATTTTAGCCCAATAACAAAAGTATAATTCCATAGCACATTACTTTTGGAAATTATGAATGCCCCCCCAGTTTGACTGTGGTAACTTGTGTGCCCCCCCCCTATATATTGTTCCTAGAGTCGCCACTGCCTGAAGGACCTCATTTGGCCTTTCTAGCAGGAGACTCTCACTGGTGTTCACCCTTGATACTGGACAAAACAAATGCAAACTCACGTAATACACCCAAATTTTATGGACTAAACCAATCTGCACCATCATTGAGAGGCACTGGAATACTATTTCTGCTAATTTTGGCTTAGAATCAATGTTACACAAAAAAAAAAAAAGCCAAAAATTGGGCAATCAAATAGACTTGGTTAAATATTAAATCAAAGTGGATATTGCAATATCGATCCTAGAATCTTTAGAAGATTATAAAATTTCACAAAAATTTGAAGATGGTAAAATTTTGAGTTTTATGGAAATTCTTTTGACTGCTGTAGCCCCTCGTGCGTGATGCCGGACACCTTTTATGTAAAGAATCCAAACATGCAGTTTAACACTTTCGGATGGATGACCCAAACATTGAAGGGTTAATAATCCAATCAATTGGTTCCTATTAAGCACAAAGAACATGTAACATGTAATCATTCCTAATATTACTGCGATTAACGGAAGATATGCCGACGAAATTACCCATATGCCATGGGAATTATCCAACCAGAACGAGGTATGTTCCAGAAATAACGTTTTCATTTTTTTTCCCCCCAAACCATTTTATATTTTACGACACAATCGGTAAATTAAATTATGGGGTGACGTAACATTAACCATTGTATCCTAAAATATAAAATGATCCATACATGTGATGAGTTCACTTTTTTCAAGCTCAGTTGACAAGATAATTAAATTATTAAACATGAAATAAAAAATGTTTAAAAAAAATCCTAGAAGATATCCATTTTACGTATAAAAGGAAAATAAAGGAAAAAAGAAAAAAGATTCATTTCTGGCGGTCATTTAAGGCCCTTTCAACTCAGGTCTAGATGAGTTGTCACAGTCATCCTTGTGTGTTGTAAATCCAATAAAACCACACGTTTATGCTGCAAACACCACACAATTTGGAAATTAACCCATGCAATGCCAAATGAAAGGGCCAGGACGGGAAAATTAACCCCTGAAATGCCAAATAAAATGCACTGTATGATTCTCAAGCCACTTTGATGCTCCCACTAAACACAGAGCAACCACCACCTACTACAAGTTAAAATAAAATTGTCTTTATCGTTTAATCTTTTGATCTTTTCTTAAAAAAAATACACAAAAATACTCTGCTCTCATGGATATCAAACGATTTGCAAACACAACAAAGATTTATCCAAAAATAAATAAAATTTGTGAAATATATGTGTGCCACACTTATCGGTACCCCTATGAATTCACATGAGAAAAATATATTTGAAGTATATTCCCAGTGATATTATAAATTTTTAGTACACCTGGGTAACTAGGAACCGGAAATTGTTCAACCACGACTTCCTGTTTCATCGGGGTATACATATGAGGTAACACATAGGCCAAATTCAGCAATTTCCGAGTAAAGGGGCAAATGGGATGAGGGAAATAGAATGATCCGACTAAATCGTTCATTTACCTAAAGATCTAGTAAACATAAAAAACACTTTATTAGGCAATAATAGAATCGAATCCCGTAAACAGCATTTTTTTTATTTTTCTTTTATTATCTATATTAATTGTTATAGCTTTCTAATTTTTTTAGTTGTGAAAGAGGTTTCCAGCACTTTTATTGGATATAAATAAAAAGTAATATATTATTGGATATATATGTATGTATATATATATATATATATATATATATATATATATATCAATCTTACCCATACAGAGAATTAGCACCTTAATGCCATGCCAAGCTTTTCGGACAATAATTCAGCCCATGCTGATTAATTTTTGCATTCGGATTCATCCAAATTGCAAATGTACTGAATTGTGGCAAATTTATTTGTAAAAAGCCACAAAAATGAGCCCAGAACCTCCATAAAGCGGACGTGGACCCTTTCACTTAGAATTGGAGGAGAGGACGTCACCGGAACCACCGCTATATTTAGCATGAAGTTTGCACCAGGTTATGTCCGCAGATACGCCGATGAAGATAGAGAAAACAAAAGATAAAAGAGAGAAGATAAAAGAGAGATGAAAGAAGAGAGAAGATGAAGAACAAGGAGATATAGAAGCAAAAGTGGAAGTGGTCATCAGAGAAGGTAGGGAAACCTAGTGAACGAGAATGAGGGTGTAAGAGAGTGAATGAGAGTGAATGTGGGCACTGGGCAACAAATTTCATTCCTAAATTAAAAATGCACCGCGATTTTCGTACAAACCACATAGGCAGAGAACGTAATCGGGTCAAAAACAAACCGAAAAATTTGAATCAGATCACATTAACCCTTATCAGTCTGAACTATTTCTATTTTCCCACTGTAGCATATTAAAATACAACTCGAAAACAATAAGGATTTATCAAACGGCTATGATATCTAATATTATACATTTCTAAAACACATTAAAGGGAAAAAAAAGTAGAAGAAAAATATTTATTGCTAGCGGAGCCACTTTTCAATTTTCTCTCCCAATTCCCTTATTAAAGTTGTGTCTTTTTCCAGAAATCTTATTTTGAAGCCCTGGCTAATAATGGACCCTCGCTACAGGTTTTCTTTCGCTTTAGGATTCAGCCCTCGTTATAATCGTGTCAGAAAAGTGAAAACAGATGATCCACTTCCCATTTCTCTTAGGATCTGAAAATGTCAAAGCTTCTACGACACAAACCTTAAATGTTCCTAAATAGAAACATAGAATCTGCCATCAGATCGTCCCCATCCGGCCCCCATTTAGCCTTTTTTTCATGCTGTAAAGACTCAAACCTTAATCGGTCGTTGGTCTCGTCTTAGATTCAGGAGCCGTATGTCTATCCCATGCATGTTTAATCCCCTCACTGTATTACTCTCTACCACTTCTGCTGGGAGGCCATTCTGCTTATCTACCAACCTTTCGGTATAGTAAAACTTACATTCCATCTAAGCCTCTGACACACTAGTTTTCGATTATGGTCTCTCGTTCTAACATTTCTCCTCCTTTCAACGTAACTTCCCTCCTGTACTTTGTTTAACCCTTTTATATATTTAAATGCTTCTCTCTCTCTTCTCTCCCCCAAGCCGGACATATTGAGATCTCGAAGTCCTTCCTCATAATTTTTATCCTGCAAACCCTTTTTCACCAATGTTGTGATGTTGTGTTAAAAACACACACTTAGTGTACTTTCTAATTGCCGACGGTGGTTGTATACCTGTTCTTTAATCCTATTGGTTCTTGCAGTAGTTATATTGCACCATCATATTCCACTCAGACTTTAACCATTTGAGTGTCAGAATGGATCCAACATCTTAGAACAAGAGGTCGAAATCTAAAACTAAATGCTCAGACGCTTAGATACAAATGTAAGAAAATGTTACTCTACTGTGTGAGTGGTAGATCAGTAGAGCAGCTTCCTGGCAGAAGTGGTAGAGGTTAATACAGTAATGGAATTTAAACATGCTTGGGATAGACATACGGCGACTGATTAAGGTTTGAGTCTTTACAGCAGGCAAAACGGGCTGACTAGACGGGCCGAATGGGGCCGATCTGTGTTTCTATGGATGATGCAGAACGCATTACTAAAGATATGTGTTTTTCGTCGCCTGACACTAAAAATGCTAAGTTCTGCGGCTTCCTCTGTAACAATTCTCAGGTTTAATGAGGCTGAGCTGAGTTAATAAAGGGATGTAGTAAGTAATGACTCATTGTTTTGGGTCCCGAGTCTCCGTGTGCGTTAGAAGAAGACGCGGGGGTCCCAGCGCTATCTGTTCTGCCATGTCACTCGCCGCCAAGCAATGCCACTCATCAATAACAGGCGAAATGACGGATGAGTTCATTTAATTGTATTCCTCGGAGTGAGCCGATGCTCGGAGTATTTCGACGGGGCTTACGGCTCAAATGCAGGACAGTTGGGGAGCATGGCTGGATGGGACAACTGCCATATGCGCCTGCGGCTCCTTCTGCTCTCGACAACTGCTATCCTAAATCAAATCCTACGCTTTGCATGGGGAGAGGAGCTCCGTACCACCTGATCGAGGCATCGGGTGGTACTTATCCGCATCAACACTTTAGTCTTGTTGGATATATTATTAAGAGTTTCTGTCGGGTAGACTGTTGTGCGCACGCGGTCGGTTCCAATGTAATTTAACCCCTTAAGGACAATGGGCGGTCCCCTAAACCCATTAAAAACATGGCATTAAGAGCCCGTACATGTACGGGCTTTGTCATTAAGGGGTTAATGTTCCCGTGTCGTGTCGAGCGGTGGAGTTTTTTTATTGAATAATTTACTGCTATCGAAACTATGATTGATATATTATAAGCCGGCATGCGTAATAAGATCGGTTATGTCCGTAAAGGTGCTGTTCCACTTAGACGAAACATTAAGCGTTTGAAACCTTAATAGATTTTTCTTTTCGAATTGGTTTCATCGCCAAAGAAATAAGAAACTTTAAGATATAATTTTTGGTTTCAATGGCAACAGCCTATAAGTGTCTGTGTTTGCGTCACATGGCAAATAAGCATTCCCTGAAAAATTAAGAACTGGCCATGCTATTACATAGAACCATAGACTTTGCCGGCAGATCGGCCCCATCCGGCCCCCGTCTAGTCTGCACATTTCTCCTACTGTAAAGACTAAAACCTTAATCAGTCGTTGGTCTCGTCTTAGATTCAGGAGCCATATGTCTATCCCATGCGTGTTTAAATCCCCTCGCTATATTACCCTCTACCACTTCTGCTGGGAGACTGTTCCACGTATCTACCACTCCCTAAACAAAGTAAACTCCATCAAAGCTTTTGACTCTTTAGTTTCAGACGATGGCCTTTTGTTCTAACATTTCTCCTCTTTCTTAAATAAACTTCTGTTAAACCCTTTTTTAAACCGTTCTTTTTAATTTAAACATTTCTATCGCATCCCCTCTTTCTCTTCTTTCCTCCACGATTGAAGAATAATTTCTGGGAAATGGCTTACTTATTTACGCAGGTATTAAATTCAGCAGAGGATTTGAAGTTTCACATCTCACTTCCCACCAAAATGATCATGGTGAGCCCCTGTAAATGAGAATTTATTTTGTCCCTTGGAAGTCGAATTGTCTTATCTGCTCTCCTCCACCTTTTTGAATTGCTGCTTTTTTTTGGACAATTTATGATATCCTCATCAAAGCCTTTTTTTTCTAAAGCATATGAGATTGCATTATTAAGGAATAATTATTTTTTTTTTATTTACATTTTTGTATTCCCATTTTAAAAAAATATATATATGGATAAAAAGCCACCCCTATAGATGTGAAAGCGGTCATAAAAAAAAAAAAGGTCCAAATTCAGTGGCGTCAAGTTTAGAAAAGAGAAGAGGCTTTTTTATGCTAGAAAGGGTTAAATTGCCAGCGCTATTTTCTCACCAAGCATGCGCATGGTGTTTATTTATCTATTGCATATTACATCTCTTTAGACTTTCCTTGAGAAGGTTTCTTATGGTCTGGAATGTAAGTGTTAAACTTGTATCCATCTCAATAAATTTTTCACCATATTATTGAGTAACTTAGTAAAAGTCGTTGCTAGTAGGAATCGCTGTCGAGAAATCGTATTCGGGGGTTTAGCCTGGGAGCTTAGTCATAACCACGCATTTTCGACCACCATTAACACCAGTTATGGCTTAGATGGATCGTTGAATCAAGCCCAAGGTGTCTGGAAAATGTGTTTATGGAAGGCATGAAAGTTCCATGGAGGTCTGTAGCCACTCAGCCTTCTGTACCAGTGCGAGTAGACGTTTACTGGGCTTTGGTGAAGAACTTAGTCAAGGGCCACCAGAGCCGAAGAGAAGAAAGAAACGGGAAGAATACGCTCCAGCTAAACTTCCTGTACAGCATAAAGTGCTTCCATTGATTTCAATGGAAGCACTTTCCTGACATATATACTATTATGTAAACGCGTAAACCCCAATTGAGTCCATACCTATATATTCAGTATATTTAATACATGAAAGTACGGAATCCACCATAAATGTTGTCTTAGTATTGTCAGTTTTTTTTTTTTTTTGTTTTTTTTTTGTATTTTGCCTGTAATTTGTCCAATATTGTATTGTATTTTGTTTTTATGTTGTATTTTATATTTAAAAAAAATAATAATAAAAAAAAAAATTAAAAAAAAAATAATACTTAAGGGCCAAAGTTTAAAAATATTTCTTATCAGAGGTAAATAGTGATTAAAAAAATATAAAAAAAAAAAAAAAAAAAGAAAAAGCAGACCACTGAGGAAGGAGGTGAGCTCCAGCTCTTGAGCAGCAGCTTCTCCTAAGGGTGGGTGCTGATATTTGTTATTTTTAACAGGTTGAAAATGCTATTTAAGTTGGATTCCAAAGTATTTTAGTATATATTTATGAATCAGAAGGCTATCTGGGATGCTGGGGTGGACCTTGAATGCCCTCACATGCAAGTAATTACCCGCTTGTGTATCTGAATTAAGAATCAAGTAAAGTAAGACTCTGGAATGGCCAAGGGCTTGCCAACACTTGAAAATAACATAAATAATTATTCTGAATGCCTTTCATCTTCTATATTTTGTTGTTTTCCCTCAAGGATTATTTTAGGGCTCTGTCTGGTGAATGAACTTGCAAAACCAATTTTGCCACCCATGAATCTGGTAGGTGCTGTGAAACAGATAACAAAAACATTTAGGTATATAACAGCAATGAGGGACACTGGAAGAACGAGCGAGCATGGCGCTCCCATAGGCCTAACCTACTGCCCATTCCGCTGCAGTCTTTAATGCTGAGTGATGTCATAACCTGGCTCCGCCTTTTAAAGATGTGCGGTGTTGGGTGGAAGTATGTTATAGACAATCATCCATAATGTTACTAGGCCGGTTCAGTGATCAGTAATCTCCCTTTAAACCGGCCAACGGATCTGTGGTGCTTCAACCCAACAGGATCACCCCATGGACCTGCCACCCTAAGCATTGTGGCCTACATGAGAATACAGAGATTTTTTTTCTCCAAATATGTTGCTGCCACCCTTTAAGACACTAAGGACACGGATTGATGTTTGAGCAGAACCACCAGGCCCCGATGGAGCTTCCATAAACACTGCAGTGTTATACCGAAGAAGAAGACCATAAATCTTTAATATTATAGGACCTCGAATTCACAAATCGACAGTAATAATCACCAAATAGAGTGAAAAAGTAAATAAATAAACATTATGATAACTTTAAACTAAAAATATGGAATCGTCTTACTTTCTACTATTTACCCAATTTTTGTCCTAACTTTTGGGAAATGAATCCATTATTTCTATTTGTTTTACTTCTAATTGAGCATGTGGAATGTAAAAATTCTTTCAGTTCCTACATAAATGTTATGTACATATCTAATAGTACAGAAGGAGTTTATTGGATGTAATTGACAATTACAAAATTATGTAAGCCTAGAAACGGATTAACGAAGCCTAGAATTTTATTGTTTAGCTGAATTGTCTGAGCCCTTACAAAATATTTTCCGGATTTTATAGTTCCAAATTTGACTCTCTGGCAAGAACCGGAATTTTGCGAAAATCTCCAGTTACAATAAACGCAGACGCATTATCATTCTTCACGCTGCTAATGCCCCTTCCAAGGCATAAAATCCAACAGAACAAAAGGCTTTGTTAATTCGGTACAGTTTTCCACTTCAACTATGTTGCATTTACTATTCAATTACTCTGTACTCTTATTGCCATTTAGAATTCATTTTAATGATTAGCTGTCATTTTCTGGATTATCTCTGAATCTAATTCTAATTTTAATTACATTTTAATATATTGTTTTCCTTTTAATGTACAAATGCCTTTGGCTTGTCCTGGTTGAGCGAGCTGTCGTCTTTCTGCCCCAACACATGCTTTAAATGGCTGCCCATTAATAGCACCAAACGTTCTCGAGCCCTAGAAGGTCACGTGCAGACTGGTAAACAACGTCGGGAGAGTCCTGCTTGGACGGATGGTAGGATTGCGATGTAACCTGCAGGAGAAGTGTACATAGCTGGCATAGCTGGACAATGTTAATCCAAATAACTTAAAAAAATAAGATATGCAAATTAAATTCTCGCATTTTCTTTTTTACACCAAACTAAATAATAAACATAACAAAAATAACATTCCATGCTTTTCGCTATTCCTCTTCTTGTGTCCAGTGGGATGGGTGGAGGTTAAAAAAATAATAATACCCTTAGTAAGTGTAGCTCACCTACGAATGTAAGCTTGGGAGGAACACAGAGCCGATCTCATGTCCCTTACTGTGAGATGGGCAAAGTTAAGTGCATGAATGAAATTAATTAGTAAATAATGCATGTCCCTACCTACTTTCGTACCAGACCCGGCTAGACCCTAAAAGAGATATAACCTGTAAAACCCTGAAAATGTCCCGCCGATGACCAGTGAAGCCCTCGCTCCACATCTTTGGCACATGGAGAGGGGCTAGTCCAATAAATTCATAAGATAGCCAGACATTTAAAACAAATAGCAAAAAAAACAATCCTATCCATGTATAATAGCAGCGGATTGTACAATGGCTGCTGGTTGTGCGTGTTTGTATACTGCTATGGTGCCAAGTGGTGAGAGAATCATCTATCGACAATGATAGGAGTAATAGACTTCCATTATAGACCCAGAAATATTTTTCTTTGCGCATTAAATACCTGATAATATCTCATGTTGTTCCAATGAGCTCCCTCTATCTGCATACCTGGAGTCCGCCATTGTTATCAGTCATGTGATACTTTGGGTGGCTTTCCTTATTCCACATTGACCTGATGCTTTATGGCAATGCTAATGAAGTCTGTTCCTCCATAGACTTTGGCAAGTCAGAGTGTCCGCCTGGTGATTAAGACTGAGTCATTTTAATGTGTTTGGGTGTTTGTTTAGTAGATTGGACTAAGATAACGAAAAACATTATATTATGAAAAAACTAGTACTGATTGAAAAGAGACAACACTGGTTTTTTTAAACTTATATTGAAAGAGATATCTCTTAAAAAGGATGCCGGTTTCTATTTCAGTATCTTCTGATAACAATGGCACCTTTTGGTTCGAGGGGCCCACTGGCCCCTTGCCGCACCCCTCTCGGTAATATACAGACATTTTACACAATATCACACTAACCTACACACACATACACACTCATATGTATACCAACATGCACTCAAATTTACACACTAATGCTAACACACATTTACACATAACTCTCATTCTAACACACACTTACACATATACACTCATGCTAACACACATATACACACTTATGCTAACACATGCATAATCATATCCATATATATGCATGGATACATACTCACTCTCTCCCTACCTCCCTGCCTTCCTCCATCCCACTCTTACACTTTCTCTCACTCCCTCATACCCTCACCCCTTACCCCCTTTCTCACAAAGGGTTAGTGCGCATTTGGCATTCCCAAACTAGTTATTTTTTAAGAGTTTTGTAGAGGCCCCAGGCAATTGCCCCTGACTACATCTTCTTTATCAAAATATCTTTACCGTTCAATAATAAATGCTACCTTGCTATTCTTTTTGAGGATCATATATTTGTAAATTGCTAAAACAATCACTTTTTTTTAACCTCTTAGGGACAATGGGCGGTCCCTAAACCCGTTGAAAACAATGCATTTTGAGCCCGTACATCTACGGGCTTTGTCATTAAGGGGTTAGGTGAATAAAAATGTTTTCTGTGCTCCAAACATTTTTTTTTGGTGCATAATTGACGAAGTTTTTGCTATAATGTTTCCCAAAAAATTATAATATTCGCCCTTTATGCTGAATATTAGGAAAATAGATTAAGACAGTAAGAGCAGGTTTGCCGGAAGCTTTGTGTACAATTTGTCGCGTTACTAACTCTGACAAAGACAAAGCCTTTTAATCTGTTTGCAAAATATCTCTACATTTTTTTTCTCCCCCATCCTCTGTCGGTGAAGGCTCCTACCATAAAGGGTTGTAAAAGAAAAAGTATCCCTCTTAGGTATTCTGAATGCACTAAATAACTACCCTACTGAACATGAAACATTAATTAAAGACGTTCAATGTCTAAACTAAAGCCGTTATTTTGACATTTAAGGTCCTTAAAGCATCTAAATTAAAAATAACATGACATCCGGTAAATCATTTCCAGAGGAGCTCTTAAAGGATACCTTAATATCTTGTCTTGAAAAACAGCCTGTCCTTGAACTAATCCATAGAAAATTGTCTAAGAACCTAGTTCATAAAGCATCACGGGGCCGAAGAATTGTCTAATATTTCATATCTAAATATACGCCATAGTTGGAAATCGGTACCCACTTGAGAACGACTCAATTAGCAGTTAAAACGAGTGACGCAAAGACAAAGGTTAATTTAAAAGGGTCCTGATTGTCGTTAGCAAAATTATGTTCGTTTTTTTTTTTTATACTCGATCCCCTATAATTAACACGCTTTGTAGAAACTGGGATACAAGTTAATTTCACATAGAATTAATATCTGATTTTTAAAAGCACAATATGAAGTTATGCCTGGGAACTCCGGGGTTTGGTTTGCTCCAAATCTCAGGGTCTCCAGGTGAAAAGGGCAGAATCTCAGGGTCACATAGTCTGAAGATGTCTGCTTCATACTCTCCATTAATCTGATGATACCTAAAACCAGTATGCCATGGTTGAGATCTCTGCTTGAATGCAGGTGACTCAACTGAGTGTATCTTTAAATAATGGTAAATCAAGGCTTCCATGAGGACAAGTGTTCAAGACATTTGGTTAATATATTTCATGAGTTGCTACATAGAATCTCTATGATGGGTCATTAAAGTGTTAATACTTAAATAGTCACAGGGTCACCTCGTTTTGAATGTTCTCATGTATGGGCAAGTTCCACCAAAGGGCTGCCACTTTCTGGCCCAAGGGCACACGTGTTTACACACAGTCACTCTAACACATACGCACTTACTCGATGACGCACATACGTACCCTGCATGGAGCCTGTCTTCATAGCTACTCATAGATTGATTGGTCACAGAATGAACTGTCATGTCATATACATGACTCCCCATTGGCAGTAGATAATGGCGGGGTTTTTATGTACATGCCCTGAGTTACCATTGTTCTGTCACCATTAAAATCCTGATGTTTTCCCCTTATAAATTAGGTGTTATTTTGTATCCTTATGTCGTGACTGCTGGTACGAGTGATTTTCCCTGGGGGATCTTTTTCCATAATTACACCATGTAGCTGGAAGGAATGCAAGTAATACAACGTTACGTGACCCCTCAGTGATTCCATTATATGACATGACAGTTCATTCTGTGACCAATCAATTTAGACACGAGGAGCAGAAGCATAACGAACAATCAGGGAAAGGGTTGGGACAACCAACAAGAACAGGGCAGTACATTGAGAGGATGCCAAAACGTTTGAACCTGGGAAGCCAATCTTTACATACCTGAGTGCAACATGGATATAGGAGCAACCAAAAAGAAGAGGAGTGACCCGTGGCAGCTGAATGAAGGTTTTCAATTGGGCCATTATAGAAAGTAGCGGTATATAATATGAAATTAGGCCCCGGGGCCAATTCAGGGGAGTACGTGGAGCGTTATTGGGGCAAAAGGACAGATTACCCAATCGGTTGATGGTAAAAAAAACAGGGATCATACAACACATTAACAGTAGTGGATGCTGTTACCGTGTCTATCTAACTTGCATTAAAATTCTGTGCACCCCGTGTATGGCTTACCAGTGGATGTTTTCTGTCCATTTTAATGTAATATTTTTTAGGGGTGCAGTAAAGAATCCATGATCGATATTTGACCAACTCTATTTTTGGTACCGACAGGTCACTGAATCCTGACCCTTATATCTGATACAACGTTCCATTTGGGAAAACATTACACATTCCAGAATTTCGGTACCAAAAGGTACATTAGGGTCTCTGGCATTTTTTTTTAGCTAAAATTCAAAACACCATTTATCAAAAGTAAAAAAAAAAAAAAACACTCACTGACATTGTTCAATGTGATGTTTAGGATTCATATTCCGACTACAAAATTGAGCAGAAAATGCTTATAATTTCGTGCACTTTGCTGTCAATATTGCCGTTCTGTGATAAAGCTTATTTTCTGTCCTTCAACAAAATTGTCTGTTTGCTTTCGTCTTTCGAGATAGTGGCAACTGAATTAGACTTTGAGTGCGCGCTGATTTGTTTTATTTATTTTTTTCATGTTCACACTTTATTGAAAGATAAAATCAACGTGACATTTCCAGCATAACAATAATTGACAAAGGTAAGTGCCGTTAAAATGCAGAGGACAGATTGAAATGTTTTTTCTTATAGCTGAAAGGTTCGCAAAAAAAACCTACACAATACGCGTTACACGTGACATCGGCGGCACGGGTGGTGGACCGGTCCCGGAGCCCTGGGTTTCACTGGAGAAGAGATACCATCAGCCCTGGGGTTTTTGGATGGCCTGGCTCCCAAGACCCCACCATGTATTGTTGTATTGCATGTATGTAGGTAGTGTGTACCGTGCACTGCAAACCAGTTATTACTTAAACCCACCAAGTAACGACACGGAGACTGAAACTGGATAAAGCAGGCCACAGAACAATTTTATTACAAAAACCACAAACACTGTGTTGGCCTAAAACACCATAAAACCAATAAACAGGAATACACAATAAAACACCAATAAATAATAAATACAAATATACAAATATACATAACACATAACCATAACACATTCAAACATAACCAACACAGGAACCGAATTAACCCCGTCCTTGCCGGCCTCTCACACTGCACAATCCAGACCACAGGTACTCACCTCCCCCCTCGTCCAAACAAAATTGACAGCTACCTTTCGCTGTCCCACCACCAATGCTAACCACCAGCCGTCCAATAAAACACCAGAGGTTAGGTGAGGATTGAGCCTTCCATTACACCAGCATCCAAACTCCATCACTTACCAAAACCAGACCGGCAAGGACACACAAACCGCCAGCTGTGACAAAAGAAAGAAAGTTAGTACGCAAAAAATAGGGAGGGAGGGTGGAAAGCAGGTAAGACTGTTGGCCACGTCTGTAAAAGGTGACAATGACCGGGGTCACCCAGAGGGCACCTTTTATCACCTAGGGTCTCCCGCCCCTCAATTAACATACCCCAATCAAAACACGCACATGCCCCAAGCATGCACTCACCCACACACATACATGCTCCCTGTCCATTTAGCTACGCTGATTCCCAGGGGCCTTGTATTGTTGCAGAAAGGGTCAGCTAAGGGTACGTGGCTTGAAGCCGGGAACCTGCAACCTTCTGTCTCATGTCACTCATCCATTGCCTTATCCGGTCAACTATTTTAACATCCAAACATAAACACTACAGTGTTTCTGTGTTTGTTTTTCCGTATGCAATAATGCACTTTGCTTCCCTAAGCTTAGATTTATATTTGCTCCCATCTTCGTCATTCCAAGACTGCTTAAAATTCCTAAATGCTACCTTCTTCTCCTTCAATATGTTTGCCACATCTGAGAAGTACCTACGGTGATTTCCTTTTTCCTTTAGTCTCACTAACAAGTTTATCACAAAATTCTGCTGCCTTCAGCTGGACATCACTTAAATAATTCCATTTCTCCTGGATTCCATTTAAAGATGTCCAGACCGTCAGAGACTCACCTAGGTATCTTTCCATTTTAGAAGAACAGCCTTTATAAAATCTGAAACATATGTTTTATTGTGGTGGGATGTAACCTCTCTCCATAAATGAAACCACACTGATTGATGGTCACTGGAGCCCAAGCACTCTCCCCCGGTGGCACAAAAAAATCAAGTCTCCATTTGCGAATACTAAATCTAGTACGGCCTTCATCCTTGTTGACTCTTCTACCAATTATCCAAGACCCAATCCCTGTAAAGAATTTATGATGTCTCTACTCCAGGCTGACCCAGCGCTTTGGTTTTGCCCAGTCTACATCAGGAATATTAAAGTCCCTATAATGATAACCTCACCTTTCATTGACATCTTAGTTATCTCTTCAACTAGTAGATGATCAAGCTTCTCTTGCTTGTCCAGGGGGGGTCTATATATCACACCTATGAAATCCGTTACTTTTGCCACAGTGGTAAAAATGACCATTTAAAGAAGAAGAAGAAACAAACGCCACAGAAATGTTTTTAGAAATAAATTCAGTGATTTTATAAGCAGTTAAGACAGAAAAAGATGAAAATGTAATTTTTTTTCATAGGCCTTAAAATATATATTATATATATATCGTGTGCCATTTTGTCAACGTACATCTCACCCCATACATCATGGTTCCTCATCAGAGGAGAAGCATGGAAAAAAAAACAGAGGGTGTTACAGAGAACCATAGAATTTGATGGTAAATAAGAACTATTTGGCCTGTTTAATATAAGTTTTGTTGATCTTTAAATGGAATAAGGTGGTCATGTGTTTCACTTTACAAGATGTGTTCAAACAATTACCTTCTATAAAAAAGGAAAGAAAAACCGCTATTGTTAACAATATATACTTAATATATGAAATTCAGAGATATAAACGGGAGGTGCTTGCGTTTTGAGTTGAAAGTGAGATATATTTATTTGGGTAATGGGTTTATGAGTCAAATTTATCAAGATATCAAAATATATCATTGTTTGATGAATAACATAGGAAAGGACCCTATTTCAAGTGTGAAAAACAAAAGCATTTGATTAATATACCTCTTGATGTGCTTAATAAAACCTCTGTTGCATTTTAGCTATCTTATGCTTGGCTCGCTTCAGTGAAAAATGCCCTCATCATCTCTGCTTCTGCTCCTGGGACTTTAAAAATGGAGGCAGAGCTGGAGATAAAATGTAAAGGAATTGAACAAGCCCCACACGGCACATTCAGAGTTTAAAAAAACAAAACAAAACAAAAAAAGCTAATACATTTTAGCTGGCACATCATTTTTAATTTTAAAAGTGTAATTGTTGCCGTCAGAACGAAATGAATCGATCAAAGCTACCATTAGCTTGTCATTGTATAGTTTCCAAGTGTCCCAGTTACTAAACGTGAGGTGTTTAAGGCGTATCACACCACAACGTTATGCTGCATCCGCAAACCCACCGGCATAGAATACTGGATAATTAAGTTGACTATAGAAGAACATAAAAAGAACTCACTTCTTTGGGCATCCTTAGTATTCAGACATTTTGATGCTGGAAATCCGCATTGCAGCACTGGACTTTTGTGGGCTCACTCCCACAATCTCTCACACTCTTTCTCACGCTGTCTGAAAGTCTTTCTACCATCTCCGCTGACCCCTTCTGTGTCTCGCAGCCACGCTTCTTCTCTAGCATTTACTTCATCTTTATTTTCTTCTGTCTTCTTTCTTCGTCCAGACATGACCTCCCAGTGAACAGCCATAAAAATTGCGAAGCTCCATCACACATGAGTTTTGGTAGCAGATATGCCATCCATGTCCCACTGGCAACTCTCGGTTTCCCTTTTTATAGACACTCTCTCCCACCCTAAACTCTGCCAATCAGAAACGTGGTCTCTTTCCTTAGGCTCTAGACAAGCATCTTCACAGTCCCTGTTCAATAGAAAGTGATCTAGAACCCAATGAGAGGACTGTTCCCAGCATCTTCACAAATTGTACAGTAATTAAAATGTCATTGTTGTAGTTATAATAACACATTCCAGGTAATTAAAACCTGCGGAGTAAGAGGGGCTATGAAGGACCTCAACAAATTGATTTAATGTGGGCCCTTGTTTAACACACAGTGATAAAATGATCTTTAATCATTGTTATACGAGTCTCTTCTGATCGTAAGAGCAAGAGACCATCATCTAAAGAAAGCAGAACAGAGGTTTAAATGGAATGTAAGGAAATTCTACTTTATTAAGAGGGTGGTAGACAAATGGAACAGCCTCCTGGCAGAAGTTGTAGAGGCTAATACCAGGGAATGAGATTCTAAATCTAAGACTAGACCGAGGACTGATTATGGTCTGTGGTCCTTTCATCAGAATTAACAGGCGGACTACATAAATTTAAGTTGAAAAAGGACACAAGTCCGTCATGTTCAACAAATTGAGACGAATGGTTCCTGTCTGTGGTCAAATTCCATGTTTCTAAGTCTAAGGAGCTTCTCCGACTAGTGAAGGCCCTGGGCGACTACAATTCTTGCTCCTTCTGGATACAGTTTACACATTTCTTGTGTATTATAAAACACAACTGGTTTTGTTTCTACAAGTGACTAAAACTATGTTAACACTTTCTAA
Source organism: Spea hammondii (assembly GCA_029215755.1). Lineage (NCBI taxonomy): Eukaryota > Metazoa > Chordata > Amphibia > Anura > Pelobatidae > Spea > Spea hammondii. Next base: position 183,815,155 of record JARDYJ010000001.1, on the reverse strand, counting down.
AATGAATAAAGGAACCGTATTCATTAGCATTATAAAATCTATATTGCGGCCTCTAAAACTATGTTTTTTGCCTTAATTGCAATAATTATTTGAGATATTTTGCTGCACAACCCGAACGCGTGATGAAATCAATAATTATATCTATTTTATCTCGGTTATAGCCGGTTGACTATGCTTTAACAAATGTTCAGTGTGGTTAATGGGCATTTTAATTACACAATCTGTACATGAGAAATATTGATTAATGAATTGATGGCTGGATTAAAATGTAATTAAATCAAATTGAGTCAAATAACCACTGCTTTTTCAGCTTGACTTGAGGCACAAATGAAAATAAACTGTGGGTTCTATGTAGAATAAGGTTACCATAAACTTTATAGGAAAACATTGTTGGAAAATACATTTTTTTATTAAAAAAACGTTTTTTTTTCTGTAACCATGTCACATCTTGGCGACTCGGCGTTTAATTTGCTAATGGAGATGTCCTTTCTCATTTATGAATGGGCAGACCACATGGGTCATCTGGTTAATTGCTTTCATTAGATTCAATCTTCCAAATTCCGTATTGGTGAGTGAGATATGTTCATCCTGAAATAGACTGGACAGTCCCTCTACTTGAGGCCATCTGTTGTGTTGAAATAACACAATAGCTAAAAATTGGAAATAAACACTAATTTAATTGAAATTATACCACCAAATAAACATTAGGACCAATTGATATTATTATTATTTACATATCTGTATATTAAATATCCAGATAATATAGAGAATGTTATAAACAGTATTGATACATGTAACAGGGTCATCAATGCCGGTGCCTATTGTTTCTTCTGTACAGTTTATGCACAAGCCAGATTAAATATTCCTAGTTTTAGCTGCTTTAAATTGAATGGTAGTGTGTGAGAGGGAAAGAGAGAGAAGGAGAGAGAAGGAGAGAGAAAGAGAGAGAATGAGAGAGAAGGAGAGAGAAGGAGAGAGAAGGAGAGAGAAAGAGAGAGAAGGGGAGAGAGAGAGAGAGAGAGAGAGAAAAGAGAGAAAAAGAGAGAAAAAGAGAGAAAGAGAGAGAAAGAGAGAGAGAGAGAGAGAGAGAGAGAGAGAGAGAAAGAAAGAAAGAAAGAAAGAAAGAAAGAAAGAAAGAAAGAAAGAGAGGGAGAGAGTAATACATACTCAGATAAGCACTCACTAGATTTCACTTCAATTGCTTTATTCTTCCGATCAAGACTTTTTGTCAAGGCACCCTAGAAAGTTCTAACACCCAATATCAATAAAAATTATATCTCAGACATGTATTTAAAGCTGTCGTCTATTTGTCAGGAATGACCCAGTGAAGGTCTCCACACCAGAGAGTTTTCAAAAGGCCTTCTAACCCTTCCCAAATTGATGGGCAGCAACAATTCTTTCCTTAAGATCAAACATCTGAATGCACCATTAGTCAATTAGTCAAGGGCATTTGACTAGCAGCACCCGTCTGCTAGTTAGCATCTCAATACCTATGGCTTCTCCATTTTGGCTTTATTTTTGTTGAATAAATCATGACACGGAGTAATATCCTATATGTTGTTGTTTGCCTGAAATTCTATCTACCTAATTTTTTTACCTGCTAAGAAACAGATGATTGTTATTATGTCCTGGAATGTAAAACCATTATATTCAAAGAGGGTGTACTTTCTTTTTCACATGACTGTATATATATATATATATATATATATATATATGTATATATATGTAATATCTTGAAACTTTACAAGAAAAAAAAATATTTAGAAATATTTTTTGGCTATACTGTATAACTTCTACTGTCCCCATGTAGTGAAATAAGAAACTTTGGCGTGTGTGGATAGCGACAGAAATAATTGACATACGAAAATATCCCCTATCATTTACATATATATGCAAATTATCAAGTAATAAAAAGAAATCCCATATGGCATTTCTGAGCATTATGCTTACTATTCAAGAAAAGAAAATACCAACAGATTTGTGTAACACACCAACAGAAGCTCATCTTTATTTAAAGTGGACAACTTGCCATCCTAAATATATCAAGACTAACATAATTTATAGACTTGTCTTCAAAGCTTAATTTTTCTACAGTACTGCTGACGCCTGCTTTAATATTTTGTACTTAGCTAGATCAATACTTTTAAGATTCGGTACTAAATGCATAAAAAAAAAAGTACATTTTATGTTCACGCAAACATATATAAAATTTGGCATATGGGGTACTTTTGATTGCTCTATTGGTACTGCTCACTTGTTGTTCCAAGGGCCATGTTTTTCAGAAATAATGTTTTAAATAAATATAAGGATCAATATATTTCATTTTTTTTGTCAGTTTTGAAAATGTGTGAGTTGCTAATAGAAAATTGTCACCTTTCCCATTATCCCTGATCTTCAAGTAGATCTTTTAGTTTCCCCAGAATTATTTTTCAGTTCAATGCACGAAATGTGTGATTTTTACAGTTCAAAATAAACAATATACAGTAAATATTTTAAAATGTCCTGTTCTCAGGATCTCACCATATTCTCTGTTCCTATACTAGTTCTATTCGTGTTGTTTAGTTGCCTCTTAAGGAAACACTGCTTTGACTACAGCGTTATATGGAGGTCGTGTCAGCTCGGAAGTCCTCCATATGGGCGGATTGAGCAGGGAAAAAAATGGGAAGACTAGATGGGTCAAATGGTTCTAACCTGCTAATTTTGTTGGGGATGTCTGAGATCTTGCTTATAACTGGTCCTTCCAATGGAGGGGAATTCGCTTCTAAGGTGACAGAGGGGTTGCCACCTTATACCTAGGCCACAATGGCCAGCCAATATAGGTTTAGTCAAAGGTTTCAACTTTCCACTGGTGGTAAGATTCCAGTGAAATCTTGATCATGGGAAACGATCAATGGTGTACCAGCTTACCGGCAGTTTTTGACACATGACACATCCGTCCCGCCGCCTGCCAGCTACTATGGCGACTGGATCCTCCGCCGTTGACCTCCTCAGCCGGTGGACCTTCAGGTCTCCTCAGCAGACTGGCTACCTAATAAAATATAAAATAAAAATTTACTCATACAAACTGTGGATGATTCTTAGTGTTGGATTCAATTGTGGATTCATCTCAGATGTGACAAATATCTTTTAGGACAATCCTTAGTCTCTTTAAGGAAACCCAGTTAGAAAGAATGATTAGTATAAAATGTCTTCCACAAGTTCAATTCAAACCAAGTTGAGGTTAACTGATAGAACTGCTTATTATGCAATCTTTTGAACTGACCGCAATTATTTTGTACCAAAAAATATGGAAACGATGAACACATGAATGATAATGCCAACATGAAATAAATAAAGCACCGTCGGCTGAGATCTGATGAGGGTCACAGGTAACTTATTAACAGCAATTGTCATTATTAGGTAAATGGCGCCACATTAAAATTTAGGGGGGACAAGGAAATGTTTGTCAGCTTCTGCTCGTACAGGTGATGACCTGCCCGTAATTACCTTATTAGCACTCGAAACACCATTACGATGGCATCATTTTCTCACTTGAAAACAGACAACAAAATAATAATGGCTACATTGTTAAAATTTCTTAGGCCAGCATTTCGGCCAAATTGTAATTACCGCAGGTCACGCTAATGTGAGTTTGCTTTTTTTCTATTCAGCATGAAAACCCCCAGAAAATTAAATAAATAAATAGAAATAAATGATCCGCAATTATATTAAATCAATCTCTTGTTCTAATATTTCACCTCCTTCCCTCCTGTACTTTGTTGAATCCCTTTATTTATTTAAATACTTAACTCAAATTTAAATCCCGTGTTTAGTGAATAAACCCATAGATAATGAACCTCTACCGAAAATATATTCAGAATGTGTGTGAGATTCAATATAATGTCAATAAATAAATGAAATGTAGGTTTCTGAAACTAAAAACTTTTTGTTTAGTTAATAAATTATTAAATAGAAAAAAACCCGTGTGAACTAGAAATATAAAAGGTATAGAAACTGAGCTACATAAAAAGAATTCTAAAAAGTTTATATTTATTGAAATCAAACCCTTAATACCCAAAACTATTAGAATTAAAACCCATTAGATTTTGTCATAAGCCCTTTTAGTGAATTTGTTTTTAAATTCCATTATCACAAAATATATTTCTATATATTGAATTCAATTTGTTTGGTTGCAATTTTTTTTATTTTACATTTCCCCCCCCCCGATATTTCATCTACTCTCCTGACAAGAAAAATACGAAATCAATTTCCTTTCCGAGACTTGCCTGAAAGCTGTTTTAACCCCTTAATGACAAAGCCCATACATGTACGGGCTCAAAATGCATTGTTTTCAATGGGTTTAGCGACCGCCCATTGTCCTTAAGGGGTTAAAAGGCAAAGTTAGTCATTTTGTTCAATTGTCGTCAGTCACATTAAATGACGCCATTTATATTTGAATAAACGACTAAGCTGAACATCACCCAGAGATCACGAGGCTTACCTTAGAAAACCTAGATTCCAAAAATAATGATTTAATGTTTTTATTTATTTATGTCCAAAACATCCCTTATTTGTGCAGTGCGATTTTTTTTTTTTATTTGCCACCAAAACGTTAATTGTGCGATTGGGTATAACAGCTCTACGTTCTCGGGCCAAGTTCTAAAGAGCCGTTGACGTTGAAAGGTTTTTCTCTCATAATTTCAATCATGGGCAAGCTTTGAAAAGAACACGACATCTTCTGCATCAGATCTTTTAAATGCATCGGAGGCAGATACACAAAACTCACTCGTCGGCTACCTGAATAATTGAGGCTTTGAAACATCAAAGTTTGACATCTTCAAACACACAAGTAGCTTTATTGGAAATATTCTTTCACTAAGACAGACTAACCCTGCCATTTGAGATCAATGAGTCCCAAAAAAACACAGAGTCCGGCTCCAGGATAAGAACAAGGTAGATGTTTATTTCCCACCGAGTAGCAGGTGCATTCGATAATAGAAATTAAACCTTGACAATCGCATTAGTCATGTCAATAAAGGTGGAAAATTTGGGAAAAACAAACAAAAACTATTTCGTTTGATTTCTTTTCTTTTTTTGTCCTTAAATGACGCTGCAAATAACGCATCATCTTATATTTATATGACCAGAAATGAATTTGTTTTTATTTTTTTAATTTAAAAAAGCAAATATAGAGCAAAACGTTCTATTTTATGAATACAAGTCAGTGTCTGCAAAAAGCAATCTGTGTTTTTTTTTCCCCCTTCATGGCATTGAACAGGATTCCTTAAATAGAATATGATTTTTTATAGAATTTTGCAAAAATATTATTGCGTGTTTAAAGTTTATCAAAAATCCAAAAATAAAAGGACCCAAGAAAAATAAAAAAGTGTAGCTGGTAACATTTGATGGTTTGTTTCAAAAACAGCAGGCAATCATACAGGGCTGAACTGGGAAAGGAGAGCAGCCCTTAATAAATGCTTGGCAATCCCCTGGCTATCCCTCACTTATGATGCCTATGACATCACCAATATTCTAGCCAATCAAACTAATTTTATTTTCATGCAGCACGTTTGCCAACGGACTACTTGGAAATAAATAATAATAATAAAAATATATAAAATTCTTCAAAATCTATGATGAACTGCTGACATTGTAAGCCTTATTTTCTACTTTATTAGAATCACTATATATATAGTCTATATATATATATATATATATATATATATAGTGAATCTAATAAATATATATATAAATATATATATTATTTTTTATTTGTTTATTTTTTTAATTTCATTTTATAGTTTTCTATTAAATGTATATTATAAAAAAAAAATGCATTTAAAACCGCTAACTCCATGTTTGAGTCCATATAGGTTTTATTTCCAACCCCGCCATGAAAACCACATTAATTTTAACTAGATAATGATGACGATATCTCTTAGAGAGAATAGGCCATTCTAAGATTTATGGTCTGTTTCTTATTTTTATTTTTTTATATGCTTTCCACTACTAGCTTGTTTATATATATTTCGTCGTTAGCGTGTTAAAGATGTTCCAATATTTGATTCCAGCTGGTTCATTTTTCTTTTTTTCGTCGTGTTTTTTTTTTTTCTGCCTGCAGGTTGTGATTAATCTTTGCGGTTAATGCATATCCAAATATGTTATGCTTCTGTTTAGCTACGAATATCTCTGTCAGGATACATGTGTACATCTCAATGTCATTGTTGCAGAACAGCAATTGAGAGAATTATAACTATATTTACGAAGAACAGATGCCGAACAAATCAAAATACATAAAGTAGTGAGTAGGGGCAGATGTTTCTTCTAAAGTCAAATGGTATAAGAAGATCTATAATATGCATGATACGTATATTCATTTTTAGCAAGATGTTTTGGGTAATATTTTCCTTCTGTGACATCATCGCGCAACAACAGTTTTTTGTGCCCTCAAGAAAGGCTTCGTCGGAATAGAAAAAGAAAAAAAAAGGAGAAGAGTGTGAAAACATCAGGAAACGTAGTCTTTTGCTTTGTTTTTAGAAACGGAACTTTTTCAGTATACAAAAGAGAGAAATTGCAGTTTCAACTTATAGACTTCATTATGAATTATAAAGACCCAACTTCAATGAGCTTCTCTTGTAGAAAGGGGTAAGCGGACCCTATATAATTAAGAAAGATTAAGAAATAATAAAAAAAAAGATTAACCATTAATAATAAATAGTTGGAACAACAAGTGGTAAATGTGTTCAGTCCAAACCCACAATATCACATAAGTGATCATGATTGTCTCAGAAACATTAAGTGTGTGATAAGAAATTTTTTTCATTATTTTAAACCAGGCATGCAGCAATACAATCCTCGACGGCTACAAAGAAGCCAGGAGGTCAGAGTATCATGGCCTGAAAACAGGTAGTTTATTGTATGTTCAGTTGAAATGCTGAAGGAGGGATATTCGAAAATTGTCGCCCTTTTGTGGACCTCAAGGATTTACGTTCTAGTTTTTATGCTATAACTTTGTCAAATCCCTTTTATATATTGAAATCTTTTTATCATCGCCCATCTAGTCTTTCCTGATAATTTGAAATCCCTGAACTACTGTACAAGCTCTTTGTAGGACTTTTTAGAAACATCTGTATTTTTCTGGAGATTACCGAGAGAAGCGTCTATGGAAAGCTGGCATGGGCTTATTCTCCCCTAACTTTATTGCTATGTAATATGATTATGGTTTATATATAAACTTTAAAAATAATAATAAAATAAAGTATGAGAATGACACATCTCAATTAAAGGACCACTCCTGCCATCGATGCATATGGTAGCTGTGTAGTCCTCTTAAGTTTCCCATGTGGTCCCCACTACAAATATATTGAGGTATTCTGCATAATATCCAAATATGTATTTGCCCCTTTCCCCATTCCCCTTACTATTTGCCATGCAGGCTGAACATGCCTCCTAGCATGTGAAATACTTGCCAACATGTCTCCTGAGACCGCGTGTGAGCATTTGGGAAAAACACTCACGCTGATTTCAATCAGAGTTCTTTCATGCCACTGGTGGGTTGCTTCAAGCATGAAGGAGGAAAAAGGACAATATAAAATTAATAAGATGTATATTGGAGACCAGGTAATTCCCCAGAGCGGCCTTACCACTGACCCAGTCAGCAGTCATCTCTCTTTAAGCTCAACAATGGGGTCTATTGATGAAAAGAAGAGTTGGTTACGAAGGTCCAACCCTAGCGAGCTTCTACCCTGCTGCTGAATGGGCCTGTTATGAGAGAGATCTCTGATCTCCACAACCAGCTAATTCCCACCATAGAGGCTGTGCGCAGCCACCATACACTGTTTTAAAAGGTGCTTTGTCTCTTTAAGTCATGTGGCGCCAGGATATGATGTCATAACCAAGCTCTCTGCAGGGAGGACAGCGGTCATGGAGGGGTCAGCTACGGACGCTGCCATTGGTCAGGTCTAGGGCAGTGCCCAAGGTAAATACGTCACCGATGATCGAGGAGACATAAGTGATAACATTTTCCTTTCTCTTTGATGTCTGTCTTTTGAATTCAGAATTGTAAAAGATTCTAATACATTTTTTAACCTCAATTAAGAAATGGACCATATATAATTATTGGTATAGGCAATAGTCAAAGATATGTAATCATTGTTCATAAATAAATGATTATTAAGATATATTAATATGTTTCAATGATAGGCTTCAAGGTTTCCTTGACCTTAAAATATGGAATGAAGGATTTGCTGAACAGGCATTCTATAGATAGGATAGTAACTTGCTAATGCATGGTATAGTTGTAACTCTAAAAGGGCATTACAGTATGCGTACAGCCACCACCTAAAATAGGGTTTCGACGTGTAAAGATCTTAGTGAGCATGTTTATCCAATTAGGTGAAGACCAATAGACTGACAAGACTGACATCATTATTCAAACCGTGTATATAAGTTAAGGCCTTGGAGAAGCATGGGAGGAGAGGTAGAGGGGAGATGTACTTGCCATCCACGGACTCTTCTCGTCCCAACACTCCCTCCCTCCATCCTCAGGAATGCATAGGACAAATGTCATGAACTAAATTCCTCTCCAAGGTTTTGTAAGACTTGTTTTATATTATTTTTGTTATCTACTTTTTATATTCTTCTTCTATTTTTGTTCGTATTAAATGTTTTACCTTTGTTTGCATCTAAGTGACTCTGCCTATTTTTGACGCACATACATTTATATGTGATCCAATTATTTGAAGTTTGTATTGGCCCTATACATTTTATTACAAGAATTAACCCCAATTTATACCTATTTGCTTACAAGTTCCTTTTTTTTACATACTGTCTCCATTATGCAGTTATTTATGTATTATTTGAATTCTATTTTTTTTAGATTTCTAAGACATTAATGCAGAAACATAGTATTTCTGTTTGGTTTTTTTTCTCCCTCTGTTGACTGTTGCTGGCATTTTCACTTTTCCTTTGTTCAACACGTCAAGAGCAAAATAATAAACAGAATTGTAAATAAATAATAAGGTACATACTTCTGTATCCGCAAGTCTGCCAGTTTTCCCTTGCGTACACAGACAAGAGCACGAGAAAATTCAAAAGACATAGGGTTACGTTTTATCTTTAAAAATGTGACTGACTAAATTTAAAGGTTCTGGCTCAAGGTCGATAAACCTGAGTCAGGACGGATTTTTTAAAAAATGTGCTTTTCAGAAAAAAAAATCATAAAAAAAGTAATTTTAGGAGTGGGCTTGCACCTTTTGGCCCCGGGGGCAAGCAAAGTCAAGCAGCTCCATGACCCTTGACACCCCTACATGTATGACAGGCACATACACTCTCACACATATGCTCTCATGCATGCACACTCTCACCCACATACACACATGCTTACATACTCTCCCACGCACACACTCCTTTAGTCACATACACACATACACCTAGCATGTCTTGTGTCCTGCTTGCAAGTGGTGCGAGCTAGCATGTCATGTAATCTGAAATTACATGACCCCACTGGGCTCCCATAGATGGGTGGACCAGCTGAAATTGCCCCTGGGTTAGCCCACTCTTAGTAACTTTGTAATATTTAATAAGAAAGGAGGTGTAAAAGTGTATTACATAATGGTCACATTTAACACAGAAGGTGGTGATTCTATTTTGTATGGTGAGGTGTCTAAAGTGAATTAAATTTTAATTTAATATTATTATTTATTTTTTTTATCAAAAGAGAAACATTACCAGAGCTGAACACAAACCCAATAAGCAGATATATTTTTTTTAATTATGTGGCTTTAGTTCAGGCTCTGTTCTATTATATAGTCAAAGCCTTAAAACTTTGATAAGCCTTGTGGTTTCTCCTCGTGGTTGGTGATACCGTCACATTAATTACTTGACTCTATTATAATAGTTTCCAAATCATCTATGTATTTTTTTTTTTTATTAATGCATAGAGACCGAGATATTATTATGCATCATTTACTACATTTACCGTTATATTAAAGTAATAATTTCTAATTGTATTTAAAGTCTGCTTCCTTTTATTATATCTTTTATTTTTCAATATGCTGGACGGGCTGATTAAAGTAGCTTCACACAATTTCCAATGTTAATTTTCAAATGATAGAGACAGAAAACATCTCATTATAAGGACCAGAGTTTGGTTTTTTTTACCCCCTACTTGTCCGTTGAAAAGAAGTAAAAGGAATAATTAGGTGAAAATTATAGAAACTAAATTATTCCATAGATTGCATTTTTTTCGAAGCACAATAATGACATGAATCCCTATCTTCGGAGGTGAAGGATAAATTATTTAGTTTTAAAAAGACTCTTTCTACAAAAGCCAAATGGCTTAATTACGTTTTTTCCCCTAAAAATGTCAGTTTAGTCCAGTGCATGTCCCCCATAATAATATAATTATTATCATAGTTGAGACACGTGAAAATTCTATGAATTTTAACTTTTATGGTCTTATTTAATGTTTACTGCCCTTTGAAAAAAAAATACCTATTTTCTAAACTTCTTTTTTGGACCTTTTTTCCTAACAAAAAGACGATGGGACCGGGAGGTTTATTTATTTATTTATTTGTCCCTGGCCGGATATTTTATAATTTGTCTGTGTTGGACCATCTGCCTGGAGAATCCTTAGAGAGTCATTCTGTCACTGTTCCATTCTCATTTCATCTAATACTTCTTGTAATTTATATGCCACCTGGCTTTTGATCAGATATTTCTGTAGAATCACGGTTTCAGTTTCAAATTTTAGTACAGGAAGAGCCTTCGCAGAGGCTAAAAAGTGTCTAGTTTGTGACCTGCTTATTACCATATTTGGTAAAACAAAGAATTGCCTTTCTTTTAATTAAAATAAAATTCTAGCCAATTTATACAAAAATAATATAAAAATATTGCATTGGCGCTTATTTTTCTTCTTCTTCTTCTTCTTTGTCTTCTTCTATTATTCTGATTTTTATTATTATTATTATGATTATTATTATTTTAGTAGTAGTCATAGTATATTATTATCATTATTATTATTATTATTATTATTATTTTAGTAGTAGTCTTAGTATATTATTATCATTATTATTATTATTATTATTATTATTTTAGTAGTAGTCATAGTATTATTATTATTTTAGTAGTAGTCATAGTATAGTATTATTATTATTATTATTATTTTAGTAGTAGTGATAGTATATTATTATCATTATTATTATTATTTTAGTACTAGTCATAGTATTTTATTATTATTATCATTATTAATATCATTATTATTACTATTATTATTATTTAAAAAATGTTAGACAATTATTCTTTGTCATTTTGTAAAGTATAAAAAAAACTTACTTCCTCATATTTTGTCTATTCAGAAGAATTAGTGTACATTAGGGATTTTCAGTGCTAGGTATAGTTTTAAAAAATGTTTTCTAAGCACAGGCATTTACCAACGCAGTGTATTAAAGCCGCTGTTCTACCTACTGCTTAAATTGCTTAGAAACGTCACCCCTAGTACTGTTCAATCCCCCAGTCCTCCCAGAAATATTTGTTTTAATATATTTATTAATATCTTAACCAAGTAAAAGCCTGTCATTTATAAAAGCAGGCACTGATTGATTGTTGCCATTGTTTCCATATTTATTATATATTTTGGTAAGGTGTACTTACTTGACATGTTAGAGAGGTCAATGAATGTGTTGTCAGTGGAACAGCACCTTAAATGTAACTTTTATTATTTAGAAACCTTAACTGCCCTTTTAAGAAACATGGAATTTCTCATTAGATCGGCCCCACTCGGCCCCTTCTAGTCCCACCTTTTTTTCCTGCTGTAAAGACTCAAACCTTAATCAGCCGTTGGTCTCGTCTTAGATTCAGGAGCCGTATGTCTGTCCCATGCATGTTTAATACCCTCACTGTATTACCCTCTACCACTTCTGCTGGGAGGCTGCTCCACTTATCTACCACCCTCACAGTAAATTAAAACTTCTGTGCGTTCCATCTAAGCCTCTGGCCCTCTAGTTTTTAATAAAGTAATGCTAGTCTCTCGTCATGTTCTGTGCAGGGGCTCAGTCATTAATTTAATGGTACAAAGTCAGAATAAACATTTATATGAAGTTTGTTTCAAAGCCAGAGGATTCTTTTTTTTGTTTTAATATTTCTCATCTTGGTATAGAGAATTCATTTTATAGTTATGGCTTCGAGCGAGTACATATTTATAAGTCATCTTCAACAGAGTTCACATAAAAACTATAAAGTGTGATCTTCATCTGCGAAGAAACATTTGCACATCAATAAAAAAGAAAATAAAAAAAATTGTGTCTTCTAGGTTGTTACCTACAAACTTCATATTTCTCAAATTCAATAATTATTTATTTATTTTTGGCATCAAAATGGACGTTTCTAGTTTCTCGGGGTGAGTGGGAAAAAAAACCACAACTCTAAACAAAGACTTGATTGTATAAAAAAATAATGACCGCCATGAGGGTTGCTGAGGCCACATCATGCAGCTGGCTTGTCTAAGGAGATGCTGATTACTGGTCCAAGGAACAAAAAGGAAGGACATCTTGGGCCACCGGAACAAACAGTCTCTTTTGCGCCTGCGAATACAGTGATGAACGTGCACTCACTCGAGTTGTTGTTTGGCGAGCAACCAAAATCACCAAAACAGTGCCCCAATTTCAGCAAAATATTTAAAGTGAAACAAACCTTTCAATATGTCCGGCTTGGAGGAACGAAGTGGATGTGATAGAAAGAAACATTTAAATACCGTATTTGCTCGATTATGAGACGACCCCACAAAATTTGAATATTACTTTAGGCAAAAAAAGAAAGAAAAAGCCTGAATTTAAGATGACCCTATAAGAAATAAGTTTTACTGGTTAATATTAATCCACATGTAAGCTTTTTCATATGTAATAAAAACTATGATTGAGAAAAATGTATTTTTTGTTTTTATTTTGTTTTATTTGCGAACCTGCCCCGGTTATGCACATCTACCCCAAGAAATGCCTTATAACCCTATATGCCACTTTGTCTGTAGGACTGACCCCCTATTTGCCACTCTGCCTACCAGATATGCCTTATACACCCCTATATGCTAGGGCTTCTATGAATGAGCACCGGAAGATCATGTGACGCCGGCGCTCCATCATAGAAGCCCCAGAGGAAGTGCTGGCAGCAGCGGATGATTCCCACCAGCTGCCAGAGAGGAGGATTCGGGTCCCCTGCAGTGCTGCGGGGGATCTGGATCTTAATCTTGTAGTTAGAATTAGAATATGACCTCGAATATAAGAATCACGCAAATACGGTACAAAAAGGGGTTTAACAAAGTTCAGGAGGGAAGTTTATTTCAAAGGAGGTGAACTTTTAGAACAAGAGGCCATAATCTAAACCTAGAGGGTCAGAGGCTGAGATGTGATGTAAAGAGGTTTAACTGTACTGAGAGGGTGGTAGATAAGTGGAACAGCCTATGGGCGGTGGTGGTAGAGGCTAATACAGTGAGGGGATTAAGACATGCATGGGATAGGCATATGGCTCCCGAATCTAAGATGAGACCAACCAAGGTTTGAGTCTTTGCAAAGTGGGCTGACTAGATGGGCCTGAATGGGTCTGACCTGCTGGTAGATTCTTTATTTCTTTGCTTTCTCTTTTACTGTCTCACAGAAATTTAGAAATGGCAGATAAGAACTATTCAGCCATCTTGTCTGCACATTTTTCTAACTGTTGTAGAAACCTCAGATCTTTGTCCATGGTCATCTGCCTATACCATGCAAGTCCCTTCCACATTTTATTTTATTGGCTAATTATCTATTGTCTTCTGTTAACCATGTTTTAGATATCTCCTTTACTTCCAGAGTCAGTTATAAGACCATACACTGTTAACTTTATATATTTTCCCATTTTAGAAGAAACGTCCTGGGATCTAACCGTTCTTAGATTTATTCTCTGATTTGGATCATTGGAGCTCAAACCTTTCCTCACAGTTCAATCTTCTCAGTGTTCCTTTGTGAATGATAAATCTTTGTCTTTCTTACAAGTTGGTCCCTCTACCAATATATAATCCCTACAGGGAGTTGGATTATATCTACTCCGGACTGAACCAGCTTCTTGATTCTTCCAGTATAAATCTTGATAACTATAACCTAAAATGTCATTGACTTGTCCATGGGGTGAATACAAATACCAAAGGTTCTACTGTCTACGTAAAAAAAAAAAAGGGATGCTTTCTGGTCTATTCAACAAGACGACAAGTGGTCGGCCGAATTAAGGGTTAACTCAACTGTCCAGACTCGACGGAGGTTGCAGGACCTCGTATGCTAAATTTCACTCAAATTCACGTTGTTTGCAATGGCGTGAGTGTGCCAGCAGCTTTAGGTTTTGTGAGTTTCAATTCAGAAAAGATCTGTGTGTAGAATTAAAAAGAATGAGGAAGCAGCTATGTTTGTTAGGAAGAACTCCAGGGCCTCATTAATATCCTAATAACCTGTAAAAAAGCATAGGTAGGTATATTTGCCTAAATAAACTAATATTTGATAAAGGAACGGCTCATATTACCTTCAGTAATAAATCATTTACTTTTAGACATTAATGAGAAGAAAACACGGAGGGTTAGTCTAGACATCCGTTTTTTTTTATTTAAATTATTCTCCAAAATATTTAATGGTGCCCCAGAGTAAAGGAAGCCCGTGAGACACCCAGTGGCTACACTCCTACAGTTCCTTACGTTGTGTTAAGTAGATGGGTGGGATGTCAAGCTCTGCCTCATGGGACGCCACTGTTCTACCAATAAAGTTTTTTGAATTTTTTTATATAGATTTGCTTTTTTGTTTTTTGGAAGAGGGGAAAAACTATACCCCCTCCCCGCCGGTGTATCTTCACTCTGTGATTGGCAAGCATAGCACCATAGCCATTTATTGCTGATCGCAATGTGTTTGATCAGCCAGCAGGGGGAGCTACCAGAGTTTCCAGCAGTCTCTTCTCCCAAGGCCTTCCTGTGGGTGTTTGCATTGGTACCTGCCAAGAAGAGAATGCCTGACTGCATGATGCCCCCATCAGTACTGCCTTCTGTTGTTGGAGATAACTTGGGAAGCAATAATTATGCCAATCCAGAGAACAAAGAGTTTTTAAAAATTACCTACCCCGTTAGTACGCTAGACACCCCAACGCGGAATTTCAAGTAAAACACAAAGGGACTGCAAGAGGTGGCCTTCAAACAAATATAGACCTCCGAAGCTTTAAAAGCTTATATGACTATATCTTGCCTCTTTTCCACAGATAAACCATTAACATATATGATACCATCCTGTGTAAATACGCAAGGACTTTTAAACTTCAAAATTAGCGTTCCTGTTTCACGAACAACAATTGATTTCCACTTAAGGAATGAATAATTTATGAAACAAAGTGCCGTGGTTCTCAAAAATCATTTTAGAGCTAAAATACAATATAATAACCCAAATATATCTTTCGAATCCTGCTAGTTGCATTTTCGTTAATTAAATATATTATTTAACATTATTACTGTACTCCGAAAGGCACCTACAGATGTATGCAATAATTGTATGGAGACATTAAACCGAGCAGGAGAAAACAAAGCAATAAATTCGGTTTTAGTTTTCGTAGCGTATAATCCTCTTCCTGCGTTTAAAACTTTTTTTTGTTTTCTCTTATCAGTTAACAAATAATGTGTGTTTCCTTGTATTCGAAACTTTTTTCCTTTTCTTTTTTATCTCTGCGTTGCAAGAAGCCATGTATAATTAATACATTTTGCCTCTTCACCTTTTGGGATGTTGATGGAGAGCAATAATCAATAAGAGGCATTTTTATCAAGCAGATAAATCCCGAAGACAAAGTTATACATTAGGTAGATAAAACACGTCATGTTAAGTTATATATAAATTGAATGTATTTGTCTACAGCGAAGAAGCCAAAAAAAAGCAAGTCGAAGAAACAATAATAAAAATAGAAGACTAATCTTAAGAGACGTTTCATGGGAAAATATAATTTAAGCATAAACACCAGCGCTCTATACAGTAATAACCCCCAGCGCTCTATACAGTAATAACCACCAGCGCTGTATACAGTAATATAACCCCCAGCGCTGTATACAGTAATATAACCCCCAGCGCTGTATACAGCAATATAACCCCCAGCACTGTATACAGTAATATAACCCCCCAGCGCTCTATACAGTAATATAACCCCCCTAGCGCTGTATACAGAAATATAACCCCCAGCGCTGTATACAGTAATATAACCCCCCAGCGCTGTATACAGTAATATAACCCCCAGCACTGTATACAGTAATATAACCCCCCAGCGCTCTATACAGTAATATAACCCCCCTAGCGCTGTATACAGAAATATAACCCCCAGCGCTGTATACAGTAATAACCCCCAGCGCTGTATACAGTAATATAACCCCCCAGTGCTGTATACAGAAATATAACCCCCAGCGCTGTATACAGTAATATAACCCCCAGTGCTGTATATATAAATATAACCCCCAAAGCTGTATAAAGTAATTAACCCCCAGAGCTGTATACAGTAATATAACCCCAACGCTGTATACAGTAATATAACCCCCAGCGCTGTATACAGTAATAACCCCCCAGTGCTGTATACAGTAATATAACCCCCCAGCACTGTATACAGTAATATAACCCCCAGCGCTGTATACAGTAGTATAGACCCCAGCGCTGTATACAGTAATAACCCCCAGCGCTGTATACAGTAATAACCCCCAGCGCTGTATACAGTAATAACCCCCCAGCGCTGTATACAGTAATATATCCCCCAGCGCTGTATACGGTAATATACCCCCCCAGCGCTGTATACAGTAATATAACCCCCAGCGCTGTATATATAAATATAACCCCCAGAGCTGTATAAAGTAATTAACCCCCAGAGCTGTATACAGTAATATAACCCCCAGCGCTGTATAAAGTAATATTGGTCAGCATTGACAACCTGATTTTATCTAATTATGTTTCAATAAGCATCTTTTATCTTCTGGAGGCCGCCATTGTTGTCAGTCATGTGATATCTGGCATGACTTTCTCTGCTCCAACACTACACTGATTTGAAACTTTATGGCAATTCTAATGAAGTCTGTTCCACTCTAGTTTTTCATTAATCAGAGTGTCCAGCCTGGTCATTAAGACTGAGCTATTCTATTGTTTCCCACCGGCAGTATGATAAGGAGTCGGGATGTTTAGCAGATTGGGGCTCAGATAATAGAGCGAGAACTCATGGTGGTATCTAACCTCCAATAGACCAAGGAACCATCCTGATGGGATCCCAGCCTGAGAGATATATTGTGTGCCATGTATGTATTTATAGTGGACATCTTTATCTACGGGACTGATCTTAGCATCAGAAGACTTAGGCAGATGCCTGGCAGTAATCATTCCCTTCAGACCCTGAGTCTTGAGGTGTGTTGTGAATTTTAATGGTCCAATGTTCGTAGCGTAAGATATGGTCAAATAAGCTGTGAAAACCTCAGAAGGTCTTTCTTCAGGTTGAAGTCCTAAATTACTACTAGACTACTCTGACTACTAGAGTAAGATACGGTCAAATAAGCTTTGAAGACCTCAGAAGCTCCTTCTTCAGGTTGAAGTCCAAACAAAATAAAAATGGTTGAGCTATGTGAGCTCAAATCTTGTTTCTTTTAGCATTTTTTACTTTGCACTAACTGTATGTGTCTACAAGACTGGCGTTCATGGGCTAACACTTTTAGTGCTGTCCTCCTCACTTTGGACGAGACACTGACCATGTTTCGTCCGCTTATCACCTTTAATATGAATAGTTGTTTCCGTGGATGGTGTCTCACTTTTAGAAGAATTACAATAAATTCTGAAATCTCAAAATTCTCTTTAAACCCCCAAAATCTGGCTTTTCTACCCCCAAGAGCTTGCTGTCTTATTGAATCTATGCGCCATCATAGCAATGGTTTTCCAACTATTTGTAATCTTCATAAAATGAAGATTTTATTCTCATATCCTATTAATCCCTGAAAAACAAAACATGTTGCAAAATGAAGGCTCGCACCTTTTTCCCGGGAACTTGGGCCGCATTCAAGTTAATATCAGAAAAAGATCCACATGCCACTGTGCCGTCCAGTCCCCTATTCATACAACTTCTGCAAATGGTATCATTTTGTAACTAATTTACTTTCTTCCGTTTGGTCATTAGTCATTCCCTCTACCCTCAAACTGCAGGTAATTTTCCACCTTATTAGTTACCCACCTGTCTTATTAAACGGGACTTTGCGCAGCCCTAAGAGTGTCAACATTTACGCTCCTTAAGATCAGGCGTATAATCGTATGCACCTAAAACGGGGACGTTAGGGGAATATCGTAGTTTCTTCTAGATTTTTAATAACCGTAGCAGCTGGTTCCTTGCTAAAAAAAAAAATAAAAAAATGTAGGTGATAAATTTAGCGTTTTCGAAGAGGAAGAAAGGGATGAACACTTGAGACGACAAAATATTTTCTTAATACGCATGCAAGCCAGGTTAAATATAGATAGGCAGAAGGTAGACTTCTGCTCTCATCCACTAATGGAGCTCAACCTCGGGCCGGTGGGACCAATCTTTAGCAGATTAAACCTAGGAGCTTGTCTTTGCATATATAAAACTTGGCTTCTTTTTTCACTAAGATTGCCAAAAAAATGCTGCCTTTAATGGAAAATCGTACGTATCTCGAGATGCTTTTATTATTGATTATAGCTGATATGAGACCTCCAAACTCATTTTCAATACAATCTCTTTACAGCCATCTGCGTGGCGGAAAAAAAAAAGAAAAAGTTTTGAGAAAACTGGGAATATTGTTTTTAATTTGTTTAAAAAAACTGTTAAATAATGCTTTCGGAAAGCAGATTATGTTAAAAATGGAAATGAAGAACTTGGTTTTGAGGTTGTCTAATTGGTTCACGAGGGATTTGTGGATCACCTACTTTTCCAAAAAAAAAAAAAAAAATTAGAATTTTTAAATTATAAAATTTGAGAATTATAAAATTGTTCGTTTCTATCTTTTTGTAAATGTTCTCTGGGGAAATTGTCCACTTTCTCACTGACTACTGAATTATTTTAACCAGAGGACATTTGAAACAAAAAGTTAAGATTTATTTTCCTTTTTCTAACTCCAGTTAAAATTCCAAATAATATTGCTTTTTCTTACTTGCTATTGTTATTATTATTACTACATTTTATATAGAGGGAACTAACACATTCTTTAGTGCTATTACAATGAGAGGGATGCAAATGAACAATAACACTGAAATTAGCAATACACAAAATGAAGTAAACACACGTTAAGACATACTGGTAGAAAAAGAGAAGCGGGTCCTGCTCTTGTGAGCTTACAATTGACATATGGACGCCACATATGGTTGAAAAAGCTGGAAAATGTGTCCTTAATTTGGGGAATGTGTAGCTTCATGCAGTGGTCTTCTGATGTCCTCAGAGGATGTCATCATCTAGTTTGGTCCATAGTCCAGCTGTGAGAAGTGACGTTGGATCGCTGCGAAGAAAGAAGAAATTGTAACGCTTAGACACGGAGAGAACCATGAGACAAAGGCATCCGATAAACGTCCGATAAAATTTCCGACAAAGTGCTTCACCCAACACCTACCTACAAAGCTTACATTTCTAGGCACCCTACTGACTGCTATGTCACATTTATATCACCAAAAAAAACCCATGGGAGTTCCTTCTTTGAACTCTAACAACCTACCTGCTCAGAGAAGTGGACAATCTATTCTCTTAAAGCCCAAACCTTCATTCCAGAAGAAAGCATCTGCCTCCTTCACCTTTGAAATCTCCACGTCATTGACTACAGTATGTGGTCTTCACTACAATCAAAGCACCTTCCACCAAGAGGTCTCTCACCTTCTGTCTCACTGCCCTTTGATCTCCTAGTAGATGCCCCTTGTGGCCTCCATGATTACATTATCGCTGCTTTGTTCCGAGCTCCAGGACGCTTCCAGTTTGCAAGGTATGAGTTTTCCAAAGGAGCTTGAGTAGGCGAGTATTCATGTTTAAAATCAAGGTAATTAAAAGTTACTCATTAAAGGAACTCAAAACATTAAGTATGCATTACTTTGATAATTAATGCTTTAAAGGTGGTAAGCAATCCCCCTTTAACGATGAAATCAGTAGGTGGGGAGTCTGACAGAAAAGGGTAAGCACAGGTCAAATCGTGGAAAGTTAGAAGAAATGATAATGGTTGGGGAGAGATGGAGCGCATAGGATGTTTGGAAAAGTATTTGGAGATATCAGCAGAGATATTGGGGATGCAGTGTGGTTAAGGGCCCTGTAAGAAAGTATCAGGTATTTTAGCGGTTTTTTTGGAGGGTGTTAGGGTCAAAATGGGGCAGTCGATGAAGAGTGATGGGCTAAGAAATAAAAAAATAATAATTTATTATTATTATTATTATTATTATTGTTTTATATAGCACCATCAAATTCCCTAGCGCTGTAATAATGCATTTTTCATTTAAATGTTTACAATAAATATTCCAAGAATTTTTACTCATTCCTACCATCATTTATGATCGATGTTGGCCACATCATGCTATAGAACTAATTGAGTTAATTACCCTCGCAGTTAGAGCTCATTATATTAAGTAAACACATTTAGATTGTCCTAAAATAATTTATTTTAAAAATATCGAACATGGATCATTTTTAGGCATATTTTTTGAAATATAATAAATATTTTAAGTTCTTTCTGGTTCATTTATTTTGTTTAAGATGTCTGAAATTCCAAACAAATAAAATATTGATCCAAAGTGAACGTCAGCTAATTAATCAGTTAACAAGGCAGGTTTTTTTTGCTATTTATATTGTTGAGTATAAAATATTTTCAACTTTTTTCTACTTTATATAAATAGTCATTTTATTCTGCTCCGTACCTTATTGCCTAGAAAAATACATTTGTTCAGAAAAAAGATTAATGAGGCAGAAAGTAAAGAAAATAACTTTCGACATAAGAATAATATTTATGTTCAGAGAGTGCATTGATTTTAAATTATTGTTGATTATATTGGGTGTTGGGTGTAAAAGCCTCTTTTTCCGAAATAAAAGTAATAGGGGGAGATTTATTGAGTTTGACGAGTTTTTGTCTCGATTTGTGTCCTATAAAGTCATGACAAAGTCATGATACAAATTATAATACATCTAATTTGAATCAAATAATAATAATAATAATGATATACCGATCAGCCATAAGATTATGACCACTGCCTAATATTGTGTAGGTCCCCCCTTTTTGCCACCAAAACAGCCCTGACCCGTCGAGGCATGGACTCCGCTAGACCTCTGATGGTGAGCTGTGGTTTCCGGCACCAAGACTTTAGCAGCAGATCCTTTAAGTCCTGTAAGTTGTGAGGTGCGGCCTCCATGGATGCATCCTGGTGCCGCTTGTTCTCCAGGTAAGCGACGCACCCGGCCATCTACGTAATGTAAAAGAAACCTGATTCATCAGACCAGGCCTTCCTTGGGCCACTTTTAATAGGTGCTGACCACTACAGACCGGTAACACCCCACAAGAGCTGCAGTTTTGGCGATGCTCTGACCCAGTCGACTCGCCATCACAATTAGGCCCAGATCCTTACGCTGCCCTTTTTTTCCTGCTTCTCACACATGAACTTTGAGGATGAAATGTTCACTTGCTGCCTAATATATCCCCCCCCCCACTGACAAGATTATCCGTGTTATTCACTTTAGCTATCAGTGGTCATAATGTTACGGCTCATCGAATTGACTTAGAAATGTTCTTTGTTTTTCAGAGAAAAGCGCAGACGGAGTTAACGTTAATACTTCTAAAATAATATAATTTGATTACTGTATGGATTTGTAGAAATTAGCACCGTCGGTGATCGATAATAAATAATTTAATTAGCACCAGGTTCTACCTTGTGGATTAACAAGCCAAGGGGCGCCCCCTAGAGCTCCAATATTGTACTGCCTCTATCCTGTACACCGGGCAGGCTGCTAAGCACCTCGATGTTCATCCTCTGGGGTTATGGGGGCTGTTAAATTGGACTACGCCATTTTGTACTGGGTAACCAAACCCTACGGGTGTTCCTTTGAATATTCAAGTATAAAACATATACTAACAATGAAAAGTTAAATAAGTATCATATATCATAGAAAGGTTTCTCATAAGCCCTCGTGGGAAAGGGAACTCCCAACACGATCTTTGCAGCCGGTCAATGTCAGCGTGGCATTAACTTCTATGTTTAAAGAGCATACAGGCAACACTCAATGAACCCAATGATTGAATCACTCATTATTCTGATGTGTTTTGTTAGAGATGGCATCATCACAGACTGATCTGACCACGGAATAACAAAGTTAATCAAGTTTGTAATTATGTGTGATGTTCCAGGTGTATATTGAGCAGGCACTGCTTGGTTAGACATGAAGATACGCCTGATTTGACTGATGAAAGATTCTCATCTTTACAAATTATTTTTGCCATTAGGCTCACTTTATCTTTGTCAAAAACCCATATAGATTTCTTAAAGCAGCTGCTAACATCCCTCCAGAAGCAAGTATAAGAAAAAATCAATAATACTTATTTACAATGCATTTTTCTTTCTTCACTCAATTACATTATTGACCAGAAAATGCATACATTTATTTAAGAAAAGAAAGATTTAAAAAAAAAAATTATTTATTTCTATGAAATATCTATTAAAAATACTCAATAAAACCAAATTAAATCAGTGGCTCAAAAAAATGGGTTTGGATTATACAGTATATGGAAAGCAGATACATGTTTTGGAAAAATTTATAAACAACAGAATAAAGAAAGTGGGCAAATATAATCCATTGATATGTTTTTAACTAGTTTTAATTTAGAATTACCCTGTTTTTCAATGGAATTTTTTGATATTACTTTTAAGATAAATTATACATTTTTTATGTGTTTTAAAATAGACAAGTCAGGGAAGTTAACATATTTTCAAAAATTTTTAAAATATTTCTTGAACCTACTTAAAATGGAATCAGAAAAATGTAATGTTTATGATCAGTAGAATACATTAAATATTCTGATTTTTTTATTATTTGTTTTATCAGCGAGTCCTTCAGCAGCCACTGGTTAAAGTATAATGTATTGATTATATTATAATGGCAAGTAGATTAATGGTACTAGTGTCTATATAGAAATGTTAAAAAGTCATCCAATTGAAACAAGTATAAAATTAGTTTGCTGATATGGTCTATAGAATTAGAATTCATCCAATCAAAGTAGCACATGGGCAGCATTATCTCACAAAAAATAACATGTTTGATGTGGAAATGTTTTAACGTGTTAATGTACTTTATAGTTCACCAGAAATAATTAATTATTTTTTGTGTAATTGCGCAATTTTTTTTTTTTCAGAATGATATTAAATGATATTTCAGAATGTCTAAAATACACTCCTCTTAATTCAGATCAGAAAATATGGGTTTTCATTTTTAAATCCACCAAAATAAGGCAGATGCCTTTTTCTTCCATATCTAATCATAAAGCAGAATTGGCCATGTTACAAATACAGTCCAGCCATCAAATGTACTTTAACAATTTTTATTTGTTTATTTTTTGTAATATGAACCTTTGGCTCATTTTAGTAAGTTGTTTTATCTGGATCTATTCACTAAAAAGTCAAGTAGTCAGGGAAGTTAATGGTTAACTCGAGGATAGCTGGCCATGTAAGGGCCTTTGACTTGGAGGTTTTAGGCGAGGACATTTGAGTTGAATGAAAAGCTTTGAAAGTTAGTGCAAATATCCACCTCCCTCCAACAAAAACTAAAAAATAATTATAGAAAAAAAAAAAGAATAAAATGGATTAGGGGTCTGTCTGTAATGCAATGGGTCCAACAATCTTCTCCTCTCCATCCTTGCCCTGTTAGATGAAGGGTATTATAAAATAAAGAAAGAAAACCATAACTACCTACCATCTACTACTTAGTTTTCCAGATGGAGGAGATGAGGTCTGTCCAAGCACCCTTTGGGTTTCTTTCTACCACCTTGGCACTCAAAGGGTGCACGAAAAAACAATGTCCTTACCATGTAATCATTAAACAATAGTTTTTCTCTGTGATCTGGCACCTTTCAAGTCTGTGGACACCATTCAGGTCAATGCATCCTTTAAACACTGGCATTGGTGCTTCCCTACAGGGCTTCATCTCAGTGGGCAGGGATGCCCCTAGGGCCATTTTATTTATTTTTCATCCCCTCATCCCGCTGGGTGAGATAGAGGAATGGCTTGGCGTCCATGACTCCTGCTTGTCCATCCCAACCCCTGCTGAGAAATGTATACTTGGGTATTATAACCCCAACTTAAATAAAGTTTATTTTTATTACCCAACAAGCACATGGTGGGGGAAGGAGATGATTACCCTCCCCTAGCTATTAGGGGAAACTGAGGACCCCGGTTAATTTCTTTGATTATTATTATTAGCATTATTACCTTAGGTTTATACAGAGGTGCATATTGTCAACCCTGCTTGAAAATTCTAATTTGCACATGAAGTGGAGATTTTGAAAATAATTTTTAAAATAATTTTTTGCATGTTTCATTTTTTTTTTTCATATCATCCTATCCCCTTTCTCGTTTTAAAAACATATTAAATGTTAAAACATTGCATTTACCCTCTTTACCCTTCTTACACATGCTCTATTCCGATACTGAATATTAATTTATGTGTGCTGTCCTATTAGTTTGTATTGTTAAGCAGAATGACATTTTTTTTTTTGCTAAAACAAACAGGGAAAAAGCCACGTACAAAAAAAACCGCTGTAAGCAGATGAAGTGTGAACTGTTCTGCTAATAGTTGACTAAAGAGGTCTAGAAAAGGTTAAATAGCAAAGGTTTATGGGCCCTCCGAGGTTTTTTCTCATTTGCACATCAGCCAAAAGTTAATGGCCTTTTAACGGATAGTTTTTCTTCTGGACATTACGGGATTGATTTACTAAATAAAAGAGATGCCGCTGGATCCCATCGAGGTGTAAGGGAAGCAGCCTGCACCTGTTATTCGCAGATCGGTGATGTCACATGGAGCTACCCAACTTCCAATTATAGAATTTGTCTTCATTATACTAAAATTAGAAGTAATCAAAATTTGAGAAAAATAAAACATACATTTATCTATA
Source organism: Spea hammondii (assembly GCA_029215755.1). Classification (NCBI taxonomy): domain Eukaryota; kingdom Metazoa; phylum Chordata; class Amphibia; order Anura; family Pelobatidae; genus Spea; species Spea hammondii. The sequence goes on along the minus strand of JARDYJ010000001.1, from coordinate 183,790,044 downwards.
TTTAGAATTAAAATTTTATACATATATATCTACACAAGATATCTTTGATCGCATTGATCCATTAACAAATTGCATTGACGATAACAAAAATAACTATTTTGCCCAGAACGAGTGATTTTGGCACATATGGGGGGTCCCAGCCTCAATATTTTTGTTCAGAATAGGGACAAATCAGGATTTTTTTTATGTATATTTGGAAAACACTGCGTAAATTTTTGGCGCTATATAAATAAAAATAATAATAATAAAACAGTTATAAATAAGATACATATGAAAACACATAGTTTCTTTTATATCACTATGGCAACGGGCTGGGACCAACTGTAAGAGAACCGGTATAGTCTGAATACAAAAAAAATTAAGTATAAAATTAACTATTTTTAAGTCTATTTAAATAAATGACTGAAAACAAAGTTCTTCAGCTCCTTAAGGGCTTTTTTGGGCTATTTTACTCTCTCATTCATTGCAGCTACACAAACCAACTATTGTTTTTTTTTTAAACAACAAGGGCTTTCTTCTGAAACCATGATAATGTATTTCTTATAATTAAATAAAAAATAAAAGTGGCAAAAAGTGGAGGGGAAAAAAAAATTGCAGTATTGCAGTTGATTTCTTCAACTTAATATTTGCAAATACAGAACGAAATCTTCATTTTCATGCAACAATATTTCCTGGAGGTAGCCAAGTCCCATGTTTTTCTCATTTGAGGAGGTATGGTGGTTGCATATTTCAAATTAACTAGACAACCCAGGGTATTTTCTTAGGGCTATATGGGCATGTTTTATGCAAAGTTGATGGTAAAAAATATATGCATTTTTTTACAGATATTTGCAAGTTCACCATTTTTTTTGGACTGTATATTACATTACGGGGTCTAAATTGGAAGACGCACATTTCTTGGAAATATTTTCCAAGCTTGGAATTTTTTTATCAGAGATTTTTTATTTTATCTGCACAATTTTTCTCGTCCCACGCAACTTACTAGCTAAAAAAACCCTAAACTTTTTGATCAGTTTTTTACTACTCAGTAAGCATTACACTAAGATTCCCTGTTAAATAACCCTAACCATATTCCCAAATTCATTAAAAATAATTAAAAAATAAAAATAATAATTAAAAAAAATTAAAGGTAAAAAAACCCCTTATGATTAAAAAAAACATTGAGGGTAAAAAAAAAGAATCCTTAAGGGAAAAAATCAGCAGTATAGTATGTCACTATATATTAGTATAGCTAACAGACACACTTATACACACACTCATGCTAACACATACTAAAACCAACACTGAGACACTCACTTACACACATGCTAACATGCATCTACACGTATACACTCATGCTAAAACATATATGCTTTTAGTCATATTTTTGTCTTGTCATATGATAAGTAAGAATTTTTTTCTAATTTTGTGTATAAGGATTATAGACTTTATTACTCTCAGACAGGCGTAACTTCCCCATAAAAGTACAGTAGCTATTTCAAAAAGTAGAAAAGCAGGCTTTTCACAAATATAGTTCTACCATTTGATACTACCATGAAGTGGTGGCAGCTTCACATGTTTTGCGTTAGTATCAGATCCTAGAGCTAGTCTGTATGTTTTGTCTGTATGCTTGTTTCGATTCATGGTTGTCTGTGTCCTGTCCTCTGCTCCTGTTTCCCACCTGATCTGGTTACATATTGGACAACTGGACCATGGATCCTACAGGTATGGCTTACGCTTATCTATACTGGATGCCTACTACGGTGTACCGCTCTGCATACTGGACTCCCTCCTATAACAGCAGACCCCCGCTGTTGGTCATGACATATAGGCATATTTGGGAGCTTTCCGGGATTTGCACAGAGACTCCGGGTGAAACGCCAATTCTTCGGGTCCCAGGGTTACTGCAGAGAAACCCCAGGTTTCGGCATTGAGGCGCGCCCCAAGGCCCACCCACTTTCCATCTTCTCACTTTAGCGTTTGCCACTAGCCCTGCATGCAATGTCAGTGGACCGCCTACTGACATCCTCTATACCACCCTCTGACATCGTCTGTACCACCCACTGATATCCGCAGGACAACCCACTGATATCCACGGGACCACCCACCGACATCCGTGGGACCACCCACCAATGCCAGTGGGACCGCCCACAACCCAAAGAGAAAGGCCTCCAGGTAATCAGAGCTTGGATGTTCCCATGAATGTATATAGGCAGTTATGTCAAGAATTCGACAACAGAAACATGTTTCAAGATTACAGATGAAATTGAAAGAAAAAAGGATTTTAAAGAGAAAGTAAAAAATGTAATGTATTCTAATTAGTTGCTATGGTGATAACACCACTTTTAACGGTGCAGCAGAATAGCTTTGTATGCATATTGCTCATTGCTCATGAAATGTATGAAGACAAAGTTTTGTGCTCTTGTTAAATGACAATCATACCAAGAACTCAACCTATTTCAAACTTTTGATACACCGCAGGAGATTTCTAAATTATTCATTTGCCCTTGTTGTCTTGTAACATTCCAATCCAAAAATATTATTCTCACCAGTGAAATGTCATTAGAGATGAAAAAATATTTATATTTAAAAAAAAAAATAGTTGAATTAAGGAACGAAACTTTCCAGAGATGAAAAAAGTACCATAAGGTAGAATAATAAAATATGAAGAAATATGATGACGGGATGGCAATTTGTTGTCATTTTTCCTCTCGGGGGGCTCAATGACAACCACCGAGCCCAGCTACAGTACAGAGCATCTGCTATTCAATTAGTGTGATACGTCAATGCATCTTCCATTTCATTTGTTTGCTAACTTTTACAAAAAAATATAATCTTTGTAAAGGTAAAATTATGCGACAAATATTTATAAGGTCCAACAGGTGCTAATTACCGTATTGGCTCGGATATAGGCCGCCCCGTATATAGGCCGCACCCTAAAAGTTTGGTGCTTTTTTAAAGAAAAAGTTTTTTTAATAGACATGCTGCCACTCTGTCCCCCCCCAAGATATGCTGCCACTCTGCCCCCCGAGATATGCTGCCACTGCCCCCCCGAGATATGCTGCCACTGTCCCCCGTCCCCAGGGATATGCTGCCACTGTCCTCCTCCCCCCGAGATATGCTGCCACTCTGCCCCCCCCCACTTACCAGAGCAGACTCCCGGGTGTCCTGCGGGGGACATCTACGCAATACGCGTATACAACTTCCGGTGCCGGCACTCAGCGGATGTGCCGGCACCGGAAGTTGTATACGCGTATTGCGTAGATGTCCCCTGCCGGCCCCGCAAGACACCCGGGAGTCTGCTCTGGTAAGTCTTGGGGGCAGAGGTAAAACGCATCGTGCGGACGTTCACCGGCTGTGGCGATGCGCGTAAACAACCTCCGCTGCCGGCACGTCTGCACGATGCGCTTAGACAATCTCCCTTGCCGGGACTCCCCTCGTGTCTATCTATCTATCTATCTATCTATCCTTCCAAGTGGACTCCCTGCTATTGTGTCCTTCCAAGTGGACTCCCTGCTATTGTGTCCTTCCAAGGGGACTCCCTGCTATTGTGTCCTTCCAAGTTGACTCCCTGCTATTGTGTCCTTCCAAGTGGACTCCCTGCTTTGTGTCCTTCCAAGTTGACTCCCTGCTTTGTGTCCTTCCATGTGGACTCCCTGCTATTGTGTCCTTCCAAGTGGACTCCCTGCTATTGTGTCCTTCCAAGTGGACTCCCTGCTATTGTGTCCTTCCAAGTGGACTCCCTGCTATTGTGTCCTTCCAAGTGGACTCCCTGCTATTGTGTCCTTCCAAGTGGACTCCCTGCTTTGTGTCCTTCCAAGTGGACTCCCTGCTTTGTGTCCTTCCAAGTGGGCTGTGTGCCTTTCCGTGCCCTTCCAAGCGGGCTCCCTGTCAAAAGACTTATTACCGGTATTTATTTTGCCATACGTCCAGTTTCTTGCTTAGACTGTATTGCCCTTATTTGCTGGTCCTGTTATACATAAAATACACTGCATTACCTGGATTTCTGCTTGTGGTGTCTTTGTTTGCATAATCATGCACCGTGGGTTACAGACTGAACCCCAAGTATCCCCTGCGCATGGGCTCCTACCCGACCTGATCACCCGAGTCCTGACACTATCTATCTGTCTGTCTGTCTGTCTATCTGTCTATCTATCTATCTATCTATCTATCTATCTATCTATCTGTCTGTCTATCATCTATCTAGAGTTTGGTGGGGAAGAACTTGTCCAGCCGCACAGAGCCCTGACCTCAACCACATGGAACACCTTTGGGATGAACTGGAATGGAGATTGGGAGCCGGGCGTCTCGTCCAACATCAGCGCCTGCCCTCACATACGCTCTACTGAATGAACGGGCAAAAATCCCACAGAAACGCCCCAAAATCTTGTGGAAATCCTTCCCAGAAGAGTGGAAGCCCTTACAGCTGCAAAGGGGGGACCGACTTCATATTAATGTCTATGTATTTAGAATTCAATGTGATTAAAGTTGATGTAATGGTCTTCTTTGCCACATGGCAACAATAGGCAGTTCCTGGGGGTACAAAAGTTGTAAAATCATTGTTATCTACCTACTCATTGTGACTATGATGTCATATGAAGATAAGGAACAGTAACTGCATCCCCCTCCCAATCATTCAGTTGGAAAAGAGGAGCACTTTTGCTTTTGGTGGTGGGGCTAGAAGTATTGCTGGGGAAGAGGCTTGCCTAAGACTTTTTATATAACATTGTGACCTTCATATAAATTAATAAGGTGTTAACAAACGTTACACAAAGAATAATGTATTCATTTGCAATGTAATTCATAAATAAAAGCAAGTTTCTGCTTTTTCGATACATATTATTGTTACATTTAGGAAATTGCTACATTTTAAATATGTACATATACCACTTAATAATTAATAATGGTGCCAAGATTCTTTTAAAATACTGTCGTCGCTTATTAAATACATTTCTGAAAATCAATAATTAGCCTCTAGTTGTAATAAAGCACCGACAACCCAAATATCTGCTTACAGGTCAGTTTGACATCATCCACCTACACAAAATTCTATGAAGAATTATCAGAAACAAATATTCAATCTGCGTCATACTCTGTATCAGAGATAGCAATGTTCAAATTCTATTAAAGGGATTCTGCATACCCCCCCCCCGACTCCCCCCATATATATTTGCCTTTCGCTCCCTCCGCGGCTATATGCAGAACACATCATCCAATCAGTAGTGTGAAAACCGGATGGGAGGGGTGCTGTGCTGCACCTCTGGAGCTGCAGCTTCTCCAAAAGGTAAGTCATTTCATTGTATTCATTATATTTTTAAAGGTTGAAGACCTTTGATGAAGCTTCATAACCTAGGATTTTATTTTCCCAATTCATTTTCTCTTTCTGTAAAAATATTTTTTTCATGGCGAGCATTCTTTCTGTATCTGGAGAACAAAACATTGTAACCAGTAATATGAGGAGCGAGGATACAGAGGATACAAGTCCCTAATACCTCTTAATCTCCTTGTGAGTTCTTCAGGCTTCTTCTACTTCAGGCTCTGACGCATTTCCCAGGTCATTCTCTTTTATATTAGTTGAACATGTATTTCTTAGCATGGAATGGTCACATGTACTGAAAACAATCAAATGTTGATATCATCAGTAGCGTATATATCTTCGATGTTGCCCCTAGCTTTACCAAGGACATTGACACCAGGAGCAGTGGCCACCTTCCTTATCGTATGACATCATACCCAGCTATTTGCCTTTTAAGGGCGTGCGGCCCCTGAGAACAGCGTGCTACGGGTGCTGTGCCAGTCCAGTATAGCCCTCCATAGTGTAAATGGGCCAGTTGGGGAGATAAACCCTTGAACCTGATCGCCCAACAGGTTTGACAGCAAAAGGGGCTGCTGACCTCCTGGATCTGCTTCCCTAGACCCAGGATCTAGTCAACCCAGTCCAGAATATGCATTTATAAAATAAATGTTGTATTTATTTTGTAGCGAGACTTGAACATACTACGTAAAGAATTTTGTAGGTCCTGAGTAAAGTGGTCCACTTTATCAGACAGACTATTATTTTTAAATGAGATCTGATTCCTTTTGGTAATTGGTTGACGTTCTAGCTCTTGCGCGTCCTCTTGGGATTCAGTAACTCGAGCAGTATTTATTGAAGTTTTTTTTTTTTTTATTCCGGTTTATTATAATAGCGCAGATGATCATATTTCATTACACATGAGGATTTTTAGTATGCATGATTTATCAGCCTCCAAATGAATAGATACCGGCTGCGACAATAACGGAGAGAAAACATTATTCTAGCATCATGAAGAGATAAGATCGTCTTCCGCTTTAAACTTCCTGCCGTTCTACACAATGCCCCTTTGGCCATCTGTACCAACAACCGGGGTCCAGATGTAGATCACCAATATTTGAATAATTTAATCAACTGTAAATAAAGGTAGAAATTTTTACCTTTCACCCAAAGTAAGAACGAACATCTCAAGATAAAAATCGGATCAATATCTCTGATGGATTCCATTTTTAAGCTACTGTATCTGGTGCCAAGTTGCGTTGGCTTCTCTTGGGAATCAAGATTTATCATTTACAGGTCATTCCTCATTGTATACCAGTTCCTTGTAAAGCCCACCTTGTCTTGAATAATGTCCCGGATTTGCTAAAAATATATGTATATAGGTTCCATGGAGGGAGGCACGTACTTGCGTAATTTTTGTTCATTCAACTTGCACAAAAATGGAAAAATGGAAATTAATGGAAAATATGGATTATGTCAACATGGTAGTGGGTGAAGATGCCATAGAATCCAAGAGAAAAGTCACATGATGATAATAAAATAAAATAAACAGTTTCTGATTGTTCAAAACACAAGGTGATCATGTGTAAAGCCAATACAGTAAAGAAATAAATTTGCTAAAATATGAAAAATATTTAAAAATGGATTACTTTCACCTGTTTTGGGCTCAATTTATTTACTTTTATGCAGCGGTTATCTGCCTGCAGGCAGGAGACATGTGAAAATGTTTTGTGAAATATAGATTCTATTCTCACTATAGTATATATATACAGTATAGTATAGCAATACTAAAAATGTGTCCGATAACTACTACAGGAGTATGGATCAGTGAAGCAAACAGTTGTTGCTTCACTGATGCCCTTCTTTTAGGAGCCATGTTTCACATGTTCTGGCAGTAGGCAATGTTGGGTCTTCAGAGCCCATGAGCAACACTGGTCCTCTTACATTCGCCAGAAGCTTTTAGCTTTTAGGATTTAACCTTGCAATGGCTCGTATGGGTGACTTCGGCACCATAAACTTCTGAATGGAGTAACAGGCTGCCCATGAAAAAGAGGCTCATCCTAATACTTTAATATTAAGTAATAAACAACAGAAGTCAAAAGATGACATAACTGTAACTTTTTTTTATTTTTTTTCACCAACCACACGCATCCCCCGAAATTGTGATTCTCAATGTGTTTGTGAGCGTCACGTTGCATCATGAAGCATCATTGCTTGGTTCCTCCCCTGAGTAGGTCGATGTTGTCTGGGTACTGACCCCGTGTGCCATTTTTACGTTCCGTATGGACTTAGGTCTTATTTCAACCTTATGAACTATGTAACTATGCATGCGTCTTTTCTGATGCACACCTCTTGCACACCTCTTGCCCCATTCGTATGTTTTTGGAGCCAAATAGGCCCTATGAAGGGTATTGTTCCCAATATGTTTTGTAGCCTTTCTTTGCAATGACTTCCCACAGTGTCTCGAACACTATGGAACCTCAAGATTCTCAGTGTTCCGGCTGGTCCTGACTTTGACAATATCTTTTTCTTGGTATATTCATCTGGCTTTCTCATTTTGACCACAGAGCTGGTTTTCCCGGCCATGATTTTGTCTCTTCCGTGGGTACGGCGTATCGGCCGTCTCTTCTACCTTTTCTGACCTCATCTTACCTTCTCAAACTGGATATATGTGCGCCTATTCTACCATTCGAAGTTATCTGATATCTCAGTCTCCACACCAAGGATCCTACCTTGTGTCATGACTGTAATACTAGCAGTATTACATAATAATAAGAATAATAATAACAACAACAACAATAATAATAAATAATAATACTAATAATACTACTACTACTACTAATAATAATACTACTACTAATAATAATAATAGTAAATACATAATAATACTAATAATAAGAATACTACTAATAATATTAATAATAATAAATTATAATAATAAATAATAATAATAATGATAAAAATAATAATAATAATAATAATAATAGTAAATAATGAAAATTAAATCCCAATTTTATTTACAAAAGTTTATTATCTTTTCCATTCTAGAAGAAAAAAAAATAGTGAATATTAATAACAATAATAATAATGTAAAACAATTTATAATATGAAAATGTTTGTATTAGCTGTAAAAGAAATAACTGGCATACTTATTGTACAGCTAAACATCTTGCGCATTTCCAAATAAATAGCCCGCCATTACCCGCAGTACGCAGCCACCATCAGTCTGTGGTGAGTAATGGTTGCACTAGTGCAAGGAGATTAAAAAGGGCATTGTAAACATTTGGACCTGTATAATATACATATTAAAAATGTGCGAACAGTCACATCTGCATAATCTACAAATTAAAATGTGTAATAGCTTGGCATTAATTAGCGTCTGATCAATTCATCCTTAATTGCAGGCATGCAAATGAACTTTTAAAGGTCCAAAAATGAGTCTGGGAAAAAAAATACATTAACCTTGGATCTATAACAACAATTATGAATCAAGATAACACGAAAAATCTTTTTACGCCCTTCGTGCCGAAAGGGTTGTTTGATACAACTGCATACAAAAGGCAGTGTAACGATAATTGCGGTTATTATCAGCAAGCTATTAAGCCATATGATTTCAGTATTTACATTGGGAAAACAGGATTTTTTTTTTTGTTTAGTTTTTAAAGGGGCACTCCACTATATTGCATTTGATAGTTGAGCAAAATCCCCACATATGCATTTGCCCCTTTCCCGTCCAACATTATTTGAGGTGTGTTGGGCCACACATGTTCCTTGTTGCCTGAACCAACATGGCACACCCAACAAGCTCCATGATGAGAGGCCAGACTGTCCATCTGGCACGCTGGGCAAATGCTGTTGGGTCGCTGTCGAATGCTGGTCGATACTCACCACATCTGCCGCTCCAGGCTGGATGTGTCTGGTTGCACGCTATGTGAGGATAAAAATATAACATTTTTATCCTCCAATATCCAGGGCTCCAATATCCAGGCGTCGGCCAAACTTTTGTGTTTTGGCAGCCACCGGCCTTCAGCCAGGGCCACCTCGTCAGGGCCACTCCGGCTGGTTGAGTGGTGTGATTGGAATTGGGAACTGGAAAGGATTCCCTGTCTACCTCACCTGAAAGCCATCTTGAGATGCTCAGCTTCAGATTGGGGCACCTTAGCAGAACAGCGCAACAGAGACTTGAAGGAACGTATCACCACAATTTGGTTTCTCCAGTCTTGGACAGCAGAAGTAGAAGAGGTTATTACAGTAAAGGAATTTAAACGTGCATGGGATAGACATACGGCTCCTGAATCTAAGACGAGACCAACGACTGATTAAGGTTTGAGTCTTTACAGCAGAAAAAACTGGCAGAGTAGACGGGGGCCGAATGAGGCTGAACTCCTGGCAGATGTTTCTATAGCTTAATCTATAATACTGAGATATAGTAAGTGTCCACTCCAGGCAACATATTATGAAGTCTCCAAACCATAATTTTTAGAACTTACCCTTAAAATACATTTTCAGTATGGAAATAATAAAAAGGACAATTTTTGTGTGTATTAATCTATCACCCCCCCCCACCACCACCAAAGGTTAAATCTTATTCATTCAGAGTAGTTTATTCTTTAGCATGGACGATATTTCTACCGATGGTAAATATGTTTATCCTAGAATTACATGATGCTTCATATAGTTATTTGAAAGCACAAATCTATTTAACCCCTTAAGGACAATGGGCGGTTCCTTAAACCCATTGAAAACAATGCATTTTGAGCCTGTACATGTACGGGCTTTGTCATTAAGGGGTTAAAAAAAGAAATTATTATATTTATTCCTAAATTACACTGTAACATTTCAATTGAATGTAAGATCGATCTAAATTATACTCGCTAGACAAGCACCTACAATTCTTCGTACCGGGACAGAAACATGAAATTCAACTCCGCGCTGTGTATTTCAAGACGTTACTTACAGAATCAGCCATGCTTTATGAAACACATAAATAACATTTAAGTAAACCCAGACACCTCTGAAAAAAAAAGCTTCATTTAATATGAAGCTCGGGGTTTTGCGCATGTTCATCTAATGTATTTGAGGATCACCTAGAGCGCTTGCTATGACAATGACCTTTAAAACATACCTTTTATAGGAAAAGTTGTTAATAAACTTTAAGAAGACATTTTCATCACAACATAAAAAAAGGTATAAATGGTCCACATATACGCGGTTTTATTAATGTGTCTTTTCGTGGTAATAGAAATATTTCTTCATATTATTTAAAAATAAAAATGTCTCGCGACGTTCCCATGAGCTCGCCACTATTAGGAGGAAATAGAGCTTCGACGAAGGTGGAATAATTTATGGCAGGGAAGTGAGTTATCAAACATTTTGATACCTGAATCAAATTATATTTTATCATTCAGACTGGAATTGTTCGAGAGTGTATTAAATGAGCGGAGATATTGAAGACCCCCATTGGAGCCATAGTCATAGAATATTACTTGAAGGTTAGCGCCTCTCAATTGCGTGGCGCTCGTCTTTGGTCCCGAACAAAAGCGTTGAAATATTTGCCATTTGGCCCCCGGATTAGCCACCTGGCACCAGTGGTGTATTTAGCTTTGGCGCGGCCCTAGGTCTGCCCCAACGGTTGCTCGCACTAATGTCAACAGGCGGCGCCTCTGTCCTTAAAGTGCCAGAGCCGTCTTCTGATTTCCAGTCCGGCCATGTTTGTAATCTTGACTTTTAAACACAATTACTTTTGCCCTACGCATCCATTAACCTTCAACGATCAACTCTTCTTATACATTGCTTCATTTACTCGTTGATTCTGAAAAAGCACTCAAGTGTGATAAATTTGCTTCACAGTTCAAGAACTGAAGTTGTCAACATTTGGTAATATTTAAAAACAGAATAATTTGTAAAAAAAATCTATATATAATTTTTAAATTTATAAATATTTAATATTTTAATATTTAATATATTTAACATTTAATATCTAATATTTAAGTCCTCCGATGAAAACTATGTTGGCTACAGAGTATCTCTTTACCAACCGACAATATATAAATGAAATCGACCCCTATATAATATCAAAGTCTTATATACATTAATATGTGAATCCAATAAAGAGAAATGGAAATCTATTCCAGAACGGGGATGTACGTATTTTTTTTTTTATAACTTTCTTTATTTGTTATTGATTTTTTATATTGATAAATTTAGCGCTACAATATAATATTTTACAAGGGATTCAATTTGCTACAATGGTGCCTGTGGCTTGTAAAATAATTGAAAATACCTGTTACATTATATCATTTGTCATTGATACATAGAGTCTGTGGCCAGGAGAAGGTAATTATTTATGGTTTTTGATGTTCTTTTCCGCTGTCCTTTTCTGGTAAAAATTACACGATTAAGCTCAATTACTTTTTTTTATCCACAACGGTCATGAAATAATTAAAGGGTTCAAATCTTACTTATATATTATAATGGTAAGATGTGTTTGCCCTCTAAAAGTACACCCCTGTTATGAAATATTTTTTTCACCTTAGGAGTTAGTATCGCTGGACTGCCTAGAAAGAGTCACCAAATGTTCCTTGGTCTTTAATTTTGCATTGGTCACTTCCATTTGTTAAGTCACGCTGCTCATTGTAAGTTCTCACTTAATTAAGGATGGAACTTCATCAAAAAATAAGACAGAATTTGGTTGGGTTCCATGATAGGGCTGAGAACAATGGATGTCTCCAGCTTTTCTTGAACAACCTTAACCTCCAACATCTCCACCTGTTATGAACAGCTTAAGACACTCAACATTTGTAGTAGCTCGATACAATGTGTTGATACAACCAAGAAATGAAAGGAGGGTTGACACCTTTCCCAGGTAGGGCAGAAAATCATCCACACATTTCCTGCACAAAAAAAACCCTGCTTTCTTTTGATAGCATTTGTCCTGAAATTGCTAACATATTGGAAGATCCTATGGAGTTGGGTATTTCCGAGGGACATGGGTTCAAGTTTGAGTTGGAGTCCATGTGTAGAGGCAGGATCTGGCTTAGCACTCAGGTGCCGAGTTGCAGAAGCCTGTCTGCTATAGCCTTGGACTTTCTCTTTGGCGTCATCTGAAGACACAACAGGGAGAAGCAGGCAGGAACAGACAATCGGGTCTGTGGAAGCGGCAGAAGTCAGCGGTGTCTGTAGAACTTGCAAAAAGTAATGGGGTCTGTGAAACCTGTAGAAGAACTGTCGTGGTCAAAGACAAGCTGTGGTCAAAGGAATGGAGGGGCAGGGTTGGTCAGTAGGCAGGTTGTTGACAAAGTCCATGCCAAGAGTTGAAGGCAGACATGCAAGAAAAATCCAGAAACTACCATCCTCTGGCAGAGAGGCTGGGATCATGGCCAGGTTAAATACATTATATTTATCTATATAGCACCAGCAGGTTCGATAGTGCTGCTACAATCAGTGGAATAATATAAATTCACACATAAACAACACATAACCATATCAAACTGGTACAAAAAGAGAAGAGGGCCCTGATCCCGGGAGTTTACAATCTAGTCAGTGGTTGAGGGGGAAGACAAACAGTAGGAGAGGACGGCTTGGATGGGGATGAGTTGACCATTGGTCCGGATGATCTGTAGCAGTTGTTGGTTGTTCAGATGCCTTGATTAACAACATCTCACATTTGCCCAGTTTACTGGATGGCCAGATAGGTGGACATTTGGCTGAGACCTCTTGGGAGTGCAAATTATATTTATTTTAGCATCTAGCACTCAACAGTATTGTGCAGCTATATATTATTAATAAAAGAATAACAGTATTCAATAATATAAGAAAACACATATTATTAGGCAAAAGAAATACCACTTTTTTAACTATAATCCAGTACAGTGAAAAGTTATTTTTTTTAAAGATATTTTGATTCTTAATACAGGGCAATTTTGTTTCTTAGGATACCATATATGCACATCCAATTTTCCCTTAATCCTGTTTAAGAGTCTTAAAAACTATAAAACTGCAGACAGAAAAAAAAAACAAAAAACAGATGCCTTGTTAAGCCCTTAGTGAATCTCAAATGAAGCCAAAACAAATTGCTACTAGTCAGGATTGATTTGATAAGATCTGACTATAAAAGAAAGCGTTACGAGATATACAAAGGAACTATTCACTACGGGAAGGGATCAATGTCAAAGCTATTTCACTGTTTTAATTTAAAACTGGATTATCCCAAAGTTCTTTAGTAACAGAACAAAATAGCCGTCAATTGTTTTGTAAACGCCAAGCGGACGCACGCAACTCATCTTCACAAGCTATAGGTTGCCTGCTGTGTTTTAATTTCATTTGACCACAAATAACTTCATTAAATGAATTATATTTTGCAATTAATATTAAAGTGGATTCATAAATGTGGCTCGTTTCCACTTTTTAAATTCATAAACTATTTTTTTTTTTTTTATTATTTAAGGACATTTTTTAACGTCTTAAATTGCACTTTTTGCTCCATAAACAGCAAATACACAATACAGATTTTTAGAATGAATCTCTATACAAAAAGTCGATTTCTAGCAAAGAGAATGATGCAAACTTTCACGTGAATATATTTAAAATGCAAATATAAAAAAAAAAAAAAAATAATAATAATAATAAAAAAAAAATAATATATATATATATATGTATTTCAATTTTGTAAGAAGAATTGGATGGTTTCATTGGAAATAGGCATATCTGTGCATCCCACAGAAAGTATTTCTATAACCCAGGTGTTGATCCTATTGGGAATTTGGAATGGCCGGCTCGATTTCAGCTTAGTCTTCAAGAAGCATCGGCCGTGCTCGACACGGTGCAGTATCTGGAGCATACGAGGCTTCCGTAAATATTTTTTATGCATATGCTCCTAAAGCATGTAATTACAATCAGATAACAGCAAGAGTACTTATTCAGCCTTTCCGGTCTAACATTTTAAATTAACAAGCATCCACAAGGCACGCAGAGAGGCAAGTAACAAATTCCCACCTGGAAATGCTGATTATGAAGCAGCCTAGACTTAAAATATGAAATTAAAGTGCAACTTTCTTTTTTTTATTAATATTACAACAGCCTGCAGCTGGTGCCAGCGATGATCACTCATTGTTCCATGTAGACCTGTTGGCAAAACTATTAAAAAGTTTGATTTTTTTTCCCCCTAAAGTGCTTTAAGAAGTTCAAAGGATATATATATGTTATTCAACCCTGTGTTGTATTGAAAAGCTACAGTTAAAGTCACAGACATGATAAAACAGATGAAAACGTTATTTCAGAGATGTTCAATTGCGATACCTGCGCTCAAGCTGGGGTATCCCCCCCAATAAAGTGGCCTGTTTATGGACCTTGAAGTCCGGAGACAAACAACGCGGAGTCACAAATTTTACAGGTTCAGGTTGGGTTGACTTGCGCAAGAATTTAGCATCAATCAAGACCTAATATTATTTATTCAGTCATAAATAAAAAATGGTTGTCCCTATCAAGTGGCCCTTGAAAAAAGTGTGAAGAATCAAAATGTAGCATATTGTTGGTCATTAGCACAAGATAGATACAAACATAGAATTTACTGGCAGATCGGCCCTATTCGGCCCCCCGTCTAGTCCACCCATTTACCCTGCTCTAAAGACCCAAACCTTAATCAGTCGTCGGTCTCGTCTTAGATTCAGGAGCCGTATGCCTCTCTTCTCTCCCTCGAGGCAGACATATTGAGATCCCGTAGGCTTTCCTTATGAATTTTATCCTGCAAACCCTTCTCCGAACGGGGTCCATACAATTCTACCCGGTGCTCTGCTTAAAGTTAATGTATAATGTAGCAGACATGTGGCTTAGTACTCATCAAAAAGGCGATGTAACTTGAGCCTTTATCTGTGTATACACATAAAAGGTTTGGACATGCACCTATATAAAAACTTGTTGTTTCCTTCTATTTTGTTTTTGTAGTTAAATGGCAAAAAAAGACAATGGTGGCAGATATGAAAAGTATGGTGAGATTCAGGGTACTGAGATCTTTGGAACGTGTAATTTAGAATGTATTTAATATTATAGTATTATAGTAGTGCAACGGCATGGAGGAGGCTTTGGCCCTCGCAGCGTTCCATCACAGCGGGCCAGAAGGGCCCATGGGAAGGCAGTGATTTCAGATGGCCCAGCTGGGTGTCCTGTGGCTGCTGGCCGCTCCCCAGATGGAAAAGGGGGCACAGAGTGCAAGGAGTCAACAGTTGCAGGAGGTGGTTCGGCCTGGTATAGGCCTCTGAGGCCTACCGCAGTGTTTCCCCAGATGTGGGTCCTCCAGGAGTCGTCCAGGGAGGCAGAGAAGCTGGCAGGACGGCCGGGTGCAGCCTGCACTGCGGCCTGTGCAGATGTCAAGGTAGGGAGACACCGGAGAGAGGCCTAGGCAGTTACCTGGGGCAGCTGCCGTGGGGCAGGAGGTTTTGGCTGTGGAGCAGGGGGGCTGGGGAGGCCCCTCTTTTTTCCAATCTCCATCCTGAAGTGGCATATAGGGGGTTTCCGGCTGCAGCACCCCATCCCTCGCACAGACACACGCAGGCACACCCTAATTGATGCATCCATCAGGATGGGATGTGTTGGTGGGAATCTGCACACCAAGGAGGTGGTTTTGGTGCTGCCACTCCTGCGGTGTTTCTCTGCGGCGGCGCAGGATCATACGACCTTGCTGTACGGGACGGCCAAGGGGTCCATTATTAAGGTTTCTTTTTTGCGTGTTATTTCCATCGGGTGCACATGTGTGGGTTGATGCTGAGATGTTTTTCGGGGGCTGTAGTGTGGTATCTATGGCGTGTATAGTGGGGAGTTTCCTGGGAAGTTTATAGATGTGCTGGGCTTGAGATTCTTTGCAGGTTACATTGCATTTGTTTGTGTGGTTCTGGCAGGTTCCGTAGCAATGTTTTATTTGGAGGCAGTGGAATGATTTTAGGTCACGGTTACTGACGGACAACTGCAGGGGGAAAGCATGGCTCTTGAGAGCTGTCGGTCTAATCGGTGGTTGGAGGGAGGTGGAACTTGGTAGACAGACGTGATGGGGGGATATGTTAGTAACGTTTAAATGCTTAAGGGGAATCAACAAGTTAAAGGGAGAGATTTTCTTTTAAAGTAAGTACTACCACTGCAAGAGGACATATTCATAAGCTAGAGGGGCAATGGTTTAAAGGTACCATCAGGAAATATTACTTACTGGAAAGGGTAGTGGATGCATGGCATAGCCTTCCAGCAGAAGTGGTAGATGTTAATACGGTGCAAACGTTTGGCCAGGCATGGGATAGGCATAGGACAGAGTTAGATATAGGATAAGGGCAGGTACAAAGGAAAGTACTCAGAGATTGGGCAGACTGGATGGGCCTAATGGTTATTATCTGCTGTCACTTTCTAAGTTTTTATATGTTACGGTGTGTTGGAAATGTTTGTGTGTCCCCCCCCTTTATTGCCCCCTCCTGTAGCTGCTTCTTGAGTGGGTTGCACAGGCAGCTTTACACAGGGAACACTTGCTTTGTTGTGGTGTGAAGCTGCATTTGTCCAGGTCGCTTGCAATCACGTAGGGTCATGCTGGGGTTTTGGGGTGAGGGGGTAAGGGTTATCTGTTGATGTGACAAATTGCATCGTTGAAGGGTTGCAGCAGTAAGGCGATGTTGATGGTTGTTTTTTCTGAACGGTGTCCCCGGTTAGCCTGGGGGTCGTGTTAAGATGGAGGAGGGGGACAAGAGGCATGAGGGAAATTGTTTCTGGCTTCCTCTGGGAAGCATGGATGGGATGAGGTTAAGGAAAGGGGGCTACGGTACCGCGGTTTTCTGAAACTTTCGGTACTGGGGTTCGGCATGACTGGGGTGATATGTATTGGAGGTAGTCTCCTGACTAGGGATCTGCTCTGTTTGTCAGGTTTGTTGTATGGGGATAACGTTTTTGGTGGGGTCGCCATAGAGAGAGCTGTTTTGTTGGTGCCTAGGGGATAGCGGTGGGGGACCAAATGGTTCCGTCATGGGGTTTGAAGCTGATTCTGTTGGGATGGTTGATTCGTTGCAGGAAGATTGCCTGTCAGCATTTCCCGGGGCCATGGAGTCTACGGTTTGTCCGAAGACTTCAAGCAGGCTGGGGTATGTACTACATGGCCCAAGGTGATTTAGTCGGGCTGCGGGGCGAGTCTCCTGTTTTGGGTGCCGCTGTCTGATTTTGATCTGCTTCTGGTACGTCTAAGAGGTCACCATCTTTGGAGAGGGGTGGTGGTGTTTAATGTCTTTTCTGGGTTCCTTCGGTTTTTCGTGCACTTACTCTGTGCGATTGGAAACTTGCTGGTGCATAGGTTTGTTAAATTTCCCTGGTCTTGATTCGGTTTGGCTTTTCGGGAGCTGGAGGGCTCTGATTCGGGTAACTGTGTGTGGTGGGGTTAAGCAGGCGCTGAGGGCTGACTTGCTGGTCAGTGAGCTCTTGCTGCACAGGCTGCGGGGAAGTGTTTGGGACAATTGGTGACGGGGTTGTCCAGGGGGCCATTGGTTCATGTTAGTATGGCCTGAGGTCTGGGATATATTCGCCCTCTCCTTGTTTTCTTTGAACCGTTCCACTTAGTGTTGGCCCTGTTTTTTGGGGAGTTGGCAGGGGATTGGTAGGGTGGTTTTGATGGAGCTATATCGGAGGAAGGGCACTTTGGTTCTTATGGTTGGTGGCTTTGGTGGATGTTTTTGTGCTTGGTGGTGCTTGTTTTCGTTCGGGTGTTGCATAGAAGTATCGCTGATTCTTGTTCTTGCTTCGTTGGAAGTGGCCTCGGCAGATGAAGTTGGGGGTACGCCATTCGGGGGCTTGCCTTGCCTGGCAGTATAGTGGACTCCCGAGGTCACAAATATTGGCATTGGTGGGATTGTTTGCGGTGGCAGTATATTCAGTGGGTGGCCCACGTAGCCATGTTCGGGTGGTTCCTGGCAGGGGCGACCCCTTCCCAGGTCTATGGGTTAGAGCTGGGTGATGCGCTCCTTAGTTTGTGGATGTGGGATCAAGTGGTGGGTGTTCCTACCCCCCCCCCCTATTGGGATTTGTGGGAGGCGGTTACTGAGGTTTCACTGTCTAATCTTGCTTTGGACGTTGCTGTGCGATAGTGCTGGTGCGGATGTCTTGGTGGGCTGGTTTGGTTTGTCTACTGTGCCCGATGATGCCATGTGGATGGGCTTTTGGGGGTTATATCAGCGGATTGTGTTCTTCCGGGTACATCAGGATGGATGTTGGCTCGGTCTGCTTGGCCGCCTCACCATGCAAATGGTGTTTGAGGCTGGTGGTGGGGGGGGGGGAGCTCGAGTTGCTTCTCCCCTCTGTGGGTTTTTTCTTCGGGCCTCTTTTGGTAGGCGGGTTATCAGCCATTCTCAACAGTAATGACCCCGACGGGGACCGCAGTTAGGTATAGCGGTTTGCAGCTGGGTCTCCCAGGGGTTTTGGTGCTTGGTGATGGAGTTTTTGGTGGTGGTTGCCATTACACAATTTTGGTTATGAGTAAGATTGTTTTTGTTCTTCTTCTTGTTGGGGGGGTGCCGGTTTGTGGGGGTCACCTATCGGCATTCACTAGTTTTTGGGATGTGGCGGAACTGTGGTTGGAGAACTGAGCCCGTCGGTGGGGGCCGCAGTTGGGCATAGCGTTTGTGCAGCTGTGTTACCCGGAGGGTTTTGGTGCTTGTGGGATGGAAATTTTGGTGTGGGTTGTTGGACCTTGGTGGCTCAACATTACAAAACTTGTTCAGTTATGAGTTTGTTCATTTATGTTGCTGATGTGGGGGTTGGTCACCGTGAGACGGTTGATTTGGTTTGTACAGGTGCCGTGCCTGTTGTTAGCACCTTACGTGAGTTAGAGGGGTATTGAGCATTGCCTGGGCGTCATGGTTACGCTGCTGGTGTGCTTTGTCCAGAGGCAGCAAAGGTGGATGGGCTGGTTTGTGGTGCTGGATAGGTTTTTGTAGGCATTTGGCGCAGATTTCTTGATTCTGTGAGTGGCGGTGGGTTTTGAACGGGCCAAGCTTTCTTTTGTGGGGGGAGCCCATCCGGCTTGAGGTGTCAATGGATGGGCTCATGGCGGTAGCTTGCCAGGTATCCAAGGGGTTAATGTGGTGGTATGATCATTGGTGGTCATAACCGGTGGGAGGTTCCTTGCAAGGAGTGGTGCTCGGAACCTCAGGTCCGGGTTGGGGCATCCTGGTATGTCCCCTCCCAAAATTGGTGTGTGGTATGGTACCTGGATAACTTGGCAAGCTAGGTTGGTTTTGGTTACGTCATTGTCTCTGTTAACGCATCTATGTTTATTATTTCAGGTTTTACAGGACAATGACTGTTAAATAAAACGGCTGTGGCCTTTTCAAACCCATCTTGTGTGTTGGTGTTTTATTTAATTGAGCAAATGAGCCAAGCCTGGCCCGTGAGTCGAAGCTACATCTGTCATGAAGCCCACGGGGGCCAGAATGGACTAGAGTGGGCCCTGACAGAGTGCTGAGCAGGGCTAGGCTAAGGCAGGAATTGTGGATTTTAGGGGAGGAGTTTTGGTAGGAGGATATTTAAGTTTGGTGATCACAGGGGTAAGGATCCATTTTGTTTAACCTTACCTGGTGGTGTTTGTCCCACCCTCCCTCCCATTATGTGGTTGAGTTTGTGGAGTAGTGTTGCTGCATTAGTCACAGTTGTGGGCGGTAGCTTGCCAGGTATCCATGGGGTTAATGTGGTGGTATGATCCTTGGTGGTCATAACTGGTGGGAGGTTCCTTGCAAGGAGTGGTGCTCGGAACCTCGGGTCCGGGTTGGGGCATCCTGGTATGTCCCTTCCCAAATTGGTGTATGGTATGGTGTTGCTGCATTAGTCACAGTCGTGGGCGGTAGCTTGCCAGGTATCCATGGGGTTAATGTGGTGGTATGATCCTTGGTGGTCATAACCGGTGGGAGGTTCCTTGCAAAGAATGGTGCTTGGAACCTCGGGTCCGGGTTGGGGCATCCTGGTATGTCCCCTCCCAAATTGGTGTGTGGTATGGTGTTGCTGCATTAGTCACAGTCGTGGGCGGTAGCTTGCCAGGTATCCAAGGGGTTAATGTGGTGGTATGATCATTGGTGGTCATAACCGGTGGGAGGTTCCTTGCAAGGAGTGGTGCTCGGAACCTCAGGTCCGGGTTGGGGCATCCTGGTATGTCCCCTCCCAAAATTGGTGTGTGGTATGGTACCTGGATAACTTGGCAAGCTAGGTTGGTTTTGGTTACGTCATTGTCTCTGTTAACGCATCTATGTTTATTATTTCAGGTTTTACAGGACAATGACTGTTAAATAAAACGGCTGTGGCCTTTTCAAACCCATCTTGTGTGTTGGTGTTTTATTTAATTGAGCAAATGAGCCAAGCCTGGCCAGTGAGTCGAAGCTACATCTGTCAGCAATGTTCCCGATTTCTCTTGAGAACATGTGGCTGGTAACCATGAGAAGATTTTTCTAGTATTTTTTAAAGATTCTACGTTCAGTCACAGAAATGAAATCATGTCCCGGGGGCATTTTCAGCGTGAGTTCCAATTTATTCCTCACAAAGTGGTTAAATCTACAGTAGGGTACAACAAAATGTCAAGAACACAATATTGTCTTAAGCTCATCTTGTGAAATTACTCCTTCAAGAAGTTTGAAAAGAGAAAGATAAGAGGACTCTGATGTTTTTCACCCATGGTCCTCAGAAATTCATTCCTCGTCTCGCTGAAGCGCAAGTAATTTTTATAAAACTTACAAAGCCATATGAGCTGAAAATACACAATATCAGTAAAAAAGATAAATCTCCAGGACCATTTGATTTTGGATTCCATTGGCAGTTTGTAAAAAAAAGTCCATTTTATTCAGCAACAATTCAGTAATATTTTGATTAAAATTAACAATGCAAAAACAAAAAATGATTTCGCTAATTAGGTTATCAATAAGTGAGTGAATGTCTACCACTAGGGCCTACACAATCAGTAAATGATTATTCTTACTACTAGACATACAACCTACGACACACACCCTATAACATCTATAATGGTGCCCAAAAGAGAGGAGAAAACATTACAATGTGAATCACACAAAATAACTTTGAACCACAAGAGTGAAAGATGTTGTATAGCCAAAAGAGACTTACAAAAGCTACATGAAACCACAAAAGTCAAACGTATACAAGGGTTAACAGATGCATCAGCCATATGGAACCGTGCTTAGAGATACTTGTGTGGAGTCGATATCACTAACAGGGGTATTAGTATTAGTACCCAATTCAAGTTACCTTGTTAAGAGGGAATATTGCATTAGATATATCTTGCCAGGACCCTACGTGAAAGGACCCTACGTGAAGGGGACATACCAAGATATTTTGCAAGATGCGATTGCTTCCAAATTGGTGGGAACAGCTTGGGGAAGACCCTTTTCTATTCCAGCACGACTGCCGCCCCAGCGCACAAAGCGAGCTCCATAAAGACACGGTGGGATGAGTTTGGTGGGAAGAACTTGACCGGGCGCACAGAGCTAAGACCTCAACCTCATCGAACACCTTTGGGATGAACTGGAAATGGAGATTGTGAGCCGGGCGTCTCGTCCAACATCAGCGCCTGACCTCACAAACGCTCTACTGGATAATTGGGCCAAAAATTCCCACAGAAACTACATATTAATGCCTATGTATATATATATATATATACATGTAATATTGAAAACAGCATTAGAAGTTTCTATTTTTTCTTTTCTTTAAACATATATTTTCTTAATTTTTGTGAAAACAAGTTTTGAAATGGGCCAATTGGAACTATTACTGGAGTGTAACACAGCATTTAACATGCCAATAAGACCTACATAGAGCTAATCTTAACTAAACATGTTTAGGTGGTCTGTATGATTTGGGTTTTCAGATACAGGATTATTTATTTGCAGTCACTTTCTTTTATTTGTGTGCTTATTTGATGATACTTGAAGCAGCGTGGGATCCCAAAACTCTGAACATCCATCAGTGGTATGTCCAAACTGAGCTCTGTCAAGTGTTTTTTCCCACGGTGGTGCATTTGTCGTACCATATAAACTTTATATCTAACCCTTAACTTTGCCATTACATAATTACCTTAGCACTTCAGTGAAAAAATATGAAAAATCGTCTATGAGGTCAATGCGTTGTTAACGGTTCATCCAAAAAAAGAATATAAATGTTACTTTCATCCATCAAGCCTTAAACAAATTGCCATTGGCAATAATAAGAGTTTAATAAAAGAAAAAGTATAGTATGTATAGCATACATAGAAGAAGTTCAACATAGATAAAAACAAGTATACGAATTTGATTAAACAGCTTAATAGTTTATAAGTAAAATTAAGGTATTGTAATTTGATTGACATTTAATATCAGATAGAGTTATAAAAAAGGTTTTATCTTTTTAGGGAAGCAAGGTCGGTATGAAAGTTTAACTAATTGTGTATTTTTTTTTTGTTATTTAACAAAAAAATTAATTGGGAAAAGACAAACTTCATGGATTTATGACTTTTCTGAACTTTATCAAGTACGTGACTTTCTAATTATATTTCTTAATAAACACGATAATGACAAGGGCGGTCAAAGTAAGATTAACGCAGCTTCCTCTAGGAATGATGGCGCTGCTCTCATTATGGGTAGCAGAAGAGACCTCTTCATTAAAATAAAAGGCTAAAATATATCACATAAAAATTAAGTTGAGGTAGCCTGGTAATATTGTCAGGACGTGGAACATATGACTTGTTTCAATGTCAAAATTCAGGGTTGAACTATTCTTGAATATTAATAATGATTTACAAGTAAATACGGCAAATATTTGAGTGATTTATGAACTTTCCATAGCAACAAGCTAACGGACCACACTTAACTGACAGGCGTTTTCCCATTAACCATTGTGTCATTCACAGTCCAGATGCTAACATTATTATTAATTTCCCTATGTGAGGAATAAAAATGCTAGCTCTGCCTGCCACACGATGGTAAGTGCTTTGAAAGTCATTATCTAAACTACAAAAAGCTTTTCAATAATCCTTCAAAATGTCACTGCATATATCATACCAATAACTGCAGAAAATGTATTCTTGTTTGAAAAAAAAATAAAAATACCTCATTACAGACATGTTTTTCTGTGTGTCCATCACTAATTTAACCCTTTAAAAGCGTTTTGAAACGGCAAACGGGTTTTAGATTTTTAAAGGGACCGTCAGCCACGATATTTTTATTTTTGGGGATTAGTGAAGCAAATATTATTGTTCACTAAATCAACAGCTGCAAGATGATATCTGTCAGTTGACATGGTTGGGTATCCACGCATGAGCTTGTTTGCGGTAGGACTGGAAGTGGATGTTCATTAACTCCAAATGTGTTTCCTAGTGCGGACATGTCTAAGCAACCTTCCAGACATTGGTGGGCTAGGCAAAAAAAGGAGCCCTGGAAGCCATGTTGATTTTTTTTTCATGGACAAATGCTGGTAGGTGCAGAGAAGTTTTTTTTGTTTTAGATAGTAAGCAATCATGTCCCTCTCACCCACCCAGTCTAAAAAAAATGAAACATTCTTAAGCTATGAGTATTCAACACTGCAGATAATTAGAAAAGTAAATACCATTATGGAATATAGCTAAATGTTCATTAAAATTAGTCACACTCTCATGCCCTTTCACACTTTATCACACTCTCACTCTCTCTCACATGCTCATTCACATTCTCGCCTACTCTCATTCACTCTTTCACATGCTCCCTCTCAATGTCTCCCTATGTCCCTGTCTCCTTCTCTTGCTCCTTCTCTTGCTTCTTCTTCTTAGTGGCCTTCTCCAGGAGTCTTCTTCCTTTGTCCGCTTCTCTGGGCACATTGGATAGGAGGAACAGGTGAGAGGCCGTCCCACTGCCTCTGCCCTTTTGCGGAACTACTCTGAGATGCCTTCTCAGAGTAGCAAATCTGTCTTCTGATTCTGGCCTCTCAGAGTACTTTAGAAAAAGGGTGGAGCCATGGAGACAGCCTCTCCTCCGTTCCTCCAATGGGGGAGGACGACAGTGTGCCCATAGGCTCAGCCCTTTTGCAGAAGTGTCCAGCTTCCACTCTCTGTCTGGTGCCGACGCCTTCATATTCTACTATTCATTTTAGGATTTCTAATCATCCTAATTAATATTTTTCTCCCTGCTATACCACAGCTGAAATCTCTGCTTGAACACAGGTGCCTTCAGAATATCTTTACCACCTGACAAGCCATGGTTTCCATAAGGATTTTTATTAGAACCAATTGGTTACCACCATTAGCAAATCATTACAAGTACATTTTTGATGGACTATTGAAGGGTTAATCTTTGAAATCCTCATTTACAAGGTTCGGAATGAATGCATATTGTGTTTGCAGCCTCATCGTATTCCCTGCTTTATGGTACTCTGTACTAGTGTGCACTGCAACAAACCCCCATTCCGTGGCCGAGAGATCTTCTTTATAAGGTTTTTCTAAGAGTTCGGAGAATTTTTTTTTTTTTTACATAAAACATTTAAAGCTCGTAGGACTTACTGAATTTATACAGCACGGCAAACCATGCATTAGATTAAATACATTTTTTTTTTACTATAAAACTGTTGTAGAACATCTCTCGCGTTACGGATAGCATCAATGTTTGATGAATACACAAATCAATCAATGAGAATACATTCAGGTCAGGCTCGTTGCTTAAGTGTTATTTTGTACAAAGTCCCTCTTGGCATCCCAGAAAGTTGTTTTCTTTCGCTGACAATTCCCTGATAAATTTATCAGCTTGATATTTTGACACTAATTACAAGATATGATGTGATGCATTATGTGATGGAAACAAAAATCT
Source organism: Spea hammondii (assembly GCA_029215755.1). Classification (NCBI taxonomy): domain Eukaryota; kingdom Metazoa; phylum Chordata; class Amphibia; order Anura; family Pelobatidae; genus Spea; species Spea hammondii. The sequence goes on along the minus strand of JARDYJ010000001.1, from coordinate 183,764,955 downwards.
TGAAAAGTTCTATTTTCATGGGAAAAGCTTCACAGGGGGGGGAATGCTACATGACTATACAAATTAATAAATAGATCTTAGATGCAGACAAGCAATGGCGGTTTCGCCCCGGTAGGAATTTGTGAAACGTAGACTAGAGTGCAATTTTTAACTTTAGGATCCATAGGAATTTGGGAAACATATGTCTTCTTAAGCTTTAATACCGAGTAGTGGAAAGAATATATTGATCTTATTGTCATAGATCTAAAAGAATGTCCTTGAGAACAAGTTTCGTTTTACAAGGAACCGAGAAGGGAAAGATAGTCAAGCTTTCCTTGTGCTTTCTAACCTTCACATCAAAAAAATTGCAAAATGTAGCTGGAACACTCCAAGACGGAACTCCAAGGCTCCTTCCTGGGCAATTTTTTGGACCTTGTAGCCCTTTGTACTCATTTATGAGCAGGAGCTTATGGAAGGACCCCATAGAATGTTGTCTAAGGAAGGTTTGTCTGAAGAAGTTTCTAAGACCTTTAGTGGACCATGGTTCTGAGTAAGATGTAGAGTTATATACCATATACGTGCAGATAATTTAATAATAATAACAATTTTACATTTTGTGATTTGATATAATACACGCCCCACGTCTGTGTCCTAAAACAGGAAAAACATGGAGCTTGAAGACCTCAGAGGTCCCTTCGTCATGTTTTTTTAATGTGTGTGTGGGTAGCAGTGATCTTTTCGGTTTATTTTCTTGTACTTGCTGCTGAATGCAAAGTTCAGTTATTGAAATTATTTTTTTTTTTTTTTAAAAAAAACCTCTCCACATAATCTATGCTTTGTACAGGGCCAGCACATCCCTTAATGTAGGAGAAAATCAATGCCGTATATACCTCTGTGCAGTAAGCCCCACCCCAATACACAGCTAGGCCCACCCCTGCACAGTTAGCTCTGCCTACATAGGATGCTAGCTCTACTCCCCTCACAAAGCCACTCCCCCAGAAGAGGGAGAGCTCCTGGATGTTTCAGGCATGCTAATGCAGTCCGACCTATCAGTACAGTTATCTGCTAGACTGGCGGAGGCGTTCGTATATCCAAAATAATGCCTCCTGGGTGTCCTTTTTTAATATGGGCTCTTTGAGTTCCTCCTTCCTCGATGGTGTCTCTCTTTGGTCAACAACATGTGATAATCACATGTGTTATGAAGAAACAGCCAATATGGCACCCCTTGCAGGCAGAAGCTATCCGAACAGACCCTGGGGTTCCCAATCAAGGAACACTGGCCATAAATACCCCAAGCTGTGACTACATGAAGAAATAAAGAGAAGAGACAAGCAATAAATTCAGGTAGAAATCTGGACACTGCACCTTAGAGGACAAGCTAGGTCCCAACGAAGCCATTAAAATTAAACATTTTACAACATTGTAACAGTCCAATAAACATTTAGAATGTTAAACAGCTAATAAGGCATTGGCCAGCAACGATGTCCCCTTTCCTGATGTTTCTTCTAAATGCCCTATTTACAATAAACAATAGATCACATAGAAGTCACAAATAATCAATGGCATCCCTAACAAAGGAGCCCCTCTCCAACCATTTGAAATGCTGGGGGATAGGAAAAGAAAGGAGCGTAGACATTCTGCAAAATGCTTCTCATAGAAACTCTCTACAGGGCACATGAGGTCAGAGGGAGAATTATTTTAAACAATAAAATAAGAATATTACGGCAACAGTTCCTCTAATACAGGTTTAGAAGGACAGACACAACTCGGCATCAGAAATAAATGAGTGAATGATTAATAATTCTGCCCCCCCCCCAATGTCTACTAATTAAAAGTTTCTCCTTTGCCAAACTATTTAATGAGAAACAACACTACACTTCCTGATACAAATCTACAGACTACAAAAACTCTACTATGAAAAGTATAAAACCAATCTGTTGGATGAATAAGCATGAAACACAAGGTCTAATTAAAATTTACAGACATTGATTTCGAGACTGTTTTGCCACATTCGGTATTCGTGAACTTCTTTTTTTTTTTTTTCTTCTCAAGTCTGTCACAAATTAAAAATTAAAAAAATATAGCTATATACACAAGTTATGTGACCTCTTACTAGTTCTTGCAATGTTTCCTTGTATTATAACCAATAAATTGACTATTAACTATTACTATAGTCAAAGCCAAGTCCATCACTAGCCTCATGGACGTTCCTCATGGCCGGTAGCTCCTTGGCCGTACTGTTGTGACGTCACTTCCAGGCGTGAAGGAGTGAAGGAGAATCACAGCTGGCGCTGCTGGGAGACATGGGCCCCGCAGCAATTTCTCCATGTTGTCTGCATTGGCCCTAATTACAGCTGCCAATAGACCTCAGTTTGCCAGGACATTCAATTGGGCTTATGTTCCAGCTGTCCAAGCAAACATTACATCATTACATCTAGTGTCCTAATCATTGCTGGTGTAAAATGGACATTAAATAAAAAAAATGGCTCCTCCCACTGGCATAACAAATTCATTCTTTAAAATACGTATCTATAATTATTGTTATTATCATTTTATTCTTTTTAATGTACGTTTTTTAAAGAACCAAATCTGTACCCCCCCTCCAATCACCCCTACCACCACCCCAATGATGGTGTCCTGCTTTGGGCAACTAAAATGTTGGGGGGGGTGTGAATATGTCCCTGGTTTTTATTTCAAAATTTGAATCTGCCTAATGTTACAACACTTTGTTTCTGTCCCCGCTCTTGCTGTACCCTCTATGAAGAGTCCAGCTATTTATCCTTGTTTCCGCATGAAGCCCACTTATTCTCTCCTGCTGTGTGCAGCTGCCCCTCCAGCCTCAGAAGGAGCCGGACTTTGGTACTAGCACAACGCTCCCGCCACTCACGCTAATACCTTTGGTTGGCTCCTACTTTCTGGGCTCCTCTGATCATTCTGGCAGTCGGCTGCCCGGGCAATGTGAGACTGCGGCAGAGAGACTGCAGGACCTTCTGAAGCAAAAATATTTGCTCTCTTTGAACTCAAATGCTCAAATGCTTTATCTTGGTCTTATTTGATCCTAAAATCCAGCGACTATTGTGCCTTCTCATAAATTCCATAAACTCTTTAAGATTTTGAATTTGATTTTTACTTTTTTTCCTAACATATACTGAACAAAATGTAAAAGTGCCATTTGTAATTCAGTAATATGAGAACATTGGCAACTTGTATGAATACTTTTGCAAGGCACAATTTATTACATTTTTGTTATTCGGTAAACGCAAATATATTTATTTTAGGTTTACTGTTCCCAAGATTAAAGGCACAGTACTCTTAAGCTACTCTATGAGTGACCCTAACCCTCTTTAAATTATAACATTTACTTAGGGAAACATTGCAGCACCCCTTGTTGCCCTTACAGATCTCACCGCTGATTGGCTGCTTGAGGCAGCCAATAAATGGCAGGAAAGCACTCCATCTGAAATCAATAGGAGCACTTTCCATGCATGCGAATGTTGGAGGGCCTTAAAACCCCTCTCAAAGTTCGCCATGGTTTCTAAAGTTGCCTGGCGGTAAGTATATCACATGTGTTCAGCCAAAACAAATCAGGTGCGTGGAAAATAGCTAGAGGGTGGGGAAAGGGGCAAATGAATCCCCCATTTAGTTGCAAGGACACCACGTCAAGGGAGCAGGAAGGCTAGAGTGTCCCTTTAAGTATTTATAGGCAGGTTTGGTCGCATATATTAAATAGTATTCTGCAATAAAACATAATGGGATGTATCACTTTTCTGTTGAAAGAAAGAAAGAACTCAAATACTATATTCTTGTGTTAAAAGAAAACATATACTGAATTATCTACAACACAAATACCCCAATACAAGATGTTCATGAATACATTAGTATGAAATGTATTACTTACTTAGCAACTTCTAATAAATGAAAGACCTTCAAGTTCTGTCTCAATGATTTTTTTTTCTTCTCCATATAGCCCGTGGAAGATCAGAAATGTATATTATCAAAGTGCATCAAAAATATATCATCCGTATCTTTCATTGAGTACATGAAACGTGTTGGTGCACTTAGCGCCGACAGATAAACTTTATATCTCAAGAATTCATTAGTTTTATAAACAAAGACGGCGAAAGGTGCTTCCAAGAGGAACTTTTATTTGCTACAGTTCCAGGAGGATTCGACAATTTATCTTTGATGGAATAACAGAGCTTACCTGCTGAAAATGATTGAAAACTACAAAGAACTTGGATGCTCTCAAAGCAAGGAAGATATTGTGCTAATAAACTGGTTTCTTGCAGTAAAAAATAATAATAAAAACTTTTATTATTTTTATTTTATTTATTTATTTTATTATATTATTATTGTTATTTTAAAATATTATTATTTTTGAAAAAGTACATTTTTTTTGAAGAGTTAACAATGGCTGATTATTATTTTACATTGTAACAGCCATCAAATGGTGGTAAGTCAATCAAATACGTCCCACCACTTTGCTCCTTATAATGAAGGGAAGACGCTGACTGGGGAGGGGGCTGCTGGTGGGGCTTCCCTAGGCCGAGCGTGGAAGGTAAATACATCTCTGGAAAGTCATCTATACTGGACCTAAGAATAAGCATAAAAATAATTGGCCTCTTTTCAAATACCAATTTGAAGACAAAACCGTTGAGGTCCTGGAAGTTTTAGCAAACTTTTTATGATGTCCCATTGAAAAATATCACCTTTGACTAGACGTTCCTCTAAACATCTCCTCTTGGACCAATATCCATGTTCTTTGTCTTCAAATACCCCAAACACTGGAAATTTCTTCATGTCGCTAAAGAACAAATGCATCTTCTTGTGATTTCCCCCCCACCTGTAATCCTCTGAAAAAATGTGAAAAATATTGTTTTGACTCAAGGACGAATCCGCCCCATGAAATAGCTCATATTTTTATATATATTTTGAAAACTAAAGTAATTCCAAACATGAGTAGTTCTAGGGCATTACTATAATAGCACTATGTAATTTGAAGGCATTTTAATTGAATCAGGTTATTGACATATGGGGATCTAGCCTAGAGGAGAAGAAAAAAACAAGATTCAGACGTATTAAAAGAAAAATGGATGTTTTTTATAATAAAAAAAAATGAAAGTACTGTATATAAACTGCTGCCCACCCTGCAAAGTGTGCTGAGGGTCCCATCGCCATGAATTTATTATGGCTGGGATCTAAATGGTTATTTCTTGGAGCATGAGACTGCGTGCATTGTCACGGAAGCCTCCGTGACTTGGGGGGCGCCTGGAGACTGTATTATTCATTATAGACGGTAGACCCCTGGATTGCATTACATACATCCAGCAGGTGACAGCGGACACTAATTGCAGTACAATATCTGGTCCCTTTGCTTGGATTTTTGTTTAGGTCACCATGTACCTGATTAGGGGTACAGGGTGGCAACAGTGATTGAGCTCTCTAGATCCCAGTTTCCCCCTTCCTTCTGCCTGTCTGACCAATATGATTGGTTCTGATGGCAGGATTGTGTAAGTTGGTGTGGTTTATTGTGGCATATTGTGTTTTACATATGGTGTGATGCATGGTGGTCATAACTCACCGAAAGGCTATCGAAAGGCTCTTGGAGACTGGTGGTGATTGTTTCCTCCATAAAGCTAGTTCCTGTTTTACCTCGATACGAGTTTTGTCTCGTTATTGGGGATAAGCATCGGTGTTGCCCCTGTCAGGGCGGTAAAGCACTGTATTGCCTCTGTACACTACTGACAAGGTTCCCAAAGAGCAATGTTGTCCTGCTGGTGTGATTAACAAAGCCGTTTATACGATAACATACTTATTTTGGAACTGTTATCATTAATGCAAACTTTAAAAGTTCACTTGTGCAGTTTATCCGAAATAGAGGATAAGGCCAAGGCTTAAGTAAAGTTAAAGTAAAGTTAACCCTTACAGCAGCTAAATAAATGGACAGATTTCCGGGGCCAAATGGCTCCTATCTGTAGTCAAGGTCACTGTCTATCTTTTATTTTTCTCTAAGTAACTTAATTTTTGTCTATATCAATTATTTTTTTATCTACATATTTATGAATAACTTCCAAAATGTTATAATTTCATGAAGTACAAAAAAATTTTTTTTAAATAAAAAATTTAAGATAAATATTTACATAAAAATTTACTTTAGCCTGTTAAGTTCTATTTATTTTCTTTTTTAGACTTTTCCAGAGACTTTAATTACCATAATTACACTTTAAATTAAATTCTACTATTATCCCAACATCAGAGGATTTCTCTTTGGATTGGTTAATGGCTCAGCCTTGCCCTTAAATTCTCAAAAAAATCCTTCCACTTTTATCCGTATAACATCTCTAGAATACAGTATTTTTGGGGTATTTCACACGCAACCAAATTTGAATTTCTCACATTCATCTTTTCCGACATCAATGACACGAAGTTCCTCTTAAACAATATCCCTTTGATCTGACGGCTGCCATCTTAATCCATCCAAACTCTTGTACAGCGGAATACCTGTCATTATTGGCAACGACTTCCTACATCCTGAATAATTTAATTTCAACAGACTTTACTCTGACCTTTAAAACATTCAATGATTCTTCGTAACACTTTAGCCTCCAGTCCTAAATTCATCTAAAGAAGGCGGAAATCAATGTATTATTATTTTTTTTATTATTATTAACTCAGGTCAAACAACTATAATTTTCTTTGTCAGCAAAGCAGCCGATCTAAATTGTCCATGTTGCAAAATTTTAAATTATTAATCCAGATAAATTTAGTAAAATATAAGAACTATAATAAAAAAGTCAAAATGCTCTTAATTGAAAGTTGAGCCTCTTTGGTTATTTTTGCTAGTTTTACTAAGTTGATTTATCTTACCATTTTTTCATTAATTTTATTTACTTTTATTGCCCTCAAAAGATAAAATCGCTAATTTAAGTAACAAAAAAATAAAATAAATGAAACTTTTTATTGATGGTGGTTTAACTAAGCTTTACTATGTCGTAGACCCCTGTTAACCCTTAAAATATTTTATTGTACAAATTAAATTTTTTTATTGTGCTTTTTATTTAGTATCTGTTTCTTAAGCTATGTATTATGACATGTTTGATTTGTTGTTTCTTAATAGAAAGCAGAATAATACATGCTGCATTTAGGATTTTGCCTATTGCGATCTCATGCATAAATACATTAAAAATATTCTAACATATTCTGGATTTAAAACATCTTTAAAACATTTGTTTATAAGAAGATCTACATTGATTAATACAGAATAATATTTGAATAATGTCTATTTGTTCTTTGCCAGGAGGAATTCTAAAGTAAATGTAAAAAAAAAAAAGGCAATGGCTATGAAATTGTAATTCTACCACGTTATACAGAAATATTCTAAGTAGAATAATAAGAAATTAGATCAGAATTTCTTAAATCTAATACTTGGCCAGGGTCAAATTGTCCTTAAGGGCAACAAGAGAGAGATGAGTGGCTAATGGTGAAATCTAGTGGTGAATAAGGGCACTGGGGCCTGCCATGGGCACTTTTTTTTTTCATTATTTCACACTTGCCCTCAAAATTACACATTTTTCTTTTCCGTTTCTCCTTGAAGAGAGTCTGACGAGAACCAAGAAAATCCGGCCAACCTTCAGGTTTATGCCTGGGAGGGAAGGGAAGTCGGGAATATTACTTTGGACAGTATGGTTTTCCACTGTGCCTCTTTGTCAAGCATGTTTGGATCACCTCCTCACTTCTCCACAGTGAGGCATGGACATAGGGCTTCAATAACAAAAAAATGCAAATGAGATTCTCATTCCTTGAAGAAAACCTTTGTAGATCTAACAACTTCCATTCTTCTGGGTAGGATCTCCACAAGATTTTGAGGAGTTTCTGTGGGAATTTTTACCCGTTCATCCAGTAGAGCGTTTGTAAGGTCAGACCCTGATGTTGGACGAGACGCCCGGCTCGAAATCTCCATTCCAGTTCATCCCAAAGTTGTTCAATGGGGTTGAGGTCAGGGCTCTGTGTGGCCGGTCAAGTTCTTCCACCTCAAACTCATTCAATCATGTCTTTATGATGCTGGAATAGAAAAGGATCTTCCCCAAACTGCTCCTACAAAGTTAGAACCAGAGCATTGTCCAAAATGTCTTGGTATGTTGAAGGGGACATACAAATACATTGACTTTTGTCCATATACTGTATGTTTTCAAAAATATTGCTCTTTTAACCCCTTAATGACAATTGCCGGTCCTGGCACGGCACGGAAAAGCATGTGCTTTACGACAATTGACGTGCCAGGACCGGCACGTCTTTAAACGGGTGCAGAAAGCGATCTACTATCGCTTTCTGCACCCAAAAAGCGTTGCTGAATGCCTCGACCTCGAGGCATTCAGCAACGCCGCGATCGGCACGAAGGGGCCATCTCTGGCCCCTCCACGGGGCGTCAACATCCGCCATACTTTGTATGGCGGCGGACGCCCGTTTTAAAAGCGTTTAGGAGGCGATCGACGATCGCCTCCTAAACTTAAATGGTGTCGCTGGAATGCCTCGATCAAGAGGCATCCAGCGACACCAAACACTAACCTTTTGATGGGCTGTGACCGCTCCGGAGAGCGGTCACAGCCGCAGCTGCCGGCAATCTTCGCCATCAAGGAAGATGGCCGCCGTCCTGTAACAGGAACCACAAATTTTAAAAGTTCGCTAGATGGTCCAGACCATCTAGAGAACTTTGGCTCCACTTGCAGGTTGAATACAGGTACTGCATTCACCATGCAAGTCAATGGAGCCCAGCTTTCTAATCACAGTGTGATTAGTAAAAATAAATTAAAAAATAAAATAAAATTAATAATAATTAGAAAAAAATAGTAAAAAAACAGTAAAATGTAAAAATCATTTCCCACTGATGTCACTATCAGGGGAACCTCCAAGTTGAAAAAAAATGTTAAATTTTTTTTTAAAAAAAATAATAAAAAAAAAATATATATATATATAAAAAATATATTTTTGTGAGCAAGTCCTAAAATTAGCATATTAGCTTAAAACAATTCTCGCATGGAAAGAGTTAAAATACTGGCATATTAAATGCCCGTGGGGTGTCTACTTTTAAAAAATGTATGATTTGATGGGGTAAATTGAATGGGCCAGGTTCAACAACGTCCCAATTAACACGGGGGGAAGGATGGCCACACATCTAATTTCCAATTAGAAAAATGCACACGTACCAAATGTGGCCTTTTAGTTCCCCCAAAAAATGACACACCCATGCATGTGGGGTATCACTGCACTCAGGAGATGTTGCTGAACACATTATGGGGTGTCGTGTGACAGCGGCATATACCAGGAGCTGTAAATTCATACATAAAGTAGGTGTGTGTGGGAAAAATACACACACAAAAATATTACTGCAAACTTTGAAAAAATGCTGGTGGTAAAATATGTGCATGCAAAGAGTTAAAATACCAGCATTTAAAATACCCTGTGGTGTCTAGTTTTGAAAAATATATGGTTTTGTTGGGCACACTGAAATGGCCTGGCTCAAAGATGTACCAAATAGGGCATGGGCAGTGGATCCCAAATGCCAAAGTTCAACATTGAAAAAAGCGCATGCCCCAAATGTGGCCCTTTTGCCCCAAAACAGCCAGGCAAAATCATTCATGTGAGGTATCGCTGTACTCAGGAGATGTTGCTGAACACATATTGGGGTGTTTTGTGATAGTGACATATACGAGAACATTTTAATTCATACCTGAATTAAAATGTGTGTGGAAAACCAAATGCAAAAAAATGACTACCACAAAGTTTGACAAAGACTGGTGGTAGATATGGTGCATGGAAAGAGTTAAAATACTAGCATTTGAAATACCCTGGGGTGTCTAGTTTTCAAAAATATATGGGTTTATTGGGCACACTGAAATGGCCCGGCTCAAAGATGTACCAAATAGGGCATGGGCAGTGGATCCCCAAATGCCAAAGTTCAACATTGAAAAATACGCATGCCCCAAATGTGGCCCTTTTGCCCCCAAACAGCCAGGCAAAATCATTCATGTGGGGTATCGCTGCGCTCAGGAGATGTTGCTGAACACATATTGGGGTGTTTTGTGATAGTGACATAAACTAGAACATTTTAATTCATACCTGAAGTAAAATGTGTATGACAAAACAAATGCAAAAAAATGACTACCATAAAGTTTGACAAAGACTGGTGGTAGATATGGTGCATGGAAAGAGTTAAAATACTAGCATTTGGAATACCCTGGGCTGTCTAGTTTTCAAAAATATATGACTTGATGGGGTAAATTGCATTGGCCGGGTTCAAAGATACCCGAAATGGCACATGGGGGGAAGAATTACCAGATTTGGAAAAAATGGCTTTGAAATAGCAAAACGCTACCTGTACTTATTGCCCCATAATGGGTAGAAAAAAGCAAAAAAACATAAAAACATTGGGTATTTCTAAACTCAGGACAAATAGTAGAATCCATTTAGCAGGTTTTTTCATTACCTTTTATAGATGAGTAAAAGATTTTTCAACTAAAAGTTAGAAACAGTCATTTTTTTCTAAATTTTTCACCATATTTTATACTTTTTTTAATAGTAAATAATATGATACAATCAAAACAATGTCATCTAAAGAAAGCCCTTCTTGTCCTGAAAAAAACAATATCTAATGTGTGTGGGTTCAGTAAACGGGAAAGAAGAAAATTACAGCTAAACACAAGCAGCGCAGAAATGTTAAAAAGGCCATTGTCACAAAGGGTACAAAAAGTAAAATCAGCCTTTGTCTCGAAGGGGTTAAAGATGTTTTCAGGCAGCTGTGTGTCATCCATTTGTATAATTTCTCGCTACTAGATAAACACCCTGACACCTTTATTATACTTCTTGTGGGAAACATTAGAATGGCTCAGTTTTAATCACCCAGCCGGACTCTCTGGCTAATTAAAGTCTATGGAAGAACAGACTTTATTAGCATTACTCAATGTGGTGTTTGAGCAGGGAAGGTCACCCAAAATATCACATGACTGACAACAATGGTGGCCACCAGGTCTCCAGATAAAGTTTATTGAGACAAAATGAAAAAAAAACAGTTTTATCATCAATTCTGACCTACATTACTGTATACAGCTCTGGGGGTTATTACTGTTCTTCAGAGCTTACAATCTATTAGACTGTATACTTTCTTAACTTACTGGGCTATATATATATATATTGAATGTTCTCAGATAAATTGTTGCCTTTATAAAAGAAAATACAATTTCCTCCCATTACGAAATAAATACACATTTTCACCATACAGATTAATTATATTTGTATGCGAATAAACACAAATCATCTTTCACTAAATAAGTTTCGTATGCAAGTATATAAAAAAAAAAACTTGAATTTCAGCTGACATTTATTTACATATTTTTATGATCCACTTTTTATGTTTCTTTGAAAGAAAAAAGAAAAAAAACAAACATTTCCACGTGTCAACTGAAAGAAAACTAATATGCATAATGGCAAAAAAACGCTTATTATATTTCATTTCATTGTATCGTGTAGTGTCACTCTATTTTCAGACAAAGATTAAAGCAAATAAATGCCTACATTTATCAAAGGAACTGTATTCGCTGTAATGTCTTTCCACTGAGGGGGGAAAGAAAAAATGATTGCTCGGATGCTTAGCAAAAATGGCTGTATCCTGGTAAATTGATAATTGTTTGTTGCATTTTGCAATATAACCTATTATCCCTGAAGAGCCGCAAACGTTCAATGTGTTCTTGGAACTATTTGCATAATTGGTATTTTTAGAATAGATGGGTCCCCGCTAGTTCCTTGTCTCTCACACTTTCATTCTGTCTTTTTCCGTGACATATCTCTACAGAGAAAAAGCTAACAAAATCCTCAGGGGAGCTTAGCGCAAAAAAAAAAAAAAAAAAAAGGGGGACATAATTTATCTGAGATTTGTTCTGCATTTGCTCCGGTAGAAACAAAAAAAAAAAAAAAAAAAAAAAAGACAGTACGCCGAACACCCTTAGATCATTGACAAGACTTGACAAATCTGTTTGTTAAGAAAAAAACCAACAAAATATATCACTCCGAAACAAAAAAAAAAAAAGAATAAAATCAAAGTACGCGGGTGGGGAATGTGTTGGAAAGACTTATGTTAACGGTATATCTTAAGGAAAGAAAGGGACTCCTTGCAGCTACATTTTATGATGGATAATGAATAAAACCATCCACTTTCCGTAAATCGCTTTCACATGTTAACATTTATTTAATAAGTGTTTAGCAAAAATGGATTAAAATATACCACCCGGGTGGAAATCCACATAACCGCACATTTTTTTTTGTTGGTTTTTTTTTTTGGCTCGGTGGTAATTTTGTAATTTATATAATTCACCATTTAATTGATAATTTAATAAAATATATTACATCTGCATGGAATGTGGGGAATTGAAGATTGACGTATTTGGATGCAAATTTTATATATATATATATATATATATCAAGATAATGTATAATGGAAAATTGACATTTCCTTCCTGTTATTGAGGACGTGTTTGACATCGCACTTGGGGTAAAAAAAAAAGGCAAAATATATCCTCGAGGATGCTTCTTAATCAGAACACGGGAATCTAATTGCCAGCGTCATGCTTCAGGCACCTGGATCCCAGAATGTATTTATACAAGGAGATAAGAAACAAGGAGCATTCGCAAAATTGTGCCACTTTCTCATATTGCATATTAAGAAGATGTAGCGTGCCAACACTAAAACCAGGCAATAACGTGATATGTGCCTAATTATTATCTCCTTAAGGATGTTTATATACCTTTTTAATCAAATGTTAAACATAAATATTATACTCTGCTGACTTTAACACGTTTAGGACTATATGCTGATTAATAAAGATTGTCTATGGCGCTGAATATCCAAGCGATTCCCAGAAATAATTGTTTAACCATGTAAACTTTTTCCGTATTCATAATTTTCCAGGGAACGCTTAAATGGAATGTAATACTTAAGCAGTCACTGATATCACCACAGAAACCATAAAAAGAATCTGTGTAGTTTAACTCTTCGGGGGAATGAGAACAATAGCAGAGCTGCCACAGAGAATGCAATTCATGTTGTTTGGAAGTGGACGCAAGTGGTGGGATGTAGGTTCCAGGTCCAGATTGGCATACCTGGGAACTCCTTGTGAAACACAGCATGATTGGGTCTCCGGGTTGCACTTCCCCTCCTGCCACGTATGTATGCGTTTTGGGCTAGCCTTGGCCACAATGTCAACAGCCCCACCCACTGACAACAGTGGCCCCGCTCACTAATGTCAACTTACCACCCACTGATGCCAATAGACCCACCCACTGACAACAGAGGCCCCGCTCACTAATGTCAACTTACCACCCACTGATGTCAATAGACCCACCCACTGAAAACAGTGGTCAACAGACCGCAGAATGATGTCGATTGGACCACCCAGTGATGTCAATAGACCCGTCCACCCACATCCCCAAAAGGGAGGGATCAGGGTAGTCAAAGCATTGATGTCCCCAAGTATGCAGAAGGACCATCTGGCAGTTGCCTGGTAAGGTCCCATCTGAATATGTGCCACCCCACACCGTATGAGTAATAATGCAATGCGGGGCCAGTTGTCTTCTGTCGATGGCTGCTGGCCTTAAAGTTGCCGGGCCACCTAGTCATCCACATTATGGCCCTGTTCCTTTCTCCCATACTCCCTATTGTCCACTCGTGAACCACCCATTTAATTCTGCACCCCCTCCTACAAAGTAATTAAAATATCTTTTAAAATTAATTTAACTGACAACAACATGAGAGGTCATATTCCTTTGGGCTGTCTGGATTATATATCTGGCAGTTTGTATTGGAAGCAACGGTAGTTGTAGAATATGTTGTACGGGGGCCATAATAATTTGCCTAGAACCAATAGTACATGGAGTACAAGCATTTTCCTACTTTATTGGATACACAACATTTTCTAAGTTAGAACATTCACTTTTAGAACATTTGATTTTTGATTTTTGATGGACTTAGGTCTTTTTTTAACCTTATAAATTATGTTACTATGTTATTGCAACCTTCAGTGTCATCTCTCTTGTTTACTTTTAACCCTTTTAGAACAGAGTACAAAATACCTCCTTGTATGTTCCCCATGCTTTGTTAATGACATTTGCCCCTCTTCTCTGGTAATTTATTTCCAGTCAAGTTTTCAATTGAAGTCTTTGTAAGCCTGGGTATTCTTTATCAAGGATATCTCGGCATTTGCAAGATGAAGCTAAAGAAGGGGCCTGTGGTTAGTTTACAAGCCATGAAGGGATTAACCCTACATTGTGAGCAATGAGCTTCTTCTGTGGTCACCTTGCTAAATAATTCATTCTCCGGACCAAAGGTTAGCTGTCAGAAATAAGTAGATTCCTTCCTTCATATCCATTCTTCACATGGGTTCAAACAAAGGTACTCTACCGCTCATTACAATTCATTATTAGCATCCAGGAGCCTAATTTCTGATAGTCGCTGACTGCGACTATCCAGGGCCCGGGCGACAAAAAGTCATGTGTCCCCCATGGCGATTTATCTCCCTTAGCCTTCCTGGTTAAGCCCTCACATATCTAATTTTTTATCATTTGTATGAATAAAAAACAACAACGTTTAATCAGTGTAAACAATTTGAGGTTTTCACACAGAATATAGTTCTTTTTAAATATATATTAAATAATATGGGCAGCACGCATGCGCATTGAAGTTTCAGCTTCACTGAGCACCAGAGATCCTGGATAGCCCGTTTATTTCACCTGCAGCAAAACCATTTAATAAAAGAAACCAGTGAGAGTAACTAAATTTAAAGGGAAAAAAAATCAGCTTCTACATTGACGGCGGTACAGCATAACTCCCACCACTATATATACTGAGCAAGACTTTGACTGTGGTACACCCTCACAATGCCTCCCTTCTCACATGCCTGCCTTTCCTGCAGCTCCTCTTCTTGTTCCTCCTCCTGCTCTCCTTCTCTTCTTATTCTGCCTTTCAGTGAGTAGGCAGGGCTTCAGTGCTGAGCGTCGAGATATGACATTATATAATATCCTGGTGCTCAGCATGAGTAGCGGCCATCTCAAGGAAGCCGGATACAGTGTATGAACAGACCTCCCACTCCCTTAATTTGGGGTCAGTTAGAGGTAGATCCATGATCTCCATAACCGGCCCTGCTTGTCCAGCGGCAGGCAGTATAGTCTGCCTCTGGAGGGGTGCACAACCGGGGGAAAGAACCCCTCTCTCTAGCACACTACTGGCAGTCAGTCACTACTTCTAACACAATAGTGAATCAGCTTCACAGCTATATTATATTGTCTGTTGGGGACCAGTAGAGACTGTTAGCAATGTCATGCTTTCATACACTATTTTATCATGTTAAATGTCATAACACACCAAAACAAATACTTGGTTTATATGCTATACCTTTATTCTTCAAAGAATTGTGAATACAAATGGAGCAGAATTTCTTAAATGGATTCATTCTTTTTTTTTTTGCACAGTAACCTTCTGGAGAATATATGTACCTTACAACAAGCAGCACACAGTGTTTAACCAGCTAGACTTGTGCAAATGGACCAAAAATAATTTGGTCCATTAGTCCAAATTAAGACAAACGATTTTGTTTCCTGCCTTTTCTGTTCCATTTTATTTTTCCTCATTCACTCTCTCACACTCACATTCACTCTCTATCTCTCAATTGTTAAAAATTAACATTTGTACACATCCGAATGCACAAGTCAATTACTATTTTTCTTCACTGAAATGTTTAACTGAATACTAAGGCTTAGAAACTTTTATAAAAGCTTTTCCCACTATAAACATTTAGCTTTTTGTTTTATGTTGATATTTCTTTTATTAGAAACACAACCATTCAGTCTATCTTGTCTGCCTATTTTTCCTGCTGTAAAAAAATCAATCATTAGTCTTGTCTTAGATTCAGGAGCATTATGCCTATCCTGTGCGCCTCCAAACTCCCTTAGCGTACTCATCTCTGTCTCTTCAGCTGGAAGGCTGTTCCATTTATCTACTACCCTCTGACTGGGGTTGACCTATCATAAGGCATAATGAAGTTAGGGAGTTTAAATATTTATCTCTCTTGCATACTCCTACTTTAGTGAATACACCTAAAAAGTGTTTCACAAATTGCATTGGAACTGTATTTTCAGCTGAAGCAGGAAATTGTAACCTCTTTCCTGAAGCCCACGGGGGCCAGAATGGACTAGAGTGGGCCCTGACAGAGTGCTGAGCAGGGCTAGGCTAAGGCAGGAATTGTGGATTTTAGGGGAGGAGTTTTGGTAGGAGGATATTTAAGTTTGGTGATCACAGGGGTAAGGATCCATTTTGTTTAACCTTACCTGGTGGTGTTTGTCTTTCCCTGTCTATCTCTTGTTGTCTCTCTTGTATACTTGGCTGTTTCTTTTGTGTTCCTTTGCTGTCTGTTTCTCTCTTGTGTCCTGGCCTGTCTTTGTTTTTTGTGTCATTTTGTGTTTGGGTCTGTCTTGTTTCTGTGTTTTTTGTGTCTGAGTCTTTTCCTTTTTATCTGGGGCTCTTTTTTGTGTGCCTGTCTGTTCTTTCTTTGTTCCCCCCTTTTTTCTCTCCCCTCTTCTTGTCCCCTGCAGGTGTCTGTATGGATTTGAGGTTCTGCAGCAGCTGTTGGACCTTGTGGCTGCAGGAGTGACTAGGCCACATGCTGGATCCGGCTGGAATGTTCCTGAAGGCTGGCATGGAGGACTGCAGCAGCGTTGGAGCATAGGAGCAGAGGCAGACCTGAGGAGGATGACGCAGATAGCCCAGGACGGGGCCTGGGAGTCAAAGCAACCCATTTGCAGGCCTTCAGAGGCATACTAGTGTGCAGTGCAACGGCATGGAGGAGGCTTTGGCCCTCGCAGCGTTCCATCACAGCGGGCCAGAAGGGCCCATGGGAAGGCAGTGATTTCAGATGGCCCAGCTGGGTGTCCTGTGGCTGCTGGCCGCTCCCCAGATGGAAAAGGGGGCACAGAGTGCAAGGAGTCAACAGTTGCAGGAGGTGGTTCGGCCTGGTATAGGCCTCTGAGGCCTACCGCAGTGTTTCCCCAGATGTGGGTCCTCCAGGAGTCGTCCAGGGAGGCAGAGAAGCTGGCAGGACGGCCGGGTGCAGCCTGCACTGCGGCCTGTGCAGATGTCAAGGTAGGGAGACACCGGAGAGAGGCCTAGGCAGTTACCTGGGGCAGCTGCCGTGGGGCAGGAGGTTTTGGCTGTGGAGCAGGGGGGCTGGGGAGGCCCCTCTTTTTTCCAATCTCCATCCTGAAGTGGCATATGGGGGGTTTCCGGCTGCAGCACCCCATCCCTCGCACAGACACACGCAGGCACACCCTAATTGATGCATCCATCAGGATGGGATGAGTTGGTGGGAATCTGCACACCAAGGAGGTGGTTTTGGTGCTGCCACTCCTGCGGTGTTTCTCTGCGGCGGCACAGGATCATACGACCTTGCTGTACGGGACGGCCAAGGGGTCCATTATTAAGGTTTCTTTTTTGCGTGTTATTTCCATCGGGTGCACATGTGTGGGTTGATGCTGAGATGTTTTTCGGGGGCTGTAGTGTGGTATCTATGGCGTGTATAGTGGGGAGTTTCCTGGGAAGTTTATAGATGTGCTGGGCTTGAGATTCTTTGCAGGTTACATTGCATTTGTTTGTGTGGTTCTGGCAGGTTCCGTAGCAATGTTTTATTTGGAGGCAGTGGAATGGTTTTAGGTCACGGTTACTGACGGACAACTGCAGGGGGAAAGCATGGCTCTTGAGAGCTGTCGGTCTAATCGGTGGTTGGAGGGAGGTGGAACTTGGTAGACAGACGTGATGGGAGGATATGTTAGTAACGTTTAAATGCTTAAGGGGAATCAACAAGTTAAAGGGAGAGATTTTCTTTTAAAGTAAGTACTACCACTGCAAGAGGACATATTCATAAGCTAGAGGGGCAATGGTTTAAAGGTACCATCAGGAAATATTACTTACTGGAAAGGGTAGTGGATGCATGGCATAGCCTTCCAGCAGAAGTGGTAGATGTTAATACGGTGCAAACGTTTGGCCAGGCATGGGATAGGCATAGGACAGAGTTAGATATAGGATAAGGGCAGGTACTAAGGAAAGTACTCAGAGATTGGGCAGACTGGATGGGCCTAATGGTTATTATCTGCTGTCACTTTCTAAGTTTTTATATGTTACGGTGTGTTGGAAATGTTTGTGTGTCCCCCCCCTTTATTGCCCCCTCCTGTAGCTGCTTCTTGAGTGGGTTGCAAAGGCAGCTTTACACAGGGAACACTTGCTTTGTTGTGGTGTGAAGCTGCATTTGTCCAGGTCGCTTGCAATCACGTAGGGTCATGCTGGGGTTTTGGGGTGAGGGGGTAAGGGTTATCTGTTGATGTGACAAATTGCATCGTTGAAGGGTTGCAGCAGTAAGGCGATGTTGATGGTTGTTTTTTCTGAACGGTGTCCCCGGTTAGCCTGGGGGTTGTGTTAAGATGGAGGAGGGGGACAAGAGGCATGAGGGAAATTGTTTCTGGCTTCCTCTGGGAAGCATGGATGGGATGGGGTTAAGGAAAGGGGGCTACGGTACCGCGGTTTTCTGGAACTTTCGGTACTGGGGTTCGGCATGACTGGGGTGAGATGTATTGGAGGTAGTCTCCTGACTAGGGATCTGCTCTGTTTGTCAGGTTTGTTGTATGGGGGTAACGTTTTTGGTGGGGTCGCCATAGAGAGAGCTGTTTTGTTGGTGCCTAGGGGATAGCGGTGGGGGACCAAATGGTTCCGTCATGGGGTTTGAAGCTGATTCTGTTGGGATGGTTGATTCGTTGCAGGAAGATTGCCTGTCAGCATTTCCCGGGGCCATGGAGTCTACGGTTTGTCCGAAGACTTCAAGCAGGCTGGGGTATGTACTACATGGCCCAAGGTGATTTAGTCGGGCTGCGGGGCGAGTCTCCTGTTTTGGGTGCCGCTGTCTGATTTTGATCTGCTTCTGGTACGTCTAAGAGGTCACCATCTTTGGAGAGGGGTGGTGGTGTTTAATGTCTTTTCTGGGTTCCTTCGGTTTTTCGTGCACTTACTCTGTGCGATTGGAAACTTGCTGGTGCATAGGTTTGTTAAATTTCCCTGGTCTTGATTTGGTTTGGCTTTTCGGGAGCTGGAGGGCTCTGATTCGGGTAACTGTGTGTGGTGGGGTTAAGCAGGTGCTGAGGGCTGACTTGCTGGTCAGTGAGCTCTTGCTGCACAGGCTGCGGGGAAGTGTTTGGGACAATTGGTGACGGGGTTGTCCAGGGGGCCATTGGTTCATGTTAGTATGGCCTGAGGTCTGGGATATATTCGCCCTCTCCTTGTTTTCTTTGAACCGTTCCACTTAGTGTTGGCCCTGTTTTTTGGGGAGTTGGCAGGGTGGTTTTGATGGAGCTATATCGGAGGAAGGGCACTTTGGTTCTTATGGTTGGTGGCTTTGGTGGATGTTTTTGTGCTTGGTGGTGCTTGTTTTCGTTCGGGTGTTGCATAGAAGTATCGCTGATTCTTGTTCTTGCTTCGTTGGAAGTGGCCTCGGCAGATGAAGTTGGGGGTACGCCATTCGGGGGCTTGCCTGGCAGTATAGTGGACTCCCGAGGTCACAAATATTGGCATTGGTGGGATTGTTTGCGGTGGCAGTATATTCAGTGGGTGGCCCACGTAGCCATGTTCGGGTGGTTCCTGGCAGGGGCGACCCCTTCCCAGGTCTATGGGTTAGAGCTGGGTGATGCGCTCCTTAGTTTGTGGATGTGGGATCAAGTGGTGGGTGTTCCTACCCCCCCCCCTATTGGGATTTGTGGGAGGCGGTTACTGAGGTTTCACTGTCTAATCTTGCTTTGGACGTTGCTGTGCGATAGTGCTGGTGCGGATGTCTTGGTGGGCTGGTTTGGTTTGTCTACTGTGCCCGATGATGCCATGTGGATGGGCTTTTGGGGGTTATATCAGCGGATTGTGTTCTTCCGGGTACATCAGGATGGATGTTGGCTCGGTCTGCTTGGCCGCCTCACCATGCAAATGGTGTTTGAGGCTGGTGGTGGTGGGGGGGGGGGGGGGGGCTCGGGTTGCTTCTCCCCTCTGTGGGTTTTTTCTTCGGGCCTCTTTTGGTAGGCGGGTTATCAGCCATTCTCAACAGTAATGACCCCGACGGGGACCGCAGTTAGGTATAGCGGTTTGCAGCTGGGTCTCCCAGGGGTTTTGGTGCTTGGTGATGGAGTTTTTGGTGGTGGTTGCCATTACACAATTTTGGTTATGAGTAAGATTGTTTTTGTTCTTCTTCTTGTTGGGGGGGTGCCGGTTTGTGGGGGTCACCTATCGGCATTCACTAGTTTTTGGGATGTGGCGGAACTGTGGTTGGAGAACTGAGCCCGTCGGTGGGGGCCGCAGTTGGGCATAGCGTTTGTGCAGCTGTGTTACCCGGAGGGTTTTGGTGCTTGTGGGATGGAAATTTTGGTGTGGGTTGTTGGACCTTGGTGGCTCAACATTACAAAACTTGTTCAGTTATGAGTTTGTTCATTTATGTTGCTGATGTGGGGGTTGGTCACCGTGAGACGGTTGATTTGGTTTGTACAGGTGCCATGCCTGTTGTTAGCACCTTACGTGAGTTAGAGGGGTATTGAGCATTGCCTGGGCGTCATGGTTACGCTGCTGGTGTGCTTTGTCCAGAGGCAGCAAAGGTGGATGGGCTGGTTTGTGGTGCTGGATAGGTTTTTGTAGGCATTTGGTGCAGATTTCTTGATTCTGTGAGTGGCGGTGGGTTTTGAACGGGCCAAGCTTTCTTTTGTGGGGGGAGCCCATCCGGCTTGAGGTGTCAATGGATGGGCTCATGGCGGTAGCTTGCCAGGTATCCAAGGGGTTAATGTGGTGGTATGATCATTGGTGGTCATAACCGGTGGGAGGTTCCTTGCAAGGAGTGGTGCTCGGAACCTCAGGTCCGGGTTGGGGCATCCTGGTATGTCCCCTCCCAAAATTGGTGTGTGGTATGGTACCTGGATAACTTGGCAAGCTAGGTTGGTTTTGGTTACGTCATTGTCTCTGTTAACGCATCTATGTTTATTATTTCAGGTTTTACAGGACAATGACTGTTAAATAAAACGGCTGTGGCCTTTTCAAACCCATCTTGTGTGTTGGTGTTTTATTTAATTGAGCAAATGAGCCAAGCCTGGCCCGTGAGTCGAAGCTACATCTGTCATGAAGCCCACGGGGGCCAGAATGGACTAGAGTGGGCCCTGACAGAGTGCTGAGCAGGGCTAGGCTAAGGCAGGAATTGTGGATTTTAGGGGAGGAGTTTTGGTAGGAGGATATTTAAGTTTGGTGATCACAGGGGTAAGGATCCATTTTGTTTAACCTTACCTGGTGGTGTTTGTCCCACCCTCCCTCCCATTATGTGGTTGAGTTTGTGGAGTAGTGTTGCTGCATTAGTCACAGTTGTGGGCGGTAGCTTGCCAGGTATCCATGGGGTTAATGTGGTGGTATGATCCTTGGTGGTCATAACTGGTGGGAGGTTCCTTGCAAGGAGTGGTGCTCGGAACCTCGGGTCCGGGTTGGGGCATCCTGGTATGTCCCTTCCCAAATTGGTGTATGGTATGGTGTTGCTGCATTAGTCACAGTCGTGGGCGGTAGCTTGCCAGGTATCCATGGGGTTAATGTGGTGGTATGATCCTTGGTGGTCATAACCGGTGGGAGGTTCCTTGCAAAGAATGGTGCTTGGAACCTTGGGTCCGGGTTGGGGCATCCTGGTATGTCCCCTCCCAAATTGGTGTGTGGTATGGTGTTGCTGCATTAGTCACAGTCGTGGGCGGTAGCTTGCCAGGTATCCAAGGGGTTAATGTGGTGGTATGATCATTGGTGGTCATAACCGGTGGGAGGTTCCTTGCAAGGAGTGGTGCTCGGAACCTCAGGTCCGGGTTGGGGCATCCTGGTATGTCCCCTCCCAAAATTGGTGTGTGGTATGGTACCTGGATAACTTGGCAAGCTAGGTTGGTTTTGGTTACGTCATTGTCTCTGTTAACGCATCTATGTTTATTATTTCAGGTTTTACAGGACAATGACTGTTAAATAAAACGGCTGTGGCCTTTTCAAACCCATCTTGTGTGTTGGTGTTTTATTTAATTGAGCAAATGAGCCAAGCCTGGCCCGTGAGTCGAAGCTACATCTGTCATGTAATCTGCTTGTTTTGTTAGCAGACTGTACATGAGCCTCTAGTGCTTGAGATTGTTTACAATCATGCATTAAGGCTATTACTGCTAATAACTTTGCGAGAAAGAACATTTTAAAACATGCATTATGGTAACAAGATCAGGAAATCAAATTAATGTGTACATTTTAAATGTAATTTTCATGTAAAACTATGATTTGCGAGCATATTGAATCTGTAGATAACTCTTTTCGATGTGCTACCTGCAACTTCTATGTGATGCTACAACAGCAAAATATTTTGTCTTATTAATGTTTAGACGTGCAAATGGACGTTTTTATTGGATACATTTTTTGGTTCGTTTTTGGCCCAATTGTTTTCAGGCAACACATTTCATGACTGCTTAGGCCCAGTCGCTTTTAACAACCCAATCCAACACCTTCACCCACCCACCGTAAATAAAGACATAACTCACTGGTGTGGGTAAGGGCATTGGCCACAGCTTTATTAACAGATTCCCGTAAAACACAACATTGACATAACCATTAACAACCCGCCAGCTGCTAAGCCTAAGCCTAGCAGGCGGTTACAAACCACGGGATACCAAGAGTTCTGGCCCAGTGGGTGCCATCAGCCACCCGCTGGACCCGCCTCCCCAAGCCCATTCGGGCGCCGCTTCCAGATGTCACCACTTCCATCCAAAAAGGGGGGGAATCTTCCGCGCTGTGACTAAAAGAAAACCACAAAGAAAACAGAAACCAACACATGCACAATGAAAAGTACAGTACAGCAAAATAGGGAGGGAGGGTGGGACAATGCCTGACCTTAAGCTCCAGGCAGGAAAAGAGGTAGGATTGCATCTGTCCTGCACTTTTACACCCTAGCATGCAACAATGTTGCGCCCACTAACCAATGAGGCAAAAGTTAACCTGACCTCCCAGTGACCTGCAGTCATATTCCCCCTTTCCTTATTTTCCAGGGGGGCCCTTTCCTGGTTCGGCTGAAAATTTTATCTTTTTTTATCTTCTCTCTTCTATTGTTTCTTCTATCTTCAATTTGTTATCTTCGTCTACTTTTCTGTGGAAATAACCCGCAGGAACGCGGCGCTTGCTGTGACATCCTCTCCTCGATCCTCCGATAGGAGGAGCGGACGTCACCGAAATCGTCCTCATTTTGCCCTCGACTTGAAAAGAGAAGAGAAGGGAAAAGACAAAAGATGCGGAAGAAGATGCGGAAATAAATACATTTAGAAAGCGTGAGAGGGTGAACGAGAATGAGAGTGTGAGACAGCCTGACTGAATGTGGATCCATGAATTTTGGCTGAAAATTCTGAGCTTGTTTTCTGTCATTTCCTTTTTCTTCACATTTCACAGCAAAAAAATGTCAAAGACTGTCCCTAAATCTTCAACATCTTTGAAAAGGGTAACTCATTAATAAATGTAAAAAAGAAAAGGGAGACACACATGCTATTTATAGGGTATTGAGAGCCAGACCTGCCAAGGCAAAGAAAATGAATGGGGAAAAGATTGTCAAGTAAAAAAACATTATTGTTTACCAACAGATCAATCAAATCCCAAGTATTGTGAATTGTGCTTTTCAGAATATTAAATGTACCACGGTGACAGATGCTCTGAATGCCAGTTCTGCTCTATTACAGTGTCACGCCAGTCACAAGAGTTATGTACTATTAAATATTTTCCTTTTATCGTCGGTTTTCTGGAGCATGTGTATTTTTAGCTATTTTGTATATCATTCTTATATCTTCATTCATCCACAGACTCATAGATGACCTAAAGTCGGTGAAATGAATGTTAACAATGTAATCTAGCATGGGCAGACTGAGGATGAAAAGTGGTCCTGGCACTTTTAGGTCAAAGTTTGCTAAATGTTCTCCGTGTGGCCGCAGGCTGGACAATGGGCGCCCACAGGCTACATTTGTTTACTCTTGCAGTGTATTCAGCTGGTGGCTGGGCACTGAAGGCCTTGATGTGTTGTTCAAGCAGCATAAATGTAAGTGTAGGGCTCTGTCGGCCCATGGGCCATTTCGCCTATGTGCTAGATTTCCAATCTGAGCCTACAGCCTAGAAACTAGAAGGGTCCATGACAATGTGTCAGGCAATAAACTTACCTGGGCAGTAGGTGGCCATGGCTTGAGGATCCTCCCATCCATGCAGTCTGCTGGAGACGCGAAGAGAAGCACTTGCTCTTGTGCCCAGCCTTCTAACCAGGATATCCCTTGTAACATGATCCTTCGGCATTGACACTGGATGCATTTGCCTAGCCCTTCAGTCCAATACTATCTCCTGGCTTAACCTCAGCTTCTGATTTGTCCATCTATTCCTCGATTGCTACAGTCTATTTGGTATCCGTCTGCCAGCACCCCGCTAAATACTTGATTATCTGGTAGTCTGTCAGCATCCAGCTGACTACCGATTCACCCAGCCCCAGCCATCTGCCAGTACCCACTGGTCTCCCCGCTCCAGGATTTAAAGTTAGGGACCTTTAACTCCTGACTGCAAAACGCCACCTGGTTTCCTCACTCCAAGAGTTAAAGGTCCATATAATAGACTCTATTGGTCGTCGGCAGGGAGCTCCTCTGGCAGAGAGCATGTATGTGTAATTGTGTGTATGTGTAAGTGGGGTGAGATGGAGTGTGTGTGTTAAAATGAATGTGTACAATGTGTGTTTTTGAGTATGAATAACACTTATTCATACTCAAAAACACACATTGTACACATAATGTGTGTGAGTGTGTTTACATATGTGTGTCTTGGTGTATGTTAGAAGGGGGCAAGGGCAATGATGGCACAGAGCAGCTGTTGAAGATGGGAGGGCCCAGGGGTTTGTGGTTTCTAGTTACATCCCTGTATATATATATATATATATATATATATATATATATATATATATATATATATATATATATATATATATATATATATATATACATACACCCACACACACATATACACAGTGGCAAGAAAAAAGAAACACTTTGGAATAACCAGCATTTATGTATATATTTGCCTAAACTATGATATGATCTTCATCTAAGTTACAATAATAAACAAACACAATCTGTTTTAACTAACAACACACAAATGATTGTATTTTTATTGTGCATATTGAATACATAATTTAAACATTCACAGTGTGGGTTACCAAAACAAGTATGTGAGTCCCCAGGCTAATCACTTCAACAAAAGCTAATTGGAGTCAAGAGTTAGCAAACTTGGAGCCTAATCAATGAAACAGGATTGGAGGTGTGTTTTAGAGCTATTTTGACATAAGGAAAAACACTCAAACATTTTGAATTTGCTATTATCAAGAAGCAAACGATGATGTGAACCATGCCTTACAAAAAAATCTCAAAAACAATCAAGAATTGTTAAATGAAACCACTACATATGGCATAAAACCGACACCACATACCCACATGAAACCATCATCTGTTATTTAATAGGTCATTCCAAAAGGCTAATTATTTTTAATTATTATTTGTTGATTTTATTTGTCTTAAAATCAACAAATGCATGTGTGTTTTAGCACTGTTTTCTATGTGTTATAGTTTTAAGAGGGGTTTTTATAGAATAGTAGCTTGACATCAACTGTAAATACCTCTGTATTTACTGTAAATATCAACAACTGTGTCTACTTAAATATGCCTAAATTATAGTTTTAAGGTATTAGCCACAAGTGATCTGTTTCTTAATTATATATATATATATATATATATATACAAATCAAGGCTCAAGTCCCATAGGCTCACTAATTTAAATTGCCACTTGACTGCTTATGGCCATAACCCAACAAACACTCAATACCAAGATTACCCCCAAATGGAGACACAGGACACCATTAGTGGGGTGGGACTTTTTGGTCACAGCTTTATTAAATATTATATATATTAAATATTAAACATTCCCAAGGCCAGCGGTACAACACATAACCACATCCTGAAATGATCTGCCAGCTGCTAAACAGTAAGCCAAACAGGCAGATAATTACCTAACTCTAAAGTCCTAACCCTGTGGCTGCCATAAGCCGCCCATGGGACACGTCTCCCCAAGCCCATTATGGGCAAACATTCCATGCCTGTCCAGCATGGACAATCCAGACAAGACAAGGTTAAATAAAAATAACAAACTTATCACAACCATGAACAGACCGCGTGTAGTGTAAACAAACAGGGGAACGTCTGCAAGGTTGCTGGTGACAAAAGGTAAAAAGGTAAGCTTCACCTCTTGCCCCAATGACAGGAGGCCCTGACTGTAGCCCTGTGCATGGGCCAGCAGTCATGATTCCCTTTCCTTTTGGTCCAAGGGGAGCCCTTTCCAACTGAAACAGAAACTATTGGGCAAGTTACTGAAGGACAACAAAATGTGTTAATAACTCGCAGCTATGAATCCGGCTTGGGTTCAAATCACATTCAGCTGTCATACTTTCCAAGATTCTCAAAAAAATTAGCCAGACGATATCGGCTGAAATATTGCTCAGTAGTAAAAATGTAAAAAATATACTATTTGTCTTTCTAGAAATTATTTTATAATGCCCCCCCCAAACACTCAAGACATGGTCATCCACTGGGCATATGACAGTTGCTAAGTCTATCCTTTTTTATATTCTTCAGTAAAATATGGCAAAAGCAATGAGCGGCAGCTCGAAAAGATGAAAATACCGCAGATACTGAATTCAGAAAGTCAAGATGGCTGCCCCCATGGTAGTTCATTTAGTGTATAGAACTGGAGAATGTGGGATTTGAAAAAAAAAGTCACGTTTCTCTTTTAAATATGCATTTTACATCTTATAAAGTGTTCTTTCACACATGATATAAGGTATTTTAGATATTGTTTCATTTTTAAACTCATACCGCAGTTACATTATTTAGCATAAATGCTCATGTCACACGGCAGGTGTCTGACAGCAGCTCAGCCATAAGCATATATTTTATGTAAAGCTCCACGTATCCGACTTATTTATGGAAATCTGCAGTCTTACTTTACTTAATGTCCTCTTAATGTCACTTTTGGTCTCGTTCTCACTGGCAAACGCACACCTTCAAATTCTTAGCAGGACAAATAAATACAAAAGGAAAATGCATTGGAAATAGGTTTCGCTAGGGTTCTCCTGTAGCAGACGCCTCTATAGAAAAAAACATCTGAAAAACAAAAAAATTCTAATAATTAGTTCAATTTTATTAAAGCTATATTTTCAAAAATATTTATTGAAGTCGGTTTTTGAAGGATTTTTTGAATTGAAGACAAAATGTATGGACCCCTAGATGGAGTGCTACCTTGGGACAGGCCTAGGGTAACTAGGCCTGACCCAAGGTAGCACTCCAGCTCTTGCCACCATGGCAGTCGTCCTCACTACATAGCATTGTATATTACATTGTAATTGGTCCATTAAGTAGCAGAGAACAGTCTGCTGTGCACTTTTTCTTTAGAAGACTCCTATCCTCCTCTGTACATGCAGTCCTAGGCCTAGTTGGCTACTACTAACACTGACAAAAAGTGGACTTGTGCTGACTGTAGGAGGTCATATAGAGGACATTCGCTATTACACAGAGCCGACTAAAATCACTGTCTATACATATCCTAATTTTTATAGCGGTTTTTACTAATAAAAAAAAGAAAACTATGGTGTTTTCTAGATTAATTTATGAAGCCATTCTATTGGGGCTTTTAGGGGCTGTAGAACCCTGTGATACCCTCATACCCGGCAAACATTCTGAGCACCTAGAAAAGAGGGGCATCAGTGGAGGAGAAGACAGCATCAGGGGAGGAGAGACGGGCAAAGAGGTGCTTGGGTCCCGAGATAAGCCCCTCCATCCTGAAAATGGACGCTTGAGAGGTATGTCCGGCAGCCACCTTAGAGCTGCGAGGCCAGAGAATTAAGATGGGTACAGGACTTCTTGTACAAACAGATTTATTGATTTGTTGTTGATGCGGCCCCTGCTTTCCAGAATCCAGCCTGTTTTTGAAAGTTACTACCTTCCAGTTTTACCCGTTCCTGTTAGTTTACAAAAGAAAAAAACAGCACTGCCAACTTTTTATTTTTTTTTTAATTAATTTTCCCAATTGATTTTTTCCAATATTCTTTTTGTTCCCTCTATATATGAGATTTAACTAGAGGGTCCTTCTGTTTGGAACAACCTAATTTTTTTTTTAAAAAAGTTTGAAGTATCTGGCACAATGTACAGAGAACACATACAATGGTCTCCGTGTGACCGGAGATTCCTTTTCTAGTCATATGGTGCCTGTTTCTATATTAAGGAGAGCATGTGTTACGATTCATTTTTGGTCTGGGAACCCCTTTGTTAGATCCGCCCAAACCAATACCCAGTGCTACATGAAAATCCCATAAGATTATTTTAAATATGGTCAGAATAGTCCTATTGGGTGATTTTATTGAGTCCAGAGTTGGCTGCAGCCACCGTGGTCTGGTGGTCTACAAAAGATCTCTGTAGCATCTCATACTGCACCGCATGGCATGTCCAGTGGCATATTCCGACCTAGACGAAGTCCGCCAAAGGGTGCTGGATCCACGGATGGAGGGACAGCCAGCAGTCTGCTTCACTACGGGCCCATTTGCCGACTGGGCTACTGGCTTTACTCTGTGTCAGCTATCAATTGGCTGGTGGGGACATCTCCTTCAAAAGTGACCCATCGATCTATTGCAAAAGCATTATCTGTTTGTCTGGCGACCATTTTTTTGGTGTCACATGACAATTAAGTCACAAATAAAGACATTTCTGGGCTGGGCTCAGGCATCCAACAGTAGAAAGAATGATGTTTCTAAAACAATATATCATGATAGAGTAGATGGAACGCCACGTTTAACCTGGCATCGAGAAAAAGATCTTAAAAACAGTAGAACATTAACTCTATATATATATAACGGACTGCGAGAGGATGTGAAAATCTATGAATCTCAATGTAACAATAAATGTTAAATTATAAATATAGAAATGTTGATTTGTCAAGCAAAAATTAACAGAAGGGACCATAGCTGTAACATCAGAATAAACTCATTACTTTCATTCCCTTTTCTCCTTAAAGGTTTTGACGTAAGTGGGCCAGTATTTTAATATTACTGTTATTTTTATTTTTTTTGTCATCATAAAACATATAAAAAAGAGCATGCATTTTCTTTCTTAGTGTATGAATACAAAGAATATAAAAGCATGGAAATATATGTAGAAAAAAGGGATCTTTTTATTTCATGTTTTCATATATATACAGATATGCATTTTTAAACAATTACCCATTTTGTGTATCAATGCTGCCATCTACTGAAAATTATTTGAAAGTGCAAAATATTTCTCATTAAAAATTGATTTTTAATTCCTCCTAACCTGACGGATATGCGATTGTATGAGGTAATGTATCATGAAGTGACGCATTATTACATTTTGATAAAATACTTTAAATGCTATCCAAAACACAGCAAAAGTGACACATAAGAAGCAAATGTTTAAATCTACAATAAAAATTCCAGTGAATATAATAAAATTCCAGGCAGCTAAAGTATATGGAATTTTATAGAAAAAAAATATTAAAATATATGTTTTTGAACACACGATCCCGTTTGTGGCCTCACTAAAGGAAAAACAGGTTTTAAATAATAATTTCATTTATTGAAGGTAAAGAGTTTATCAAAACCTAATAAAAAAAAATAATTTACCCCAAAACATAATAACTGATTGTGCCACCCTTGGCGCGAACAACTGCAATCAAATGTTTGGCCATGAGTCTTTTACATTGTTGTGGAGGAATTTTGGCCCGCTCTTCTCGGTAGAATTGTTTTAATTCCGCCACATTGGAGGGTTTTCACGCATGAACTTTCTGTCACAGCATCTCAATCAGACTTAAGTCAACACTTTGACTTGGTCTCCAAAACCTTCATTTTGTTTCTTTTGAACCATTCAGAGATGGACCGGCTTGTGTGTTTCGGACCATTGTCCTGCTGCGTAACCCAACTGCCCTTGAGCTTTAGGTCACAGATGATGGCCGGACGTTCTTCTACAGGGTTTTAGTTAGTTTGGGTTATCTTATGACATCTTGAGACATTTTAGTAGGCCGGAGACTCTTTCGAAGGTTCACCACTGTCCTGGAGCCTTAGAAATTGTTGCGTAACCCTTTCCAGACTGGTAGTTGTCAATTACGTTGTTTCACATCTGTGTTGCTTTTGGAGACCTTTTAGCCGACTTCACTTTGCAAGAGTTCTATTTAATTCATGTTTCGATTCTACAGGGCTGGCTTCAATCAGTGTGTCTAATGAAATAAAACCCAATTTTAAATTTCATAAATTACCTATTTATGACCATAGTTTCGAGAAGGAGGCGTGATTCAGCGGGGTCACGTAACGTTGTGTTGTGTGACGACCACAGGGGTAGCAAGGCAGCGAGCTGCAAGCAAGGCACACTGGAGACAGGGTAGTTGCATGTGTTTGTCTGCATTTGTGTCTCTGCCTGCATTTGTGTGTGCGTGTCTAGGTATGTTAGCATGTGTGTCTGGTTATGTGTATGTGTGTCTCAGTTTATGTGCATGCCTGGGTCTGTGTTTGTCTGTCTAAGTGTGTCTGTCCTGTTTGTACATTTGTCTGGGTTTGCATGTCTGTCTGAGTTTATGTCTGGGTATGCTATCATTTTGTGTCTAGGTATGTGTGTCTGTCTGGGTTTGTGTGCATGGCTGGGTTTGTGTCTGGGTTTGTACGTGTGTATGTCTGTCTGGGTATGTGGGTGTGTGTATGTTAGGGTATGTGCATTTACGTGTGTCTGGGTATGTTAGTGTTTGTCTTGGTAGCCTCTATATCTGTGTATCTGGTTAGGTGTGTGTTTTTGTTTATGATATGTTAGTGTGTGTGAGTTAGTGTTAGTCTGAGTGGTTGTGTTAGCTTAAGTGTCTGGTTATGTTAATGTGAGTGTCTATGAGCATGTGTGTCTAGTTGATTGGTTGTGTTAGTGTCTGGATGTGTGTTAGTTTGAGTGTCTGGGCACATTAGTGTCAGTGTCTGGGTGTGAGTCTGTTTGTGTTGAATGTCCAGTTGTGCTAATGTGAGTGTCTGGATGTGTATGTTAGTGTCAGAGTACATTAGTGTGTGAGTGTATGTACATGTGTGTTATTGGGAGGATCTGGTTGTGTGTGTTAGTGTTTGTGTGCATGTGTGTTAATGTGTCTGATTGTGTTAATGTTATGTCTGGTTGTGTCAGTGTCTAGATGTGTGTGTTAACATTGAGTGTCTGTGTGTCTGTTAGTGTCTGTGCATGAGTGTGTCTGTGTGTGAGTTAGTGCCATTAACCCCTTAAGGACAATGGGCGGTCCCTAAACCCATTGAAAACAATGCATTTTGAGCCCGTATATGTACGGGCTTTGTCATTAAGGGGTTAAAACAAAGAATGCACAAAATCTTTATATATCTCTGCATCTGTCAGCCTGTTTAATTATTCATCATTTGCACATTGTAAATAAGTACAAGGACCAGACACCTTTTTAAATATATTGCTAAACACGGCATAGAAAGGGTGTTATGCGCACGATAGGCTGGTGAGTCTTAGCAGACATCACAGAGAAAGGCAATTCTTTGTCAGATAAATAACAATTTACAATGTGTGTCTACGGTCCATCACTCAAAACTGACACCTCCACGGGATGGATTCCCTTTGTAGGGATAATTTATCACATCTCAGTATGATTCAGGTGTTTGGGTGTTTTTTATTTTTATTTATTTCATTATTTTTTTCTATTTGTAACTTTTCTGTGTAGCAAAGCACCCTAGCATGCAAAAATATATGATATATTATATATAATATTATATATTTTTATATGTAATCTGTGTTTTACATGATTGAATAGTTATTTCAGCAAAGGTTTTGGGGCATTCAACAATACTTGGACATACTGTAGCTCCCGATAGTCTACCTTTTTTGCAAGACAGTCCTGATTTTCAGGCTCAGTCCTGCTTTTAGGGGCTTTGGGGAGCGTGGCCTGGTTGGGGACATCCGCCGATCTCTCCTGACCAGCCCAAGGAGCTGTCAAACCAATGGCGCTCCATTGCAGCTCTTAGGTGGCCTTCTCACAATGCTCTGCAGTTGTGTGTCTTGAGACAACTCTTCCAGCGTGGTGGGCAGCCGGACTCAACTATGTTCCCCCCCAGGGCCAGCCATGGCTCTTTTAGGACCATCCACATCACCTCCACACATCTAGGCATATCCCATGACTCTGGTGTCCCAATATAGACACCTGAAATGTTGGGAGGTGTCTAAGGAATGCTGTTTCTAATAATGCGTTTAGTTATAATCGGGTTAAATCCATCGGTAGAATGGCAACTTTAAATCAGTGCATTGTGCAGTGGAGTTCCAAAGCGTCAAACATAAAGTCACAGTTTCAGTATGTAATAAACAAACACGGAAGAACGTTACACGACAAGTCGAGATCTTCAGGCTTTCTCGTTTCATCAGATCTTAAAACACAGATGGCAAAGATCAACCACCTTATCCAGGACTCATTCATTTCACATCTGTTATTTCCTGAAATATTGAAGCGCTTCTCGGGATATTCGAAAGAAACATTGGATTCCACAAGTGATGAGCTGGAAGCCCATCAAAAGTGTAATAAAGTAAAATCCAACAAACCTGGTTTTCTAGCAACAATTTACACGTAATGTTAACACATAGCTCAAAAGGGACATGTCAAAAAAATCCACACATCAGATGATTAATGCCAGAAAAAAAACATCTGCGCAATAACAAAAAGAAAATGTTGACTATATATATATATATATATATATATATATATATATATACACATATATATATATATATATATACACAGTATATATATATATATATTATATGCAGTATAAAAAGTTGTCACTCAATAACATTTCTAATCTGAGTTTATTAAATTCAACGACTTTTTTTTACATCTGAAACATATTCATCTATTATAATTTTTATAGTAATATAATATATCATTTTTTTTATATTTTCCTATTTTATACTTATGTTGGTAAAATGAATCCTTGTTTTTTTTTGTTTTTTTTTTATGAATTTAAGGAACTCTGCGATTAGGAATTTATAGACCATACATTTGGGTTACCAAGTGTTCTAAATGAATTATTTAATGCATTTCATCTGTTGATGAATTTTGGGTACTGATTCAGTTTGGATAAACTTACAGATATGAATATTTCAAATTAAAATGTAAATATTAATGTCTTGCCTTGTCTTATATAAATGAAGAAACCCCTTGTGTACCAATTGTACCTTGGAGAAGCCTCATGGAGGAACAAGTATTTTTTATTTATTTTTTTAATTAAATTGAGGGCTACACTATGCAGTTATATGGTAAAGAAGAAAACTTCCAATCAACCTGGAGGCCGCCGTTGTTATCAGTCATGTGATATTTTGGGTGACCTTCCATGCTTAAACGCCACACTAAGCTGATGCTTTGTGGAAATGCTAATGAAGTCTATTTCTCCATAGACATTAAGTCAGAGTGTTCAGCTGGGTCATTAAGACCAAGTCATTCTATTTTTTTCCCACTGACAGTATGATAAGGAGTCGGGGTGTTTGTCCAGTTACTGGACTCTAGTAGATTGGGGCTCAGATAACAGAGCGAGAACTCAAACAAATGGCTAATATGCAGCTGCCTGAAAACATTATATTATGGGGTAAAAACTACAACTGCTTTAAAAAAGAAAATGCTATATTTTTGAGAAATGATTGTGGGAGTTTCCCTTTGGTATATATTCATGGTTATAATACACAACAGAGGCAAAGTAAGGTTTTAGAGTTATCCTTAGAGAAGGATAAGGGTGACTAAGTGTTAGAAGTAACACCATTATTTTTATATATTCCACGATGTATCAACCACTTTGACATGCAAGCAATTCCCAACTGGCCAATCGATTTTTGTAAGCCTTTTGCATTTTAGTGTTAGATTCCAGGCACCAAAAATTCAGTGAGATATTGATCAACCACTATAGTTTGCAATAAAATGGCATTAAAATAACTGCTCGAAAGGAAGCTTGACTTAGTCGGTGTGAATCTTATAATATAATAAACTTTAAACTTAAAGTCGATCTTTTCCTAAATCCTTCATTGTATGGATCTATACACTAAATAACCATATGTTCATTCATTGCAGAATGATTTTAATGCTTATGAATTATATAGAATATTGCAGTGTATACATTTTGAATATACAGAATATACACTATATACAGATCAAAAAAATTGGTAGATAGAATTCAACATGGATAAATGTAATATAATGCACTTGGAAAGCAAAAAGCATTAATGTTGCATATAAACTAAATGGGGCTAATACTAGGAGAATCCCTGTTGGAGAACGGTTTGGGGATCCTAGTAGACCAGTGGCGTATCTACAGGGGTCACAACTGTGATCACTTGTTCCTGTCGCCTCGTGCCAGTTCAAAATTGTTCAGAAAGGGCCCTTTTGACATAGACAGACCAGTTTGATTAGTACTCATTGAAACTTGTGGTCCCCCCACAAATTTATGTTTAACATACCTTATTATTACCATTTTTCACTTTTTGCTTAGCATATTTGTTGGATTGGAAAGAGTTGAGAAAAGCCAAAAAACATCTGTATGTAAATTACATGTTCTTTGGACAAATTAACGATTACTATCTCAGCTTCATTAAGTGCTTGCTGTGACTTGCTCTGTCTTAACTAATTAACATCTGCCCTATTTTGATAACGTTTGTAAAGAGCTCTACAACATTTTGGTAGGAAGAAGCAGGAATTAAGCAAAATGATAAATAAAGATAGATAACCGATAAAGAGATGTATATGAAAATACATATAATGTTAAATACAATTATAATATCGCTTTGAATTGTGTGTCTCTTTTCTTCATGTAGTATATCAGCTGTGTTAAATAATAACACAATTGGTATACTACATATCCCCCATTTCTTTAACAAAATTTCCAAAACAACAAAAATGTTTTGGTGTTAATATGGATAGAAATTTGGGGCATCTAGACTAATTGAGCAGACAACAAAAATATCAATTCAGTCAACATTTCTCATGCCACGTGTGATGTATGTGTGTAAAATGTGGGGCAATGGCGGTAATTATGTCCTCTACGTTCCTTTCCTGGAAAAATGCTCCATAGTGTAGCGTATAGAGGTGGATGAATTGGTCTTGGCACAGCTCAAGGTAGGGCCAAGCCAGACCTTAGGGGTCAACTTGTCGATCAACATTCGATTTGCCCATCAGGTACTGAGATTCATGCAAACATCAATACAGATGACCAAACAAGCAATGAGGAGTTTGAACGGGTTTGGCACCACCTCATACTCTTTTTATTGTGATGGGCCAGGCTAAGCCAGATGTTGGCTTTCAGCCCAACCAGAGCCCACATCTGCTCATCCAACTATAGTAGCTTGTTGACCCAATATATACCTGGTCACCATAGGATTAGTTTTTTGGCCACTGATAACCCTATATACCATAGACTGTACAATGTCCACAATGACAGCTAAAGTAGTCAACCATATCTCTATAAACATAGTATTGATGGTTTCCAGATCAACTAGGTACAAGATCTTCGTCATTTTCTCTATGTTTTAGTTAAGCATATTATTATTCATTACTGAATTGCACTAATTTCTTTGGTGATACATTTATTGGAAGAAACATGGCAGTCAGACAGTACAGAACACCATGCAGTACAAAATCCTATGGTAAAACCATAGATACAGGACCAAGAGTTGTATCCCATTTAGATTACGTTTTAATTATTTAACTTAATACTCATTTTAAAAATCATTTACAATTTATTTACATTTTTATTTTTGTATTTTTTTTGTTTTAAACATTTTCCTTTCCATTTTTTTCTCCTATCTTGTAGTGTCATCCTTGAAATATTTTTTATTTTTAACAAATCTTCTTGGGTAGTTTACTTCGACGCATCCAAAACTTCTCAGTGTCTTTTTCCTCCTGAGATAAGTAAAACGACACGACAACTCAGTCTAAATGTCAACTGAGAAAGCAGGGTCATTTTCCAGAACTCTGAGGCAAAGAGCTAAAAATAACAATGCATTTGTGTTATTGTTTTCTTCCTAGCATTCAAAGTCAATGGAAAATAGCACTCGAGGGGGATATTGGGAATACATCAAATATAAAGTAATGATTTTTTATTTAGGATTTTCTATCTGGAATAAGAGAAGTGTGTGCCATCAAAGTCGACTGACTTCTCAACTTTTAGAGTCAGCAATGCCTGTAAGCATTTCAAAAATGTATACTTGAAAATTGTAACTTTAAGTTTCAGGGGGGGAAAAAATACAACATTTGGGAAGACTTCCAAAGTGTGGGAGGTTATGTTTTCTCCTTCCATCCCTGTTTCTGTATTTATAGCATGATCTCATTATAGATTAGTGGAGGTCATCATAAATATTCACATTACGTTGACTTGGCAAGATTTTACAATTGGTATTTGGAGGAAATGGGAATGGAAAAAGAGAGAGAACTGGAAAAATTGTATTGAGATTTCCAGTGTGAATGGCTCTCCTTGGGTGAAGAACAAATTAACCCCTTAATGACATGTACGGGCTCAAAATGCATTGTTTTCAATGGGTTTAGGGACCCCCATTGTCCTTAAGGGGTTAATAAGGTAGATGACATATCTCCAATTGGCTGCAAATGGTAAATCCATTCTTAATGTCTTCCTTTAGCTCAGGAAGTAAGCTTTTTCCAGATATCCTGGTCTTCAGATGGCCAAGAATTTGCCGATTTAACTGCACGCTCAACAATTACTCAAATGTTTGCCTATTAATCAGTTTGCATCAAGTTGAAAAATAAAGATTTGCCCAAGTGGTGCTTGACTTGCACAAGGAAGTGAGAATAATTTTCAACTGGAAGTTGAGTTGACCTTGATACCTCTTTACCTGGCATGAATTCAATTAAAAACTTTCAACAGCACTTCCATTGGATATTTGAGATTGAGTGATGTGCGTTCGCATGCAAGATTAGTAAACTAACTCAATCTCAAGCATTAACCTCAATGTTCAAACCTCCTTGTAAGGCATCAACTCGGAGCAGTTGATACTTTGGTTCAATCTTTAGCGCCTTGGACAAGTATTGCTCGACGCTTCAAGCTACATCAGAATATGTTCTAAATTGAGTTGACCTGCCTTCATTGTTTTT
This sequence comes from Spea hammondii, assembly GCA_029215755.1. Lineage (NCBI taxonomy): Eukaryota > Metazoa > Chordata > Amphibia > Anura > Pelobatidae > Spea > Spea hammondii. The sequence continues at coordinate 183,727,625 of JARDYJ010000001.1, read as the reverse complement.
TAATACGTTTAAACCCTTTGGGTGTCAGAAGGTTAAACAATTCATTTCCAAGCTCTCAGACACCATGATTTTCATAATCATGCCCCCTTTAGGGGTGACGTTCAGTACATCTGTCTTGATAATTACACTGAACTAAGGGTGTATGCAGTCATTGATCTATTAATGTCATTATTTATAAGTGGCAGCAATTTACATACAGCTATACAAAAGCTTCAAAAAGTAGAAGAAATATAAATGCTGGAGAACCTACAAATGGATGATTAAAAAATATAAAAAATATGTTTTTTTAAGTATTTTAAGTATTTAATATGTCCTATATTTTTTATGTATTTAATATAGTTTTTTTTAAGTATTCTTTTTAAGTATTTTAAGTATTTAATATGTCCTATATTTTTTAAGTATTTAATATAGTTTTTTTAAGTATTCTTTTTAAGTATTTTAAGTAATTAATATGTCCTATTTTTTAAGTATTTAATATAGTTTTTTTAAGTATTCTTTTTAAGTATTTTAAGTATTTAATATGTCCTATATTTTTTATGTATTTAATATAGTTTTTTTAAAGTATTCTTTTTAAGTATTTTAAGTATTTAATATGTCCTATATTTTTAAGTATTTAATATAGTTTTTTTAAGTATTCTTTTTAAGTATTTTAAGTAATTAATATGTCCTATTTTTTTTAGGTATTTAATATAGTTTTTTAAGTATTCTTTTAAAGTATTTTATTTATTTAATATGTCCTATATTTTTTAAGTATTTAATAAAGTTTTTTAAGTATTTATTATGTCCTATACTTTTTAAGTATTTAATATAGTTTTTTAAGTATTTAATATGTCTGATATTTTGCAAAAGTTTATAATCTACAGATGAATGGTTTTTCTTTTTTTCAAATTATTTATTATTATTTGTTACGTTTTTCTTTCTTTCTTTTTTTCTTAACTTTTTTAATAATATTTAATTTCTTGAATACTCAACAGTGTCTCAAATCTGAATTCTGGTTTGAAATGAAGAACACAAGATTAGTAGTTGAAACTAAGCAATTTTAATTATATTAAAAGACTACAATTCAAATGACACAACAGATGTCATGATTGTCTTACGACGGAACTTTGCAAACTTATTTGAGAAACGTATTAAGATAACCATTGTCATAAACATAATAACTCATACTAAGTCAGTAACGAAAACAAATATTCACAACACCACATTGAATTCCAATTATTATTATTCGTATAAAAACTCAAATGACTTAATTTACCCAAAAATGAATTTCAATTTTCCTTCGGATCCACTAATCTTTGTATACATATAGCATTAGTGGTAGTAATTATATTTGGCATAATAAGCGCCAATAATAAATTGTCGATGATGTTGTTTAGTGTCACGAGTAAACAAAGATTGGATTAGAAACGAACGGAATTTGGAAGAGAACTTATTTTGAAAAGCAATGTCAGTCATTTATGTTTTGAAACAAGTCATTATCTCTCTGTTCCTCTGCTAACAAAATTAAATTATATGAAAGGGGTTACTTAATGTGACTCATTTAAATTATGCAGAGTGCTTTCTGTGAATTAGTAATTATTAAAAACATAACAAATGCAAATTCAATTTTGGAATAATTGCACCGTACATAAAAGTACAGAGGCAAAGGAAGACAAAGAGCTTTCGATCTACACTAATTTGGATTTTTGTACCATAAGCACATTTGTTGTTTTTGTTTTTTTTGTAAAGCTGTTTTATTAACACTTTTTTTTAAGTGTTTTTAGTACTTTGGAAACAAATATTTTACAGAGAAATGACGAATAAGTACTTCGAAAAATGATTTGGGTGCCAGATATAGTGACAGGGACAAAAAATGCAAAAATGGTAAAAAAAATTACATACATGTTCAGCAATGTTTTGTTTGTTTCTTTAAAGCTGTAGGGATACACTATGGGGTGCCACAGGTAAGTCCAACTAAGTGTCCCAGTTATAAATCAGCCTCATTTGAAGCAAACCCGGGGTACTGTCCAGTCCTACAGATACACATCCAGAAAAGGGTTAAATAGAAAACCCATTAAATCAGAATAGAAAAGATCATGTTGCCAGGTAAATATTGCCTAAAGTTCATTGTTACACCCTGGTGGTTGAATGTGGAATTGCAAGTAAAACACACAAAATGCCTAATGTAGCAGCCCAGAGGGTGACTTTACTCAGTATGTGACGTCAGATCACATCTCTCTGGCTAACTCCCTCTTTAGTGAATACACACCAATAGTAAATCCTGACCCTGTGTATCACTGAGGTTTCGGTGGACCACCAATGGCAATGACCAATCCTCCCCCTGCAGAACATCAGGTGTAGATTATAAGCTCACAGGACCCTCTTCTCCTTCTGTACCATTATGTTTTAGCATGTCTTATTGTCAGTCCTGTTATTGTAATAGCGCTAATAAATCTGCTGCTGCTCTATTAATACATTTAATATAATAAGATCTCTAATGCAGTTTAATTTTTATTCTTTGCTTCTGAATGCTATTATTTTTTTTACATGTGGTTTTATGGTTATTATTCATTCTGTAAAATAATTAAGATTATTGTCTTAACCATAATTCTGTTCAGCTACAAAGTACTGTCCAGGATCTATATATCTTGACATCTACATTCCTCCTATTCTATTCATTTCTTTTACAATCATATTGGTCGGTTTAAACCTATACAAGAGTTACTTAAAAGTAACAGACCTTTTCTTATAGAATTATATGTATAAATGCAAAGTCATGCTATGTTTCTCTTTTCTCCAGCTAAGACCAACAGTGGCATCTAGTGGAAAACTAATTACCGATGTATGGAGCTCCTCAATTTTTTGTGTACGTTAAATTTACTAAAAACAAAGATAAGTCAAATATAAAAACTATAAAAATTTGATAATGTTACCCTACAGGCAGTATTTTCCATACTGATTTACTGTCCAAAGAATTAAAAGAACACAATTTTTTTTTCACGCCCTCAACATATGCACTGGCACATATATATATACACACACCTACACAAAATTACTCATGTTAACACACATACATATGTTTTCACATAACTACACTAACATACACTTACTGTCGGTTCGTGTCACGCAACCGCATCCCTCACCGGTCTATCCACCTTCAGGTGAGTGACACGGAGCTCTGGCGGATTGCTGCTTCTCCTCTCAGCAATCCGCTGAACGCTCCTTGCATAATCCATTGTCCCCCGCATCCTCGTACTAACACACATACACATCCATGCTAACACAAACACTTACACATTCATGCTCACACACACAAATGCTTACACATGCACATTCGTGCTGAGAAACACTTAAAAATTCATGTTAACACACAATTAAACATACATTCTAATTCTAACATACATACGTACACAAATTCATACATACTCCCTCCTTTACCCTTTCAGTCCCCCCCCCCCACGCACTCTTACCTCACTGGCAGCTTTCTTTCTGGCCACCAGTGGCCTCACTTTTAGTGCCCAGCCCAGTAACCTGGTGTTATGTGATCCCGCTGTGTTCCTGCCTCCCCATGCTGGTCCAAAACTGTTGACAAATTTGCCCCCAGGGCAAGCTCGCCCCTGGCTATACCAGGTTCCTCACACAGGTCCTTGGCTCACTGGAAAAGTATTTGGCCAAACACATTTCTTGCTTGCTAGTGCTCATGCAAAGTCATATGATCTAACGAGACCAACTAGCGTAGGCATGCAGAAGGTACTTCCATTGATTTCAATGGAAGCACTTGTCAGTGATTGGTTGCTTGAAGGAGCCATTTACTGACAAGGGATTGGCTGCTTGAAGGAGCCATAACTAGTAGACTTGGGCACCAGGGGGCTCTTAGTGTTCGTCTTCGTGCTCGTGTTCGGCAAAAAAAATAAATCTTTGTATTCCGCGAATATTCGCCCGTTCCTGTCTTCTCTTCAGGCGCATATTCGTGGACATTCTTCGTGTTCGTTTTTTCTTCGTTTTTCCGGTTTTTTTATAAGGGGTTAATACGGGTTTAACGCGTACCGCAGGAGTTTAAATGGTTGATGGCAGACGAGCCCCCTGCTGGCGACCAATAGAGTCGCTCGTACAGACTTTTAAACTCCTGGTGCCGTAACTTGGCCGGGAGAGACCACTGGTCTTCCTGCTCTATCAGTTAAATGTCCGTACGAACTGTGTGGACATCATACTGAAATCCACCATATATATTAGTCATTTAATAAATAAATCAAATATTTTTGCTGTAAAAACCTTCATAGTTGCACCGCCCCATTCACATTCTACATAATAAGGAATAACAAATTAGGCAAAAAAAATTAAACCTGAAAAATTATAATTGAACCAATGTCATAAGTAAGTTCCCTTTAAAATCATATCTCATCATTTTGAAAATCAAAAAAATCTAAAATAATTGGATGAATTTATTGTAAGTAAAGTTATGGCAGGAAGACATATACACCTCATAAATATTTTTTACTGATAAACTCAAAATTATATTCTAAAAATGTCAGTACAAAATTCTAAAACGTAAATAATTTAAATATATAAATTTAATTCATTTAAAATATCGCCTTTTTCTTCAGTAGGTTTTATACTTTTTCTTTCCTATTGGAACCTTTTAGAACACATAGAAAATAAACCTATAGGTAAATCAATCCTGTTTCTGAGACGGAACCATTGTGCTTGTCGCAAGTTGTTGCATTGCATTATTTAGTAGGTACAAAGGCTACATTTCTGTTAAAGCTAATTGATTTTACTGCTGGGTGTTAAAATCCGATGAGAAAATGAAACATGAAAGCTCTTTTTTTTGTCAGCGCCTTAAAGTTTAGGCACTCTTCAGGGACGGAAGAAGCTATTATTACGTACATTTACAAAAAAACCCTGGAGGATTCTCGATAATACAACTCAACAACCAGCTGGAAACAGTGTCATGTGGCCCTTTCATGCTGTGGATAAAGGAACGCAACCAACAGCATCTAGTAATTAAACAAGACAATATATTTTGAGAATCTGCTGGCAGATTTAATGTATGTTACAACGTTGTAATTTCATAGGAGAAACCTAACAATGGATGCTCATTGGGTGAAAGCAAATAAAACCCGCGGCACATTATCCAGGCTATAAAATAACTTGGATAGGGTTAGAAAATGGAATCTTTTGACTTGCTTTTATGGCATATGGGAAAATAAAATTACCAATGTTTCCAGAAGGGCAACACTATTAATCGAATCCCAGAATATTCTGAATAGGCCCTCCTATAAGTGATTAAATGTCCTCTCTGTAAGTATACTGGACACAAAGGAAGTTCTACTGACTATTGTTGAAGGGCCATCAATGGTTCAAGATGTCTTGGTTGTACAATTTACTTAGTAAAATAATACCAGGACTGTTGGAGATATCTGACGAAAGAACCGCTTTACAGAATGCTCTTTCAGACAATTTTAATTTTTAATTGTCTAATGTCATGATATCTGAACACTAGACCAAAGCATCTCCCAGATCCTTAATTCGTTAGAAAATCAGTTTACTTGACTAATTGATATCAGCACCAAGATCAATATTTTTAGCTACTATCTCTTTCCGGGTTGTATTAATTTGGTTCACTATGTACCTTCCTATCTACCTAACCCTTGAGCAAGCTGTAAAAATATCAACTTGATGGAATGTGGTTAAAGCTCAAGTTCTTAAGATACGCTACGGAGCACCTTATAACATAAAATGGAGCTTTTAACCCCTTAAGGACAATGGGTGGTGCCTAAACCCATTGAAAACAATGCATTTTGAGCCCGTACGGGCTTTGTCATTAATGGGTTAATAGAAAATGTATTTTATTTATTCCAATGTTTTTGTTTTATGAATTGATTTTGGTTATTTTCAGTTGGCACGCTCTTCTTAAGTAAATAATAGGCCATTTCCAACCATCATGCCTACTGATCTCAACAAGATCATGGGCCACCATTAAAAGATGTGACTGGTGAAGTATTCTTCATTGTATTAGAAGGTTTTCGAGGAACGACATGGTGTCCCATGCAGCCCCACCAACGAAGAAGGCATATTAAAGTACTTTGCCATTATTTTAACCCCTTAATGACAAAGCCCGTACTTGTCCTCAAAAAGGGGTTAATATGGATTTGTTAACCTTAAAGATATGAAAGCACTTATTTTAACGATAAGAGCTGCTGAGTCCATCCATGTACTTGTAAGGACAATACTCAAGTTATCATAGATATATTAAATACACATAATGGTTGGAGTGTCCCTTTTTAAGGCTTCATTGTCAACCCAACTAATTCAAATAAAGACTGTTGAGCAAAGGCATTGCATTACGCTATAACAAGTCAATCACTTCAGTTATCTTCAACTATCCTGAAGTCTTATCATCTGTATATAATGTCACCCCAGGCGGTAAAAAAAAATCTCAAATGGCCAAAAACTAATATATATAAGCTATGCCTGAACCTTAACCCCTTAAGGACAATGGGCGGTCCCTAAACCCATTGAAAACAATGCATTTTGAGCTTGTACATGTACAGGCTGTCATTAAGGGGTTAATATTTTTTTTATCCACATATTATATCCACATGCATTTATAACACGTCATGGTTTCACAGCTGCGATTGCATGTTCCGTCTTCACAATGACTCAGAAAATCCAATAGGATGAGGAAACGCCGATATTTTCTAGGACGTGGACGCTTTGTCAAAATGTCAGGTGATGGAAGTTTCATGGTCAGCGGGGCTTATTTAAGCCTCAGTGAACATACTATTAAAATATTTCAGGTATGAAGTTAACATTTCTCCAAACATGTTTTCTGTTCTTCGGCTATCATGTTGATTGATATCGAACATCTTGTAGCAGAAACTCATTCTAAGCTTCCGGAAGATACGCAAAGGTGACACAGTCAAGTGTGAAGATCGTAAAAAGAGAAAGGTTATTCCAGAATTTAAATTTGCCGTATATAACCATTTTTGTCTTTTTCTAATAAACTTGGCTGCAGTGAGCCAGGTTCTTTTTCTACTCCACCAGAGAAATAACTTCTTGATAGTTACGATGCCACAGTACGAAAAAACGCTTCAAAGATTGAGAATTTTATTAGTAATGTATCCACATAAAACAGCCACAATTACCATTTGAAGAAATGCTTTACATAAATATGGGTTCTTTTTTTCAAATCGAAGCACTGTAGCTGTCGGAATACGGAATCTTCAAGAACAGAATCACTTTATTTCTATTACGAGGCAAACAGAAGTAATAAAATAATGGATTTTTAACTAGTCTTTAAAAGAATTAGCGTGCCTACTAGCTTGTGGAGCCTTTTGGACTAACATATCCATGGTATAAGAAAGCAGACTGCATTTTATGTTATGTTATATGCCCTGGATCAATCATCACATTATAAGCTGCATTTATTTGTAATCAAGAGGTGATGACGAAAATGTGAACCCAATTCCATACTTACCAACAAGAAAGAAGACAGATGAAAGAAGACAGAAGAAGAAGAAGAGTTAAGAGAAGAAGTGAAGCTGCAGGAAAAAAGATGGGTACACGGATAGTAAGACCGTGTGAGAGAGTGAGTAAGAGTGTAAGAGAGTGTGCATGAGAGAAGGTGTGAGTAAGAGTGAGTGAGAGTGTGAGTGACTGAGAGTAAAGAGAGAGTAAAGAGAGAGAGTAAATGTGAGAGTGTGAGTGAGAAAGCATGAGAGTGTGAGAGAGCGAGTGAGAACGTGAGAGAGCATAAGTGGGTGTGAGAGAGTAAATGAGAGTGTGAAATGTGAGAGAATGAATGAGTGTAGGTGTGAAAGCATGAGTGAGTGAACGAGAGTGTGAGAGAATGAGACTGTGTGAGAGCATGAGTGAGAGTGTGAGAGAGTGAATAAGAGTGAGTGAGTGGGAACACGATGGTGAGAGAGTATGAGAGAGTGAGTGAAAGCATTAGAGAGTGCGTGTTAGAGAATGAAAGAGCAAGTGTGAGTTTGAGAGCATTAGTGAGAGAGCCTAAAAGTGAGAGTTTGAGAGTGTGAGAGCGCAAGGAGAGAGTATGAGTGAGCGTATAAGAGAGTAAGAGTGTGAGTGAGAGTTAAGAGAGTATGAATAAGAGTGGGTGACTGAGAGTGTGAGAGAGTGATGGGAAATCATAATGTTTCAGCATGCAAAGACATTTTGGTCAATTCTTTGCTTTGGGGAAGGCCCTTTTCTATTCTAGCATGAGTATGCGATAAATATATATACACCGATCAGCCATAACATTATGACCACTGACAGGAGAAGTGAATAACTCGGATAATCTTGTTATCATGGCGCCTGTCAGTTGGGGGATCTATTAGGCAGCAAGTAAACATTTCCTCAAAGTTGATGTGTTAGAAGCAGGGAAAACAGGCAGTGTAAAGATCTGAGAGGTTCTGTCAAGGGCCACATTGTGATGGCGAGATGACCAGGTCAGAGCATCTCCAAAACTACAGCTCTTGTGCGGTGTTCCCGGTCTGCCGTGGTCAGTACCTATCAAAAGTGGTCCAAGAAGGAAAAGCAGTGAACCAGCAACAGGGTCATGGGCGGCCAATGCTCATTGATGCAGACGAGCTGCTGTAGCTCAAATTGCTGAAAAAGTTACTCCTGGGTCTGATAGAAAGGTGTCAAAACACAGCATATCCCAGTTTGTTGCGTATGGGGCTGCGTAGCCGCAGACCAGTCAGACTGCCCACGCTGACCCCGTCCGCTGCCGAAAGCGCCTACAAAGGGCACGTGAGCATCAACACTAGACTATGAAGCAGTGGAAGAAGGCCGGGAGCGTCGCTTACCTGGAGAACACATCCATGGAGACCCACCTCGCAACCTACAGGACTTAAAGGACCTGCTGCTAACGTCTTGGTGCTGGAAACCACAGCACACCTTCAGAGGTCTAGTGGAGTCCATGCCTCAACGGGTCAGGGCTGATTTGACGGCAAAAGGAGGGCCTACTTAATATTAGGCAGGTGGTCATAATGTTATGGCTGATCGGTGTATATATAAATATATATAGTAATTCGCCTTACTTTATGCAATATATTTTATATATATATATACACAATGTATACATATATACGGTATATATATCTACATATACTGTAGATATATAGATATATATATATATATATATATATAGATATATATATATATATATATATATAGATATATATATAGCGTAACGTAAGACTAATAACTTTCTCCAACCATTTGTAACATCCTAATAGAGAAATAAGCTGTAAAAAAGCACCCTATCCATTCCAGCAAATGCAATTTGGTATTCCGTCCATTATATTTATCTAGCATTCTTTTAATGTGTTGTTTACGGAATTGCACTTTTATACGACAAAAAAAAAAAAGAAAAAGAACGCTGCCTGTTTACTTTTTTCTAATAAGCAGGTATCTTGTGCATCCGACTTGCTGAGCAGAACATTTAATGTTAATTCCAATGCATATATTTTTAATGAAATAGAAAATTGAACGTACAGTACGCATTCCTCTGGCATGCACAGAAATCCTAATTATTTGATTCTAACCTATTTCTAATTTTCCACCAGCCAGCTCGCCCTGATAATTTTCAGTATTATAACAATTTATGCCATTTGAGGCTACCCATGCATAAAATTGCAGCCTTATTGTTGAAATGGAATAGACACAGGCATAGATATCCAAGCAGGGTTTAATCACTTCACTTTATATCAAATTGTACTCCTGAAAGGCACTATCATTTTTATTAGAACGCAACGAGCTAATGGAAGGCAATCAGAGTTAATGTTAATAAAATTGTTAATACTGTAACTTATAATGCACAATCTTGCATTAAATGTCTGTTATTTACTTAGAATGCTCAGAGACATAAGACGGTTAGCGCGTAGAATGTTATCGTCAAGATGTTTTGCAGCAAATTTTTGTATATGACGGGAGGAAAAATATCGGTAGTTAAACATTGGGTTGTTTTCCCGAACATTATTCCAGGTAAGTGAGTTACGCTGAGACCTCAAAAAAGATAATATTGCAATTGCAGGAATTATAATTCGATAAAAAGTTCAACTATAAATGATGGTAAATACAAGTTTACGAATAACCTGTAGAACTTAATTGACGTTAATGAAATAGTTAATACTAAAGCTAATTAATGTTAAATATTGAATATAAATGTATTTTGCTAGCTCCTCCTCCATAATGCAAACTAGGTGGGAGGCAGGGAAAAATACCCCTATTAGGGGATTCTGGAGATCTTATTTTATTTAAAGGACGGCTCTCATCATAAGTTAAAATACATATCGAAGTCCATTTCCCATGGACTCCAGTGCATTTTATCCCAATATACTCTCCTTTTTTCCTCCTACCCCTGACTGCCTCTACTAAAAGGAGGATTACTAAAACCATGTGATTGGCTGCTTTTGCTCAACAAGAACTCAGTGAGAGTGTTACAACGAATGTGGAGACAGTGTACTTAAGTATTCTTCCTGTTTATTAAAAAAAATATTTTTATTTATGGTTATTGACTTTTAGTGTCAGTGATGAGAAGCGTTTGCTTTCCTCAATTTTTTTTCTTTTTTGATAGATCTTGGAAAAAATGTCTGTGACTCATGCGCATCTCAGGCAAAGATCTCTAGCTTCCTTAACAATGAACCTGCTTGCATTTTTTGTGAATATAGACTTAACTGTTATGTAAAAGCTCCTTGATCTGTTTTATTAAGTACGGGATGTTATTTTTATATTATACTAGTTGTATGACATCAAGACGCGTAATATAAAGAAGGAATCAAAGATATAATTAGAAAGGGCACGGTGCAAAATTGACTAATTATAAATGGCTACTATTTGCCAAAAAATATCTCTTTTGATTCTGAGTCTCTGGGTGAAACACTCCTCAGGGGAGTGGTTTATAACCACGCCACTCCTTGCTTATGTTCTGTTTATTCCCTGCCCACTTTCCCCCTGATCCCGCCTACATCATCCCCCAAAAAACTTTTACGAGTGATTGAGAATCTGACTTTACATTAACCATTAATATTAATTTGTAGAACATTTACAAAAATAGCATTTTAATGGATTGGCCCTGCCCCCACCGGAAGAGAATATCCTGGCGTGGGAGGTTCTCAGGTAAGGTTATTATGTTCTTTACATACATGTATTTAAAGAAAAAAATAACCTCAACTGCTGTACAGCCAGCAATAACCAAATCAAATATTATCATTGGAGAGACAACATTATTATTTTTGTATTCACTGAGCATATTATTATTATTTTAATATTATGTTGAATTTTTTGTTTAAGATAAGTAAAATCTGAGAGTAACCGTATTAAATTATTTATTCCCTACGGGCATGGTGAAAATCTGTGACCAAGGCCTTTTTAATTTTTTTAACTATTTTTTTCAAACTCTATTTAATAAAATTAATAAAACATAATTATGGAATAATTATGAATTATAGCCAAGCATTAGATCACATACATAATTATAATTTATCTGATTGTTTTACAAACCCATATATGAGTTTAATTTATTATATTAAACTGATTTGTCACAATCAAATATAATTTTAATTCTATTGTTCACCAGTTTGGAATCCAACGTTGATGTCATTTCGAGCTGTGGTTTGTCGTTTTGATATGGAAAATCATAAAATAAAAAAAAGGATTATAACAAATTAAAACAATTAACATTTTGTAAGTAACAGTTTCCCATGGTCATAAAAACCAATTTACCAGCGGATTAGAACCATCTAGTCTGCCCATTTTCCTGCTGGAAAGGTCCCAAATCTTAATCAGTCCTTGGTCTCTCTCTCTCTATATATATCAATATTCTAACCAAACTATTGTGTCTCTTTGTGAATGACTGTCCAGATGTCTCTATGAGCGGCCACCTTACTAGTTAAGAAGGAGGACCAGCTAATAATGTGCAGTTAACACGTTTTATTTATATTAATATTTTGCGGTTTATTAATTCTATGGTCATCCAATAAATAATAAGGCTGCTAGTAAGGATTTACCAAGTAATTGTCACCTACCCCCCTGGTCCATCTGGTGCTACAAGGTCTGCTCCTCCACCACCTCATCAGGGTCAACCTCCATCCTGTGCCCCACACTGTCCGGTGGATCCTCCCACAGCAGCATCCTATTCTTGTGGGTTCTAAGTATTGATCCCGTGTTTGACCTTGCTTGACCCAGACTATTCTGGCTTACTGATCTTCTCTGTTATACGACTACTCTGAATTCCGGCTACCTGACCACTGCTCTGATATAAACTACCCTGAACTCTGGCTTCCTGAGTAGGGCTTGTCTTGACTAGAGTTTGTCCCATCTCCGAGGAGCATCAGAAAGTCCCACAGCAGTTTGAGCCGAAAAGGCTCAACCTTGAGGGGGAACTGGTTGGTTGGCGAAGAACCGAAGGCATTTCTCTTGTTGGGACACCATGTCTTACCCCGCACCAGAGTCTCCTGTGATACACTGACCTTGACAGCATTAAAAAAAATATATATATCAATGCAACATTAGTGATATTTTATCAATTGAAGAATTATGCAGACATTCCTTGTAAAGCAAGAAGAGGCAGAGCCTTTTAGATTTATTTTCAAAAGAGTACATGACACTGTTGCTGACTAATCCAAGAAAAAAAGTTTTTAATACAAAAAAGTAGATGAAAATAATCTTACATCACGGTTTTTTTCATGACTGTATATATTATATATTAAAAAATCTTTAAAAAATATTGTAGATTTTCTTTAAATGTTTTTTTTTTATAGTTCTAATTTACTAAGTGCAAAGTTACAATAAAAATTAATAAAACATAATTCTGGATCACAGCATGGCAAAGCTAAAAAGCTTATAAATTTGATCCAGCAACCTCCAAAAACTTGGCCGTTTGAATCACCAAATGGAGATGTGTTCCTCCGAACATCTGTTTACAAATAAGTGAGAGAAACTGTGTAATTTTTTTTCAATTTCCACCAATTTTCTACTCAGCGTTATTTTGTGTACCGTCAGCCAAATCAGCAGAAAGTAGCTTACACAAAGGATCATGATGACATATGTCAGCTTCAAACTTGGCCCAACAGCACTTTTCATTCCATAGACTTTCTTGTCAGCTTAGAAGGAAAACTAAACATTTTTGTACTATAATTATCAGACTTTTTTAGCAAAATCAACAATGTAGTACCGCAAATATCGATAAACTCCGGTATTATTATCGTATTCAGGGGCAAATTCTAATTATTATATATCAAATAATAAGGATACACTTTTTTTCCAACAGAGTGAAATAAAAAAGACACTTCTACAAATGATCCTCTTTTATAGCTTTTTAAAGTTTTACGGTATTTTAAAATTTAAAATATAAATGTTTTATAGTTTTCAAATTACTGTAATTCATTTTAAATTCCGTATGCTTTTATATTATTTCATCTTATTTGCACTGACATTTTAACAAAAAATAAAATTAAAAAAGTTTTCGTATTTATTTAATTTTATTTGCTAATTATTAAATATAAAAAAAGTAAAAATATTTTTTTTCTATCTCAAAGGATTTTAGAGACTATTTCTGGCTCAGAAGTGTTAAAATAAGATAGTTTTGCGAAGTATCGACTACTGTCCATCAGCCTACATGTGACAGCTACTTAGTTTGAAGCTGTTTTAAGGTTCCTAATTCCTTTTTTTCCCTCTTTTTTTCCCTTTTGGGCTTTTTATGTGTGAAGGACCAAGCAAACACTGACTAAGGTAATATATCTAGTGACCTTTTAGTTCTTTCAAAGCAAAGTGATTTAATAGTACTTAATCTGTCAAGGGCCTGAAGCTTTGCAATAACGTTTTATTAAGACGTTTTTCATGGAGCATTAGTTGAACTCTTTAAGGCTGAAAGAGAATTTTTTTGAAAAAAAGATTCCTTCTTCGAGTTTTTTTTTCCCTTTATATCAGACGGAATAAATGTGGAAACCCAAAGTTGTTTACAATTTCTATGTGTGGCTAATTTTTATAATTTTAGAAACAGAAAGTACACCGTGAGAAGAGAGAGCTAATATGTTTAAGAAATTATCCGGAATTGGTGTAAAAGAAGTTTACTAATGCATTGTTCAAAGATAATATTCATTTTTTTTTTTCAATATAAAGGTTTGGGATCATTGCCATATTTGTCAATAATTTTACATTTTTTTAATGTTTTCAATAAAAAGCTGTTTTAAAAAAACCCCAAAAACTATGGTAATAGATTTGCTTAAAACAAATGAAAAAGTAATAATAATTTAATTAGCTGACAACTTTCATGCTATACAATGCTATGCAGATGATTGGCTCATTTTAAAAACCATTGAAGGATTGGGACGAGGGATGAGCAAACAGAGATTAAAAATTATGTTAGCACTTTCCTATTTTATGCAAAGGTTAAAGCGATTAATTTTTATTTTAGTTTGCAAAAAAAGAATCTGAGATATATATTCTCATTCATGGATAAATAAACATGTTTAACCATTACATAATTATATAAAACACTCGCAATGGACATAGGGCTTTCGTTATTTTTTTTTTAACCCCTTAATGACAAAGCCCGTACGGGATGTACGGGCTCAAAATGCATTGTTTTCAATGGGGTTAGGGACCGCCCATTGTCCTTAAGGGGTTAATTTTATTTTAATATCTACACATTTTATTTACCCACTTCTTATCCACTCTGGTAAACGTAATCAGTAGAGGGGCCTGGTTCAACCATGCAGCACCAGCCTTACCACATAGACAAACTTGGCAAACTTGGGTACAAAATAGACTGGAACATTCGGATTCATACGACTTTTCATTTTAGCAAACATTGGCAATTTTCTTAGTCCGTACGAATGGCCAAAAACGAGGAGGAACCCCAAATGAAATCAAGCATTTGTTCTGATGTCATTGCTTTCGTTGCTCTCCGTGTTCCTGTCTTCTTTTCTGCAGCTCCTCTTCTTCTCTTGCCTCTACTTTTGCTTGTGCCTTCTTTCTTCTGCTTCTCTCTGGTATCAGCTCTGTTATCCAGGTTCTTTCGCAAAAGGGTGAACACTCTCTCCCTTGATTGGAGAAACATGAAAGAGACTGTCCCCAGGGTGCGTGCCATGGATCCACCCTTTTGTGCTCCTTCAATTGGGTGAAACGGTGTGGGCAGAGGCTCCGCCCTTTTGCAGAAGTACCTGGATAACAGAGCTGATACCAAGGAGAAGCAGATTAAGAAGAAGACAGAAGAACAAGAAGAGGAAGGGAAAAAGCAGAGCTGCGGAAAAGGAGACACCAAAGTGGTCTGCGAAGAAGGTTACGGAGATATTGAGAGAGAGCATGAGAGAGAGAGTGAATGAGAATGTGAGAGCATGAGAGAGTATGAGTGAATTCCTCTTCAAGAAATTTTGTTAGAAAAATGAAAAATCTAGTGCTCAGCTGTTAGAAGGCAACCAGGGCTGGTACAGAACCAGAAGTACAGTTTGCCTAGAAAGCCATAGTTCATGTTTCCTATAGCCCCTCTAAATTCCTATCTTGTCTCTGAACAAGTAAAACATTGACTGCTGAAAATCTGGATATTTGTAGGAACAGCTAACCAAAGACCTGTTGTTGATACTGTCTTGACCTAAAATGGACAGTCACAAATTAATTTAGACAAATTTCTTGCCCATGGACCTCTAAACAAATACAATTTCTAACAAAATATTACCCATCCAACATGTTTTCCTTAGTAAATAACATTTTGTCCCACCTTAGCTCTTCTGAAGTTTCTTCCAAGCTTAGAACTTCTGAAGGTGGCCCACCGTTAACCTTCATAATCGTTAGAGCTTCCATTATCTCGACAATCAACCAGTGACGATAAGCTGGGCAGGTATTAATTCTGCTTTACCACATATCACGCACAAAATCGAGAAACATAGTCACTTAAATAATACAGAGCAAGAGATCTCGGGTATTAAACTGTAGATGAGGCACACACTGTTTGTTGACATGATTTGTACGTTAAACATTGTTCTTTTTTAGATAAAACAGCTGTATATGTTACATTTTCTGCTATTATAGTAATAACCTCATTTTAAAGCCATTACGCATAATAAATAATTCAGTAAACATAATAATTCATTATATTTCAATGGCCATGCCAAGAGAAATAAAATTAAACACACGCATTTATTGTTTTTATTACTTAAGCACTAGATATCCCATTAGGCGTCAGTACATAATTAAGATATAGAAACAGTTATCACTTTATCACAGTTAAAATATTCCACCCCTTAGTGTGATATTTTTACTGCCTCGTGCTTCTGTATTTTTTTCAAATAAGTAAAATCCTTTGTAACGTGTTGCCAAGAGCATTACCACAAAAAAATATATTTTTAAGGAAAATTAAAGAGATTTTTCACTATATTGGAAACTGGCAGAAGAGCTGAACATTTTAGCTCACTGTCTTCACAATGCCTTATGAATGGCAACAGCAGGAAATGTTGGGAACTCAGACCCTGTAACTGTGTCCCCACTTTGGGGTCTTTTCACTAAAGGGAGAGTTGTCAGGAGAGTTTGTGGGAGAGTTGTGTTTCCTTCACTTTGCCATACCTCCCAAATTCTTCCTTCAACATATTGGGATTCCCAGTAGGGGAAAAGCTTGGGAGGTAGAGTGTCACTCAAAATGGCGGCACTACTCGTCATTGACACAATTCTGCTTTTGCGCAGTATGGATTCTCCGGCGTCCTTGAAGAGGGAGGGGCAAAGGTAGAGCTCCGCGAGACAGCGGGATAGAGTGGCAAAACCAGGACTGTCATGTGCAACGCAAATGTTTCACTATTAAATATTTCACTATAAATTATGAAGGTCCAAGCAAAGTGTGCTTCTGGCTTGGCTGGCTCTGGATAATGTATAGCTAAATCCACAAAAAGTATGAACTATAGAGGGCCAGCTCAGTGCTTCATGGTGGAGAAACTTGTTAGCACTGGTCCTTCATAAAGAATAGTAAGGGAAGAGCGTTAAAACCACAACTCACAACACAATAGAGATAAGTTGCATGGATATGTGGTACAGGGTTCCTGAAACCACAATAGTCCCCAAATAAGTTCTCTGTACACCGACAGCAAATATCAATGAGCATCAAATAGCGACAAATACAAACAGCTGAACCAGATAAAAGATTTACCTTAGGTTCATACGTTGGATATTTCCGCAATTACTTGGGGTGTGTATTTCTTTAAATCCTTGCTAACAAGAAAGCTAACAATTCAGATGCCATGGGGGGCAATAACTTATTAACCCTTAGGTTATGTGGGGATGTATACCTCCACTGAAGCATGAGACTTCCAATTCAGAGAGCAGCGGCACCAGTACAGGAAAAGCCCGATTCCAAAATCCTGGGGACATGAATGTCGAGCAGAGGGAGGCCTGGTGGCATCTTTTTTAAAGTGAGAGGTGGAGTTACTGGGAGGCTATTTAAGGAAATGTGCTGCTAATGTAGGGGCCATTTTGTTTGTGCCTCCCGCCCTTCTTGTTTGTTTCACTGGGCTCTGGTGGAGTTATGTCTCGTCACAGTTGTGGGGCGGAAGCTTTCCGGGTATCCAGGGGTTCGTGCTTTGGTGAGAGCGTTCGGTGGTAAACTTGGTGGCACGTTCCTGACAGGTCAAGTATGGAACCTTGGGTCTAGGCATCAGGGTATGTGCTTCCCTAAGTTGGTGAATAAATTGGCTGTGGCCTTTTCAAACACAATTCTGGTTGTTGTGTCTTTATTGTTATTTCAACTTAGCATGTAGGCCTAGCATGGGAAATTGGAGGCTATGATGGCAGGAGGGTGCCTTTAAGAACATGATATCTTATCTTTATCTAAAATAGAAAATGTTTCCTCTCTTCTGCCAATTTATAAAGCTATAAAGCTACCTAAATCCCCCAAAAGCCACTAACAAGTCTTTTAAATAATGTGGAACCTGGGGAAGATATGATATATAAGAGCGGAATGTAATATTAATGTAATAAATATTTCAGCTGTTTTAATAATGTATTTGTAATAAAAATGGCCATGTATGTATCTTGCCAACCCCTTAAAATGCCATTTTTGTAAACATTTCTATAAATTAATATTAATGGTTAATATAAAGTCTTGATCTCTCATTAAAGCTGACATAACCTTACTCCACGGTGAATTTGCCGGAAGATCAGACCCGTTTGGACCCATCTAGTTGTCCGTTTCTCCTGCTGTAACGACTCAAACCTTCAATCGTTGGTCTCGTCTTAGATTCAGGAACCATATGCCTATCCCAATGCTGCCTTGGTCATAAATGTTTCTCCTTAGAAGGTTACTCATTTAATATCCAGTGTCTGATGTTTCAAACATACATGTTCTAGGCACAGGACCAGCAGTTATTACCGTTGCAGAACGTCATCATAACAATATCTCCATACGCACTGAATTAGAGACTCTGATGGCCTAAGCATGCTTTAAATTCACCCTTTTTTTTACTATACTGTTTCTAAGGCGACTTGCAATTAAAATACTTCTGCCAATATGGTATGTTTCTAAAAAGCACCTTTAGTGTTATAGGTAGGAACGTTCCACAATTAAAGATACAACAGTTTCTCGAAGAGCACATGAACCACACTGAGGAAACCAGCAGTAACATAGAAAACAAAATGGCTGCCAACCATAGAGACTAGATTCCTGAGTGTCTCTTAACGTGACAACAATATACTGCAATTAGCTTTATGATCCTCACTTATTTATTGAAATAAATGGAATCATATCAGAGTTTGCTTCTTTCATAATCCTGTGCGTTGATCGCAGCCCTACCCACCAGAGACAGTGGAGAGTCTGGCAGCCGACCCTAGGTGTAAACCTAAGGCATGTTCCTAATGCATAAAAACTGCATATTTAGTGAACAGACCCGCAAAATGAAAGATTTAAAGGGACAAAATGACAGATCCACTTAAAAAATTGTGGTAATTTGTGGTAATTTAAAGGGGAAGTTCCATGGAAGAAAAATCCAGAGTTTTATACAGTAATACAGGTTGGCATTGACAACAACCTGGTAATTCAAAATAATTGGTGAAAGTCCCCTTTAAAACCAATCTTCCAACTATCGCATGTGTGATAGCTTTTAGTGATGCAAAGAGGTGAAGTCACATGTTAGAACAAGAGGTCATAATCTAAAACTAGAGAGTCAGAGGCTTGGATGGGATGGAAGGAATTTTTATTTTACAGAGAGTTGGTTGAGAAGTTGGACTAGGCTTCCAGAAAAAGTGGTAGAGACTAATACAGTGAGGACATTTAAACATAGATGGGATAGACGTAAAGCTACTCAGAATCTAAAACCAAGGACTGATTCCCCCATCGGGGGAAATGGACTGAATAGATGGGCCAAATGGTTCTCATCTGCCGTTAAAGTCTATGTCTTTGTTTTAAGACCTCAAGTCCTGTCTTCAGGAATGTTTAGGGTCTGGAAAGCTTACGTGACTCAACTCAACTCACTAAAAGGTATCATTACCGTCTTTGGACTCTCTCTTCCCTATGGCGGCAATATCCATTTTATATTCCAATTATCGAGTCGCCTGTCCTGCCTCGTGTTGCTTTTGTCTTTAATATCTACATATACGATGACCCAAGACGGCAAAACAACAACCTATTTATCATTTCCAGCAAATGTATTCCTCCGGGAACAGGTTTGTTTGTAAAGAAGATGTAAGAACACATAAAAAAAAGTATGCGAATCGAGCCCCCAGCTGGCATTTAATTGATAAGAAGTAAAGCTAATATTAGATAACAAATACATGGTCTGCTGCACAGGCATTTAATTAACCACCAAATTAATGTGGTAATGACCTACTAGAACTACCAGCCAGAATCACTTACTGCAGACGAGCATCTGGAAAACGCCAACTTTTTCTGTGTTGAAATACATTATAGAGAGATCTATTTATTTGTAATCAATTCTCCTTACTTTTTTCCTCTAAAAAGAGTCATTAGATAGTGATGAGAAAGCCAGTTTGGAGGAAGTCCAAATATCTTTTGCTTAGAGTAACAATCCTGCTTTTGACTGACTCAAGTTCCAAGTTCTATAACTGAACATCTCACAGTGTCTGGAAGCCATTGTCAAAAGAAAACCACAGAAACCAATGGAAGCGCAATATACATTGGGACACTAGAGTTAAAAAGACTTTGATTGGCCGTCTAGCGCGCCGGGCAATTGTATTCTAGGCCACCAGACAATGGCGCCTACATTGCTGCCGCCAAGTGGGGTGGTTGAGCCAAGATATCGTGATAGCGGGGGAGGAGCCATGGAGCTCTGCATCTTATTTCACACGGGTCCTAATATTTCTAAGATTGGAAAGTTCATGTAAAACACTATTTAATAAATATATTAAATTAATAACATTCCAGTTATGGTCCAAAAGCTCACGTGTTTCCATAACGTTCAAGATGTTTCTGTACAACACAATAAAAGTTTTTTCATTAAACATTGAGAAAACAGGTTTACCTTTCTCGTTGTTAAACGAATAATACCAAACGACTGAAATAGTTATACATCTAATGTAAAATGATTCACCGCCATTTAACTGAGTGGCAATATCCAGTAAAATAGTCATACATGGGGACTTCCAAGGGTAGTCTACCTGGAGCTCTCCCTCTTCTGGGAGAGCGGCTTCTAGAATGGGCAAGGATAGTCATTTGTGAGTGGGGTTATCTGTGTGTAGAGATGGCCTTTAGTTTGTAGGTAGTGTGAAGAAAGTTGGTGGGGAGTTAATGTGGCCAGCTCTCCTGCTAGAAGTAAGAAGAAACTGACCCAGAGACAGAACTTTCATCAGAAATATTGGTGCAAACCTAAAGATAAGGCTCTCCTGTCCCATTTCACCCCATTTTCTACCCACACCCCTCTTGCTCCTCTTGCAGCCCAGCTATTAGCAGGGGCCACCAGGCTCTAAAGCTTTCAACGAGTCCGACCGGCCCCAATCTAAGTAAGGAGCCATCTGGGCCCCAAAGCCCACAAGGGCCCTGACACGATTAGAGGGCTGTGAGGGCTCAGTCCCGTGTAACAGTCCAAGAGCGCTAATGAGGATGACAAAGGGGAGCAGGGAGGCAACAGGGTCTACTATGAAGTTCTTACTTCTGTAAACATGTTTTCAACACAACTGGAACCCATTGAGTATGGAAAAACAGAAACCACAGAGATCCTCACAAGTTGACATTTTTTGACTGCATTCCAAAAATTATATTCAGTTTTTATTTGTCAACGAGGGGATTCACATACTTTTTTCAACAAACATCGAGGCGTATGATAATATGCGAGAAAACAAAGATGATTTTTTTTTTGAGGTTTTCTACTGCGAAAAGACAACTTCCACTTTATCGTCAACTATATATCACTGGGATACTCCACCCTGCTGTGCCTTGAAAGAAATTATCTGTCTAATTTGCCCGTGAATGAAGCAAACATGTTGATTACAATATGTTATCTCTCTATCAGCCGACGGGAATCCTCTTTTTTTTAAGCATTTATGGTATCGGTGCAACAGTTGGCTACAAAGTTAAGGCTACGGGCGTATGTTATATTATCAATGTCCTTGCTATTTAGAAAAAGTCATCTTGACGCGACAGAGCATTGTTAAAAATACAGTAGATAATAAAAATCCAGGGGTATGAAACAGACAATAAATGGGACTGCATAAAAAAGACATCAAGCCTTTTAGCTCAAGGTTGAAATTTATGTTTATTTTGCTTTATTTTTCTACCTTCAACACGATCTTCAATCTGCGTTGATATGTGTGTTGGAATGGTTTTTTTTGTGTATTCTTACAGCTACAATCAGTTTAATAAAGAGGTTTGAGGCTTCTGGGATATTTACAATGACGATTAAAGGGGTCCGTGATTTTTGGATCCAATGAATCATTTTAGCAGAGCTTCTTTTATCTAAAACTTTACTTTAAAATGTTTTTTTTTTTAATGGAAATCCTGCCCATTTTTTATCTTATAAAAGTATAACGTTTTTATAAAGTATTTCTTACCTGGATATTAAACACAGATCACCTCTTGCTTTGGTCCGAGGTCCGGCTGGAAGAAGCCATGCTGGAGATAAAAAAATGGCGGCCTGTGCATTGTGAACCGGCAAGCAAGGACACCCATGGAAGACATCAGATGAGTGTTACCTACTTACTAAGCACACAAAACCAAGCACCCTCCTGACCACAGAACTATACCACCCCAAAGAAACCTGTGTGAGTTTCCCTTTAAGAATTGTAATTGTATCTGTTTAAGCGCGGATTGGTGCATTGGTGCATTTTGAATGCTCACTGGTTCATTTCTCTCAACTTGAAACGTTTACCTCCTATATAGCGGGGCAAGATATGTGTACATTAGAAATACATAGTTTCTCCCCCACAGAGCTTTCAATCTAGGAAGTAGAGGGTGACGTATAGGTAAAGTCATAGCATTACAGTGCTGTATATAACTAGTATAACTCGTAGGTCTCATTGCCGTCACCAACTCTACTGCTTGAAACAAGGCATGCAAATTACATGACTGGCTGTAGGCAGAAACATTATTCATCCATGAATCACCTATGAACACTCTTCATTCTTGTACAGTAATTTTGTAAAAAAATTAAAAAGCTAGTTATTAAATGATTTATAAACTAACCATGTCTTATCATATCTTCATCTGCACCGAGGTTTTAAATACATGAACACAGATCATAAAAACATAGACTCTGCCGACTTAATCAGCCGTTGGTCTCTTCTTAGGTTAAGGAGCCGTATGTCTATCCCATGCTTGTTTAATACCCTCACTGTATGACCCTCTACCTATCCTGTAGGGAGGCACTATTGAATGACCACCATCACAGTAGAGTAGAACCTCCTTATATTATATCTAAGCCTAAATCACTCTAGTTTTAAATTATGATGTCCTATCGGGTCTACAAAAGTGGTCCAAACCGATGTTTTTTCCATTGGGCCCAATTATTCACGTTGCGACATCTTTTCCTCTATCTCTGTATCTCTGATCTTTCTTTATTACGAAAAAGTGGTGAGAAAAAAGTTTCTTGAACATTTTCCAGATCGAGTTTGACTTTCCCAACGCACACCCTCAAAATAAATATCTAGAATAAACAGATATTCCCTGGTGTTCCTAGCATATGTTTGGAAATGCCTCGCATTTTGCATCATGTCACAAAGTGTCAAAAGTCCCCGGCAAGGTAATATTGAAGATGGATGAAAGTCTATCATCGGATGCCAAGATGAAAAAGTGACAGCACATAATGAAAAGAGAAATTGTTTCCATTTTGGGGCAGAGTAAGTAAGAAAGAGTCATAGGAGCCGTACGGCTGAAAAATTGAGCTTTTGACAGACATGCCTGTAAGTGAAAGTGCGGCGACTATAATGTTATCCATTATATAGCAGATAATGATTATTTTAGGAGCTGCATGGTTTTGAATAAATCCTCCGATGCCCCACGGGATTGAAAATAAAGGTGAAGACGGCTTGCCATTATTAGACGCATTCGGAAAAAAAATAACTTGGTGTATCTTCTTCTAGAGACTAAGTGTCATTGCAATCAGAGAACAGAAACACAATTTCTATGCTGTTAACCTTGGCTTTGGTGGCAACTGGCAAAAAAAAAAAAAATGTCTCCTAGCCTCATCGTCTCATCGGTAATCATACTAACACACATAGCGGCCGAGCTCCGATTGAATAAAGATAATAGTCTATCGGGTATGGCATTACACGGCATCATTTATCAGCTACTGGCAGTATAATTCAACAGCATCATCTCCATATTAAAATAACATCTAAAAATACCTTTTTTATTTAGCTTATCCGTGAGTTTACATATTTCCAATTTCAAATATAAAATATGGTTTCTAACCTAAGAATCTTGTCTTTATTTAATAAAATTCTACTGTCGTCCATAATAATAATTTTCTTTAATGAATGCAGATTTTAATTAGCTATGCAGATAAAAACTGTTTGGGAGTTTGATTCATATATCTAAACGATATTGGCAAATAAAAGATAACTGGCTAACGGTTAGCACACGTTTTTCTGTCTTTTTGTTCCGTAAAATAGATTTCCGGAATAGTTTTCCTTTTCCAACCGCTTTCTCTGGAAGGCGGTACGGTATTGTCACACTTAACTCCAGTAGTTGTCCCGGTTAAGCCATATGGGGACGCTGTTCATCACCCATGGTTGGCTGGTCCTCAACTCCTCCTCAGCTGGTCCTCCTCAACTGAGGACTAGTATGTTTGTGTGTGTTCTCCTGGCTCGTATTTCGACTACAATTCCCGCTAAGGGTCTTCTTCCTCAGCTCAGCTGATTCAGCTACCGTTGCGGACCCTGCTTTGGTATGACCTTGTCTACGGTTACACTTTCTAGATCCTGGGTCCAGTCTACTACCTAGCCTATGGTTACAAAGATGTCCACCAACCTAAAATAAAACCTTTGAAACTCTTTCCAGAGCTTCCACTTGAAAACTCATATTTCAGTTTTGTTCTCAATTAAAAATGGGATGATGAGTGTTCGTTGACTAATCATATCCCTCAAATGTGGGTACGCTAGTGGTGCAAAAAGGTTCACATGCTCGTGGCCATGTATATTTTCTTCTTATTTTTTGTGTCTTTAGGTTAATTATTGAATTTAACCCTATTTAATGGGTGCCTAGATGGTCACCTACATGGTCTATATGTGCAGGGGAAGGCTGGCACCTTCTGTCCCGGGGGGCAAGTACAACGAAATCCCCCGCTATCCTCCATAACATATAAATTTACACTTCACACACTCATGACACTTGCACACTCTCATCCGTACATATACATCCACTCTAACATACACAGTAATACACACTCAAATTAACACACACATTAACACAAACACAATAAAACCTACTCTGTATATCACACATCACACCTTTACATTGCCTGGAGCCATCACCTGTTTGAAGTTTTTCTGGAACAGCTCAAGGGCAATTGTCCCATTGGGCCCTGCTACCCCTGCCCATGTGTAATGTACATGTATGAGCAAACACATGTATTGGGGAAAAAATACTAAATTTCACTAGTGTGTATTACTGTGTATGTTAGAGTGGATGTGTATGTACGGAAGAGAGTGTGCAAGTGTTATGAGTGTGTGAAGTATAAATGTATATGTTATGGAGGATAGGGGGGATTTCGTTGTACTTGCCCCCCCTGCACATATAGACCATGTAGGTGACCGTTTAGGCACCCATTAAATAGGGTTAAATTCAATAATTTTTTATTTTTTTTTTACCTCCATATCATGTGATCAGATACACAGATTTCCTTAACCCAGGTACATATGAATTTGTCCTTAATAAAAAAAATACATAGGTTTTGCTAAATAAAATAAAAAAAAGTGGCCCGACACTCGAAAGGGTTAAATCATCATTAAAGCATACAATTCCATTATTAAGCTTTTTTCCCCACATGAAGTTTAACATTTACTGAAAACATCTCCTTAATATAGAGACATAGACTATATACATACTTACCATACACTGGACCTGGCGAGAGATCAAAACACATTGTTGTTGGTTGTGTGTGTGGTTTTTTTTGTTTTTTTTTTGGCACTTGCAGATTTCAGATAAAAGAATTGGAATTAGTTTTTAGATTAAAAATAATTGCCTAGTGCATCCATCCAAGAAAACTATATGTTCAAAAGATTAAGAGTAATTTCACCAAATATTTAGATACGATAGAAGTGCTTGGTAAGCCATGTGGATACATCAAATGGATCTCTGACATCAAAAGAGATTTTTCGGAAGTAAAATTCATGAAGTGTGGCAACTTAATGTTGGAACAGTTACGCTAGAAGGACACTTTGCATTGTTATAGCCCTGAACTCATTGCACAATACTTACTGAATGCCCTTTCCAACATTAAATTATAATAGTTTCCTGTATTAATAAGCAATAAGTATATGAAGCGCTAAAGAATTACAATGTTGCTAACCATAAAAATTCAGCTGAGCGACAATATAAAAATCCTAATGAACTTCAGCGGCTTCATTTAAAACCGAGTTGGTATTATGATGCGGCCTTGTTCGGAATATTTTTCAATAAGGATGAATTGCTATGCTGGCAGTCTGTTCAGTTTCCTATGCGGGGTGTGTTAAAGGGACAGTTTAACCCCTTAATGACAAAGGGACCGCCTATTGTCCTTAAGGGGTTAATGACCATGACACCTCCACTATTGAAGAATGCATATTGAAGTCAACTCTAATCATCTGTGAGTTCTTCCAAACAAAAAAATAAAAATAAAATTACTTACCTCAAACAGAAGCTGCAGCCCTATTACTGTCGCTGCCTCCTCTTTTGCGGCATGACAATTCTTGCCCCTGATTAGCAGCCAATCAGGGACAGAAAGGCAACCAATGAGAGCGCTTGCTGCACATACGCATGGGGCGCTGAAACTCCTGCACTGGGGGGGGGTAGCATTTGGGGAGAGGGACAAAGGCATATGGTAGAAGTCTGCAGATGGCTGGCGCTCTTATACATGGCAGATGTAAAGAGGTTCATTAACCACATCTGAGCGCATGCAAGTTAATAAAAAATGAGTTTGAAGAAACTGCACATGACTCATTCATTCATTTGCAGCACAGCTGATTTGATGCAAATTTGTTGCAAACAACCTTGGAGTTGGTGGTAAGTAGTGGGATGCAATACATCCACCAACCACTGGGGGCTGCTGTTGCATGACAGTATATATAAACATATAATCAGCAGCCATTTATCAATCCGGTGCCACTGAGTGCCAATTTTTTCATAACTTGTTAGTAATTATCCAGGTTTTTTAATTTTGTTTTTGGAGTTGTGTATAGCGATGGATGGTGTGCACATATCTCCTTAAAGGTTTAAGGTTTAAACATTTTTTTTTATTGTTTTCAATACAGTGTTCTTCAAAGGTTTAAATACTCTTTAAGCAGTCATCCTAAAGGGCAATGGATGAGGTGCAGGGGACTTAGGTGGCTTTTATGCACAGTACCCCACCAACCGCAGCTTGTAATTAAATTAAGCGAGGGGGTAATGGATGCCTTCCACACTCCTATGGGTAGAAGCCATGGTAACCAACAGCCTTAAAGTGTAAGGCCCAATCTTACTCTGCCAGCTGCATAGATAGATATATAGATAGATAGATAGATAGATAGATAGATAGATAGATAGATAGATAGATAGCATATGACTTAATCTTGATACAGGGAAGAATGTCAGAATTATGAATAATTACCAAATAAGTAAAAAAAAACTATATATAGAAAGCAGTAATGAGTTAAATCGTCATTCTTCACCTATTAAAATATTATAACAAATATTCTAATATTAAGGTAAATCGGATTGCAATACCATGCAGAGGTTACTGTGGTGATGAACTAAATAACAATAAAATAAATTATTTTGTGCTAAGCACACACCAGTCGGCAGAAAATTCTGCTTTAGTTAAGCATGTCCTTTAGGTTAAACTATTCATCAAATGGAAAATAAGCACAATTTTTTTTTGTTGAAATGAATAAAGAATGATGGGCTATGTGGAAATTTTGCAAAGATAGCTTCTGGTGAGTGTGTTATTAAACATTGCATTTTACAAAATGAAAAATATGCATCTAGCTCCTTGGTATCCTAAATAGCTACGCATGCAGATTTTGTCTACGGTGTGATGCATTTAAGCAGCGTATTTTGGAATGACTACACTATGTTGTTTTTTTTGTATCCAGCAATAAAACTGAAAAATGCCCCAGCAAAAGCTTGGAGGAAGGACATACCCCCCAATCGTCTCTTTTTATGAGAGCTTGGCAGGCTGGAAGCCAAAGAAGGACGGCTCCGAGTAGCATGCTTCTTGAAGTTCTCAGTTATGGTCGTTCAGTGGCCACTGGCCTTTAAATGCCAGGGCCATCCAGTCAAGCCCCCTCTGGCCCTGCGGTTCGAGAGCCAAACCTATGTACCTCTTTTCCTCCCCTGATGCCTCCATACCACTACTGGAGCATCAGTAAGGTCCACCAGATGGACATCTGCCTGGTCTGCCCGATGGCCAGTCTGGGCCATGTCTTCCTTGAACTGGGACAATTAGTAGGTGTGTATAATGAATACTTCCATTCCGATTGCTTGGAAGACCAATCATCCAATCCACTTGTCGAAAAAGGGAAGAGAGGTTGGGCCATTCTATAGATCCCATATTATTGTTGCGCAGGTATTATGGTTGGGACCATGTGTGGCATTCCATCTACTCCTTGGGTGGGATAAATATGCATCAATGTCCCTTTAAATTACAATCATGCTTATTTTTTTTTTTATTAATTTCGTCTTTATGGTATTTAAGACATTTTTTTTTTATAAATGATTGCAAAAATTGTTATTATGGAAGTCCTTGGGATTTGGCGTAAATAAAATATTTTACAGAACCCCAAAGCGTTATATTATTCCAAGAGCCTGTTAGCACAGACAGCTCGCATATACATAATGCAGGTCACCGCAAGCCATCTAACTGCGGCGCGTGTTATCAACGGAACAAGCCTCACGACAAACAAAGACGATATTACGATCAGAAGATCCGTGCGGCCGACCGCAAAATAATGAAAGGATGTTCGAAGAAAAAACATATCGCTGCAATTTGGAAAGAAATGCGGGTTGGAAAGGTGAAAAAAAAAATTTGATGGGCAATTTATGTATGAGGACTAGCATTAGTATGGTTTATAGAATCAAATTATAAAAGCAGGAAAGCTAAAATATATGACAATAAATGGGAGAGGAAAAGGTCAGGGAGGTAGACAGCGTATGATTCATGAAATGTTTTTATTTATTAAAATGTCATGTTTCAAAGAAGTTGAGACAGAGTATAAGAACATAATCTGTTTTCCGCTCAGCACTTTTCTTAATACGCTGTCACGGAGCCTGTCATTGTCTTTAGCCCGGTGCGCCTTTTTTTTTTACGTGCACGTGTTGAGCTGGTACCCTATTATAAAGTGGTATTTTTTCGATCCGTTTGAAAAAAGGCAATTTGGTAATTGCGCAAGAAAAGTGAGAATTGTCATAATTGAGTTGTTAGAGTCACAGATGACAGGGTTTCCGAAGATTGAGAACTATTTTTATTCAATCAAAAAGTTAAACTACTAAAAAAAACCAAATGTATATATCAAAAATATTTTTATTTTTTTTCGAGACGCAAGCAATCTTACAATTCATAGGTGGTATGAAATAGATTCAGTTGGGTTTATTCACACAATGGTGAGAGACCAGTGAAACGCAAGGTCTGTAAAAACATACCTCACACTTTATTTTGAGCCGGTTAGAGGGAGATCCATGATCTATCCTCCAGTGGAGGAGAACAGACGGTAGGGTCTCACCACAGGACCAATATAAGATTAAGAGAAAGGGAGAGATAGATAGCATAGAATAGAGAGTAATAAAATCGAGAAAGAGACAATGAGAAAGAAGAAATGAGAAGAAAGGGGAGAGATAAAGAGAAAGAAGAAGAAGAGGGCAGTGGTACGGAGAAAGAGCGAGGTATAGAGAAACAAGAGAAACCCGCAGAGGGTTTAAATTAAAACGTCGGGGTTTTTTTTACTTTATTTAACATCCTCCATGTTAAATAAAGTTTTTGTTAACTTTATTTAACATGGAGGATGTTAAATAAAGTTAAAAAAAACCCCCGATGTTTTAATTTAAACCCTGTGCGGCCCTGGTGGGGGCTTCCCGGCCCCTTAGAGTGGCGGACCCGGTCGCAGTTGCGGCGGGCTTAAGGGGCCCTGCGTTAATGCGGCCGTAGAGGCCACATAGGCCCAGTCAGTTCGGTCCTGACTGGGCCCATTTTAAGGTAGGGGCCTGGAGCTGCAGCTCCATCAGCCCCTAAGTCAATCCGGCCCTGCCGCAGGCCCGGCTGCAGTTGCTGCTTGCTCCGGCAACAAGGTAAGTAGGGTGAGGGAGGGGGGTGCAGTGAGAAGGGGCAGAGAGGGGTTAGATAGTGAGAAATGGGAAGAGGGGATACATATTGAGAAGTGGGGAAGGGGGTACATAGTGAAAAGGGGGAACAGTGAGAAGGGGCAGATAAGATGGGGAGAAGGGGTAGTGTGAATGCGTATGAGAATGAATGAATAAATGTGTGGATGAATTATGTGAATGCGTATGACAATTAATTAATTCATGTGTGGATGAATTGCTTGAATGATTTGTGAGACTGCATTAATGAATGTGTTAATGATTTGTGTGAATGAGTAAATGCAAAGATGGTACATGAAGGGTGGGCTTTAACAATAAATAAATAAATAAATAAAAATGGGCTGCTCAGGCTTAAATGCCCGGGCCTATTTTTTGTCCCAGTCCTGGCCTGCATGGATTGCTATGTTTTCATGTGTTCTTTATTACATCTATGCCATGAAACCTATACACAACGTAAGATTTCTGCACACGCCAACTACTAAAAATCAAAGGGAACATTGGCCACCACTGGCGTGTTTCTCCAGAAAGAAAGCAAAGCTGTATTATGCATAATTCAATGGATTAAGACATCTCATTGATTAACCTTTACATTATACAAGCAGAAACCCCCTAGGGTGGATCTTCATTATTTATAGTGAAGTCAAGGAGCCCAAACACAACTCTCCTGTAAACTGTCCCTTTAGTGAATAGACCCCCAATGGGTTTCTTTGCTTATTCAAAGCTGCCTCCAGGAAAACAAAAATGTAAACAACAGCATATTTTTTCCATGAAAAAAATACTTTTTGGATGATCATCATCAGAAGTTTGGGAAAAACAGAGCATACAGAAGACATGATTACCAATGACACACATAGGATTTTTATGAATAGGGGGATCTCCTTGTTGCTCAATTTATCAACGGAGCGGGTAAGATTAATATTTGTTACTTGAAAAAATATGTTTTACTGGCACAAAAAAAAAACATTTACGGTAAGAAAATATGAAATTCAGTGAGTTGTCTATCGAGAGGTTGAGATGACCTTTCAAATGAAGATGGCGACAAAATAAAATATTAAATCAAGCAGGCACTTAATCCACTAGAAAATCTGGGGGGCGTAATGGAGTTTTCGAAATACGAAGAAGTGATCTTTACAAATCTGGAAAGAAACCAGCATTAAATATTTTTATTTTTTTATCGTCTACATCAAACACAAATGTTAAAACCGACGAGCCTGTGCTGCAGCTTGAACCTGGATTATCACGATTCCAAGATCCAAGATCCTTCATGGACCCTTAGCTAATCGTAACATAAATGCAGAACGCCAAACATTGACAACAGCGTCGTAGAAACACTTGACTGTCCACTGAAGCGCGGAGTGAAGTAAGGTTGTGTTTAACAAGAAGGAGAGAGGGTGGCAGATGTATCCTTATGTGCAGGAGATGTACGGAAAGAAGTCAGCATGTTGCAGAACAGAAGAGTAGAATGTTGCGTGTAGAGGTTCCAGAAGTCATTGGTGGACTCCACAGAGTCTATACTTATTCCTATCAGTGAAATAATCATATACTGTATGCATCCATATATATCCATCCACTTATAATATATTTTTGAAGGGAACTTTATTTTTCAACCTTAAAAAAATGATCAACCAAGCCATACATATATGATCTCTTCAGCTATATGAGTGCTGGCAGTGTCCATTACATGTTGGTGGATCCATACTGGAGAAGGTCTAACAGTGTGTATGGACATGTTGGCATCTTTTGGAAAGAGGGGGCAGGCATCAGCAGGGATGTGTTTTCCTTTTTTTTACGGAAATGCTTTTGATAATCATTGTAAAAAATGTAGGTTTTTATATAAGTTAGATTTTAAGTGTGAAGATAAAGTTACTTTAAACCGGGCACTGTCCAATTCTGCCCACTTTCCGCCCCCTTCTTACATCATAGGGTTCTATTTCCAATGCGCAGCTTCACCCTCTTTCCAATACAGCTCCGTTCACCCCCAGTTACTGCTGGGAGAAGTGAGAGACATCCGACCCAGTTAGCCTGGGATACTCCCAGCAATATCCCAACACCTCAGAAAGGTATTATCACGACCAGCCCTGTTTTAAAGTCCATTTCTGAAAGCTATAAAAAATTGAGTCAAGTCTTCCATGATGCTGTCTTTTTGGATAACCTCAGAGTGACTGTAGACAAAACTGGCCTCGGTAACCCAACACCTTGGACCCCAGGTGGAGCCATTAAGCTTCAGTTTAGCTCTTATGAGATATCTACTGGGAAAGAAACCTTCAGCCACTATTAAACCAGGAGAGCTATATCCCCATAGTCCTGGGCTAATGGTCCCCATCAGCTAAGAATATCATTCAAGGAAAATCTCCTTGGAATCATTTAATGACATCATGTAGCAACTTGGATCCACTTCTTCTGGGATTTTTGCCTACTAGACCAGCAACTTCTCTAAAAAACTAAACTCCAAATTCTGATACATACCGGTATATATATATATATATATACAAGGGAAAAAAAGCAAGAAACAAGAAAATAATTTGCCAAAAATGTTTCAATACTAATCTGGTAAGAGTGCATTTGTACAGAAGTACGCTTGTGTAATTGATAAATGCATACTTCCCCTTTCCACTCCATTTGATGAATGCTCTCCATCTAATGTACAAATAATCTTTATGACCCATGTAAGCAGATCTGATGATATGCAGCTGAGCAATGTACCAGAACTGAAATATCTGTCTCTTTGATGTTTTACACGGGGCTTTTGATGAACTTGGTATCACCAGCTATTAAGTTAATATCTAGTCTTAATAATGTCCTTTGCTTTCTATCTTCACACTGCTGGGGCTCAAATTAATTGCTTAAAATGAATGTCACAGCAAGTATACCTAATCTTTTTAAGAGGATAAAAGTTTCCATGGAGAGTGAAGAAGAAGAGTACTAACGTAATTAGTTGGTGGCTTTGCATAAAAAGCAACCGTTGGATGAAAAATAGAAATGTTCCCAAAGCAACACATCATAACATTAAGTATGGAACACCATTTAGACATTATTATTCACACCGGGTTTAGAATGAAACAGATCGCCATCTTGATTCATGGATTTATTCTTGATTGTCAATAAAATGAAAAGAGGGTCTCATATTGAGTTACTTTGTTTCTTAACATCTTAAGATCGTGTTCTACCATTCCTCATGTCCTCTTGGCTGGTATCTTTGATCTCATGAAAGTTGTCATGCGGTCTTCCTTTTGACCGAGTCTTATGTTCTCATCTTATTAAAATACTTTTAAAGTATTAGGAAGAAGGGGAGAAGGCACATTCTTTTGTAAGGTTCGAAGAAGAGCCGTTACATTCCAGATTAGCCCAGATTCTTATTCTTACACGTAGTTAAAACATGTTAATCGTGACTTTTGTTTTACAGTTTTTGTTCCAATGATAATATTGGAATTAGCTCTTTTTTTCTGTTTTATTGTGCTGTATAGAAGAGACGTATCATTTAGAAAGGCAGAAACTAGAAGGAGGACGGATAATTATTATGTGCATGTAAAGTATTCTCAAGAGTATAGAGTTTGCAGAAGCCGCTGGTGGGCCTCACAAAGTATTTTGAATAAATGTAAAAAATATGGCATTCTAATAATGTAATCAGTATTATTCCTATAAGTAAAATAAATATTTGTGTATACTGTGTGTAGACCTATATAGCCATCACCTACAGTATATATTTGAAGGCTTTTTGAGAGCTGCGCAAAGTCATGATCGCCGTGTTTTCAGCCCACTGATTAAGACTTTAGGATCTGGGTACTAATTTTTCTAAAAGGATCCTGTGAAAACCTTAAGCAAAATGTTTTAATATGTAGTCTATGGGTCTTTGAGTATGGGTCTATTTACTAAGGGTCTATTCAGTATGGGTCTATACATTAGGGGTCTATTCAGTATGGGTCTATACATTAGGGGTCTATTCAGTATGGGTCTATACCTAAGGGGTCTATTCAGTATGGGTCTATACCTTAGGGGTCTATACATTAGGGGTCTATTCAGTATGGGTCTATACATTAGGGGTCTATTCAGTATGGGTCTATACATTAGGGGTCTATTCAATATGGGTTTATACATTAGGGGTCTATTCAGTATGGGTCTATACCTTAAGGGTCTATTCAGTATGGGTTTATACATTAGGGGTCTATTCAGTATGGGTCTATACATTAGGGGTCTATTCAGTATGGGTCTATACATTAGGGGTCTATTCAGTATGGGTCTATACATTAGGGGTCTATTCAGTATGGGTCTATACATTAGGGGTCTATTCAGTATGGGTCTATACATTAGGGGTCTATTCAGTATGGGTCTATATCTTAGGGGTCTATTCAGTATGGGTTTATACATTAGGGGTCTATTCAGTATGGGTCTATTCACTAGGGGTCTATGTATTCCAAGTCAGCCTTTTTCAAGATGGACATCAGCATGGTCCCTCTCTATGGCAGATAGAAAATCAATTTAAGACTTATAGGTATGTATACATCCACGTGACAAACTTTAAAATCTAAGAAGTGCGCTAAGACCTCATGTTTCTAAATACTACAATTAAAGAATGGTTAAAGACTTATGGTCTTATTTCCACACCTGGAGACATGAGGACTTCCCAGTGCAGCCACCACGATCGTTCCTTCTTCTGGGTTTGTTATGGACAGGGATATACGCATTTAGGAATGGGGCTTACCTACTAGGGATGGAGCTAGCACCGCACAAGCCTTGAGTGTGAGTGGTGGAAGGGAAGTGGATGTGGCCAAACACCAGTACAAACTGACCGAGCTAGCTGCAAGATCTCACTTACTGAAAGGGTATCGCCAACCATCATATGCACTGAAGAATCCCCCACTTGCACGAGTCCCTTTCTGTGCAGGAGTTCTCACCTCCAGTCAGTACCAGCACTGGTTTGGCGAACGCTGGAAGAAGGTTCCATTGTGACGCCGTACACACGAGTGGAAACTGCTTTCATCGATTTCACTACTTGGAGCAGGCAATCAGTGGCAATAATCCTCAGACCAGGGAGGGGATCTGTATCTGCAGCTTCTCCCTAAGGTACATCTTTTTTCATATGCAATGTTTATTTAGAGGTCTCCCTGGGATAGAGTGTCCATCGTCTGAAACTTTTAAGGCAAAACACAAGCATTTATCCAATCTAGTTTTCCCTTATTTTGTCCTTGGTCTTTTTTTATATTCATGGTTGCTTTACACCTGTGTTGCATGCGATAAACGTTTTATTGGAATTTTTGCCCAAAATGTCTTGCTATGTCCCCTTCAGCATACCAAGACAGTTTGGACAATGATCTGCTTCCAACTTTGTGGGAACAGTTTGGGGAAGGCCCTTTTCTATTCCAGCGTGACTGCGCCCCGGCACACAAAGCAAGGTCCATAAAGACATGGTGGGATGAGTTGGGTGGGGAAGAAACTGACCAGCCACACAGAGCCCCGACCTCAACCCCATTGAACACCTTTGGGATGAACTGGAAAGGAGATTATGAGCCGGACGTCTCGTCCAACATCAGCACCTGACCTCACAAATGCTTTACTGGATGAATGAGCAAAAATCCCACAGAAACTCTCCAAAACCTCGTGGAAAGCCTTCTCAGAAGAGTGGAAGCCGTTATAGCTGTAAAGGGGGGACCAACTTCATATTAATGTCTATGTATTTAGAATGCAACGTCATCAAAGTCCTTGGCAGTGTAATGGCCAGGTGTCCCAATACTTTCGTCCATACAGTGTATATATTTCTGAGTATAGAGTGGAACAAGCTAAAGGTTATAGTGCGGCGTCCTTGTGACTGTGGACCATTTATTTGGCGTTTCCAACTTGGGTTCTGTCTGCCTGTCAGTTTCTCTCAAACACAAAATGCAGAGTTTAGTAAATAAAGATAAATGTGCGTTCTCCTTTTATGCGGACCCCGGAGCTAGCTGCACAAGCCTCTCTTATGGCTTGGACCCGCTTCATTGACTGTTCAGACAGCCCAGTAATACGACAGATGTATCCAGCCGTTGCCTCTTTCCTGCTGTCCAGAAGATTATGATCATTTTGCCTGAGATGTCATTATAATTCTCAAGGTCAAATAAGTCACAGAATAAACGGAAGGTAGAATTTCTTCATTTTTTTTTTACTCTACGGCGGCACAATCATTAGGAATTGTTCAAACTTTTTTTCTTTATATAACCAATTATTTTTTTTTCTGTTGAAAAATACATAAAGCTGGGAAAATGCATAAATATTTTTATTAGAAAGAATATCTTGCAAAAAGAATGCAGATACTGCAATAAAAAATTGGACCTAGCGATAGCTATTTTAAAGTTTGCTTACAAGAATACAATATCATAATTTTCTATCACACCACCGAAAGTGAAGCATGTACATTGATTCCCATGTTATAAGAAGGGAACGTCTGGGTTTAGGCCTCAGTGGTTTAAATGTCCTCCTTTTTTTGTGAAAATCTCATGTATTTACAGAATACATTTTTGGTGCTCCCAGGTGTTTCTCATCTCAGTAAGAAACAGGTCAGCAAACATATTTCAACCAAATAATCCATATAATAATAATAATAGTAATAATAATAATAATAACACACTAATTAGCTCCTAGGTTGACATACGTTGCCTATAAATATCTCACGATGACATATTCTAAGTTGTCTCATAGCTTTTGGGGTAAATTTGTGAGTTTCAGACAAGAATATACGTGTTCTCACTGAATGCACATGCTCTCACGTGTCCTTGCCTGAAACTTACAAAACTTAAAATCGCATAGCATATACTCGCAAACAATATTTAAGTGAATTTTTGTGTTGATAAAGGGCATGCAACTTGAGTTAAGTCTAGTCAGTTGAGTTAACCCTTAACTCGACTACCATTCAACATCTTTGTGAATAGACTCAAAGGGTGGGATGGATTAGGAGGAAGGGAAACCTTTGGTTTAAGCAGTGATCGAGCCACCAAGTTCTGTAAATATAGATAGTTTGAGAATGGATGTTAACCCTTCATAGCCTTTTAAACTGAACCTGGCATGCTGCCATTTTATTCTTACTTCTGAGGGTTTGCCTTATAACTGTTTTAAAGTAGCTCTTTTGTTATGTCAACATCTCAAGTGTAAAACAGCACTGGATCCAAAAATACCAAAAAAAACATTATTAGAATATTGGTAGAAAAAGGTAAAACAGTATCACAGATGAAGCAGACTTTTTGTAGAAGAGTTTATAAACAAGACCACAGGAGCTCTCGAAAAAGTAACAGTGAGGATTTTGGGAATTATTTTCAAACAATGGTTAAAGAAAGTAGGAAATGTCATATCCCAGCGTGCCGTGTTAATGAAGCCTAAGGAGGCTGAGATCTCCCTTGTAACCGGGCCATCGTACAGAAGGACTTGTTTTGTCCCGCTGCCCCCCTTGCCTAGTTGGCCTAGGCCAGAATACGTCATTGATGAGGATAGAATGGTGTCCCATTCCATACCTCAACTCGGGACACTTGTGTGAGGTGCGTGGCCAAAGAGGGACGGGATCAAAGGAGGTCTTGGGCTGATCCCATTGTACAGGGCTATGGAATATGATGGTGCTATGTAAAACAATTAGCCAAGAGTGGGAGGGCTCAAAGGCTTGGTCACCACCCACTTTACCACAAGAGCCCCCTTGCATTGCTAAGCTACAGAGCATAGGATGTATGAGTTTCAGATAATGCTGTTATATGTCTGAGAAGCTATGATTTTGGGGGTTATTAAATAAAAAAAAATTGTATCTTATCAACCCCCCTTTTGAATTATTTGTATATTACTCAGAAATAATTTTTAAAGATTTTTCGGATATCATGGTTGTTGGCGGCCATTTTGATTTTTCCTTTCAGAACTTTCTCCTGTTATGGATTTTGATCCTTTTTCCACCCAGAAACAAATGAGAGGTTTTTTTTTTCCCTTCTAACTCTGAAGCTAAAACTACATTTTTTAATATTAAAGAACTTTAGAATTCCATCGTAAAACATTTGGAAATATTATACAGTGCATTAACTTAAAGAATAATAAATCTTAGAGATATATGGATACCATTTTACTGCGTCTCTCTCTATTTTTTTCTCCGTGTGACCTTCACAGGATAAGTACAATTTGATGGTTTTCTGAATAATATTCAGATCCAGGTGCATTGCACCGGGAATGCTAAATTAACATGTTGATTGCAATTGTCATAGTTCTCTCATTAGCGCTACAACCAAACACGATTTACGAAAAAGATACAGATGAATTTTAACTCTTTCAACAAAACCGGAGAAAATGTTTAACGTACATTAATTACACCACAAAGGTGTTAAATAAATAAATACTTACAATTCTTAAATTGCGGATCTCAACTTAATAATAAATTATAAATAAATAAATTATAAAATATAATATTTAACCCCTTAATGACAAATCCCATACATGTATGGGCTCAAAATGCATTGTTTTCAATGGGTTTAGGGACCACCCATTGTCCTTTAAGGGGTTAATATATATATATAGAAAATATATAGAAAAAAATCTTTAGCAACTTAGTGAGTACCATTCAAAAACACCTATCTAATGCATAAATATTGGGGATTTCGTCACACTTTATGGTCATATATTGCTTCGCCCCCCCACTATGTCAAAGTACCCCAAGTTTGTCGAGTCCCATCTAATATTTCATGGCTATCCTGCTTACCAAGGAGCTGAATGAGTGGGACTGCACCGCATTTTAACCCAAAAGAGACTCTCAAACACTTTTTTTGGGGTAACTCCAGTGTAGAGAAATGCCGCCCCTCCGCCTGTTGCTGAAACGGTTACATTTTTATTTTAGCTGTATTTACCCTCCAACAGACAACCCTTTTTTAAATTCCGCGCAGACACAGAGTTTCACCCCGGGGTCAAACGTGATTTGGAACAGCAGAAATTGGCAGATTTTTAATTATAAGTCTGATGAGATTACCCATGGCCTCATTAAAAAGATTAACACTCGTTACCATTTTTGCATAATTGTGTATATGTATCGAATGTATCAATGCATTTAAAACTTATTATTATGTTTACCTATTTCTTTTTTTTTGTTGTTTCAGGAATGATTTGGTTTTTAATTGTTCCACAAAATTCTGCATTTTCTGGAAATTTTAAGGGGTGCTATATAAAAATATCTGCGTAACTATTCTGGGAAATGGAAGGGGGTTGGGAACCGGAACCCATCTATATGCATTGATGATGTCATAACGAATGAGCTTATAAATTTGCTTAATTATGTCATTTTAAAGTAAACATTTAAACTTCTAAAAATAAAAATAAAAATCACAGTTAACTTTATATCTAGCAGAAAGTGTTCTAAATGAAACAAATGTATACATTGGGTGGGGGTTCTCATACTCTTAACACTTCCTGTTGTGTGTTCTGTAACTTCCTGTTCATAATTTTCCTTTTCTTGCACTCTCCTGCCGTCTGAAATTCATTTAAAAGCAATGAATGTGTATTTAGAGATTTTTAGATGTTATTTATACTGATTAAGTTTAGTTTTTAGACAGCGCTGCTAAAAACTTGAAAGGGAACTTTTCTCAATTTATTATTATCAGATTAAAAATTAATTTTCCCAAATCTCGAGCTGTTTTCTTTTTTAAAACAGTTCAAATGTTTTTGGACAGCTGCATATCAGCCATTTGTATGAATTCTCGCTCTATCTGATCCCTTATCTACTCCTTTATCATACTGCCTTGGGGAACAATAGAATGGCTCAGTCTTAATCACCCAGCTTGAGCCAGGAAATCACCAAAAATATCACATGACTGACAACAATGGCGGCCTCCAGGTCTGTAGATAAAGGGAGTTTATTGGAATAAAATGAGACAAAACCAGGTTTTTGTCACCGATCCATATTACTGTATACAGCGCTGGGGGGGTATATATACTGTATACAGCGCTGGGGGTATATATACTGTATACAGTGTTGGGGGGTTATTACGGTATACAGCACTGGGGGGGTATTACTATATACAGCACTGGGGGTTATATTACTGTATACAGCGCTGGGGGGTTATATTACTGTATACAGCACTGGGGGGTTATATTACTGTATACAGGGCTGGGGGTTATATTACTGTATACAGCGCTGGGGGTTATATTCCTGAATACAGCGCTGGGGGGTTATATTACTGTATACAGCGCTGGGGGGTTATTACTGTATACAGTGCTGGGGGTTATATTACTGTATACAGCACTGGGGGTTATTACGGTATACAGCATGGGGGGTTATTACTGTATACAGTGCTGGGGGTTATATTTCTGTATACAGCACTGGGGGGTTATATTACTGTACACAGTGCTGGGGGGTTATATTACTGTATACAGCGCTGGGGGGTTATATTACTGTATACAGCGCTGGGGGTTATATTACTGTATACAGTGCTGGGGGGTTATATTACTGTATACAGCGCTGGGGGGTTATATTACTGTATACAGCACTGGGGGTTATATTACTGTATACAGTGCTGGGGTGTTATATTACTGTATACAGTGCTGGGGGTTATATTACTGTATACAGCACTGGGGGTTATTACGGTATACAGCATGGGGGGTTATTACTGGATACAGTGCTGGGGGTTATATTACTGTATACAGCACTGGGGGTTATTACGGTATACAGCATGGGGGGTTGTTACTGTATACAGTGCTGGGGGTTATATTACTGTATACAGCACTGGGGGTTATTACGGTATACAGCATGGGGGGTTATTACTGTATACAGTGCTGGGGGTTATATTACTGTATACAGCACTGGGGGTTATTACGGTATACAGCATGGGGGGTTGTTACTGTATACAGTGCTGGGGGTTATATTACTGTATACAGCACTGGGGGTTATTACGGTATACAGCATGGGGGGTTATTACTGTATACAGTGCTGGGGGTTATATTACTGCATACAGCACTGGGGGTTATTACGGTATACAGCAAGGGGGGTTATTACTGTATACAGTGCTGGGGGTTATATTACTGTATACAGCACTGGGGGTTATTACGGTATACAGCATGGGGGGTTATTACTGTATACAGTGCTGGGGGTTATGCTCAAGGAGGAAATATTGTTTTCTTTTGGACTGCCCCTTTAAGAATTCTGCAATTCGAAAACGCATTATCGGTATACAGACCAAAACAATAAATTGGCATTTTCTTAGAACCAGCACAATAAATGTAATTTATTATTAGAAGTGTGGGAATGAGACATAGGGGAATAAAAACTAATTAGAGGGGAATGATACAAAAACTCAACTGTATGATTGCGGCGTATATGAAAGTTTAAATATAATTCTTTGTTCAATAGGTAATCAGTGAAGATTAATGAGCAATCCAGGCACTGAGAGAACCTGAGTTTGTTTAAGAAAGGACTAGCTGCAGAATTAATGATCAATTGAGCTTCTCGAAGATATTTTTAGGCAACGTGAAAAAGTGCGGCCGGTTTCTTTAATCAATTTTATAAGGGCCGCGGAATGAATTAAAGCTCCGGGCTCATCAATACTCTGCTAATATGTCACTGATGAGGTGATTTAACAATAATACTAATTACATTAATTATTAATGGAAATTATAACGCATACACTGTGATGTAAACTTGGCGAATTAGAATAAACAGAAATCCATCTATTCTATAAATACATTTTTTTGGCTTGGATTTATGCAGACAAATAAGAGACTGTTTTACAAGAAGGACGTTAACCCCTTAATGAACAAAAACAAAATGCATTCTTTTCAACGGGTTTAGGGACCGCCCATTGTCCTTAAGGGGTTAAGTTGGCCAAATCTCAAGCATACTATTAGGTTCTCTTGGTGCGGACACCAAACATCATATGACAACCCAAAATGTTCTTACAGAACAGACATTGCCCCATGAGAGTATAAGCAACAAGACAATCAGAAGAACATATGTATGTATGCTCTACAATGAATCAATTAGGAGGGACCATGATGGCTTCGATAGGTTGTTGTTGTTGAGAGATGTATGGCTCGACGTATGGTGTTGCACCCCAAAAGGGTGGACACCGGGGTCAAAGGAGGGCTGACAAAGAGGTCAGGGGGCAATTTTATTGAATGTTACATTGCACAGGGTCAACTTTTCCTTTCTAGTAGGCAGTGGCGACTCTAGAAACAATATATAGGGGGGGCACACAAGATACCACAGTCAAACTGGGGGGGCATTCATAATTTCCAAAAGTAATGTGCTATGGAATTATACTTTTGTTATTGGGCTAAAATAATACTTGATCATTCAACATGGGAAGCCTAAAGCCACAATTGAGTGCGACTAATCCTTGAAATAAATATTATAACACAATAAATAACTTTTCCACTAAATGATTTCAGGGCCTTGAACGTTTTGTCCCCTGAAGTCACTACAACTTCAGGAGGGCATTTTATCTCTGGATAAATATAAATTAAATAATTCCTACTGTAAGTTAAGTGCCAGGAAACAGATGACCAAACACACACACCAACACAGGCTCTGTCACACCGACACCCAGACACACACACCAGGACAGGCTCTGCCACACTGACACACACACACACCAGGACAGGCTCTCCCACACAGACACTCACACACATCAGGACAGGCTCTGCCACACCCACATCCAAACACACACACACACACCAGGACAGGCTCTGCCACACTGACAACTGAACACACATACCAGGACAGGCTCTGCCACACCAACACCCAAACACACACCAGGACAGGCTCTGCCACATTAACACCTATACACACACCCGAGGACAGGCTCTGCTACACTTATAACCAAAAACACACAAACAGCAGGACACAATCTACGTCACAGACGTCTACATCAGGATGGATTTTTCACACTGCATTGTCGTTTATACCCCCCTTAGTGTTTTTGCCCCTTGTGTATTGATGCCCCTGCTGCCCATATATATTAATATTAGCCCCAGTTGCCGATAGCAGGTATAGATCAACACATTAACACACAAACTAAGCTTTGCATGTATAGATCAACTGAAATTCACTTGTGATCTCAGCACTAAAGGTATGTATCAAATAAACAGAATCATACATACAAATCCTGTATTTGCAGGTATACAATATTATATGAAACAGCATTGCAGGTATAGATCAAATAAATACATGGAAACAGCATTGCAGGAAGTAATCAACTGAATAAGATATACAAACACTGTATTTGCAGGTATACATAAATAATGTATGGAAATATATACATATGGATCTACAGAATAAAGCAAAAACCCAGCTTTGCAGGTATAGATCAATTGGAATTCACATAAAAACACGTCATTAAAAGGTATATTTAAAACCCCCTAAATTACAGGCATAGATCACAGGTTGCACACCCCAAAGCCAGCCCTGCGTCCACACTGCCCACACAGCAATCACACTCCTATCATACCCAGGCAACCAGTAAATGCTGGTACCTAGGCATGATGGGACTGTGCTTGCTGTGAGCAACCATACTCCTATCATGCCAGGTCAGCCAGTACATGCTGGTACAGGGTGGCTGTAAGTTATGTGTAGACCCCATACTGCTGGCCGCATCAATACACAAGGGGGGCAGCTAGCTAGGTTTCAGCATGTACTGGCTGACTTGGCATGATAGGAGTGTGATTGCTAACAGTAATCAAAGTCCCATCATGCCTAGGTTCCAGCACTTACACATCCAACCAGTAAATGCTGGAACCTAGGCATGATGGGACTGTGATTGCTGTTAGCAATCACACTCCTATCATGCCAAGTCAGCCAGTACATGCTGGTACAGGGTGGCTGTAAGTGATGTGCAGACCCCATACTGCTGGCAGCATCAATACACAAGGGGGGCAGCAAGCTAGGTTTCAGCATGTACTGGCTGACTTGGCATGATAGGAGTGTGATTGGTAACAGCAATCACAGTCCCATCATGCCTAGGTTTCAGCACTTACACATCCATGCTATCACACACACACTCATTCATTCATATACTCATTCATTCACAGATTAATTCCCTCAATCACGCATACTCATTCAAACACCCTCCCCACCCCCTTACCTGCACTGCAGCTCCTCCATGCCGCTCACAGACTTCAGTAGAGGGCGCGGCCTCCCTCTGCGTTCTCTGGTACTGCACAGAGGAAGCAGGACTGGAGCAGAGTCATGTGATGTCACGTGAACTCTGCTAGGTTCCGCTTCCTCTATGCAGTACAGAAGTACTCCCACAGGTAAGTAGCAGGGCTCGATGTGTGGCCCACGTAAAATCGGTTGTCCTGGCTGCCGATCTTATGCGGGGTGAACCCTCTCTTTCCTCCGCATAAAAAAAAAAGACGGGATTTAAAGTCCCATTGCGACTTTATTCCAAATTCGGCAGGGGGGCAACAGGGGGGGCAAGGATTAACCTAGGGGGGGCAATTGCCCCCCCTTGCCCCCCTGTAGCGACGCCACTGCTAGTAGGAGAAACTCATGATGGGATGGTCCTTCATAAGAGAAGTTCAACTGTTTGAATGTATCACTTCATGAATAAACCCCAATGTCCTCGTAAATCACATCTCTCTCTCTCTCTCTATATAT
Source organism: Spea hammondii (assembly GCA_029215755.1). Taxonomy (NCBI): domain Eukaryota; kingdom Metazoa; phylum Chordata; class Amphibia; order Anura; family Pelobatidae; genus Spea; species Spea hammondii. Next base: position 183,683,151 of record JARDYJ010000001.1, on the reverse strand, counting down.
ATATATATATATATATATATTAAAACCACAATATATCTATCTATCTATCTATCTATCTATCTATCTATATATAGATATACATATAGATATAGATATCTATCTATATAGATACCATTACATAAGTTATGATGGGTAAAAGGTGATGGAAACCCTTCCACTTAAATTTAAGGGGTAGTAGAAGTAGAAGAGGAGAGAGAGAGAGAGAGAGAGAGAGAGAGAGAGAGAGAGAGAGAGAGAGAGAGAGAGTCATTCTATATGTATTAAAGTTTTCGTTATATTCTGCTAATTAGCTGTGACCTGTTCCTGCTTCTAGCCAGCAAAAAAGAAAATACGCTTAATTCAGGTTTTATGGCCGTGGTCCCTAGATGTTTTACAAAGAGGTCATTTGTAGTTTTTTGGTAGTTTATGTAGCTCAATTTACAGCATCGTGTTCTTCTAACAGTCAATTACTGACAACACACAAAAAATAAAACCTCGGAGGATGAGTTTCTTCACTAGAACTTAACTAATGAGAATTATGACGAGTAACAGTCTATTTTTAACAACGTGTTGAAACAATATTCAGAGAATACTAGTGATATAGACAACAATATGGTGGTAACAGATGACTCTTATCAGTATCCAAATAACCATATGGCTAAAAAGTTCATGAAATACCCAAGAATAAAACCACCCCACACCCCAAGAGTCTGTAGAACTGTAACGAGGCTCACAATATTGGGGATATACCTACCCCTACTTGATGTATGTCTTCATACCTCCTTGAGTACCAAGGTCCACCATGACTACCTAGGTGACCTTGAGTAGATCTGCTGCAAAGATCTCAAGGTAGGCCCACCATGATATTGTTAACTCAGCTTTTGCTATGTGAGGATGACCTGGTGGATGCCTGATCTTTCATCTACTTGCTTGGAGACCTCAAGAACCTAGGATCTCAAGATTGGAGGCCATTACAAGAGATATGTACATGGATGTCCCTATAAATCTTTTTAGCCATGTGCAGGAATCCAGCGCTCTGCAGTGATCTCTTGGAGAGAGACGCGTGCAACCATGCGGTGCATCTGGGCAACCGCATCATGCGACTCCAAGGAGCGCACCTCTCTGATATTTACCCGAATGGCCTGGGTGGTCATGTGGTGGGGGACCTTGTTTTTTAATTAAATTTGGGGCAGGAGGCCTGGAAATAGATCGCTCCCCTTGTGCAGGTTGCTTCGCAGGATAGACAATTTTATTGTGATTTTGTTTGGTCTACAAGCAAACTTAAGTAAACAATTGCGGTGCTTGCCACACCCTGCGAACGCCCATGGATATGTAACAGGTTGCCATCACAGGTTTAGGCATCTTGGAAGCCTCGAGAAACATCCTATAATCTCCGATAATAACCGGTCTCCGGCTAATTCTTCTATGGCCATATAGAGGGTGCCTAAACACCATTCTTCAGGCACACAGATCATTTTAAAACTAACCGGAAATAGTATTGTAGAATCTTGGACTATTAATTTATGTTTATTGTTTGTAGAATTTTGAGGTGTTTTTTTTTTAAAAAGCAACTCAATGCGGATAAAAAAGACACCTTTCGGGATAAAAGATTTCTTTATAGCTCAAGACACATGACTTATTTTTCATAAAACAGTTAAGCGCTTATAAGACATTTTACATTTAAAAAAATATAATATATGCAAGACCACTATATGAATGGAAAGATTAACTCTAATCATTTAATCATTAGACTTTTTATTTTCTCTTCAGATGGTTCATCTTAATGAGAAATTTTTCCTAAGTATTTTTTAATGATACTTTCCAACTAAATGGGGCTTTTACCTGAGATTGATGAACACAATTGTACAAATTGGTGTTATATCTATTCTTGGCAAAAAAATATAAAAAAAATAAAAAGAATAATTTTACACATCTTAACAAATGCATGTGACATAGAAAATAAAATAATTTTTCCGAGAGGCCATAAATCTTGCGGAATGAAAGAAGGCTAGCATCCTCGGCTTAAAAAATGATGTCCACGCCGACTCCAAATTTGTGTTCGATTTTTTAGCTGGAGCATTTTTTATCCAACGTTTTGTGCTCTAATGTGATAAAGCCCCTGGAAGGGTTGAAAAAACCCAATTCATCATTTATCAAATGTATGGAAAACAATTACTAGTTACTTCTTTCACAACATGATGGGCAACTATATATTGTGGGGGGGAAAAATCTGCTATTTGGATACATTTTAAAAATTGCATTTTTGGTCATGAAAAAAATATATAAAAAAAAATAAAACTAAAGAAATAGTGTTTTGGGGTTTTGTTGTATATGGAGGAAACAGGCACTCAGTCTTATGGGCTATCATTTTTGTTCATAACTATCAATATGGACTATGTATATGAAATTGTATTAATTATGTCGATAATTTACAATATAGTGAGGAAATTTAAACACGCATATGGCTCCAGAACCTAATGAGGCCAAGGACTGATCATGGTTTGAGTCTTTAAGCATGGGTAGACTACATGGGTCAAATGGTCCTCATCTGCCGTCAAATTCTATGTTTCTATATGATAATATATTGTAAGTAGTTACCCAGGGGAGTTATTCACTAAATACAGAATTGTCACAATGCCAGAGTTCTTAACGTGCCATCTGGACCATACCAAAATTAACCGTGCTTGCTACCAGCTCTACTGTGACAAGGACCCAGTTTCACCAATATAAACATGTCTCCTAGTGGACCAAAGCGTAAGCAACCTATGGGTCTATATCCACTTGATGAAAGATGTAATAACATAAGAGAACCATTTTAAATAGGGTGTTCTGCTACCTGGGACCCTATATAATGCTACAAGATCTGATTTAAAGGGACACTCCAGTGTCTCAAGCTGCTTCCTCGAACAAGATACATGAAAAAGTAGTATGTAAATACTTAATTTAATCTTCATTCTTCAACCTGTAACAAATTGACCTTTAGGAGAAGCTGCAGCTTGCTGTCCACTTCTGTGGTCCTGTTATCATGCTACTTATTGGCTGCTTGATAGACCTTCACCCAGAACCTTCACCAAGCCGGTGCTGAAGCTGACTGGTATTGAGCTTATCGTGTGGATACAGGCAGCAGGGGGAGATGTGTTTGGCTAAACTTGGAAGCCTAGGAGCTGGGGAGCGAAGAAAGAGGGAACTACATGTGGAGAGGGGGGGGATTGTACAAGGAAGACCCCATGAAAATTTAAAGGGACCACTCAACTATCATAAGCATTATATGTGGTGGTTGGAGTATCCCTTCAAGAGAACGAAATTACCTACTGTATAATGTGATGTAAAAAAGGATACAATACAATATTTTATTTACAAAATGGGATTCTTTTTTATATCAGCAGTTTGAATTTAAGATTTAGTGAACAGACCCTCCCCCCCAAAAAAGAAAAAAAAATGTAATATGTTCTACGCCAAGACTTTGAATACTAGACTCAATGTTGTTATTGGTGAAGGGATCGTAAAAGTTGAATTATGTGTTTGGTGTCTCGGCAGACAATTTCAGTCTTGCAAAAAGGCTCTTTTTAATGTTAATCTATGTAGCTGTTTCATATTTTAAGGTTAAGCAACTCATTTCAATGCTGCATATATCTTTCCGATTGTCGCCTTGCGTCGGCTTGGAATATGATTGGGGTCAGTCTTCTATTTGAAGAGCGCTACAGCTTATAAAACACTGATTTGTTGTTGTTTTATTTTTCCATGTCATACACTATTGATGTAAATCAGCGCCATTAAGGGCTAATCCTGTTTTTTGTGGGGTTTTTTGGGCTTGTATTTAACCCTTTGTTTCCAGAGGGTAGCCATGATAAGGCTTAAACCACAAACTCGTGCGATTCTCAAGCGAGTGATACTTATAAATGCATTAAAAAATTTAGGTAGATGATTGGTTGGCAGTGATTAAGACTGAGCCATTCTATAGTTCCCCACAGGCAATATGATAAGGAGTTGGGGGGTTTAGTAGATCAGGGCTCAGATAACAGAGCGAGAATCATACAAATGGCTGAGATGCAGCTGCCTGAAAACTTTATATTACAGGGCAAAAACTATAACTGGTTCAGTAAAGAAAACAACAAAAAAATTTTGAAAACATATTTTTTGTGTGATACTAGAAATATACATTTTTGTGAGACGTTCATCGCATTACCCTCTATCATACACTGTTTCATGGGTGATAACCATATGCTGCTTGGGTTGTTTGTAGAAAAGCTTCTCATGAGACCTCAAAAGCTCAGAAAAATTGCTATCCTCCAAATTTGTTCCTACCCATTGTTGATCTACAAAATTATAAGAATATTGAAGAACTCCCTGAGTCTGACCCTGAGTCTCCATGTAAAGCACTGCTTTCCCAGGTCTCCAGGCCACTTTCCTCTTTTTTTTCTGTGCAGGGAAATAGTGTTTAGCCACCCCCACTCTCCACCCAATTTTCCTCCCACTCCCAACCCATTGAAGGCTATCCAGGGGTAGCCCCACCCTCAAATGTGACTAGCCCATCCCACTGGTGATACCACTCCCTAGAACGAGGAGATCTCTAGGAAGCCAACCCAGGGAAGTCCCCATGTATGATCATAAGCTGACCAGGGAACAAATTCCGCCTAGAACCAAAGATATGGAGTTTTCCGCTTTGGGTGAAGACCTCATATCCTAATGATTTTATACCTATTGTAACCCAATCAAAATGTTTGTAGACTACTAAGTACATCTGTTAGAGCTTTATAAATAAAAGTTATGAATACATGCATCTCCTTATCTAGTTTTAGTTGAGGAATACGTTGTCAATCTCCGGCAAATCATATCACAATGAGTTATTCTCAGCTCTAAAAAGATGTCTGCCTCAGCATAACTTCCTGCATTTTATAGACGCAAACACCCAGGGGATTCGGAAAATAAATGCGCAAAATGTAGCAATTACCACCTGTCAGTGTACCGTGCCGTTAAGATCAGTACGATCTGCAATTGCCCACATAACAGAAATATCATGAAGGGGAATCGTGCCTCGTTATGTGCCGGTACTTACGCTTGGTTCTTGTTCAATAAGTAGCTTATAGAGTGGCTTGGAAAGCTAGATGAAAATTTACATTATTTTCCATAAAACAGGGGAAAATAGTATTCACTATCCAAAAGTATCCAAAATTGTTCCACTGCTTGGTTTCTGCGGCCATTTACCTTACAAAAATTGTTGTGTTTAGGTCACTGCACACAATCTTGCAAAAAAAAAAGGGTTAACCCTTTAACACTTATCAGTGAGCTAATGACAGTTACCATGGAAGCAGGTCGAAATGTGAGATCTTGGTGCTCCTGTCAGACCATTTATCAACTTTTTTTGCCCAGCTCTAGTGCTAAGCGGTGTCGATTTGTGTTTATCTGTCTCGTTTAACAAGGGTTCTGAATCAAAGATAGGAACAAGTGAATAATGTTCTAGGATGCTGGTCTGGAGAATGGGAACAGTTAAGAAATTATATATGTAGACATTTCAAATGACTTGCGATACTCGATTTGTTCTTGGTTGGAGAATGTATTCCATCTTCCATTGACTTGAACAGGCTGTATACACTTGAATGGGACCCATTCAAGTAAAAGGAGGATGCAATACATGCTCCAGCCACTTGCGGCCGCTGGTGCAAGGGAGTATATATTTTAAAATCCCCGCTATTGGACAGACCTTGGCATCTGTTCCTTTAGATTCTGGCCTTGTTTTAATTTTTTCTTCCAATGGTCCCTTTTCATGTGATAAAGTTTAGGAGGCAAGTGCATTATTTAACAATAAAAAATAACACAGCTTTTTCTCCCACAGGTTGTACACCCTTTGAGTGCCAGGGGCATGGACAGCAGTTTTCACTGTCCACTCCCCTGGCACCCTGAAGTTGTTTGGCTTGACCACATCCCGCTCTACCTGGTGGACTTAGCGGTAGGAGGTTAGGTAAGGCTTTATATTGTAATACATTTTTTAATGTAAGACGCGTACATGATGGGGTCCATTTCCCTGCCGCATGAGAATATTCCGGCTTTTCTGGGTTGTGACAGGGGTTCCAAAAAAGTGGCAGATTGGGAAAGATAACTTTTAACTTTTTTCCCTATAGGGGGTTGATTGTGAGTCCTTAGTGGAATGGGGAATGTAGGTTTGTTTGAAGCTTGTACAGGATTTTGTGGGGGGTTTTTTTGCTAATCAATTATTAGTGAGTAATAAAGAACTGACTACAATATAGGATGTTGGGATTACACTATTTATTCTGGGATTACACAATATTTAATAATGCTCTTTTTATGTTAAAGTATAGTTCTACAACACTTTTGTAGTGAGTAGACCGTTAAGTTCTTTATTTAAGACAAAAAAAGAATACAAGTCAGCATCGAGGGAATGTCAGATTCTGTAAGAAAGGTATGCTTGGCTTAACGCAATGCTTCAGTCCAGCTAGATATTTTAGCTTAGCTGGTCATCTTTCATAAGGAAGCACAGAAAAGATGAAATTGTACACATTCCACTTAGTTACAGCGGATATGTGAGCCAGAATCAAATACATTTTCTGCTTCATGTCATATCCCTTTGGCTGTGGGTTGTGTGCCATCTAGAGGATGTCATAGGTACTGCAGACATATTATAAAAAAAAACAATAACTATAAAATTGTAGTTATACATTGTGGAAACATATTTTAATACAAAGTAAAGTGAAAATTATATATCACTTTATCTATATGCCATTGATAGATCATCTTGGCTACTGTGTAAGTTTGTAATGCCTGTAATAAGTCTGTACATTTGTATGATTATTAATTCTCCTACTACAGCCTGGAGACAGTCATAGTTGAAGCATAGCTACCAACAGTCCCAAATTTGCTAAAACTCTGACAACTGGACTTATGCTAAAGATGTAAGCTGTCTTGGCCAACGCCTTGAATATTTGGGACTTCCTGGAAACCTAATGAACTCTTAAGAGAGAGAGACAAATGGGATGGGGTGTATAAAGCAGACCGGTAAAATCATTGATCGCCATACCTGAGAACTTTCTGGGTATGACACTGATCACAGTTGATCCTCCTTTGATCTTAAAGTAAGGAGTGTTAGGTTGGCTGCACTTACACCTATTTTTCAGGTATAGAGCTCATTACCTATTCATTACAAGGAGCCAAACCCATTAAGGCCCAGCAGGCCCCACACTAGACTGGGGTAATAGATGAAATTAAATGTGAGTTTCATGTCACCACAACAACTTGGTTGTTTAATCAACACAATTGTCAGCAAAGGGGAATTTAGGTACAGGTGCTATCCAGATCGTAAATATAGGTCCTTGGGGTGGAGCAATTGGAGAGCAGGGTGGGCCGATGCTCCGTTCCCCCATTCTGTGGAAATTCCATGCCGGCTTTTCCAGGAGGTTAGAAGTCTGCAGGATCCGGTCCGGGATTCCTATGGAGCCGGCATCAGGCACAGGTGCTGGGCATTAATACTCAGGGATACTCAGGGAGACTGTTGGGGGAAGAGGAAGTTCCCTGCGCTCCCAGGGCAAGGAGAGGCCCTGAACGAGAAGACCATCCCGGAGCCAAGTGAGGCAATACCTGCCTGGACATTTTGTGTGCTGTCTGGGGGAGGTTTTCCAGAGCCTGGCGTAGCTGGGTCTGGCTGGGAGGTTAAGTTAGTGGGCGATTAGGCCGGTCAGTCTGGACCAGCATAGTTTAGTTAGAGAGGCTCCAATTGGGAGCTAGGTTTTCTTTTTATGATTTGGTTTTTGGGATTTAAGCGGTTAAAATAAAGCGCTGTTTTTGCTACAAGCTGGTGTTCCTGACTCTGATTGCCCGAGAGGACTGTGCTTATGACCCCTAACTGTGATGTTTATGGCCCTCGTGCTACAGGGTTTGTCACACAAGATTGAGAGACAATAGTGAGAAAAGCATAGAAACAGAAAGTGGGGTATAAGACAATGAAAAGATCTAGAGAAAAGAGACAGGCAGATAGGACAAACAGAGACAGCAATAAAAAGAGAGGAACAAAATAAACTAAAAAAGACAAAGAGAGAAAAGGCTGAAACAGACAGGGAGATGTGACACAGAAAAGAGACAGACGGGAAGAATAGAGACATAAGGAGTCAGAAACAGAAATAGAGAAGTAAGATGCAAAGACAATAAAAAACAAAGGTGACAAAAACATGAAGGGAGAAAAGATTCACAGAAAGACAGAAATGCAGAAAGGGGAGTGACGGAGAAAGACAGAAGCAGACAGGGAGAAGCGAGAGAGAGAAATAAACAGACAGGGAGAAAGGGAGCCAGAGAGAGAGAGAAACAGAAAAAAGAAAGAAGAAAGATAGAGACAGAAACAAACAGGATAAAAACCAAGAAACATTTCTTAGGATCACTTATGATCTTATATTAAAAAAAAAATCTCAACTTTACACCATGAATATAAAGAAAATAATCTTGGGTATTTGTTCATTTCATATTTTACATTTTATATGGCTAATATTTAGATTAAAAATATCAAGTCACATTTGCCTTTTAAATGTTAAGCTGGAAAATATCACATAACCCACTAGATGCGAGCGGTACAATAGGATATTATGCTAAAGGGATAATTTTATTGCTTTGCCGTCATGATCATCGTATTATAATTATATAGTGAGAATTGATCATGCGCTGATTGTAATTACAACCTTAGCCTTTGAAATCTAATTATAAATTATAGACAGATATAGCGGCTTAGCTCCTTCTTCTGTATAGCCAAGAAAATGGAAGATCATTCATGTGGCTTTAATAAATGTCAACTGGGTTTAACACTCTTTTTTTTTTTTATATATATATATATATTTTTCTATATTAGAGACAGCAAATATTGCAGGAAAACCATCAACTAAACGCATATTTACACAGTATAAAAATATACTTTTTATTAAACAATTATTTTGCCCTTTAATTAATGTTTTTAACGTTTTGATGCCACGTGCCACACAAAGTACAACGATGGTCAAGGTGTTTATCAGCTGGGTAACATAGTGCCATGATAATAAGTGATATTTTGTATACCTGCAACTAAAAAAAATAGAATGCTTTCTAAATTTCCCCCCAAAAAAGCCAAAATTTGCCATATAGGCTTTAAGCTCAGAGCTGTAAAGGAGCATAATGCAGCCTGGCAGACTGGTGTGGGATTTCAGATCAATATCTGTCTTGGTCTTGATCAGGACTGGCGATGACGGGGCAGCCCTGGCACTTTAAGGCCATCGGCTTGCTGGTTTTCATAAATGCGGCTGCATGCTGTGTTTTTATGCTCACGCACCCATGCAGCCGTGCATATACATCTGCAGCACCCAATCTGGAGCAGGACAAGGAAATGAATAAAGCTGAGCCAGCTATAATGTCTCTTCCCCTTAAGGGAATCATATATATATATATATATGAGAGGCAAAATCGGTTCTGTTCATGCGCAACCGGGCCAGCTAATCTGCATGGGTGAATATTTAGCTCATGCTGCTCCGTGGCCAGCTTATCCACCATCACCCTTTTATCGCACAACTGATGCGGGAACATGATGAGAGGTCTCCCTGCTGTCATACGTTAGACTGCCAAGAAATAGAGAGTACAACCCTAGTGTTATAGCCTTACAAAAAAAAAATATATAGCTTTTTATACAGATTTTTACAAAAAAAAAATATATTTTTTTTTTTACTATGCGCTGAAAAAAATAGAAAAATGAAATGTTATATTTCTTCATGACTTTATAAGCTTTACATAGTTATTGACCATTTTAAATAGCAAAACCTACAACATATACTATTTTATAGACAAGAAACAGAAAGATAAAAATGTTATATTTTGACTCAATAATTCTTTATTCTTTCTACTTATTCCCATTTAATTTTAATCTTTGAGCGATTACCCATTTTTCACACCCACCCTCCCGTGCTTAAAGGGTTAAGAATAGCTGCTTTCCTTCTCGCCAGCAATTATGAAGGCTCAGGGTACAGCCATGAAGTAATCATGCCCTCTGATATTTGTCATTGTCACCTCTAATGTGCTTCCTTACTTACTGTGTACAAACTGAGTTAACCTGGAAACAGAGCCGACTGAGCCCGGTGGACTCGCGCCAACAAAGGTGAAATATCCACACGCTTACAAACCTCACGCGCAGCTTTCACGCTTAAAAAGAAAATAATAAAAACACCATAATTCTGATAAAATTCATTACATTTTTTATTTTGTATTCAAGATGCGATTGTCTTGGTGCCATGATAGAGAGGATAGAGAGTGCCGGAGCCCATATAAAAGATAGCACAGGGGGCATTAAACCAGAACTGGGGTCCAAGGAGACCCCCGCCGCATTACATGATCACCCTATTGGAAGGTCGGCTCTCTGGGGTCTCCCTGGGTAACTGGGGGATGTCCCTCCCCAGGCGAGGAGTGGGGCATGTCAAGACCCCGCGACCCAGAGGATTCGGGTGTTGACTCAGAGAACCTGAGAGGTGCCAGGTATGCTTAATTGAGTCCCCTGCATTCAATCAGGGATATATAGCATACAGGGGGCGAAAGCAGGGCAGAATAGGAAGGACTCCTTTCCAGACTGCATGACCCTGAGAATTTGCCCCCTCACCCTAAGATTGGGGGAAATGGGGTTGTTGTTGGTGACCTAGAACTGATATAAAGTGCCCGTTTTATGAAGGCGAACTGAATGGGTTAATTGAATCAACGCCATGAAAGACTGCAGCCTACGGCTTTCTGCAAGAAAAAGAGAGAGAGAGAAGAAAAAAAAGCAAGAACAAGATTATCAGTTTTCAGTATATCACCGTATAAAAGAATATGACAGAGCACATTATTAAAACATCATCAGTTACAACCGGTAGAATTTAAAAGCAGGCAAAAATGTCAATTTTCAAATGCTATTTTCTCAAAAAAAAAATTCTCTGAGAAGGACAAAGTGATTTTGTTTCTACCCATAAATGTCAGTGGTAAGGGGAAGATTTTAGATGGTCTAATGCCCCTGATACCCCTACTATAGACATTCTATAACCCTGACCCTCTGTGAGTACTTTAATGTACATTCTTCCAATATGGAAAAAAAAGAATTTGTAGCCCTGTCAAAAAAATGCATCTTGCACCACGATCTGACATTTCTTGCTACTGATTGGTCGATCAGCCGCAAGAAAGTAGTCTTCTTTGAAATTAAAGAGAGCACTGGGGGTCTTGTGGCTCTGCCCCCCATAAGCAGGAAGGACTACAAAAATGTAATGCTGTCAAAATCACTGAAGACACAGCTGTATCAAAAGTTACATATGTGCAGCATTCATAACACGAGGAGTAAGTTTGCTCCATAGCTTCGTTTCTTCTCTTGCCTCTTCTTGTGCTTCTGTCTTCTGTCTCTTTTCCTCTGTCTTCTTTCTTCCTTCACTACTCCGCGGTATGATCTCAGTTAACCAGTCCTCCCGGAGTGCTTCCTCAAAAGGGCAGAGCATTATTCTGGCCTCTTGGAGCACTTGGTCAAGGGGACAGCCTCTCCCTCCTTCTTCCAATCAGGAGAGAGGGGGAACGCGGAGGCTCCATGTTGTGGGAGCGTTCCAGGAGGTTAACGAAGCTGATAATGGGGAGAAGCAGACAATGAAAGTGGCAGTGACTTGGGATACCTTGATTCAGGTCTATGACTTTACAGCGATCGGCATCTGGATATTCTTGCGTGCGTCAGGGAGGCGGGAGAAACAAGCGCATTTGAAGGTAAGTACCCCACACATTTTCAAAATGGATGACACAAACATTTAAAGGGACCCAACAGCTATCATATGCATAGGATGTCTGGAGTGTCCCTTTAACCTGCATAACAAAACAGATAGCTGAAAAAAGTATATTTTAAATCTAAATTTGTATAATCTGTGATACAAGCAAAATTAAAAAGGCTTGGCTTAACTCAATCAGTTAGATTCATTCGCTAATGAGCAAAAAAAACCAAAAAACAACATTATAAGAGAAATTAATTTATACGCGCCGCTTAAAATTACCTAGAAATAACTGGGTGATTTCATTGTACAACCTGCAGCTTAAGCGTCTTCCGAACACAAGGTAGTAAATGTGTGTTCAATTATTGTGGATTTAAGAAGAAAGAGGGAAAAAAAGCTTATGTTAATGTGAGAAATTAGAAGCGGAGATTCTTAAGTATCACAGAAGAAACTCTGGCGTATTTATCTAATCAGACAAATACTGTTATTGTTAGAGAATGAGGACTGCATAATGATGTTTCTTCAAAGTCCCAAAACATAGTCATCACACTGCAGATATGAGATGTATAGAAAAAAGAGAATCTGCCGGCAGATTGGCCCCCATTCGGCCCCCCGTCTAGTCTGCCCGTTTGTCCTGCTGTAAAGACTCCAACCTTAATCAGTCCTTGGTCACCCAGATGTTCCAGGAACGAGGGGGTGATAACTTGGCACCAGTGTGTCGAGCCTCAAGGCAGGAGAATCATTTTTGGTCCCAGTCAGGTCTCTTGTAGTTTCTGACCAGATCCCACCCACTCCTCATCCATTTCAAGTATGTCAGGACGAACCCCACCTCAGCAACACAGAGATACCCTCTGTCCGGCAGTTTTAAGGAGCAGCAGAGGTGGATCTCCAGTCTTGGGTGTTCTTCTAAGATGCCGCACATTGGTATTTAGTTAAGTGATGGGTCTAAAGTTGGCTTAGTGCGCACAATAAAACCTCTCATGGGCCTGAAGAAAGGCGTTGTTGGCCGGTCAGATGTAGGAACTAAGCTAATGGCATGCCCTTATATGGGCAGAGAGCACATAAATGGGTGGTGCTCCCAATAAGCCCCTCCCCCAGTGGTGGCCTGAGTTCCTTAATGGATTCTGCCCAATATCACTACTTTTTTCATGAGAACTCAATGGTAAATCACACTCTCAGAGCCAGAAACTATGTCCACCTAATTAACCGCTGAGGAATACGTTGAGGATACCCGTATACCTTTTTTCCATTACTTTCCCAAAGCTTTTTAACTCTTTAGAACCAGAGCAATTTTTGTGTTTTCACTATCTTTCTTAAACTGCTATTTCCTTTTTTTTCTCATTCAGTGAACACACAAATTATTATTTTTTTTCTTTTTTGGGACAAGAAGAGATTATATAAAACCATATTCATATATGTAAGACATAGAAATTTGTTTTTTTAAATAAAAAAACACATTTATTTGTAGCTTTACAGATACATAAATTATCCACAGCTAGTATTAATGTGCAGAAATACTAAAATATATATTGGGTTAACTTGCCCTGATTTGAAACAATTTAATTTCCATTTATTTTATTTTCTCATTTTTTTTGTTAAATTTTTTGTTAAATGTAAATGTTTCATTAATTCCCCACACAACAATAACAATCCAATATACATTTTTTAAAAATCCACATAAAATAAACAAAAATGATTTTAAAAAAAAAACAAAAAAAAAAACGCTGGTACCGAGGGAATCACTTTTTATTAGTATTTTCTGTGCTCACCACCACAGGGAAAAGGAGAGAGACAGAGAACAGAGATACCTGACTGTATCTGTGCATGTGATTGGTGTATCAGCGATTGCATGCAGAGAATTGCAGAGGATCTCCAGTCACGGAGTGGTCAGCTACAGCAGTGACTCCATATGAGATGCTGGACCGTTTTTTACAAATAACTTACCAGGTACGTCCCTGGTCCTCTAGGGACATCCATTCATAATGTACCTGGTAAGTCATTGGTGATGAAAGGGTTACATATTTTAAAAGAACAGAAAATAACTTTAAATGGCTGGAATCTAGACATTTTTATAGGTACAGATATTGAAACAAAAACAAAACTAAATATCATTTGTATTTAACTCTTTTGTAACCTTTAAAAAAATGTAAGAAAAATAGCAAGAATAAATAAATACTGTATAATAAAATTAATAAATTTTACAGATCCTAAAAAAAACCCATGTAGAATGTAAGTGAGGATTTTAGCCATACAAAACATTCAACAAATTGTAATAAATAAAGCACTATCTGCCTTTGAAACAACAATTTGTGCGTTTATAACATAAAAAAAAAAGGAAATGATGGTAAAACAAATATGGTAAAAACAGCAAAAAAAATCCCCTGTCTTCAGGGAGAGAAGTACCTGTCTCATGAAGGGGTTAATAGAGATAATGGCAGAGGGGAAAAAAATTAAAAAGCATATAAATTAGCAAAATTTTGTACTGGCCTAATCTCGAAAGCTCAAATATAGATTATGCAAAGATCACACAAATACATCTTATTATTCCGGAGCTATAGAATAACTCGTAAACACCAGAAGGCTCGGGATGCTATAATTAAAGATATGTCGTGCTGTTTTCTTAGCTCATTGGTTTAAAGCCAAACATTAGTTACAAGTCAATTTTAGTCACACCATTTCACCCAGGGAATGGTCCTTGTATCACAGATAGCAGAGCTAATTACCCACTCAGCTGAGTTCTTTCTTCCCGAGCGGTGTCAATTATTCCAGATTCAAATTAACCCATTGAGGGCTAAATGGGCACACAGCATGTTGCGATTCCGTTGTTGCTGATAAATCAGTTTCACTGACATGGCCATATGTATGTATATATATATATATATATATATATATATATGTATATTTTTTAATCGATGTAGTTAGCTAGTGATGTCTTTTGGCTGGGCAATGCCCAAAACAATGTGCACCATCGTCATCTATGTTGGGCGCTGGTAATGGCGCCACATCCCAGCACATTGCATGTTAAGGCACCAAATAAGATTGGTCCTCCATAGTGTATATGGGCTGATTAGATACAAAATTGGGACACCTGTGTTGGGGGGGGTATGGCAAGAGTCCAATCCCTGGGAGTGGGTGGACACCCGTCAGCCTTACCAAAAGCTTCCATGGAGGTCTTGTGAAAACCATTGAAGGCAAGCGGTTACAAGGTTAGATCTCCGGCCAGTCATGTAATAATCAGAGTAGTCAACAGGCAGTTTGGTCAGGGTACAATAGATATAAATACATTAAGAAAGACGTTTCCTGCCCCATAGAGCAGTCTAAATCTGTCCCTTTTAACATTAAACATTAAAAAAAGGCAGGAAAAATGATTTTAAGGCCTGTACATAATCCATACATCCAGGGCCGGCCCAAGGCAAAATGCCGCCTGGGGCGAATTTTAAAATGCCGCCCCCCCTTATCTATCCTTCCTCTCCCTCCGTCCCTGCCGCCCCCCTCCACCTTGTACTTACCTTTCAGCAGTCCTGCGGCGAGTCTCCCTGTCGGAAATCTTCCGGCACTCAGCTTTACAAGCCGGCACCGAGACCGAACAGGAAGACTCGCCGCAGAGGAGAGAGAGAGGGGCGCCGAGCGGGTACTGACAGCTTGGTAAGCGAAAACCACTCGGCGCCCCTTTCTCTCTCTTTCGCTTTCAAAAAAAAAAAAAGGTCTTGGGGCGGCAAAGTGCCGCCCCTTCAAAAGTGCCGCCTGGAGCGGTTGCCCCACTCGGCTCCATTGTCGGGCCAGCCCTGCATACATCTGACTAAAGTATGGATACACGCAGCGTGATTATATGGGGAACAAAAGAGGGTGGTGAATGCATGGAACATCTTCCAGCAGAAGAGGAACTGTTTAGAACAGGGAGTGGGTGTGGTCAAATGTAATTTCCCTGCCCGGAGACAGCAGAATATGACCCGGAGACCCAGGGAAACAGGACTTCACCCCAGGTCAAAGCCGCAGTGTTCCCAGGGGTGCTAATGCCTCTACTGGTCACTAGACACGTTAACTATTCACAGTCCACTGCTGACTAGACTAATACTAATACAGGAGAGACCTGCTCATGAATCAGTACTTCCAAGCCAGGCTCCAAGACCAGTGATGACCGATCTATGCACCTTCATTTATTTCTGCTCCACCATCACACCTACTAACTGGTAAGGAAGTCATCTTAAAATCCAGCACGTGTACAAGCCTACAGATGACTGCCCGTTGAAGACCACCCGATCTATCTGCTTTGGGTGGTCCTGCATACGGGACAAAGCATTCCAAGGAGTTGATCGTTTGTTTTGTGGCTGATGTTCGTGTTTCTTTTTTTATTTCACAATGTAGCTTTTCGCTTAAATTTTATATACTTAAGACAATGCAATTTATACCGTTTTTTCATAGTTACAAAAAGTGCAGAAAGGGCAAATTACTTTCTTTCTGAGTTATGAGCCAAGCCAGATTTAAGATAAACAGGAGTGGTTTTAAAAGCAATCCAGCATCCCTTTCAATTTATGTAGCTTAAGCTTAATTAAAGCGGGAAGCACTTAATCCTGTATCTAAGCTGTCTGAGAAGGCTTATACTGTAGGGAGCGAATTTTTCATATCAAACACCCTGGCTTTCACACAACAAGACCCTAAATATAAAAATGAATAAATATCACTGAAATCCAACATTATTCAGCAAATGGGCTAAGTCTATAACTCAGATCCAATTTAATTTTTGTATTTTTTTTTCTATGTCCAAAGAAAATATGTTTCTTTAAGTACAATTTGCTGAAGCAACAAGGCATTTTGCTGAAGCGACAGCGAGATTTAGCACTAGTACTTAATCTTCAGCGTATATAGCATATAAAATGATTCCTTTTCTTAAAGAAAGTTGTGTATATGTGAAATCGGGCGGAGAAAACCATTTGTATATCTTTTGGGTCAAGAGCTTTTCTAAACAAGGATTTTCCAATATATTTTATTTTATTTATTATTTTATTAATATTATTTATTACGCTTAATATACCGTATATATATATATATATATATATATATATATATATATATATATATATATATATATATATATGGTATATTAAGCGTAATAAATAAATATATATATATATATATAAATAAATATATATTTTTTAATTATATCTCCAAATACAATTCATCTTTTGCATTTGTTTTAAAGAAATTAACCCAAATAACCTTTATAGGGTGTTGGCTTTCTGCTTGTTTCACAAGGCTCAAGGTAGAACTAGAGTTCAGATGGCAGTGCAATTCCAAGTCTGGCCACCAGGGGAATGTATCAAAAGTGAAGACCAGAGCAGGGTGCAGTTCCAAGTCTTGCCACCAGGGGAATGTATCAGGAGGCAGGGAAGAACTGAGTCCAGAGCTGGGCGCAGTTCCACGTTTTGCCACCAGGTGAATGTGTCGGAAGCACAAAACATTTGTGTAAATCTATGATGGGGAGGTCATAAATTCTAGGAGAATATACCACGGAAATGTGTTAGAACCTAAAAAAAAAAGATTTAATCTACAAATGTAAACATTATTTAGGTCTTAGATCTGTACAACCCAAAAGAGAAGCTGCCTATTTTTACGTGCAGGGATGCATAGACATACACAGATAAATCATCAGCTTCCTTTTGTGAAATCATTATTTTGCCAGTGAAAATCAATACAATTCTTTATTACAGCAATAATGCTAGAAATTAGACAGATCAGATATTCTTTTTTCTTTATCTTTTTTTCATTATATTAATTTCCAGGTCGCTTTAATCCACAATCATTTTAAAAAAAAAAGTACACAACGCATTAACTAGAATATTGTATTTAAACAAAATATCTTTTTTTTTATTGTAAAAAATCTTTGTTATTTTAAAAAATCTTTAAAAATAATGCGATTTTACAATTATTTCTTTTAATTGAAGAATTCTCTTTTAGTCATTGTGTTTGGATAGTCATGGCAACAGCCAGACGACGGTGCTACAGAGGAAATATTCCTAGGAGCCACATCATCTGCTGCTTGGTGGAGTCCGTAGGCAGGCCAAGTTGGCTGTATATCTGTCGCCTCTCGTCACGTGGAGGATGCTATAAATAATTCTCCGATCTGTTTCTTTCTATTACGTTTTCTCTTTGAGGACAGGCAGTTTTTGAAAGCCGATACTCCATTAAAATGTTTTGAATTATCTATAAAAAAAACATTTTTTTTTTAAAAGATGGAATATTATGTTAATGGTCATGACTGATGGTATAGGGGGCATGGGTCTAGGTATTTGAGGGCCGCAGTGAAATATTTCGGGGCATACCTCTACCATTGGATGCATTTAATACTAATAAAACCAAGAAATATAAATAATTGATTGTTTCAATTAACCCCTTAAGGACAATGGGTCAAACCCTGAGAGCTCTCAGACATAAGCATATAGAAAATCATATCCTTACCTGAAATGGTAAAAAATTTACTGGAAATTTAAAAAAAACATCCTAGAAAATTTCACATATGGTGAACCAACTCAAATGTTTTTTTCTTCTACCAGGTTAAAAACTAATCATCACAAAAAATAATAATAAAAGACTAATTATGAAACTTTTATGAAATTATGAAATGTTTACTGAAGATTGAACGCCGACCAATCGATGCTTTCTCATCCCTCCTGACCGTAAAGCGACACTTTAACTAACACTTTTGGCCGATTCCTCCCAATATTGTTTATCCCCGCCCCCCCCCCCCCGGTTGTTTAACATCATTGACAGAATCGCATGACATTATAATCTAATCATATATCAACCCCCGAGTCGGCGTATTACTTTACAGCCCTCCTTAAGCCTTACAAAATAGAGAATTTATGCAAATTGGAAAGTTGGCAAAAAAAAAGAAAAAAATAATAAAAAAAAGAAAAAAGAAATGTTTCCATGACCGATGTGATAGAAGCGGCCCGGCAATGCAGGCACGATACGGCTTGTATAAATAAGACTATTATCTGCTTATGAAGGGGGTCGCAG
Source organism: Spea hammondii (assembly GCA_029215755.1). Classification (NCBI taxonomy): domain Eukaryota; kingdom Metazoa; phylum Chordata; class Amphibia; order Anura; family Pelobatidae; genus Spea; species Spea hammondii. The sequence continues at coordinate 183,664,432 of JARDYJ010000001.1, read as the reverse complement.
AGGTTGTGAAATGAAATGGATTTCGCACTAAAATTAAAGTACAGCTATGTGATAAAAAGCTATAATAATTTAGAAGATCCTGCTGAATGCGGGGATTTGTAAGTTATCTCCGGAGTATTTCATATGTAAATTGTCATTAATTAAATGTGCCTTGTTGTTTACTGAACTATTACAAAAAGTGCTGCATAAGGCTTTATATTTTAATTTAAACTTTTCAGCCTTAAGACTCTTTTTTTACAAAAAAAAAAAAAAAAGCAGAAAAATATGCTCGTATTTTTGGAGGCAGCTGTCGGGGATTAATACCTGATGCTTCGTCTACTAAGATTTCTGCGGATTTTGATTAGCTTTTTTTTGTTTTTTGTGTTTTTTGTTAAATCATATTCAAAATAAAAAAAATCCTTCAAGACTTTTAATAAGCATGAAAACAGTCAATGCGTATTAGCCAGCCTCTTCGATCTGAACGAACACCTCGGAATAAAAGTTAATGAGTTGAAGTCACTTAATTTTTTTTTTTATTTTATTTTTTTTAGAAATAGCATATGGCTGGGTTTCCAAAAAACAAGAAGTTTTCAAAAGAATAAATGGACTAAAATGTATTATTATTATACCATTATTTTCCTGCGTTCTGATGTACGCCAGAGATTTAGAGGAAAGATGATCAGGCCACTAATAAATCAATAATACAAAATAAAGTGGAATTTTACAAGCAGAAATGCGCTGTTTACTTTAAGTAGATAAAAAACAAAAAAACAATAAAAAGCAAACAAAAAACAATCTATACTGACATGTTTAAGGATGAATACTATATTTGTGGAATTTGTACACATTTGTTTCTGCTGTAAAGACTCAAACCTTCATCAGTCGTTGGTCTCGTCTTAGATTCAGGAGCCGTATGCCAATCCCATGTGTGTTTAAATTCCCTCGCTGTATTACCCTCTACCACTTCTGCTGGGAGGCTCTTCCACCTATCTACCGCCATCTCAGTAAAGTAAAAAGTCCTTCCATTCCATTTTACCGTCTAGCACTCTAGTTTTAGATTATGACCTCTTGTTCTGACATTTCTCATCCTTTGGAAAAAAACCCTCCTGCAATTTGCTAAATCCTTTTATGTATGGACCCCCCCACGTGTCACCTAGAAGTACTAGTACTTGGAGAGTAACTCGAATTGTAAGCATACATCACTTTATTATGACTTGAGTTTGCACTGTAAAAATAACTAGCCAAAAGGGCTTTATTCACCAAAAGTGAGTTGTAGGTGAGATCATAAATACAGCATTAGTTTTTTTATTATAAAATGGCCCCTAGCATTAAACATTTTAGGTCGAAGCATTGTGCTAAAATGCCTTCTAATCTATTTAGTAGTCATCGTGCAAAATCAACTAAGAGGCTAGTGTATGGTATACTGTTGCTCTGGAAGTCAAAGATAAAAAAACAAATCCGATAGAAACTTGGGGGTGTGTCAGTTCATGATCCACGAGAAATCTGACACTATTCCCCCCTGAAACCACACCCCCGAGGATCACAAATGCCCATGAGCTGGTGTTCTCACTCAAATGTTTCACTCATGATTATGTGCAAATATTTATTTTTTAACAGAAGCCATATTGAAGTTTAGAAGTTGGCAAAATGCTTTAAAACACAAAAAACCTCTTAAAGCATATTTTCAACCGCACTGTTATCTTTTTTTCTGTTCTTTTCGGCTACTTTATGTTCTTTTCACGCTGTGAGATAACATAACCTGGTCAGAAGAAAACATTTTGAAAGCCATTAGTCTCACTGTAAATCTATTTTATGTTTCAGAACGCCAGCCTCCGCAATCACTAATGTGAAATTTCTGGGTATTTAGCTGTTTTCATCGTTTGCTATTAAATTCCTTACTTATTTACTGAGGCCAGGAAATGATATGAATAAGTAAAGCATCTTGTGAATATCCTTTAAAAATTAACCAGTTCAGTGCCAGACAGATGAGGACAATATTGTACGAAGACGTTTTTCTGAGTGGCACAAGTATAGCTCCCAACAGCCCTAAGACAGTCAGAAGAGTCTTGAGGACAAGTATTGTATACTCTAAAATGGTTAAGAAAACCACTTTTTTTTAATTATCCACCCTTTGATTACCAGATTGATTGATCAGTTGAACTAACCTAGTTTTTTTCACGCACGTCTTTGTCTTAATTGTCCTAACTGAGTTTAAGTGGGTGTTCTTTATGGAATACAACACTCGCATTTCGCTCAAGCGGTCATCCCGTAGCACCGCATTGCATCAAATTCCGACACACTGAGAATTTAACATCATTTTTAGAGCTGCATAGAAGTTAAATCGGATGTCTTAAAGTTAGAAGGGTGAAATAAATTGAAACAGATATTATTGCTTCGTATGCTCTCTCGGAAATAATGGCACTTTGACATTTTATCAGTCACTCACGCGGTCATTCTCTGTGGTATCAGCCAAGGCTTGACGGATTGAGCTGTAAAGAAGGGACTGTCAGTCATAAACATTCCTCAAAACCATGAAAGCCCGTATGAAAGCTTAAGTAATGGAGGACGCAATACCCTTGATATTTCAACAATTACCTGCAACAACAGGCTTTGTTCTGAGCCTTTACCACTTTTTCAAAAGTCTTTACTTGTCAGAGCGCAATAAAAAAAATAAAAATAAATAAAAAAAATAAAAAAGAGAGAGAAAAAGATTCTCAAGGGAGGAAGAATAAACTTGATCGGTTTCAGATTTGGGGAAATTTGGGGTAAAATATTTGTATGTGATTTTTCCATCATGAAAATTGATCTTGCGCTATGGGCTTGCATATGATCGGACATTAAAAAAAAAAAAACATTCTGATATCATGCGCAGATCCATAGAGTAGATAGCAGAGCCCCATCAAATGTATCACTATAGAAGGCAAATTCATAAAACGTAACGGGGAGGGATAATCATGCGTGTTTGAATTCCCTCACTGTATTAGCCTCTACCACTTCTGCCGGGAAGCTGTTCCACTTATCTACCACCTTCCTAAAAAAAACATCTAATGTAGATCCACTTTAGGGAACTCCAAGGGGCAGGTATTACATTGTACCACCAGATACATGCATATTATATATATATATATATATACACAGTATATTGTAATGTATCCTAAGTTCATACTGTATACAATGTCTTTCTGTTTCCCGGGACCATTTGTTTCTTCGAGGATTATAAGGCATTAATATGAAGGTATAATACATTTCGGGAGGTCTGGCTTAAGTGGCAGTTTTGGAATATAGCAGCAATCGTACATCAATTGAATAAGATGCAGTCAGGGACGGTCAAAGGAACAGATGGGTCTTTTTTTTTCTTCATCTGTTTTGCTTGAAATCTGAAGTCCCAGCAGCTTTCCTGCCACCGTCTTCCGATGACCAAAAAGCGGCATTCTTGCTTTCGGAGTGGGGCTTCATCGAGACTTTTTTTTTGTGACCTTACATGTTAATAACTATGTAACGCGGACATTTAGAAGAAGAAGAATGTAGTTTATTAACACAATTTAATTGATTAAGACCCAATAGTTTTTTTTCTTATTTTCTTTCGGTATTTTATTGTAGTGTTGGGGGCACTCAAAGTTCCATCTCGCATCTTACATTTTTTACTTGCATCTCCTGCATGTGAGTTATTTTTTGTAACTCTTAATGTTGACTTTTTTTAATATATATATATATATATATATATATATAAACGCTATTTTTTCCCCGCCTTTAACCCCTAGGAGCCCAAAACCTTTTGTCCATGGGAGGCGAAACAACGTACACTTTATCTCGATAGCTGTAGTATACGGCCACCGGCTAGATATGCCCAGCCGTAAACTACATGAGCATAAAAATGTGGCCCATCATGTTCAGCCGTCGGCTGCACAGACGTCATTAGACAGCCGTGGGCCTTAAAGTGCCAGGGCTTCTTTGGTATCACCAGTCTGATCCCAACCATGATCTCCCTCCTCTGTGGCAGGTGGTCCTTGTGGCATCATCTCAGATGCAAGAGGGGACCTCTATCAGCCACGAACTGCTTTGTGCTTCACTGGCTTATCTAGAAGCGATAAGGGTTTTGCCCACCTATAGATCCAATTGACGTTTGGTGTCCATCATAACCTTGGTTTTTATATTTTGGATCGGACTTCCAACATTAAACCGATATCAACCGAAAAGTTCCTTGAAAAGTAGCAGCTTCGCGGGTAACACAAAATGCTCTTGCGGTGATTGGGTAGCGATGTGATACAAAGTGTAGTTATAGCCCTTGACCTAACTTTTCCAGTAATCTCAAAAAAGTTTTAAAAAATAAAAACATTATACGCCAAAGATATTAGAAAGAAAAAGCTTCCTATAATCTGAAATAAACGGAATGTTTGTGACCTTGGCAAGCTGATCCTAGCTTATGGATATGTCCCCATCTGTAACCCTTCTTTTTGGAGCGTTCAAATCATTTTTTCATTAAAAAGCTTTTAGATGTCCCAGGCAGCCGTACCGTGTAACTATTACACCGCGTGATGGATCGCACCATACCTCATCAACCAAGCAATGGCTTTGTAACATTTGTTCTCCTAAGTAGACTTTACTAGAGTCCGGCCAATAGGCGGTGAATTATCCTCTGTCACCGCTTTGTGCGAGGACTTTTTTTTTTAGCATTCAAAGATGGTTCTTTTAAAGTTTTGCAGAAACATTTAGGCTACGTGACACACAGACACCCAGGTTCGTATGCGAGTTTCTCAAAGAGGGGTTAAAAGCAAACTTTGTTAGAAAAAAAAATTAGAACTGAATGAATTATTGTATCCGATTCTGGCAATCTTGCCAAACTACATCTTACTCAAACAGAGATATGAAAATTGATACATATGTTGCCGGTGGGTCAACCAATAACAAGGGGCGTCTGAAAGGCTTAGGGGTAGGACTGGAACAAGGTGCACAAATAGATTCACTTTTAATTGGGCAGATAGTTCAGTTGACATTGTGTCAAGGACCACAGGAGCTGAGCAAGCAACTTTGAGAGTTGGTGCTCGTGTCCATGACAGAACCAGAAGCCTCTGTGATCTCTGAACTCTCAGTCACGCCATGGAATGGTTCCTAACACAACTGTGGCTCTTCTGTTAATCACTGGCATTTACATTATATATCTCTCTATATGCACATAAGGGGGTTGCTTGTTGGGGCATTGATCGTGGTTTTGGGTTTGTTTGTTCTCAAAGGTATGCCTACTGTGGTTTTTGTCTGGATAATGCTCCTCAGCTTTGGACTTTGGTTAATGTCATTTTGCAGGCCACTTGTTTCAGCCTGATGGACTATTTGGTTATTGAGTCCGCCTAGACCCTGACTCTGATCTGGTTTTTCATGTTGGGACCGCCACACAGTGTTTGACCTTGGCCCGGACTTGGGTTATCCGTACGGCTTACCTTTCTGTAGCACTCTCTGGTTCCATGGCCGCATAGTTTCGACTTGTATGGGCTACAGCTCTTTTACGTCATCGACTTATGTGATTACCATGAAGACAAATGTATAGAAGGCAGGTGGTTCTGATACTCTAGAGATCTATGGTCAGATCTCACTTAGAGTATTGGGAACAGTTCTGGAAGGCAATTGACCTTCTGGAGAGAATTCAGAGGAGGACGACTTAAATGGTTAAAAATGATCAGGGAAGACTGAGGGATCTATACGTGTATGGCTTGGAGGAGAGACAAGAAAAACGTTACAAGAGACCACAATCTAACACTAGAGGGTCAGAGGCGTAGATGGAATGATAAGTTGATAAGTGGTCCAGCCTCCCAGCAGAAAAGGTAGGAGTTAATACAGTGTAGGAATTTAAACATGCATGGGATAGATGGGGCCAAATAGGGCCGTTCTGCCGGCACTTTAAACCACATTTCAATACCCTTTGTACCATAACCTGTCCCTAATATAGACAAACATTTGGACCACGGCGGTCTTAAGGCAAAAACTGTGATACAAAAAATGTAGTTGGGATTTATGCGATACCCTGTACTGAGCAGAAAGGGTCAGAGACGAGAGAAGAAATTGGGTGAAAGGCAAACGACACAGGGACACGCGTTCTCCTCCATACCGGGAACAGGTAAGCATACAATCTCATTAACTTTAATGGAAGAGGCGTGAAGCCAGACAGTTTTGACAATAGCAATAATTCCAATTTGGATGAGATTTCTAATAACGAGAAAACTTTTTTTGGAATCTGATAAAAAGTGAACGCTAGGCAATTATCCTCGGCACAAAGACCTTGAAGGAAAGCTAAGGTGCTGTATACCTGGCAGATTTCATATTTTATCTCCATGCAAATTATTTATAATTCCATGAGTTATGGCTCATACTGGATTTCTCCAAAAACAGAAACTTCTGTAAATTCTTTCCATTATCTACCGGTTCTTATAAACATATACCATTCTTTAAAAAAAATAAAAAATAATAATAATGCTAAATATTTATGGAATTTACGAAAAAAGTAACATACAGTACAGTATACAATAAAATACAATGTCTCCGAGTTGCGCGGGTTTAGGCATAGGATTGCGGAATTAGACATATCCACAGTGACTTATCCTGGCCCAGACGGCAGTCCCCCTGTTGCAAAAACACGGGGGACAAATTACTCTCTTGGGGGATCAAGTCCCCCTATGTCCCATTGCTCAATGAGCCAGTTATATGGGAGATCTTTGACCCCATCCTGCCCATTTATGGAGACCGAGCCATCTCAACATCTATTGATAGTGTTGGAAGGTGCTGTCCACCTATAAAACATGGAGCACTTGGATGTGGCATCACATCCTGGCGCTCCCAGTCTTTAAGGTACGTTGCACCTTTTAATGCAATGATTAGACTTGTGCATTCGGATTCATGTGAATTGTAACCTTAAGGAAATGTGCATATTGTCTCCAAAAACAAGGTGGGACCCCTGTGAAACGAATGAAAGCGAAGCAAAAAGCACGTTATTTTCGTACGAAATTGGTAGCCTCTTTCACTCACATTCTCATCCACATTCTCTCACGCTCTCATTGACTCTCTCAGACTCTGTATGTCTATATGTCTTCCTATGTTCTCCACCGACTCCTTCCATGTCTCGCAGCTCTGTTTTTCCGCTAGCATATTTTGGGTCTCTATCTGCATGTCCTTCTCTCTTCTGTCTTCTTTATCCTATGTTCATCTGCATCTCCACGGACATGATCTCCCTGTGAACCTCCTCAAAAATGGCAGGAGGTAATCTTCAGGTAAAATGGCAACACCCTCTCCCTCAATCCTCCAATCAGAGGAGAGGATGTCACTGGAAGATCCACTATTTTTGCGGAAATTCAGTGGGTGGCCATGTCCGCGGAGATGCGGATGTAGATGGAAGACAGGAGAGAAAAGAACAAGAGGTGGAAGAAGATGCTAAAGAGGAAGCAGAGCTGCAGGACACAGAAGCGAAAACGGACATCAGACACGGTAGGGAGACGTTCAGAAAGAATGAGAGAGAGAGTGAATGAGAGTGTGAAAGAATAAGTGAAACTGAATGTGGGCGTCGGGCAACGAATTTAGTTCCCTAATTTAAAAAGCTCTCCATTTTTCGACCAAAATGAATGGGCAGGAAACAGAATTCATTGCCTAATCATTTTTGGCCCATTTGCACATGTCTAGCAATGAGGATGCCACACATGGAGGGCCGAGCCTAGGGCAGCAGAATACTCCAAATAAAGCTGCAATAAAACTAGCATTATCTCGTGAATTTCCTGTTCTTTCCCTTCTCCATTCTCCCCTCCCCCACCTTTACAAGTGCTCCCTAAACCAATTAGCAACAATCAGCAGCTTAACAGTAGGGGAGAGATAACTTAATAGGGGATTAATAATCATGCAGACCCAGAGTACAGGAAGGTAAAATGGCTCCTCCAATGTTATATACATAATGTGGGTTCTAATACATATACATTGCTCCGTTTAACCTGTGAACACCATTACATATGTTAATCAGTCGTTGGTCTCATTTTATTCCAGAGTCATATGCCTACCCTATGCATGTGTAAATTAGCCTGTACCCCTTCCGCTGGGAGGCTGTTCTGCCACCATCAACCACCCTCTCAGTAAGTAAAACTTTCTTTCCATTCCATATAAGCTGCTGACCCTCCAGTTTTCGATTTGAAATAAACCTCCCTTTTTTACATTGTTAAATCCCTTTATGTATTTAAATGGTTGTACTGATTCACTTTTTGGAAACGTTGTGCAGATAAATTATCCTTAATTTAATTAATTAATTTTTTTCTCGATAAACACCAAGAAAGTCCTTTCTGGAAAAGTCCTATTAGCTACAACAATGCAGGGAGGGGGCGTCATTGCCAAAACCGCGTCATATTTACTTAGATATGGTATAAAGGAAGTATATGTGTTTGCGGTTGCGCGTCTGTGTGGCCACACGTGGCTTATATATGCTCGGCCTACGCTGCCTCATCCTGTAGCTTATGGTGTAGGAACTGAAGTATAAAGGCGATAAAAAAAAGAAAGAAGAAAAAGACGCAGGTATAAAAAGTGATGTATTGGGCCTCTACGAAGTAAACCTATTTTAAAACGTGTATTTATAGTTATACAATATTGCGGTAGGCAAGATAAAGACTATAAAACAAAAAGTGAGGCAAAGAATAATTACAATAGTTATAGAGAGAGGGAGATAAAGGTAAGTATCGTAACGTAAAAAAGTCTTCGGTAACACAGGGAGCGATGATGAAAGTTCTTAAGACGCCGCGTCTGGCCAATAACTAAGTACTTCTAGGACTATGAGAGTTTTTTTGACTCACTGCTCAAGATACAAATCACAGGTTTTTATAATAACAAATCTATCAAATCAGGTGAAATTCTTATGGTTGCCATTTTTCTCTCTTTGAAACCCTAAAGAAATAAGTGGGAACATGCCAATAATTTTAGTTTTAGTCTCCTGGTAGTTTCCCGGCGGTACATATCCACTATTTATTCTTCAGAGACATAAACCGGACTATTTTTTATTTTTTTTTACTACGAGAAATGTTTTATTAGCGCGGCTGGCTCGCCAATTTTTACCGACGCGTTCTCCCTATTTTTCATGCAATGAACGTCCAGTGTACATTTTGTTAAGAATTGTCAGTAAATAATGACTGATATGTATAACGTAATAAGAATGGCAAATTGCTCATTTTTAACCTGTTAAATCTCAATTTTGTAACCGGGGAAAATAATGCCAGATGTTTTTTATCATAGATATTGGAAGATTTTATTGTAACTGCGAGTCATATTTCATATAAAAGTCACATTTTAAGGCAATATAAAATAAATAGCTTAAAGCTGATCTATCCTACATTTTAGAGTTTTATACATTAAAAAAACCTATGTAATGTTCTTCAAAATAAATAAGCAATATGCTTTACGGGAGCAGCGATCTTAGCTTCCTGTTCTCAGGAGCTGTAAGATTTCACCCAAAATATCACATGACTGACAACGATGGCTGCCTCCAGGTCTAAAGATAAAGCGTGTTTATTAGAACAAAATGAGGTAACACTAGGGTATGTGCCGATGCCGACCGACATTACTGTATACAGCGCTGGGCGTTATGCTCAAGGTGAAAAATATTTTTTTTCCATGTGACTTTCCTTTTAAAGAGGTAGTCACGGGCCCTTTTTTAGTTTAATCCATGTAAGTAATAACAAACAGGACTGCTCCTTTAAGGAATAGCAACTGTAGAGATCAACAAACATTTTAGTCAAAAGAATGATGCTGTCTAAAAAAAATTGTTGGCCAGACTCATGACCTTCACTCATGTTGTGTCCCATACCTAGCAAGCAGAGGCACCAATACTCTCATTCAAACCTCCAGAGGTGCCTTCAGGCATATGTACAACCATTTGGGTGTGCACACACTCATGTTTTAGATGCCCCCATTTATTAGTGTGGGGGGGTCATCAACGACTACAATGAATGTGTATCCATGACATGAGCTGTGACTCCAAGGCTCCCTTTAATTTCCTCCTTGCATAACCAAATGCTAGTGGTTCTTATGAACCTTTGCCTGCAACTTGATATTTTAGTTTGGCTTACTCCTTCTTCTCCTATTCCTCTATATTTTATTCTTTGTTCCCTTTTGTGGTCTGTGGATACTGAATTTTAGCCAAGTGTTACCCATGCCATGCCCCATTACCCTTTGCTCTATCATCCATCTCATCCTTGGGGTCCTGTTGTCCATATCAATCAGAGGTAGATAAACAGATAAGCAGGAAGTTGGATGGATAGATAGTAGACTTCTGTATTCGGATTCAGACAAACATGGTTTTGAACAAAAATTGCATGTTTCATGCTTTCACACGAATCTCCAATAACAAGGACAATCCCTAACAAAATTTCAGGAAAAGATTTGCAAAAGTGCTGAAATTTCATTAGAATTTGTCCATTTGTTACCACGTGTAGCCACCATTACAAACCATGTTGGTGTTCGTTGATGAAGTAAAGTGGGAGGGAACATATCAATGACTGAAAGGTAGAAGTAAGCACAAAAAACAGGAGGGGTGGTCTCATTGATGGTTATGGCTATCATTGATGGGTTCAATAACCTGTGGGAGTTTTTTTCTTACTTTTTTCACTCTGGCCAATCAGCATTTACAATGGGAGGGGACAAGCATTAGATATACAAGTGTGCTTACGCTATTTTTACTTGACGGTAGCTGCAGTTACAGACTGACGGGAGTTGGAGTGTGTGACAGTGACAGTTGGCTTAGCAGATGCTCATTACTCATATACAATACTGCAAGTTAATAAAGTTATAATAGTTGTTTTTGAATAAAAAAATATATGTTGTTTTTGAATAAACAAATGCCCCCAAATCATCCGAGCCGAAAACACCCGGGAAGCGAAAAGCGGTAAGAACATCCGAATAGATTTTGTTTGCTGTGTACAAGTCGAATAGATAGAAAGATCTAGATTAATACATGGGTAGATTAGGGGTATTTATATAACAAACTTATGTTATCCAAAGGTGGCATTGCGGATAGATGGATAGATAGATAAATAATAGATAGATAGATAGATAGATAGATAGATGCTATTTCCTGATATCCCGCCTCGGTATTTTTTCCATTTCTTTTGTAGTTTGATTCATGTGTTGTTCTTCTTCTTATATACTATATCTTTTTTTTATGTTAGGGTCAATGAGTCATATCATTGACTCTGTAGCCTTAGAGAGAATGTCTTATTTTTTAGTGATAGGTGAGCTGGCTCTTAATCAATCTAAAGGTATAGTTTTGTTCATCTCTTGTAGTTTCGACTCAAAGTTGAAAAGATCTGAAATGCAATTTAAAGCCAGAGAAATTTGCCTTAAGCGAAAATAGAGTTGATTTACGGAGCCTGGCCGAGCTGGTTTGTTGGGTAGCAGAACAGCAGAACAGTAACGCGAGCCGCTCTTATATCTTCATATTTATGTGTCTTTGAAATGGTACTCACTTAACTACTGCTATTAATATTTAAAACAAACTATTCATGTTCCAAAATAAACCACACACAAATCTTTGTTTTTATGATCAGTTTTTAACCCCAGTTAATCTGCATTGAACCTTTTCTTGAAATTCTAAAATCACTGATAATAAAGGGACAAATTATATATTTTTCCAATATTTCTAACCTAATTTTTTAAAATGTATATCTTTTACATGTTATATCTATTTTTTTTTATATATATCTGTCACCTTTACCTTTGAATATTAGAGAAAATTGAGAAAATCAGATCTATGGCCAAACATTAACGGTTTCAAAAACTTCTTGAACCAACAACACAAAGTTGTAACAAAAGTGTCACTGTAACTTATTAAGGGAAGAGGTTTTATAGGAAGGAATAATCGCTCGGAACCCGGAAACATGAAGTTAATAAGGCTACTCCCATGGTATATATATAAATGTTTCTAATATATTTTATTTTAATATTCTCTTTCTCATAAGATCCATAAAAAATGCACATATGGTCTAAACCCCCCCCCCCGGATTTTTGCTACAGGTTACTAGAAGGGCAACCTTCTGTGCTGCTTTTATTATTTCCATCTACTTCCCACTTCATATATTTTATTGTGAAATGTGTATTGAACATTGATAAATTGGGTGCCACCAGATTGCGAGATCATGCCCTGCATGTTGGGTTGTTGCCGATCCATTTTCTGGGACTCCTTTAAAGGGTTACTCCCAGGGCGGTTGGTGGTGGTGCGGAAAGAATGTGGTCGTAGCGTGTGAAATGTTTTCAATTTTTTTTTCAACAGAGAGATGATAAAAGATAAAATAAATGAAAGATGAGTGAGAGGAGAGAGGGAGACAAGAGAAAATGAAAAAATAGAATGGAGAGGAGATGAGATGAAAGAGAAAGAAGAGAAGGGACAAAGAAGAGGAGAATAACAATAAAAAGAGAGGGAGGTGAGAGAAAGGAGGATTGAGATGAGATAGAAGAAAGTAAAAAGAAGAGGAAAGGACAATAGAAAAGAAGAGAAGAAAGAATGCGAAAAAGAAATAATAGAGAAAATTAAGAGGAGAGACATATACTGACACACACGTAAACACAGAAACATTTACTCACACTAACATGCACGCACACACCTGGACACTCACACTAACACATTTGCGTACACCCAGACACTCACACTAACACACATCCACACACTGCCAAACACACACCCTTTCTCGTGCAGCTTACTTACCCTAAATGAAGCCTTGGTCTATGTTCAATGCAGCTCACACACAAAATGTGACATCATGCAACCCTACGGGACACGACCTCTGCCTCACATCACCAGCCCAGCAGGTTCCAGGACATAAAAAGATTAGTTTGGGAATCTGGACTAACCTCTTTATTCTTGGACTTTTCCGGTCAAACTGGGGCAAGTGGCAACTCTACTTACATATAACTCGTAACTTCACAACTTTACAGACGGTTCTTTCCTCAGATTACTTAAATTTCCCAGGTGTTTGTCAAATTACAGATAAATTCTGACATACATTTTATGTTAGTCATGCCGAGTACATTTTCCATTAAGTTCAAGAAAAAAAAACCATCTGATTTATTTCAGTATTTTAGTCATATTAAATAAGTATTTTTATTCTTGTGGGCCACACACATATAGCTCACTATAATTTACCGTAACATACAGAGAGAAAGGCAATTATTTGTTATACTTAATAAATAAAAAGAAAGAAAATTATGTACAGAATGTATTGCAAATAATTTACTCGGAATTTGGAATTGAATTCTTGTTAGCACCAGAAACAAAAAAAACAAAGGATTTCAAGAATAAATAACATTTTCCTCCGAAACCCAATCAACCAAGACTATGACGGTTTTGAAACGAAAAGCTAAAAAGTGTGCTGAGCGCCGTTAAATCAAGCAATACAAATATTTTAGGAGTGGGGGATATTTACTGTTCTAGAATTATACTTTTTAATCAAACCGTTAATTAAGATATTCAATTTAATGCGCAATGGAGGGTAAAGATTAAAATTATAAATCCTTACAGCAAATATTTTGCTATCGTCTCTATTCTCTGTCGCCACCTGAAATACCGTATTTGCTCGATTATAAGACGAGGTTTTTTTCAGAGCAAATGCTCTGAAAAATACCCCTCGTCTTCTAATCGGGGTCGTCTTCTAATCAGACCTCAAATAGAGGTCTGATTATGAGACTAAGATCCAGATCCCCCGCACCGCTGCAGGGGACCTGGATCCTCCTGTCTCCCACCCCCCACACACTTACCGGTGCTTCCTGCTGTATTGCCGGGGCAGCGGGTTGACGTCTACGCGATCCGCGTAGACAACGTCCGCTGCAGCCGGAAGGAGGTGTGGCTAGCAGCGGGGGTTGTCTGCGTCCGTCGCGCATACCTTTCCCGACTGTCAGAGTTCAGAGTTCCCCCGCACTAGTGCCGCACCGGTGCGGGGAAGTCTGATCTCTGACAGCCGGGGAAGGTATGCGCGACGGACGCAGCTGCAGCGGAAGGAGACGTCGACCCGCTGCCCCGGCAATACAGCAGGAAATTGGAAGCACCGGTAAGTGTGTGTGTGTGTTAAATGGGGGCATAGGGCATTTCTGTAATGCCTTATACCCCTATATGCCACTTTGGCACTTAGGGGGTTAAAAGGCATATTATGGAGCAGAGTGGCATATAGGGAGGTATAAGGCATTTCAGGAGGCAGAGTGGCGTTAAAGGGGCATTTAATAGAGCACTCTGCCTCCTGGAATGCCTTATCCCTCCCTATATGCCACTCTGCCCCATAATATGCATTTTAACCCCCTAAATGCCAGAATGGGATATAGGGGTATAAGGCATTTCTGGAGACAGAGTGGCACATAGGGGTCAAAAGGCATACCATGGGGCACAGTGGCATATAGTGGGTTAAAAGGCATATCGTGGGCCACAGTGCCATATTGGTGCGGCAAGCCTGGGGCAGATGTGCGTAACTGGGGGACAGGTTGGAAAATACAAGGAAATAAAAACAAAAAAAATATTTTTCTCAATCATAGCTTTTATTTTAAAAAATAGTTTACATTAATTAACATTTACTGGTAAAACTTTTTTCCTTTAGGGTCGTCTTATATTCAGGCTTTTTCTTTTTTTCCTAAGTAAATATTCAGATTTTGGGGGGTCGTCTTATAATCAGGGTCGTCTTATAATCGAGCAAATGCGGTATTTATCTGCCGTTATATATGCAAAAAAAAAAAAAAAAAATGTTGCCCAAACCAGCCCGGCTCCAGAAATACTTTTTAATTATTCAAAAGCTCCAAGCATACGTTCCTCCTTGATGGTTTAGTGGATGGAGCCTTCACAGTAAGGAAACGCAGGATATGATCAAATGATCTCAGCTGGACCCACATAAGCGCTAAGGGATCACGGCCCCTGCCAACCCCTGATTGTGCCGCCATTGTCAGACCGAGGCATTAATGGCTGCCATTGTGATAACCAAACCCTGGGCTTCCGGAGGCCATCTTTCCCACTGCTACACCAAGGGACTTCTCAAAGTAGGCTACCCAGAGATCTCCTTCTTTTAGGGAGTTAGGTTCATGAAAAGGTGGGGGTAGCTGTGTGGGGTAGACCTGCCCCAGATGTTCTCTAGCAGAAGACAACTGGGCAGGGAATAGAAGAGGAACGGACCGGAACTGTCCATGGCCAAATACTGCACCCTAGTCCACAGAAAGAAGAAAGTCTTGATTTGAACTGTCAATTTGTGTATCCAAAATAGTTTTTTTGTGTGACTGTGGTCTATGATTTTTACTTTAACAATATATTTATGTAAAAATGTTTTGAATGCAACCAATGTGTCCTCATCGTAACATCAGTGGGGAAAAAAACAGAGTAAAAAATATCTTTATTTTTACAGAATTTTCTATACACATAAGAACCCAAACTTTGATCAATCCCGTGAGTTTTTGTATCTCCCCACGTTGCAACTCCGCAGCTAACTAAGGATTGAAGCAAATGAATAGGAGGGCTTCCTGTAGGGACACATCATTTAAAATCGAGTCACACAAAACTCGGAATGGAACTGCCTCATTAATATTCTTCAACATACCCAATGCTATCTCCAGCCACTGCTAATTTACAGGTTTCATTGCTCAATTAAGCATAAAATACAATATGCATTCTCCTGAAAATTCATTTTCAAATTTTGAGCTAAAATAAGCATGAGTTTGATATTAACTGGCTCAATACCAATTTCAATTGATTGGGGTAATTGCTATAGGAATAATAAAATATACTCCCAATGGTGTCTGGAGATAAAACAAAAGTCAGATCTGTATCTCGTTCTCTTTCTTTGGTTTTTGTCTGTGCTCCCTGAAGGCAGAACTCAACTTTTTGACTTAGAGGGGCTAAAACGTTTGATCATGCTCAGTTGTACCTATATCATTCTATACTGTTCCAAAGGAAGAACTATGAGTTCAGCATAGCCTTCCTACGTCTTGCTTGTAAGCTTTAGAACATCAATTAAATGAAAATTCAGAACCGGCTGGAAAGGTCCCTAGGTCTCATATCCCTAAGGGTGAACATGTCCTGGCTGGCTCTTTCTTGACATCCTGGATTCTGCATCGTTGAGAGTTTGGGGCTATAGACTAAATAACTGACTGATTCCATCTAGAAAAACTACTAGACCTGTGAACTCTACCTAGGGTTAGAGTGCCCTGTAGTGCGGTGTTATTAGTATATTTGGTGTATTGTCCCTGTCAGTACCCTCACATTATGTGATTATAAGACGACCCCCCAAAATCTGAATATTAATTTAGGAAAAAAAAGAAAAAGCCTGAATATAAGACGACCCTATAGGAAAAAAAGTTTTACCAGTAAATGTTAATTCATGTAAACTATTTTAAAAAAAAAAAGCAATTATTGAGAAAAATATTTTGGTTTTTTTTACTTCTATTTTCCAACCTGCCCCCCCCAGTTATGCACATCTGCCCCAGAAATGCCTTATACCCCCTATATGCCACTCTTCCCCATGATATGCCTTTTAACCCTATATGCCACTGTGCTCCATGATACACCTTTTAACCCTATATGCCACTGTGCCCCATGATATGCCTTTCGACCCCTATGTGCCACTCTGCCTCCAGAAATGCCTTATACCCCTATATGCCACTCTGGCATTAAGGGGGTTAAAAGGCATATTATGGGGAAGAGTGGCATATAGGGAGGTTTAACCCCTTCGTGACAAAGGCTGATTTTACTTTTTGTACCCTTCGTGACAATGGCTGTTTTAACATTTCTGCGCTGCTCGTGTTTAGCTGTAATTTTCTTCTTTCCGTTTACTGAACCCACACACATTAGATATTGTTTTTTTCAGGACAAGAAGGGCTTTCTTTAGATGACATTGTTTTGATTGTATCATATTATTAACTATTAAAAAAAGTATAAAATATGGTGAAAAATTTAGAAAAAAATGACTGTTTCTAACTTGTAGTTGAAAAATCTTTTACTCATCTATAAAAGGTAATAAAAACCCTGCTAAATAGATTCTACTATTTGTCCTGAGTTTAGAAATACCCAATGTTTTAATGTTTTTTTGCTTTTTTCTACACATTATGGGGCAATAAGTACAGGTAGCGTTTTGCTATTTCAAAGCCATTTTTTCCAAATCTGGTAATTCTTCCCCCCATGTGCCATTTCGGGTATCTTTGAAACGGCCAATGCAATTTACCCCATCAAGTCATATATTTTTGAAAACTAGACAGCCCAGGGTATTCCAAATGCTAGTATTTTAACCCTTTCCAAGCACTAATTCTACCATCAGCCTTTGTCAAACTTTATGGTAGTATTTTTTTTTGCATTTGTTTTTTCACACACATTTTACTTCAGGTATGAATAAACAGGTTCTGGTATATGTCACTATCATAAAACACCCCAATATGTGTTTAGCAACATCTCCTGAGTACAGCGATACCTCACATGAATGATTTTGCCTGGCTGTTTGGGGGCAAAATGGCCACATTTGGGGCATGCGCATTTTCAATGTTGAACTTTGGCATTTGGGGATACACTGCCCATGCCCTATTTGGTACATCTTTGAGCCGGGCCATTTCAGTGTGCCCAACAAAACCATATATTTTTGAAAACTAGACACCCCAGGGTTTTTTAAATGCTGGTATTTTAACTCCTTGCATGCACACATTTTACCACCAGAATTTTTTCAAAGTTTGCAGTAGTATTCTTTTGTGTGTATTTTTCCCCCACACACCTATGTTATGTATGAATTTACAGCTCCTGGTATATGCCGCTGTCACACGACACCCCAATATGTGTTCAGCAACATCTCCTGAGTACAGTGATACCCCACATGCATGGGTTTGTCATTTGTTGGGGGAACTAAAAGGCCACATTTGGTACGTGTGCATTTTTCTAATTGGAAATTAGATGTGTGGCCATCCCCCCCCCCCCCCGTGTTAATTGGGACATTTTTGAACCCGGCCAATTCATTTTACCCGATCAAATCATACATTTTTTAAAAGTAGACACCCCATGGGCATTTAATATGCCAGTATTTTAACTCTTTCCATGCAAGAATTGTTTTAAGCTAATGTGCTAATTTTAGGACTTGCTCACAAAAATATATTTTTTATATATATATTTTAAAATTTTTTTGCCTTTTTTAAAACATTTTTAACATTTTTTTTTCAACTTGAAGGTTCCCCTGATAGTGACATCAGAGGGAAATTATTTTTACATTTTACTGTTTTTTTCTAATTATTATAAATTTTATTTTTTAATTTATTTTTACTAATCACACTGTGATTAGAAAGCTGGGCTCCATTGACTTGCATGGTTGAATGCAGTACCTGTATTCAACCTGCAAGTGGAGCCAGAGTTCTCTAGAGGGTCTGGAGACCTTCTAGTGAACTTTTGCATCTTTATTGTTTTTTTTCCCGGGCCGCTGCCATCTTGCGGATGGTGAAGACTGCGTGCAGCTGCGGCTGTGAACGCTCTCCGGAGCAGTCACAGTCCATCCTAGGGTAAGTGTTTGGTGTCGCTGGATGCCTCCTGATCGAGGCATTCCAGCGACACCATTTAAGTTTAGGAGGTGATCGTTGATCGCCTCCTAAACGCTTTTAAAATGGGCGTCCGCGGCCAGACATGGCCCCTGGTGCCGATCGTGGCGTTGCTGAATGCCTCAAAGCTCGGTCCTGGCATGTCATTTGTCGTTAACGACTTGTTTTTCCGTGACGTGCCCAGACCGGCAATTGTCATCAAGGGGTTAAGGCATTTCAGGAGGCACAGTGGCGTATAGAGCGTTAACAAGGCATTTCTGGAGACAGAGTGGCATTAAGGGGGTTAAAAGGCATTTCATAGAACACTCTGCCTCCAGAAATGCCCTATGCCCCCCATTTAACACTCCCCTGCCCCCCCCAAACTTACCGGTGCTTCTGACTCCCCTGTCATGCAGCCGGGGCAGCGTGTAGATGTCTACGCGATTCGCATAGACAACTTGCGCTGCAGCGGGAAGGAGGTGTGGCTAGCAGCGGGGGTTGTCTGCGTCCAACACGCAGACCTTCCCTGACTGTTAGAGAGAATTCCCCGCACCGGTGCCCGCGCCGCACTGGTGCGGGGAACTCTGATCTCTGACAGCCTGGGAAGGTCTGCGCGATGGACGCAGACAACCCCTGCTGCTAGCCACACCTCCTTCTGGCTGCAGCGTAACATCTACACGCTACCCCGGCTGCACACCGGGGACTCAGAAGCACCGGTAAGTGGGGCGGGGGGGGGGTAGACAGGAGGATCCAGGTCCCCTGCAGCTGCGGGGGATCTGGATCTTAGTCGTCTCATAGGCAGACCTATTTGAGGTCTGATTATAAGACGACCCCGAAGAAACCTTGTCTTATAATCGAGCAAATACAGTACTTTAATATGCATTCTTCTTTGATGTGGCTCCCAGGGACATTACAGTGATGAACACATTCTGTTTTAAGCAATAGCACACAAGCTATTGTATTGTTCTTGTCCATATTGAATATATCATGTAAACATTCACAGTGTGCGTTGGAAAACAAATAAAACCCTAGGCTAATCTCTTCAACAAAAGCTAACTGGAGTCAGGAGTTAGCAAACCTGGAGTTCAATCAATGAAATGGGATTGGACAAACAAAAAACACTCAAACATTTTGAGTTTGCTGTTCTCAAGAAGGATTTGATTGTGTAAACCATGCCTCACATAAAGAAGGACCCTAGAGTAACAGCTAAAGGCTTGAAGGAATGATTGGAACATGAGTCTGCCATATACAAAACATTGAACAAGCATATAGTCCATAGCAGGACACCACAGAGGAAGCCGCTTCTCTAAATAAACATTCCAGTTCGTCTGAGGTTTGCCAGCGAGCACCTTGACACTCCACAGCGCTAAGGTTGAGTTGTTTAGCACTATGTATGGCGTAAACAAATTTCACCGCATACCAACATGAAATCATCATCCCAATGCTAAAGTATGGTGGAAGGAATATCATGATTTGGGGCTGCTTTTCTGCATAGTGGTCTGGACAGCTTGCCATCATCGAGGGGATAATGAATTTTTAAGCTTATGAAGATATCATATAGGATAATGACAGGAGGGGTGTCTGCCATCTGGAGCTCAGTAAAAATTGGGTGATGCAGCAAGACCATGACTCTAAACATCAAAGTAAATCCACCTTTTGGAGCAGCCCAACCAGAGTCCAGACCTTAACCCATTAGAGATGCTGTGGAATGACCTCAAGAGAGCCGTTCATGCCAGACGTCCTAGGAATATGGCGGAGTTAAATCAGTTCTGTAAGATGGAATGGTCCAAGAGTCCTCCTGAACGCTGTGGAGGTCGGATCTGCAGCTACCGGAAGAGCCTGTTGGAGGTTATTGCTGCCAAAGGAGGTTCGACCAGTTATTAAATCCAAGGGTTTACTTACTTGTTCTACCAGCACTGTGAATGTTTAATGGATGTGTTCAATAAAGACATGCAAGATTATCATTGTACGTGTGTTATTATCTTAAGAACATTCTGTTTGTTTATATCTGTGACGTAGATCAGATCACATTTTATGCTCAATTAATGCAGAAAACAAGGTAATTCCAAAGGGTTAATTTACTTTTTTTATGACAAGTAAAACACTATGTTCATGCAATACGTACAATATGGAATTGTATGCAAAATACTTAAGTAAACAAGTTTCAAGAGCATTTTTTTTAAAGAATGCTTTCTATCTGTCCTAAAATCATTATTTTGCAGCAAACAAGGAAAATGTATTACCCAGGATAAACCAGTATGGAACCTCTTACATAACTAAATTAAAAAAAAATCTATAATATTCATTACTAAAGCTCCATTTAGCAAATCCTCACTTGTTCGTAATGAAAACCTTTGTATGTGGTCGCTGGTTCCCCCTGCAGTTATTGAATGGAGGCTAACCCACACCTCACAAAAATAAGCGACATATAAGCCCATTTTACCTATCACCGCAGTGATGAGTACAAACTGCAGGGAAGATATTCTCATTATAATGTGTGGGTGTAAATGCCAAAAAAAATAAAAAATCTGATTTTACAATTTACAAAACTCCTTTCAAGCATGAAAAGGATAGAGAAACAGCAGGTCATAATTTAAATCCAAAGCATGACATCTTTTATATATTTTTTTTTTTTTTTTAAAAAGCCAAAATCGTAGACAAAGGGTTTTTATTATCCACAAAAAAAAAAAATACTTCACGCATAGGCTGATAAAACTACGCAGCTATTATGTTTGTATAAATGCAGAGACGTGTATAAACTTTCTTCACAAATAAATAAGATCAGACACTTATTGGGTCGAAATACGCATTTTTTTCCCCCAACTGAGATGGATGTCAGCAGTAACGTTTTTTGTTTTCATTATTTTAATAAACATTTTCTGATTATTATTATTATTTTTCAAATATGTCACTTTTTTTTTCCAATTTTTGGAGTTACTAGTCACAGAAAACTTTCAGTCTTTATAAATTAAATACTCCCCTCCACCCCTGACTGGCTTTTAGAATTAAATAATTAACTTATTAAAACGTGAGAAATTACAGTTTATTTTCAGTGGGGTTTTTTTGTCGAATAGTGAGTCCAGTGTCAAAACTAGCATAATAATGAACTTCCTGTCTTCACACTCAAACTTTATTAGGGTGAGAAGCGCAGACAGTATTTTGTTTTTTGTATACATTGTACAGCCAACACACTGTATTTGCAGCATGCTCACACTGTTTGGTAGGCCTCATATTATACATTTGTATTATTTGAGCCTGAGACTAGCTTAGCGCACCGACATTTTTTCTTTTCCCTGTTTGCACATATTGGAGGTTGTTGGCTCCTCATCAGTCTGGTTGCAGCTTGCTGTCCAGGGGTTAAATGGGAGGAGGTTTAATTGCACCTCCCCCAACACATTAATAAGGTTTTGGTAGCCGTATAAACTGCTTTGTGTGCCCACTATGTAGGAGGTGAGAGTAGGTTCTCACCCTATTGAGAGTGTGCCTTGACGTGGCGGGTGAGCTTAATTATGCTTTGGCCAATTCATATAACCAAAACCTCTCATTTATATTATGTTTATATATTTGTTGCCAACTTTATTAGGGTGAGAAGCGCAGACAGTATTTAGTTTTTTGTATACATTGTACACCCAGCACACTGTATTTGCAGCATGCTTACACCTGTTTGGTAGGCCTCGTATTATACATTTGTATTATTTGAGCCTGAGACTAGCTTAGCGCACCGACATTTTTTCTTTTCCCTGTTAGACAAGAACGAGCCAGAATCAGCTTCCACCAAAGGAGAGAAATAAAAAACCCTAAACCCTTAGTGACTTATTAGTGAATGGCAAGTTATTATAATGAAGATCCCCAGAACAGTATGATATGATGGCTGCTCTCAAGGTGTATTCATTAGACCAGTTTTTAACACACAGATTTATTTAAAAAAATCGTATTTAAAAATAAATAAATAATAATGTATTATTATTATTGCTATTATTATTATTATTTTAGGTTTCTTGGAGTTGGTTTGTGACTATCAAGGTTTAAAGCACTGTTTGGGAGAGCCTGCCATGTTTAGCTGGTAAAAATATTTTAATTAATGTTTACGCAAGCTTATCATTCTCATGGCTTCACAGAACATTTGTACCTTTGTACCTCTCAGCCAATCACTGTGGAGTAATTAAACTCCTATGCCTTGAGGTCACATGATTGCTAACACCATCATCCAAAAAGATAACCAGGAGATAGAACTCCTGAGTGTTATATTTGATGACCGGTGGATGATGACCACTCTTTGACCTGAAGAAGTCAACATGACTTTGAAAG
The DNA here is from genome assembly GCA_029215755.1 of Spea hammondii. Classification (NCBI taxonomy): domain Eukaryota; kingdom Metazoa; phylum Chordata; class Amphibia; order Anura; family Pelobatidae; genus Spea; species Spea hammondii. The sequence goes on along the minus strand of JARDYJ010000001.1, from coordinate 183,641,632 downwards.
GCCAACAGTAGTCCCAACTATATTGGAGAAACAGGTTAATTCTAAATGTTTTCATGCACTTTTCTCAACATACTTACACAGTAACTTAATCGTTAATAAATAATTGTAAAAAAAGAACATTCTGATAAGTGAATAAAAACAGTTTGCTATAATTGCAATAATTTCATCGCCAGCGTTAACTTTTTTTTTTACTTTTCTACGATTTTTTTTTGGTGTCATTAAAAAACCAAACAGTGTCTGAAAAAAGCTTATTTCAGCAAATATTTTTTTGTGCATTTAAGCAGACGATGCTGACACGCTGATGGTTTTAACTCGGACCGTTATTATTCAACAGTATTAGAAATGTACGGCATTGTCCACAAGTTAACAGAGAGTGCTTCCAAATGACAGCTTGTGACATAAATTTCAGCAGGCAAACACTGACATCGCTATCCATTAAGTGCGTTTTACTAGATCTTTACAAAGCCGAATGCAGAACACTTTGTCCTTATGAGCAATGAATAGCTTAAATTGTCAAATCAGTACAGCAGACGTGGCACAGCCCATTAATACGTCTTCAAGGAATAATGTCGACTTCGACCTGTCATTGAATAAATATTCAACAATGTCATGAATCCATATGTATTATGTTCACAAAGGAATAGTTTAAAAGCCCATTCCCAATGGGTGGCCCATCCGTAAGAGCTGTATATTCACATCGACCTGGTTTTTGAGGATGGAAACAGTAGATTTATGGCTTCAAATCATTTTTACCTTATGTTTAATTAATGAGCGCGCCCAGGGGGGTGGGGGGGGCGAAAAAGGTTCTTTTTTTTCTAACTTTTTGTAAAGCAACATGGGCAGCATCTTTTAGTAGTAGTAGAAGTACAAATTGTGAACACACAAATGCACACTATTCGACAACACAATGCTATTTCACGTGTGTGTGCGTGGCTTATAGTGTTATACGTAGCTCCAAAGTATCCCAGTTAAAGAGGGCCAGTCCCTGGTTCCCCCACTTTCTTTCCTTGGTAGCCCTTCTTGCTAGGAACTCTGTTACACTCAGCATGTCGAAGCGGAACTCTTGAGCGCAGTTCGATGTATAACAAATGAACAGAGGCACCCTTAGAATCAAAGTGGAGTTTTTCACCCTCCAACCGGGTGCCCCTCAGGTTAAGCCCCTGGGCTTGAGCGGCTATGGGACTTACTGACGATCTACCTGGAACCTCAAGTGCCTCCCTTCGACCGAATGCCGAAGCCAAGATCAGTATGCTAGAAATCGGGAGCTGCGAAAAAAAGCAGTCACAACAGGAACTAGGCAAGGAGAGTGCAAGTTTATCCCCTCCCAGAGAGTGATCCGGAGCAGACCTTCACCCAGAGACTCCAGGTCAAAGCCACCCTTAAAAGGTTCACTTTTATTCACAATTATTACTTTTTAATATTTGAGCTTTACGGCCCCATTTAACAAGCAGATGCTGCTCCTTTACAAGCTTTAGTAGCTCTCAGAAACCCACGTCTTTCGAGAAGCACACAATGTTTCTCCATAAGCCATCTGAACAACCAACAACCTCTACTCAATCAACTCATCCCCATCCAAGCAGTTCCTCTTATACTGTTTCACTTCCCCCTCAACCGACTAGACTGTAAGCTCCTGGGAGCACCACCCTCTTCTCAGTTTGTACCGGTTTGTTATTCTGTGTAATTTTAAATTTATCCTACCGACTCTGATTGTAAAGCACTACGGAATCTGCTGGCACTATATAAATAAATGCAATGTAATGTAACAAAATTACAGTTATATAAAAAGAAAAAAAAAATGTATATATATATATATATATATATATTGATAATCATTGTCATTTCAGAACATCATTAAACACAATATTAATGCTAAGTGTCTCTACCCTTGTGTGCGACGCATGTTTTCTTATCGCTGATGGAGCTCATAGAAATATCTGTTTTCAAATATCAGGTCTTTGCGTGCGTCTGGCAGGTCAACAAGAATTATCTGCAGCAAATGCCAAGTTGACAAATTAACAATTGAAAATGTTCCATTGGACTTGAATTCAAAGTACAGAGAACTCAAAATGTATAAAACGCGCATATACCAACAAAAATGAAGATCCCAAGAAATGCATTATCTATGTCATGTATGAGACGTGTATCCGTAAAAGAGAGGCTCTCTATAAAGCTTGTAGGGTAAAAATTATATGAACCAGATATTCCTCAAACCACAATATATCACAAAGGGGGCCAATGTCTATTACTGGGGACAGGGTGAGAATGTTGGCCAACGAGTTAGTCTTTGGTTGGTAAATCCAAACGCTTGCACAATCACTCTCAGGTTACATAGTTACATAGTTCGTAAGGTTGAAAAAAGACCTAAGTCCATCAAGTTCAACCCTTCTACCTAACCTTCCTATTCTTGATCCAAAAGAAGGCAAAAAAACCCCTAATTAAGCTACTTCGAATTCTGCCATCAGGGGTAAAAAGATTCCTTCAGGTGGGGGTACACATTCGCCTTTATTCTAAATATGGCAGAAAAATGGACCTTGTGTTCCTGTTTTGACTGTTTCTGCCCATGTGTCTATGGCCAGTTGTTTCCTGTGACATGACGTTTAACTCACAGGGTTTGACCAGGAGAACTCTGGGTGAAGCACCACTTCTCCAGTCAACAACCAAATCCTCCGGTTCGCATTTTCCCTTTAAATGGGGGTGTTTCCATGTTAATGCCAACTGATATCAGCACAAAATGCCCTCTATCGTCATCGAGAACACCCCCATCGCCATCAAGAATGCCCACTGACGTCCTACGATGGCACGGGTCCTCCTGCTGCCGCCTGTCCTGGCCACGTCCCGCAAGGGAAGGCTCCGGGTAGCCAGAGGTCAGAAGTTCCCAGGTATGGTCATGAGTGTTTATCGACGTTATTTATGAATACTCTCACGGGAACCAAATTTAACTCTACAGGTGGTATCCTTTTAGCTTATAAATGGTGACCTTGTGGTTCAAGATGCTTCCAATTTCCAAAGACTCTGTGATGTGTTTATTATTAATCCATAAATACAAGTGCTTCAACAGAAGGCCATATGATCAAATAGTGGTAAACAACAACATTTGGCCAAAAAGTCCTCAAAATACATATTCGGTACAAGTTCTAAGAAGATCCATTTGAGTTTGTAAAATGTGTAACATGGAAACGATCTATAGAAAACACAGAGGAGACACATCAGAATTATCAAACCTATATGGCCTGATGTGTCTGTTTTTTCATCAAGTAAAGGGGAAGCTGGCAGTCAATCACAGAGTCATCTATTAGTCAAGGTCAGGACGGTTAAGGCGAATGATGGTTAGACACAAACTCCTTATTTCTAATTTCCGAAGGTGCTGATCAGTATGACAGGAGAAAGGGGTTGACAAATATATTCAAATATGTCCGACTTATCCACGGCTACATTTCGAATTGATCTGAAACTAGACATTTTAAAACATATTCATTTTACTGTCCTTTTTTTTTCAATTTTTTTCCTTCCCGTTTTGAATTAGAACGACTTAGAAGTCATTGAAATTCTTTGTCTTTTCCTGACACCCCGTAAAACATTTGTGTTAGATTAAAAAAAAAAAAAAAATGTGATGGATGAGACTGAAAATGTAAATGGAACTGTGCTTAATTTACCATTAACTTATTTCTGAACCATTTATCTATAATTAGCTATCATATATAAATATGACAAATAAAAATAAATCCCTCGTTTTATTGGTGCTGTCAGTTAAATCAACAAGGTTAAACTACAAAAAAGATGTTTTCTATCATTGGTTCCACTGGATACAGTAACCAGATTTCTCATTTAATGCTCAGATGGTTTATTCAGCAAAGATGGCGAAAGAAAGATGATCATTTTTGAGACGTAAAAAGTTGGAGTATTTCCTATTCTATTTTAGGCCCTAGAAATCTGGTTTTATTCCCAACAAATTTGAAGGAATCCTAATTTAAAAATGAACATACAGAAGAGTATTGTAGTTCCGCAGGGGCGGGGTCAGTTTGGGGAGGTAGGGCCAATTCTCTATAATAAGACAGACTTGAGTAACTGAGTGTCATCACCTGTTTTCAAATGGAAAATGCCCATTTGCCTTCAAATACACTGTTCAATATAATTGATTGATAACCAGTAGAGCCAATTTTACTGCCAATTAACCCTTACGTCCTTGAGCCAATTTGACTGGAATTTCAGCCGCAATTAGCCCTTAAAAACGCCGTCAGCCGTCAAAATACTACAAATTATTTTCTAGAAAAACATAAGTTTCATATATTTTTTCCTAATAAGATGGTATTTAAATTCTAGGCATTGTATGAAATTCTACTAAATAATCATTATTAAGAATCTTTAGCCTTTTCTTCCCAATGTTCCCTGTTCCGTTTCAATGCTCTTGCTCTCCAAAGGGTAAATGAAACTTTCAGAAAGACCCAAATTACAAGTTTTTAAGGTAAACAATGTCTTCGGCTGTATTGAAGGCAGAGCTAATTTGGGGGTTAATTACTAGCAGAACAAATAGGATCGGATTATTCTTTCTTCTTTTTATTATTATTATTATTTTTTTTGCGGCCGTTTTGCTCGCGCTTTTGAAAGCTCAGCGCTCATACAATTCCGGAATGGGCCTGCGCTTTCTTTTGAATTCCTGCTGTTTGATAGACTGTCATCGGTGCCCGGTTTTCCGAAGAGCCAGCTGGCTTTTGAGTATTAATGCGAGGAACTCGCGTGCATTTTTATGACATTTTACAAATGGGAACAGCTTGCAGTACAATATTAACTTGCTCGCTCTCACAAATAATTATTCACTTTGCCAGGTACACTCACTGAACATAAGTGCAAAAACTGGGAGAATATGGGGGTGGGGGGGGTAAAGTAGCCCAAATTAGCCCTTAAGACGAAAAGCTCGGTGCTCTGTATTGGTTTACATTAAACTCCGAGAGCTGTTTTGACCCAATTTATCAAAAATCCATGAGTTCAAATAAATGCTGTTTTGATGCAACCTGCTGCTATAATTGGGCTCATTTACCCTGGGTTTTTCCAACACATTACACATATGGTTTAATGCAACGATGCACAATAGTAGTAGATGGGCAAACAACATTATTACAGCGATGAGACTTTAATTAATATCTGTCACATTTGCATGGGTCTCTTTTTCTGATGTTGGCCACTGGGGCTCCAAAGAAGTTGCCTACAAGGATATTTGGACCGCTCAAAATTGGCCACGTTGGCTCCAGGGATCACGGCCTGAATCTCTAGTTGGTGGAATGGGGTTTCTTGGTTGGTTAGTCTAGTCCTGCCTCCACACCTCCATGACTCGGCTCCACCATTGTGGTTTACACGGACGTAGGACAGGTGACCTCCACGGGAAGCATAAAGACCACTGGGCCATTGTACATGCGCATACAATAGTCCAATCATAGAAATAAAGGTATCTGACGCTGAGAACGGGTTCTGTGGAGGACATTGTATATCATAGCGATTAATCACATTGACCCTGATAATTTTTAGTGACGATCTATTCCAGCGGGTATAAAAACACTCATTTCTAGTCCTGTGTGGATAAAATTGGTACCTGCTAAATTCATCTAATGGACAATCGAGTCATGTGCATTTATTGGACCGGATAAAGAACATTATATCATTTTCAATCCTCTAATTACAGAACAAGTGGAGGTTTGGCATCTTTTAGCCATACCGAAAATCAAGTGGCCCACCCGGCACCTGCTTCCCCTGTGTATATATGTCCATAAACACTCTCTCACACATACTTACACTCTTACCATGAGCTATGCTCTGCTTGCGTATAGCGTAAGCTCCTGTGCTTCTACTGAGGATTCAGGTAATATTGGAAGAATGTGGACCAGCGCAGGGGGAAAATTCCCACTGCCCCCAGGCCAAGATCTTTTCTTTAGAGAACTCCAGAATATTTTGGTGTATGAGTTCTGAATAGATTCTGAACTCTTTCTGCCAATGGGGCTACACATTATTGAACAAAATGACTCAATCAAGAGTTAAGAGCTCGATACAAGTGGAAACTACATGATGAAGGATCATATGGGTTATTATCCTCAAGGATCTCGGTGTCAGCTCATTTGAAAGTTTCCAGGTATGTTAATTGGGTGTCTCCATGAGATGGAACTGATTTATAAGACTTTATTGATTAAATGCGCCTATCAAGCTATATTAAATGAGATCTCCTGTCTTTCTGCACTAAAATATTATCTAAATTTGGATTTAAATACCTTTCTGAATGTTTAACTCAGAAATGTATCCAAAAAATGCTCCTGTAGCACCACCTAGTGGCTCCTTGTTGATGGTGCATATAAGACAAGTAGATTTTTGGGGGGGATTACGTGGGCCAATACCTGAAGTATTAAAAATATTTAATTATCAAACACTACGTAATGAAAAGGTTTTGCTTGAATCATAAAGTCATCAAAATAACCCTTGAAGCATTGAACAGATATATCATATTTTCATTTCAAAAAAAGTACTATTTTTAGACTGTATTTCTAATTAGATTTAAAGCTCTATAATTAAAAATATATAGCACTCTGCCCCTCATTGAATATATGGTGTACGTGCCCTAGACTATAGCATTTAACAGTTTAACATTTCTTTCAATTCGATTTAATAAAAAGTCTACATAGGAAACATTAATAACATGATTACGAAAGAATAATCAATAATATTTTATCAATAACATTTATTATGACTCTGGCAAAGTAAATCTGTCAGGCTGCGTTGGGTGTGCAATGCCCATAACTCCCAAGAGTCCAGTTCTAATCAGGATAGTCCTGGTTTTGCAGACAGTGGGGGTCATGTGTCAGATATGAAAATCAGTTATGATGTCATACTCTGGCGCTCTGCTTCCATTTACGGCAGGTAGAGCTGTAAGGTAGGTGGAGGGCCCTGCATCCGGCGCTTCCTAAAACCCTACCTCTAATCATGGGTCGGTGAAGGAGGTCAGATATGATGTCATATGAAACTAAGTGATGGGTCCTCATCTCATCTCTATCCATGTCCCGCTGAAAGTCTCATGTTGGTGGGTAGGAGTACTTAAATGAAAACAACAGATCAGGGTGAGCAGCTCCCTGTAATGTAAAGTTTGGATATATGTTTTAATGATCTCCCAGTCTTTACATTACAAGCAATATTATTAAAAGTCTGCCCCTTACTGAAGGAAGAAGATGATGAATGTGTATTAGGGGAAGGGGTATATAAGCACACTGATTTTCAGTCTATAAAGTTTAATTTTGGAACCTACTGATTTTTTTATTTTTTTTTTAATTATTATAATTTTTTTTTAATTTTATTATTTTTTTTTAAGACCTGCCCCTTGGGAAAACAAAGAACAAAGTGTATGTCCATTGAAGTTGGTGATTATGTGATATTTTGCATTTAAAAGAAAATCTAAAAGTGTTATTTTAACTTTTTCTGGCACTTTAATGAATATTCAAAAAAATAAAAAATAAAGGAAAAGACGTGACAAAATAAAGAGTGCGAGATTAATCCGAGAATAAATATGAATGGCATGGTGCCTCTTCAGAGTATGGGGGAGCATTTTGATAAAGATTGTCCTCTGGGTCTCATCATCCGGTGGCTGCCATTTACATGAAAGAGAGATAAGACCGGTTGTTCTAGGCTTAATGTATAAGCATATCTAATAAACAGTACTCGAGCTAGTAAAACAGATTACATATTAAATGGCGTGACATTTGCAAAGATGTTTTTGTAGACGTATTCCATCTTTAGAATAGTTTCGGGAACCTTTAGGTTAATCGAATGCAAAACACTAAAGCTTATCGAAAGGGAGTCTGATGTACTGCTTAGCATGTCTTTAAAATCAGAGACATTCATCCAGTCCCTAACCCCGTCTGTTCCACCAAAGATTATTCTATCAGCATCGTATGAATATTGTCAGATTGCTGTTGGGTACAGACTGCAAAAGAATAAGAGGGCAAAAGCCAAGGGGAAAAAAATGATCCGATAACAAGGAACTGTAGCGGTGTCCACGATAAGTATGTACAAAATATGTTAACCATTTATGTGTTATAGAGGTGGGCAAGTTGTCCTGTGATCGGACCAAGGAGGACGAAAGATGTGGCTCATTGAGCCAAGCTAAAGACATAAAAAAAAAACCCCAAAAAACCACATGGGTCTCCATATGGACGAAAATGCTAAAGAATTTGAGCTAGCCACTTCCCCCCAAAAAAGGAGAGCTTCAGGTAGCCTACACTGAGAAGTTCCCGGTATGCTAAGTCTAGATTACATCTGGTCAATAACCATATGCAATATCGTGAAACCCTTCCTACCATAGAAAATGTGGTTATAAAAAGCTTTAGTTCATTTAGAATATTTCGTTTGGTTTCAGGCAATAGGTCGACAAGGCCGTGGATTAAGCAGAAAGAATACAAAGAAGAGGCACATGAGGAGGAGAGCGGGGAGAGCCATGAGGAATGTTGGATCTACTCCAGAGGTTTTATCAGTGCCTATGGTTTTGCCACAATGAAAACACACTGCTCTTTCAGAATATCGATCATGGTGTCTAGCACTCCTATTCTTCCTAATCATACCTCTACTTACAAATGATCTTACAGACATGTGCACGGCGAGCAAAATTACTTCGGATCAAAGTTTGTTTTGTTTTTGCTGCATATGTTTTCGGGCAATGAATTTCACTTTCTAACCGTTCACCTTGATGAAATTTGGGGGGCTTTTTTAAAATTTGGAATAACATTCAGGGGGCATTCCCAAAAGGAGAGATCCCGGACACCTTCTGGAATCACCTTTAATTATAGAATTTTTTTTAAAAAAAAAAGGTTCCCCCAGAGTAAGGACGGTCAAAGAGGTGCAGAACGTCAGTAGTAGGGCACTGGGCCTGGGCAGACAGACACTGGCAGATGATACGCACGTGTAGCCTCGTTGAGCTGGACTGAATATCCCCAATAATATATTGTCACCAATATTTTTTATCAATGAAGAATAATAGATTATATGACAGAAAGATAATTAAAAAATTAACTTGTCCACAAATTACAGGTTTGGCCGGCAGCGTAAATGAGCGACTGTCTTCATCAACTAAACTCCACTTAGGAACCGGGGGAAAATGTCTGCCGCATTCCCTGTAATCACTACAGCAGTCAAAACAGCTTCTCCAATCCACCCAAAACAGCACATTCTCAGCACTAAAAGAAACTGTTCATTAACGCGCCGTATTATATACGAGTATCGAGCATCAATCTCAGCATCTGCTAACCTAACGGTCTCTCAACTCCATCAGTCTGTAACGTCTGCTACCGACAAGTTAAAATGGCGTCAGCACCCTAATATACTGTATCTAATGATTATCCCCGCCCCTTGTAAATGCTGATTGGGCTGAGTGAAAAAAAGGAAAAACTCCCACAGGTTGGTGGACCCACCAATCACAGCAATTACATCCCTTTTTGGCTTCTACCTTTCAGTCATTGATATGTACCCTCCCACTTTACCTCATCAAGAAGCACCTAGACAGCTTGTAATGGTGGCTACACGTTGTGACTAATGGACAAATCATGACAACATTTAGGCACTTTTGCAGTTCGTTTTCTTTAGAGATTGCCCTAATTTTCGTTGATTCGTAAAAGCGCCACTTCTCCCGTTTGGCACCTGAATCCTCCAGGTCATGGAAGTGGGGTCCTGACACACCCCACTCCCCGTCCATTTCCCCTTTGATAGGGGTGTTTCCCATGATGTTGGAATTACCACCCACAACGTCAGCGGGACCTCCCACGGACATCAGCGGGACCTCCCACTTACGTCAGCGAGACCACCCACTGACGTCAGCGAGACCACCCACTGACGTCAGCGAGACCACCCACTGACATCAGTGGGCCGTCCTGGCCGTGTCTCGCAAGGGAAGTCTTCAGGAAGCCAGAGCCCACAAGTTCCCAAGTATGCCTAACGGGACTGATCTCTTGAAGCTTGACCCATTCAACTGCTTATAGGCAGTGGAGTAGAAACAGGCAGGCAGGGCCACTCACATATGGACCTACCCACTTTGCTAAAAAATTTACGTGACCTGGTATGGTACCTACAGTCTAGGCCAAACAACGAGAGTTGAGTAGTATGGTCCAATACATATTGTTCTTAAAATCTCATGTCCCAAAGTGTCTTCCCTAATCCCCAACACCACCCAAGAAAAAACTTGCCTCTGGGGTAACAATGCCATTAAGATGTTAAGATTGGAGCATTCCAATATCATGGTTAATTTACCTCAAACTAAAATGTAAAATTTCTGGACTTCCCAAAAGACTATAAGCTTGCACAAGTAGGACCTTCTTCTCCATCTGTAACAGTTTCTTCCCCAACGTGTGTTAATGTTATTGTCAATTTTAACTCCTTAATGACAAAGCCCGGACATGCACTGGCTCAAAGTGCATTGTTTTCAATAAAAGCGCTATGGTGCGGGGAACTCTGCTCTCTGACAGCCAGGAAAAGTCTGCGCGATGGACGCAGACAACCCCCGCTCCTTCCACACCCGGAGTCAGAAGCACCGGTAAGTTGGGGGGGGGGGGTTACCAGACAGGAGGATCTGATTAGAAGATGACCCCGATTAGAAGACGAGGGGTATTTTTCAGAGCATTTGCTCTGAATAAAACCTTGTCTTATAATCGAGCAAATACGGTATATATATATATATAAATAAATTAGTCCGTAATAGGAAGGCCTTTTTATTTCTCCTCTAAAAGTAGGACATTGTTTTGTTTTTCTTTTCTAAATAAACTATACGTCCACATGTCTGCTTTTTAAAATCCGACGACTTTCATAACGAAGCGCTCTGCGTTCAGCAGGAAGTCAGATAGCGCATCGGAGTTATATATGACCTGATAAAATTTGTGTTTAGTACTTAGATTTTTTTTTTTGTGTGCCTGCGGCGAAACTTCTTAACACCGCATCTAAAACCCTTTATCCTAACCTTATATATCAGTTCTCACGTTATAGACTTTTAAGACACGTTTACTGTTTACAAGCGAGCGTCTAATGGTGTTTCTAACGATCCTTATCCATGTGTTCCGCTTTAGTTTTACAAAAGCGATTGGAAGCAAATGAACTCAGTCGCTTCCAATTCACCGTTTTTTTTTTCTTGCAAGCTCCTCGGGGGAATGTAGGATGTCTTAAGATGAAGAAAAGTTCTAAAAAACATACATGGAGATTTTTCACATTTTAAAAGACACACAAGATCCAAAACATTGTGTGAGATGCATACAGATGATCACATGAAAGCTTTAAACTTGGTAGGAGTGAAAACTTTTTAGGAAACAAAATAAAATGGCCTCGAGTCAGCTAAAATCCCTTCTCTGCAGTATTTTAGTTTGGAATAGCCTGGGATTACTATTAGCTATGCAGTAAGAACTCCTTACGAAGGGTACATCTTTGCATGTAGAAGATTGATGGGACCTTGGGGAAGACAAGAAACTGAATGTATGAATTTGGCACGAGATGTAGAAAAACTGCCGGGATCTCCAGATTTCCTTAGGCAATAAAAAATAATCTATTTTCAAATATGTATGTCTCCCTAGTGTGCAAAATATTTTTTTTTTTATTACTACTCGAGTTCCAACTTGGTCTGAGAATCAGATATGACAACGTAAAAAGGGAAATTTGACAAATTAAAAAATATTTTACGCTGAAAAAAATTCAATTGGAACAAAAAATATTTTGAAAAATTCATTGAAAACAGCCATATAACCAAACCGTTATATTGATAATTCCTGGGTCAACTTTCCTCATCCTTAGGTATCCAGTTGACTTGGTCGAGTAGAAGCAAATTTTACAGACGGACTGTGCGGTTTTTCATGGCAACTCAGTATGTGGGATCAAAATTAAGTTAGTTAGCGGACATTTAGCACATAGGACATGCAGTTACCAGTGATCCAGGTGTTGGGTACTACTCATACCTGGGAACTTCCCAGAACCGACCCCCATGGAGCCAGTGGAAGGAAAGGGATGTGGTTTTGAGTTAGCCCCAGTAAGACAATGACTAAAAGATGCTCCCCTGCTCTTAAGCCCAGGGCTATATCCAGTAATGGAGGTCAGCATGGACAAAAACCTGGTTTTATCTCATTTTGTCCCAAAAAACTCCCTTTATCTGCAGACCTGGAGGCCACCATTGTTGACGGTCATGTGATATTTTGAATGACTTTCTCGGCACCACACTAAGCTGTCTTTATGGCAATGCTAATGAAATCAGCTCCTCCATAGACTTTCATTAGTCAGAGAGCCCAACTGGGTGATTAAGACTGAACCTTTTTTTTCCCACAGGCAGCATGATAAGGTGTCGGGGCAGTTAGTAGATCGGGGATCAGATAACAGAGCGAGAACTCAAACAAACGGCTGATACGCAATTGTGTAGAATACAATATCCAAAAACTAGAACAGAAAAACTGGAAAACTCATTTTTAATCCAATTATTGTAATACAAAATATTAAAAATGTTACAGCCATCTTGAAAAGTTTTGCGCTGCTCGTGTTTAGCTGTAATTGTCTCCTGTCCCATTTAGTGAACACACACAAAATATATATTGTTTTTTTTCGGACAAGAAGGGCATTCTTCAGACACCATTGTTTTGATCATATCTAAATTTACTATAAAAAATAAAATATGTTGAATTTTTTTTTTAAAAATCCACTAAATAGATTCTACTATTTGTCCTGAGTTTAGAAATACCCAATGTTTTTTTGCAAGTTATTGGGCAATAAGTACAAGTAGCGTTTTGCTATTTCAAAACAAATTTTTTCCCAAATCTGGTCATTCTTCCCCCATGTGCTATTTTGGGTATCTTTAATGCCGGCCAATGCAATTTACCCCACCCAAACCATATATCTTTGATCGCCTCCTAAACTTTTAAAACGGACGTCCGCCACCATACAGTGTATGACGGATATTGAAGCCCCGGGAGGGGCCAGACATGGCCTCTAAAGCCGATCTCTGTGTTGCTGAATGCCTCGACATCGACGTCTGTGTCCTGATGTCCAACACCATGCACCATATGGGTTTGAATGCTACTCCCGTAATCAAGTATTCATTCATATCTTTAGCTTATAACATTGCCATGGAAACAAACAAATGGAAATAAATACATAGAAGTTGAATTTAAATGGCAAGATTCCTCTCTTCTTAGTGTAGTTAGAATGGCAGCCACGGTTACTACTGTGTCCAATGCAGAGGAGCACCATCAGTGATAAAGGTGAAAGAACAGATAGGGGAATTACAGTCCCATTGTCTATCCTGTGAACCTTTAGGTCCTCCAGTTATGATCACAGTCTTGTGGAACACATCCCAGACCTGTGAGCTTTGTCTCAAAAGGTGCTGAAGACATCAATTCTTCCTTTATAATGTTCAACAAGTGCCACCATTGGTGTAACCCTTAGGATAATCGATCCAAGGCTAGGGTCGCCATTATCTGTGCAGGTTTAACCACCTTTTGTGACCTTTTGTTACTTTAATTTCCATTTATAGAACCTACAAGCATGGATTGCTGGCACCATACCAGTCTTTGCCAGAGCCTCTTCTTCTAGTTCAAAATAGGCCTTTTGAGCTTTACCAAGCAGGTAGGGTTCAATTATGCCAGCCCATTGAACTTGAGGCAACTGCTCATTGGTTGCAGTCCTCCCAAAAGCTATGAAGTAGAGTTCCATGCCATCATTTTGCAGATACTGGTTTGCATTGCTTGACCTTGAACCACTGTTCTACTTTGAAGGATGCTGGGCAACCTCCATCAAGCCAGTCTTGCCTTCTCGCTGGGCACTCAACTAAGCTCCAATGTGCAATTAATCAATCGGCCAACTGGTAGTAGTGTGTGTGCAGGAGGGCCTTTAACACATCATGGCGATACACGATTCCAAGCAAATTTACATCCCACGTCTCACACCACTTGTAGCAGAACGGCCAGGGTTTTAGCAACAAAAAAAACAAAACACGGAAATAGCCATCGGGATGCGGCTTTATGGCGATTTATCCACAAAGGCAATGGCACTGAATAATAACATCAACCCGGGAGACTCGCTAACCAGTAATTCTATCAACCAGTCAGCTAGTCCGGACCCAGTTAGAAAGAACATCAATGACAACCTGTGACAGGCCAAGGCTAGCTGGCTCATGTGTCATATGAAGTTTAGCCGGGTCACGGAGCGCTTTTGTGTCCGGTTCCGTATACCGTGACCCGGTGATATATTATATTGTGTATTATTGTGTGACCAGCCCAGAGACTGATGTGGCTTCAGCTCCAGCCTTCAAGGAGACAATCCTATAATCTGGCTGGGGCTCTTAATCAGCCAGCACAGCCCTGTCTGCCCAGACGGCAAGCGCACTACAGGGGGGATAACACAGGTGGGGGAACCCATTGTATTCTGTAATCCCCTCACCTGATACATCCCCTGTATACTAATGGGATTTGTGATGGGATGTGGCTGATGGGATTGGGGGTTGGGTTCGGTACACATTGCATTGAGATTGTATATAAATTCTGTGTGTTTGTAATAAAGAGAGTTCTTCTTGGTTTGCTACGAATGGTGGTCTGGATGATCCGTGGATAGCTGAGTGCTATCCATATGAGGGACTGACTGGTGATTCCTCAGCCCTCAAACAGGGGTACCCAGCCTTGGGTACGGTGACCCTGTAACATTGGTTGGCAGCGGTGGGAAGAATCCCACGACTTGGGTGAAATCCAAACCACCAACTGGGATTGCAGACGAGAGACACCAAGAGAGCTCCTGGAGGTTTGTAGCAAAGGAAAGGCTACTCTGATTGCGGACTGCATAGATGGACCGGCACCAGGATGCCCCAGAGGAGAGCCTCGGACTGAGTGCTCTACAAAAGAACATTCTATGGCACCTATCCCTGTACCCAGGAGGGGCTACATCGGAGCAAGTGACGGCGGTGATTAAAATGTGTCACCAGGAACTGAGCCAGAGTGGGTCTGTATCTCCCAGACTAGGGGAACAGACCCCCAAAATATCATACCAGGATATCCAACCCTTCCGAGAACCAGAGGATGAGACAGACCGGGTTACAGCCGAGGTGTGTGAGCTGGAACACCAGCAATGGCAGTTAGAGTCTGCACCTGCAGACTGGAGGGATGATTTCTCCCATCCCCACTTTGAATCATACTGGGCACAGTACTGGACAATGTGGGATATACGAGTTCCACTCCTGGGGGAGAACCCGTTGCCGGAGTGGGAAGACGAATTGAGGGGTCTCATATATGCAGAGCTCGACCTCCAGAGCCGCTACCAGGGATTCTCCCAGCAGTTAGCAGGTGAAGACCACAGCGACCCTCTGATGCTGTATAGCCCCATCGACCCAGGACTAATATATGATGCCTTCCAATTTGACTCGTCCTTCGGAAGCCCCTGCCAGTACCGCAGGGATACAATCTGGGACAACCGTGCAGAAGTCCTGGTTTATGCTATTCCCCCCGAGCTGGAGGCTGTTATGGATTGCCTGGTCCAAGAGGAATGGCAGCTCGAGAGGGACTATAAAGAATTGCTGCGGAGAGTGGAGCTCCAGGAGTTACAAGGAGACTGGGAGCATGATACTACAACTTGCGGGAGTGGGACTGAGGTCCTCTTCACCTACTCCATTGCCTCTGTCCTGGCGAGAAGAACCGAGTTCCTCGCCAGCAAGAAGAAGCGGAGGAGGAAGCCAAAAGCTCCGACCCAAGTCCCCACCAACAACCCTGGCTGCTCTACCCCGGCAGAAGAGATGACTGTCCCCACCGCCCGAGTAAGTGGCACAATCCCCCTCACCAAACCCCTAGCTATGCCCGTAGAAGCCAGTGCCCCAGACTGTCCCCCTGATTTCCCGAGTGTCCTGGAAGAAGCCCGGGTCACTGCCCCAGAGGTTCCCTATGAAGTCCCCGGTGACCCGGTAGAGGCACCGTTCCCCGACCTAGCGAGGGCGCCAGAGGGGCTGCCGAGTTCCCTGGGTCCTTTCAGTAGCCTGGCGCAGGCCCTGGTTCCTATCCCTGGTTCCCCAAGTGTCCTGGTAGAAGCCCAGGTCACTGTCCCAGAGTGTTCCTCTGACTCTCCCCGTGCCCAGGCAGAGGCACCTGTCCCAGAGAGAAAGATCGAGGGTCTGCTTAACCCTCCCGGTGGTCCAGTATTGGCACCTGTCCCTGCCCCGGAGTATTCCCCCTGGGTCCCCTGAGTACCCCGCAGAGCTGCTTAGCTCGCCCAATAACCTCGTAAGGGCACCCGTTCCTGTCCCAGAGTGTCCCCTAGGTCACTCCAGTGTCCCGGTAGAGGCCCCTCTTACTACCTCTACGTGTTTTCCTTGTTCCCCGAGTGCCCCTGGCCCGATCAGCAGGGCTTTCCTTCCATGCAACCGCCCTGGCCTGGCAGCTGCCCCAGACTCAGTTCCCAAGACTAGGGAGCAAGAGTCTCCAGGTGCCCCTGTTACCCTGGTGAGGGGGATAGCCATGTGCCCCCGGCTGAGCTGGGACCGTCCTCCAATTCACAGAGGACTACTGACTATCCTTTTGGGCGACCAGGGCCCTGGCCCACCTTCTCTGGATGCTTCTGACAAAGGGGGCCATGAACTAAGGCCTGCACCTTTTGAACTTTGTCTACTCGGACAGCCTGCAGCAGACCCGTGTGGATCTGCCTGGTCTGCCGGACCGTTGGTCAAGGGGGAGATCTGTGACAGGGCCAGGCTAGCTGGCTCATGTGTCATATGAAGTTTAGCCGGGTCACGGAGCGCTTTTGTGTCCGGTTCCGTATACCGTGACCCGGTGATATATTATATTGTGTATTATTGTGTGACCAGCCCAGGGACTGATGTGGCTTCAGCTCCAGCCTTCAAGGAGACAATCCTATAATCTGGCTGGGGCTCTTAATCAGCCAGCACAGCCCTGTCTGCCCAGACGGCACCCGCACTACAGGGGGGATAACACAGGTGGGGGAACCCATTGTATTCTGTAATCCCCTCACCTGATACATCCCCTGTATACTAATGGGATTTGTGATGGGATGTGGCTGATGGGATTGGGGGTTGGGTTCGGTACACATTGCATTGAGATTGTATATAAGTTCTGTGTGTTTGTAATAAAGAGAGTTCTTCTTGGTTTGCTACGAATGGTGGTCTGGATGATCCGTGGATAGCTGAGTGCTATCCATATGAGGGACTGACTGGTGATTCCTCAGCCCTCAAACAGGGGTACCCAGCCTTGGGTACGGTGACCCTGTAACACAACCGATTTCACAAAGTCACGTGTTCCACCTTCTCAGGGCTTGCGGCTAACTGCCTTCTCTCTCACCAAATGCCTCCAGAGGGAATGCTGTGCAGCCTTGCAGTGTAGGTTATTTACACACACCTGATAGAATCTGTTAACCCTTATGATACCGCAAATAAAGAGCACCCTAACTGCTACTCAAATAAAGAGTACCCCCACGTATACTTACCTCCCTTCACCTCCAGTGCTGTCTCTGTAAACTCGGCAGGCAGTGGTCTTATGAGACCCTGTGCGCATGAGCGGAAACACACCCATTGATTTCAAGGAAAGCAATTCCCTACCACTGATTGGCTGCTTCTCCTCGGACCACAGAGCAGGAGAGCATCTGCAGCTTCTACCCATGCACTTTTTAGGATTTAATATTCATTCTTCTTTAGTGACCCTGTAAAATTTCCCTTTAACCGCACACCCTGACATCAATGGCGATAATGGCCATGGCTAAAGCATGATGCCGTTATTTGCCCATTTTTCATGTTTCTCCATATTTTCTGCAACCAGGAAGAAAATATTGCAATACTTTGGGAAATGGTGTGTGATGTCGTTACTATTTCAGGACACACATACTCATAACGTCAATGACAACGGGGTGGATTATCACATTTATTGTGAACTGGGAATTCTAGAATTATTTCTCTTTTACATAATAAAATGAAATCAATGAACGCTCAGCATTCAAATACGGACAAACTTTACTAGTTTAAATTATGAAGTTTATCAAGAAAATGATTTATGTTAAAAGTAAGTTTGTACAGTCAAGGAATTTAATAAAAATGAACCTTGGACTCCTACTTTATTTTGCGTGCTTTTGGGAAGTTTTGGGCTCCGGCTACCCGGAGCCTACCCTCGCGGGACACGGCCAGGACCACCGGCTACCCGGAGCCTACCCTCGCGGGACACGGCCAGGACCACCGGCTACCCGGAGCCTACCCTCGCGGGACACGGCCAGGACCACCGGCTACCCGGAGCCTACCCTCGCGGGACACGGCCAGGACCACCGGCTCACGCCGTTAGGGCGGACCCACTGACACAGCACATTTAATCATTTAAGGGGGGCATGTCAGGACCCCACTTCCGTAACGGAAATTTTCAAGGGTCAACCTGGAGAAGTGGTGCTTCTCAGAGTCTCCGGGTCAAAGCCAGAGAGCTCCCAGGTATCCACACATATCATTCGTGGTCCACTTGCCATAAAGTGCTTAAGGATCGAAACGAGTATCCTTTGCATTTTTTTTTTCTCAAATGCATTACTCATCACAAATAATTATAAATAGCCCACAAAGCCACATAACCGACTGTGTAGTATATATACGATTCATGGAGGCGGGAATCTTTCCAGCCAAAACAAGACCACCGCAAACGTTCTTATGATGGCGTTTGCCAGTCACAATATGGCGTCGATCATCACCCTGTTCTGAAACACACACGCAAGACTCCATATTAATAATGTCTGTTTCCGTTTACCAACCACTTACGCGAAGTCATTTCGCAAGACCGTCTCTTATCCTTGGTATCTTGGAAAGCGGCGCCTAAAAATACTTTTACCGGTGACACGTTTTATGTCTCTAGTGTCTGGCGCTCATCATAAATCTACGCCGAAGACAAAAGCCCATGTGGGCGGGGTTAGCTCAATATGTGGTGCGTCGTTGCGTCGCTCTTGTTGTCGCTATGGCTACATACTCAGCGAGAGCCAATCGGGAGAGTTCTTCCGGGTCGCGCTCTCACCCTGCGTTGTTGTTATACCGACAGATGCCGGAAGTTTGGGCTCAGCATCCTGCGCTCGCTGACAGCTCCCTGACGCCTCGTCTCGGACACCGACATGGGGGAGGCGGACCGGTTTTTCTATGTGTACAGCTGTGACCTGGACATCAGCGTGCAGCTGAAGATGTGAGTCGGGGGACGCTCTAAATCGCCAACCCTTACCCGCTAAGCCTCCGTGCTCTGTTCAGGCAGTCCCTCTTTTCCAGAAGCTCAGAGTGTTTGCTGGTTATGAGGGCATCACAGCCCTAAAAGCCTCAATACCATAATAACACCTGATCAGCCTGATTTAGGTGGAAGATAAAAATAGGTCTCTGCTTATGAATTTTGGTAGCTGGTGGGGGGTGAATTCTGTAGCCCAGGAAGTGGGCACTCAGCACATTAAAGAGACAGTTTCCTGCTCCTGAGAGTCCCTGTAAGGAATAATACATATTAAAGAGAGCACTTCATGAAATAATATAAACATTATTACTTATTTCTGCCCTGGGGTGTGACTGGCTGCTTGAGGCAGCATTGAAATCAATGGGAACTGCTTCCAACGCATGCGCGCCGGGGTCTGAATGGACCCCCCTGCCTGCAGCGTTTGCCGAGCTGACGGGGGTAAGTATATCGTGCGTTAGGAGATGTGTTCGCAGGGGTTATCAATGTAAAGGGACCGTGTAGCTGTCGTATGCGTTAAAGTTCATATGATGGCTGAACTGTGCCTTTAACAAATTCTCATCCTCGCTTAGTGAATAGTCTCCTCTGTCTTCTCTTTGCCGACAAGTGGGGGGAAAAACACCCCGCAGGGCCAAATTACGTCACATGACTTTTATTCATGTCTGAAAGGACGGCGATCATTATATGTTTATTATACTCTGGAGAGCGTTCAGAGGAGGGCTACCAACATGGTAAGGAGGATAAAAATGATCAGGAAAATCTAGGTTTGGATCTAGGAGCCATTTTTTTTTTAATTTTTTTTTATTATTATTATTATTACTCCCAATCATGTTTTTATTTTCATATATTTAAAAGTTTCGTTCGTATCTCCCGTCTCTCTTTAAAGGTGATGCTTCACCATCGTATGTCCCTTTAATATATAAATGTATAGCATGTATATCGTTAAAAAAAAAAAAATACATCCTGTTCTAAAGATAATAAAGATGTCACAAAATATGTGTAATCAATAGAAAAAGTGAAAATTTCATTTAAAAAAAAAAATGTATAAATAAATTGGTTAAAAAACACATTAATCCATTAAAATATCTGGTAAATCAAGTTACTAATTAATTGATGAATATTAATTGTACCAAACATACATTTACACTCTAACACCGTACGGTTAAAGACACTAATGCATATACATGCTAATGCCATACACTCACTCACACACACACACTCACACTCACTCAAACACTAAATGCTGAAATACACTCACACACTCACACTGTATGCTGACATACACTCACACACTCACACTGTATGCTGACATACACTCACACACACTCTCTAACATTATATGCTGACATACACTCATACTCCCAGGTGCCAGGTAGTGATTTCTAGTTGCCATGGTGACCTGGCGCCCGGAATTTCTCGAGCTCTGGTCTGGGGGATTATTAATTCGTCCGGCTTGGGGGAGAGAAGGGTTATAAAGGGCCAACCATAGCAAGCTTCTCCGATGAGCTTGCCTTGTATTATGTGTTATTCAACGAGACCTTGAAGGCTCTCACCAATAAACTATGAGTATGCATCATCGTTTAACAACAGCGGATTGTGCAATGCGATGACATCATAGGTAAAATAAGTTCAGGTCTTGTCTGAATTGACCTACAGAGAGTAGATGTTGGGAACATACATGGTGACGTTATATGTAACAAAACGTCATTCAGTCTTAGTCTTTTCCCCAAAGTTTAATGGAAGCTGTCGGCCAATCAGGAGGCATCTGGGGATGTAGTTAAAGGCACGTGAATTAACCACGCGTTGGCTCGATTTCAATCTGCTTCTAACACAGCAGGCTCTCGCATGTTGTGAACTCTGCTAAATGCAAGCACTCTGTCTGCTTTTATGTTTGCAGAGGAAGCTTAGAGGGAAAACGAGAACAGAAGAGCTACAAGGCGGTGCTGGAAGATCCGATGCTGAAGTTCTCGGGGCTGTACCAGGAGGCCTGCTCGGACCTGTACGTTACCTGCCAGGTGTTTGCCGAAGGAAAGCCGCTGGCGCTGCCCGTGAGGACGTCTTATAAAGCATTCAGCACCAGGTGGAAGTAAGTGCGCTCCCTCCGTCCTGACGGAGCGTAGCAATCATTGTCATAGGGGGTCACTCCTGGGGGGTCCGGGCGACCCGGCGACCCCCCCCCCCCCCCCGCTTCTTTGGAACGTTTTGTCATGGAGGTTTGTTTTATTGCTGATAATGAGAATGCACAGGATGTTTTTAACCTCTTATTGACCGCAAATGACAAGGAGCCTTTAACAGTATGAGTATGAGGCTCTACAACGCTAAAAGCCCCCAAAAGAGCAGGGGATTAAATTTGTCGAATACCTTTTAAAACGTTAAGGTTCAATAATTCATAAAGCATAGAACAACGTGTAGTTATCGAGGTTAGATGTATACTTTTTTTTTTATTGCCATATGACTGGAAGGACGATGTATGTATATAATATTTGTCGCAGAAGATTGTTTTTATAGTAACTCTAGAATTTATTTGGATGTTTTACGTACGTTCTCACCTATCATCCTTGAGAAGCTCTCGGCAATCGGAGCGCGGCATTAATGAGGTCTCGTGCCACGCAGGGTATGCTGTAATCCACTGAAATATTTATGCCACAAATGACACGTTTATCCAACGTTTTTCCTTTTAATCATTTGCAGTTGGAACGAATGGCTGAAGCTTCCTGTGAAATATGCAGATTTACCAAGAGGGGCCCAAGTAGCGTTAACAATATGGGACGTGTACGGGCCGGGGAAGGCCGTTCCGGTCGGTGGGACTACCGTGTCTTTATTTGGAAAATACGGGTAAGTCCATTTTGAACGTAATTGCACAATGAAAGGGTTAACTATCGGTGCCCAAAAGCGGGACTGGCCCTGGAGTCTTGAGGTTGAATGTACCAACGAGACTAAGGACTGATCGGGGGTTAAGTCATTGGTAAAATCGCAGTCTAGATGGGCGGAATGGGTCTTATCTGCCAAGAAACTTTGTTTATACAGGAAGGGACTGCCCTGTATAATGTATAGTTAGATCAGTGAGATCCTTCAAGGTCTCCTCACCCATTGAATTATACATTACCCGGGGGCAGCTCAGCCCTTCCCACTGGAGAAACTCTGCTAGTGTCGGCCCTTCATAATTAATAATAAAGCGAGAGAGAGAAACCACTACGCTCCCTTTAATGCGTTGCTCCAAGATCATTGCCTCATTTGCCTCATTCAGCAAAAATCAAAAAGCTTCTTTGTGCGTTTTTTTTTATATGTTTTTAAAAATGAGACGATAAAAAAGGCAGATCCCTTTAACAAGAGAATTGGGTTAATGGTTGTCTCAATGAAGCAGAAGCTTTGAACCTCCACGCTGGTGTTTATTTTTTGTAAGAAGACCGTTATTATTGTTATTTATTATTATTATTTTATCTATAAAAATCCTTTGTAATCTGCGGACTTGTGACATATAGCTGTATATAATTCAAGGGGAGGTAAAGTTATTTGTCAATAAGGAAGGAACACGCCGTCTATAATAAGCACGCACGTTAAACCAAGAAATATATCATTTTATTTCAAATCCGCCCCATCCGGCCCCCATCTAGTCACCCATTTTTCCTGCTGTGAAGACTCAAACCTTAATCAGTCTTTATTCTTGTCTTAGATTCTGGAGCCGTTTGCCTATCCCATGCATGTTTAAATTCTATTACTGTATTAGCCTCTACCACTTCTGCTGGGAGGCTGTTCCAATTATCTACCGCCCTCTCAGTAAAGTAATCAATGTTCAATTGATGTTGATATCATTAAAACGACAGTGAAGTTAGCAAAATGTAGAAACGACGGCTGCTTCTTGGAATATGCTGCCTGGATGTTTAAGAGATGATTGTATAACCCAGGAAAAATAATGGAAGAAAAATGTAAAGAAACCCTTTAAAGCTTTAAAGGTTTGGGGTCGCTTACAAAGTTCCTTTTGACTACTGTAGCTGGAAACGGCTGATTTTTAATGGAAACTTTAATTATAGTCATACAGAGAACCTTTATCACTCCCATCACTGCTGTGTTCCAATGGCCCTTTATCACTCCCATCACTCCTGTGTTCCAGTGGCCCTTTATCACTCCTGTGCTCCAATGGCCCTTTATCACCCCCATCACTCCTGTGCTCCAATGGCCCTTTATCACTCCCATCACTCCTGTGCTCCAATGGCCCTTTATCACTCCTATCACTCCTGTGTTCCAATGGCCCTTTATCACTCCCATCCCTCCTGTGTTCCAATGGCCCTTTATCACTCCCATCACTCCTGTGTTCCAATGGCACGTTGTGTTCGCTGATCCAAGTTTAAGTTTAAAAGGCTAATTGATAGTTAGAAACCCTTTTGTAATTATGTTACAGCCAGAAATGTCCTTGTTTTCCATAAAAACAGCTGAGTGACCCCAAACTTGTGAATGACATATATTGCATACACATACTCTATGTAAATATAAGGATTAACAGATATTTAATTGTGCAAAGCGTGAACAGTGGTCTTGTCGGTGCTTCCTGCATTTATTTTTGGGATTATTAATGCATAAAGATGGATTGTCTTATTTGTTGCTGAAACTATGATTGTGGTCACTAGAGGGCGCTCACAAGCCACACACTGCCCTCCGTTACAGGGCTCTTTCTGTTAAAACTGGCATATTTTGTCATTTGGCCGATTGGATCTGTAGCTGCCAAACATCATCTAAAGCTGCGAAAAGCACGATGTGGGAAGCGGTGATCCCTGCACTGTCGGTGAAAGAGACCGACGACTGATTACGGTTTGAGTCTTTACAGCAGGGAAAACGGCCGACTAGGCGGCCAAAAGTCTGATCTCCCGGCAGATTCTATGTTTCTGTCGGTGATACCTTTATGGGACCAACACCGAGACCGCGTTATCTAGGAACCTTCCGGCTTCATCCTGCTTCCGTGAAAACAACAACAAAACACTGACATCGTTTTTTCCAGTATTAATCTCATTTGGCCCGATCTGTCTGCCGGGGATGGGCGGCTTCCTGGCTTTTACTCTGTTAGGCTCTGATTTGTGGATGAGAGCTGTACAATATGACAACTTTCGGTGTTTCTGCTTTTAATCAGTCCCGTAGCGGAAGCAAACACACATACTAAGCCCTTTTAAACCATGTTAAAAAAACAAATAATACATTTCCAATCCGTGTAGAGTCGGTCAGAGGTCTATACCTTGCCATAAATTTAAGGATTAACACGAGCGCCACTTTCTGCATTCCCTATGATTAAAATGATTTCTTATATATTTAAAATTGTTGGGAGTACCTCCATGTTTTGGGTAAAAACCCTATGAAGTGGGGACCCCTTGTCTTGGCTTTATAGGCACCCCTAGGGACTGGGCTTTAACAAACCTCGCTTTAGGTTGATATTAAAGCGTCGTACAAACTCATACAATCATGTATGTTGTGTTTTCAGGATGTTTCGCCAGGGAATGCATGATCTTAAAGTGTGGCCCAACGTTGAAGCAGATGGGTCAGAGCCAACAAAGACTCCGGGCCGGACAAGCAGCACCTTCTCTGAAGACCAGATGAGCCGACTGGCCAAGGTACAAAAAGATTTGAATAGATATGGACTAATTCAAATAAAATCTAACTCTTTAATGTATCACTAAGTATTTGATTCTTTACGGACCTGTACCTGATACCTTGATACTTTGAGCGCTTTGACGACAAAAGTCCTGGGGAAATATGATGATTTGTAGAGCATAACGGCTTAAGGTAGATCCAACAATGTCTTCAAACATGGAGATCTTTGAAGTAGAGGCGGAAGCCCAGAAAGGAAGAAAAGGAAAGCTGTGGATACATGGGTTGGGTGGTGGCAGAGGTGGAACTGAAGGACTCTGCTTGGTGGTGGTGGTGATGATGATGATGATGGTGGTGGTGGTAGTGTTTGGGTGTCAGGCAGACTATGCTGGTGAAGAGTGGAGGGCAGTACAAGGTATGGGATGGAATAAACAAGAGTTGAAGACGGTGTCTCGTGAGATGAGTGCCCAGATAGCGACTATTGGCGCCCAGAGTAGGACGGAGGTAAGAGTGTTTTGGGACACTCCCAGATAAGATTTCCAGTTCCAAATAATGTCATTTCTAGATTATGTATGAAATTAACACCCCCCCCCCCTTCAAAGGGAGCTTCCTGCATTTCTGAATATACTAACAAATATTTTATGCGGGGTTAAGTGGTCCCCTCCCCCTTTTTATACATTTTTCTTTCCTAAATGTAATTGTACCCACAGACCCGCTACACTTCCGAGAGATGATACCCTTTCGACTTTTCTATTGCATCATGGAATATAATTAAATGTTTTATGACGGAAATCTAATTATGTGCGGCTGTCGGCCGGCTGGTTTCCTGGACAGCAGGTCTATAATTCAGCGACGTGTTTACATCCGATTTCCGTGGCTGGAACGGCGGTCAGTTGGCATATAAGGAATGAAAAGGATGTTGTTTTCCAATAAAGTATGATGTAATGTTACCTCAGAATGCATCTGATGCGCAAGCAGGATATTTCTAAAAGAACTATTTGAGTGAATCCATCTGTTTTCCAATTGATGTATTCAGCAGTTTAGTATATTAAATATACCAATGTATATTGTATAATGTAAATATACCATTTACAGCAAAACAGCACATATATACTAGACTTGTGAATTTGTTTTCGGGCGAACATGAAAACGAACGCGAAGGGTGCGTTTTTGTCGTTCAACCCGAATACCGAACATGGTGGCGACAAAATGTATGCAAAGACAGACAACATGAAGAATCTTCCTGTTTGTCTTTGTTTACTAATCTCCCTGGTCCCTTCCCCATCTAGCCCACCTTATCTACGCAGCATCGCAGGGGTTAACGGAAGCGGAAATCCATAGGATCGCTTGAGGAGTTAAAGGTCTGTGCGAGCGACTCTATTGGCCGTTCGTACGGACCTTTAACTCCCGGAGCGGGGAGACCAATGGACTCCCCAGGCCAAGTTCCCGCGCCAGAAGTCAGAGGTCCGTACGAGCAACTCTATTGGTCGCAAGCAGGGGGCTCAGCTGCACTTCATTGGCTGATGGCAGAGGAGGCCCCTGCCGGCGACCAATAGAGTTGCCTGTACGGACCTTTTAAAATCCCGACGCCAAAGCTGCTGCGTACCGCATTAACCCCTTCTAAAAAAAACAAACACGAAGAATGTACACAAATATTCACCTGAACCCGAAAACAGGAACGGGTGAATATTCGTGGAATAAGAAGATTTGTTTTCCACATGAAGACGAACAACAAGATGAACACGAAGAGCTGGCCGGTGCCCCTTTTGCCTTCATTCTTGGTGGCAGACTTTCTACAAGGTGCTGGAAACATTCCTCAGAGATTTTGGTCCGTATGGACGTGATGGCGTCACGCCGTCGCCACAGATTTGTCGGCTGCACATCCATGATACGAATCTCCCGCCCCCCCACATCCCCTGTTGGATTGAGATCCGGTGACTGCAGAGGCCGTTGGAGTTCAGTGAACTCATCGTCACGTCCAAGAAACCAGTTTGAGATGATGGCTTCTGAAACTCTCAGACCAGCCCATCTGGCACCAACAGCCACCATGCCACGTTCAAAGTCGCTTAAATCCCCTTTCTTCCCCATTCTGATGCTCGGTTTGTCTAAATGCATTGAGTTGCTGCCATGTGACGTAACGACCTAAACAGAAAGCCAATAGACAAATGAATAATATGTCACGTTTTAATAATGCTGTCACATCGGACCCCGCTTATTGAACCCCACCACCGCCAATTTATTTCCAATGATCCTTTAAAATCAATTTCAAAAGCACTGGAATTCTTTTTTTTTTTTTCATGGCTGTAGCTAACTTGTTTTCAGAACGCTAGATCTTTGAATGGTCTTGATTTTTTATTTTTTTTTTTAAATAAATACAACACCCAGTATCTCACATTATATTGCAATTAGCATATTTTTCTTTGTAATTTTTATTTTTTTTATTTGGGTTTATTGGAGAAAAAACCATCGAGGAGACGGCTTGATGCTATAAGTATGTCTGCCGTTTGTGTCTCTGGGTTATAATACCCATAAAGCCAGGCCTAGCTTCCATGTTTTAGCTGCCGGTTCGCCATCTCATTACAAACGACCTCTGTATGTGGCTTCTGATTAAAAAAGATTTATTGGTACCAAAGGCAGGGCCTTGTAGGTAGGAGGAAGCCGCTCTGCTTCCATCCAATATACGACGTTACAATCTCTCATAAATGCATAAATGCGGCTTCTTTAATAACGGTTTGGGAAAATGATTAAGCCAGTGCCGGACCTGGGATCTAAAAACTAAAACTAAATATTTCCTAAAACTAGATGGCTCAGGGAATCTAGTCAGGGCCATGTTGGCCCGTCCCATGCAGCTGATTCCACACCTAGATCACCCCCCTCTCTCTTTGTAGGGCAGGGTCGTTCAGGGGCTGCCATAATGATCAGATCACTCCTATTGGCCAGGAGTGATCTGATCGTCATCAGCCCACTTTGATTGGTTCTGCAGCAGTTATTAAACTCACAGCATTTGACCTGGAAGCACCCTGGACTTTCAGGTCAGTGCTGTTTTTAAAAAAAAAAAAAAAATATTTTAACTCTTTCAATGCTGATGCTCCCTTGAAGCACAGCATTGACTGATATTAAGTCCCCACCAGCTTGTGGGGGACTAATATTAACCCCTGCAATGCTGCGATGGGGGTCATACACAATCGTGCCTTTAAAGGGGTTAACACTCCACGATTGCTCTTAATTGAGCAATCAGGAAGCAAGGGAGGGGGTGGGGAACCCTTTCTCCCTGTCCCTGAAGCTGCCTCTGGCAGCTGGGACACAATCTCCTGTAGACCGGAGATTGCAGGGAGGAGTCTCTTTGATCGCTCTGTAGGAGTGATCAAAGGGCTTGTGGGGGCTAATTTTTACTGTTGCTGGTCTCCCTGGTCTTTTTTTTTCCCCCACATAATTCTAATAATTTAATTCTATTAAGAGGGATGTACTTTTTTTCTCATACAGGGTGTTAGTTGTGCGACCCTGTAACAAACACCTGAAATCATTTGTAATATTGTAGTCTGGCTCAATATGGACTGAGTTAATAAGATATTACCTTTTTTTTTTTTTTTTTTTTTTTTTTTTTTCTTTGAGCCATTTTTTTTATAATAATTCTTGCGAGGCTTACTAACCGAAGTGATCATTGGTTAATAAACTCCTTTTTAATACAGGAGCCCGACAAGGAACGGCTAGAAGAAGTAAGTAACGAACCAAAGCCCTTACTGCATGTCTGTGGGCTCTACCTGTCACTGGGTGATATCTTGAAATCCGTAGCCCTGATTTAGCTATACATTGTACAGGGCTAGCTCCGGCATTCCCGATTTAGGGAATAACCAGTGCCGTGTGTCCTGAGATATGAACTGGAAGGAACAGCCATCTTGTATGTTAACATTTAAGCTAGAAAAGTTTGAAGAGCCACAAAGTATAACTGCTGGAGGAGAACAATAATAAGAATAAAATAAAGAATAAACATTATTTATACTGTACTGTAGGAGATCTATATGGGTCAACTAAACTATATAGAGGTGTCGGCTATTACCCCGGCAAAAGAAACTCGTAAATACTAGTTTATTTCAAATTTATTTTTCTGGACATATCTATACTACAAAGAAAAAAAAAATAGTTAAATTTTATTAAATAGTTTGCTTCTTGAATAAAAAGGTTTTTTTGTGAAACCTGTAATTTTAACAATTTTAATCTTGAGTGTTTTTAATATATTCATATCATATATAGATATATGAAACGCAAAGATTTTCATTCAAGATGGCTGCCACCTGAGGCAGTTATTAAAAATATTTTTTTACGTGTGAAAAGGGAAATTCCATCAATGTACTTGTAGTGGTGATAGAAGCCACTTTAAAAAAACAAACAAAAAAAATAATTCAAAATTTGGTTTTACATTTTTATTTTTAAGAAAATTTAAATTGAAAATTAAATTTTGGTGTATTCTCTCCCTTAATTCCCTAATATTATCTACTAATTTGACACTCTAGCCCATTTTGCCCATAGATGGTGCTTTTGTCTGGTGAAGGGTATTTAAAAACAAAAAAACATTTTTAAGAAAATGCGCTGCTTAACATTTTTCTCTTGAATACTGATGAGAACTATTTTTTTTTATATTAATTAAACAAGAGCTTTTATAACCTCCAAAAAGTGATTATTTTTTTTATACCTAAAATGAAACATTGCTTTGATATGAGCTCTGAGGCTTTGACCCCGTGCATGCAGTAGCGTTTGGTGTGTTGGGTTTGTTCTTGCTCCGAACCGTGTGTGTAGTTTGCCGTTTTGGCCTTAACGTTTTATGGAATTTTGGCCTGGATGAAGCCGCTTAAAAGGTACGCGTGCATGTATTTCATTGTTTGTTTAAGTGGAAGAGAAAAAAATATGGAAAAAAAATTTCCAGTGTTTTTCCGCATTTACTGCCATGTTCTAAAGGTTGAACCACGTTTTTCATTATTTCCCTTGATTTTTAACTACCATTTGCCAGTGGTGCAATCTATTCCTTACCTGACGCTTAAAGGGTTAATTTTCTCCACCTGATTTTTCAGCACATTCTCTTATCCACATAGTAACATGGAATTTGCCTGCCGTTTTTTCCTGCTGTAAAGGCTCAAACCTTAACGGCTTGATCCACAGGTACATCCACCGATAAAGTGACATGATGGTCCTTATGACGTAGCTGTATGTCCTGATTTATATATATATATATATATATATATATATATATATATATATATATTTTTTGTATTTATTTTTTTTTGCAGAGGGGTTATCTCCCTGTCTAATAACAGCCTGAACTCTCCCATGTTAGCAGAAGCTGGTATTACTGGCTTACTGCCGACAGGTCAGTTGTAACAATGCTTGGTACGAGCACTAGAACACCTCTACGATGTGAATGCCTTATTGTGTGATCAGGCATTCCCCTCTGGTAAATGTGGATACTGACGCCAGCCGGATCTCTCATTGCAATCTGCAATGTAGAGCTGGGGAGCCCTGCTTTGCTGATCAGTGTGTGATCCATACCGGGCATATCAGAGAGAGAGAGGGGGAAAAAAAAAACCACAAAACAAAAAAATGAATTATTAATTAAAAAAAGAAGAAAATTGAAAAGAAAAAATATTTGAAACCCAGTGAAGGTACCTTGACACCACAGGCATCCATAACATGTTGTTGTTTTTTTTTGTTTTTTTTTAAAAAGTGATGCAACTCTTGAGAACATTAAAAATAGTATCTGTGGTGTTACTGTTATCACACGCTGTGTATTCTTGTTATTCTAGAACTACATTTTAATATAGGGTTTGTTTTTTTTTAAACCTAGTTTAATGGGTTTGATTGGATATAAAATGAAGGAAAAGCCTATCACGTAAATCAAACATTTTGTTAATTTCTTATTTATTTTTTGTTATTAGGTTCCAAAATTCCGATTTATTTTGCACATGTAAACCAATCCGATTTTCTTCCTAAACATGTTATCATTATTACATGCGCAAAACCAGGCGGTTAAACCTTAAAGAAAACTGGTGTTTTGTTTTTTTTATTATTATTTTTAGTGATTAGTCCGTTGCTTAAGAGCATCGCGCCAACAAAGTATACTCTAAAAGTATGTACGCCTGTGTTTTTGGCTTCTTTTGGATGTGTATGATTGTATAAAAGAATAGTTAGAGGGTTATTCTCTCTAGCTGCCTCATGGATTATTTACCATATTGCTCCATTGTCACAATCCTAATAGCAAGTCTCACTTTACAGCCTGCTGTTCACTGGGCGGGGCCTGAGTGCTGAGTGACAGCATGACCTGATAAAACACCCCCGAGGAGCTGATGTCTTGTTATCTCTTGATTTTTCTCTGTGGAATCTGCCCCTTTTCTTTCTTTTTCTCTTGCCCCTAGCAACACCTGCCCCTAGTTACCAGAACAAAGCAAGTTCAGTATGTCTGAAGCACTGAGACATAAAGCAAGGCAAATGTGCTGTGCTGTTGTGTCGTGGCGGGGGGGTCCATAACATTTCCTAAATGGCAGTAAAGTATTATTATTAGATTTTGTTACTAGGAAAGGTTACACATTATTATATCAAACGTTATTGAAAATGAATATTTCATTGTTTTGGAGTTACCGTCTCTTTAAAAAGAGAGAATCATGGATTCACTGCCCCTCCCTCAGGGATGAATTTATACTAATGTTGTTGTTTATAATAATTTCATCGTCTCTGCAATCACCTGGGAAAAAACGAAAAGTGTTTTGTTTTTTTTTTCTAGTCCTGAAAAATATTAATAAACTACTAATGTGCCTGGAGCATGGCTTTTTGGGTTTGGTGTTCTGAAACGGTGTTCAATTCCCAAAAACGATTTCATCATTGTTTTGTTGCAGATATTAATATAAGTGCTTGTTTCTTGTCTAATTGTTCTTGCAGCTTACCAAGGCTCATCGTCAGGGGCACATGGTGAAAGTGGATTGGCTGGATAGATTAACTTTTCGAGAGATCGAGATGATCAATGAGGTTAGTATCCAAAAATCCGTTCTCTCTTCTCTTTTTTTCCTCTCTTTATCTCTTTCTTCTCCTTTTTTTTTTTTCTCTCTTCTCTCCTCTTTTTCTTTCTCTCTTCTCTCCTCTTTATTTCTCTTCCCTTCTCTCCTCTCTTTATTTCTCTTCCCTTCTCTCCTCTTTTTCTTTCTCTCTTCTCTCTTCTCTTTTTCTCTCTTCCTCTTTCTCTTCTCTCCTCTTTCTTTTTCTTTCTCTCTTCTTTCTTTTTCTCCTCCCTCTCTCATTTAGTAATTACTATTACTAACTATGACTGTACAAAACTCCTATATAAATAACCCTCAATATATATATATATATATATATATATATATATACATACATACATACATACATACATACATACATACATACATACATACATACATACATACATACATACATACATACATACATACATACATACATACATACACAATATTATTAGTAAGTATTATTTAGTGCTCATTAATTATCTTTTCCTTCGGTTGATTTTTTAACTGTTAACAATGTGACCTGCTATTCCATCTGAGATCTCCCTGTTTGTGACTTGGCTTTATCCCTTTACCCTCGCTGATGGAGAAGCAATTATTACCATGAATAGAAATATTTGGAGGCTGAAGTAAATAAGGATCTGCGTCGCTTTACCAAGAGAAGTAGCGATCTACCACGTTGACTCCCCACAATGTATAAATCATTTATGGAAATATCTAGAGTTAGGAGGCAAACCGCGCATGGGGTAATACCCACGTTCGTGTTAGACGCACGTCTTGGACGCCTCGATTAACGGATCCACTTTTCTTTCTAGAGCGAGAAGCGCAGTTCTAATTTCATGTACCTGATGGTGGAGTTTCCTTGTGTGAAATCTGATGAAAAGGAGTATGGCATAGTTTACTACGAGAAGGTAAGTAATGAGTTAATGTGGTTTGTAGAGGCCATTGAAACGTTACATCTATGGGCAGATGAGACATTTGGCCCATCTCATCTTCCCATTTTCCATAACCCTTGGATGTCTGTCCTTATAAATAACATTATATAAAACATTATATGTGCTGTTATTTTTATTTTATTATTATTTTTATTTATTATTATCCCAAGTAGTAGTAATTAATAAACACATTCACATAAATAAATAAATATATATATATATATATATATATGTGTATGTATGTATGTGTATAATTACCGAGCTTTATTTACGAAAGTAAAAACTTTATAAAAAGTTATAGATCTACTTTTAAGTATGCTTATGTCCCTTTTTAAAGAGCTGTCAAGTAGTGTTTAGAATGGGTTCCTCGCTATAAACCCGTTTTCTCATTTGATACTGTCATGGTAGAGTGGATTTATTTCATGCCGGGTTCCAATAAGGCGCTAGAAGATAAGTGAGCGTGTCTTAGATTTCTGCGTGTGAGCAGAATGTTGACTTCGCTGATAAATCATACGCCAAGAGGGAAGCTCTGCTTACACGGATCGACTTGGTTCTAAATGGGGGGGGGTTTCTGAAACAGCTTGAAATGCCTTTTCTTTAAAAAAAATGTTTTGCTTATCTTGTCCCCTTCAGGTAGATTTTTCTGCACCCCCCCCGCTGTTTGCATTAATATGATGATGTTTAGTCTACATTGGGAAGAATGTGATTATCAACAAAGATGCACAAAAAGATCCTCAAACCCCCCCCCCCCTCTAATTATCATTTGTATTATTCACTTAACCCTGTTAATTGGCTTCTCAAGTCATTTTAACCCTTTTATAACCAACTGCAGCTTCGTTCCCACTTGTGTTGAACGCCCAGACCCTTCCTAGGGGTCATTCGTGTAAAATTGGGTTTGGTTCATGATTGATAGCCGGGAATACTTGATTTACCACGTGACCAAAACAAGGAGGAGGCTTAGAAACTAAAACCACATTTATTAATAATTATTGATTCATCTTTTTTATTATGACCGTACGGTACCCAGTTTGTAGGCTTTTTGTTACTTGAAGCAGAAGAGAAGTAAACTTGCAGGGTGTCCCTTTTTTCTTTGTGATGATTATTATTGTTTTATGTAGCGCCATCATATTCCGTAGTGCTGTACATTTAATAAATCCAACCGGGCTTTGGACGCTAAGGTATGGCTAGCTGAAGCCCGATAATTAATTCTGGAAGCGATATCCGTGATGTATTGGGATACGTTCTAACGCCCCCGAGTTTAGGTGCCCAGGAAGACCGATAAAACCGCACTAAATCATTATTTCTCCCGTATAACACATTTTCTTTTTGTCCCGTTTTGTTTTCAAATCTCATTCACGTTTTTTTTGCACGTACCGATCTTTGAAACATCGCTACCCCTCCCTAAACGAATCTTTCTCGTATTATGATGTCTACAAACTGAAGAAGTCCTTTTATCATTAATAAGAAACGTGCGCCCGATATAATAGTCAAAGCTCCAGGGTTCTCCATCAGACACCCCCCCCCCCCCCACCGTCGGCCCTCCGCTTTCATTTTTGTTTAGTAACAAATCGTTTGCGGGTGACGCGATGGAGAGAATACTCTGGGACAGTAACAATTAACCTTTGTTGACCTTCACAAGCTTACTCCTGGAAAACTTCTATCATTTATCACGGTGAGGAATAGAACGCGGTATGATTAGTCCGCCGCGATGCATTGCGAAGCGGATGAGTAACCGATACCTTCGAGAGTCCTGTAGATGTCGGTCGCTCGGTGAGGAGGTAGTTTTGTGTTTTTACAAACTGGTGTCGTCTTCTTTCTTTTTGGGTTTTTTCCTATCGGTATAAAAGTAAAATATTTTATAGTCAACTTTCCCGGAATGAGTAAGTCATTCTACTGGAAACAGGTCTCTGTTCTATCTTCAAAACACTTTCATGTATATTATTATTATTATTATTAATTGATTTGTGCTGCACCATCCTGTTCCGCAGCACCGAATATCTAAACAGCCTGCTAGCTTGACGAGAACTTGGCAACATTTTGGCAAGTAAGCTGTGTATGTTTTGGAACTTGTAGTACATGCTGAGGCGGCATCGACATCCAGTGTTGCCTCCTTCTAGCCGTAGATCCTTCTTCTGTGAAGTTCTCGGTTCTTACGTTGCAACATTGTAGCCCCGTTTCTACGGGGGGGGGGGGTCGATGGGTCGTGGCCGCCAATCTTCCTGGGTCAGGAGGTTTTTCCTTGGTCCGTCCCGCCATTGACACCTGTCTGTTAACTTTAAACTCAAACAATTGTGGAACAGTGACACATCTACTGTTTAGACTTTGGAATTTCACTGTATTCGGGAAGCAGATATTTGTTTAACACCCAATGCTGTCTGAAATGGTAGATCGATGGTGTGTATCCAATAGCCCCACACAACCAGATTTTATCAATATGCAAATTCCCCCACACACACACACACTAATTGGCTATTTGGTTCACAGATGAGGAAGAATAAAAAGCTAAAACTATATACTGAAATAAACAACTATATAAAATAGATACTGAAATCAATAACTAATATTATATACTAAAATCTAACTGTATAAAATGTATACTAAAATAAATATTAAATACTGAAATGAATAACTATATCAAATATATACTGAAATCAATAACTATTATATACTGAAATCAATAACTATATAAAATAAATAATATTAAATACTGAAACGAATAACTATATAGAATATATACTGAAATCAATAACCATATAAAATATATACTAAAATCAATAACTACGGTATATAAAATATATACAAAAATAAATGATATGCTAAAATCAATAACTATTAAATATATACTAAAATAACAAATATTATATGCTAAAATCAATAACTACGGTATATAAAATATATACTAAAATAAATACCTATATAAAATATATACTAAAATAAATAACTAATATTATATACTAAAATAAGTAACCATATAAAATATATTCTAAAATCAATAACTATATAAAATATATACTTGATGGAAGATGAATGCTATGTGGCCGATTGAGCCGGTTTCCTTTTTCTCGGATCTGGGATAGCGTTATACGTACTCCATGCGAGTTTCAATGCTCTCTGTGTTAATCACTAGAAAGGGGGTGACTGAAAACATCTATACATCATGCCTGAACCCCTTTCCTTCCACACCCTGGCTTCTTATGCTGGCATTTCTCATCTTGCTTTTTGAATGCCTTCTGTACTATGTTTAACCCTTTGAAGTAATGTCGGCGCGTAGATTGTGTAATTGCTCTATATGCTTGCCGAGGTGTGCACGCTGAAGATCTCTTTACTTGTAGCGGTGTATGGGGTAATCGCAACCAGCCGAGCGACGGTCTGGTTATAAATGATACACGGGTGCCAGCGGGCTATTTTCAATGTCCTGTCGAAATATATTCCCCCGACCCATCCATTGCTTTTATAAAGGCTACGACGCCAAGGAGGGGCATTAACTTATTAAGGGAAATAATAATAAATACATTCTTATTATCTTGCAGGATGGTGATGAATCCACCCACATTTCTACCAGCGCAGAGATTGTCCGAGTTCCCGACCCACAAATGTCTATGGTAAGCCCCCCCCCCCTTTTGTCCTCCTTTTTTCCCCCTTCTTCTCTTTTCTTTTTCCTCTTCAAAATATAGCTTGAACTGCAGATACCATTATGGAGGTTAAATTTGGCTGCTGTTCTACTTTCCAGGAAAACCTAGTAGAGAGTAAACATCACAAGTTGGCCAGGAGTCTGAGAAGTGGTCCTTCCGATCACGACCTGAAGCCTAATGCTGCGACCAGAGACCAGCTCAATGTAAGCCACGAAGGAACCCAGTCCGCTGTCAGGTGCCATGATTACGGGGTTTTCTTTAGAACGAGTTCTCAAGGCGAGTGTCCAAGATAAACGCTCCTTTGGTGGTGATTGTGAAGCTTCCCTCTTGAGTTTGAGGGCAAAATATTAAGCAAAGAACCCTTAGTAGATCCGCCATTGAATTCTTTCCTTGGAAGGTTTGATCACATAGAGTCTGCTCAGATACATTTTACTTTAGTCATCACAACGGATGGGATGTTCGGTCTGGTCGTCACACTTGTCCATCGCCAACAATGGCCAGAAAGTCGCACTTTCTTTCCCGGAGCAGCTCTAGTGAGAAGAGGTTTCCTTGATGATACATCGCATGGCCGCTCGAGTTATCACAACTGAGAGTTGAGTTTCTGCTCCTAGGCTTCACTATGTATCATAGAAGGTCCATCTCTAGTGACCTTCTGCTGCATGGAGAGCTTGGCTGACCCTGTGTAATGTATAGTTAAATTGGTGGGATTTTTTCGAAGTCTCCTTAGACATTGAATTATGCATTATACAGGGCCTGCCTGCTCTGCTCTTCTCTTCTCTCTGGAGGAACTTGCTAGTGTTGGCCAAGGGAACTAAAATCCTAACTCTACGTCTCAACGACACGTCTTATTTTTGTTCTCCTTAAGATAATCGTCGGCTACCCGCCGACCAAGCAGCTGACGTCCGAGGAGCAAGACTTGGTGTGGAAGTTCCGATACTATCTGACCAACCAGGAAAAGGTGAGAATCCTTAATGATCTTATCTTTGAACGTGTAAGTGTTATGCCGAGACGCTAGCAGATGAAGCGCGTCCCAGGCATCCCCTGTAGGTCCACTGCGGAGCGATCTTCATATTCACAGAGGGTTAGGAGCCCAGGCGGCCACTTAATGAGAAGTCTTGTAGGAGGCAGGTTCCGTTTCCATTACGACCTGATGTGTAATATAACCGGGCGTTGGGTATTGTGACCATAAGGAGAACCCGAATTAATGGCCGCTTTGTCTTATCTTTAAAGGGACGGTCCGCCAGCGGGGTATTCTGGGCCGCAGATCCAGAGGCTGGCAGCAGGGAGTCAGACGCCGTACATTCTGCTCCCTGTAGCACGACTGGTCGATGGGAAAGTAGATTATGAGCTTTCAAGGCTACCTAGATCTCTCCTTCAAGTATAATAATTGTGGAACTGCTTTCCAGCAGAAGTGGTAGAGGGTAATACAGTAAGGGTATTAAGCAAGCATGGGATAGACCTACGGCTCCTGAATCTAAGACAAGACCAACGAAACAAGCCGACTAGATGCGGGGGCCGGTTGGGCTCCATGTTCCTAGGTAGTGGCGAATGCTTGCAATGCTTTAGAATTTCGTTAAGCCATAAAAATACCATCTTTACCAAATTTGCCCTTTTTTTCTTTCATATTTGTTTAATGTTGAGACATTAACCCCCTACTAGTGATTAGAGATTTTTTTTTTTTTTACAGAAAAATGTATTCTAGGCCTAACGCTTACTTTTTTTTTTTTCCTCCCCGTGCATTAGGCTTTAACAAAGTTCCTGAAATGCGTCAACTGGGATCTACCCCAAGAGGCCAAGCAAGCTCTGGAGCTGTTGGGAAAATGGAAGCCGATGGATGTTGAAGACTCTCTGGAGCTTCTTTCTTCTCACTTCACCAACCCCACCGTGCGCCGTTACGCCGTAGCTAGGCTCCAGCAAGCAGATGATGAAGTAAGACCCCATGTTCCATGTTCCTGCTAATAAGTCCCTGCGTGCAGCTTGTCCCTCTTGCTGATTGGCCGCTTACTTTTTTAAATGTTTTATTTAAATCTTTGTAATGTTTTATGGTTGATACAGGATGCAGGAGATAGGAGACTTTGTATGAGTGGCCAAAGTGCCCAAAACCTCGTAACGAGTGGGCGGAGATCTGCAGAATCTGTGAAAAATAGCTTAAATTTTAATATAAAAAGGGAGAGAGGAGGTAAAAAAAACAAACATTTAAATAGATAAAGGGACTTAAAGTACAGGAGCGAAGTTTATTTCAGAGGAGAAATGTTACTATAAGAGGCTATAATCTAAAATTCAGAGGCTTAGATGGAATGTAAGGGGGTTTTATGGAGAGGGTGGTAGATGAAAGGAACAGCCTCCCAGCAGAAGTGGTAGAGGGTAATACAGTTGAGGGGATTAAACACACATGGGATCGGCATACGGCTCCTGAATCTAAGACGAGACCAACGACTGATTGAGGTTTGAGTCTTTACAGCAGGAGAAACGGGCAGACTGGACGGGGGGCCGGATGGGGCCAATCTGCCGGCAGACTCTGTGTTTCCGTGTTTTAATTTGAATTTGCAGGTTAATAATAATCTGCTCGCTGGTCTGGCGCCGCGGGGCGTTAGGATGAGAGAGTATGGGCAGATCTGTGACCTCTCTGGATAATCTGATAGAAGTTCCGTTACTCGCTGGGAGAATATATCGATCGGGGGCGCGGGGGTCTCGCCGCTCAGCGCTCCGGCTTGCAAGTGGCCGTCAAGATTCAATTTATTTGTTACGTTTTGCTGTGACCTTTCGAGCTCCGGATCGCACGGCCGTCTCGTCAGAACCAAAGGCCATTTCTCTGAGTGAAACTCGGGGCCGAATAGCCGAAAGAAAATTGAAGATGTTCTATTTAAATAGGAGACGGAAAACACTCAATGGAGTCTTTGTGTTTCTATAATAAGACAGGGATCCCCCCTCCCCATTTTCTTTCAATCGAATGGCACTTGGATTGACCTACAAGTATTTTTTATATGCAAGGATTTTTATTTTTTTATTTTAACTACAGTTAAATCATTCAATTATTTTTATTTTTTATAAAAAAAAAATTTTTTTACCGCTAATTTATTTATTTTTTGCAAATATTACCTTATTAAATATAAAGTTTGTACGCTCGTTATCTAAATGTTTTTAATTATAGAAAAAAAAAATCCTTTTCTTAGAAGCTGTAGAGCTTGTTGTGACCAAAACTACACATAGGGGGCAAGGACCTGACAGCGCATGTAGGATCGCATAACGACCTTAGAAACCTTCTCATAGTGAGTAGTAAGGTCCGTGTCTCTAAAAACCCTTCCAGCGGTTCTCCCTTACTTTGATCTCTGGAGACGAGTCTCTTCCTGGCTCCTAAATGAACATGTAATCGGTTATACATACATGAGTGATGACGGGTGATGCTTCTGCAGTAATTAAGTGTATAAACATTTAGTATATGATTGCAGAGTGGGTGGTAGATAAGTGGATCGGCCTCCCAGCAGAACGGGTAGAAGGAAATGTGATAAATCGCCACCCGCCAGATAACACTAAATGATGATAAACGTCTGGATGCGTCCAGTCCTTCCTCCTCTGTCTCCCGGGTCGAGGACTTGAAGCGCGGTCCGTCTCCCGTCTCCCGTCTCCGGTAGATCATCTGTATTCTGTCCGTTGCTCTCGCTCTGCGTGTATCGATTCCGTGGATGTATTTGCAGTCATAGATCTCGTTCTATTAGCGTCGGCTTGTTATGGATTTTTCCGGTACATGTATTTAATTGCATTCCTTCTCGTTTAAAGGTTGACTCATTGCGGACGCCTCTACTTATATATAATTACCCTTTTTTATTATTATTTATTTTTTTATTTTTTTTCACGTAAACGGTCATTTTATCCCCGCGATGAGCAGCCATATTAGAAGAATTATAAGAATCTGTCCGCCAAACTACCTGGCAGTAAAAGTAGATTAAATGTCATTGTCGTCGCCGACACTCGATTGTCTCTAACGCCATGGAGCACTCAACATTGACGATGAAAAGGCCAGACACGCAAGGAAGGGAATACCGCGATAAGCGGCTCGTTCTGTCCGTGTCCCCGACGGACAGTCAGGGTGAGGATTCTGGTTAAGTGGTGGCTCGATAAGTCTGGGGAACAGACGTATGGTGGGCCCCAGAGGACAATGCAATCAAGACAAGATGGCCGCCTCTTCACCGCATGAACGGAGATGAGAACGCGGAGCCGTGATGGAAAGGAGCCACGTCTTACGTCTCCCGCCATGGAGAATGACTCTGATCGCCATCGCGGCCCGGTCATAGCTGGCTGCAGACCTTTGTATTTATTGAGCTAGCCAGTTGCTTTAACGGACTAAGAGATGTCCACCAGACTACTCTAAGAGGGCAGATATGGCAGACAGAACCAGAGAGATAACGTATGCATTAGAGGAATGCGAGAGGAGATAAATGCAGCTTTATAAATATCTTAAAGAAGACTTTTGGGATCTGGTAACGCAATATTCCAGTTTGGAACAGCAGTTTGAGCATCTACCACTGGCTACTTCATGAGACGTAGTGGCCACCAGGATCCCTAACCTGATACTGGAGAATTATAGACCTGTAAGCACAAAAAAAAAAGACAAGGTTACAAGAATACTGTCGCTATTTTACATAACGAAATAAAATGCCATACAACTTCTGGTTCTACACAATAATCAATGCCAGGGTTCGTATGAAGGTTCTCATGAGGTTACATACAATAATGGGGCACAATATCAGGGCCACCTCCCCAAACCGCTCATATAAGCGGAGAGAACCTCTAATCGTGCGCTCGGGATGTAACACACGATGCACTGGAATCTTCTGAGGGTAAGAGGCTGGCGGACGCCGTTAAATGGTCTCTTTTGTGGAGCCCTGGAGGTTCCATGACTGTTTTAGTTGTAATTCATCTTTTTTGCCTGGTGGTGGCAGCAGAGTTCTCATAGCTGGATAACAAGCTACAGAAGACCTTCTATCCACTTATGTGTTTTTTTTTTTTTCCTTTTCTTTCCCCGTCTTGTGGGAATACACTTGGTTTCGGGCTGAGACAAATCTGCTTTTCGAGAGTTTGGAGGCAAACTTCAAAAGCCACAAAACTTTTTGGGCTTGAGATCGGACCCTTGGGCTTGGCCTGCTGGGGCGATCTCTGATCCCTGATCACGATGTCAGCTATTTTGTAACCTAAGGACTGTAATTTGTATTATGCTGCTTTCCGTTGGATATCGTTTGGTATATCTTTTCTGTAATTTTGTGCCTTACTTTGCAATAAAGCGATAAACACGTTTCCATGGCAACGCACCGTATAAGAGGTATATTTATTCACTTTGACGGTTTACATCATTTAGGACAAGACTATATTTAGCGTCGTGGGTGGGAGAAATATTATCGCTTATCACAGGTACTCGCTCCAGATTGCCTGCTAAAGCAAGAGACGCGTGACTGCCACGGGCAGACGGAGCAACATGGAACCTGCCGTCAGATCGGCCCCATTCGGCCCCCGTCTAGTCTGTCCGCTTTTCCTGCTGTAAAGGCTCGAACCTTAATCAGTCGTTGGTCTCGTCTTAGATTCAGGAGCTGTGTGCCTGCCCCATGCATGTATTAACCTCTATCACTTCTGCTGGGAGGCTGTTCCACTTATCTACCCCCCTCTCAGTAAAATAAAACCTACTTCAATTCCATCTCAGCCTCTGACCCTCTGTTGTTATGTCCT
This sequence comes from Spea hammondii, assembly GCA_029215755.1. Classification (NCBI taxonomy): domain Eukaryota; kingdom Metazoa; phylum Chordata; class Amphibia; order Anura; family Pelobatidae; genus Spea; species Spea hammondii. Next base: position 183,599,552 of record JARDYJ010000001.1, on the reverse strand, counting down.
GTCTACCCATTGTACAGCGCTGCTGAATCTGATGGCGCTATATAAAGCAATAAATAATAATATAAAAGCTCAGAGGTGCCTTCTTCAGATAACTTCCAGGGATCTGATGTCACAAACTTCTCCAGTCTCTCGTCTCTTGGACTAATGTGTCGATATCAGGCCAGCAGGGACGTGGATGGGAAGTAGAAGCTCGCAAAGGGTTTTACCTGCCCAACTAAAGCACAAGAGAAAATTAATAGAAATGTAAAACATTTTTATAGAAAAATAATACTTAAAAAAAAAATGGATTTTCTAAAAATACTTTTAAATCAATCATGGAAAATGCTTATTATTTATTATTGTTAATAATAATAATATTGTTATTTTATTATTTTTTTTCTCCAGGATTTGCTGATGTACTTGTTGCAGTTGGTTCAGGCTCTAAAGTATGAGAACTTTGATGACATAAAAAGTGGTCTGGAGCCGACAAAAAAGGACAGCCAGGGCCTGATGGTGGACAGCACGTCCGGCGCAAACCCCACAGATATGGACAGGTACGTTTCCGCCGAGAGAGAACAAAGATTTATTTTGTTTTCTTGGACTAATGCCTCGTCTTATGACGTAACTCGGCAGTGGCGGGACCGGTCGAAGTCTTGACGTTATGTTTGGCTACTAAGGGGCTTGCAAAGTATCATAAGATTGTCCTAATGTATTGGTTTGTCTTCGTCTTTTTTTTTTGTGCCAGATCCTGACCCTTCACCCCCACCAGTTTTTTTTTTTTATTACCAGTATCAGAAAAATACAATTTAAAAAAATTTTTTTTGTAACTTTGCCCCGTAATATAATATTTTCAGGCAGCTGCATATCAGCCGTTTGTACGAGTTCTCGCTCTGTTATCTGTGCCCAGTCTATGTTTGTACAGGAACAGTAAATGTATGTAGGGAGAAAATATAACCCTTTGTAGCCATGTTCTCATTTAAAAACATTGCAAGCATTTGCCATCATAGATACATCTATATTAAATACAAATACACGCATATCTTCTTACAGAGGCCATTTATCACTCCCATCACTCCTGTGTCCCAATGGCCCTTTATCACTTCTATCACTCCTGTGTCCCGATGGCCCTTTGTCACTCCCATCACTTCTGTGTTCCAATGGCCCTTTATCACTCCCATCACTCCTGTGTTCCAATGGCCCTTTATCACTCCCATCACTCCTGTGTTCCAATGGCCCTTTATCACTCCCATCACTTCTGTGTCCCAATGGCCCTTTATCACTCCCATCACTCCTGTGTTCCAATGGCCCTTTATCACTCCTGTGTTCCAATAGCACACTGTGTTCGCTAACCCGTTTAAGTTTAAAAGGCGTATTGATGATTAGAAAACCCTTTTGTAATTATGTTACAGCCAGAAATGTCATCGTTCCTGTGAAAACAGCTGAACGAACAGTAGTGTTTATGTATCTGTTTGTATGTATATATATATACCGTATATAATAATGTGTTATTTATCTTTTTAACAGTTCACAGATCGTAACTAGTAATCTCCCGGCTTCCCCTGCGCCCACATCTAAAGCCAAGGATGGATTAGAAGCGGAGAACCTAGAAGTAAGTTACAGCTCAGGTCTCATTACTGTTGGTTCTGAACACCGTTTAATTTTTAAAGCCATTCCCTGCTGTTTCTATACGCATTATCGGGGCTTTTAGGGCTGTAGAACCCTGCGATCCCCTCATACCCAGCAAACATTCTGACCTCCTAGAAAAGAGGGGCTTCGGGGGAGGAAAAGAGGGGTGCAGGGATTTGGGACCTAAAAATGAAAGGACTCGCCAAACTAAACAGGGACACTTGGAAGCTATTGACTATATTGAATTGAACGCATGTAAGTATTTTCTGTGTTTTCCAGCAGGACCTCTGCACCTTCTTGATTACAAGAGCCTGTAAGAACTCGACGCTGGCCAACTATTTATACTGGTTCGTATAACGGACTCAGGCGGGGGGGGGGGGGTAATGGTTTCGCGCGGTTCCTCTACATCCGTCTTATCGCTGTATACAGGGAGCTTTCGGATCGGGGTGGGGTCCGCGTCCCATAAAATGTTTAGTTCTCCTGAGGCGCCTCCGGATGTAAAACGGGAGAAGGTCGGCCTCTGAAATGTATCACAAAGCTTTTATGCGCCCCGAGACTCCTTCACGATTTGCAAGGTTAGTAGATAAGTGGAACAGCCGCATCCGGCCCCCATGGACAGAATAGACCGGGATTGCTGTTACGCTGCCGCCTGTCCTATGCTTTATATCTAAATATCCGCCAAGCCGTTACGTTGAATGACCAATAAAAAGGTTGAGTAATTGGTGGTATCGCTATAGTGATGGCGGAAGCCTAGACGGTGCCAGTTGTCATTCATATAGCGCCATCCTATTCTACAGCGCTGTACAGTGGGTAGACGGGACGTGGCAAGCAGGGCATCACGCGAGGAAACCAAAAGCGGCCCCTGCTCTATCCTAAACGAGCTGGATCCCTCTTCTCTCTTAACCCGCGTGTGTCTTTACGTCGTTTAAGGTACGTGATAGTGGAATGTGAAGACCAGGACACCCAGCAGAGGGATCCAAAGACCCACGAGATGTATCTGAACGTCATGAGACGCTTTAGCCAGGCGCTTCTAAAGGTAACGACAGCCTTTCAGTAACCGCGCTCATCGGTAACCGCGCCCATCGGCTTCTCCGACTCGCAGACCCCGAGTAAGCCGTGCTTCACCTGGAGCCCCCGAGTTAAACCCCGAGAGAGAGAGTTCTCTGGTATGATTGAATATATATGCGAAATGTTTGTTGTCGTCCTCACTGGAGAGGATGTGGTACACAAAGAGCTCTGTCTCATTCTTATTTTCACTGGTAGGTAAGTGGAGGAGCCTCCCAGCAGAAGTGGTAGAGGGTAATACAGCGAGGGTATTAAACATGCATGGGATAAACATACGGCTCCTGAATCTAAGACGAGACCAGCGACTGATTAAGGTTTGAGTCTTTACAGCAGGAGAAACGGGCGACTAGACGGGGGCGGGATGGGTCTGATTTTATATTGTTGTTTTTTGTTTCGGGCCCCCCCCCTCGCCCCGTAATGTGTGGTTTTTATGCTCTTTGGGTTCTTACATTCCGTTTTACCAGAACAGAGCTCACCAAAGCGTCAAATAGCCTCTTCTTTCTAAATTATCCTATGGCATTATTTTAAATGGATTCCTTCCCGGATAGCGGGGGCCGCCGGTTCCACCCGCCAACTCGATGTCACAAAATGAATATTGAAATGAAACGCACAGCTCGGCGGACGTGCCGGATCTCTGCGTTGCTGTTGGTTTACTCCGTGTATCATCCAAAGTTGAAGCAGATCTGTGACTTTTCCGACATCCTAGATCTTTGCATAACGTAAATCCAAGCATCGCTTTATACATATCTGAAATAATCAGAGGCTTAGATACAATGTAAGGAAGTTTTACTTTACTGAGAGGGTGGTAGATACACGGAACAGCCTCCCTGCAAAGGTGGTAGAGGTTAATACAGTGAGGGGAGTAGGAGGAGAATGGAGAGAACTTCAGTGCAGGATATTGAATGGATATTGATAGCTTTTATTTAAAACAATGCATCTCCGAAGCATCGCGTACTGAGTATGTTCTTTGACAACAATGAAGTAGCAGGCATGTCACCAAAAAACAATCCTTTGGGACCGGTGACGTACCCGGTCACTGGCTGTAACATAATTACAAAAGTTCTTTCTAACAATCAATTAGCCTTTTAAAGTTAAACTTGGATCAGTGAACACAACGTGCCATTGGAACACAGGAGTTATGGGAGTGATAAAGGGCCGTTGGCACACAGGAGTGATGGGAGTGATAAAGGGCCGTTGGCACACAGGAGTGATGGGAGTGATAAAGGGCCATTGGAACACGGGAGTGATAAAGGGCCGTTGGAACACAGGAGTGATGGGAGTGATAAAGGGCCATTGGAACACGGGAGTGATAAAGGGCCGTTGGAACACAGGAGTGATGGGAGTGATAAAGGGCCGTTGGCACACAGGAGTGATGGGAGTGATAAAGGGCCGTTGGCACACAGGAGTGATGGGAGTGATAAAGGGCCATTGGAACACGGGAGTGATAAAGGGCCGTTGGAACACAGGAGTGATGGGAGTGATAAAGGGCCGTTGGCACACAGGAGTGATGGGAGTGATAAAGGGCCGTTGGCACACAGGAGTGATGGGAGTGATAAAGGGCCATTGGAACACGGGAGTGATAAAGGGCCGTTGGAACACAGGAGTGATGGGAGTGATAAAGGGCCATTGGAACACGGGAGTGATGGGAGTGATAAAGGGCCATTGGAACACGGGAGTGATGGGAGTGATAAAGGGCCATTGGAACACGGGAGTGATGGGAGTGATAAAGGGCCATTGGAACACGGGAGTGATGGGAGTGGTGAAGTGTACGCCTATGAACAGATTCCATAAAAAATTTTACTTTAATGGAAAAAGTCTGCTTTTCGTTCAAAAACAAGGGTTTGACCCCAAACCTTTCAGTGGTAGTGTGTGAATGAATGTACCAATTATACTATACCGTGGTTGCGAAAGGGATTGATGTCTGTACGCATTAAGGGGAAAAGGCTTATTGATGTCTTCCGCTCTCTGTTCCCCGGCTCAGGGTGATAAGTCGGTCCGAGTGATGCGCTCGCTGCTGGCGACCCAGCAGACGTTCGTAGACAGACTGGTCCATCTGATGAAAGCGGTGCAGCGAGAAAGTGGGAACCGCAAGAAAAAGGTGAGTGTTTGCTCCCGCTCCCCCGCCTGCTCTGTTTGTTTCATCGCATCGGTGTCTGTCGGATTGCAGCAAGATAATAATTATAGTCAGACAGATAATTATAGTATTATTTCTGTATATAAAAATATTTTTTTTAAATTATTATTTTTATTTTATTTATTATTCTATTTTGGGGGGGATTTATTATATCCCCCCCCCCCGGGATAAGTAAGTGATTTATGCAAAGAATAAACCATTTAAATCAGCGCATGACCGTATATGTTTCTACGATGTTAGATTTAATTCTGGGAGATTTATTGGGTTAAACTTTTTGCGCCAATCGTTTACAGAACGAGCGTCTCCAGGCTTTGCTGGCAGATAATGAGAAGATGAACCTGTCGGAGATCGAACCCATCCCTCTGCCGCTCGAGCCTCAGGTGAAGATCCGAGGAATCATCCCCGAGAAAGCCACCCTGTTTAAGGTATAGATTATATACTGAATAAAAAAACTGCTGCTCTGTGTTTAATTTTATTTTTTAAATAAAGTTTTTCCTTGTTCAGCATGCGTTTATTTAACGGGAAAGTTAATAGTTTCAGCTTTTCTTTTTTTCCCCCCTCAATACTGAAATCGTAAGTTTTTGGCCCGTTTCTGTAAGTAAGTCTTGTATGGTGCCAGCGCATGCACGCATCACTTTGGCTGCCCCCTGGGCCAGAATAAGCTCCATAAACTCATTCTGAAGCCGCGAAACCGTCAACCCATCCATCTCCGACGAGCCGCAGTTTATTTTAGGCGACCGGTTCGCTTTAATAACCCAACGGAGCTCAATTTAAACGGACTGCCGCTGAACGCGCGTCGGCGGAGAGGCTCATCGGGCCAGACAGGATTAGTCTGAAGGCATCCGGGTTCAGACCCGCGCAGAATGTGTAATGAACGCCGCCGACGCAGCGAGAATTTCCATCCACATCCGTCTGCCGTGCACACAAAAAATAAGCTAATCAGGCTCGGCGGACTGCGACTCCCATCATGCTGCACCCGTGTACGCTCAGCTGCAGGGGAAGCCGGATATGGGCCAACGAAACTGCTCTAAACTACAATTCCCATCATGCTGAGCAACTTTTTAACCCCCACCTCTGTCCCAGCACCTCCCCCCCTTTCTGATTCTCTGCCCCATGAACTGGGGTAATAATAAAATACTTTTTTATTATTTTTTTTATTTTTTTTATTTTTTTTTAAAGCTCCCGAGCGGGACCCTCTTCCCGTGTGAGTGGGTTTTGGTTATCGTCCGGTGACATGTTGTCGGTTGGAAGGATATTGTTTGTTTTCTCGGCTGTTAACGGGATTTGATGCATCTCCCGCTTCGTTTTTGCTCCTTTAGAGCGCGCTTATGCCTGCAAAGTTATTCTTCAAAACCGAAGACGGAGGGAAGTACCCCGTTATCTTCAAAAATGGCGATGATTTGCGTCAAGACCAACTGATCCTTCAAATCATTTCATTAATGGATAAGGTAATAAATATTAAGAGGTGGAATGCGTGGCCCTCGCTGAGATGCCGTGGCTGCAAATCTATTTCTCGCTTTCTCATTCTCTCACTCTCTCATTCTCTCACTCTCTCACTCTCTCATTCTCTCACTCTCTCACTCTCTCTATCACTACTCTCTCTCTCTACAAGTTTATTGTGCACTTTCCTCCGCCGATGAATGATTTTTGACATTTTTTTCAAATCCATAATATATATATTTTGTTTTTTTACAGCTGTTACGCAAAGAAAACCTGGATTTAAAGTTAACGCCGTACAAGGTTCTGGCTACGAGCACAAAGCATGGTAATTTTTTATTATTATTATTTGTTTGTGCTTTTTATGTATTTTTTGGAGCATTTTTCTTACACAAACTTTTCGTTAACTCTTTAAGTGCCAGTTGGGTCTGGTCGTAGCCACATTTAAAACTGGCACGATGCCAGTTTGGGGCACCAAGGGTTAAAAGCTGATCTTACACCCTGCCTCATTGATGTGAGGTTGGAAGGGGGGTGCTGTGGTTGGCGGGTGCTCTTCTTTTTTTTTATTTTTTGGCCCCTGTGGTGAAGACGGCCCAGGCAGGAGGAAGTATCCGGGGTTGTCCTTGGATGGAGACCAAATGTCTGCGGGTTTGGCCGGGAAAGCTTAGCCTTCCTTATCTCCAGAACTATATTCTGCGTGAGCTGTCGCTCCGGGGTAGATGGTCGGCGCCGCAATTTCTTCTTGTTGTGGACGGCAGCGTGATGGACGGGCCGGGGCGCTCGGGAAGCCGCGTGCCGAGATCTCTGACACACGCCGCGTCGTTTCTCTTGCAGGGTTCATGCAGTTCATTCAGTCGGTTCCGGTGGCCGAAGTCCTCGCCACCGAGGGCAGCATACAGGTAACTTCTGTGTGCTTTTACATTGTATGCGTGTTACTTTTCCTTTTTGTGCTGTAATCGCTGTAATGTGTGTGTGTGTGAGTATGTATGTATGCGTGTGTGAGTATGTATGTATGCATGTGTGTGTCAGTATGTATGTATGCGTGTGTGTGTCAGTATGTATGTATGAGTGTGTGTGTGTGTGTGTGTGTCTGTATGTATGTGTGTGTGTGTCGGTGTGTGTGTGTGAGTATGTATGCGTGTGTGTGTGTGTCGGTATGTGTGTGTGTGTGTCGGTATGTATGTATATGTGTGTGTGTGTGTGTCAGTGTGTCTGTATGTGTGCGTGTGTGTGTGAGTATGTATACGTGTGTCGGTATGTATGTGTGTGTGTCTGTGTGTGTGTCAGTATGTATGTATGTATGCGTGTGTGTGTGTGTCGGTATGTGTGTGTGTGAGTATGTATGTATGCGTGTGTGTCGGTGTGTGTATGTATGTATGCGTGTGTGTGTCTCTGTGTGTGTGTGTCAGTATGTATGCGAGTAAGTGAGTGTGTGTGTGTATGTATGTGTTGGTCTGTATGTAAGTATGTGTGTATGCATGTGAGTGTGTATGTGTCTGTATGCGTGTAAGTAAGTGTGTGTATACATGTGTTGGTATGTATGTGTGTTGAAAACTGCCCTGCGCTGCCCCGGGGTGGGCACTGAGATGAAGGTTTTGAGGTCTGCAACTTGGCTTCATGCAGAAAATTGGAAAGTCAGACGGTGGCCGTCCGTGCCGTGCTCAACGAGGAAAAATATCACCGTTTAGTATAAACCGCCATTTACCGGTAAAGGAAGCAGCATTCCCGTATTTTATTATTTTTCGTTTCTTTACACCTTCTCACAATCCCTATTCTATCTGGGGTTTTTTTTTTTTAATTTGTTTTAGAACTTTTTTAGAAAGTATTCACCGAGCGAGAAGGGGCCGTACGGGATAAGCGCCGAGGTTATGGACACGTACGTAAAAAGCTGCGGTAAGTACACGGGGTCCGGCTGTACATGAAGGGGTTTTAATGCTGTAGATGAAGCGCCTCTCGTTTCCAAACTCTCCACTTTCTTACATCGTGGATTTCACGTGAGCCCCAGAACTTTCCTTACGGGGGCTTCATTAACGTGATAGGACCATCAACATGTTTAAATCTAACGTGTCTTTCTACAGGATACTTACTAACGGGAATATTATAATATTTGACTCAAACGCCTGTGTGCTGCCATTTTGGAAGACTTTAGGGGGGGGTTGGCTTCTGCCCGCGTGACTTCACAGCACTTCCACCTCGCTTTATGACCGTGGGTGTTTTAGCAGATAAACCCGATGTAATGTAGGAAACGGAGAAGGGAGCGAGCCGCTTACAGACCGGGGAATGCTTTTAAACGCGTCGGTCGCTGGCTGTAGACGCCACCCTCCTCCTAATGAAAGCCGGACCACCAGGCAGGATGCGAGAGAACGCGCTTTATTGTTTATGCAATTACATTCACCAGGGGAGGAAAAAGTGACAAACACAGGAAAAGTTTCACATCATTAACACACAACGCAATGGCAAGGAATTACGCTGATGGCACCAGTGACATAGAAATGGAAGTTAAAGGGTTAAAGCGTTATAACTGTAACCAACAAAACCAATCCGCTGTCATTTATACCTAAAAACACGCTCACCGCCGTCCGCTTTGTCGTTGCAGCCGGTTACTGCGTCATCACCTACATCCTGGGAGTTGGCGACCGGCATCTGGACAATCTCCTGCTCACCAAAACAGGTCTGCTATCCGTTCATCGAGTGCATGCATGCATGCATGCGCGGAGCCGATTAACATTGCGGAAACGATGCGGCCTCGGCGCGCTGCTGTTAACACTTGCCATCCCTTGGCGTCTCTCCTTCCATGGGTTTGGGGCAAAAACTTTTAAAAAGCCCTTTTTTGTTTCCCTGTGAACAACACCCCCCCCCCCTCCGTTACTGCTTCTGGGTCACATGACAATTAAGCATTCCCTGTAGAATTGTGAATAAGGCAACATTTTACGCGATGAAACATTTTTCCCCCCCATGAAAGGCTCGCGCCTTCGGCAGCTTGGGAGTGATGTCTTCAACGCGTCGTTTAGCTACCAAGGTGTTGCGTTCAGTCAAGTAGGCGGAATGTATAAAGTTTGTAGAGGGCCGTTTCGGTGTCCACTTGGTCTTCATGAATTAAAGGGGGGTTTTTTTAGGGTAGGGGCTCCACGTGTCCCCAGGAAGAGCTCCCACGGTCACAGTTTACGATTTTAATAATGTATTCTCCAGTTTATGTCTACATTATAAAGGGCTGATTCCAGGGGGTACCTCCTGCAGGACAGCCCTGTACAATGGATGGTTATATTGGCAAGCCAGCCCCGTACAATGGATAGTTATATTGGTGAGCCAGCCCCATACAATGGAAAGTTCTATTGGCGAGCCAGTCCCATACAATGGATAGCTATATTGGGGAGCCAGCCCCGTACAATGGATAGTTATATTGGTGAGCCAGCCCCATACAATGGAAAGTTATATTGGCGAGCCAGCCACCTTCAGTGGATAGTTATATTGGGGAGCCAGCCCCGTACAATGGATAGTTATATTATTTCCATGTAATGTAGTTTTTGGATTATAAAATGGGTGATAAATGCCATTTATTCCACCTGTTGTCATGTAGAACAGCGATGGGACTATAATCCGGATATTGTGACGCAACCTATTCAGGGGTCCTGGCTGCACTATCCCGGGGAGCCACTAGAGGGCAGTGGAAGCCCACTCATGTAGATCGTTACCTGCGTGTTGTTTTCTGGCCGCTCCAGATTCCAAAAAAAAATCAGTTTTTTCTCTTTGAAGTGTAACGTTCTGACCGCGGAATTAACGTCTTACTGAACACAGAGCTAGGATTAAAAATGGCTTTAGTGAGATAGCCGGCATCGAGTATCGCTGTATAAATAGGATCACGTTTAATGTGCTTTCGCCTCCCCGTTTTCCCCATTAGCAAAGTGTCTGCTATCGGTAACGATGACCGCATCTTTTTATGCGGGTCGTAGATCTGATCGAGTCTTTGGCCCTCCGTACGTCTCGCGAATGGAAACTCGCACATCTTTCCGTCCGTCTTGGTTCCTGTTTCCATATACTTTAGCAATCGCTGTTGGCGGGCTTCATTACGCTGTTTTGTTTTACAAATATGGACTTTATTTTGGTTTGTTTAAATCATTTTAATTTTCAATATCTTTGGGGGCTTTCGACATCGTTCAAACATCCACATGTATTTTTTTTTTCTTTTTTCGGGCTCATAATAAATATTAACCAAGCTGAGTGTTGCGTAATAAATACATCTCTTGCATCATCTGATGGCGCCACGTTGGTCTCCATTGGCCCGTAGCAGTTGCTAGCATGGTGTCATTAGCATACCTTGGATCATCTCTATCTCTTAACCGTTGTGGACTATTAACATGACCATTCAAAAGTTTGGGGTCACTCTGTTGTCATAGAAAACAAGGACATTTCTGACATAATTTGCAAAAGGGTTTTCTAACCATCAATTAGCCTTTTAAACTTAAACACAACGTGCCAATGGAACACAGGAGTGATGGGAGTGATAAAGGGCCAATGGAACACAGGAGTGATGGGAGTGATAAAGGGCCAATGGAACACAGGAGTGATGGGAGTGATAAAGGGCCAATGGAACACAGAAGTGATGGGAGTGATAAAGGGCCAATGGAACACAGGAGTGATGGGAGTGATAAAGGGCCAATGGAACACGGGAGTGATGGGAGTGATAAAGGGCCATTGCAACACAGGAGTGATGGGAGTGATAAAGGGCCATTGCAACACAGGAGAGATAAAGGGCCATTGGAACACAGGAGTGATGGGAGTGATAAAGGCATAAGAAGAGATTCTGTTAAAAATATTTTTTTGTTTTGTTTAAAGTGACCCCAAACTTTTGAATGTTCATAGTTCATAGTGTATCCTGTAGAAGTAATGGTAGGCAAATCCCAAGACTAAGGCTCTGAGAAATGTGGCTGCTAATGGCCGTGGCCGCTTAAATGTGGTCTAGAATTGGGTTGCAGTAGAAGTTACTTGTGCATATCAAAATTTAGCTGCAGTCCCTCATGTACTTTGCTTTCATACCTACATATACCCCGATGTCATCCGGTGAAACGAATGAATGAAGATATTTCTGCTAAATAATGTCATTGTAGAAATTTCATTATATTTTACATTTCCCTAAATGTCCAAAATACTGAATTCACAGATGAGTAACAATATTTCTGCACGGTGAAGATTTATAAGATTTTTTTAATGAAATATTTTTAATAAAATAAGTAATATGTATGTATATGTATGTGTGTGTATATATAATTTATTTATTTAGAAAATATTTATAATCATTTAACAATTGCATCAGCTGGCCTTTAATAAGCTAGTCAACCCCCCCTCCCCCCAAATTTAGGATAAACCCTGAGTTTTTTCTGGATTGATGGACAGAATTATTGCACGGGAAGGATAAAAATGAATATGGACCGAAGCTCTCCGGCCCTTTTTCCTATACAATGCATTTTAGAGTCCATTTTTTTGGTAGACTCTAATAGCTGAAGGATATCTGCACGGATTTACGTGCAAAAAAATGCCCTGGAGTGAATTCTGCTTCATTTAACTCCTCCCCCTGCTGCCTCTCCTGAAACCAGGGAGCGTACCTAAGTATGCATCGTGCACATGCTCAGTAACGCTCCCATCCTAGTTAATAGAGCATGTGGGAGGAGTCTACATGTTAGTAGAGGCAGCCGAGGGAGGAGATAAATGAGACGGAAGTCTTATCGTCCAACACCGATAAATAATGTACCCTCCAATTACAAAATTAACATAGAATTACGGGGACAAGGAAGATTCTGAGGGTCCACGTAGATATTTTATATTTTAAGTAGGGATCATAAGTTTTTGGGTCTTGAGTGAGGTGGACTAGACCTACATTCGTCATCTCAACCAACCTTCTCCGGCCTCTAATACGTCCCGGTGAATAAGCAGCGGGGAGAGCGCTTCGTTTCGTTAAGTAGATAAGGACCATTCAGCCCGTCTAGTCTTGGCCGTATTTAAAGTGCGGTGTCCCTGATCCCGAATGGGTTCCTTCAGTGTTTCCTCGGAATCCTCCTTGTCCCCCGTAATTCTATGTTAATTATGTGATCGAAGCGTACGTTATTTATCGGTGTTACCTCCTCCCTCGGCTGGCTCTACTAAGAGCACGAAGTGTTAATATTGAGGCTCCTCTCAGGTCGGGCCAAAGATCCCTTCGAAAACCACAGAGACACAAATGAGTTCTGGCCGTTCTGAGATAAATTGCCTCCTTCTGGTCACGCAGGGGCCCTCTTTCTTTACTTTGTTTTTTTTCTTTATTAACATCCGAGGCCCTAAATCATGCGCGAGTCGCCGTGCTTTACAAAGCATACAAAGGGAATAGATGACTACCCTGTAGACATAACATAGAGGCTGCAGGCAGATCAGACCCGTTGTGGACCTTCCTTGGTCTCGTCTTACATTCAGGAGCCATACGTCTATCCCATGCGTGTTTAAATCCCCTCGCTGTATTGCCCTCCACCACTTCTGCTGGGAGGCTGTTCCACTCATCTACCACCCTATTAAATGTTCCTTAATGCAGATGTTGGGTCCATTTCGGTGACCAGAGAAACAATTACCAAATCTGTACCGACTTGCACCCGATTATCTGCTTATTGTGCAGAAATACAAAGGTCTATGTCTGCTAAGTTGTGGGGAATGGGTAATACCCTCCCAGCAGAGATGGTAGAGGGTAATACAGTGATAGAATTTAAACATTACGGGATAGGCATATGGCTTCTGAATCTGAGACTGGACCAAGGACCCAGATTCAAGAGCCATATTAAAATTCCTTCTGCTGGGAGGCTGTTCCACTTATCTACCACCATCCCAGAAAAACTTATGTCCATACAGTGGGTATTTATCCTGTGTTTATCACGGGATGTAGAAGTACACATAGCTCTCCACCAAGACAGACCGTCGTTAAGACACTGAGTCATTCCGTGACTCAACTATAGCTTTATAATTAAATTATTTCTCAGAGGAAGGTTGGCCAGGACTTCTGCTAGATTTATCGAGGATGACGAGGCAGTCTGCATGGAATATCACTAGCAGTTCCCAAACGCTGCCTTTTTTTAAAAAATATATAAATAATCGGGCATATTTTTGCCTGATTTTAACTAAAATGTCTCTCAGATGCCGTCTTATAGGTCATGGTTCCACCAGCAATCCTGGATGATGGGTGAGGCTTGTAACCAAAAAAACCCATTATGGAAAGTTCAAAGTTCTAAAACTTCATTAGACGTTGTTTGGCGGAGTTTGTCTGTAGATATTACATGTAGATTTGAATTTATTCGTAACTTCCCATCTGTAGCTCTTCAAGGTCTGTTTAATCATGTCGTAGCTCGACTGGTTTCACAACAGAACCCTCGAGAACGCAATAAACCGTTTCCACAAGTGCTGGTCTGGTAGGCAGAAGCATAGTCAAGACGAGGACAAATTCATGGTCCTGGTGGCCGACGAGATGACCGTCACAAGCAAGAGGTCAACGCAGGCAGCAATGAGGAATCATACAATGAACTAAGCAGGGTCCTACAAGGCAGATCAAAAGAGCCACCTGCTAGCCCAGCAAGCAACTTTAAGCAGTAGAGAGAATTCCAAATAGAGACTTGCTTGGGTTCCATTATACAAGGAAAAAGAGGTCATCTTCGGCAGCCATCTTGGATGAGGCAACAGTTTATGACTAGGGGGACACCTGCTGGTTGGAGGTGCAAATAGCATGCATTTCTTACACATGTTAGACAGAGCCTCACATGGCTGGTGTTGGGAAGAATTGGGACTGAGAACCAAATCCTATAAGTGGCTCCTGACTCGGCGTGAATTTGTTTGGAGATTGTAAATACTTTTATTGTTGTTATTATTTTTCAGTTAATTTTGAATAATTTATTGGCAGCCTAGCAATGAATGGAAACAGAGAATTTTACAAGATTGTTAGAAAAACAAAGGATTTTATGTTTTCCTGATCAAATGTGTTTGTTTATACCGGGAAACCGAAGCACGTGTGCCTCGTGTAAGAGAGACTTCCACGGACATATTTCCAGCGGGTAGCAAAAGCCAGATTTAATTCGCTTTCGTGTTAAACCCAAATTTTACTTTTTACTTCCTAAATATTGATTTTTATTTTGAATCCCTGGGATTTTGAGCCTTGGCATTTCTATATTTATGTAAAGTAAACACAGATGTTCATAGATTGGATCTGAGCGCTGGTAATGTGCTGCTCTTTGTTTGTTAAATATGCCTGATTTTCACGTCATTGCAGCCGCTCGGTAAATTGAGATTGAGAGCAGACATAATGTGTCCCTCTTTTAAACACGTGAGTACAGGCTGTACGTGACAAAATGAGTATATTACTGTATACAGCGCTGGGGGGTTATATTACTGTATACAGCGCTGGTGGTTATTACTGTATACAGCTCTGGGGGTTATATTACTGTATACAGCGCTGGGGGTTATATTACAGTATACAGCACTGGGGGTTATATTACTGTATACAGCGCTGGTGGTTATATTACTGTATACAGTGCTGGGGGTTATATTACTGTATACAGCGCTGGGGGTTATATTACTGTATACAGCGCTGGGGGGTTATATTACTGTATACAGCGCTGGGGTTATATTACTGTATACAGCGCTGGGGGTTATATTACTGTATACAGCGCTGGGGGTTATATTACTGTATACAGCGCTGGGGGTTATATTACTGTATACAGCGCTGGTGGTTATTACTGTATACAGCGCTGGGGGGTTATATTACTGTATACAGCGCTGGTGGTTATTACTGTATACAGCTCTGGGGGTTATATTACTGTATATAGCGCTGGGGGTTATATTACAGTATACAGCACTGGGGGTTATATTACAGTATACAGCACTGGGGGTTATATTACTGTATACAGCGCTGGGGGTTATATTACTGTATACAGCGCTGGGGGGTTATATTACTGTATACAGCGCTGGGGGTTATATTACTGTATACAGCGCTGGGGGTTATATTACTGTATACAGTGCTGGGGGGGTTATTACTGTATACAGCGCTGGGGGGTTATATTACTGTATACAGCGCCGGGGGGTTATATTACTGTATACAGAACTGGGGGTTATATTACTGTATACAGCGCTGGGGGTTATATTACTGTATACAGTGCTGGGGGGTATATTACTGTATACAGTGCTGGGGGGTTATATTACTGTATACAGTGCTGGGGGTTATATTACTGTATACAGCGCTGGAGGGGTATATTACTGTATACAGTGCTACAGAATCTGCTGTCGCTATATATATACATGTAGTGTGAGAGGGAGTGAGTGTTAGTGAATATGATTAAGTGTATGTAAGTGTAAATATGTGTAAACATGTGTATGTATGTGAGTGTGTCAGTGGGCACATGGCAAATTGCCCCTGGGGCAGAAGGTGTCAGCCCTCCCCTGTATACAGTGCTGGGGGGTATTACTGTACACAGCACTGGGGTTAATGGTTAAGCAGTAAAATATTTTTTTGCATGGGACTTCTTTCTTTTAGAGATTCGCTATTAAAAAGCAGAGTCGCTTATCTACTCAGTGTCCTGGTCGCCTACAGTACGTGCGCGGGCAGCCACCATCATGTTTCTTCCATTTTATATATATATATATTATATATATCTATATATATTTATTTTTTAACTGAATCTTTCGAGATTCCGATAATAATATTAACAAACTGTTAAAATTATTTAAAAATAATGAATAATGATAAATGCTTTCCTGTTTATTTCCCGCAAGTCCTTAAATACAGATTGTGTTATCGCGTCCCGTGAAGCCCTTTCCTTTATCTTTGTTGGAAAATGGCTGAAAGTGCACATTGGAATGTATCCCATCCTCCCGGAGAGATACGGCATGAATTATAAAGCGAGATGTCTTGTTTGATAAGCGTCTCCCTCTCCGTCAACACCTTTTGCTTATAAAGAGAACTCCCGTGACTCCCGACCTCTGTAGTCTCGCCCGTCTAAAGCTGATGACGGTGGCTTTTGAAAATGCTGACAGTGACCGCTCGGAGAGAAAGCTGGCCGACTCCAAAATCTGCTGTCCATATAATAAATCTATCTACGGCATCTTCGCCATGGGTTAAACGTTCTTTATGCTTTCCCTCCTGGTCACATTAACCCCTTAAGGACAATGGGCGGTCCCTAAACCCATTGAAAACAATGCATTTAGATTTGTCATTAAGGGGTTAAATAATTACTTGTTTGGGTACGCTAAGAATGTGGTGGATAAATGGCAAAAAAAAAAGAAAAAGTATATGAACCCTTTTGGAATTAATGGGTTTTCTGCATTAATTGTTCATAAAATGTGATCTGATCTACGTCACAGGTATACACCGACACAATGTGCTTCGGCTAATAACACTCGGACAATGATAATCGTTCACGTCTTTATTGAACACATCCATTAAACATTCACACCCTTGGATTTAATAACTGGTCGAACCTCCTTGGGGCAGCAATAACCTCAAACAGGCTCTTCCAGTAGCTGCGGATCTGACCTGCACAGCGTTCAGGAGTAGTCTTGGGCCGTTCCTCCGTACAGAACTGCTTAAACTCTGCCATATTCCTAGGACGTCTGGTGTGAACGGCTCTCTTGAGCTCATTCCACAGCATCTCTAATGGGTTAAGGTCGGGGCACATTGTCCTGCTGCATCACCCAACTTCTACTGAGCTTCAGCAGGTGGAAACCCACCCTGACATTATCCTGTATGATATCTTCATAAACTTGGGAATTCATTGTCCCTTCCATGATGGCAAGCTGTCGGGGCCCCAAAGCAACCCCAAATCATGATGATGCTTCCACTGTTGTTTTTATGTAGGTATGCGGTGCCGTTTTTACACCATACATAGTGTTGCGTGTACTTCCCGAACAATTAAACCTTTGTTTCATCAGACCACAGAACTATTTCCCAGTAGCGTTGCGAAAGGGACAAGGTGCTCTTTGGCAAGCATCAGATGAACGGCAATGGGAGAGCAGCGGCTTCCCCCGTGGTCTCCTGCCATGGACTCCATGCCTGATCAATATTTTGCTTATGGTAGACTCATGAACAGAGATATTAACCAGGGATTCCTTCAAGACTTTAGCTGTTACTCTTTTTTTTTTTTTTTTTTTTTTACCTCATTGAGCATTCACCATCCTTGGAATCATCTTGGCTGGGCGCCCACTTCGAAATAAATCTTCTCCCTTTATACAAATCAACAATTCTTGATCTTCTGAGATTTCTTTGTGAGGCATGGTTCACATCAGCAGATGCTTCTTGAGAACAGCAGACTCAAAATGTTTGAGTGGTTTTTCTTTTAGGCCAATGTAGCTCTTAAACTCGCCTCCAATTCCATTTCATTGATTGGACTCCAGGTTTGCTAAATCCTGACTCCAATTAGCTTTTGTTGAAGTGATTAGACGGGGGGGCTCACATACTTTTCCAAACCCACATTGAATGTTTGAATGATGTATTTAATATTGACAAGAACAATACAATATATATATATATGAACCTCTTTGCATGCCGTATTATATAAAATCCATTTATATTAAGACGTTATTGATCCGTTAATCACTATGGGTCTGAGTGCGTTAGTCCACTATGGACGTCTTTACCATGAAGTTGTTTAATATCTGGTTCTGGTTCCGCCGAATGTCCGTTGGAAGACCTTTTCAGAATTCTAACCCTGAGCTCCCCCTCCATGTTTGCAGGAAAGCTCTTCCACATCGATTTTGGATACATTCTTGGAAGAGACCCCAAGCCTCTGCCTCCCCCCATGAAGCTGAACAAAGAAATGGTGGAAGGAATGGGAGGAACCCAAAGCGAGCAGTACCAAGCGTTCCGCAAGCAGTGTTACACCGCTTTCCTGCACCTGCGCAGGTACAGTACCTTGTGAGAGATTAAAGCCCATTGTGTGTGTTTCCCAGTTGTAGATGGTAACTGGCCAAATGGCTAGCACATGTATATGTCTGTCTGTCTGTCTATAGCCCTTAAAGCCCCAAACGGCTTCACAAATGAAACTGTGTAAATAAAATATTATTATTCTTCTAAAATGTTACATAAATAGTTCTTTAAGTCCAGTACGTCACATTAAATAGTCCTAATAAAGCCCCACCCCTAGTCACGCTGTTACCGCAACCCCCCCCCAATATAACTGTACTGTTCAAAAGTTTGGGGTCACTCAGCTATTTTCGTGGAAAACAAGGACATTTCTGGTTGTAACATAATTTGAAAAAGGGTTTCTAACTATCAATTAGCCTTTTAAACTTAAACTTGGATCAGCGAACACAACGTGCCATTGGAACACAGGAGTGATGGGAGTGATACAGGGCCATTGGAACACAGGAGTGATGGGAGTGATAAAGGGCTATAGGAATACAGGAGTGATGGGAGTGATAAAGGGCCATTGGGACACAGGAGTGATAAAGGGCTATAGGAATACAGGAGTGATGGGAATGATAAAGGGCCATTGGAACACAGGAGTGATAAAGGGCTATAGCAAGGGTGTCCAAGTTGTTTCTGCAGTGGGCCACTTCATCAGAATTGTATCCGTGCGAGGGCCGCACTCATTTTTCACTGAGAGAAAATATGGCCTTTAATAAAATATGCAGATTAAAATAAAGTAAAATGACGCAAAACCTTTACTTTTCCTCTCACTGATTTCTGGGATTTCTGGGCCTAAAAATTCAGGATTCTGGATAAGTAAAAATAAAATAGTTCTATTTATTTTAGGGATGCACTAAAATGAAAATTCTGGACCAAAACCGAAAATTCAGGGTTCACTTAGCCGAAACTGAAAGTGCCCCCCCACACACACACTTTTAATAAAAGTAAGTCACCCACCAAAATTGTACAAAAAATTATATATTATGATTGTTAACAGCAATCTCAGGCATACCCAGATTCCAGCATGTACTGGTTGGCTGGGCATTGTATTTTTTTGTCCAATTTTAGTGTGTAACCAACGATAAATTAACGATATGACTTGGCATGATAGGAGTGTGATTGCTAACAGCACACACACTCTTTTTATACCTAGGCAACCAGTGAATGCTGGAACCTAGGCATGATGGGACTGTGATTGCTGTTAACAGATTGCTGTTAGCAATCACACTCCTATCATCCCAAGTCAGCCAATACATGCTGGTGCAGACCCCATACTGCTGGCATCATCAATACACAAGGGGGGCAGCTAGCCAGGTTTCAGCATGTACTGGCTGACTTGGGATGATAGGAGTGTGATTGCTAATAGCAATCTGTTAACAGCAATCACAGTCCCATCATGCCTAGGTTCCAGCACTTACACATCCATGCTATCACACACACACAAATTCATTCATTCACAGATTCATTCCCTCAATCAGACATACTCATTCACACAACCTCCCCCACCCCCTTACCTGCTCTACAGCTCTCGATGCCGCTCACAGACTTCAGCAGGGGGCGCGGCCTCCCTCGTTCTCCCCACAGAGGAGGCAGGACTGGAGCAGAGAACAAGTAAGCAGCAGGGCTCTTGTGATCCTGGCTGCCGATCTCACGCATGTTGGACGCCCCTGGGCTATAGGAATACAGGAGTGATGGGAGTGATAAAGGGCCATTGGGACACAGGAGTGATGGGAGTGATAAAGGGCCATTGGGACACAGGAGTGATGGGAGCGATAAAGGGCCATTGGAACACAGGAGTGATGGGAGTGATAAAGGGCTGTAGGAACACAGGAGTGATAAAGGGCCATTGGAACACAGGAGTGATGGGAGTGATAAAAAGCCTCTGGAACACAGGAGTGATGGGAGTGATAAAGGGCCATTGGAACACAGGAGTGATGGGAGTGATAAAGGGCCTCTGGAACACAGGAGTGATGGGAGTGATAAAGGGCCGTTGGAACACAGGAGTGATGGGAGTGATAAAGGGCCTCTGTACTCCTATGAAGAGATTCCATAAAAATTCAGCCGTTTCCAGGTACAATAGTCATTTACAGCATTAACCCCGTCTGCGCTGGATTTCTGATCCATTTCATGTTATTTTAATGGACAAAATTTGCTGCTCTTTCGAAAGCAAAGGAAATTTCTAAATGACCCCAAACTTTTGAACAGTAAGGTGCAACTGGCCCCTTTTTAGATGTTGGAAGGTATGGTAAGAGGATGAGCAGGGTTCCTGTACACAATATAGCACAGTTTTATAGCGTCGTTTGCTGCTTCTCCAGCTCCGTTTTGGGTTTGCACACGGTGTTTAATCGCCTGCACAACTCGATGGCTCCAAAATATCTCAAAATAACATCCGCCGGGTTGACAGCGTGTGACCCGTACAGTGCAGAGCCAAACCGTGGAGAACCGTAATTATTTGTCACATTAATCCTCCCAGAAACCATGTTTTCATTTCACCTTCTCAACGGCAACAGACGCTTAAACCTCTTCCGGAACTAATTAATACCAACATCACAATACTTTGCCCGCGTCTTAAACTTTTATGTTCCGTGTTTATTTATCGTACAGGCTGTGTTTGCATATTGGCTTTATGCTTCAAGAACCCGGGAATATATAATTAAACTTAAATGATCTGTAATTCAATGACAGTCTTTTTTTTATTATTTTATTTTTTATTTATTTATTTTTTCCTCCCCTTGAAATGGCAAAGATGTATCGTAACTATGGAAATGCTGGAAGGTGCTTTGTCTTATTAAAAGTGGAGGTACTAATATACTGTCAGCTGTAATGGATTAGGAGCTTCTTAAAAGACTAGGAAGGAAGAGATGTTATTAATCAGAAGGACAAACAGGACCCTACTTTCAAAGTGATGATGATGATGTCGGAATTAACTTGTCTCGCTTAGATGTCGGATATCGGTCACATTTGGCCTAGAAAATGATGATAATTTATGACATAATACTAAGTCGTGAATGATTATTCAATGCCAAAGGTTTACCAGGTTGGCGGCTCATCTGAATTACGTGATGTCAAGCTCACTTTCCATGGGTGGGGGGGCAGTGATGACCTCAAATTTTAGCCGTATTTAACAAACCAGGAAGAATAAAGTACTGGAGCTCAACTCCGGCCCCGCAAATAAACAGGAGGGGTAAAAAGGGGCGATGAGCATCTGTGGAACGTAGCTCCTAACACCGTCAACTAGAATGATGAGGGCGATAGTCGCTCAACCCATGAAAGCAGCTACCGTCGGCGCTTAAAGGGTGTCATATCCGTGCCAATGGGTATTTTCTAATTAAAAAATGATTATTTTAAATTTTAAACTCTGCAAGAAAACTCTTTTTTAATGATTGGCCTGGCGTGGGTTATGGGCCCCTTAAGAACCTTCGGGGGAAAAAAATCCCACATTATATGAAATCCTTTTAATACGTTTAAAAACTCATCACCATCATTTTATGGTCCTGTAATTACAGCACGAACGGTGAAATAATTAGCTTTGTGCCCTTTAAGCATAGTAGATGACGGCCGTAAGAAGAACACTGCATACTTTAATTAACTTAATCATTAATATTATTCCTCGCCGATACTTAATAAAGCTCTTTAATTTTCTCCCCATTTGGAGGACTTGCAACCTCATGAAGTCATGTACTCTGAGAGGTATCAAGGGCCTCGTCTCGGCCAAAGAACATAATGTGTTATTTTTGATAATGTTACCCGAGCTGTTATTGCTTCTAGGTCCTTCCCGAACATATAATTTCAGCGGTCTCGCGCGGTCTTTATTTTAGCCTCCTTGATAGGCATAAAAATCTATCCTTGTCTTGTGTAAAGTGCTTTTTGTAAGTATAGGCTTGTTGGTGGTCACTTTGCTTGGAACTGTCACCTAAACGGCGTTTAAGGTAACGGGTAACACCGCCAGTTGGTGACACGGAGACTACAGATCAACGATTGGGTGTGCGGGACACAGACATGCTTTTTGTGGGCACTGACAAGCTGTTTGGGGGCAAAGATGGCACAGTCAAACTGTTTGGGGGCACAGGCAAACTGTTTGGGGGCACAATACAGAGTGTTTGGGAACAACGATGGCACTGACAAGCTGGGGACACAATACAGGCTGTGCCATCGTAGTCCCCAAACACCCTGTATTGTGCCCCCAAACAGTTTGCCTGTGCCCCCAAACAGTTTGACTGTGCCATCTTTGCCCCCAAACAGCTTGTCAGCTGGGGGCACAATACAAGCTGTTTGGGGACAACGATGGCACAGACAAACTGTTTTGGGGCTACAATAGCACTGATAAGCTGTTTGGGGGCAAACGTGGCACTCACATGCTGTTTGGGGGGCAAAGTCGGCACTGTGGGACATGTTGCTTGGAGAAGTCAGGGGGACCCGGGGCAATTTTTACACCGGGACCCTGTGGTTTCTAGGTACGCCCCTGGCAGCAGGCGTTGGCAAAGCATATGTATAGGTTAGTGGTAGCAGCATTGCTGATATAAACAGGCAGGGTGTGCGGTCCAAGTAGTTCTTATCCTGTCGATTTGAACACTTTATGGCCTTTGTCGGTTTTATGGGCAAACGCGCTTCACTTTTTTAAATTCCAGTCGCAATTTAATTATCAGCCTCTAGCGCCGGGCGGGAATAAAGTGTGACGAGTGACAACTCGTCCGCCGATACAAAGTTTCTCAAACAGCTTTATAATGAAAGAGATTAGCTCGAAGATTGTAGAAATCCCCCGAAGCTTTCCGCTGCCATGGAAACAAGGGGAGTATAAAAGGGGATTTACAATAATTGTATTCCTTTAAGACGTCTGTCTCCTGGATTCCGCACAGTTGGCTGGACGGAGTCATCACGATGCAAAACCTGTCGCTTTATGGCACATTCTTTGTTATTTTGCTTAGAAAGAGAGACTTTGCCTGCAAAATAATGAATGGTTTGAATTTGGATCGTATGTGAAGCGCTGACAACGCCTAGGGGCTGCAGTCCCACTGAATCAGCTCCTTGGTAAGCAGGATAGCCATGAAAAATTAGAGAGACTCGCCAAACTTTGGGGGTCCTTGGCATAGCGGTGGGCTATCGCTTCGATCTATGGCCATAAAG
The DNA here is from genome assembly GCA_029215755.1 of Spea hammondii. Lineage (NCBI taxonomy): Eukaryota > Metazoa > Chordata > Amphibia > Anura > Pelobatidae > Spea > Spea hammondii. The sequence continues at coordinate 183,576,285 of JARDYJ010000001.1, read as the reverse complement.
TTTGATGGAACCCCTGAGATTCTGTAGGGTTCTTCATATCGCGGCCTCTTACGAGAACAAAATAAATGTATTTTTGGTAAAATGTTCCATAAAGCTGAACAAATACTTTTATCGTCTTCCTGTTTTGTTTTTTTTTTGTTGTTTTTTTTTTTTTAGGTATTCAAATTTGATCTTAAACCTTTTCTCTCTCATGGTGGACGCCAACATCCCAGATATCGCCCTGGAGCCGGACAAGACGGTCAAAAAGGTAAGATCAGTGGGGATCTGGGTTTTAAAAAAGTAAATAAATCTGTACGTTAACCAATGGTAAAACAAAAAAAGGGATATATATATATATTTATTTATTAATTTAAAAAAAAAAATAATATGTAAAAATAGGTGCCCAATCATCATGTGACCCTCCTGCTAGAAATATACCTTAAAAAAAAAAAAAAAAACTTTCTTGCCTCCAATTCAAAATATAACATTTCAAATAACATTTGAAAACACATGAATCTGGAATATTGTTCTACTGAAGGGATGTGTTGAACTTAAATCAGGGAGGGGGGGTTATAATGGGACCTAATTTTTACAAGAAATTCTCAGTAAGATTGCAAAAATGTGTTGTTTTTTTTTTTGTTTGTTTTTTTTTAAATTACGGGAACAAAGATAATGGCAACAAAACAGTAAACCCCCCATGTCACAGAAGGGTTAATATCGCCGTTTGGGTGAGAGGCCGGGGAAGGCGCGTTTCTCGCAAGCAGATGGGTTCAGGTTAGACGTTAGAAAGGATTCTATATTAAAAAAAAAAAAAATTCTTGGTTTACCTAAAAGTTTGTGACTTTTACTAACGATGAACCGGAGAGGAAACGTCTCGTTCCGTCAGACTGATCCGGACCGGAGCGATCCCCGCCGCTTCATTGCTGCAGTAAAAAGAAAGAGTCATTAGAGTCAAGAGACATAATCACACTTTGCTTTAATCCATCTTTATCTTCATAAACATAGAACCCGCCGGCAGATCGGCCCCCATCCGGCCCCCGTCTAGTCTACCAGTTTCTCCTGCTGTAAAGACTCAAACCTTAATCAGTCGTTGGTCTCGTCTTAGATTCAGGAGCCGTATGCCTATCCCATGCATGTTTAATACCCTCACTGTATTACCCTCTACCACTTCTGCTGGGAGGCTGTTCCACTTATCTAGCACCCTCTCGTAAAGTAAAACCCCCTTAGTTTACATCTAAGCCTCTGCCCTGTTAGTTTTTAGTCTATGAAATATGTAATGTTTCTATCCTATTCCCCTCTCTCTCTTTACTCTCTCCTCCAAGTCGTACATGTTGAGTCCTTCTTAGTCGGAAACTGTCTTGTCATTTTTCTAAATGCCCAATCTGAGCTCTAAAAATGAAGTGTTGTCCATAAACTGGTGTGAACCTGACCTATCTTCTGCCGAGATTGTGTCTTCTGACATGAAACTGGGGAGGAAAAAGGAGGTGGGCAAGTGAGTAAGTGGAATGTACGATACGCAAAGTCTTCAGACTTAAAAGATGAAGGCCGAGTACAATATGTGTCCGGCTTTGGAACTGTTAAACTTGGCAGGGTATTTCTCGCGCATAATAACCCAGCACAGGGAGGATGTTGGCAAGGAGCAGAAGAACAGATATTGCCTGCGTCTGAGTTTTCCATGATGTAAATTGAGTCCAAGTCTGAAATAAAGGCAACATGGAAGGGGCAGATCTTTGTAAGTTCAGTCCATGCGCTGTGAGGACTACCTGTATAGGGTGCGGGCAAATAATATGAGGAATGGGAGATGTAGGTTTTTGGAGCGCGGGAATCGGTAATTCGGGACATGGAGCTACAGATGACAAGGGAGATGCTGATGGAAAGGGGAGACCGGGTGATGTAAGATTAGTTGGACCCGGCTTATCTTGGATAGGTTGAGCTTGGTAGTCTTTATGTCTTACTAGCTAGGTCAGCGATTGGTGTACGAGAGAGAAATGGGGTTATACAGGAGATAGATGGAGGGGGATGCAGTGAGTGGTTAGAGAAGGGAGATTGGGGGATGGAGAGGAGAGCGTGGGGAATGAAGGCGATGGATGGAGGAAAACGAGGGACGATGGAAATCAGATGAGATACTCGTTGGGGAAACAGATAGAGAAATTCAGGAAATGGTGGAGGGAAGTGAATGAGGAAGCAGGAGCTGAATAGAGGAATGAGTTGGGAACATTCCTCGCGGATGCAGAAATCAATCTAACCAACCATCTAAGATTAGGGGGTGGGATGAGGAGGAGATCTAACCAACGTTCTAATATTTGGGGTGGGATGAGGAGGAGATCTAACCGAACATTAGATTTGTATTCTAAGGCTTTAAAGTTTCTTAAAAACTTATCTGAAAGTGGGATATCCTCACCGTATTTAAAGGCTGAATCTAAGAAGAGACCAACCACTGATTAAGGTCTGAGTCTTTAAAGCAGGAGAAACGAGCAGACTAGACGGGGGGGCCGAATGGGGGCCGATCTGCCAGCAGATTCTATATTTCTGTGTGACCAGCGGCGGGTGGCAAGCTTGAGATATTAAAGCATTTCTGTCCGCTTAGCACCTGCATTTCTAACAAGGCACGGTACTTGCTCCCTTGGGTTCGATTGAATTTCTTTTTACACCCTCTATGAACCTTTAACCTCCTTGCCGTTCTTATAGCTGCCTAATCACCCTCAGCCATTGATGGATATTCCCCTGGCTGGCAAGCAACACCACCGTCTTAACCCCGACTGGCCGTTCTATGCCCGCTGTGACATCATAAATCAAGCCATTACCTTTTACCTAAAATATTGCTTATTAGATGTGCTAATACCTGTAGAACTTACACCTCTGCGGAATCGATTGGCTGTTGGTTTAACCCTCTGAGCACTGGAGGGGTTATCTATTCATACCGGGAAACAGTCAGGGAGTGTCTGTGTTCTGCTATTCATGATATCTGAGCATCCCGATTGGTGCTTTTCTGGCTGCTATGACACAGCTGCAACCCCTGCTTGGCAACAGGTGACTATTCAGAATCTGTACCTGCTGACAAGTCACGTTTTCCGTTCAGTAGAACCAATTGGTTCCCACTGTTAGCGAGAGACTCTTTGCGATGGGGAATTAAAATGTTAAATACCCAGCGCCTGTATTTGGTTTAAAGGGACAGTCTAATGTCTCTAAAACGCCTTCTATAGAATAATGCACATTAAGGTACCCTGTGAGGACTTTAACCCCCTTAACGACCAGTGACGTGCCAGGCCTCAGGACAAATAGTAGAATCTATTTAGCATTTTTTTTGACGAGTAAAAGATTTTTCAAGCGAGGAAAAAGTGGTTTTGTTTTTTTGTTTTTTTTAATTTTTCATCTTTTTTTTTTTTTTATTATTGGAAATTTAGATGATATGATCAAAAAAAATAAAAAATGGCATCGGAAGAAAGCCCTTCTTGACCTGAAAACAATATATATAACTTGGGTGTGGGTTCACTAAATGGAAAAGGAGAAAATTACTGCTAAACACGAGCGCCGCAAAAGTGTTAAAACAGCCATTGTCACGAAAAGGGGTACAAAAAAACCAAAAAAGCCCTGTCCTTAAGCGGTTAATATACATTCTTCAAAAACATACATTGCTTCGGTTTAAGTGAAAGCTTCACGAGGGTCTCGGCAGATCCCCTGTCTGTAGATAAGGTTCCCCGAGCCAGCGCAAGTCTCACTGCACGGTAAATAGCCGGGGTAAGTAGAAGGGGCAAATGTGTTTGCCAAGGGGCAAATGTATTTGCCAAGGGGGGGGGGGCACCATGAGAATTTAAAGGGACCACACGGCTATCCTGTGCAGTATTCTGTATATGATGGCTGGAGCGCCCCGTTAATGTGTGTAAGGGCCACGCCGTGATATTATTGAAAGGATAAATACATAACGAGTGTTTTCCCCTCTTAAAGATCCCGACGCGTTCAGAGTCATTTAACCCGATGCCGCTATACCTCGCCGCTACATGAAACCAGGTCGCTTTCAAGCTCAAAAATTGATTTTCTTTTTCTCCAAGGCTTTAAACAAAAAATCTATACATATTTCAAGAAAGTCAAATTAGCTAAAGATCTGTTTGGATTGACCTGTAAAATGAAATGGCACGATAAGTGCGAGTTAGGTCAATAGCCGGGACAGCCGTGATCCTGTATTTCGGTTAACGTGTGTGTGTGTGTGTGTGTGTGTGTATATATATATAATATACCAATACCAATTGTGGCCTTTAGGCACAATCTCTCATCACCCTCAACAATCCACTTTTCTGGAAGAACAGAGGCTCACTTATTGTTTTATACAAATTTCCTTTATATTTATAATTAGTATAAGTTTGATTGTATACTGTAAGTATATAGATATATATTTATATATACATATAATAAAGCAATCCTCCCTTTTGAAATTAAAAACCCAGAATAAAAGAGAGAACCTGCATTAAGGGAACATCTACCTTTTTTTTTTTTAAATTACTGTTATCAAATTAAAACGGTTTTTGCCCTGTAATATAATGTTTTCAGGCAGCTGCATATTAGCCATTTGTATGATTTCTCGCTCTGTTATCTGATCCCCGATCTACTAAACCCCCCGACTCCTTATCATACTGCCTGTGGGAAACAATAGAATGTCTCAGTCTTAATCACCCAGTCGGAGGAGCTGACTTTATTAGCATCGCCATAAAGCATCAGCTCAGTGTGGTGTTTGACCTGGGAAAGTCACCCAAAATATCACATGACTGATAACAATGACGGCTCCAGATCGGTAGATAAAGAGTTTATTGGAGCAATATAAGATTTGGGGTTTTTGTCAGCGCAGACCAACATTACCGTTATATTACAGTATACAGCGCTGGGGGTTATATTACAGTATACAGCGCTGGGGGTTATATTACAGTATACAGCGCTGGGGGTTATATTACTGTATACAGCGCTGGGGGGTTATATTACTGTATACAGCGCTGGGGGTTATATTACAGTATACAGCGCTGGGGGTTATATTACTGTATACAGCGCTGGGGGGGTTATATTACTGTATACAGTGCTGGGGGTTATATTACTGTATACAGCGCTGGGGGGTTATATTACTGTATACAGCGCTGGGGGGGGTTTATATTACTGTATACATTCGGAAGGGCGAACCTCAGGGAGCTTCTTGTTCAGAAGAGCTGAACCGACCTTTTATAATGCATAGCTAAATCATTAAGGAGAAGAATATCCCAGCTTAGACCTTCCAGCAGGAGATGGTCAGTTTTTGCACTTATTTTGGGTTGACCCCAGTAAACTGAGCTGGACCCATACAATGAATGATTAAACTAGGGAGTCAACTCAAGAAATCGCCCCACATTATAAGAGTGTTGTTTTTTGTTTTTTTTTATATTTAGTTAGATATGTTTGCTGGCATTTCAACCATTTAAAGGATGTTCCCCTTTAAATATAATTTGTTTCTTATGAAACGTTGGGAGTGAGTATTTCCATGGATGAAGGTGGAGGTGTCCCACCAAAGCCGTGTCTGCTAACCCTAGGATAAGCGTCCCTCAATACAGCTTGCGAGGGGCCAAGAGTTTTTGTCATACTGGCCAAAACAACCCCCCCTCCGCACATTTTAGCGGACACCTTTGTTGGAGTGTGTGGCCTGAGACGGAGCTGTTTCGGAACATGACATCTTATCGTAGCGTTCCCCTTCAACAGATGGTGAGGTGGCCCACATGGGACCTGTGATTGAGGTCCGTGTTGGACACATATAGATATCCATCAATTTTTCAGCTTAATGGGATGGTCAGAAAAGGTTCTCTGAAGTCCTCGACCTGCCGAGGGTCACCACTGGGCGCACAGTGCCCAAAAATGACAACTGTCTCGCCCAACGAGACAACGAGAAGATAAGCACCACTATAGAAGCCGGTGGTTAAAACTAGCAATGGCACCACGAACAGAAACGGTTAATCTCTGTCACCACGGAAGATAAAATTTTCATTGAAAAGATGGAAAAAAAATAAATTTCTATTTGTATAAAATGAATAAAATTAAAATGTGTTTATTTTTTTTCCCCACTCTACAATTTAATCTCAACACATTTCTTAATATTACCGGTATTAATAATATTGGCTTCATTTCGCCTTTCCTCTGTTTCTTCATTTTAACTTTGTGATGCGTTCACCGGGGGGGATCCTACATCGCCATTAAAATTCCCGCAGCATCTATTAAAATTATTGTATCATGAAGAAAATGAAACTAATTTTATGTGTTTTAATGGACTGAGCCAAGACAGATCAAATATCCTCACTTTGCAATAATTACACGATTCAGGAAGACATATAGTTATTTAATAAATGTTTTGGTGAGGGCGACGAGGGTCTATTAACGTAAAATGCAGGCTGGTTAATGATTTAGATTATACGGCGAAAGTTAAGGCACCTTTTTTAACGGATCCATTTAAAAAGCACCATTGTGTCTGTTTTTTATTTCACGTTTCATGTTTTTTTAATGAAATATTGAAGGTGCTTTTTCTTTCTCTGAAGCAAAGTCAATTGTTTCTATTAGAAATTAAAATACCTTCCCTCTTTCTCATTAAGTGTATCAGCATTTTTTTTCAAACATATTCATTTACATAAGAAATTATTTTTGGTTAATTTCTTATTTTGTTTAGTTGTTTTTTTTTTTAATATTCACAGTTTTACAGGTATTAAATTATATGCAGCTAGTATAAATGGGGGGAAAAACACAAAATAAATAAAATAAAATAAAAAATATATATATATAGTATTTATAATCTCTTAACCTGCCCAGGATTGGAAACTCATGTTCCCGTATAACTTTTTTTTTTAACCCCTACCTAACCCTATCTTATTATTGACTTACCCCCACCACATTAACTACCAAATAAATAATATAATAAAATAACCCTATTCTAAAACCAGATAGTGACTCGGCCTTAGTGGCACGTTATCCTCCCATTATATTATTAAATGGATCTCTAAGGGTTCTCCAATTCCCTTATAAATAAGCATTTTTTTTTACTTGTTTTACGAGAATGTGCTCGTTAGTCAAACTTTAATACCTTTTTATTGGGCCGCCAATGAAAAAAGGATATAAATCACGCTTCGGAATCTTGGAGTTCTCTTCCAAGATGAGTCTTCTGGAGAGCCGGAAGTGGAGAACTTAAAGCTTCAGTGCTCCCTAAAAAGCATAAAGTCTCCTTCAGGAGTTTCCCCCTCTTGGGAATCCGTAAACTCCTATTATGGCGGCTTGTGGAAGCCATCAAGATAGGTTTGCTGCTCTCTTCGAAGAGTCTGAAAGACTTTGAGGTTCTGTTTTGTCACATTGACCTTCAGGAACGAAGCATTAGATCCATTTCCTTCAGCTCACTTATTATTTAGCAGCTCTCTCGGAAAGACTCCTTCTGCCTAATGCTTTTATGTGAAATCCAGTCGCTAACAATGCGTTAGTGTATCGTCCCTCCCTGTTTATTTGTCATCCTAGGACATTTAACCTTCTTCCTACTCTATCTATCTGAAATGTGTTCAGGAGACGGGACATTTTAATGCGCCCTCGTCATTTAAAGCCATTAAAAATTAGCTTCTGCGACATCAATTGAAGAAAAAAAGAAAAGAAACATTAAGATGAAAGGCCAGGAAATGATTATCTCTCTCCTATAACTCAATGATACAGAGAACTTCGGTCTTCTGTCTCTCCAGATTCGGTATTCTAAAGTTTCTTAATCTTTGTTCTTTCCTTACTCTTGATGGTCATCATCGAAATATTCAGAGAACATCTCATTCTGGAACGAAATGAGATAGCTTCTGATGGTCTTCATATAGAGACTTATCCACCAGCTTGATAGACCACGCGGTTTGATGGTGCGGTGCCTGACTAATGTAGAAAAAAAGGAAATCCTCACTAATATAACTTAAATTTTAATGCTAGGTGCTAAAAACCTAATGCAATGTAGAGATAATGTCCAAAGCAGTCCTTCCCTGTATTCTATTCTAAATAGACTTCCAAGAATATGGCTATAAAGCCCTAATCGCCAAACCCTATGTACCGATAACAGATAGAATGTCCCCGAATAACCCTACTATAAGAGAACAATGACAAAATCAGATGGGTCAATACATCTAGCTAGTGCTGCCGTATCCTCGTAGATAAGAAATTAAATTGTGCCCGACCCACACTTCCCCGATCACAATGGTCTCGTCGGGGGACCATGCATCCTTACGGTATCTATGTAGCAATAGGGCCTCGTCTGTAGGTTTGGTAATATATAAATGAAGCAGATACTCAGGTTTTAGCAGCTTCCCATCCCTTCCTCTTCTTAAAGATAATATACGTTCAATATTCAGTCGGGCCAGGCTTTGGAATGCTGGCTAGGGTTTTTTAGCCGCAAAGAGGGGTCAATTAACTAAAAAGGAGGGTTTTGTTTCTTCGTTATACGTTATGAGAGCGACAACTCCATCGACCTTCTGCTGCAAGAAGAGCTTGGCTGGATAATGTATAGTTAAATCAGTGAGCCTCCTTACACATTGAATTATACATTATACAGGGTCTGCTCAGTCCTTCACGCTGGATCATACCAGTGTTGGCCCTTCATAATAGTGAAGCAAGGGAGCTGGAACCACAACTCTCCGGCAAACTCTCCTTTTTAGTGAAGAAACCTCATTCTCGCGATCAAGACCTAATTCTAGCCAGTAAAAGTCCTATGTTGCCTAATTAGACTATTACAGCTCCTTTGTTTGGTGTTGGATGAGTTGCTGGGTGCAACGCTTTGCTTCCTCCTTACATTTTGGGTTAGCCTAGCTCAATTCTTTGCTTATTTATGTCTGTCCAGGTGGAAAAGCTCAGAATTAAACCCTGCTGGTATACATCGCCCACCGCTTGTTAACCTACTAATGTCCGTCGAGCCAGAAGAGCTGTTTCACCCAGAAATATTAAAGCGTTGATTGTTCCTTTAAGGGACGTCTCAATAATTCTTTGACCACAAATTTACAACAAATAATTTTCTATCATATTAAATATCTCTAATGTTGGTTTTAAGGGTCAGGTTTAAAAAAAAAGTTTGCCTGTGTGGATTTTTTCCCCCCATCAACTTCCTTCAATTTAATGTCCTTTACAGCAACAAACATATATATTTTCTTAATACATATTTTACCTTTAATTCAGAGTAGACTTGGAGACCATCGACGTACATCTATGGCAGGGGGTTGTCTGCGGTCATGGGTTATCTTTGTGAAAGCAGGGAAAGGCTGTGGCAGTGGAGCGGACAGTCGAAACGTGCGCCTTCTGATATTGGAGAAGTGCTTTTATTTAGGGGGAGTGGTTAGGGGTGGAGCTTTATCAAGGTTTTTATGTGACCTGTTGATGGCTATTTGTGTAAATGAGGGGGGCATTTAGGAGAATAAAGGTTTTTATTCACACAGTTTGATTTATAAAGCTGTTTCTATACACATCGGGGCTTTTAGGGCTGTAGAACCCTGCGATACACTCATACCCGGCAAACATTCTGACCTCCTAGAAAAGAGGGGCATCAAGGGAGGACAGTGGGAAAGAGGGGGTTTGGAGCTTGAAGAGGGACTGTCGCTCTTAAAGAGGGACACTTGGGATGTAGTCAAGCGTGCGTCAACTCTACTCGCATGAGAGACGTGATGAAGGCCATAAAGGTATTCATTGAGCCAGACCAGCGATGGGTTTCTGTTACTAGCACGATACTTCTGTTTTATATCAGGTGTTATTTGGTTGTGCGCCGTTTACGGAACGGACCCATAACGCTCCCTCGTTGGTTCTTAGCGAGATTGCTTCCTTTGTCTCCCGCCGCCTGAGATGAATGTGCCGGGAAGATAACACGTAAGCAGGGAATTGCAGGAGAAAATCGAGCCGGACCGTACATTTTTAATCTGAAAAAGAACATTGATTCCCCGTAACTCCCCCTCGCAGTTCGCTGAGGACACGGCGAATCTGGAGCTGCACAATATCGGCTCCTAACAGCAGGCGCGTTCCACCTCGCTGCTAATCCGCTAGGGATACACAAGCTACTGAATTATTTGGCCATTAATAACTATAATTTTTTTTTTTTTAAGTAATTTTAAGTAACTGCAAATATGGCCCTTATTCCTTGATTTTTTTATATATATAAAGGCATATAGAGCAAAGTTTGATAAATGGTAAGTGCCCCATTGGTTGCTATGGTGATAGAGACCCTTTAAAAAGTATTTATACGTGCGTGTTGAAATAAATGTTCTTGCATTGAACATTTGATGTGACATAAAAATAACACTGGGCTTTAGGAAATATTATTGGTTGGTCATTGTCTTAATTGTCATTCATTTTTGGCTATTTTTTTCTTTTTTCGTTTTTTTTTTTTTCCATTTAATCATCAAAGTAAAAGGAAAACGCGCAATAATAGCTGAGTCATTTTTACCTAAATTATTCATCTAATTGGAACATTTAATTACAGATCATTATTCTTCAGACCCGGATCTAAAATATTAGAGGAAAAATGCTTTTATAGACAAAAAAAAAAAGCATGTTTTAATAATGAATGCTGTGTGATGTTCAGAATCACAAAAACAACCAAAATGCTAAGAAATATTTTTTTGTATTATTTGTTCTTAGGATCGAAAGGCAGAAAGGGCTCTGTCACGTCACATCAGATCCACACGCCGCATTAATCCTTAGGTTTAACAAAATAATCCGCAAATCTCGGCTATTTACCTGCACATTAAAATTAAATTATTTTTTTATTTCAGTTACCGCTCTGGTGCAGAAATAATAGAAGAATTTAATTATTTATCGAATATGTATTTTTAATTTAAAATATTTTGTACTTATCCCCTTCAAAGAGTCAACTTGTGAGATAATGTATGTAAATGTGTGTGTATATCTATATTTTAATTTTTTTTCATATATCTATATATATACATATATATATATATATATATATATATATATATATATATATATAAAATATACTTTTTTCCTTTTTTTTAATTGAGAATTTAAAACAACATATATGAATGTATAATTCAAGCGCATATACCTATCTGTTTTTTATTCATATATATCACATACCCATTTTAAGACGAAAATTTTTTTTCTCCTCTAGCCAGTTTATTTCCTATAATCCAAATGGAAGATCTCACTTTACAGCCTGCTGTTCATCGTAACATTTGCCACAACCTATTCTAGTGTTTTGCTGTCTCCTAATTTAAACGATGGAGGGATGAGGGTGCTGGTTATCCAGAGCTTCTCTGTAATATGTAAAATCCAGAGCCCTCTTTTTTTTTTTTTTTTTTTTTTTTTTTTTTTTGTCCCTGGCAGTGCCCACTTTGTATCTTTGTTATTCGGAACAGAGACACAAAGGGAGGTGGAAGTGCTGTGCTGTTATGTTGGCAGGTGGGGGCGGACACTTCCTGCACCAAAATGGCAGCACCCGTGAAAGTGTGTAAAGCAAAGTATTATTTTATTGAATAAACTGAGAAGTTAAAAATAAAGCCAAATTTAGTAAACCTATATAATATTTCATCTGTGGTGCATTATTACTAGTGTCTTATTGAACCAATAGGCACTGTATTATTTAACCCATTAATTGCCTGAGAGATCAGTAAAGCTTTGCCGTGCACAGGCCAACCCCCTCACAATAACCACAATCATTTCTTCTAACGCTATACGGTTTTATGGCAGATAAGACCCACTCGGCTGTCAAGACTCAAACCTTAATCAGTTCTTTTTGTCTTTGATACAAGAGCCATATGCCATTCCCTCACTGTATTATTCTCTACTACTGGGAGGCTGTTCCACTAATCCACCACCCTCTTAGCAAAGTAAAAACTTCCTGTACTTTGTTAAATCACTTTAAGTATTTAAATGTTTCCATCCCATCTCGCTTTCTCTCTCTCTCTCTCTCGCTCTCTCTCTTGCTCTCTCTCTCTCTCTCTCCCATCCCCTTGCTCTCTCTCTCCCATCCCCTTGCTCTCTCTCTCCCATCCCCTTGCTCTCTCTTCCCCACTCCCTCTCCTCCCTCCTCTCCATAGAGCATTTAGTGATTCAACATTGGACATAAGAGAATTTTAGCTCCTATTACCCTGCGTCTCTCTGCTGTCCGATGCCCGTTCGCTGTTCCTTACATGCCATTTTTCTTTTCCTCTCCCCAGGTGCAGGATAAATTTAGGTTAGACCTGTCTGACGAGGAGGCCGTTCATTACATGCAGACTCTCATCGACGACAGTGTCAACGCGCTCTTCGCAGCTGTGGTTGAACAAATACATAAGTTTGCGCAGGTAAGAAGAATGCCCTTTACAGACAATTTCTCGAGACGATATGTTTTTTGTTTTTTTTTCCTTTCTAATTTGGTTTTGGTTCTGGGACTGACCTTTAGTTACCGTTGACAGAGACAGATTGGTGGGTTTGGGAAGCTCTACAGACCCATCTTGCCTTTCTATGGAAACAAACAAAAAAAACCCATTACAAAGCGTTGATAAAACTTGGAACCCGTACACGTGCATTTTCTAGTTCTGTTTTGTTGTTTCTATACACATTATTGTGACTCTTAGAGATGTAGAACCCTGTGATACCCTCATACCCAGCAAACATTCTCAGCTCCTAGGAAAGAAGGGCATCAGGGGAGGAGAGAGGGGCATCAGGGGAGGAGAGAGGGGCATAAGGGTTTTGGTCCCAATAGGGCAATAGCTCAGGGGTGACACCACTTCTGATCTGTCTCCCTTGGAAGTACACTATATGGACAAAAGTATTGGGACACCTGACCATTAAACCACCAAGGATTTTTATGCGAATTCTCAGTACGTAGACATTAATAAGTCGTTGGATTTCTGATCCATTTCATGTTATTGTACTGGACAATCTTCTTTCAAAAACAAGGGAATTTCCAAGTTACTCTAAACTTTTGAATGGTTGTGTGTGTATAAATGTATATGTGACTATTAGTAATATCTAAGTATATATATATATATATATATATATATATATATATATATATATATATATATATATATATATATATATATATATATATATATAATGTATGCGTTTATTTGGTGTCTAGAGCTGTAAATGTAGCATTTGAGTAAGATGACAGATCTGCTTTATTAAAACTCGAGGGACGGATCAGCAGTAGCTGCTCAGTGGGGATCATGATCCATTTGGGGAGATCCACTAATCCCCATCGTGACACATGGGCCACCTTGTTTTTTGAGCTCTTCCAGTACAACCTCGCCCTCAACACCCGCTATTTCTTCCCACCTCTGCCCACACCACTCAACAAAGGTGCTATGGTTTATTTGCTTATCACTCTAGAGGATCGTCTTACTGTTTGAGTAGAACAGCAGCTTTAAGTTGAATAACCAGGAATTCTTGCAAAGAGTTATTTATGGTTGTGCCTGGTTTTACGTCTGTACTGATAGCAATAAATGATATCAAACTACCTGTTTATAATAAATTCGGCTGTGTTTGTGACTCTGCATTCATTTAGGTGGCGATAAAACACTTGTTTTTGGATCCGAATACATAAGCAGCAAATATAACTTTAGAGGGAACTTCCCTTAAGTGATCAGAATTTTTGTTTATTCGGCTTTTTTTTATTTTTTTATTTAATGATTTTTCTAGTCATTATTAACAGCGGAAAACAGACTTCATTAATACATAATTAAAATCCAAAACACCATACAATTTATTCCTGTTTAATTAGACTAAATGTAGGTTTTTATAATCAAGAGTTGTCAACAGTCATTATTCAGATTGTAGCTCCAAATGATTTATTTCCCAAAGCAGGGCTACTTTTTTAATGTGGAATTGAGAGAAACCGCATTAGTTGCTTTAAAGTAGAACGCTTTGCAAACAAAAAAGACTTATTAAACTCCTTTGAGAACATAATATTTTTTTTGTTAATCAAGGCTGCCTCAGAAAATATCACCAGATAAGTGCTGCATCTTGTTAAAAGAAGTAGAAATAACTTATCTGACATTTTATTTTTTCTCCTCAAAGCTCCTGGTCGCCTAAAAACTGCACTAAAAGGTTAATTTAGATACTGGAGATGCTTAGCAATAGAGTCTTATCAACTTTTCCAGAACTCCTCCTCTGTGGATTACATCACAGCAGCCTGACCGCCTAAAGCCACTCCCAGTCCCCTTTAAACTAATAGAAGTTCAAGTAAAGGCAGCCCGAGGAGAGCAGAGCAGAGGGAACCGATTTTAGGGATGGAAAAAACTAGAAAAAAATATGAAATCATTTTAAAACAGGAATGTTTTTTTTTTTACATAGCTATAACGAATTTAAAATGAAGATTTTCATATTGCGCACATTCGTTTTTTGTTTCTTTCATCCAATGTTGCCTTCGTTTCTTCGTAATTCTGACAAAAGGACGAAACGGTAACGTTTGGCACGAAAACGATTGCGCAAGTTTAGTTGTAACCTCAAATACGTGGGGACGAGATGGCAACTTAACCCATGCCATGGGGCAGCAAGATGGCGGCCCCCACATACATATTTACAATCCTAATCATTTTGTGTTTCTTTTAATCTGCATTATCACCCATTGCTGCGGCTCTCCGCTCAGCCTAGTGTTTTGAGACGGAGATACGCGGCTTTCTGAAGTGTGGTCTCGCCAGCTTTTTGTTTCCTGTTAAAGTATTTTCTAAACAAGCCATTAATCATTACACGATCGCGGTCATCACTTCTCCACGTCTGACTGTTTCATTTCTCTAACCGCGGTGTTAGAATAATGAATTCCTCCTTTTTTTCGTTTTCAGGCATCAAATTACTTCTGGATCTTCTGCTTCTACCTTATCCTCAATCCTAAACTCTACGGGGCCCTCGTCAGGCCAGCGGGTTTATCCCGTACCTCTTTAGGGCCAAACTGGAACTAAAAACCAGTCCTGGCAATAATTAACCCTTACTGACGCAAACTCGGGTGACCGTTCAATCATATAGATCACGCTCAGCCTAACACACACTACTTTAATATGCCTTCTTCTATAGTGGGGCTGTCAGGAGCACCAAAACCATCCCTAGAATGTTTTGTCAAAGTGGAACAGCACCTTTAAAATGAAATTCTCTCCATATGGTCTCCCTTTTTAATACAATTACCACTTAAAATTGTTTTAAAAAATGGGTTTCCTAATCACCCAAAACTAATAGTATTATTAACCCCTTAATGACAAAGCCCGTACATGTATGGGCTCAAAGTGTATTGTTTTCAATGGGTTTAGGGACCGCCCATTGTCCTTAAGGGGTTAACTTATGGCAACATTATAAAATGAAACACTTTTAAGCTTATTTGACACAATCCCCTAAAAACACATTTCTAAAATAGAAAAAAAATAGCATGAAAGAAAATTTTAAAAACTAACTTTAATAAAAATCGTTTTAAAACCGTTCTATTCTTCAGCCCTGTCCATAATGCCTATTTACATGTTTGCCAGCACCCTGCGCGAATGGGCAAGTAGACTTTGAATTCCCATCTCGCTCCCCTTTTTATAATTATTCTTCAGACATTCTCGGAGAATTGGCAAGCGCTTTCCTGCAGATTTCCCGATGCCGGTACGCGCGAAACTGCAGCATAAGATATAATGCGGCCGGAAAAATCGCAATCAAAAGAACAAACGCTTGGTGGAGCAGCTACTTGGTGCGTGACAAATCTCTTTAAACATATGCTTTGGTGACTATCATACAGCAGAATGGAGATATACCGGTCACAGAACTTGCCGGCAGATCGGCCCCCATTTAGTCTGCCTGTATCTCCTGCTGTAAAGACTCAAACCTTAATCAGTCGTTGGTCTCGTCTTAGATTCGGAAGCCGTGTGTCTATCCCACGCATGTGTAATACCCTCACTGTATTACCCTCTACTACTTCTGTAGGGAGGCTGCTCTACTTATCTACTACCCTCTCACGTTTCCTTCCATTCCGTATAAGCTTCTGACCCTCTAACTAGATTATGGCCTCCTCTTTTAACATTTCTCCTCTTTTGGAATAAACATCCCTCCTGTACTTTGTTAGAAACATTAAAATACCTAAAGGGATTTATCGCAGGTACACACACTACCGTTCAAAGGTTTGGGGTCAAACCTTTGTTTTTTAAAGAAAAGCTAAGTTTGTCCATTAAAATAACATGAAATAGATCAGAAATCCAGCGCAGACAGGGTTAATGCTGTAAATGACTATTGTAGCTGGAAACGGCAGATTTTGTAATGAAATATCTTCATAGGCGTACAGAGGCTCTTTATCACTCCCATCACTCCTGTGTTCCAATGGCCCTTTATCACTCCCATCACTCCTGGGTTCCAATGGCCCTTTGTCACTCCCATCACTCCTGTGTTCCAATGGCCCTTTATCACTCTCATCACTCCTGTGTTCCAATGGCCCTTTATCACTCCCTTCACTCCTGTGTTCCAATGGCCCTTTATCACTCCCATCACTCCTGTGTTCCAATGGCCCTTTATCACTCCTGTCTTCACTGATCCAAGTTTAAGTTTTTAAAAGGCTTATTGATTGATTGCAATTATTTTACAGCCAGAAATTTCCTTGTTTTCCATAAAAACAAGTGACCTCAAACTTTTGAACGCTAGTGTGTGTGTGTGTATATATATATATATATATATATATATATTCTACAGCAGTATTCCTTTAAATAAATTCTGTTATGAGAATTGTAATTGTTCTGAACTTTGTGCAGACTTTAGAATTTACTTTACAGAAATTTCCAGTGATGGATTTTTTTCTGATCTATTGGTTTTTCTTCTGACGGATAAATACCATAAAGCCGTCGGTTAAGGAAAAATGAAATTTAGAGAGACAGATTTCATATTGTAGCTTTTTTTGCAGTCACTTTGATATCCTGATATTTTGAAGGGTACAAAGGTCTCCTGCTGCCCAAGAGACTAAGACGTGGTTCATGACTTTCGAAATTGGACAAATAATGTATGTTCTGTCCCATTAATGTTCGCCTAACAGTAACAGCAACATAAAAGGTCTTATTAAAATACCATAATTCTTATTGCAACACAGAATCGGCTGCTCTATGGGGACACGCAGGTTCTAAGGTATATATTTAGTGACAACACAGAAAATGTTAACAGTCGTTAAGACATCAAATGCTTTTGATGTTATCTAAACCAATAAATATCAGTCGTATGAAAAAGAAAGTGTACCCTCTATGGTTATCCCAAGCACACCAATCAACAACAGAAAAAGAAAAGTAACAACGGCCCCGTCAAAGTCCAGCCCTCAACCCGACAGAATAGCTGTTGAATCATAAGGTGTACTTTCACACCCGGCTTCTCCATTTTGGCTTTATTTTGTTGAATAAATCAGACACAGTGTAAGATGCATGTGGTGGTGTTCATCTGAGGTTGCATTTACCTAATTTGTAGATGTGCTAAGGAACACATGATTGTTATTATGTCCTGATATATAAAACCATAGAATTCAAAGAGAATGTACTTTCTTTTTCACACAACTGTATATTCTTTTTGTTTACACCAGTTAAAAAAAACATTTAACCAACTTAATGGGCACTTGTGGAAGAGACACGAGATGATGGTTAAAATTTTCTTTTGCTAATATCCCAAAAAAGAAACTGCTCTGCAGTATCCTTTCATATTTCACACTAAATACGTTGCCCTTTATTATTTATTGATCTATAAAGCGTCATCATATTCCACAGCGCTGTACAATGGGTACATAACAAGTTGTGTATCACATAATAATTTACGGGAAAAAAGTCACGAAAGGCCCTGCTCAATCAAAGAATCTAGACTCATGCCTAGAGCCAGGACCAGACTGGGGATAACTAAACAGTCTTGGCACATTAAGGCCAAGCTCAGTTCATATGAGGTTCATCAAGCCACCAAACGGCTCGCCTACCACTACTCAGCTAATGATATCACTAGACTGCTGTTAGCTCTTTCCATGCAGTGACAATTGTCTGGTGATGGATATTTGGTTTAAGGCACAAGAGTATCCCAGAGAGAAGGCGTTGAATTGCTTGAGAGCCTCTTTTGGGTTGAAATGTGGTGCAGTCCTACTGATTCAGCCCCTTGGTAAGCAGGATAGCCATGAAATATTAGATGGGACTCGCCAAACTTGGGTTACTTTGACGTAGTGGCGGGCAAAGCAATATATGACCATAAAGTGTGACGGAATCCCCGCTTTGTTTAGAAATGAGATTAGGCAGAATTTAGTAAGAACAGTGTTGGCTTCCATGGGATGCCCTCCCTTTTAGGGATGCAGGTTGGCGGTCCCGCTGACGTTTGGTAGGGGGGCTAATCACAGACATCGAAAAATGCTTCGTTTGGAGGGAGACTGGGTCGTGCAACCTCTACCGCGGCCCTGAGTTTTCCACGGAGACCCAGAGAACCTGGTGTCTCCGACGAAACCCAGAAGGTTCCCAGCTAGGAGTATTAGACGTTGGAGATGAGCCACCTGGTACTTATCCACATTGCAATTCTGACCCAAAATTTTGTTGTTTTTTTGTCCACAATTTTGAGGTCCAAGACCTTTTTCATTTAAAAAATATACATTTCAATCTTTTTGAAAAGGTAGAGCAGGTGGGGGTTTTTGTTACGAGGACACCGGCGTAATTTGTCATCCTCTTGGCTCCCACTTTTGCCAGAACCTAGACGATTTGTTGGAAAGGACTTGGTAGCAGCTGAAAAGCAAAGTTTCCAAAGACCTGCTTTATGAGATAAAAACTTCAGAACATTTTGAGAGCCTCTTGCAGAAATAGGCTTAGTCTGATGTTCTTTTATGTTCCAGAAGCTTACAGTAGGTCAGATTATTAATAGCGCGGGTCTTCTCGCATAACTCTTCCCATGAAAACTCTCCACGAAGCCTTCAAATAAGTTAACCCACTGCTTGCAAATTTTTTTATTTTTTTTTATTATTTTTTTTTTAGGGCTGTTAAATAACCTTATTCAAGTATGATTTGGTTTGGGATTGTAGTAATGTATGTTACCGAGTCTTGGATAAAATGTAAATAGAGAGTATGGTAGATAAGTGGAACAACCTCCCAGCAGAAGCGGGAGAGGTTAATACAGTGGTGGGGGGGGATTTAAACAGCCATTGGATAGGCATATGGCTCCTGAATCTAAGATGGCGTCAAGGACTGGTTAAAGTTTGAGTCTTCACAGCGGGAAACATGGGCCAAATGGGGCCGATCTGTCTTTACGTAGCTCTTGTTAAAAACCTAAAAAAAAAAGGGATTTAATGTCAGCGGTACATCAAACTGCTAACTGACCTGTATATTATATATAAGTCACTGCAGCGATAACAAATATCCCCCTGTGGAAACTTTTCCCCCAGCTGTAGAAGAAGCTTTAGGTGAGTGTCAAAGAACCATTGGGGGGGGTTCTTAAAGGGACACTCAAGCCATCAAATGCACATTAATACTGTTCTCCCTTGTGAATGGAATTCTTTAGAACCCCCCCATATTAATTTGTAACTGCCATACGTGTGGTAAGCGATCCCATTCGTTTCATTGGGAGCACATTCTTGTCATTAATTGGCTGATTGAGGCAGCCAATCAGGGGACCAAATCGTCAGAACGCAGAGAAGTAGGTTTCTAAAAGATAAATATTTTTCAGGCTCCGAGAATATATTTTTAATACTTTAAAATGCATTATTTCTTTAAAGGGCTGCTTGGGACAGCGGAGTGTCTCTTTAACCCCTTAATGACAAAGCCCGTACATGTACGCGTTCAAAATGCATTGATTTCAATGGGTTTAGGGACCGCCCATTGTCCTTAAGGGTTAAAGACCAGGTCAAGTCATGGGGGGGGGTAACATGCATGTTCCTTTAACCCCTTAAGGACCGGGCTCATTTTTCGTTTTGTACCCTGTGGGACCGAGGCTGTTTTGACACTTTTGTGGTGCTTGTGTTCAGCTGTAATTTTCTCCTCACCCATTTAGTGTACCCACATAAGTTATATATTGTTTTTTTCAGGACAAGATGGGCTTTCTTCAGATACCATTATTTTGATCGTATCATCTTATTTACTATAAAAAAAATAAAAAAAACATGGTGAAAAATTGAAAAAAAAACACATTTTATGACTTTTATTTGAAAAATCTTTTACTCACCTAAAAAAGCAAGTAAAAAAACTAGCTAAATAGATTCTACTACTTGTCCTGAGTTTAGAAATACCCAATGTTTTTATGTTTTTTTGCTGTTTTTTGTAAGTTATAGGGCAATAAGTACAAGCAGCGTTTTATGATTTCCAAATCTTTTTTAACAAATCTGGTCAGTCTGCCTCCATCTCCTCTTTGGAACATCTTTGAAGCCGGTTAACTCAATTTAACCCATTCAAACCATATATTTTTGAAAACTAGACACCCCAGGGTATTCCAAATGCTGTTATTTTAACCCTTTCCATGCACCAATTATACAACTACACTTTGTCAAACTTTGTAATAGTAATTTTTTTTATTTTTTTTTCCACACAAATTGTACTTTAGTTATAGATATACAGGTGCTGGTATATGTCACTGTCAAACAACACCCCAATATGTGTTCAGCAACATCTCCTGAGTACAGCGATACCCCACATGCATGGGTTTGTCAGATTGTTTGGCTGGTAAAAGGCTACTTTTGGGGCATGCGTAATTCAGGTGGTCATTTGGTCATTGTGCCTCCCTCTCCTCTTTGGAATATCTTTGAAGCCGGTTAACTCAATTTAACCCATTCAAACCATATATTTTTTAAAACTAGACACCCCAGGGTATTCCAAATGCTGTTATTTTAACCCTTTCCATGCACCAATTATAGAACTACACTTTGTCAAACTTTGTAATAGTATTTTTTTTTTTTTTTCACACAAATTGTACTTTAGTTATAGATATACAGGTCCTGGTATATGCCACTGTCAAACAACACGCCAATGTGTGTTCAGGAACATCTCCTGAGTGCAGTGATACCCGACATGCATGGGTTTGTCGGGTTGTTTCAGATTTAAAATGCCACATTTGGGAAGTGCGCTTATTTTCTCCATTTTGGTCAGTCTGTACCTATGCCCTATTTGAGCTAGGCCACTCCAATTTACCCCATCAGCCATTTTTTTTATATATTAGACACCCCTTGGGTATTTGAAGTGCTTTTATTTTAACTCTTTGTTGAGATTTTTGAGAATTTTTAGCACTTGCTCAAAATAATAAACTTTATTTTTTAATTTTATTTTATTTTTTTAATACTTTTTTTATATTTTTTTTTACACATTTTGCTGGTACTGGATGGTTCATCTAGTGACATCACTGCATAATTATTTTTAAATGTTAGCACATTTTTTTTTTAATTTTTTTTTCCATTTTTTATTTATTTTTAATTTTTTTTAATATTTTACTAATCACATAGTGATTAGAAAGCTGGGCTCCATTGACTTGCATGGTTGAATGCAGTACCTGTATTCAACCAGCAAGTGGAGCCAGTTCTCTAGAGGGTCTGGAGACCCTCTAGCGAACTTTTTCGTCTTTATTGTTTTATTTCCCGGGCCGCCGCCATCTTGCTTGATGGCGAAGATCACCGGCAGCGGCGGCTGTGACCGCTCTCCGGAGCGGTCACAGCCCACCCAGAGGTAAGTGTTTGGTGTCGCTGGATGCCTCCTGATCGAGGCATTCCAGCGACACCATTTAAGTTTAGGAGGCGATCGTTGATCGCCTCCTAAACGCTTTTAAAACGGGCGTCCGCCGCCATACAATGTATGGTGGCTGTTGACGCCCCGGGGAGGGGCCAGACATGGCCCCCGATGCCGATCTCGGCCTTGCTGAATGCCTCGACATCGAGGCATTGCAGCAAGGCCGTTTAAGCGAAGAAAGTGATCCTTGATCACTTTCTAAGCTTATTTAATTTTTTGACGGTTCAGGACCGTCAAAGGTCATTTAGTGACCTTCTTGTTATGACGGTCCTGAACCGGCAAAGGTCGCGAAGGGGTTAATAGAATGTATTTACTTATTTTGGTGTCCCAGCCATGGTGCTTTTATCTATTTTAATACATGAAATATGGATCAGCTTGGATAAATATTACACCCCAATCTTTATATATAAAAATCGGCTTTTAATTTATATATTTTTCTCCATTGATCATATACAGCGTGACGAATCGTGTTTTTCGGCAAAGCTTCCCCCCCCCCCACTTGGCTTTTAGGTCGAAAGAATGGAATTTCTCATCAGGAAATCTCCACCTGTCAGCCGGCCGGACACAAAAGTCTGTCCCGGAGAGATAAAAGGGCTTTGCGTGCTCCATTGTGTGATGGGATTTCTTATATGTCATTGTTTTAAATGAATTTCCAATACAACAAAAGAAGAAGAAGAAAAAAAAAAAAGTAAAATCTCCCAGAATGTAAATTGTACGTAAAATTGAATTTTAAAAATGTCTATTGAAAAGGTCAGTAAATGGGTTTTCCACGCAGGCTTACTTTTTTTTTTTTCTTTTTTTCAATGGAGAGCAGAAGTAACTTTAAAAGCTATTTATGTATTTAATGGATTATCATTTTCTGTCTCTTTGCAGTACTGGAGAAGATAGATGCTTCTTATTTCCCGCTCGATGGCGAAAAACATCGCAGAACTGGGGAAAAAAGAAAAGAAAGAAAATTCCCATTAAGAACTTAGAGAAAAGAGACCCATTGTGCTCGATGGGGGGTCTCCGAGAGATTTTCTTGGAAGATATAATGATTTTCTCCCCCTTCTCTCGACCGTACTTCAGCCACGTGTATCTTCTGGGCGCGTGACCCTGTGTACCCTAACGTACGGTTTGATCACGGCGCCATGCTTTATTTATTTAGTACATACAGGAGCTCTTTGCAAACGTTGGCATAAAGTACACTCAATCTGAATGAATGCTTGGGGGGGCGTAATGAATGACCCCGAACCTCCGTGTCTTCTAACGATACAACCGACCCCCTTAGCTCGAGGAGTGTTACGGTATCAAAAAGTATGAAACGCGGAGATCGCTTATGTTTTCATGTGAACCATTAAATATTAAGAGGCTGAAGTCATAAACCTGGATATTGCGATGGGTTTTGTAAGCAGGAAAAATGTTCTTTGCCGTGTAGGAAATCTTCAGTTACCGAAAACAACAGCCACAATTTTTCTCTCATTTCTCATTTTTTTTTTCCATCTGTTTTTCTTTTTTTTATATATATATATATATATATATATATATATATATATATATATATACATATTTATTTTTTTTTAAAGATATCTCAAGCATATTCACATTCATGACCCACCTGCTAACATACAGAACATTCTTCTTCTGCTAAAAAGAAAAAAACCTAAAATACCTAAAATAGAGCACTTCGTTTGACTTTTTGTCATTTATGTTTAGGAAACTATAATATTGTGATTTCTTAAAAAAACTTTTTTTTTTTTAATTTTTTTTCTATTTTTGATTTTCTGGCCGTACTTCTATTTTTAGGCGGATTTCTATCTACATACCAAATATTTGAAGACTTCACTTTAACCCCTCGTTTCGCTTCTATGTAAATGTAACTCCACATTCATGGAATGGTTCTTTCTGATGAAAAAGATAAACGGAGCGAGAAGATCTCGGCAAACAAACCCACGCGTTTTACGAGAGCCCAAAGCATGTAATATCCTATGTGAGAGCGTATATTATCAAACTATTTTACTACCAGAGGCCTGTGCATCTGATGGGATTTATAGAGAAGGAATAATGCGAACAGTCACTGGTTTGTCACAGGTTGTTTTTTGAGGGGGGGGGGGGTCAGATTATCAGATTATAGATGAGAATTCCAGAACAAACTCCTTAAATCTCAGATTTGTGCGTATGGCTGTGGGTGTAATTCGTTCTCGTATATACGAGCAAGAAAAAAAACATCTTGTTTGTGAACAGATTCTTCAATAAATACACCGAACACGTATTTGACAAAAAAAATCAATATCGAACAAAACTATTCTTTAAGTAAATATGTAAATTAAGCTGATTTACCTAAAACGTAACATCCATAGCACTTGGTGGATCATAAAAAAGCATATACTCTTAACATATATTACATCCCATTGTACAGCGCTGCAGAATATGATGGCGCTATATAAAACAATAAATAATAATAATTACGCGACTTCTACCATAAAGACTTTTTTTTTTTCTTTTCTACACTCTCAATATACTCCTCGTTATTCCCTATTACTAAAGCGATCCGGCAGGTATACATGCAAAGTCACATGATTTGTATAAAAAATATTTCTATATTTCAGTAAAAAAAAATAATAATTTCTGGGTTAAACCCTTTTCTGAGAATTCGGAGAGCAAGCAGAAGGTGACCCACTCGCCACCCACTTCACCTCCTCAACCCTCTAATTTAAGGCTATTTCCTTGCAAACCCAAAGAAAATGGGGAGGTCCAGGCATGGATAAACCCCAAATTTTACCGTTTTTCATTTTTTTCTTCATTGTCCTTATACGACTTGCCACGCCGATTGTGTTACTTTTATTTATCTGCTTTAGAGTACCTCATCTTTATTTTTTATAGAAATAAACATGATAACCAGAACTCGGGGAGAAATTGGACAAGAGACAATCGGGTCTAAACATTGAATAAATGGTAAAATCAGATTTTTATGTAATTTGCAGCCTTGTTACCCGGACTTTCTGGAAATCACCAATTTTAGCAACGTACCTCCTTAAATTTTAAAAATCCAGTTTTCCTTTTTAGGCATTCCACGGCCGTCTCTTAAATGTACCAGTGGGTTTTTGTTTTGGTTTTTTTTTCGATTAAAAACTATTAATTCTGGATTAGTTAACAAAATTCCTGTGATTGATCTCCCTTAGCAAGGAACGCAGAAGGTATTTCATTCCTTTTGCTTCCCCCCTGCACTGCGTGCGTGAGAACCTACAATAATAAAGCCGATCAGACCCAGAAATAGTTTTGTTTTTTGTTTTGTTTTTTTGTCCCCCGATTTCTTTCTTGTTTCGCATAAAACCATCAAAAATACTCTGAACGTTAAGGAATTTATAAGTAAATCACTGCGGGTCCATATCGGAAAATGTAACTAAATCTCATACAAAACATCTCTTCAGTCCCTATTTCTGTACGAATGCCGCCGTTTTGTATTAAAATGATGTAAATTATAGTATTTTGAAGCATAAAACGCACATTTTAAAAGTTAACAGTCTGGATTATGTTTCTCTTCCCTGTGGTCGATTATCAATATTTTATTTTTTTTCACTGAAATCCCCCATCTTCTTTAGTATTCTTCAGACGTCTGTATTAGAATTATAAGTCTGCATCTTGATCGTTAATGAATTATCATTTCAAGGTATATGTTAATGTGATGACCCCGAGATAATGTTTACAATGAAGAATTGTGTGTGATATATTTCATAGACGTTTCTATCATGAGATCTCTCCGGGTTTCACCCAGAGTCTCCGGGTACAGCTCTGTTTCTTTGGGTCGATTGACTTGTGTTTGGCCACGCCCCTTCCCTGCCCACTTCCCACCCATTTGCTATTAAGGCGCATTTTAATGAATTAATAAGTCCCATCGGAGTGTTTTAGTTGAGTGTGTTTAACCAGAGGGGGGACAGCAAAAATCACAATACACAAAATGAAGGGTAACATTGACATGTGGAGAACTACTAGTACAGGAGGGGGAGGGGGGCTGCCAATTTTTTCAGCCTAATAATCTGTTCTAGAGCATAAATGTTCATTTCTGATGATTAAAAATATTCATTTTTCCCCAATGTCATTCAAACATTTGTTTCTGGGCAGGGATCTCTGTATCCGTACAATGGGTAGGCATGACTTCGAAGGTTAAAACTCTGCTTCTGGTAGTAAAGCATTACAGATGATATTGAATGACGATTAAGAAGATCCACGACAATTATACTTAAGACAAATGGAATCCTTTCTGGCAAGGACGCCAAAAGAGGGGATTTTAGACTGGAATCTTCAGACTACTCAGGAACATACATTTCTTACAAGCGTCATTAAAAGAAGCCAAGAGGGTATGATGAGGTATGTAAATATACACTACTAGTCAAAGGCTTTGGCTCACTTAGAAATGTCCTTGTTTTTGAAAGAAAAAGCACATTTTGTCCATTAAAATAACAAATGGATCAGAAATCCAGCGCAGACGGGGTTAATGTTGACTATTGTAGCTGGAAATGGCTGATTTTTATTGGAATCGCTTCATAGCCGTGCAGAGGCTCCCATCACTCCTGTGTTCCAACGGCCCTTTATCACTCCCATCACTCCTGTGTTCCAATGGCCCTTTATCACTCTCATCACTCCTGGGTTCCAATGGCCCTTTATCACTCCCATCACTCCTGGGTTCCAATGGCCCTTTATCACTCCCATCACGCCTGGGTTCCAATGGCCCTTTATCACTCCCATCACTCCTGTGTTCCAACGGCCCTTTATCACTCCCCTCACTCCTGGGTTCCAATGGCCCTTTATCACTCTCATCACTCCTGGGTTCCAATGGCCCTTTATCACTCCCATCACTCCTGTGTTCCAACGGCCCTTTATCACTCCCATCACGCCTGGGTTCCAGTGGCCCTTTATCACTCCCATCACTCCTGGGTTCCAATGGCCCTTTATCACTCCCATCACTCCTGGGTTCCAATGGCCCTTTATCACTCCCATCACTCCTTTGTTCCGACGGCCCTTTATCACTCCCATCACTCCTGTGTTCCAATGGCCCTTTATCACTCTCATCACTCCTGTGTTCCAACGGCCCTTTATCACTCCCATCACTCCTGGGTTCCAAAGGCCCTTTATCACTCCCATCACGCCTGGGTTCCAACGGCCCTTTATCACTCCCATCACTCCTGGGTTCCAATGGCCCTTTATCACTCCCATCACTCCTGTGTCCCAATGGCCCTTTATCACTCCCATCACTCCTGTGTTTCAATGGCACTTTCTGTTCGCTGATCCAAATTTAAGTTTAAAAGGCTGATTGACGGTCAGAAAACCCCTTACAGCCAGAAATTTCCTTGTTTTCAGCTGAGTGACCCCAAACTTTTGAACGGTAGTGTATGTAGATCAGGCTGAAATAGACTGACCCTCGCAATAAGAAAATGGTAACTTAGTAAATGTATTTGACATTTTGAAACTGTTTTTACAGCACGGCATTGATTTGATCCGAGCACAGATGTCCCACCAGCTTTCAACGCAAGATGTGCAAAAATCCAATTAACATGCAGGTTGCAGCTTTGGGGGTTATCGTGAAATTATCCTCCGGAGGAACAACCTAATTAAAAAGGTTTTGCCATTCCATCAAATAACCGAGATCTCCGTACTGATCTCTAATGCAGATCCCGGGTCTGAACTGTGAGTGCCTGCGGTGACGCCACCTGCAGCAGTCGGCTCTACGCGGCTTCCCGTTCACATCTGCGAGACCTCCGCTGGCTCGGCTTTTAAATAGACAGTAAAATCCCGTTGACCCATCGCCCAAAATAATTCTTGGAATAGATCAGAAAAGCATAAAAAAGTTTTTTTGTTTTTAACGGATACAATGTAGAAGTGGGACATTTCCGATAAAGGGTTTGAAGGATCTCCCATCCTACATTTGATGTATTCCAGAACGTGGATGGATGGCCTACCTCTGATTATTTAACTGCTGGCGCCCAAAGCAGGACGCCAGATGGGGCAGAAGCAAGTCCAATCGCAAATAAAAATCTTACTGGTCTTTGTGGCCACCTAAAGATCTATTGAATCAGAGGGTCGAGATATGACACCGTATTGTACGGCCACTTTAAGCTGGTTGAAATTGAGGTCCGTATCAATCGATTCTCTCCACGCCCCATAATCAACACTCCATGATGATGTTACAAGGCATGTCATTATATAACAAGTCACGTTAGGCTCCTGCTCATGGAAGAGGGAAGAGGCTGTCATCAGGAAGCCTTTCTACATGTTTGTGTATTTATTCCCATCTATGACTCTTTTTATTATGTGGCCAGATGAATAATGTATTACTTTTTTGCCCTGAAGGTGCATGATCTATCTGACACCCAGGAGCCCTCTCCTCTCTTCTGTTATTGGGGCTTAAGGAGAGGACAATACGTACAGCATGGAAGAAAGAGAGAGAGAGAAACATTTATTTAAAGGGATTCAGCAAAGTATAGGAGGGAAGTTTATTTCAAAGGAGGAGAAATGTTGGAACAAGAGGTCATAGCTAGAGGGTCAGAGGTGTAGATGAAGTGTAAGGATATTTTACTTTAATGGCGGTAGATAGGGATAGACATAAGTCTCCTGAATTTAAGACGAGACCAACGGCTGATTAAGGTTTGAGTCTTTACAGCAGGAGAAACGGGCAACGGGTTCTTGGTTTCTATTAGTGCCAAATTTTGGACACTTTCCTAGGAGCCCCGTCGGACAATTAGTCTCCCTGTTGCAGCCCGGCAGCTCTGAATTAGATTTCTAGAGATCAAAGGTGTCTTTTGAAGCCAGACCTCTGTAATTATTCTCCTGGGTATGGCAGCTCACTGTACCAATGAGACAAATGACCCCACGGTTATGGAAGGTCTGGAGGAGCCGCTGTCCTTTGGTCAGAGCTTGGACAGTGACCCCCCCACAAAATCACAGCTACTTTTACAAACATATTTTAGGTGTAACTGGCAAAAATGAGATAACCGACCGCCAACTTTTTGAAAGATCTGGAATCTTTTTTTTATTTATCTGCTGGAGAACGCGTTTTCGGAGAGGAAGGCGATCTGCTTGTCGTGTATCTAGTTGTCTTCGTAATGGATTTTAGTCGTTTGTTTTTTTATTGCACATCTCGACTTGCCTGTTTTAATTCTTCCTTTCCACTTAACATCCATAAACATAAATCAAAAAAAGAGGGTTTCGTACTTATAAACTGCAAAGCAGCAACCATTAAGTGTTTAATTAAAATTCCACCGTATAAATATGATTGTAAATAATTTACCCTTTCCCTTCAGTAAGCCTATAATGCAATTTTAATGCAGCCCCTTGGGAAAGTATTTTTTTCTCTCTCTCCGATATGCAATTTCTTCCCTGTCAGATCTACATCTCATGCTTTTTCGTTAATATTCAGGGGCTCTGTAGACGTTAGGAGTAACCGGTTTAACCATCAATAAGTAAAGGGCTTTTAGGTTTCCTCTGAATCAGTGCTAGATTTTTGGCGGACCGGAAGAGCTGTGCTTGCAGAATTTCTAGGACATGCGTAGAAAATAGAGACAATTTAAAAAGTCAATTACTTAAGAGGCGGCAGCTCCAGAGCTGCAACTCAACCCTTTCTTTACACGGCCTGAAATTTCAGACCACTGATTGGCTGTCGGGGCATGGGCGTAACTAGAAATCACAAGGGTGAAAAGTACCTGGGCCCCCCATTTCATCAAGCAGCATATCCCACGGTGTCATCTTTGACCCCAAATAGTTTGTGAGCACCACATTAGCCCCCAAACAGCTTATCAAAACAATCTTAACCACCAATTAGCTTATCAGCGCCATATTTGCCCCCAAACTGGTTGTCAGTGCTATCTTTGACCCTAACCAACTTGTCAGTGGCCCCAAACAGCTGATCTGTGCCATCTTTTCCCACCAGCCAGCTTGTCCGTGCCTCCAAACAGCTTGTCTATGCCATCTTTGCCACTAAACAGCTTGTCAGTGCCCCTTAACAGCTTGCGTGTTTCACTGCCCACACCGCTTTCCTGCAGGACTGGTGGTCTCTTCCTCTGTGCTGTGTGCAGACTGATCCAGCATGCAGGAAGTGGATGTGATGTCACTTCCTGCACACTGGATCCGTCAGACATAGCATGCAGGGAGAAAGTGTGATAGATCATCAGATCAGACAGAGAAGTGGTTGCCCGGGACCCCTAAAGTGTCAGGCCCGGTCGACCCCTACAGCCAAGATTGTTACAATTTTGTGGTGGAGGGGGCATGAAGTGCATGTGATGACTGGAGCGTCCCCTTATTACCTATCCATTAAAGTGTATAATTTTCAAATGATGAAGTGTGATCATATGGAAGGGATTTTAGAACCATAGACCAAAATCTAAAGCTAGAGGGTCAGAGTTTTAGATGTAAGGAGGTTTCACTTTATGGAGATGGTGGTAGACAGCTGGAACAGCCCCCAGTAGAAGTGGTAAAGGTGGTGAGGGTATTAAACATGCATGGGATAGACATACAGCTCCTGGATCTAAGACGAGACCAACGACTGATTAACGTTTGAGTCTTTACAGCAGGTGAAACGGGCGACTAGACGGGGGCCGAATGGGTCTGATCTCCTATCAAGTTCTATGTTTCTATGATGACAAAAACAATTTTAAGAACCTTAACGTCAATTGTGGGAAAAATGTCCTGCAATGTATATTTTTGATGATCTCTACTTCTTAAGGTTTCTTTAAATCAGAAAGTGAAGCTTTTGTTTCACCAGATCCTCGTGGAGTGATTTCTGCTGCTTTATTTATGTCGGATAAAAACATTTCAGACTGTAGCGGATAAAACCATCCACTTTTGTTCATTTCACTCCCGTAAATACCCTTATTCCCTGGTTCTTACCAATGCACTTGTTAAATGATCTCGGCTCGCTTGTCTCCATTTCCAAACCGCACTTCACTGACGTACCAGTCGCCCTCCAACACAACCATTACTTTTTACTAAGATAGTTGTGTTTGATGTGTATTTCCAATACTGTGTTTATTCATTTGGATTTTTCTGGCAGAAACTACCTATTTTAACCCCCCCCCCCCAAAAAAAAAATTAGGAGAACTTTACCCAAAGCAGCAACAACACAGATCTCTGGACCAGTCACAGGAGATAAGAGGATATCCCCAACCAGCAGGACTATCCCATGGGAAATTAGACAGTTAGTCTCAACGGTATCATTTCCAATTAAAGGGAACACAATTAAAGTTCCACGTCAGTGTAAGCGTGTACAACTACCCAGTATGGGACACTTTGCAGATAACTTCTCTGCCCCGTTATTTCTCATTTGTTTGAAGAAAAAAAGGCTACAAATGAGAAAAGAATGTTGCAACTGGACCTGGTTTTAGTTGTATTTATCAAACCATTCGAATGTGTTATATATACATAAGACACGGAGCCAAGGAAGTCTTATGTTTGTGAAATACCAATGAGAGTTATGCCTTTAGGAAGCTTTTTGTGTCAAGAAGCTATTCATTTCTTCTTTCTTTCTAATTTTCTTCTTTGGACGCGATCCATATACGTATTAAGAAACGGATAAAAGACACCATCAGCGTAAACTACTGCCTCGAAGGCAATCTGGGAGGCAGTCGTTTACACTGACGGCGTCTTTTATCCCTTTCTTAATACGTATTCAGGAAAGTAGAACGTACCCCTTATTTGTTTAATAGCCGAGCCATTTGCTGTCCTATTAGTTCTTCAAATCCCAGAGAGGTCTTTATATCTCGACGTGCTCTCAAGGTTGTCATTATCTTTTATTTATAAAGTTAAACCGTTATTTAGAGGGGGGAAAAGAAATCATTGTTACTTAATGGATCAAATGGTTAAGTTCTACCTTTAAAATTTAAAAAATAAAATAATAATAATAATAAAATTGATAATAAAATTAAGCACAATGAACCGGTGGAATGAATGCAGCACAAGGGCCATTGAGTGTTTATTGTGGCCCTTAGCATTAAAAAAAAAAAGATTGATTGGAAAGGAATGGATTTAATAATAAATATTCTGTTAAAGCGGCATATTGCACGATTTGTAAATGGACATAATGAATGGGGTTTATCTATTGACCAGTGAGTTGTTGGTGAGTTGAAATGGGTCCAATTTATCATTATGAATGGAAAAGCGGAGAATCCTCCTACTAGGAGGACCAGATTGACCCTGTTCATTCCAGGAGATAAGGCTTGTATATGCATCACGTAGGGTTAGCATGGTCTTCTGCTAGAAGAAACGTGTCAAGTTTGGCCCCCCCATGGTTAAGTCAGATAAAATGTTTCTTCTCAATTCAGCCTCATTTAATAAGCCCCATAACCCCATTTTGAAATGTGTCTTCTACCCATCTTCTGTTCGATTAATTGGCCTCCTAAGATTCTCTGGAATATGTTTCCTACTGTTGGTGTCAGATTTCAATCACATCTCTATATGTGGAAGAGAATGATCGGTAGACTTGGGTCTTTAATTCTCGTAGGTTTGAACCTACTACCTTTGGAGGTCATGCACCTGCCCATTTTGCCACCGAGAGGCTCAGTGGGCACTTGGATCTTAGTCTTCCTAGGACGAGTTGTTCAACTTTTTGAAGCATCAAGCCTCCGTTCATTGAGAAACATTTTCCTAGTTTGCTAAATCTTTCAAAGAGGAGGACTAAACCAGCAACAGGCAGCCATCTTTAATCTAAGTCTTATTTTGACATCTTGCGGTACTTTAAGTTGCCCCTGTCACTTTGTAGAGGGCAACTTTTCAACTATGTATTGGGCTAATTCCCTCTTGTCTATCATGTAGTGATGACACGGATGTGGAATATTACGGCGTAGGCAAGTGTGGTGGGAATGTCCTTGACACTTTCTGAGGAAGACAAAACGTGAGAACGGCCAGTCCACAGCAAACCCCCTGCACTCCCATGGCTGTGAACGCTTCGACAGCCAATCACAAGCAAGGATAGAGTTAAATGACAAAGGCATACATACTTTTTAGTTTATATTCAGTGGTTAGTGTGGTGGGGGGTTAGTTTCTGGGGAATTCGATTAGGTATGGGTTAAAAGAAAAAAAAAAACCTAAAAGAAAATTTAGAAAATGTATATTAAATAGGAAAATAGGGTGGTTTCCACGTCAGTACAAGTTAAAATATATATTTTTGGTATTTTTTCCCATTTATACTAGCTGTATATCATTTATATTTGTAATAAATTATATTTATAAAAATAATTTCTTACGTATTCATATTTATGAATATGGTTTTTTAAAAAAAGCCCTACTTGACCTGAAAAAATGTATAATTTGTGTGGGCTCGATTGTGATTAATATTTTAAAAGGTAAAACACTTTTAATGCGTATAAAAGAACATATATCTGATAGTTTGGTAATAGCCATAGCAACTCACTCAAAAATGATCCTTTTTTTTTTTTTTTTTTTTTTTTTTTTTTAACCTTTTGAGTGCCACAGTGCTTTTCAGTTAAATAGACCCTGGAGTGATGGATGTGGTATAGACGTGCACGGTATAGATGTGCACCAATATGGAACAAAAAAATTATAGAGAGATAGAGAAAGGCAGAAAAAAGCAGCTATGATCACCAGAGGAGATCTCAGGAGAAATGCAGAAATGGAGCACTATTGGTGAAAGCTCTTAAAAGGAAAAGAAGGTGATAGTGCTGAAGAACAGTACAACACAAAAGGGGCAGATGCAATAAAAGAGCGATTTAGTACAATAATAAATATACAAGTGTTAAAATATAATGTATGAAAACAAATACACCCTAGTGTGGCACAGGAGCCCTGATGCGTTTCGCCGCCAGGCTTCCTCAGAGGGTCCCAGCTCGCAGAGTACAGGCTACTGTTGGTGTGTGAAATAGACCCTGGAGGCCAGGCCAACTCTTTGTAGTTTGGCTATTGTGTACAATGTTTCAACAATTTCTATTGTCACAAAGAGAATGTTAAGTCGATGTCTTAATATGTTAAAGTCTTCATGATAATTGGAAACCAAGCTTAAGGACCACATCCCACCAAGCCCAAAACCTGATATGATATTAGAACTTTACCTTTGGCATTGTTCTTCATCAGTTGGCTCCATTCATATCTGCTTCAGGAACCTGTAGTTCGAATTCTATTTTGTTAGCAATCTTTATGCCTGGAGACTCGGAGTGAAGCGTTGCCTCTTCGGGTCTCCAGGTCGCGGGAGCATCTTGGAGACATGACCCACTTCCCCTCCTACCAGCGGACCCCCAACTGATATCAGTAGACTCACCCAACCACTACCCGAACCGGGAGTGCTCCCGGTAGCTGGAGCATGGATGTTTCCAGGTATGGCCACTGGAGATGGGTCCCCTTACTACGAGGGACCCTAAAACCCTAAAGCTGCCCCTGGTGGCAATTAGTTTCAGTTTATAGAGGCATCTCCTGCTACTTGTACTCAGTGTGACTGCGCTTTACATGGGCTTTTTGGAATTATCAGTAACTCTAAAGGAGAATGCATGCGTGAAAGGTCACTTGGCTTATTAAAGCCAAGCGCTTATTCTAAAAGTCATATTTTTTCACCCGACACAAAAGCATGACATTCCCGCAGTTTACGGTTAGGTATTGCATTGTATTCCGCCCCCCCCCAAAGTACCTACAATTTCATCATTTAATGGCTGAGTTAACCGGAGATGTTAAAATTCAATAGGGTGACCTTGAGATAATGAAATTGTTTAATTATGACATTGATTTCGACAAATTTGCTGAGATGAGAAGACTCTGCTATTAATCCACGAGGTAATAATGATGCTTATTTCTGTTTGTGCTCTGAGCTGTTTGTTGATTACGAATTAAAATTTAATGTAAAAGGGGGTGGGCTCTGATAGCGCTCGCCGCGTAACGTATTCATTCTCCGTGACATAATTCAGTCCGCTAAAATCTCCGCTCATTGTCATTTGATTTGTGGTTCGTCGAAACCCTTCTATGCGGCTGAACTCACAAGAATTTATTTTTTTTAATTAAAAATTAACTCATGAAAATCTTTTCCATCCACACGCTGCCTAAAGCAGCTTTTTGGGTTAAACAGACCCCGCAGTGCTTTGAATTACTCAAAACACCGGACTTTAACCCCTGCAGACACAGACTGGTCATCTGGCACACCAGGCGAATGCCCGATGGGCCGCTGGCTAATAGTCCTCCATAATTAACCTGATCAGGTGCTGCACCGGGTGGCTGCTCGCTGGGTTTGCCCGGCCAGGGGCTGTTTGAGTATAAGAGAATAACGTGTGTGTGCATGAAACACATCATACCTCCAGGCAAGGTGAGTTGTCAATAATAGAGTGGGGTGTGATAGAGTGTGTTTTAATGTAAGTGTGTTTTATGTGTGCGTTAATGTGATTGTTTATGTGTTAGTGAGTGTGTATGCCTGTTTGTTAGCGTGAGTGTGTGTGTGTTCTCGTGTGTGTTACTGGGGCAGAGAGAAGGTGCTGGGGGGTCTCTCAGCTGTACCTGCCGCCATTGGGGCAGGAAGTGCCAGACCTCCAAAGTCTCAATCTTTGGATACCAATTCCCATTCAAGGAGCCAATTTGCTCTCTGGACAAGGGGTCTCCCTAACTGGCCCATTGAGAGCTCTGGCACCCAGTAGGGGGCCCTGAGCCGGACCTGCCTCTCTAACCCAAATTACCTACAGTGTCTGCTATCTGACCATAAATATATAAATCATTGTGTGAGGGTCCCCCCCCCCCAACCCAATACACTATGTACCATACTGGGTGTATATAATAGGACTGAGCCTGGGGGACTTGTTTGATGGTGCAGAGAAGACTGTCTAAACAGCTGATAGCAGAAAAAAGGAATTGCTACAGCTTGGAGCGGGGTATTGTAAGAGATGTACACCAGAAGCTCATTTTCTCTTATTTCTTGGGAATATGTTATTATTATTATTATTATTATTATATTTTTTTACTGGTAGTAAACACTCAAGCGAAAATATGTTTCCTCTAAAGAACTATTTATAAACATAAGGTTATGCATCTGAAAATAACAGTAGGTTGTTTAATTACCGTAGTCGGTGGAAAAGTTTTTGAGAGTAAATTAGGTAAAATAATAAAACCTTATGCAAAATATTATCTTAATGGAAAAAATTGTTTAGCAGATACATCCTAAAGGTGCTCTTTCTAGATGTCATTTTTATTGCGAGTTCTTATCTGCAGCACGTTATTATTGAAACAAAAATCTTAAATGGTGTTTTTGGAATTTACTGAGGGGGTGGTGGTAGATAAGTGGAACGGCCTCCCAGCAGAAGTGGTAGAGGGTAATACAGTGAAGGTATTAAACATGCATGGGATAGACATACGGCTCCTGAATCTAAGACGAGACCAACGACTGATTAAGGATTTGAGTCTTTACAGCAGGAAAAATTGGTGACTAGACGGGGGCCGAATGGGGCCGATCTGCCGTCACATTCTTAATGTCTCTATTTAATAGATGGGCATTATCTAAAAAATACTAAGCAGCCGTCTTGTAGGAAGATGGTTTTAAATTCTTTTATGTGGATTAAGAAAGCTGAACCAGAAAGGGTTAAACCTCATTGCGCTCTTCTAGTGTTTTCTCACCAACAGTGAAGATATGAAACTTGAACGCATTTGTTTAAATACCCCCAAAAAAGTGTCTATCGTGCCTTGTGGAAAAAAAGGCACGTCAATCTGGGCTCAGTTATTACATTTTCAGCAGTGAATGGGTTCTGCTTTAAAAAGTTCTATTTTCCGAAATCTAGTTCAGGGTAGCTGTGATGGATACACAACACCAATAATATATAATAATAATAATCTTATAATATGCTATGTTATCGAATGAATATAAACCAAATGAAATCAACAAATCACCATTCCTGCCAGGAACTTCATGTAAAAGTAGCGTAAGGCTAGATTGCAAGCTCACAGGTCCAGTTCTCAACTCCTAATGTGTCTGTATGTATTAATGTATATTTGTTACATGTGTTAACTGCCCCACTGAAATTGACACCTGTTTAATTTGTTGCCGCTTAATAAATAAAACATATAATAATAAAAATAATAATAATAATCATAATATAACAATATTATAATATTGTTATATATAAATATATAATAGTCAATAGGTGGAAGCAAAGCATTTCTGAAACATCCTATGGATACTGACCTCTAAAGGACCAATGCCAGTGTTGCTTTATGATAATTCATTTTGACGTTGGAGAGATCTTGTTGAATTTATAGCTTAACCCCAGACTTGGAGAGCTTTCACTCAAAGACGAGACCCTTTTAGCCTTTAGTACATCAGGATCACAGGCTCGATTAGGGTAGAATTCTAAAACTATGCACGACATGCTAAAAAATACAGCTATTTCTATTAAACCCATGCTTCATTTTAATGGCACGTCTTGTCACGTCAAGTAGACCTCCATTATACTTCTGTTTAGTTTTTATTCCCTTGTTAAAGACGCGCACTGAGAGATTTCACTCCAATTTAATAAATATTGGATTGGAAACTGATGCTGATCAATATGATATTGACAAGAATCAGATTTGAGTGGAATCCATGAATTCAGTGTAGAAAGAATAACATTTACATGAGAATCATTGGCGAACGTCGAAGTTTGCAGATCCCGACCCTACGCTTGATCTGATTTTGATTATAAAAGATTAAATCCTTCCGAATCGTGTTACGGGAAAATATGTGCAGAAACAACTTGGTAGTGAGAAAATATGATTTAAAACGAGGAACTTCAGTATGAATCTTGACCCAATATTAACGTATAAGTTGTTATCAAACATGCAAGGCGACTTCCATCATCAATGGACCTACGTATAAAATTTGCATAAGTCAACGCGTCTGATGGCTATTCGGCCATAAAGTGCGGCCGGGAGTTTTTCTGTGTCCTAATGATACTTTTCCTTGGGCTTCTGGCCAGTCTTGGTTGGCCCATATCATTTTGTGTAGTTTTGGGAGATGTTATTTAATAAGAAAAATGGATATTATCATATTAACCCAAGAGAAAATGGGAGTCTTTGGTTGAATTAAGAGAGTCCTTTGAGGTCTCAAAAGCTTATTTAATCTTTATGGGGGGGGGGGTTCTGAGTTGGCCCAATAGGAGGTAATGTTTAAAACATGTGAGAAAGTGCCAAAAACCAAATCTAATACTTTAGGGAGAGTTCCAGTTTCAACTCCCACATTTGACTATTCATTATGAAGGGCCAACACTGATAGGTATCTCCAGTAAAAAGGGCTGAGCTGGCCCTGTACAAACCAAAATTCAATGTGTGAGGAGACTGGAATAATCTGATCTAACTATACATTGTACAGGGCCAGCCAAGGTCTTCCTGCAGCAGAAAATCAATGGGGTTGGCTCTTCATAATGAACATTGAAGTCAGGGAGCCGAAAGACAGCTCTTTTATTTCAAATATTTCAAGATAATCATTGGACCAGAACCAATCTGATTCTCGTTGACCATCCTTCTTATCGATAGAGCAAGGTAGTTTACTTATCCACGGGTGGACAGATGGAGTTACACTGGAGTTATGGAGTTATTCTCTCTAGCTTTATTTTTCTCCTTTTTATTCTCTTCCCTCTACTGCTGCTCTCCATTCCATCACAATAACCCCACTATATTCAGAAGCCATCTCTTTCTACCACCTTTGGTATCTTCGGGGCCATTGACTTCTGCAAGTGGCTTTCCCTTCGTTGCCTTCATTTGCTATAATCTCCGGGTTCTTGTCTGAAGATGTTTACAATAGAGTCAACACTCCATGGGCCTTAGCGTACCGGTGAAGAGCCGTCTGATTAAAAGCAGGTCCGTTCTTATTTATAGAGAACAATGACTTGTAAATCCTACACTCTGTACGAAGAGCATCGGGCTCCGAGAGTACTTGTCTGCAAACACTAAGAACATTCATCATCCGTCTTTTGGAGGGAGAGACAAAGTCGTGCATTTGCAATCTGCATACAAACACTAAATTGTCCTCTTAATGATGATGGTGCCGACTCGCCGTCCAGCTTTATTTTAACTTGTCGAGTCTTGGCTGGAAAAAGCTGGGAGAAAACATAAGAAGCAAATGTGCCAGTGATATTTTTTAAAACATGAGTTGTTGTCGCCCAAAAAACAATGTATATTTACGGTATAATTCTTTTACGCAGACCTAAAAAATCCCAACACTGTGTTATATTTGGTACGGCAGCTTTACATAATATTTTTTTTATAGAAAATCTTATTGCATTGTTTAGATGTTAATTTTTTTAGGGTAAATTTTCCCATAGAACCCCAGAGAGAAATGGTAGATACGAGGTTTGGGGAGAAGTTGATTCACCCATTGCAGACCCACAACTACAGATTGAAAACAAATGGGTTATGGAAAGATATGGAATTTACTGCCCACAGAGGCTGCAGTATCAGATCCAATACATGCCTTATATATGCATGGGCTGCAGATTATATATTATGAGGAATATGCAGGGATATAACGGGTTATAAAGACGGGATCAGTTATGCGGCCGGAGAGTATATAATATATAATATGAGGAATATGCAGGGATATAACGGGTTATAAGGACGGGATTAGTTATACGGCTGGAGAGTATATAATATATAATATGAGGAATATGCAGGGATATAACGGGTTATAAGGACGGGATTAGTTATACGGGCTGGAGAATATATAATATATAATATGAGGAATATACAGGATATTACGGGTTATAAGGACGGGATTAGTTAAACGGCCGGAGAGTATATAATATATAATATGAGGAATATACAGGATATAACGGGTTATAAGGACGGGATTAGCTATACGGCCGGAGAGTATATAATATATAATATGAGGAATATACAGGATATAACGGGTTATAAGGACGGGATTAGTTATACGGGTAGGAGAGTATATAATATATATAATATGAGGAATATACAGTGATATAACGGGTTATAAGGACGGGATTAGTTATACGGGCCGGAGAGTATATAATATATATAATATGAGGAATATACAGTGATATAACGGGTTATAAGGACGGGATTAGTTATACGGCCAGAGAGTATATAATATATAATATGAGGAATATACAGGATATAACGGATTATAAGGACGGGATTAGCTATACGGCCGGAGAGTATATAATATATAATATGAGGAATATACAGGGATATAACGGGTTATACGGGCCGGAGAGTATATAATATATGGAATATACAGGGATATAACGGATTATAAAGACAGGATTAGTTATACGGCCGGAGAGTATATAATATATAATATGAGGAATATACAGGGATATAACGGGTTATAAGGACGGGATTACTTATACGGATGGAGAGTATATAATATATAATATGAGGAATATACAGGGATATAACGGGTTATAAGGACGGGATTAGTTATACGGAGGGAGAGTATATAATATATATAATATGAGGAATATACAGGATATAACGGGTTATAAGGACGGGATTAGTTATACTGGTAGGAGAGTATATAATATATAATACGAGGAATATACAGGGATATAACGGGTTATAAGGACGGGATTAGTTATACGGCCGGAGAGTATATAATATATAATATGAGGAATATACAGGATATAACGGGTTATAAGGACGGGATTAGTTATACGGGTAGGAGAGTATATAATATATAATATGAGGAATATACAGGATATAACGGGTTATAAGGACGGGATTAGTTATACGGCCGGAGAGTATATAATATATAATATGAGGAATATACAGGGATATAACGGGTTATAAGGACGGGATTAGTTATACGGCCGGAGAGTATATAATATATAATATGAGGAATATACAGGATATAACGGGTTATAAGGACGGGATTAGTTATACGGGTAGGAGAGTATATAATATATAAAAGAGGATGATGATACACTTTGTTTTTCTGGGAATATGTATATGAGGTTGTCCTATATTTTTTCATTGTTGTTAAGCTTATCAAAACTTGTGTTGGGGTACGTGCCATAGGCGGGAGAGGAAAGGGTCAGGTGTTGGCAGCATGGCCAAAGAGACCCCTCGCTTTGCTTAACTGCATAACATTGGGATGTACTCACAGGATAGGTGTAACGGAGGTTCTTGATGCTACAGCACAGACCTCCATTGATTTTATAGCAAAAGACAGCTCCATGGGACAGTGTCTGAAAACTGGGACTATAGCTATTACGACTCTGCACTCTTCGCCTTGTTACATTGGAAGTTTCATTTCATTCCTGAAGCCCTTGGAAATTTTCAAAGATTTTGTGACCTCGAAACATTCCTTTTTTTCCTGCAGCCCCGATCACAGCCCTCCGTAACATTCTCTTCATGAGTTTTTATTATTTTTGGTTTATGTCCTTAGGTGAGTCTTATAATCGTTTATTGCCTCCGTTTTTATGTTGGTCAAGGTCACAAAGAACCAGCTTTTCTGATTTCTCCTGGTATTTGGACTGAGGGGACTAATGGGATGTGTGACATTTCTCACCCAGTTATGATTTTAATTGGCCAATATAACTGCCGAATCTCCCTTTGTGAGAGATGTTCCAAGGTCCCAATAACTTAGATCAAGTCGTGATACTTGTTATTTCCTTTCAGGCTTATTATTGGGGAGTTTATGGTTTATCTGATTTATTTACCTTATACTAATAATACAAAATACACTAAATGACCACAAATATGTGAACACCTGACTATCACAGAAATATATGAACTTGTTGGACATTCCATTCCATAAACATGCACATTAATATGGGATTGGGCCCCATCTTTGTGGCTGTTATAGTCTTCACTCTTCTTGGAAGGCGTTCGACAACAATTTAGAGTGTATCTGTGGGAAGTTGTAGGGTCAGGGCACTTGAGTTCCTTCACATCACACTCATTAAACTACTTATGGCTTTATTGTCCTTGCTTTGTGCGCTGGGGCACAGTCATGCTGGAACTGGGGAAAAAGGGTCTTCCCCAAAATGTTCCCACAAAGTTGGAAGCAGAGCATTGTCCAAAATGTCTTGGTAGGCTGAAGCATTAACATTACCCTTCACTGGAAGTCAGAGGCCCAAACCATGAAAAACAGCCCAAGAGTTTCTGCACCAAACTCTACAGCAGGCACTATGTGTTCCGTTAGGTAGCGTTCTCTTGGCGTCCACCAAACCCAGACTCCTCCATCAGAGTGATTCATCATTCCAGAGAACACGGTTCCACTGCTCCATTCCAGTGGCCGTGTGCTTTACACCTTTACAGCTGATGCTTGGCATTGTGCATAGTGATCTTTGGCTTGTGTGCAGCTGCTCAGCCATGGTAATCAATTTCATGAAGCTTCCAGTGCTTTGTGCTGATGTTACTTTCAGAGGCTCCAGTACCTCAGGTGAAAATTGGTGATGCGCATGTGGGAGGGCTTAGGTTGGCAGCCTAAATGTCCAATCATATTTTTATTAACACAAAAAAACATTTAAGAGATAATTTAGCTACCTCAAAAAATCCATATATACTCCATTATTATTATACATGTACCATGTATCACTAATCAGTGCTTCCCCAATACGTGTTGATGAGGACCCCTTGTTTAGGTCCGACGCTTTGGAATAAGTAGCAATTTGTTATAAAGTATAAGTTGTTCATTTAAAAATCATTTTGTTCTGGGTAGAATCAGCATGTGAGAATGTAATTGCAACGTAGTCAGAGATGATTATCCTCCCAGGATCAGGTTTAGTAAACACTTGATCTTCTACGTAAGGAGCTGGATTGGTTTTAAGTGGCTTCTTGGATAAGTTTGAATCAGTAGATGTTGAAGCAAACCCTTGAAGAAGTTACATTAAAAGATTCCTTCTACTTCAGAGAGTTTGTGAGATACACGGGCACGTTTGTATTGTTTTATTCTAACTGAGTTTACTTTGATGGTACCTGAAAAATCAGAAAAGATCAAAAGATAAGAACAGTTCTCGACCAATTACGTTATAGACCACTTAGTGGTGCTTCAGATTTATAATTATGGGAAATATATATACACCTTACTCTATATGCGCAAAAGTATACCTTTTTAATTTGGTCCTGGAGACAACAGCTGTCCAAGGAAAACCTGGAGGCTTTTTGGTGGACCACCATTCAAGGAGAAACATTGTAGTCACAAAAGAATTCAACATTTCAGAGGTCCCTTCAGTGTCTGAACTTCTTTGGGGTCTTGGAAAGCCCAATGATATCAGTGAGCGGGGGCCGATGTAATCGATAGGCTGGGCCGACGCCATCGGTGAGCGGGACTGATGATGTCAATGGACGGGGCCGTGACATTGCGGGCAGGGCTAGCTAGTATTTATATGGGGATTGGAAGGGGGAAAATGCCACGGGCAGGGAATAGGACACCCAGAGATTTCAGTCCGTGACCCGGAGAAGCTGCACTTCACCCAGACAGTTCCCGGTTATGCGTTGTTGACCCGCTCAAAGGCACAACAAAATTTTTTTAATTTACTGTAAATGAATCAGTTTTTCATATAAAAATTCATGTACTGATGGAAATGCCAACTGCAATTCAACTATGTAAAGCAAATGTATTTTTTCCCCCCTTTTTTTATGTAAACTCTCCGGGC
The DNA here is from genome assembly GCA_029215755.1 of Spea hammondii. Classification (NCBI taxonomy): domain Eukaryota; kingdom Metazoa; phylum Chordata; class Amphibia; order Anura; family Pelobatidae; genus Spea; species Spea hammondii. The sequence continues at coordinate 183,533,120 of JARDYJ010000001.1, read as the reverse complement.
GCTCCGACCAAAGAAAATCAGGTTAACAAATAACTTGGTCGGAATTTTCCTCTGGCTTAATCATTTTGTTTTTGTGTTTCTCAGGAACAAGCGCGAGATCCAGCTGCTTGCACTTCGCCTCCAATAGAAAACAGCTTGAAACGACCCTCTAGCTAAATGTCAGGCTTTTGGCAAAGTGGAAGCAGACTGTCTTTATTGGTTTATATCACAACGCTCTAAAATTTGGCGGAAGAAAAAAAAGCTTCATCTAGTTATTACCCTCCAAAAAAAAAATATATATTTTCATTTAACATCAATCAACTATAGAAAATAATAATTAGCTGGAGAGAATAGGGCAGTTTTCTACCAATAACAAACAGCATTTTCTAGGTATATCAAAACAGGGATAGAAACTGTTTTCCATTTTGTTTTTTGCTAAATTGTTCTACTTTTTCACGGAAAACAACATTTCTCCCCAATTTACTATTAATGCAATAGGAATTTTCAAGTGGGGGCAGGGAGAAAAGGTTTAAAGCCCCCCCCCTCGTTACTACATAGCTGCTAACAGTACCCAATTAACCAGGAAAACGAAAAATATTTTTCGTTTGGTAAATAAAGCATATCACAAAACATACATCAGCAGACATTTACACTACTGGTTGTGTCACATTGGCTGCAATGAGCTTCTGATGTGGCAATGTTTTCCTTGGCTTTATTAGATATCCGTCTAATAGTTCCTTTATTTAAAAAAAAATAAAAAAATATCTACAAAACGGTTACATCATCTGAAGAATAAAAAGGCAAAAATGATTGGTTGTTGAAATAAATGAAGCTGATGATGCTGGAATATTTAATGGATACAATTCGCCTTTAATTACAGTTTGGTAAGCGACATCGTTTGTAATTGTATCATTAATTATTCTAAGAAATGTTTTACCCCTGGCTGTGATGCTTTTTCAGGTTTCATTTTTGCACAGTTAAGTAGATTTGCAGAAAATCTGTATGCATATTAATCCACCAATGGATTTGACAGAATAATATATTATTCCTTGCAACCCTCTTACCAAGTCCAGTTCCATAAATAAGGAAGCATAGCGTCTAATTCTACTCAAAAAACAAGATACAGGAAAAAATTACTAGCCATGGTATCGATAATATACATTTAATTCAAGTTATTCGAAAACATTTCCACTAATTATGCAATAGCTATAATTATGTCACTCTAAATAAAGCAAACTATACATTTTTGTATTGCATTATGTGTATTAATAATAATGGATTTATTTTATTTAGCCATGCAGAAATATATTTTGTGCCTTTTCTTTCCTTATTTAGATTCTCATATAATTATCCGAAAATTATAAATCTAGTTTTGTTTACTTTTCATTTGCATTCTACAGTAGTGTTTAAATTAATTTATTAATATACATTATAAAATGTATTTATTTTATAATAAATAAATACTAAAAAAAATGTAAAAAATTATCTCGCTTTATGGCCCGTACCAGTATAATCAACTTAAAAATAATCAACTGAAATTTGATAAACGTACAAAAAAAAAAAAAAATTGAGCAGGGGTGAAAGCAGGAGTTGGACAAGTAAGCTTCACAAGTCTTGTCTCTTTATAGGGGGTCCCATAACTTAGAAGTAGCCCTTAGCAGTTGCTTAACTTTTCCGACGGTAGCGACGCTCTTGTCTACATACTTCCCACTTCTTGGTCCACTTAGGCCTACTTACTCCTAGCCTGACCTCACTGCCACCGATAGGGATATAGAGCCGGAGGGAGAGGACCTTCTGGTTAGTATACCTGGCGTATTCTCAGGTTTTCTGTACAGTATGTCTCTATGGTCAAGGGCAAATTATTTCCCTATTGCATGAAGTTGCCCCCTAACATGTCCTACAGACCCCTCTACTAGCTCAGTGCCCTCGGCAGCCTCCTAGGACCTAGTAGGACCTGCCCTATCTACATGATAAAACCATATAGTTGTATAATGGCGGACCCAGTCTTTTCTTACACTGTGTTTGGAGCCTATGCCTAGAAGAATATAAGCTCTTTATTAAGAACAGAAAAAGTAATATAACTTTCCATAAAATTAAGAGCATAAATGTACAAAATTCCAACGAGACAAGGCATATAGCGCCTTGTACATTTCCTCTAGTGGGAACAGGCTTTCCTACTGATAATATTACATTTCTTTTACATAAATATGTTCCTATGAAAAGAAGAGAAAAAGTAATACTTGACTTAATTACTTTCAGACTGAGAGAACTGGCATTTCTCCATAGCAATTAAATATCAGAATCTCCTAATCTCTAAAGTCGCACAAAAAAAAAAAAATAAAATAAAATAAAATCATAAATAGGTTATGGGTTCATGTAGGTTATTTACTAGTTTTAATAAATTTGTGTCTCACAACGGCTTTTCCAGAGGCGTTCCGTTAAGCCGTTAAATTTTATTACAATATTTGATTTCCTGTGCAAGAGAAAAAAAAAAAAACACACAATAAAACCATAATAAAAAAGTTGAAGCCTTTAAACAAATAATAACTACATAGTTCTTACTCAAGTTGTTAAGTTTAATTAATTATTAACCATATGTTAGCATTTTTATCATAGCGGAAAATAACGTGTGTGGCAATATTGAGACTATAATTCGTAGCCTACGGCACCGAACGGAGACGATTAGAGAAATCTGACACATATTAGGACAAAAAAAATAACACTTTACTATTTCTCCCTGTGGCCAAAAATCATGTTTTTACTGGAATATCTCTTGACGGTCATATTATTCATAATGTTCATATTTTTATTTAAATAGTTTAGTCTGTTGGCGCTTTTTGTATTTATGTTCATTTTATCATAGACTTCCGTTTTCTTTTTTGAATTTGCTTTCTTAAATTAGATCTTGAATTTGAGAATAAGTGCCTTCTTTTTTATTTTTTTATTTTTTTTTTTTACATTGATTTGAAATTGACTATCAAATCTGCATCATTCAATACCCTTTGGACCCCCATGTATACGTTATTTCGCATTCAACTCGGAAAGGAATGAATGATGGAGGTTCCGACGGGTGGGGAAAAAAAAAAATCCATGTTGCTTTGGTGGAAATAAATCAGTCTGCCCCGGTATAAATAGCATACGGTCGTAAATTCTGCCGTCGGAGCTAATTGATCTTTATATTGAATGGGTAAGGTGTGCGGTTTTAATGGTCGCACCTCTTGCGACATAACACATTTAGGTGCGGCAAAGTTAACTTACCAAGAAGAAATGAGTTTCTGATGCATAGAGAAAATGAACTAAGTAATTGAATGCCTTGGAATGATTTATTGCTATGGGGACTCGGCAGAAAAGTTATAGTCGTGGGTTTTTAAATCAATAATTTAACAGAGCCATTTCTTCCCAAAATTGTTTTTAGGGAAATTCAAATAGTTACCGTCAGGCCAGTGAGATGACTAAATGGTATTATATTGGGTAATCCAGACGCAAGGGAAGGGTTGTCTTCAGCTTGATGGCGTTAATTGCTCGGGAGAGGAGTCCAATTTTCAAGCAGAAATATAAATGAAGCAGAACTCTCCCTTTCATTGACGCACATAAAGATGGTGGGTATGTTTGATGAAAGCTAATTAGGAGAACCTAGAAAAGTCTAGAACATTTATGATTTTTAATTGCTTGTGCTGGCGGCTGATAGAATATCAGTAAATATTAATCTGGTTGCCAGCGTCCGAATATCATCCCTCAATGGTATGGTGGTAAATTTTCAATAAAATATCATCATTTGTTGATCTGATGGTCAGTGTCTACTCAGGTTGTCCAACGCAGGGATCCGCCAGGAAAGAAGAGGGTCTAGCTGTGGATTATTAAAGATAAACCACAGCAAAGTCTCCTCATCAGCCCTATATATGCCTCAGAGACCCATTACACCTTGACCTCCGACGGTCGTACCTATGCTAGTCATAGCGTATCCCGTCCTAGCGCATTTATTACTATTGTTCCTGTGTTTGACCTCAACTGTCCTGTTTTCTGGCTCCCTGCCCTCGGCTCTGATATCTCAACTACCCTGATCTCCTGCTTCCTAGCCTCGGTTCTGATACATTGATGAATCTGAACGTCGGCTCCATGTCTACGGCTTGTCTTGACTATCCTGCTTGTACACCCTTTTGTTTCTCCCCAGTCTTGGAGGATCATCAGAAAGTCTCACAGCTGCTCGAACCCAAGGCTCAAGCAGAAGAGGAACTGGTTGAAAAGTAAAGAACTCTTCTGAGACTGACGGACAATCTGTTATGGGGACACAGTGTCCTACCACGCACCAGCGTCTCCTCTGGAGACTTTAATGGGAATTTTTTCCAGGTACACTTAATTGTCATGTGACCCCCCCCCACAGCATGTACTGATAGCTTGTTGCCATAGAACCTGAAAACATTCTGTATTGTTTTATATGATTAAAACTTCAGAAGAAGGAATAATTGGACAGATCTCTTAAAGTTTATTTAAGTTTGTTTAAGATACCATTGAGCACCAACAATGACTTTATTATTCTTTTTATTCAACCTACAAGATGGCGCCTCTAACCACATTATTTTTATGATTTTATTTATCAAAATTGCACAAAATATGCAAAAAAGGAACCTCTAACTACTTTTTGCTTTTTAATAGACATTGATTATTCACAGTAATAATTACACGTTTCCTTCAGAGCTGCTGCCACGCAAACAATATATATGAAAGACCTTATTAGCTTTTATTTGGAGCATCATCTATATTATTGCATCGCTATGTGGTCTCCGTCTACATTGAAAGCCAGTTTTGAGACGTGTATAAAAAGTAATTCTTGACCAAAGTTAAAAACGTACTTTCGTCGCAATATCAGCCAATGGAATGTTACTGCTTTTAAAAAAAAATAATTAAAAAATGGTTGCTATGGTAACAACACCATAGATTCGCAATTCCCATTGTGTTCCATGCATTGTAACCTCCGTAGGCAACGTAACATATGTATAGCTCACTTTTAATCCTCTTTATATCATCGATGACCTGTAACAGAAAAAAAATTGAAATCCACTAAACTTCACTACGCGGAGAACCATAATAGCAATAAACTTCAATGTCTTCCACTGTACTACTCAGAAAGATATAACTCAGCTGGCAGCGAGCAGTCGGGTGATATTAGTAAGACGTTATCACAATAATATCTTTAAATGTACAGTATCACTGAAAGGCTAAGGTGATTTACAGAGAAAACGAGGGATTTTATGCCTTTTCGTACTGTTAGACAAATACTGTTCGCCACGCCAATCCGCAGTACAACCATAAAAGACAATAGAAGGAATGAGAAATTGCTCTATTCTTTGTGCGTTTACAGAACCCTGGGTATTAAAGGGTTATGATACTGGATATATTAAAAAAGTATTATCAGTTTCCTTAATAGTACATTTATTACCCTAAATAATCGAATAGAATGGTGTTTATAGAGTAAACTAACGAGCGCCCTCTCTTTGTTTATTTACGTTATCTCTCCCCTGTTACGTTGCTGATGGTTGCTGATTGGTTCAGGCAGTCTTTGTCAAAGGGTGAGAACTTCAGGACGGGAAGTTGAATAGATAATTCTGTCCCGACCCATAATATAACATCACCAAAATGTCACACTGATCGGGAAAAAAAGTTTTAGGAAGGTTTGATTAATAAATGTTTTGATTGTGTGCCACATTTTGCCACAGATCTCAGCTTTTTATGCAATAAAATAGTCCCTTACATTGAAAAACTTATTAAAAAAAACAGAAAAAAACTTAAAAGCTTATTTATAGATTTTTAGAAAATAATTTTAGGTATGCTAAATAACTGTGAAGGCAACTTTAAAATATCAAAGCCATTTTACCCCTTTATATACCCTCGTTGCGACTAATACCCTCCTTTTTCCATGTACTGGGTCCCGTAGCCTGTTTGACTGACCCCGATGATAATGTCAGGTGTGAGACTAAACCAAGCTGGGAGGAGAGAATGCACTGGAAGCAGATGAAGCCACCAATGGATACCATGTAATGCCCCCTAACTAATGTTAATAACTAACTGTTAGTAACCAACCAGGAGAACTAGTCAGTAAGTTAAACCTAGTTACTGGCATATTATTAATTACTCTTTTTTGTGTCTAACTGGTGTTCCCACAATTGCAATATGCGGCAATCAGGCTCCTAGGTGTCCCACTGCAAAAGCCCAGTGACCTCCTCAACTGGCCCATTTACACCATGGTGGCTGTGCTGAGCTTTTACAGCCAACATACGCTGTTAAGTCACAGAGCGCTGGGATATGACATCATACGCTGCACTGGGTCAGGCATAGAGCAATACACCTCTGCTCCTACCGTCGGAGCAGAATGAGAAGACATGCACTGACCGAGTTATCTACCGGACCGCAACCAAGATTTTACCTAATCCCACAGAGAAGCCCATGGGAATGCTTTACAAAACAAACTGTGACAGCAAAGCTTTCTAAAAAATACATTAAGACTTAAAGAGAGGTGTTATATTTGACAAATAACGGTATGATTCTATCTTCCCATCATCTTTATTGACTTATTATATTAAATCCTCAATTCAGAAGCCACAGTCGCTCTACCAATACGAAAGGAGTGAGCTGTAAACGCTTTTGGATTAAGGCCCACAAACTGATGAAACCTTATAATGAGATAAAAAGCTACCATATCGGTGAATCAAAAGATTAGTCAAATGCTTGAGGTCAGAACTCGGTGGGGGTGGGGGTGGGGGAGGGGATACTCACAAAAACTTGCAGATTAAGGATTCTGTTTTTGTTTTTTTTGCAAGTGTTAGCATTCGAGAATCGAGTCTGGTCAGTCATGTTAGCCATGATAACTAATGATCTGACCAGCTTCTCCTGTGGCTAAATCTTGGGATGTATAAGAAGTGACGTGCTCACTTAGGGTTGACATAGATACGCAATGAGCTCATCAGCAGTCATGTGTCGACAGTGTTGAAACCACTGGGAATGGCCGTAGGGTTGTCCATGCTATTTATTCCATGTAAAATGCACACGTCTTCTGGAAAAATAAAACAGTTGATATGGCAACCCTAAGCTCAATCTTTATGGCACTCAACCCTGATCCGGAGGTCCTGCCCACAGGAGCGCTGATCACTGATTACTGCAGTTTTTCTGAAGTAATACTGCTGTTTTTTGGACATGAAAAAACTGCAATACTGCGCTTTTAGTGCAGTATTACTGCACATTTACTGCACTTTTACTGCATTTGTACTTCACTGTACTGCAGTTTTACTGCACATTTACTGCACTTTTTTTATATTGCAAACCTACAGTTGTACTTCAATGTACTGCAGCTTTATTGCATTTGTACTTCCGTACAAAAATAACTGCAGTACAACTGCAGTACAGTGAAGTACAAATGCAGTACAACTGCAGTAAAAGTGCAGTAATACTGCGGTAAAAGTGCAGTATTGCAGTTTTTTCATGTCCAAAAAACAGCAGTATTACTTCAGAAAAACTGCAGTAATTTTTTCGTAAGGGTGAAGGCACTACAGGCTTCCTTTCGACAAATATTTTTTTAAGTATGTGTTGGATGTTGGACGGGGTTTCCTGACCTCATGACCCATGTTTTCTGATCCGTGAAGAAACGTGTCCTCCTAACCCTGCTTTAGATTTCTTGAAACGATGAAACAAATCAGGCATAGTGAAAATATTTTGACAGTTCTGATTTGGCTAATACCGTAGAAGCCCCCATGCGGGGTTGGTCGCCTGCCCACAGCAAAACACGGAGGTGGGCTTTGAACAAAGTATCTTAACTATCAGAGGGACGTCGTCAATGTAATGATTTAGCAGCTGGAACAAATGAATGCTTACGCATAATACACACATATTTCCGTTACCGTGGAAACATGCTCAGCAACAAAGAAACCTTGACCTTTGCCAATCTGTTGTATATCTTTACAAAGGCACAATAATTCCCTCTCACATAAAACACTTTCAACTTCACATTTTATGTTGCCATAGTCTACGCCGTCTTGTTAAAATGTTTATAAAGATCAAAACTCAATTTTGTTATGATTGATTATGATGGACCAAAAAAATATGGAAAAAGATAGTTTTGGTTTAAAAAAAAGCAGCCATTTTGGGTCTAAAACTTATTTATAGAATGTTCCATTAGGTCCCATGAACTTTTCCACATGCGCAACGCATGCGTGGATCCTACAAACTTCTATACTCCTTTGTGTCATACAGTTCTAAAGGATCTGCACACAATAGTTGTGTCGGCGAGACCGGACTGGCAATCGCGAGTCAGCCCTGGCACATAGGTGCAGACGATAGCTGGATATGCTAGGCCACGGGCCACGTAGCATAAGGCTGGGCATATCCCAGAGCTTTGCCGCACGCTACAGCACCCAATCTACCCCTGGAGAAGCAGATTGGGTGAATATGGTGCCTGGATTGCCCTGTGAACCCGATGGCCAATCCGTGGCTGGTTGTCGGTTTGTGAGCGATGCCGTACGAGTCTCCTTGTCCATACACGGCAGCTTCTCCGGTGGTGCGAGTGTCACCAAAATATTTGAGCCATTTGAACGAATAATGTACTTCTTTTATTTATCTACTTTTTGGGATTGTTTATTTGTTTTGTTCTGTGTTTGTCATTCATGTGATAATTTCGGGATTTTTTTTTTTCCCCGGCAATGTAATCTAAATGAAAAGACATCCAATTTCAGTGCTCTTTTCACACCATTTGGCAGTTCCTCCGTGTTCTGAGCAGACAGAGGCGTCAGATATTACTTTGCTTCTCCATATTAATGACAGCGCGACTGTTCTGCTAAAGGAGAGAAACGCGACCTTGACAGACTCTATGAAATAAAGCTACTAATTGAGCATCTGGCACCGGGATCCCACCCCTTCTGTGAATATCACTAGGCAGGAATATAAAAAAATTTCCATAAGCACGAGGAGAGATTTGTATTAAAACGACAGAAGCCGCGTGACGTTCGGAGAATACAATGTCCTCTCTCAGTGCCTGCAGCCGGCCCTCTGGTCTACTCCTCTGCTTCGTTAATATTCTCGGAGACTCTCTTCGTCCTCGTGCTCCAATTCTCACCTTTCCCTCTCTTTGTCCTTTTGACTTTGGGGTTCTCAGATCCACCATCCATTGCAGTCTTCAGCGATCTCTTTCCCACTCAAGGTTTGGGGGTATCAGGATTTTTTTTTTTATTTATTAAAAAAGAAAAATATAATATCATAAATCATAAAGCACCAGCGTCCCTCCGTCGGAAATGTCATGTTACCAAGGTGTTGTCATGTCCTACCTATTGTTGATAACTATGCTAATTAACTGCTTAAAATACAGAAACCACCTATTTACCCAGCCTTTTCTATGCTATTTGTGCACCCCTTCTTTATGTCTGTCCCTTTCTTTATTTGTACCCCCAGCCCTAGACCCCCTTCTATCTTCTCAGACCCTCGCTAGAGTTCTTCCTCACTTAGAGACATCTCAGTCTTCTCTTGCTAACGCTCTTTTACAGTCACATGGGTTTATATACTAATTTGCAAATGTTCAGTGACCAGGAACATGAAACATTTAATCTTAGTAAAGTATGAATACAGAAATTTTGTGTTTCCGTTTCGAAATTCTCAGCTGTTGTCTGGTTTCAAGCAATTCTTGTTCCAGACATGAATTTTGTCCTACTAAAAAACATTATTTCTTTTGGGTGTGACATGTTGACCAAGTTTACATGCATATCTTATGTAAAACCACAATACTTCTCACTAGGCACACCCTCAGTCTTCTGCCAAAAAACATGACATCTTAGAGTTACATTTTTTGTTGGGAATCCAATCAGTTTGTGAAATGGAAATGGAAACGCCTTTATTTTAATGAAGAAGTGTCAGATTTGAGATAAAACCATTACTAAATCCAGGACTCAAAACCATCAATTACGTGTGCTGGTATTGTTTCTATTTTTTATTTTCTTTAAAAATATCTTTTTATTTCTATTTTCAGTTTTAAATTTGCTTCATTTCCTGTCCTCTTTCAATAACGATAGAATTCTACTGTCATCCCAAACAGGAAGTTGAAATCCACTTCCTGGTCTCTCTCTTTACTGTTTTAGCAATTCCTCTGTAAATCAGCTCAACGGAAAATTGCAAAGGAATTTTAGACAAAGTGAAAATGGAAAAACAATTAATATGTTATGTATGGGTGTCGGGATTATAATTATGAATTATCTAGATTGCCCATTTAAGTTATTGGTTGTTGTTTGTCAGACCCGGAGACACTGCTCTGTCTCCCTCCACTCAGGTGTAGCAGTAGGGAGGGGAACAGGCACTTAGTGTGGGAGGGGATCAGGTGCTAGGGGTGGATGTCTCATTACCTGCCCCTATATAATCCCCACAAGCCTCTACCCCAGTGCTTCTTTGTTAAGCTTCAGTGTTGCTTATAACCTCTCTATATTACTTGAATCCCTGGTATCCTGAACTTTTGGCTTTCGTCTCCTGTTTATGCTGTCTGCTGCCTGCCTTGACCTTTGGACCGTGACCCCGACTATTCTCTTGGATTTGCCCCTCTTTGTACTGCATTGCTGGACTTTGTGTAGTGGTGCCTCCGCATCCCCCCACCTGACATTGTTATAATTTAAGTGTGACCTCATACATCCCTCCTTCACTAAACCTTGTCCAAAAAAATAAATTCACGTGCTAAATTTTACCAATATTTCTATTATTTCAAATAAAGAAATATCTCTCTGGAAAAGACACTAGTATGGCTAATTAATAAGACTGCAATTCCCATTATTGGCTATAGTTGGACAAGGATGACCGCTGGTTACCCCATCTCTGATTGTAACAAGATAAAATCATAGCGGTTATAAATAACCTATTCACAAATCAATTTTTACGACTACAAAAACAGATAATAAAAAATATATGTTATGAGAGGGTGCAGCAATATCTTCCAGTCTTCCACGCGCATTGATTTTCCAAGAAGATAATTATTGTAGTTATTCTCCTGGATGCTCTCATTAACAACGCATTGATTCTTTTCTTCATTGTAGTCTGAAATATCCCACAAAAATATCACTGGCAAATTCATAGTCTGGACAGAAGAGATAAAAGAAGAAATTAAGACATATATTGTAACTCTTCCTCCCATTTTTTGCCAAGAAGGGCCAATAAAAGACAAAGACAAAAGGACTGCCCTTTACTTTCGAAAGGTCAGAGATCGGCGCTTTCTTTTATTTTTTTTTTTCATGGAAATACAGTCTGAATTAATTGAAATAACGAGAGTTACATTACCCTTTACTGTTTATCTCTGCGGGATACTTAAAGATTCCTGCTACCACTTGGTGTATGTATGTATATATATATATATATATATATATATATACACACATACATATACAAGCATATAAATACATAACAAACACACTACTTTTCACTAAGATACACTGCTGACATAAAACATGACATCATAAAAGATGATACTAGTGATGACGTGTGACAACATAAATAAAAGCATTAATCTCATATTAAATGGTTGGGAGGTTTTTTTAGCGATCAACAAAGTCAGAGGTGTTCCCTTGTTCACCTTCTGTTTAAATCAAATTTTTTATACAATGAGGAACATTCTCCTTTTCAAATATGCGGTCAATGGCGGACTTTGAGGTTTCGGGGGTGACAAGATTTAAAATCTTTTCACACCAGGAAGTCTGCTAGTCTTTACCAGTTTACAACCTATCATCCCACAAGAGGGGCTCTGGGTAGCAAGGGCCAAACACCCTGATGGGAGGTATGAGACCCCCCAACTACTCTGGGCTCTTAAACATTTGCTCCATGTGCTTCAAGGTTAACCTAGCTCTGGAAAGGGGTCCCCCATCCAGGTTGCCTTAAATTAGTTTGGAGGGGCAAGTTTAATAAAAAGGTATTACAACACAGGCAGCCGTCATTGTAAAGTAATAACATGCTAATACGTTGTTTTAGTGGTGTTTGCATTCATTTCCTTTATCCCTTTAATTTCTAAAAATTGTATTTTTAGAAAAATAAAAAATAAATATTTTGTTAAGTGTCAAGTATATTTTCTTCTTCCCATTGATGAATATTGTTAATGGTTATGTTAAAACCAGAACAAATAATATTACTTTTGATAGTATGGTAATGTACCATAATGTACCTTGTGTAGGACGAGCTTCTGGGTTTTCGGCGTGCCGCTAGCTTTAAGAAGCACCTCTTTTAACGTGTTGCCCATCATTTTCTACTCAGCAGAGACGGAGAGGGTTTCTCAGCTTTGGGAAGATTGCTTAAGCTAAAATTCTCTTCATTCAATCACTTTGGTGGCAAGATTAATTTGCTTCCTGAAGACTCCATCTTCTTTTGGACCAATACAGCTATTGTATTATAGGACCCTCCAACATGTCTTCTGCCTCATGAAATCTACATGAATTTGGCAATACATTACTTAGAATTCCAAACGGTCTCACTTGATGTCAGACACACTTTTCTCCAACATTTTGTCCAGAACTTTGGCATTATTTATTTTTTTGTTTTGTATTATTTCTCCTGTTTGCATCGCTTATCTTTTTGCAAATCAAAGTTCTGCTTGTCCAATAATGTTCTCCAGACAAGTCTAACATCTTAACCATTACTCTATGCCTTTCACTCGGAGAGTAATGTGTGCTCCTATGGAACAGAGGTTACTCAAAGTGAACCCCAACATCTGTAGGATGAGCTTGTCTGGCCCTGTATAATGTACAGTTAAATACCATTCTTCAAAGTCCCCTCACCCATTGAATTATAGATTATACAGGTATAGCTAAGCCCTTTACTCTGGAGAAATGTTCTATTGTTGGCCTTCATAATGAACAGTGAAGTGAGGACGCTGAAACTAGACTTGTGCATTCGTCTTCGGGCGAACATGGAAACGAACACGAAGAGTGCGTTTTCGTGTTCGTTCCGAAGACACGCCGAAGAGAAGACGGTGGCGGTAAAACGTAGGCGAAGACGAAGACACACACCACGAAGATCTTCGTGATTGTCTTCGTCTTCGTCTACCATTCTCCCCCCCTCTTCTAACTTACCTTGTCTTCGCGGCTTCGTGGCAGTTCCCGGAAGTGGAAATCCGCAGGTTCGCCGTCACGGGTTACAGGGCAGTGCGAATGAGCTTATTGGTCGCCTACAGGGACCTTCTCTGGCATCAACCAATTGGTTGATGCCAGAGGAAGACCCTGCAGGTGACCAATAGGCTCACTCGCACGGTCTTTGTAACCCCTGCCAGCGAACCTATGGAAATCCATAGGTTAAAGGGCCGTGCAAGTGACCAATAGGCTCACTTGCACGGCCCCTTAACCCTTTAAAAAATAAAGTTAACCCCTAACTAATTGAACAGGGAGGGAGACCAGTGGGATCTGCCGGGTAAGTTGCAGCATTGAGGTTTTAAAACCCCAATGCTGCAACTTACCCTACCGATGCCACTGATCTCCCTCCCTGTTCAATTAGCTAAATGTCCATACGAGCGACTTTATTGTTCGCTCGTACAGACATTTTATTAATTGAACAAGGAGGGAGACCAGTGGGATGTGCAGGGTAAGTTACAGCACCAGGAGCCTAAAAGTCTGTACGAGCGACCAACAGAGTCGCTTGTACAGACTTTTAAAATCCCAATGCTGCAACTTACCCGGCAGATCCCACTGGTCTCCCTGTTCTATCAGTTAATAAATGATAGAACAGGGAGACCAGCGGGATCTGCCGGACAATTACGGCACCAGGAGTTTAACAGTCTGAACGAGCGACCCTATTGGTCACCAGCAGGGGGCTCGTCTGCCATTGGTTGATGGCAGACGAGCCCCCTGCTGACGACCAATAGAGTTGCTCATACGGACATTTAAACTCCTGGCGCCAGAGCGGCTTTAACCCCGTTTTAACCCCTTAACCGGGGAAAACGAAGAAAACCCGAACACGAAGAATGTCCGCGAATATTCGCCCGAAGAGAAGACAGGACCAGGCGAATATTCGCGGAATACGAAGTTTTTTTTTTTGCCGAAGACGAGCACGAAGACGAACACGAAGAGCCCCCTGGTGCCCAAGTCTAGCTGAAACTGCATTTCTCCTGCAATTTCCCCAATGTGTTGTATAATGGCCCAAAAATCTGGTGACCCTCTTTTAGAAAATCACCCCTGGAACCTTCCCACCTCATAATCATACCGGGGAACTCTCCGGGTTTGACCACCTCTCCGTTTCTCCAGGAAAACACCATAATCCTCCGGGTCATGGGAGCGGGGTCTTGACAGGCTGTGCTCCCCGCCCATGTCTCCTTTTAAATGGGGGTATTTCCGATGATGTCAGCAGGAACGCCTATTGACATTAACGGGGAGGCCCCCCCGACGTCAACGGGCCAGCCCACTGTCGTCAGCGGGACCGCCACTGACATCAGAGGGACCACCCTCTGGCATCAGTGGGCAGTCCTGGCCGCGTCCCGCAAGGGTGGGCTCCGGGTAGCCCGGAAGTTTCCAGGTATGCTTTTAATTCACGTAGAAAATTAAGCTTGGCTCTCGCTCGGTGCCTTCATAAATATGTGATTTTTTTCCTCTAATGTGAACATAAAAAAAGACATTTTACAAGTAAAATCTGATATCTTGTTTTCCACTAAAACCGCATTGAAAGTTTTATCTCATCAAAATGTTTCCGTGCGGGGAAAAAAAGAAGATATAATGCAGCACAATAGTGAGCTGTTCAGACACTACCATGGAAACCGTCTGATAGATCTAACCAGTCTTCATGAGAAGAATTGGTTTCCAATGTGACAGTAAAATATTTAACTTCCATTCTCTGTTATTTTCGTCATTATTTTCTGCCCTGTATATACAGGAGGCTTCCGAGTGATTTGCCTCAGATAAAAGAAAAACATACCAATTAGATATATTTTTGCCCGTTCTGCATCATATTACAGCATCGCAAAGCAAAGTGAGCAAAAAAAGGCAAATACAAATAAGATAACCTTTAACGAGACTCGTTGGCAATGTTGTGTTTTTGGGAATCTTTCAATATTAACCCTTTAATAGCCTAAAAGATTCGATTGTGGTGATCTAATGGCTCCCTGTAAAGCCATAACTTGTCGGGAGGTAAAGCTATTCAGAAAGAAATCACCTGTATTCAAGCAGTGATTTCAGATGTGATCTAGCAGCAAGAAAAGCACCAGCTGGGATGCTCAGATATCATTAATTTAGCGTTTAATAGGAAGGAGTAAGCGCAAGACTGCATGATTCACCCTGAGATTAGGATAAAAAATAACCTGAATACTTAGTGTGATGGGAGTGGGCATGCACATGTTGGGACACCTGTGTTGGGGGTGTGGCAAAAGACTGGGAGGGCTGGGGCCACACCCCAGAAGTCGAAGTCACCAACGCCATTAAGCAAGGGGCCTCTGTGGGAGCTGCAAAGGAGGTCTGTGGTGCGATAACATGTACCTCCATTGGTTTCTTCACCTCCCTGGGCCAGTCAGGGGACAACATCAAAGAATCTCCCCAACCGGCCTATGCGTCCCACTGCCAGAGGGGCAGTGGTGCAGCTACCTTGGACCGTTCGACAAACCCGGACTGTCCCAAGACTGTTGGTAGGCATGCCCTTTGATAGGGTGATGGGAGTGTGAGTGCAGGTGGGTCAGGGTTCCTGTTTCAGTTCCCCCTGAATAATAAGTAGAGAGCAAGCACTCCTGCTGCTGACCGTTCTTCGCTATAGTATAACATGGAGGTGGTCGGTTCCCCTCTCATTGATCGCTGTTCTCCATGAGTTACATGAACTACGCCTCGGAAGCATACCTGAGAACTCTCCGGGTTTGACCTGGAGAACTCCAGGAGAAGCACTGCTTCTCTGGTTGTCCGGGTCAACACCTGAATCCTCCAGGTCGTGGAAGCGGGGTCCTGACACGTCCCGCTCCCCGCCCATATGCTAATGGTGTTTGTCCACCTTCTATATCACAAAAATGTAGGAGGCAGTATAAATCAGCTTTTAATCATTAAGGCTTCTCCAACCTTCTATCTTAGTCACGTTGGCCGTCCTAAAATATTCTGGTAAGATCTTGAACGGTTCTGTGCTGTCAGGTTTCTACAGAGAACACACAGCAGGGGTTGCCTTGTAGACACATGCGGCAGGACTTGGCATTAAACATAAAACTAATCAGCTGGCAAAAAAATAAAAAAGAACCTCTTATAATGGGGGGTGATCAGCCTTACATTGAACCGACACTCAAAATAGGCCATGTTGGGTACGACGGCACCTCTGGTGTCATTTTAATTTAACGAAATAACATCAAAAAATGGCTCGGCTTTCAAGTCTCACAGCTGGAATTCGCATCTGAAACCGGTCTCAATTACTGAATATATACTTTAGAGAAAAAGACTGTGCGGTGAGAGCAGTTCTGTTTATTAGCGAAGGATGTCTGAGCGCGTTGTTACTGGGTAACAATTCTTCAACTGGAAGCCCGAAGCAATAAATGAAGTAGAGTGATCGCATTTTTACGATTGTGATTCAAAGACGGGTATGGGAGGGTGGTAGATAAATGCAAAAGCCTCCCATCAGAGGCGGTAGAGGCTAATACATGTATGGGATGGACATAAAGCTATCCTGAATCTACAACGAAATCATGGAGTCCTACACCCAGAAAAATGGGCAGACTAGATGAACCGAATGTATATGTCAAGATCCGACATATTTCCATTTGACATTCCGCAAATGGAAAATTGATAATATTAATAAAAACTGCGCACTGCACATACTTCCAAATGTCTTCTTCTTGGGGGCTCTGGATGATGGGGGCCTCCATTGCGCTATTACAATAAGGGACGGGGTTCATATTTGAAAATGACCTCAAAGTTCACAATAAATGGAATGGAAAAAAAAACATTAACATATGGTACAGAAGGAGAAGAGGGAGCTGTCCTTTTGAGCTCCCGATCTATGTCCCGATAATTCTGCTGACACGCATGTACATATTCACCCTCTCTATTATACCATATCTACAAAATATTTTTTCCAAAGTGCATGCCCCTCATTGAAACCCAGATCGCAAGACGAAAACTACTGGTGACCAAAAAGAACCCAAAGGCTTGTCTGAAAAAAACACTTTGATGACCCCCCAAGAATTTTAGGATTTTATTCTGTGGACTGAGGAGTCAAAAAGGGGACTTTTTGGAAGATGTGGGTTCCTTTACATATGACTAAAGCCAACACATCATTCCACAATAAGAACGTCATACACGATGGTGGTCGAGTGATGGTCTGGTGCTGCTTCATGACCCAGGTGACTTGCCATATTTAATGGAACCAGGAATTCGGTTCCTGACCTAAAAGTCACGTGCAGTTGGGTTAAGCAGCAGGACGATGATCCAAAGCACACAAGCAAGTTTTGGAGTGGCATGGTAATCCAATTGAAATGCCATGGCATGACCTTGAAAAGCCAGTTCATGCTTGAAAACCCCCAATGTGGCTGAATTAAAACAATAATGCCAAGAAGAGTGCGCCATAACTTCTTCACATGGACATAAAAGACTAAATGCCAGTTATCGGAAACAACCTTCCCGCTAAGGCTTGCACAACCAGTTAACTAGTTTATTTTGGGGAAGCTCACGGGAGGTCATGACCATGGAGAATCTGATGAAGAAAGAATACAGAAGAACAAGAAGTTGAGGAAGCAGAACTGCAAGGCATGGAGATAGCGACACGGAAGTGGCGGCGGAGAAGGTAGGGAGACATTCCGAGACAGCATGAGAGTAAATGAGCGTGTGAATGAAAATGTGACAGAGCATGAAAGATCATGAGAGAGTGAGTAAAGGTTAATGGCGAATTTTGTTTTTGAATGTAACCCCCCCCCCGATTTTCTTCCAAAATGAATGGTTACAAACAAAATTATTTAGGCCAAATGGGCCAAAAATGATTTTTTTCTATCATAATTGTTTTTGGTCCAAGTCTATTTATTATCTTTTATTTATATAGAGCCAACAATGTTATACAGAGCTGTAGTGGTTTTTCCCAAGCTGCCTGTGTTGACATACTATTTTTGTGGGTGCCAATTTTACATATTTTTTTTTTACTAGCAACACAAAAAAAAAACGATTTCGGAAAATGTACCTTGATATTTTGGCTTTACTTCTATAATTTTGTCACTAGTCTGTTTAACGACTTCACATCAATTTTAGGTAGGAATAAGCCTATAATGATTTCTTTTATAAAGTGAATGTATGTGTAAGCAAATCATCAGCTGTATTTCATTACACATAATTCCCACCCAGAGGCATTTTGTAATAACTGCTTCCCGTACATAGACATTGTTTTCCATACTGTTCATATTTAAGCACAACTTTAAATAGTACGATTTTATCACGTTAGTTCCAGGGGTAATTTGATTATTTTTTATTTCTTTTTTATTTATTTATTTGTGTTTATTGCAGAGAACTCTTTTAAACTAGTCTAATTGATTCTTTCAACAAGGTACCTTGAATAATAGACCAGACAGTAAATATAGCCATCTAAATTTCAGTAGCGCATTTGACACAAATACATTTCAATGTATGGGTTTTGACCTGGAGATTGCTGGGTGAAGCATCGCTTCTCTGGTTCTCCGGGTCAAGACCCGAATCCTCCGAGTCGCGGGAGCGTGGTCTTTCCTTTTAAATGGGGGTGTTTCTCGCTGCCGTCAGCGGGAATGCCCCTAATGTCACCAGGAACGCCCCTGACGTCGGTGGGAACTCCCAATAGCATGAGGGGGACCTCCCACTGACGCCAGTAGGAACTCCCACCGACGTCATGGGACCGCAGGCCGCGTCCCGCAAGGGAAGGCTCTGGGTAGCCGGAGCCCAGAAGTTCCCAGGTATGGTTACAAGATAAATATGTTTGTTTCCTTCACAGGAAGGTGTCATTAACTGTGATTTATACTGGAATCAAGTCTTTCAAATATATTTATTAGTAATATTACAAAAAATCTTAAAGGTAATGTATGTCTTTTCATCAAAATGCAGCAGGTTAGACATTCCTGGAAGAATAAGCCAAATGGCTAATGGTTTAACCCCCTTAATGACAAAGCCCATACATGTACGGGCTCAAAAAATGCATTGTTTTCAATGGGTTTAGGGACCGCCCATTGTCCTTAAGGGGTTAAGTGTATCAGAAGAATGGTTAAATGTGCGACCTCATCTAGAGTGTCGCAAAGCATTCTATCTACTTTGCCATGACTGATGTTCCCTCGATGACCGGGCCAGGCCCACTCAACCAATATGACTACCCAAAAAATTAACACGACACCAAGAGTGGAGTTGAGGACATAAAAGGATGCCCAAACCTAGAACAGAGGCTCCGAACACCACCAGCACATCCCAAAATATATGGTGTTTAGTAGACTTGGGCACCAGGGGGCTCTTCGTGTTCGTCTTCGTGCTCGTTTTCGGGGGGGGGGAAATCTTCGTATTCTGCGAATATTCGCCCGTTCCCGTCTTCTCTTCGGGCGAATATTCGTGGACATTCTTCGTGTTCGGTTTTTCTTCGTTTCCTCGGTTAAGGGGTTAATACGGGGTTAACGCAGCTCTGTACGTATGAGCAATTCTATTGGTCGTCAGCAGGGGGCTCGTCTGCCATTGGTTGATGGCAGACGAGCCCCCTGCTGGCGACCAATAGGGTCGCTCGTACAGACTGTTAACTCCTGGTGCCGTAACTTACCTGGCACATCCCACTGACCTCCCTCCCTGTTCAATTAGTTAAATGTCCGTACGAGCGACCAATACGGACATTTAACTAATTGAACAGGGAGGGAGACCAGTGGGATGAGCCTATTGGTCACCTGCAGGGTCTTCCTCTGGCATCAACCAATTGGTTGATGCCAGAGGAGGTCCCTGTAGGCGACCAATAGGCTCATTCGCACTGCCCTGTAACCCGTGACGGCGAACCTGCGGATTTCCACTTCCGGGAACTGCCGCGATGCCGCGAAGACAAGGTAAGTTAGAAGGGGGGGGGGGGGGTAGACGAAGACGATCACGAAGATCTTCGTTGTGTATGTCTTCGTCTTCGCCTACGTTTTACCGCAGCTGTCTTCTCTTCGGCGTGTCTTCGGAACGAACACGAAAACGCACTCTTCGTGTTCGTTACCATGTTCGTCCGAAGACGAATGCACAAGTCTAGTGTTTAGTCTACTGTCCCTGACAGCCCTACTAAATAAGAATGTATATTAACGTACTTTATTTTTAAAAAAGATCACTTAAGTAAAAGCTGCAGGTGCCAGCAGGTGCCAACCCACGGCCGGGCAAAGGGGCAAATGCATATGGTGGAAAGTCTGCAGTATCTCCCTATGCATTTGAAAGGAGGACATCATGGGAATTTAAAGGGGCCTCTCAGCTTTCATATGCATTAAAGTTCTTTTTTTTTATTATATAGCGGCAGATTTTTTTGTTTTTCCTTTGCGGAGGAAAAGGTGTTTGCAATCATACTTTGCTTATGTTGCCAAGTGAACGTTGCTAAATAAATATTGTTCTTTACCCAGAAAATACGACGCCAGCTGTCTAGCAGAAGCGGGAACATGTGTCACATAGACTTCTGCTGTCTATAAGCATGGCACGGAGAGAATCACACGGAGGAAAAAAATATATATTTTATTCAGCTCTGTTACTTAAGATTTCTCTGAACCTATCTATCCACTTACCTGTCTGTCCACACGTCTGTCTCATCACCTTATCTGCCTGTCTCTGTAAACGTCTCTCTCTGCCTCTCCGCATCTCAGTCAGTCCACCTGCCCATCAACGAGCTTGTTTCTCATTTTGTCTCTCATTATATATCTGTTTATCATGTGTCTGTCTCTTTCTCCTTAACCATCCATGTGTCTGTTCATCACGCTGTCTACTGCTCTGTCTGTCTCTGTACATTCCTATTCTGTCACCTGTAGGGATGCTAAAAAGACATACGGCTTACCCATCAGTTTCACCAAGATCTTCATATTGAAAACAAATGACGCTCTTAGAATAAAATCACTTTTCCATAATTGTTGCCCGGTGGTGATGGAGGTGGTGGTGGTGGTGGGGGGGCTAAATCAATGATTCCAACTAAAACGATTCATTTAAATAATGATCATATAACCCCCCCAAAAAAAATAGATCATAATAAGACGTAGCCTTGGTATAGCACTTGCTTTACTTTGACAATATTTGTTGAAATAGTTTTAAAATCACAAAGCTAAAATGTGTTCTTTTAGTATAAAGTCCCTGCCAGCCTCACCAAAAATGAACGCGGATTAAGGACTGAAGATTGAACAGATTAAAGAGAAGAAAAAGGAGAAGATATCGGATGATGAAGAAGACACCAAAGAAGATACAGAAGAGGAAATGGTCGGCAGAGAAGGTAGGGAAACATTGAGAGAGCGTGAGAGAGTGAACGAAAATGAGAGTGTGGGGTTGTATGGACCCACGAATTTGGGACGAAGATTTTGAGGTTTTGGCTTAGTTTTTGTCCACTTCGCGGTGCGTCTGGCCTCATTTTCGGGGCTTCGTACGAATCCCCCAATTTACCCAAATTCTGTAATTTTGCAATTTGGACGAATTTGAATATACAGTCTATAATGTCCATGTTGATGTTCACATTTCTATGCCATGTCACGCCATGGATAGACAAAATAATAATTTCTATAACAGAATATCTGTTCAATTCCTTGGCCTCATCTGATCCACCATATGCACTGGGAAAGGAAAAACATACAGGCTAGATGGGCCGAATGGTTCTCATGCGCTGTCACTTTCGATGTTCCTATGTTTTGTAGTATTAGGCTGCTTGTCGACACATGCCGTCATGCTGTGCCAATGTCTCTACAGAGGCCTGTTGAAATATTCGAGGGAAGCTTGGAAAAAAAAATAATCAAATATTAGTCCATACATAGGTAGGGTTATGGGCAGGGGAGGGCTGGCAGCCTAAGGCCTGGGGGGCAAGTCTAGTCAACTGGCCCGTTGCACCATCAAAGCGGCTGCGAGCGACATTGAAAGCGGCCGTCGTGCGGCAGTCACACCACCAGCGCCTAATGAAATTAAAGTGGCCGGCGTGCACGCACCGCATGCCTCAGCTCTTCATCCCACCACTTTTAAGACGTGGGAAGAGGAGCTGAGGCATGGCCATTGGGTCTGACAGCCGCATGATGCAGGGGGGTACCTAGAGTATTTGGCACCTGTGGCAGACCCTGTATGTGGCACCCCCCCCCCCCACACACACACTTTAAAACTGCATAGTTTCTATGGTTAGGCAAACATTGACAGGGGTACAGCATATTTGTTATCATTATATGCTTAGGGATTACGCGGTACCACCGTCAATGTGTGCCTATAGATTGAGCCAGACACTGACAACCCCTATCACTATATACTAAGCCAAACATTGATGTGGTGTAGGCTTACCACTTTAGTGACTGGCATAGTATATAGTAGGGATGCAACGAAATGAAAGTTCTGGACTGAAACTAAAAATTCAGCATTCACTTGGCCAAAACTGAAAAAAAAACACAAAAAAAACCTTTAAAATACTTTATTAAAAGTAACACCAAAATTAGACAAAAAAATCAACAACAATATTAACATATATATATATATATATATATACACATATATATAACAACAATCACAATCCTATCATGCCCAGGTTCTAGCATGTGCTGGCTGACTTAGCATGATAGGAGTGTGATTGCTGTTTGCAATTATATATATATATATATATATTAATACTGTCATTGAATTATTCTGTCCAATAAAAGTGTTAACACACCGAAGTTGGACCAAAAAATAATTTATAACAGCAATCACACTCCTATCATGCCTAGGCAGCCACTACATGCTGGAATCTGGGCATGAAAGGAATGTGATTACGGACTCCCTATGCCAAGCTATCCCCCAACACTTACACATCCATGCTATCTGAAACCCTCATTCACAAACATTCAGCATAACAACCATCACTCTCACACACTTACATTCAGCATAACACCCATAACTCTCACACACTTACATTCAGCATAACACCCATCACTCTCACACACTTACATTCAGCATAACACCCATCACTCTCACACACTTACTAATCCACTCTTTCCTACCTTTTCTTCTTTCACTCTCACTTTTCCTCCTCCTCCTCTTCTTCTTCTTCCTGTCCTTCCGGTGCACTGAGCGCGGAAGACGGTGGGCGTGGCTTCAATGTTGTGCCGCGCGCATCGTTTCTGAAGGCGTGCCGGCATGGTGGCACCCCTCAGATGAGCGGCAGCCGGGGCGGACCGCCCCCCTCCCCCCCACGCCAGGTACGCATGACAGCCGCATTCAATCCTGCTCGCGGCCGCTTAGTTTTTAACTTTGCGGCCGCAGCCGCATTGAATGCTCGTCAGTCCGGCCCACCGGCCCGGATTTAGGGCGGCCTGGGGGGCAATTGCCCCCCTGCCCCCCGGCCCAGTCCGCCCCTGGTTATGGGATAAGATGCCATATCCCGCAGCTTAGAACTAGGTATAGTGTCATCAAGGTAAATGCATTGCAGCCCTGGTCATTAAGGGGTTAAAAATAATTGCATACTTCTGATGACCTGGACTATTCTAAGAATTTTTATCTTTGAATTTTAATCTATATTTTTTCTTTTTAATCCAATAATGCCCATAACATAAAGGACAAAAAAACCCCCAAAAAACAGGTATCCTCCAGTAAATGATTTCTTCATCGACACGCTAAAAGGAAAAATTGATGACAGGGCAAAAAAATGAATAAAAGAGGGTTATTTTATATGCAAAGCTCAATTATTTGAAATGGCCTTTATTTGAGCAAATATGTTCGCATCTGCAAGTTAAACAATGTAAGGGTGAAACTCTTGTCAAGAGAACTAATGAGTTTAGGATTGATTTCTGTCTTCGGTGAGGTTGCAAACACTTTTGACACGTATGATTTATAGGTCACTCTACGGGGTCTCTTCATAAGAGGAACGCTTTACGCTTGTGGATAGACAAGGTTTCGAACGTTCCCGGCGGAGTGTGCAGATGGTAAAAGAGACGGTAATCTATCAGAACATCCTTCATTGTCTCTGGTGAGTCGGGAATAAAACAAACTTTTGGAAATAAGAAGGACCAAATGTCTCGGAGAAGAATTTTCTTGACCTTCAATAAGTAGAATTCTATATATAAGAACGTGTTAAGATTAAAAGATGAACTTGTTTTTTTGTTAGCCATTATAACCCAAGAATAGATTAAGAAGCTGGAGATCCAAAAAGCAATTTATCTACATGAAACCCACCGACTCTAAGCATGATTTGTTAAAGTAGGTTGGATCAATTTTCTGTTTAATGGTGGATCTGTCGCTTTCTTAAATCTTACATTCTACATTTCAATATCTCCATATAAATGATATTTACAGATTTAAATGTATTGAAAAAAACCCGACATTTTATGCTTTTACAATGTGAGCAGCCATCTTTGTTTTCAGAATCTGCATAAGTATTCCTCCCCATTAGGCTATATCTCCAATTCCTAAGCCACTGATGGTCTATCTTTTTTTAAAAAAATCTCTAGGTGGCCCTAGCACTTTAAGGCCGTTTAGTGCCGCCGACAACTTGCTACTGTTTTATGCTCACGTAGCGCACTCTGCAGCACCTGATCTGCCACTGGAACGGCCAATCAGGTCAGTGGGTGGAGCTGTCGGCCAGCGGCCCACCGGTTGTGGCAGATGGTCAGTCCGGGCCGGAACGCTACGAACCAATAATATGTCCTCTGTTTTGGTAATATCCAAGCCAGTCCTCGTGGCACAACAATAGTCAAGGATTTAAGGATCATCCCGTTGGGTGCCATAGGGATGTCTATAAGACATGCATCATTCTTATGCCCAGACTATTAGGTTAGTAACCGTAGCTTTATAAAACCCTGGGAATTATAGAAAAAATGAAGAAAAAGCCATTACTGGCTTAACATTTCCAGAAGAGGACGCTTCGATGGGTTGACTGTTCCTTTACGCCATATTACTAAACTCCTATAACAAAACAAAAAAACAACACAATTTCTCACCCCAACTAGTAAAAGCTATAATAATAACCCCAATGTTAAAAGAAATAGGAGGAAAATAATATTACTCATTCTTGTTCTTCAGTGAACATTTCTACTTTTCCAAGCATAAAAAAAACCAACATTAACAAAAAAGAAAAATGCTGTTGCCAATTTCATTGACTGAAACATTAATCACATAAAACAGCTCCACATTTTCTCCGGGAGACAATAGAACCGCTTAACATAATAATTATATAGAAATAAAAACAAATTGCGGATGATACAAAATAACCGGTTAAATCTTACATTTGTTTTATTTTTTTTTATTGTCGTAACCATAGAGAAATATATTTTTATATATATATATATATATATATATATATGTCAAACTGGAAAATGTTGTATTATTACTTTTGATGATTTATACAACTGATTAAATAATTCTCATGCAAATCAATTGATAATCCATATTTCATTTGTAACCAGGTCAACCACTGATTTGTAAAGTAGTGCCAATCCCTTTTACTTTAAACAAATCTCAAGGGCTGGACAGCCAGATTTGAGAATAATCAAACAAGTATTTTTGGAGTAGCTCCTGAAGTGGATCCTTCTAGAAGGACTTCTAGGAGAGCATCAAAATGGACATTGCTGTGAGTTCTCCAATCTTTTAACTGCTTTCCTCATGGATCTTGGTCCCATGAGGCAACAAAAAGAGTAGGAGGTTATGACAGGGTCATTTTTAGGTAAAACATACTTACCCCATTTAAATGTCCCTCTTTTGAGAACTTCTATATGTTGATGGTGGCACACCATCATCCTATATTTAAATGGAGCACCCACCTACTCCTCTTCTACAAAATTAAAAAATATAATAATATGTATATTATGAATTATAACCAATGAGAGGTTTCTGCTGGATTTCCAAGTGGGAGGTTTCACTAAATGTAGGAAAATCATGACGTATCTGGGAATCCTACAGCAGGTATAAAATGCAACGGTTTGCGTCGGTTTCAGAAACCAAACAAACCCGGGCTCTCACTGAATTGGAGTAAAAGTAAATCAGGTGCCAATCCTCTGATACATACAACAAAAGTGAACCTTGTAAAAGTTATAGAACCAAAGTATCCAAACAACAGGTGGTTAGGTGGACTTGTTACACTCAGCGTGTGGAAGCAGAATCCTTCAGCTGAGATTGATGTACACCAGAAGAAGACATATATTCTTGGAACCAAAGTAGAGCTTTTCGCCATCAAACCAATACCCCGTCAGGTTGAGCCCTTGGATTTGAGGGGCCATGGGATTTACTTATGATCCACCTAGAATTGCCGGTACCTCCCTCGATCTGGTAGTTGGGTAGAGGTTGAATAGTTGGCCGAGCCAAAAAGTTGGGTTAGGAGAAATCAGATAATTGAATGCTAAAGTGACAGTCAGGACGCCAGAAATCTGAAGCAGCGGGAAACACAGGCAGGGTCACAACTGGAACTAGACAAACATCAATGCAGTGGCCACAACGGCAAAGGCAGTGTATGCTGACTATGTCAAGGCCTAAAAACATTGAACAGCTGGATCTGATACTTTGTGAGATCCCTTAGCTAGAATTCAGCACAAAGACCCTTGATCTAAACAAACCACAACAAAAGTCTCTTTTGGCAAGTCAACAATGACTTCCAACCTAGGGTTCAGGGTTGAACTCAGAACCAGAAACCATGACATTTGTACAGGTGTCCACCTACAGTATATAATATAACCGTTAGCAAACAAGTAGACAGATTAGACAATCAAAAAGTTGGCTTCTGGATTAGCTGGGATTTTTTTGTCAACAACACAACTCAACGGAACCCAAGCGCTTAACCATGCTTGCGACTTTCCAAGACGTTACAAATGCATTGGGTACTTAATCTCACCCAGCTGAAAATAAAACCAGAGCTGATTAGCTCTTTCTCATGATCCACTAACATTTTTATGCATGCTACTTTATTCAGGATCAAATCACTTAAAATGTCATTGCCCAGAAATTAACGGCCAAATTACTGTACATGCATTTATTACGGTAACTTAGATTGGTGGTTGGAAGATGTAAGACCACAAATGTAACATCTCGTATGCTAGCAGAGCAGAATTTCGAGAACATTTTCACATTTTAAGAGTATTTTTGAGCCGCATGCAATTAATCTGCACTTAAATTATAACCACTTCTACTTACTTTTATCCAATGAGTTGTATTAAATAGGAGCTAAAAACATCTGGTTCCGCCACTCAGTATAAACAGAGTCATTTTCACTGTTAATAATTATTATTTCAGTTTCATTGCATTGAATGATAATCTGAAAAGTATATTGTGTGTAAACCTGAAGAAAGAACAATGATTAATGCTCCTCGTGTCTTTGTCCATAAACCATGGATGGTAAAATCTGGCGATTCAAAATGTTCACTACGTGTAGAATTGCTTTAATTCCACTTTGTATAACAGAATCCCATTGAAACCAAACAGAATCACCAGCAAGCCGTACAGAAACTATTGTTATTAACATTTCCTTAAAATATAGTCGTTTAAGATAAGCAAGAGCAACAAGGCACACACATGTTTAAGAAGAGAAACAACAACTGAAAACTAAGCCTTGTTTGATATCCGTCTGTTGTTAAGTAAACAGTACCCAGGGCCGGACTGGTGATGGGCCCTGGCACACCTGATGGTGTGTGTGCGACGACTGGATATGCGTGGCTACACTTTTATACTTAAGTAGCGTGTGGTCGGTTTATCCATCAAGTGGCCGCACACTGCAGGGTGAGTACCGGGTGCTTTTGGCCAGTGGTGCGCTGGGGGTTTGCCTGGTGTGGCAGATGGCCAGTCTAGGCCTGAAAGTACCTTTATCAAGGGCAGGATCTGACATTGGCTACATTGTGGCCTCCTACAGTGAAATCCAGAGCCTCCGCTAAGAAGAGATCAGGGTACTCGTGGCAGTGCAAATGACTACTGTAGCTGGAAACGGCT
Organism: Spea hammondii; assembly: GCA_029215755.1. Classification (NCBI taxonomy): domain Eukaryota; kingdom Metazoa; phylum Chordata; class Amphibia; order Anura; family Pelobatidae; genus Spea; species Spea hammondii. Next base: position 183,505,140 of record JARDYJ010000001.1, on the reverse strand, counting down.
GATTTTTAATGGAATCTCTTCATAGGAGTACAGAGCCCCTTTATCACTCCCATCACTCCTGTGTTCCAATGGCCCTTTATCACTCCCATCACTCCTGTGTTCCAATGGCCCTTTATCACTCTCATCACTCCTGGGTTCCAATGGCCCTTTATCACTCCCATCACTCCTGTGTTCCAATGGCCCTTTATCACTCCCATCACTCCTGTACTCCAATGGCCCTTTATCACTCCCATCACTCCTGTGTTCCAATGGCCCTTTATCACTCCCATCACTCCTGGCTTCCAATGGCCCTTTATCACTCCCATCACTCCTGTGTTCCAACGGCCCTTTATCACTCTCATCACTCCTGGGTTCCAATGGCCCTTTATCACTCCCATTACTCCTGTACTCCAATGGCCCTTTATCACTCCCATCACTCCTGTGTTCCAATGGCCCTTTATCACTCCCATCACTCCTGTGTTCCAATGGCACGTTGTGTTCGCTGATCCAAGTTTAAGTATAAAAGGATAATTGATGGGTAGAATCTCTTTTGTAATTATGTTACAGCCAGAAATGTCCTTGTTTTCCATGAAAACAGCTGAGTGACCCCAAACCTTTGAACGGTAGTTGTGACTGAGCTGCCTTATTGTGGAGGCTGATGGATCTCAACAATTGCCTTTTCACCGACTCTGATTAACAATTATATAACGTATAATCCCCAAATCTTTACCAGCAATAACTTTGTAATAATGTAAAGCTTTTTGGGGAATGCAAACTGCGTCAGAAAAAGAAAGAAGGGGTGGGTTATTGCCATGGAAACTGGAAAAAAAATCCGGTTCCAGCAAACCTGCAGATAACGCTTTTAAAACAAAACAAAAAAATGTAATGTTTCACGATGCTACTTAAATGAAAGTTCATTAGCCCTACTCGTCGGATTCTTCATTCGTTGAAATTATCCATTTCTCATTTAACTATCTCTTTCTAGGTTTGTGTAAGTCAGAGTTGCTTAAATGACATTTTTAGGAAAGGTAGGCTGCTAAGACACCAGCTTGGAGCGGTTTCCAAGTGCCCCTAGGTAGCTATTGTAACAATTGTTGTGACGAGTGCCACATATAGATTCAAGTTACATATACGTCAGTTTTATTTATAATAACTTCGGTAAAATAAATATAGTATACATAAAATCAGATTACAACCTCCTAAAATATTGTCATCTACGACAGTTTATTCGGATACCCTAACGCGTTTCGCCATAAGGCTTCATCAGAGGGTAGATGATGGATAGTGTAGCGTAACCGTATCTGCTTGAGGTGTTGCATTCCCTCGATGGAAGGAAGTAGTAAAACCTGTATTTTGGGTATTTGTTCTTTTTTTTAGATATATCATAGAGATGAATGATTGTTTCTGTTACTCCGGGAGAAAGTAGTCTGGTAGCAATTAGATTAGATTTTTTTCTTGGAGGTGTTCAGGGATAGATTGTGTGCTCCAAAACGATGCGTGTAAGGACTAGGTAGTAATATGAACAATACCCAGTCGATTATTGGGATTATTCCCCAGCATGCATTTATCATTCCCTATCTACTGACATATAATTTGCTGGCACATTGGCCCCATTCGGCCCCGTCTAGTCTGCCCGTTTCTCCTGCTGTAAAGACTCAAACCTTAATCAGTCGTTGGTCTCGTCTTAGATTCAGGCGCCGTTTGTCTATCCCATGCATGTTTAATATCCTCGCCGTATTACCCTCTACCACCTCTGCTGGGAGGCTGTTCCACGTATCTACCTACCACCCTCAGTGGTACTCAGTAAAGTAAAACTTCCTTACATTCCACTGACCCTCTAGTTTTAGATTTTAGCCTCTTGGTCGAACATTTTTGCTTCCTTGAAATAAACTCCCGGCCTTTTTCTATCACATCTGCCCCTTTCTCTTCTTTCCTCCAAGGTATGCTATAAATGAATGATTTTATGTCTCTCGAATCTTTAAAATGCATTTAAAAAACAGTCCAAGAATCTAAAAAAAAGGAGTTTACATGGATGTTTGGTCTCTCGTGGTGTGTTTTATTTCTTTCGGATTAAAGTCTACACTTCTCTTTTTTCCTTATCAATCAGTCTAACATTCTTCGCAACCTTTAACTACAGCTCGTACCAATTAAGGTAAAAGGTGAAACCAATTGAGAGGTAAAATCAATCGAAGCCTCATTAATAACGCATGATATGGCCGGGTACAAAATTGCATGGTGTATCGTTATCGACTCAAGTTTGAAAACCTCCACACAAGAAAATTACCAGACTCTAAGGAAACACTTTAGCTTTATCCAACAAGACACGAGAGAGAGAGCGAGAGAGATGGAAGAGAGAGAGAGAGAAAGATTGAGGAGAGAGAGAAGAGAGACTGCTGTGTAATGGGGTAGGAAAGGGCGAGCCATGCATTTTTTTATTATAAAATATTCAGAAACCTTAGGATCAGTCCTGTAGCCAGAGGAGCTGCGCAGCTTAGCGGAACAGGCCTTGACAGAGCTAGGAGGAGGGCTCTAGGGGTTTTTAATGGTTATGATTGGTAGTAGTTTTGATGGGTGGGGTTTTAGTGAGAGGTATAAATGGGGGGACATTTTAGATCCTGTCACAATTAATTTGAGCAACTTACCTTTTTTTGTCCCACCCTCCCTCTGTTTTTCGGTTTTCCTTTCGGCTTCGCTTGGTCACAGCGGCGGGGCTGGATTGGTTAGGTGGGGGGTAGAATGGGGATGTTTTGGTTGGTTATGGTTGTCTGGTTGGTATGGTTGGTTCGTTTGGTAGGTTTCGAGCTGGTCTGTGGCTCAGAACCTGGGGTGGTAGGGGTATCTCGGTATGCCCCTACTGTTGGTTTGGTGTTAGTGTGCACCTCACTGGTATAGTGAGGTTTATATGTTATAATTTGGGGGGTCATTGTCTATGTGTTGATATGTGGGGAATGTGTGAAGGTTATATTGTGTTATTTTTGTGGACAATGACTTATTGTTTGGAATGTTATATATATGGTAATATATATTTATTCTGTTATGGTTTATAATAAAGCTGTGGACAATTATTTTCCATCATATCTGTGTGGTCTCCATTATTTGGGTTCACAGCGGGGTAAATGTTTGGTGTTCCTTCACAAGCCCTATCTCGACGATGCACCTGTCATGCTATTTTTTATGTAAGTATAGAGTAATTATTAAATATGTATATTAAATAGTAAAGTGTTTGTAACATAGCAACCTAAAAGTCCATCAAGTTCAACCCTTCCTGCTTTTGATCCAAAAGAAGGCAAAAAAAAACCCCAATTAAAGTATTTTTCAATTATTTTTTTGATACTTAGGAGGGAAAGATTCCTTCTTGACTCCAAAAGGCAATCAGATTTCTCCGTGGATCTAAAATATTAATGTGTATTCTATCATTTTAATTTTTTTTTTAATATCCAGACCCTTTTTGAAGGCATCCGTTGAACCTCAGTGTCAACTGAGCAGCACACGCCTCTAGTGTCTCAAAGAGAACTGGAGAAAGTATGGAAACAAATGGTAGGGTGCGCTAGAAATTACACCAAACACTTTAAAAAACAATAAATATATTCTGTTAACTTGTGTTAATGATAGAAAAATATCCAATGCACTTGCCAATGTGTATAACAAAGTCCGAACATACCGGTGTATCAGAATGGGCATCTTGGCATAGCTTTTAATGACGTACTGGTATGTCCTAAGGCGTTAAAGGGACAAACCTGTGTCCCAGGGAGCCCCTACACAAAACAATCCATGTGAAGGTACTTCCATATGTATTGTTCAAATCGGGGAAAAAAAGGACAAAGATACTTACCTTAGGAAGAAGCAGCAGAGCTGCAGTTGCCTTCCTTCTTTGTGGTCCAATGATGTGAAATCAATGGGAATGTTTTCATCACATCGACTGTTTGGACCCCCTGCCTGCAGTTCGCTAAGTTAACATAGCTGCTAGAAAACCCAAACCTGAGAATATTAATAAGGCGCATAGAAACAAAGGGAATTGCTCAATTTTCTGCCTGACTTTTGACACGGAATTCCTACACAGTTCACAGGAATTGACAATTGCCTCCACTCCCATCCTTCATCATATTTTATACTGTTGCGTATGTGAACGTATAGTTCACTTATCCGGTTTAATAAGATTGTTAGGGAGTTCTGAGCATTTAATTTGACACCTTTCTCTTCCGATATTGTCTCCGCAAGCTTATTTTCTAAGAATCCGACAATATTAGAGAGTTTCATAAAATCAATCCCTGTCTTCGCTTTCATCTCACTGAAAATGTACTTAAATTTCACCGAGAAACTGAATTTCTCAAACTCTTGCCTCCATACATACAAATTTTTAATAAACACATTAAATAAACCACGTATGAAAATTTCACACAGAATTTCATATATAAATGTCGTTATATCTGAAAATCAGTTCAAGAATTCCATTTCCCGGGCAGAGATTTTGTATTTCGAAAAAGCAAAACATAGTAAACCTTTTTTATTGATTGAGATTGTCGATTTTAAACTACTAGAACTCTGTACGCCACATTTCCATACTTTCCTTGGTATAATCTGAAAATACAGAAAATGAAATGTAAAAAATGAGCACGGAATTTATATACTTTTTCGATTCACAATTCGAGATCTGCTTTTGGGTGTCAATGAATTCTGACAAAAAAACCATGAGAACGGAACTTATTCACTTTTGGGATTCACACTTTGAGAGAAATGTTGGGTTTCAGTGAATTCTAATGAAATAATAAAAAAAATAATACAAGAGAACGGAATTTATTCACTTTTTCGATTCACATTTCTAGACCTGATTTGGGGTTTCAACGAATTCCAATGATCTTCTGATTTCGCAGCTGTAATTGGCAAGTAAAAACTTATAGAAAAATTAATTAGAAACTTTAGTGAGTTTACAAATTACAATTTACAAAAGGGAGGGGTTATCTAGCAGTTTTCTAACGCATTTTTCCCTTTTTTCCATGTAAAAAGTTTGTCAAAATAATATGTTTACTCTTTCGTCATGCTGGTAAGTGAAAATTTGTTGACATTTGTTCTACACCTTATTTAGAACGGTTTTCATTTAGTGCCCTACTTAAATCGAATCACATCTTAAAGTTCAAAAGAGAAGGACGTGAAACATTTTTAATACATCGGTAGACCTCTAAAGTTGTTAATGTCATAAAATGAAACTCTATATGGGAAGCAATAAAAATGCATCAAAAAGCTGACTTTTCCTGTTTTCAGAACAGAAGCACAAAAAGCCAAAATAATTTAAAGGGATATAAGTCATTTGCTTGTTATATCTAGATTTATCATGACAAAGAGGTGCAGAATCATAGGTTTCAATTTGCCCTGGAAATCCTTGATGGTTGGAGTTTGTGACTCAGCACTCTCTTGGTCCAATTCCTACCTCTTGGATCATTCCTTTGGGGTCTCCTCTTGGAACTTCCTCTCTGTTGGTGTGCCTCAGTGTTCAATTTACTCTTCTCTATCTATACCTACTCTTTTGGAAAACTATTCCTTGGGATTCTAGTATCACTTCTATGATGATGACAACCTAATTCACCTTACTTCTCTTGACTCCTCTCGTATCCAAGAAGCGCCATCCAATATACATACCTGGGAACTTCTCGGCTCAGGCTACCTGGAGCCTTCCCTTGTGGGACCCGGCCAGGACTGCACACTGACGTCAGCGGGCGGTCCCGCTGACGTCGGGGGAGTTCCCGCTGATGTCGATGGGCGGTCCTACCTTCTTAACTTCTAAACATAACCCTTGTTACAAGCACTGTCGTCTTCTCCTTTCCATCCCATTGTGTTCTAACGTGTCTCAATCCAATTGTAATTTTGTAATATTGTCGATTTTGACATCATTGTTAGTTTTCACTCTCCCCTATTGTAATAGCGCTACAGAATTTGCTTGTTTCTCTATAAATAAAATATAATGTAGGACAACTTGTGTCCACCCTGTAAACCTTTAGCCATACATTAAAAGCCCATTGCGTATGTGTCGTAGAATATTCCATTGTGTTAACATGGCCACGCCATTGGGGCAATTGGCACATATTTTATCTATACTCAAGACTAAGAGAAATGGATAAGGTTTGATGGTAGCCTCGCCCACTGTGGCCCTTTCAGCTGGGGCCCCTCTTATTTTATGTTTTAATAATGTACCTTAACACTTGTGGGGGCCATTGTTGCTCTGAAAGCCTGAGGATTTCTCATTCATGTTAAGGAACACAGAATAGGATCGGCTAGGATATAGGATCACCTAGACAGCATTAGACCGAGACAGGGCTTTTTTTTTTTTAAATTAAAAAAAAAGTAATAAAAAAATATAATAATCACAAACATTTAAATATTTGCAAATTAGTACCTACAATGTACAGTATATACAACAGAAAGCTACATTCCATTACCTGGGGCTATATATAAATATAAATGTGGTTATACTTAATGTTGATGTTTTCATTTTGCGAAACCAAATTATGGTAAATGTACAAAATGTATGAAATAGAAATATAGAGTAATAGAATAAATTAACATATAAATAAAAAGTGAAGAGAAAATAATCTCAATATTGCAGCCCAAATGTAAACTCACGGAGTAAAAGATATGTATAGTATGTGCAGACTGAGAGGCAAGGTTCCATCCCATGGGGAAGGTTGGTCTCGAAGACCAGTAACAGATGGATGTTGTGTCTTCCAGGGGTCCCTCCTTAGAATTCGAATCCCTCTATCCACTCTTTTACGGAAGCTCAAAATTTTTGTTGGGTTTAGGTGAATCAGTGTTCTCCAGCCCTATAAGTCACAGGAATGTATATAGAAACAGCAACAAATGGTGTTTTATGGAGCATTCCGAGCATAGGCATGGGGGGTCTGAACAGACTGTGGGGAGATTCTGTTGCAAGAGGGACGACGCAAAATTTAAAGGGACCCCACAGCTATCATATCTGACAGATGAGCATACCTGGGGACTTGTGGGCTCCGGCTACCTGGAGCCTACCCTTGTGGGACACGGCCAGGACGGCCGACTGACGTCAGTGGGAGGTCCGCTGATGTTGGTGGGCTTTTCCACAGATGCTGGTAGGCGTTCCCAATGATGTCAGTGGACGGTCCCATTGACATCAGTAGGAAACACCCCCATTTAAAGAGAAAATAGGGGGGGAGGGGGCACGTCAGGATCTCGTGACCCGGATGATGTGGGTGTCAACCCGGAGAACCAGAGAAGCAGCACTTATCCAGGAATTCCCTCGGCCAACCCGGAAAGTTCCCAGGTATGCAGATGAGGGACATCCTTTCCTCTCACACAGTTTTCCCGCTCCCAGCATCTTGGCTTGTGTTCGGCTAGAGCGCCAACTCACCCATCAGTTCCATGGGGTCTAAGGAGACCTCCTACACGCTGGTCCACAAAGTGTTCTCATTGATTTCAACAGGGGTGCTTTCCTGCCTTTGATTGGCTGCTTCAAGTAGCCAAAACTGGCCTAAAAACCAGTCCACAGATCCTCTTAAAGGTTAGTGGGTTTCACTTGTTTCCCCTAAAGTAAAGAATGTATATTAAAGTACATTGGTGAGACCACATGAGTCAGTGAACTTTAAATAGCAATTCATAGGATAATCGGATAAAAAGTCTTGGCAAAGCCCCAATTCATGTCATACTGATGATAAACATAAATTGTTATCGGATTAAAATGATGTCCTCGTTTGGTGTACTCCTCTGTTATTTAGAACTTACTGAAATATGATTTGTTTTAAAAATAATTTGAAAGATGTCATAATATGGGTTCTGTCCAAGATGAGTTCTTTGAATCGCTGAAAATGAGAAGTTTTGACAAATAGGTTGGAAACGCTGTCTTCTGGAAAGCGCTGATAACCAGAAGGATTTATTCAAACATATTATTGCTTGTAATTAGATTTCTCAGAGGGGCTGAAAACTAAATATGATCCACTTAGCAAATCAGCTTTATTTACTGGTTTTTAGACATAAATCATTTTAGGCAACTTTGAGCTGGCTGCTAATAGAGCTGTAAAAATATTGATTATCAATAAATAAAATACTCACTTATTATTATTTATTGTTTTACATAGCACCATCATATTCTGTAGAGCTGTACAATGGGTAGACAGGACATAACAAGTAATATATAACATAACAATTTGGTTTACAGAAACAAGAGTTGAGGGTCCTGCTCAAACGAGCTTCTAATCTACATACTTAGCGGATAAGGGACACTGTATTGTTTAAGGACCAAGGTAGGCCTCGGTAGAATATTGAAAGAGAACATTAAAGGTTAACTGACACCATTTTTGGATACAGCCTGTAGAAAACAATAGAATGGCTCAGTCTTAACCACCTAGCCGGACGCTGACTAATGAAAGTCTATGAAGTGACGGACTTCATTAGCATTGCCATAAAGCATCAGCTTAGTGTGGTGTTTGAGCTGGGAAAGTCACCTAAAATATCACATAAAGGGAGTTTATTGGAGCAAAATGAGATAAAACCAGTATACAGTGCTGGGGGGTATTACTGTATATAGCGCTGGGGGTATTACTGTATACTGGGGATTATTTATAGTATGCAGCAGTGGGGTTTATGCTTAAAAAATATATTTTTTTTAAATAATCCAACAAGCTACTTTATGGCTCAATTTTAGCAATACTGTAGATTTCAAAAACATGACATAATATGACTTAAATAAAACTGAACGCATTATTGATAGCTTCTAGAGATACAAAGAGAAGGCTGAAGAAGGTATCTGCATTATCCAACACAACAAACAGATACACTGACACTCTAGCTTGGTGAGATAGACGCCATGCCTTCATGGTGATCATTTGTCAACTTTTTTGACCTTCACAGACACAATCAGTCATAAAGTGGAGATCTGGTGGTTAATATCTCAGATTTAGTGATGCTGTGAATTAATATTTTATTGCAAAATGTAGAAATGGCTGAAATATGCACATATTTGTCTTCAAACTAATGATCTTTTTTGCAGCTTGAGACAATAGACCTATAAATCACAGGATAATCAAATTCACCATGTGGAGTATATATATATACCGGTATATATATATATATCACCGAAAGTGCCGTCAGTTTGCCCTAAGTTGAGCTGTTGTCGTCAGAGAAGGTAGGGAAACATTTAGAGCGTGAGAGAGAGAGACTGAACAAGAGTGTAAGAGAGAGAGACTGAACAAGAGTGTAAGAGTGTGAGGGAGTGAGTGAGTGAGAGTGAATGCGGGCACCGAGCAACGAATGCATTGCTCACTCCTTTCATGTAAAGTGGATACAGCCATCATATGCGCTTCGATACATATGATAACTGAGTGGCCCCTTTAAATTTTCTTGGATCTGTAGGATCTCCTCATGCGCATTTGCCCATTTCCCCACCTCCTAGCAATTTGCTGCTCTAGACATGCGCTTGGCCGGACACATCTCCAGCCATATGTTTATACCTGGTGCCTCTCCGTTCCAGCATTCGATGGACGATCTATCCTGCCAAGCTTCATCAAGCTCTGGAGCTGCAGCTTGTCCCTGGAGTGTCTGTCATTCTGATGAGAGTGCAGTGTGTGTTGGGCTAAGAGTGAAACATGTCCTTGAGTGTTCCTTTGAGCCTACAAAAGAGTGGCAAAGCTTGGTCGGTGTGGTGGCATATTCGTCAAGGGGATTGGGGTTAGGATCCCAATGAAGCCACAATGCAATTTGAGGCTTGTAGATCTGAGGCTTGCAGATCTGTTTTGTATACCCTGCCTGGCAACGCTCCAATTAATTTTGTACATAGAGGGTTCTTGGGTTTTTTATGACCAAGATCAAAGACGTATACAATGTACATGCATACCTTGTAAGGATCGGCATAGCTTCACGTGCTTAACCTTAACCTGCCACACGGGTCGTATGAATGCTCACAGCGCTTATCATTTATACTACTAACTACTTAAAACTAGAAGGCTTTCTACATCGCCCAGTTTGATGGTCCACATGTAACAAAACGATGAGAACTAGGTTCAGGTTCAAGACATTCACTCCGCAGCGTAGTTAGAACAGTAGACAACTGTCTCCAACCATTAGCATAAAGGAACTCCAGAAGATAAGTTTCATCGAGACATATGTTCCATGTTACGCCCTTCAAAAGAGGTTTTCGGATGATCCTACCTGTCAGCCATGGAAAGGAAGGAATGGGCATCCTATCCTAGAAATGCAGATAGAGGGCAAGCATGAAACTTCAGTATTTTTTTTTTTTTTTGTGGTGATGTAAATTATATGCATGATTGGGTTCTTTTTTTTTTTTTTCTTTCAAATCCGATGAGGCGTCAAGATATTGTCTCGTATATTGCCGTTATCATCCCCTTGAGAATATTTATCAAGGACAAAAGTTGAATTGAAACAAAATACCAGAAAAGGCCAAATCAAGTGACAGATGGGATGAAAATTATTCAAGACAAAATTCTTATCTCAATGCAATAAAAAAAATGTCTAGGAAAAAATGAGTTATTTGTAAAACAAAGAACACACACACACACATATATATATATATAGATAGATATAGAAAGATATAGATATATAATAAGTAACAGATCAATAGTAATTAAATCTTGTAATTAAATATCTGTAATAGTGATTACATTTAATAGTGAATCTTGTAGGATTACAAAGGTTTGCGGTACCAAGGGGTATTACGAAAAAATTAATTGCAACATATATCATATGAAGTAGTAAAAGTGACTTTGAAATTTAAATATTGACATTATTAACTAATCTTCTAGATTGTGAGCAGGACCCTCCTTACCTTTTGTTTTAATGAAATGATTAATTTTATTAATATATTATTTTTATTATTATTTTATTTTAAATATTTATTTTTATTAAATATTAATTAAATAATATTCATCTTAAATTCATTATTATTTTATTTTTAAATATTATTTTATTATAAGATAGGGCTAAAAATGATTGAATAAATATTAATTATGATTATATTATATTACTATTATAAGTTTTAATTAAAAAATAGTCATTTGCATTGAATATAAGGTACCGGCTCTAGCCCCTTCAGCAGATAATTCTAGCGGCGGATGACAACTCAAAAGTAAATCACGGGGAAGATAAATGCATCACAAATTATAGGGGTCGTGAATTTTTCTGTCAAGTCAGGTATTGGCCGCAGGAGAAGACAATATACTGTGAAATGGAAGTTGTGACAAGCAAGTCTGATTGATTTGTAAAGTTGTGGGTTTCATTTTAACGGGAAGAATATTTATTCACAATTCAGTCCCAAGAAATGCTGATATGATCTTTTTTTCAAAGTTAGTAAAAAAATACCCTTTAAAATAAAGCGTCGCATTAAAAAGACTTCGATATATTGGTCCATTTCTTTTTTGTAAGGCTCCCAAGAAATGCTGAATTTGGATATACTTGTTCTAAAATTTACATTTAAAGCTACAGCCAAAATATACGCTATATATATAAAAAGTATATATATATATATATATATATATATATATATATATAAATAAAGTGCTGAGGATTTAATATATAGAATCAAAAAAGCTATCCAGCCTTACCTGGCACTATGTAATTGGCCCCTTAGTTACTAAATCAGCCAGATCGGCTTTGGTGCCAGGATTTAAAGGTCCATAAGAGTGACTCTACTTGTTTTCCAGCAGGGGGCTTGTCTGGCATCAACCAATGAAGAGTCTGAGCAGCTGCCCTTTCCCATTCATTTTAAGTGTGAATAGGAAAGAGCAGCTGCTCTTCATTGGTTGATGCCAGACGAGTCTCTACTGGCGACCAATAGAGTCGCTCTTACGGACCTTTAAATCCTGGCACCTTGTCTCTGTGTGTACTCTGTGCTTACAGCTATGCGCTGTGATACGACGTCATAAAAAACACACATACCCCCAATATGTTTGTTGGGAGTGTCCCTTATGGGGAGGGATGGTGCTGACAGGAGAAGAGTGGGTCTGGAGGCATAAGAAGCAGGAGCAGGACTAACCCACCCTAGCCGAAGACACCCACTTTACCTGAAGAAGCGCCTATCTGCACTGAGCGTTGCGTGGAGCCCAGATAGGAACTGCAAATAGAGAATGGCCAGAGACCTCTTTTGCTTCTTCACCTCCCTGGACCAGTCAATGGAGATCGGAGGATCTACTCAACCGGCCCATGATCCAAAAACTGGACAGTGGGCCAGCCACACAAGACAATGGGAAAATCTAGATAAATATTGTATTATTGAGCACTAGTGCACCCCAGAAGGAATGACTCCAACTTAGCCTGGGGAGGCACCCAAAACATGATCTGCCCCTGGTTTGGTGGCAAAGGGGACGCACCACCTGACTCTTCGTCCTCCCACACCAGAATACATTCAGAAACAACTAATTTAAAAATCATTTTAATGACAAAAAGTTAAAACAAAAATGCAATGCTCCTTTTTTGCCCGGTATACCATCTCACAGGTGCACATCGACATGTAGACTTAATGCTATAATTAATCAGAGTATTGATTTCAGTTTTTTGTTGTTATCTAATCACTTCTTCTCTTCCAATGCATTTAATTCAATTACATGCTTGCAATATTAATCAGCTTCATTTCTGGATGTTCTGTTTTCTATTTATTTTTTTTGCTCGTATGCTGTTTTATTATCTGCATTAAATACTAAATGGCTGTCACAATTTCACAAGTTTTTATTTTATCTGCAATGATCTCTCATACCCTCATATCTTACAGCAGTGGAGTGGCAGGTGTAAGAAAGAGGGAGCAGACACAGCTTGACACCCCTTCGTAAAATACACACTAGCAAACACACACATGCACACTAACACACACATCTACACTATAACACACACTCCTACTTAAACGTACTCCATCACACAACTCCCGATTGGGGCTGCAGTCCACGTGGGCTTGTTTCCAAGTAAGACCTAGGAATTTGTAGGGTCGACTCACCAGGTGATTGCATATAGGATGCAGATGTTTCACACCTTGCAATTAAGCGAGACAATAAGGCACCAAAGTTAACCCTTTGAAATCAGCAAGGTTATGGAGACAGGCAGCAAAGAGACAAACCAGGTAAAAACCAGGGGTTACAGCAGGAGATGAGGGATTCAGGGTTGGATCAGATGCAACATGAACATTATACCTGTAAGAGAGGGAGATGGTTGAGATTATTACAGATTGCCAGCTAAATGGTTGGATGAAAGCATGAAGACCAGGTATGGGCGCCTGGATTGTCCAGTGTACCTCTTATCTGTCCACTTGGAGTCCAGCTGAGATGAGGCCACTACAGCTCCATCTCCAAACAAGAAATGAGAGACGATATCACGAACGAACATTCTGACAATTTTGTGAGGACTTATCCTTGGAGTTTGCCTATTCCGAGGGGCAAGATGAATCTGGGAGAGAAAGACTTCTATTAAGGCCTATGTAGTGTTAGACCGATGATAGCATGTTCTATAACTAAGTGTATTTTGAAAGCTGGACTGTAGGAGCCGCTGTGGAAGTTGTTATATGTTTTTACTTGTTAACTTGTAGCTCTGCTAAAAACAGGAAGTAGTATCTGTCACGGTCTATTCCTGAAATCCAAAAAAATGTAAAAACAAATTTGAAGGCGACATTTGGTAGGAGCCAAGGTCATCTGACATTTGGAAAAGTATTAATAATAGGTTTGGTAAACACAAGACATTATTTCCAAGTCATACGCGCCACCATTTTGATAAATGGAACCTCCATAAAGAATCTTGGTATTTTATATGCTCATCGCTTATTAAATTTCACAGAAGGGGATGCTTTGAACTGTATTACCAGCCTAAATCTGGAGACGTGAAGTGTCTTGAGTCCTTTCCTTATCATTTTCAAGTGTTCTTCACTGTAAAAGTGTTCTTTAAATCAGTATTTTTTTTATAACTAAGTATCAAGCTGTTAGGAATAATAGCCCTTACGCCACACAAGTTATAAAGCAGATCTGTCGTTTTTGTCCCTGTTAACTTCTACTTAGCGTCTTGGAACATAACAAGAAAACACAGCAGGATCTGCTTTATCTCTTGTGCTGAATGTGGCCTATTTTACTTTGTAAAACCATCTTTGAGAAGCGAAATTAGATACAAAAGTGTCTAAAGTTGCTTAATAGGAACACAAGACAGCCGCACAGAACTTTTATTCTTAAAATGCTATGAAGTATTTACAGTCATCAAAAAATATTCCTATATATACAGTGAAGGAAATAATTATTTGATCCCCTGCTGATTTTGTACGTTTGCCTGCTGACAAAGACATGATCAGTCTATAATTTTAATGGTAGGTTTATTTTAACAGTGAGAGACAGAAAAAGAACAAAAAAATCCCCAATAACGCATTTCAAATAAGTTATTGTTACGTCGGATCAGGCACCACAGGTGATGGACCCACAATGCAGGAATGGCGAGTAAATCCGATAAACAAGCCGGGATCGAGGCAGGCAGCACAGGAGTGTAGTCAAAAAACCATAGCCAAGGTCAGAACGGGCAGCACAGGATCGTAGTCTAAGAACAATAGCCAAGGTCGGGACGGGCAGCACAGGATCGTAGTCAAAGAACAATAGCCAAGGTCTGGTACACATAAATAGCAATCAAAAAGGCACAAGCGAAACAAACACCCCGAGAACAATGATTTGGACTCGTTGAACGGGCAAGGAAACACAGGACCAGGAAGTTTAAATAGGACCAATGGCGGGAGAGCAGGTACGATGACGTCATCGCGACTGGCGCAAGAGAAGCGTCGTCGCGATGGCAACAAAACAAAACAAACCCTCCTGCCTGTGGTACCTCCGCGAATGACGCGGAAGCGCCACACAGGCAGGAGAGTAAAGGAGACAGCCACCGTGGACATGCAGCGCGGCAGCTAACCACAATGTCCTCTCTGCCTGTGCTGCCGCCGCGAGCGACGCGGTGGCGCCACACAGGCAGAAGCGGTACTGGTCGGGTGCCGCGAGCATGTAGCGGCGGATCGTCTCTCCGATCGCCGCTGACATGTTGCGGCAGCCCGATCAGGACTGTCAGTGGCAGGGAGGCATGCCTGCTCGACACACACGCCCCCTCGTGTGCGCGCCGCATGCACGGCAACACAAGAGGAGGACGGGCGCGAGGAACGCCGAGCGACCCCAGCCGGACAGGTAGGCATGACAGTTATAAATTGATTAGCATTTTACTCAGTAAAATAAAAATTTGACTCCTGTGCAAAACATGACTTAGTAGTTGGTGGCAAAACCCTTGTTGGCAATCACAGACGTTTCTTGTAGTTGGCCACCAGGTTTGCACACATCTCAGGAGGGATCCTCTCCAAGTCATTAAGGTTTCGAGGCAACTCGAACCTTTCAGCTCCCTCCACAGATTTTCTATGGGATTAACATCTAGAGACTGATACATACATCTATGACACTATCTCTCTCGCTCCTTCTCTATACCTTATGTTTTTCTACACCCCATTCCCTTAAGATTGTACGTTGGCAAGCAGGGTGCTGGGTTGTATAGCTAGTGGCATCGGAAACCAGAAATGGGGAGGTGGTAATGTCACAGATCTCTAGTAAGACCTCATGAAGACTACCGTATACAGTTCTGGAAACCCTACCTCCAGAAGGATATACAGTTGCAGGAAAAAGAATGCGCCCCTTTTGGAATTAACAGGATTTCTGCATCATTAAATTTGATTTGCTCTTCAACCGAGTTACAACAATAGACAAACATTGTCTCCTCAACTAACAACACACAACTATAAGTTTACACGCCGTGTAAACGTTTACAGTGTCGGGTAAAGAAAAGCATGCAAACCCTTCGCTTTAATAACCGCTTGACCCTCCACTTGGCAGCAGTAACCTCTACCAGACGTTTCTTGTCATTGTGGATAGAAACTGTACAACGGTCAGGATGAATATCAGCTCTGCCACCGATCCGAGTATCCATGCGATAAATCTCGTAAACAAAATATGTCTCTAGCAACGTCAAAAATTGACGAACAAAAAGCTAAAGGTAGTCGAAGAAAATGTCTTATGCTAAGATCTGCGATAGTAATTGACTTTATATTACAGTGACGTTGTTTTTACTTTGTAAAGATCATGGGCCAAAAACTATCATCTCTAGGTTTTTAAGACGTTTATCAGAACATACAATAAAAGCTGCAAATGTTGAAGATGTAGCCACTTTCAAATTATGTTGTTTTCCGGTAAAAGTCGGGTCTTGTTTTCTGGATTCATCAAAAATGAGCATTTTCTTACGGAATAAAACCTAAATGGGAACTGCACATGGGTAATTAAGAGAAGTGGGATATGAAAAAGGAATACAACATGAACATTTAATTGCTTTTCAACAGTTAATTAGAGAACAGTAGACTGGAGATAAGAGAGGTCACGGAGGAAATACTTTTAATAAAATATAACCCCCACCCCCAAAAAGCTTTGAATAGCTTTTTTAAATTATTCATTACAAATTTTCATGCTTCGCTATAACTTTCTTGAGAAATCCACACAATATTGTGAATTTCCAAACAGCAGAAGAATTTAAATATCCTTTTTCCTTTATTTTTAAAGCCTTTTTAAGCTTTCTATTGTCAGATAATAATTGTGTTTTTTTGTTCATCAGTGTAGTTGATTTTGAGACATTTCGTTTAACCCCTTAAGGACAATGGGCGGTCCCTAAACCCATTGAAAACAATGCATTTTGAGCCCATACATGTACAGGCTTTGTCATTAAGGGGTTAAATAATTTACCCCCTGAGAAACTTTAAGAAAAATGTTCTTTCTCTTCTTGTCACCCCATGGCTGCAAAGGCTGCCTGAGCCAATCAACAATGATCAGCAGCTTAACAATAGGAGAGAGATAACTAATTGTATCTTGCAGATATTAAGAACAGGAATTTAAGATGGCTACTTTTGTGGTGTAAGCAACCAGTTGGCTTATAATACATATATTTTCCATAATATTATCTGTAAACAGGGCAGGAATGGACACAGGAGGGACAGGGACAGAGAGGGGACTGGGGCAGGACTGCCGCCTCTCTAACCTCAATAGCCACCTTACAGGCAATCAGCTTCAGCGTACCGTGAGATGGCCACATGGAAGCTCCAATGGGGTTCTATGCTGGTGTTACATTAATTTTACAGCTCCATAGGCCGATCAGTGGAGACCAGAAGATCTCCCCAACCAGCCCATGACCCCACTACCCACTCTCTAGTGCCTAAAGACTATACCATGGAGCCCATCCAGAGGTATGTCTGGTGGGCAGAAGCACCTATGAGAAACAAAGCCATATTTGAAGAACAAATCACTGACACTCAAATCCAAACCTCCAAAAAAGATACATTATATAAACATAAGGACCTGTATATTGGCAGAAGAACGCTCGAATCTCCTTTTTCAAAGGGTAAGCGAAAGCAACTACCAACATTTTTTTTTTGAGAGTTTTCATTTGGTCTCTGTGTCTCATTTACATTCAAAACTCTGTAGATTTAACCATATTTTATACATCCTAAACCTCGTTTCCCTTGATAAATTATTTTGCAATCTTCCCGGCTGCCAAAATAAACCATTAGCCAAAGTTGTCTGAAGATCAGGTACATCTGAATGCAAGAGTAATGGCTCATTTTTCAATATGACATGACAGTTCCAGATATCCAGAAGGAGCTGTTACATTTTGAAGACACATCATTGTATTTTATCAAATCGTAATAACCAAGCGTTTATTCACAACCCTGCGCGATCAGTATATTTTTTACAGCAACTCCAACCGAATGTGTTTGCGAAGCGGTTTAAATAGTCCTAATATTT
This sequence comes from Spea hammondii, assembly GCA_029215755.1. Lineage (NCBI taxonomy): Eukaryota > Metazoa > Chordata > Amphibia > Anura > Pelobatidae > Spea > Spea hammondii. Next base: position 183,487,357 of record JARDYJ010000001.1, on the reverse strand, counting down.
GTCATTGCGCATATTTTCTTGGCCAATGTGCAGAATTTGTAATTATTAACACCTGTATCCACATAACGTGCATTAGCCCTACACCTGCTGCTAATCCATCTGCGAAAATGTACCGAGCGCAGATGATTTCAAATACTAAGAAAATAAGAGCAATATTACCGCTATCCGTCTATCCGATTCTCTATCCAGTTTAATCATGATATGGAATTTAAATGTAACTTTACAGTCTGTAAGCTCCAAAGCCACTTATTCCAACTCTTCATATACTTTATATTGTTTATTATTTAGTTTAGTACTGTTTTTTACCTCCTATAAGGATCGTGGCACAGCTCCTCGGTCTCAATTTATGTCACCTTACATGATTGGCAGGTCCTCCTCTCCTGAATATGAATGTTCTTGTGCGTTTCCTCTAATGTCACATGACCTCTAATGAGGGCATATTAATCACATTTCTCATTTTGCCTTGCAAGCAGCTCGTTCTGAGTCTGGGTGTCCGGATTCCTGACCATTTGTGTTTAGACTTGGCTATTCCTTGACTATGCGTTTCGCTTTATCCCTGGTACTGCGCCTTGACTTTGATTACCGTTAACCTGACCTCGATTTGTGCTTTGAGTACTATATTCGCTACTCGTACTTCTAGCTTCCTTACTGATCTACTGTTGCCTTGTTGTCGACCTTGACCATGGTTCGGCTTCTTCAAAGAGGGTCCAATGTGTTTACTACGGTGTTTAACGCTGATCTTTTCTACGTGTTAAACAGAATCTCAAGTGGTGCGTCTTTTCGGGAAACAATTTCTTTCAATTATGTCCCAAGCAAACGAAGAGGAATGTGAAGTTTATTTCAGAGTAATTGTGTCTGAACAAACAAAAAAAAAACAAACAAAAACGTTTTAATGAATAAAACTCTTTAGTCTACCAATATATACAAAAGAAACATAATTTCAGGAATATTAAACATTAGCATAAATCATTTATATATATGAATTTCCATTGTTGTCTCGCCTGGAAAAAATTTCGGAACCATGTTGAAATTTAGCGAAAATAAAAGCCATGAGCCGTGTTAAGATTGCAGCACGTACCCCATGGAGCTATACAATCTAGTCTTCGTAATGAAGTTATATTGCTCGTAGCAGAATATCCAAATTCGCAGATTTCTGCTGAGAAGCAATGAAATCTAAAAATGTGAAATATGTATTTACACAGCGTTATGCTCAATATTTAGGTCATATGCCTTCATCTGTTATGACAGCAGTAATTATATGTTGCCTATCTAATATATTGTCTTGAAAAAAATAAATAACCTAGTTACATCCCTTTTGTCTCAGAAACAGAAATAATAGGAACAGTTGATATTATTTTTTGTATGTATAATATTTAGCACAGTTTGACTTCTTACCCTGCACTTTAACTAGCATCCTGAGATACTGCGTTACATTTTGGAGCAAAATGTTTGATTTTTTTATGGCGTTTGGAGAAATACTGGAAACCCACCATAATCTCAACGCCAGGTATAGAAACCCACCACATTCTCAACAACAGGTCTGGCCATGCATGGGTGGCCATACTGTCTAAGTCACCACAGATGCCCTATTGTGCTAGCAAGTGCGTGCAGGAGGTGGCGTTGGAGACATAGTTCGTCTATGGTGGTAGAAACCAGGACCGTTCTTGTGGCCATGGGAGGTGAGGCTTTTGAGTGACCTGTCATAGAGTTTCTGTATATTGAACTGGTGCTTCCTCTATAGAGGAATGGAGAATCTCTATTTTTTTCTTTCTGGAGTAAGTTATGAAAGCAAGTCTTCTTCACTGATGCCCTTCGTTCATGCTATCTTATGGCAGAGAGCATCTTCAGCTCCAAACCTCCCAACATGTTCTCCGCTAGTGTCACCGTTGAAGCTTGAACCCTCCCAGCACCCATCTGGCACAATGGAATGGTTGCCTTCTGAGCAAGCTAATTTGCCACAAAGCTAGAATTGAAAGGGCCAAATTGTGTTAAAATAAGGAACATTTAGTAAAAGCGGTGAAGACCGGGGACTGATTCAATTAACAGAATGGAAATTACAAAAATATCATACAAACGACTGTTCCTTTCAACTTAAATGGCGAAAAGGAGGGTTGCCTGAAGCCATCGCAGCTGCTATAGATGAAACCGTACATCCCACGCTTGGTAAAAATATAATGAACTGCCAAGTGTACTTACGGATCACATTGACCAAGGTTATCTCCTAGATATGATAGAAACCTTTAAACTTATGAAAGGATTTAACAAGATACAAGAGGGAGATATATTTGAGGAGAAGTATCAGAACAAGAAGCCATAGAACTGTAGCCAAAGGTTAGAGGCTTAGATGCAATGTAAAAAAGGATCTCTTCTCTGAGAAGATGGTAGATAAGTAGAACAGTGGTGGAAGAGGTTAAGCTACTAAAGGAATTTAAGCCTTCATGGGATAGACATAAGGCTATCCTAAATTTAAAAGTATGTCTAGATTGGCCAAATGGTTTTTACCTACGGTATGTTGATTCCTTACTCTGATGTGTGGCTCCTTGGACCTCCTTCTACAATGTAACTGGTGGGCTCCAGACAAAATCATGCGCGCTCCTCTTGAAGATACCAATGGTTGGATTTCTTTTTTTGGTTCATTGATTATTATTAAGCCTTTGGAAACCAATGTAGGCTTTCTTACCTGACTATCAACCTCAACCAGTCTTTCTGACTTCGATGCCTTGACCTAAAAGCTTGTCTGGCTGACCTGTGCTGAACTTTTTTATTTATAAGTCTATCCAAAGCGTAATCCAGTTTCCAAAGCTGATCCCATCTGTGATGCACAAATATGATTAATATTTAATACATTTTTGATAATTTCTTGGGGTTTTTTTTCTACTGTTCTTTAGAAATCATATTTTGGAGAAAATTGGCATTTCATTATATGTTCACTAATATAATTCCTAACTTATTTAAAAATCTTATTTACCAAGTTTTGATTAATTTTCATTTAATGAGCAATTCCCATCCTGTATTAATAATACAAAAATAAAATCAAAGAATGCTTTCTCTCTGCAGGTTAGCAGGAAATTGAAAATGTTTAGCCACTTTTTTGGGGGGGGAATTCAAGGATTCTAAAGAAAAATTCTACTGTGTGGTATTTCGCCACATCTCCCATGATACGTTCCCGTAAATGTTTATCAGAAAAGGACAATTAACCTGAAAAAAGAGAGATCAATTAACATGCAAATAAGCAACTAATGCCAGCTTTGGCGAAAGAAGCCGGATCGACCACAAACTAATTAGTCAAGAAATAGTGCGAAATAATTGTAAAACACGCACCTTCCTATTCTACTCTTAGGTGTTTTTTCAAGACATATATATATATATGCTCTTGTGATGATTTACATTTTTATGGCTTCGACTGCCCATAAACAAATATTTTTTTTACCTTTAAGCATTTTGTTTTTTACACCCAACATAACGTTTGATTTCAATATACCAATAGTTTGCTAAAGACAAGTTTCGGATTATAATAATCCCAAAATGGGATTGGGATGGGATTGTTATATATAGAAAAAAAATATAAATTATTATCATTGTCCTTACAATAACTGTTACTATTTACCGTATTGGCTCGAATATAGGCCGCACTTTCCCCCCCCACTTTAAGTCTTTAAAGTGGGGATGCGGCCTATATTCGGGGTCTAGCGGCCCGGGGTCGCGTCCCGGGCGCCGGGCAGGCAGCGGGGTTAGGATACAGATCCCCCGCAGCGGTGCAGGGGACCCGTATCCTACTCTCTGATACGCTCGGACAGCCTCCCCTGCCAGCACTTTCCATGGGGGGGGGGCCAGCACGGGAGGTTGTCTAAGCGCATCGTGCGGGCGGTCACCGGCCGCACGATGCGTTTTACCTCTGCCCCCAAGACTTACCAGAGCAGACTCCCGGGTGTTGTATACGCGTATTGCGTAGATATCCCCCGCCGGCCCCGCAAGACAACCGGGAGTCTGCTCTGGTAAGTCGGGGGGGGGGGGCTTGCAGAGTAGCAGCATATCTCGGGGGGGGAGGACAGTGGCAGCATATCTCGGGGGGGGGCAGTGGCAGCATATCTCGGGGGGGAGGAGGAGGACAGTGGCAGCATATCTCGGGGCGGAGGACAGTGGCAGCATATCTCGGGGGGGGGAGACAGAGTGGCAGCATGTTTTTTTGGTTCTAAACTTTTTCTTTAAAAAAGCACCAAACTTTTAGGGTGAGGCCTATATACGGGGGCGGCCTATATCCGAGCCAATACGGTATTTTTTACACTGGATATATGAGAAGTAATTAAGCAATAAAAGAGAAATAATCATATCATTATATACCCATTTTATACACTTGCCATAGTTTGCCAAATAATGCTTCATTTCTTTAGTAATTTTATTAAAACAGGCTATAATATATCTTTGGGCCCCAAATCCCCGTGTCCCTCTTTCCTCTCTTTATGTCCCTCTTTCCTCCTCTTCTCCTTCTCTTCTCCCCTGATGTCCCTCTTTCCTCCTCGCTGCCCCTCTCTCCTCCCCTGATGCCCCTCTTTCCTCCCCTGATGCCCCTCTTTCCTCCCCTTTTCCCTCTCTCCTCCCCCGATGTCTCTCTTTCCTCCTCTGATGCCTCTCTCTCCTTCCCTGATGCCCCTCTTTTCAAGGAGCTTAGAATGTTTGCTGGGTGTGAGGGGATCGCAGGGTTCTACAGCCCTAACAGCCCCAATAATGTGTATAGAAATTGCAAGAATAGCTTTATAAATTATAAATAAAACATTTTCTTCTTAATCTAAATGCCTTACATAGTTACATAAATAGATATTAATCGGGCCCCAACAAGATCAGGGTGAAGTCTCCCCCCATCTGTATAAGAAGGTTGGTTCCACAATGTGAACATGTCGTAGAATCTGATACTCAGTCCAAACTTCCTAAATATTTTGCACCATAAATCCATTGATGACAACCAGCAATTTACCTACAGTATAAGTACGGCTCTTATGATCCATGTTGTTATGTTTTTAGCCTGTTATAATTTAGAGCACAAACCTTCTCGTTTTTTATTTATCCCACATAATAGCTTTCTGGTATTTATTCATTTTTGTTTAATATTAAAAAAAATATATATAATAAGTTATGAATTAATTGGTGTCAAGTTAGCGTTCTCCTGTCCTGGCGTTTTTTTTTTCCCCTTTCCCTACCCGTATATATTGCTTGTTTTCATCATCCAAAATATCTACTTTAATAATATAATTACAATTATTACAGACTCGCTCTAGGACCTGAAAAAATAGTAATAATAATAATTCACATTAGACAAGTCCTAAGAATAACCCTAAACTAAAAGATAAGATACCAAAAATATGACAGAACCAAGTTGCTTACCTGTAGCAGGTAGAAAGCGGAGGAACCGGGTGGGGAAGGTTAAATACAAGGAACAGAGAAGGCACAGGCATGCAGGCGTGTCATTAAATGTCATTATTTTAATAAACAGTTAATCATTTTTTGTCTTTTAGGGTATATTCCCTTTTATTATGTTGTAATTTTTGTTAGCGCACAAATTGTTTGCTTTATCATAGATCGCTCCCTAACCGCGCTTCCGCAAAGCACTTTACAGCCGCAATAAACGCTACCTTTTTCTGCCGGAGTTATGTGAGCGAAGGGAGACACAGACGTGCTTCTCCGAACAGTGGGATGAGAGCCAGAAGCAATTTAATCACCTTTATCAGTGATTACAACTGCTTCTCAACATGGAAATATCAAAGTGTTTAAAAAATGCAAGTATTTCTTAAAAAATACAAAGTGACCCATAATCCGCCGACTCTCAATATAAGCAAATGCCCTAAATGTCCTAAAATTATCTCGTAAATTATACCCGTAGTGACTGAATATACCACCCAGGCCAAAAACAAACGCTTAGTATATCTGCCAAAATAATTTAATATGTGACCTCATAAATAAGAGTCCACCTCATTTACTTCCCTCCTCCAATGCCTGTTTTTAGTAGGCTGCACTGTGCATGCGCACTTGTACGTTAGCATAACAAATAAAATATTAAAATATACGTTTCTTTCCAAATTATTGTGGGTTTTTTTAAAGCACTTTTAATATAATGTTGGATCTGATATATATATATATATATATATATATATATGTATATAAAACGAATCATAATGCATCCTAACTAGCCAAATTTGACTTTATCGCCAATGTTACACTGATACATGCAATATAGTCATGCATATACACATATATGTATATAGTTTATTTATATGTTTCTTTCTGACTTATAAAAAGGCAGATACCTCACCGCATGCATTGTAGCATTTCAGACGGAAAAAATATCCATTATAACTTTACCTGTATTAAATGGTATTGCAGTTATTTAGAAATTAATCCAAGTATTAATTTCTGGATATAAAAATATTACAGGATACAGGATAAGAATTACCATCACCGGCAACTTACAGATACGTAATATCCCTCAAAAAAGGGATATTACGCAGGTAGGCAGGCTACATGGTGCTTCTGAGACAAACTCCCTGGCGCAAGAAGCACTCCCTGCTTAAACTCTAGACAGGAAGTGCTCATGGAACAAACCACTTGAGTCATGGGGAGGTAGAATCTACGTGTAGAATCTAACTTCCCCGCTTTTTTTGCTTCTAATGATACTCAGGGCATCGAAAAGGTCAGTGTGAGGCCTAGGTAGCTGTGGATAGGACCCTAAGAGTGTTAAAGAACGCTCCGACTAAAAGTAAGAAAGGAATGCATGTAGAAAAATATCCTGAAGTCCAAAATGGAGCATTAATAATATGGGTAGTTGGAGACCAAAATGTGTTATTCATCAAGTTTAGAGCATTTTACGTTTTCTTGATTTTTTCCATTTTTGTTTTAATACATATTTTTGTGCTGAATGCTAATACCCCTAGATACATATTGATGTGTAATAATTTTGTGTTTCTGGTAATGTTTCTTCAGAATGCTCGATGCTTCAAGGGATTTACTTTGTCTACAAAAGTCATGTTTACGTCCATCTTTCATGAAAATATCAGATTTCGGTACTTAGCTGTCTGTGATTGGCTTTGCTTATTTGAATCGATAGATAACATTTGGCAGGCAATAAGACTCGACAAGGCTAATGAGCTTTACAATTGCCTTATGGAATAAACACAGAGATTGACTGTTAAAAGACTCAGTGACGATACAACACAGCAAAAGTGTGAACTGCCACCATACAAAATGTAGGTAAATATGTATTTACCCAAACAAGAAAATAGAGATTTACCCATTTCCGTGTCAAACTCCTTGGCATTTATGCCATGTGATGTATGATTAAGTCAATGAGATGACATGTCTTATCTCACTCACACTAATGCCACCTTAACTCGCTCTGCATTGGAAACAAACCAAGGACCCTCATTAACTTAGTTAATTAAATTAGTTACTAGACTTGTGCATTCGTCTTCGGGCGAACATAAAAAAGAACACGAAGAGTGCGTTTTCGTGTTCGTTCCGAAGACATCCCGAAGAGAAGACAGCGGCGGTAAAACGTAGGGGAAGACGAAGACACACACCACGAAGATCTTCATGATCGTCTTTGTCTACCACTCTCCCCCCCTTCTAACTTACCTTGGCATCGCGGCAGTTCACGGAAGTGGAAATCCGCAGGTTCGCCGTCACGGGTTACAGGGCAGTGCGAATGAGCCTATTGGTCGCCTACAGGGAGACCCTGCAGGTGACCAATAGGCTCACTCTCACAGCCTTTGTAAGTTGTAACCCCTGACAGCGAACCTATGGATTTCCGCTCCCGTTAACCCCTTCGATGCTGCGTTAGATAACGGGAGCGGAAATCCGTAGGTTAAAGGGCCGTGCAAGCGACCAATAGGCTCACTCGCACGGCCCCTTAACCAACAAGTGCACCAAGAGCCTAAAAGTCTGTACGAGCGACAGTTAACCCCTAATGAAGCAACTTGTCCGGCAGATCCCACTGGTCTCCCTGTTCTATCATTTATTAACTGATAGAACAGGGAGACCAGTGGGATGTGCCGGGTAAGTTGCAGCATTGGGGTTTTACAAGTCTGTACGAGCGACTCTGTTTAATACCGCAACGCTGCAACTTAACCGGCACATCCCACTGGTCTCCCTGTTCTATCAGTTAAATGTCCGTACGAAAGAGCCCCCTGCTGACGACCAATAGAGTTGCTCATACGGACATTTAAACTCCTGGCGCCAGAGCTGCTGCGGTACGCGTTAACCCTGTATTAACCCCTTAACCGGAAAAAACGAAGAAAAACCGAACACGAAGAATGTCCACGAATATTCGCCCGAAGAGGGAGACAGGAACAGGCGAATATTCGCGGAATACGAAGATTTTTTTTCCCCCCGAAGACGAGCACGAAGACGAACACGAAGAGCCCCCTGGTGCCCAAGTCTACTAGTTACTAAAACTCAACAGAGGAGAGAGCAACTCAGCCAGCCCTGAGTATTCGCTGTCCCAGTAGGTAAAACCAGGGCTGGATTGTCCATCGGCATATATCGCCATGGACCTAGAGGCTCTTAGAATCACAGTTAATGATCTGGACTTGGGGCCAACCTTTCATCTTCTAGTGATGTTTGGTTCTGTCCACTCTCACTCAGGCTCTGCAGACTCCTTGTCCCATTTCTTTTTTTTAAAAAACCACCGATACTTTCTTGTAAAGCTGTTGGAATAAAATTTCTAAAGAATATTTGTAGCATTATCACCTTTCATCGTGTTTTTAATAGCAACCCCCTACACTTAAAAGATACTGTTCAGTATATTCTACTGTATTTAATACTTTTCCAACTAAGTCCCAGTACCGTTGAATGCCCAAAGAATTAAATCACGTAAAATGTCATTCATAATTTTTTTTGCCAAGAACAAAAAGCAGATGCTGATTGGTTGTTGCCGTAAAAGTTTTTTTTGTTTTTATCTAATCAATCAGCAGGAAGAAGGTTTATTTCTGTACCATGCTTTTTCCAAGTGGGACAGCAACATTAATGTCAATCATGCTTAGAAAACCTATATTTTACATATTTTCTTCTATTTCTTTTTGGTTTCCCAATTTCTGTATTTTTTAGCGGGGAGGTGAGCGTGGCACTAGTTGGTAACAGAATTAGTGTTCCAACTTCCTGAACTCATAATCATACCTGGGAACTTGCCGGTTGCGGCCAGGACTACCCGCTGATGTCGCGGGCGGTCCCAATGACGTTGGTGTGCGTTGCAGAACACACCCCTCATTCAAGGGGGAAATGGGCGGGGATGGGGGCGTGTCAGGACCCTGCTCCTGTGACCCACTGGATTTGGGTATTGACCGGGAGAACTGGAGAAGAGAAGCTTCTTCTGGAGTTAAACCCAGAGGGTAGAGGACTGCCAAAAAAGTTGCGGGCGCGGGCGGTCTAGCTGGGGCTGCAGGCAGGAGCGGGCGGTCAGGCACTGTACCTGCGCGTCCCGGTAATCCTGCGCAGTCCCGCAAGGCTGCCTTCGCGCTGCTCCCTTACAGTGTCTCTTCTCTTGCTCGGCCCAGGAACAAAGCGGAGTCACGTGATGTGACGTCACTTCCTGTGACTCTGCCTTGTTCCTGGGCAGAGCAAGAGAAGAGACGCTGTGAGGGAGCAACTCGAAGGCAGACTTGCGGGACTGCGCGGGAAATCTGCAGTTCAGGTAAGGAGGTGGGCGTAACTGGCCACAAATGTGGCGGGAGCGGGCAATATTGGCCACAAATGTGGCGGGAGCGGGCGGGAGTGGAACACCCACATTGTGGGAGCGGGTGGGATTGGGCAAAAAATCAGCGGGTGGGAGCGGGATTAAAAAAGCATTCCCGCGCAGGACTCTACCGGAGAGTTCCCAGGTATGCTGATAATGGGCAATCCCAGAAAGATGTATATAATGTATATATACCTGTAAAACTGTGAATAAATGTTTTTTTTTTTACATATATATGAATATTTGTTTTTAAAAAAAAAGCCCTACTTGTCCCAAAAAATATATAATTTAATCTAGTGAATAAACCCCTTTTGTCTGTAGGACCCGATAAAAGCGAACAGCATCATTTTTAATGTATTTGGAATTCTCTATTTTCCTTATTTTTCAACGTTATTCATTTTTTTTCTCTTTTTCTTTCTTATTTGCAGAAAATGGGAATTGGTTTTGTCCGTGCCATTGTTTTTTTTTTGTTCTTCTGTTGACATCTTCACCAAATACTAAATAATGATTGTAAGCCCCAAACACTGTGTAATGATACATTTGTTCCTTCCTACCCATTTCCCTATGGTATACATTTTACTCCATATACCTGGGCGCCTATTTTTCAGATAAATTCTACATTACCGTATCTATCATACGTAAAAAAAAAAGACATTTCGTGTTCTGGAAAATATCTCCTCAGCACTAATGTTAACATCTGTTCCTGAAGCATATACTGCGTTGTTGGCAAACTCATTGCTTGGGGCTGTCTGATAGTATGAGGTTCTAAATGACCCAAATATTACGGATGCTGTACTCAGCAGTAAGTTGTAGTCTTCATTCGTAATTCTTCTACGCAGCGAAAAAATAGAAGTAGATTTAAAAAGAAAAAAAAATTTGCAAAAGTTTTGTTTGCATTCTAATTCTGGGTACGTATAAACACCAAAAAAAATCTATTATTACATCTAAGCTTGGTAGGCATTTTAGAAATTCAGAACTGGATGGTATTAAATGCCGGTAGGTAGATGGAAAACTCAGACATTCATTTTAATGTTAAAAAAAAAAAGGCCACCTCCGTAATACGTTGGAATTTGGGGCTTATGGGCATTGTGGTTACATCTATTTAAGGCAGCCCTCCCCAAAATTGTATTTAGTTATTTTGCTGGACCACTGATGGCCAGTATTGGGGCCTGTAGGATTACATGGGCCTGTAGGATTAATTTGTATGTTTTTTAAGAAAGTTTTACTGCCTAATCTGCTTACCATCGTTGTGTATTCACTATTGTTGTCTGTGCAATCTTCTGACATTTTCTTATGTGTTAGTTAACCTGTTCTTGTTGCATGATATCTCCAATAAATTGACCATACCCAGCCCCAATAAAGTGCAGTCCTTCTTCACCCTCCGTAATACAAGTTCCGGCTGTATTTTTGGAGGGAGGGTTTTCTAGGGAGTCTCATCCCCAGCCTTTTCCCTGTTGCTCTTGGATAAGAGGAGCATTTTTTACTCAGGGAACCAATATGGCTGCCCAAATGCAGCTGCCGCAAATAACGGCTAACAACCCTCCAGTTCACGTTAAACCCTTTTTTTTAGGCCTAATTTGAAATTGCTACGGTGTGGGTTTTCTGGATAAACAGCAAGGTTTATTTTGACTGAATCATTTTCCCTGGAAAAGCGAGTGAGAAGTTTCTGTCAAATATAACATAGACCTTGATTTTTTCTATTTCCTGTTTCATTTTTACATTTATTGATTTACATTTTTTAATCCAATTTGTATTTTCCTGTGACACCCGCCAACGCATAACTGAGGCATTTTATGCAAATGTCCCTTCCTTTTCCCATCATCCACCAGCGCCGATTGCGTTCTAACCTTACCGCCAGCCCAAGCAGGAAGTTATAACCCACTTCCTGTTTTAGCAGAGTGCGCAGTTCCTCAGTGAAGCTTTCATCTCGACTATCCTGGGGGCAAAGCAGCGATTCAAAACATGGCCGCTCCCGTATACTGCTCAACCGAGAATATTACGGGAAATAACTAGAAACATGAATAAAATATTACATATAGATAAAAAAATCGAATTGTGGATAATCTGGAAGGTTTTCCTTTTATAGTCTATAAAACACTTTTTTAATTGTTCTCCAAGAAATATATCTGCTGTATTATACTAATTCCCCCCCTTTATTAAGCAAAACTAATCTATATTTCACAGATAAATATATTCAACGTGTCTCATGATGGACCACATATCTGTTTCAAGCAGATCCATCACTTTTTCTTATAAATAGCTATCCTATTATCTGTAAAAAAATATATAATTCGGATTCTGTTGCTAACCAGCTCTTTACATAGCAAAGGGCTCTATGGCTCTTGTTTTGCCAGACAGAATCAATAGCTTGCAGACCATCTCAACATCTCGGATAACATAAAAAAACGAGTCATTTCAGTGTGCATAAACTCGTATTTAAGTAATCGATGCCAGCAGTGGGAATATTTTCCGTCATTTGCTTTCTGCACTATTACTTTACTGTTTATGTGGAGAGCCGACGATGAGAAATGTATGCCTGCGCAGACTCTGGAATCGAAAACATAAATGGGAAAATCAATTCGACGGATGTCAATCAAGTTGGCAAATATCCTCTCCGTCGTTTTATGGCTTGCGATCGTATATCTCGTTAATATCTGTTCGACAAAACGGTTCTGATTGACCCTTAGACGGCCGACAATTATTGTGTTAATTATAGTTTTTTTATAGCAGTATTAACAAAAACAGTACAACATGCAAAATTAGCAAACACAATGACCACGCACAATACTTCCTGGTCCAAAGATAGGGTTCTTCTCCGTGAGCTTACAATCTAATGAGATATATGTGGTTCAAATTGCTAAAAATACCTTTCAGAGATTGTACTGATAGACGACTGATCAATTGGGAACATAATAGTAGTTATAATAAAGTATCTGATCTCCTTTGTCCTCTTCTCCTTTTTTCTTTTTCTTCATTTTCTTCTTCCTTTTCTTTTTTATCATATCTAACTATATATCAAGTTAATTTTAAAATTACTATAAATTTGTATGCAAGTTCTGGAATATTCATAAAATGTACAATTCCACTCAAGACACTTGCTGTTGTTGATTTATTGATGGGGGAAAAAAAAAACAACTTTGAAAGATATACCCAAATATAAAAAAATAATTAAATATTCCGCTCATCTTTTTTGTTTCGGTGAATTGGTTCTCAGAGCACACAAAACAACAAAAGTAATAAAAATACAAATTGCTGAGCCGGTGCTGGAGCCGACTGGTGTGGCCGGTCCATCCTTAGCAACGGCACTTTTACCTCTTGTATAGTACACCCTAACTCCCTCTAGATTGTAAGCTCCTTTGACCAGGGTCCTCCACACCTGTTGTTTCTGTAAGCCATCTTGTTATGTTATACACTAATTATTACATTGCTGTAATTATAGCATTATAGTACAATGCTGCGTTATCTGATGGCGCTATATAAAATAATAAAAAAATTAATAATAATATAAAAAAATAGTAATAATTAATAGCAATAAATGCAAATGGTTGCTGGCATTTCCCTTTAAGTGCAGGAGTAAAAAGCTCTAAAAATGCATTCCAGAAAATATGAGATCGTCACACCCCATACTTTCAAGTTGTAACATAATTTATAGCATTTATTAGCATACACATTATATTGAAAATTAGAAGTCTCTTTATAAGGTCACATACATAGAGAAGATAATTTGATATTGTAATTATATTTTGTAATTTATGGCTCCATTTTTATTTGTCTTCTAGTTCAAATTCAAATTATTTCCTAAAACAATAATAATAATAAAATACTTAACAAAAAAAAAAAAAGTAAATAGCCAGTGAGTAATAGGAAAGCAACTTAATTAGGCATTATTTGAGATCAATCAAAACCACACAAGTGTCTGCGCACCCAAATAATAAGTGAGTAAATTATATGTGCAACACAAAAATAATATGTACAAAGATACCCATCCAGCGAGAGTTCCCACACACAGTATCCAAAAGGTTCGTATATAAAAGGAAGAGAAAAAAGAAAGAAAAAAAATCATGGTGTAGTATATCAAAGTACGTTTTAAAAAAACGCTATTAAGCAGATCGGACCCTTACAATTTAAAGGGCATAAATATGCCCCTACATAGAGTGTAATGGTCTCCTTAGGACTTTCTTTATCCCTCACCGGTACTTGTAGATAAAGAAGGTAGGCAGCGGAGGAGAGTAGGTAAAAACGATCATTTTAATGTATAAAAGAAAGGCAAACTTGTTGTCCTCCGTTTCGGGTGTTACAGAGTCCAGGCTTCAAACTTCGTAGCAGCTCTACCACAAAGAGACGCCGTCTTAGTCCTCGGATCCACTTCCGTAACGCTGCTCCTCCTCCCAATGTCGTCAACACGCACATTTAGGACACTAATCTGTTCGTTTGTTAGTTCCTTTGAGCTTAGATTAAATATTCCTACCTCATTAATCTCTTGTCTTTCTTTTTTCTCACGACTATGTCTTCCTCCTCTCTTTCCTCTCTTTCTATACTTCTGTGTCTTTTGGAAGGGGTGGCATGTATCCCTGTATGCCAGCGATCCTTCCACTCCTTGTCCTGATCTAAAAAATGTGTTGTCTTTTCTGTGGGGGTTTGATGGTTATATCTATCCCTGGTTTCACGCTTATCCTGATATTCAGTGTTATGAGCATAGTCAGGGTAAGCTTGAAACCAGGGATAGACCTAACACTCTCTTTAGAAGATATAACCATCACGAAGTATAGAAAGAGAGGAAAGAGAGGAGGAAGACATAGTCGTGAGAAAAAAGAAAGACAAGAGATTAATGAGGTAGGAATATTTAATCTAAGATCAAAGGAACTAACAAGCGAACAGATTAGTGTCCTAAATGTGCGTGTTGACGACATTGGGAGGAGGAGCAGCGTTACGGAAGTGGATCAGAGGACTAAGACGGCGTCTCTTTGTGGTAGAGCTGCTACGAAGTTTGAAGCCTGGACTCTGTAACACCCGAAACGGAGGACAACAAGTTTGCCTTTCTTTTATACATTAAAATGATCGTTTTTACCTACTCTCCTCCGCTGCCTACCTTCTTTATCTACAAGTACCGGTGTGGGATAAAGAAAGTCCTAAGGAGACCATTACACTCTATGTAGGGGCATATTTATGCCCTTTAAATTGTAAGGGTCCGATCTGCTTAATAGCGTTTTTTTAAAGACGTACTTTGATATACTACACCATGATTTTTTTTCTTTCTTTTTTCTCTTCCTTTTATATACGGACCTTTTGGATACTGTGTGTGGGAACTCTCGCTGGAAGGGTATCTTTGTACATATTATTTTTGTGCTGCACATATAATTTACTCACTTATTATTTGGGTGCGCAGACACTTGTGTGGTTTTGATTGTATTTAATTTGGAACATTTTGGGGAGTTTGTTCCTGTGTTTTTGCAGCACCACTTCACCAGAAGGTGTAATACTTATATTTAATTAGAATACTGCGCTTCACTTTTTTGTATTTTGATTATTTGAGATCAGTAGATCCAGTAACCGCAGATAATATAATAAAAATTAGGACATAAAGTTTAACAAAAAGATATCCCCTAATCACAAATTATGACATGTTAAGGTTGCCAGGGTCTTGTGAACAACCAAATTAAATGACTTACAATGGTAGTTACCGGCCACCCTCCATCAATCAATTCCTTCTTTTTAATGAATGTTCCTACATCAATTATAAATGTAATAATACATTGGGTATAATTTATGGACCTTGTAATTAATATAATCCAATTAGCAAAAAGTAACCTTTGATATTAAGGTGATTCACCTGCATTAAATAAATAAATACAATTAAGTTTTTAATCTTTTGTCACGGATCATCAGAAAATTAACGATATATTAAAGCGGGAGTAATATTGCCAGTGACACAAACATTCTTTTCATTTGCTTCTAGTATTTGCAAGTTTGTTACATTTTTAAATATAGTTTTCTAAGGTTTAATGGAAACAACCTAGAATCATACTATATTAGCTTTTGGGGTCACTCAGGTGTTTTCACAGAAAACAAGGACATTTCTGGCTGTAACATATGGTAATTGCAAAAGGTTTTTCTAACGATCAATTAGCCTTTTAAACTTAAACTTGGATCAGTGAACACAACGTGCCATTGGAGCACAGGAGTGATGGGAGTGATAAAGGGCCATTGGGACACAGGAGTGATGGGAGTGATAAAGGGCCATTGGAACACAGGAGTGATGGGAGTGATAAAGGGCCATTGGAACACAGGAGTGATGGGAGTGATAAAGGGCCATTGGAACACAGGAGTGATGGGAGTGATAAAGGGCCATTGGGACACAGGAGCGATGGGAGTGATAAAGGGCCATTGGAACACAGGAGTGATGGGAGTGATAAAGGGCCATTGGGACACAGGAGTGATGGGAGTGATAAAGGGCCTCTGTACGCATATGAAGATATTCCATTAAAAATGGATTTTGGATCCATTTTATATTATTTTATTTGGCAAATTTGCTGCTCTTTTAAAAACAAGGAAATGATCCCAAACATTTGATATATATATATAATGAGACCAAAACTAAACCCAACCCACATTTGGAGGGTTGTGTTATTGTTGTAACTGTCCAACCAGGTAGTTACGAAAACTATTTTTAAGTCAGCTTTAGGAGCTAGGATTTGGGCTTGGTTCATATTTTTGTATAGCGACTTTTACTTGAGGGCTTGTTTATTTATTTTTATTAAATTGTATTATTTTATTATATTTTTGTTTCTATGAAACAAGCCCCACTATAGTTTAATTTTACTTTACCTCAAAAAATATTTTGAACAAAACCATTAAAATCTTCTTCAAAGTATCTGACACCCCTAAGCTTATATAATATATAATTTAGGTACTTTATTTATCTGTTTCAGCCGTGTTCCCTGACTACACGCCAAGGTTAAGCATTGGGACAAGTGGATTCAATTACTATTAATATTTATTTGGTTATAGGTGTTATGGTTTTTCTCAAGGCTAAGATGTGGTAGCCTAAAACTACTGTTTTGGTCGGTGCCAGTCCTGACTCACAGAGCAACTGTCCAGCCGGCACCTGGACTTGGTCCAATAACTCAGTTGGAGAAGCACCCAGGACTAGTTGTGGCTTCTGTTTGGGCTTGGTAAGTACAGAGGGAGTTGGATATAAGCATGGTTGCAAGAGAACAGAAAATAAGCAGTAAGAGATCTAGTTGAAGGGCTAATCAATGGTTCATGCGGGGTAATCATGGTAAGTAGTGACTCACTTGATGGGAGCCTGATAGGGTGTGCTATGGGTTTAGGTAGAGTCTTTGGTTGATGTTACTTTTAACTTATTTGACTGTAATCCTATAGCTGTGCAACATGAATATAGATCCCGTTAGCATCTTTGTAACCCCCATGTTGTGTGGTCATCTCTGGGCTTCCTATTTTTTTTTTTTATCATAATGGAGAATCTTTGTTCCATCTCTTCACTCCGAACTCGCTGCCTGCTGATCATACAGTTACCAGGAAGCATATATCTGCAGCCCTGCCTTCCTAATCATCTGTGATCAGCAAGGAGGTGATCAGAGCTCCTATGACACTGAAGACCCTTCCCGTGGAGACAGGGCATTCAAACACTGGCAACAACCGCGTTACATTGAATCCATTATGACGTTGAGTCTCATGGGGAGACCAAGCCTTAGAAAACCTGACCACGCGCTTAGCACCATGGGCAAGATATTCATAACAAGCTACGGATATTTCTAGATACAATACAACAAAGAAGTAATTTTTTTTTTCTTTCTTTTTGGAATTTTGTTTTGTGAAAGAAAACATGAATTTAATAGCTTTTCAGTGATTTCAATCTAAACCTGCGACTCGTTCCGCTGCACTCGAGCGTCCATTAGGTTCTTGGGATTTTAGGATTCATTAAACGACACCCCAGATTTCTTCACAAAGCCCGTCGGATGTTTTGATTTGGCAAAAGATACTTTTAGGAATAAGTATTTTATTGAGAATTCGTGAGATAATTAAAAGCTGTCCATGGTAAATCGCTTTGCTTGTGTTGGGTTGAGGTTGAAGAATCTTAAACTCTGCTTGGGGGGGATATTCCGATATCGTGTTTCCCAACCGCTAAATGTTTAAAACCCTGCAGGAGAGAATAACCTTTATTTGTTACATTAATTTAGGATGTACTGAACTACTAAAAACCTGCTAACTCTGCACACATTTATCACAGTCACAAGTCCACACGACCTGAATTTATTTGAAGCCAGAGAACCTAAAAAAATTCTAGAAAAAGCAAAACTACAGGCAGCGGACAGAAAAATCATTAATGGAAGGATCGCAAATATCAGTTTAAATGCGGCTGGTTCTGTGGCTTCCAGAACGAGTAGCAGACTTCCCAAGCTGTGACTTTATATTTTTTCCACGATGACCGCGTTGAAGTTATCAACCTTAACCAACGACTCCATCTTCTGTTAGACCAATACGGCACTCCATTCTCTTCATAACAATCATACAATCCACATCATTCCTGCATCAGAACTCCAAGGTATTGAGAATAAGAAGCAAAAAGTTCTTATCCATTGGTCAGTCATGTGGTTGCCTCCTTTATCGTGTCCTCCAGCTATGTTCAGATTTATTTACTTAGGTCAGAGAAGTTGCGATCCTACATTGATGAGAGCTCAAATCAGGCAAATCGGTCAAATCAGTCTGGAATTCTTGCTCATTGGCAACATTCTAAATGTTGTATAGGATACAGTAAAGGATAGGATTATTCTGGGATGCTATAAATATGTATGTATAGATCTTTTTTATGGGACTAGAGAGGACAACCATATTACCTACATGGCCTTTAGATGAATTTATACCTTGTAATCATACCTGGCTTCACCTGAGACTCTGGGTGAAGCCTTGCTTCCTTGGGTCTCCAGGTCAGTTCTCTCGATCACTCTGCATCCATTTTCCTTCCATACCCCCCCATCCTTTAAAATCGGTCTGAGGCTAGTCCTGCCACACATATGACTATCCCTGTCTTTTCGCTAAGCCATTGCCCCAGAAGATGGAATTTCAAGGTTTGTCTATGATGCATCCCAGATCCTACAAACAAACTGCATATAATTTCTTAATGGCAGATATTGGTTAACCTTGCCTTTTTAAACCGATAAACAAAACTAGCAATAATTGTGTATATATATATATATATATATATATATATATATACATATATTATTTGCGGCTGGCTTTATGGATGAATTCAGTCTGTATGGTTCATCTATATTGAATACCTATAGTTGACAGTTAATTCATACATTGAAAAGTGTACAGTGGCCACATAATCCAAATATATGACATCATAAAAACTAAATTGTAATGATTTTCCAGACAGCGTTTGTTTCGGGAAGGGAAAATTGGCCTATAAATATCTCATAGCTTAATCTCATTTTATTGCCAATAACGGCAGCATGAGAGGTAAGACTAAAATCATGTCAATGCTATAAGATTCCTAAAATTGCATTGTACATAATATGTAACCTTTGATTTACAACAGAGCTGCGGTAACGGATGTTCCTTCATACTTACAAGCATTAAAGTGGGTTATTTTATTCAAAACAAGCAATATTTTCCATTTTACGTGACACGTTGTAAAAGGTTTTGGAATGTTGTGAACAGAATAGAACGATTGTGGGTTTTTTTAAGAAAATTGTCAAGTCAATGCTAAAACTGTGCGAAAACATAAAAAAAAGTCCAAATGTTTTCCTCTGTGGAACTGCTGCCTGTTGCTACTTTTCTCCTATATTCTTAAAAAAGGCAGAAAGTAGTGATGTTTTCCCCTCCTGCAGAAAGATACATTTTTCCATAACCGTAGATTTCATAGAGACACCAGCGGGTGAGTATTCACGGTTTTCACTCACTTTCTCGGGTGTCCCTGTTCTTGTGGAGTTACGGCAAAATGGGAAAAATCATGAAATTTTGGTGTTGACTCTCCAAAAATCTTCTTTTTTCTCCGCCCAGGATAAAATCACCAGACTTCTGCCTGCATGGCCCCTGAACTGACATTTGATTAGGATGATCCTTACAATAAGTACACTGGATACATATGGATGGATTGCGTATCGGCTGCGCTGATTATTTATTGAATCATGCAACAAAATGTCAGACATAAAATTATAATAGTATTAATGCAGGATTTGCGATACAAAATGTTAAAACACTTAAGAACATTAACGTTAATAAACTGAGAGGCCCCTCAACAGAAGCTCTAGCCATCCCAAGAATACCTGCTGAATACCACTGGCTGCCTATTCCCCAACATGGTGGGTCAGTGGGATCCTTCCATTATTAAGTCACGAGCCAGGGATTTTGACAAATATGTCTACCAAATTCAGTGTTGTCTTTGCTCCTGATACACCAGCCTCAATCTACATCCAACCTAGTAAGAACCTACCACCCTCAACACTTTACGCCAGTATATAGGAGACCTCAACCAATAGGGCAGGCGGCAATCTGTTTTTTGTGACCCAAAATTAATGTATCTCTACTTCACGTATAAAGGCACAGGTAGGGTCACCTTTTCCCAGGACATTAATAGCCAGTTCTTTCTGAAAGTACTCCCGTCGTATGCCAGATCATGGCTGTTCTCGACCTAGGCGGTTCCCGGGCTTTACTTTTCCTGCTCTCGTCCAACTCTCTCTTGACTAGCACAAACCACACCATAAATGTAACCAGATGTTTGAACTACCAAGTGTAGGCTTCTCAAGTGCTTCTTCTTCTGGGTGGCTTAGGGGCTAGTCCCACTTAGGGGTGCCTTTAGTGTGATGGCACTGGTCGGGAAGTTGGCGGAAGCAGGCAGGGTTTGGGCACGGTGACGTGCTGCTCTCCGACCTGGAGACCTGACACTCTTGGTCTAATCTTGAGAGTTCCTACCTACGGATACAGCCCTTATCGGAACTCTTCTTTGTACGTTTTCATCACAATGGGAAATTTCATACTACACAATCCACTACGCCGATTTTGAAACTAAAATACAAAGCTCGTCAGCAAAATAACTTGAGCAAACCACTTCCAAGTGGAATAAGAATGACTTCTCCTCTGTAGTCTAGCTTTCTTAAAACCTTAGTAGCTCGAATTACAGGGAATGGGAATTCTATTCTGAATTAAGTTACATATCACACAAAGTACTTTCTCTTTCCTAGGGAACATCTTCTGACAAGTCTACTTTTCACTTAGATATGGGTGAAACCAGATGGTTGTCATTTGATAACACAAACCACATGAAAAAGCAGCTATCAGGTTTGCCTCCCCTGACATCTCTCTGCGCAATAGCATGACAGTGTTTAGTAATGATTACCTCTGATCAATATAGTGCAGCTAAAGTGTCTGGAATTACAATCAATTTCGTGGATCAATACGCACACATACAAAAAAAAGCAACAACTTTGTGACGTGATGCTGCAAAAATACCTCGATCCTTATTTGAGCTACAAAATAAAAGTAGAGTTTTTATGCAAATATATATATTATTTTCTGAGCTGATATTCTTCAAAGGTGGGGCATTAGAAATGTAATTCCTAGTTCTGCTGAACCCAAAAGAGTTTTTATCAGAATGATTTAATCAAATAGAATGTCTATTCATTAATATTTTATATTAATTATATATTAATTGTCATTTTACACAAGAAGCAAATGCAGATAGGCTGCTGAAAAAAAGGTTTTCTTAAAGGTTCCTGTATTGTTTTCATATGATTACACCTTCAAGGAGAAACCTAAAGGAGAGATCACCTAATGTTTAGTTGCTCAGTATGCTTAGCACTTAATGCTTTGTCTTAGTGGAACAGCATCTTTAAGAAAGGTTTTATGTTCGGAAGCATTACATGGATACGGGCAAAGATTTTGCTCCTTCCCACGTTCAGGTCGGGATTATTTTCAAAAGACTGTTTTCTAATGTTTTAACTTTTTTAGTATTAAGTAGATCTTAACTTGTAGACCATGCAGGGTCATGGCTGATCAGCTATCAGCACATCGTTATTATCAGTGTCAGGGCCATCTTTAAGGCTGGACCCAAAAACGTAAATCCAGGACTGCCATCTTTTACTCCAATCGTCCAAGAGCCATTCAACTTTTGGCATGACACCATAGAGAGGATTTGGCCTACAGTGCCAACTCTAGGTCCAAAAAGGAGATTGGGAGCTTTGGTTTATTCTTCTGGTCTTTGATATTTTTTTTTGTGAAATTTTAGCACACTATTACATTTTTTTTGGATCGTCTTGCCATCTATCTGAAAGCTACTGGGAAAGACGGCCATTGCCGGTCACAAGGGTACATGGACCTCACAAATGTCCATTTTTATTTTTAAATTATAAAATTATCTAATACAAATCAGCAATACCATAACCTTTTTTTATCCGATGTAAAAATAAAAAGTCTAGGATTTTTTTTTTTTTTTACCTGTATGAGTCTACTTTATACTCCAGGTTTATAGGGTTAATGTTTTAAATAATTCTCGATTTTTGTGATTTATTTCACAGCAGAGCATAAAAACTTCTGCCAAGCGTCATAAGAAGTCTGTAGCCTCCGGCCCTTCTGATTAAACATATTTGACAATTCTTGACAAATTTTATGTCTGGAATGGAACAAAGTCTCATTTAGCTTCTGATCATCCTGGTTGCACTGTGAATATATAATTGGCCATTAGGGCTGATTGATTTTATTTTTTAATATTCTAGTCAGAATTTGCACTTTAAACAAAAGACAATTTCCTTTTATTAAGAAATATCAATCTTTATTAAAAAAAAATCTTTCTTGGTTTTAAATCAAACTTATCCAATAGTTATTTTTCTATAATATATTTGAATATGTTAACTTTTGCTGCATGTGTAGCACATTTAACACCACTGGCTACTTTCTGTTATAAGCAGCTCCGGTGATCCTTTGTTACGTATGTTCTGTTTTGCAAAACTACTTGGTAGACTTCTGAGATTTGTCATGATTATGAGAGATGTAACAAAAGGAAACTTTACTGAGAGGGTGGTAGATAAGTAGAACAGCCTCCCAGCAGAATTGGTAGAGGCTAATATTTAACCCCTTGATGACAATTGCCGGTCCGGGCACGTCACGGAAAAACAAGTCGTTTACGACAAATGACGTGCCAGGACCGTCATTTGTTAAAACGGACACCCGTTTTAAAAGCGTTTAGGCTTTATTGGGCATACTGAAATGGCCCGGCTCAAAGATGTACCAAATAGGGCATGGGCAGTGGATCCCCAAATGCCAAGTAGGGTTCCCAAATATGTTAAAGAGGGGGATTCTCTGACCAATTTAGTAATGTACTAATCTGGCTTTGTTCTTTTTTATTTCTTATCACTAAATTCATTGCCGTGACTAACGATGACTCTAAACTACCCTATCCATGTATGTGAAGGGGAACTGTCATCGGCACTGCTTTTAGTACAAATATATTTATATATTGAATCCATAGCTTATGCTTTTTGTTTCTCAACCAGTTTAATTGCTTTGGTGAAACTTTTTTAATTTTAATTTTCAAATATATATTTATTGTTTTTCCAAGAAAAGAATGAACATTCATAATGTACATAGTATTTTAAGCTTGTGTCGAGAACCTCAGGATTAGAACCAGTGATCTTGAGCGTGGGAGATTATTCACCTGCCTATGTCACCTCCGGGAGGCTCCGTGGTCACTTGGATTCCTGTCCCCACCATATTCCCTGCCATGATTGTTTCGTGTTCCTGTTGCCCATCTAATCAAGAGAGACCAATATATATGTTCTAGGGTTGCTCCCACCTACCCTTGATGGAGCATTATTTCCTGGCGGTCGGCAGTGGTGGTTGTGATGAAGGCCGCAGCAGACACTAGAATCCAACAGTCCCACGCAGGTTCCTGAACAACTGTCCCTTCACAGAGACCCCTGCCTGACCCAGTACCGGCAGTAGTCATGACTTGTACGTTGAACCATATACATCATCATGACAGAGCAACCGTCGATTTCGTGTGCCCGGATTCCCAACACCATGACCCCCAGCCAATTAAACATATGGACACCAACTGTCTGGGTAAAAATTGTCCACAGATTTAATACGGATGGGAATGATGCCCACGGGGGGGCCAGCATGGGCTATAGTGGGCCTTGACTGTTGTGCGGAGGAGGGGTAGGCTTTTTTGGCGGGAATTTCGGGGGTGGAGTTGGGGGAAGATTATATAAGTGGCTGCTTTCCCGGGCTCAGGAACCATTTTTTGTGGTTAGCTTACCTGGTTGCGTGTCCCACCCTCCCTCCCTCCCTTTTTCTTTTGTTGGTAGGTTCGTGTCGTTTGTCACAGTCTGTGGGGCGGCAGCTTGCCAGGTATCCAGGGGGTTAATGTGGTGGTAAGTGAATGGTTGGTAACATCTGGTGGGAGGTTCTTGGCTGTCAGTGCTGGAACCTCAGGTCAGGGTGGGGGCATCTCGGTATGTCCCTTCCTTAAGTGGCATTTGGTTATGGTACCTGGATTGCTTGGCAAGCTTGGGTGTTTTATTGTATATATTTACATGTTGGTGTTTTGAGTCATTGTCCTTGTTAACGCACCTATGTTTATTGTTTCAGGTTTTGGCGTGACAATGACTCTAATAAATAAAATTGGCTGTGGCCTTTTCTCATCCATATTTATGGTGTGCGATGTCATTATTGGGGGGTTTTTTAATGGGGAGTTATGCCTAGCCCGGAGAATCGAAGCTACAACAGTCAACAAATTTGCCAACAAATTGTTAACACGATATAAGACATTGGGAAAAGTCACATATCTGTTTTAAATAGTGGACTAAAACTGTTATTCTTCTGCAGCCATTCACCCCTATAGTCTAAATAGCTTGTAAACATGTATCATATATAAAGCAATAACAGTTCTAGATGCATCTTTAAAGTGACATTTTCAACTTTCGTCCTTTGAACTATATATTTGGATCTCTTTTTATTGCCCGTAGTATAAGTGTCATGGTGATATAACATAACTGCGCCAAAATTTACTCTCAATAAAAATGCTTTATTCCTGGGCTCAAAAACAACATGAAAATGTCATTGTCACATTGCTGCAGGCTGCACGGTTCAAGCTTGTTTCCTTTAGTGCCATTTAAGTAAAAACAATAATGTGAAGAACAAAAAAAACCCTGACAAATAATAATGTGCACCCATTGTCTTGAGAAACAAGAATTAAACTGTCTAGAACCACGGAACAATCCAAATAAATAAATCAAAGTAAATTATCGTTTGACTCGATTCAATATGACCAGCAGTATGTGGACACCTTTCCTAATGATTGAGTTTATGTGTTTCAGGCACACCAATTGCTGACCGGTGTACAAAATCAAGCACCTAGGCAGCCATCTCCTTAGACAGACGTGGGTAGTAGAACGGGTCGTATTGAAGAGCTCAGTGATTTTTAATGTGGCACCCTTGCCACATGTCAATTTGTGAAATTGCACAATGCCAAGAGTCGGCTGGAGTGGTGTAAAGCACGCAGGCACTAGGTGCTGGAGCAGGGCACGTGTTCTCTGGAGTAATGAATGACACTTCACTATCTATCTGATGGACAAATCTGGGTTTGGCGGATGCAAGGAGAACGCTACCTAATAAAATGCATGGCGTCTACTGTAAAGTTTGGTGGAGGAAGGGTAATGGTCTAGGGCTGTTTTTCAAGGTTTGGGCCCTTTTGTTCCAGTGAAGCGTGAATGATGCCCACGGGGGGGCCAGCATGGGCTATAGTGGGCCTTGACTGTTGTGCGGAGGAGGGGTAGGCTTTTTGGCGGGAATTTCGGGGGTGGAGTTGGGGGTAGATTATATAAGTGGCTGCTTTCCCGGGCTCAGGAACCATTTTTTGTGGTTAGCTTACCTGGTTGCGTGTCCCACCCTCCCTCCCTTTTTGTTTTGTTTGAAGGTTTGTGTCGTTTGTCACAGTCTGTGGGGCGGCAGCTTGCCAGGTATCCAGGGGGTTAATGTGGTGGTAAGTGAATGGTTGGTAACATCTGGTGGGAGGTTCTTGGCTGTCAGTGCTGGAACCTCAGGTCAGGGTGGGGGCATCTCGGTATGTCCCTTCCTTAAGTGGCATTTGGTTATGGTACCTGGATTGCTTGGCAAGCTTGGGTGTTTTATTGTATATATTTGCATGTTGGTGTTTGGAGTCATTGTCCTTGTTAACGCACCTATGTTTATTGTTTCAGGTTTTGGCGTGACATTGACTCTAATAAATAAAATTGGCTGTGGCCTTTTCTCATCCATATTTATGGTGTGCGGTGTCATTATTGGGGGGTTTTTAATGGGGACTTAAGCCTAGCCCGGAAAATCGAAGCTACAAAAGTCAAGGTGCTTCAGCATACAAAAACATTTTAGACAACTGTATGCTTCCAACTTTGTGGCCCCAGTTTGGGGAAGACACTTTCCTGTGGAACAGGCTTATAAAGCGGGGCTCGACAAATCCTGAGCGCCAGGTCACCGTGGTGACAAGAATTCACTACTTTGCACCTAGAGCTTTGCAGGACTAGAGGGTAACAATGGGCAGGGCTGGAAATCTGGGCCCCCGGCTTGGTCGCAGGGGCATGTTGAGGTGGACGCCCAGCATGGTCACATAACATGCATTTTGTGACCCAGCAGTGGTAGAGAGGCATCGGTAGAGACAGGTCTCCAGGAGGTAAGAGGGGGACGGGGAGGGAGGGGGAGTAGTGTAAGTGTGTTTATTGTAAGTACTGTGCTGTAGTGTCAGAGTTGTTGTGTACATGTATAGTGCTAGAGTCGGTGTGTGTATAGTGCCAGTTAGTCTGTGTGTGTATTTGCTAGCGTAGCATCTGTGTGTGTAGATTAGAGCCAGTGTGTATGTGTGCGTGTGTATATATGAATAGTGCTAGAGTCACACAGCCTGTGTGTATAGTGTTAGTGTGCGTATATATGTATAATGTTAGAGTCAGTTTGTGTATGTACTAGTGTATGGTGTTTGCATGTGTATAAGAGTTTACTGTTAACATGTATGAATCTATGGTAGTGTGAGTTTATATGTCAGCATATAATGTTAGAATGTGTGAGTATGTGTATGGTGTTAGTATGTGTGTGAAGTAGCATATGGTATTAGTATGTGTGTGCTTCTGTAAGTTGTAAGTAGAGGTACAGCACACTCGGATTTCTTCCTCTATGTTTAATGTACCGATACATTTATTAACTCCACTTAATGAACATTAAATAGATTTGTCTCTAATTATTTATTGTATTAATCAATTTATTTATGATCTTAATATCTATAAATTAACTTGTTTTACCATTTATCTAATGTATTAATGTATCAGCTTATTAAATGTACGGTATTAATGTTTTTCACTAATTTATTAATTATTTATATTTATATTAAGGGAAGATATTATAGTGGGGCATTACTTTACAGACGGTGGAGAAGAGATATGTCTGAAGCTTTAAACATATGAAAAATAAAAACATGATTGGAAAAAAAAACTAGATCTAGATCCGAACCAAATTTGTTGATCTCTGCCATAACCCCACTGAACACCTATGGAAAAGCCAAAGTCTCCTTATATATTAAATTATACATTATATAGGCCCAGCCAAGCCTGTCACTTTGGAGGAACCTGCCAGTGTTGGCCCTCTTAATGAATAATTAAAGCCACAGCTCTCCGGCAAACTCATTAAATTCTAGATTTATTATATAAAAAGCAATACAGAAGTCAAAATCTACAATTCAACCAAAAGTACTCAATTGTTTAGCTGTCATTGTGTTCTATCAGAATAGAAAAATAGAAAACCCTTAGATTTTATGATTTAATGCAATCCTAAATCAGTAGTTGTGGGCATCACGCATCTGCCTATCCGTTCGGCGATATGTCTGTCCACGTGTAGATCCTCTAAGGGCTGAGTGCCACTTATAAATAGCTTGACAAGCAAGGTCACGCATAGAAACCCCCCCCCCTTAAAGCTATATCACCCTAAATCGGCATTTCAGGTGCGGAAGGAAGTTGTGTCCACCTGCCACCCCATATAAGCCCTAACTGATTGTTTCTCAAGCTTGTTGTATCACCTTCTACCTGCAATTCTCATGTATCTCCTCTCTACAGAACTTGGCTTGTCTTATGGTTACCGGTCTGTCTCCTGTCTACAGACCCGGCTTGTCTTGCTGTTACTCACTTGTCTCCTGGCTAAAAGACCCTGAAATGTCTTACGGTTACCTGCTTGTCTCCTGTCTACAGATCCGACTTGTCTTGCGGTTATTCGCATGCAGGCCCGGACTGGGACAAAAAATAGGCCCGGGCATTTAAGACTGAGCAGCCCATTTTTATTTTTATTTTTTTATTTTTTTAAAGCCCACCCTTCATGTACCATCTTTGCATTTCCCCAAATCACTAAAACATTCATGATAGACACAAACACTTACTCACTCATTCACACAAATCATTAACACATATTCATTAATGCAGTCCTACAAATTATTCAAGCAATTCATCCACACAATTAATTCATTAATTCTCATACGCATTCACACAATTCATCCACACATTTATTCATTCATTCTTGTACGCATTCACACTACCCCCTCTCCCCATCCCCTTCTTATCTGCCCCTTCTAACTATGTACCCCCTTCCCCATTTCTCAATATGTACCCCCTCTCACTATCTATCCCCTCTCCCCCTTCTGCCCCTTCTCACTGCACCCCCTCCCTTACCCTACTTACCTTGTTGCCGGAGTAAGCAGCAACTGCGACCGGGTTCGCCACTCTAGGAGGCCGGGCAGCCCCCACCAGGGCCGGCCTTAGGGGTGCGCGGCCGCACAGGGCTTAAATTAAAACATTAGGGGTTTTTTTAAACTTTATTTAACATCCTCCATGTTAAATCAAGTTAAACAAACTTTATTTAACATGAAGGATGTTAAATAAAGTAAACAAAAAAACCAAACCCCCCGATGTTTTAATTTAAGCCCTGTGCGGCCGGCCCTGGTTGGGCTGCCCGGCTCCCTAGAGTGGCGGACCAGATCGCAGTTGCTGTGGGCTTAAGGGGCAGGTGCCCCTATGCCCTGCGTTAATGCGGCCGTAGAGGTCGCATGGGCCTAGTCAGTCAGGTCCTGACTGGGCCTATTTTAAGGTAGGGGCCTGGAGCTACCTCCAGGTATCCATCATACTGTAGTATTAAAATAATATTGGTGGAATAAACTAGGGATATAAGCATTTAAACACAATTAAAGAGCTTCCCCCCCCCCCAAAAAAAGCTACATAAATGAAAATATGAATATGAACAATAATATAAGCATGTCATTGAGTAATATACAGTATTTCAACCTTATTTCTCTTGCATGTAGAACTACTCTTAATGCTTGGAGAAAAAATCTTTGAGTAAGATGTCAGTATAGATGGAATATTTTTTCGGGTAAAAAAAAAAAAAAAATCACATAAAAAACAGAAAGGCCAGTTTATCAAGACGCAGATTACCAAGAAAGGTCAAACCTTTACCACGTCCCTCCGTAACTCACGGAACACATCGCGCAATCCAACTTTGTGATAACTCACTTTTTCCTGACAACGGCGGTAATGAGAGGCAAAAATGGGACAAATTAATCTGTTCTTTTGACACCGAAAGTAAGTAGAAGGGAACAGAAGCGAAATTGAGCCATTTTTTTGATATTTCTACACCTTTATAATCTTAAACTATTTATTCCTCTTTCTGCCAAAGTCTTTTTGAAAAGCCGTTCCTTTTTTCAAATTGGCTGTTTCTTAAGATGGGATGATAATATAAATCCAAGGACGAGTACATATACGCTGTATATATTATCCGAGCTATTCCTCTCTAGAGTAACATGATTTAAGAGTATCTGAATCCGGACACCAAGTATATTAATTAAATGTTAAGAAAATAAATTATTTATTTGACTTCTGCTTATCGCGTGCTTGTTTCCCTATTCTAAACGAGGTCACAATAGAGAATGCATTATTTAAAACGCGGGAACAATGACAATCTAAAACAGAATGTTTTGAATCTAGTTAGGACAAGAATTCTAGATAATGAGACATTTAACCGACCTGAGGCTCTTAAAACATACTCTCTGGTGCAGATTGGAAGCGCATGATATTAATACAGATGAGCCTATCTCGTGTGGTTCATTTAATTTGTCGGTTCTAGGAAACAGTGGAAGAATAATTTTTTTATAAAAACACAAGACTATAAGGTAACAATAATAATATTATACAATGTTTCGCTATTTTTCTGTTTTTTTTTCATTTAGTTTACCCCTACAAATTATAAGTATGGCTTTCTTTTGAAATAATTAATAATAATTAATATAATTAATAATTATTATATATTAATTATTATATAATAATTGTCTAATGATATATATCAGTATGTAAAAAAATCTAAAAACAAAAAATAAAAGCCAAAATGCAAATCGAAAAAACCCCACAAAATGTATTTGACCCGATTTTGGAAACACCTCATATGCCTAGTATTTTCATCTATTTCTGTAGTTACAAAGCTAAAATGTGAATGAAGCTCATCGATGTTGATATACTGGGAGTTGGTCCCCAATATTGGCAGGAAAAAGAAAAAAAAGCTAATGTAATTTAACAGTGATATATTTTCAAAAACTAGGCAGCACAGGAAATCTGATTAGGGGAATATTAAAATGTTCCATGCAGCTGATTCCATGCCAGCATGTTTTTGTTGTATTTGGATGTTTCAGATGAGGACATACAAGTTTTTTTTTTAAGGTAATATACAAGGACATACGAGGTTATTAAACTTGCATGATTGTAAGTTGCAGATACTCGCATGCCCTCGCAAACAACTTGCATGTTATTGCACATGCTACATCAGTTGAGTAAACTTTTAACTTGACTTATTACTCAACTTCGTCGTGAATAAGGTAGAGATGTGATGTTTCAGAAAAATTTTAATTTTCATGACTGGACTGGGAATCATTATTTATTTATTGTTTTATATAGTGCCATCAAATACAGTAGCCCCAACCACATAATTTTTTAATGTTTGCTCCCCTAATAAATATCCACTTTCATGTTAATGTATTTTTATTTCAACAGTTTTTATTAATAAAAAACCTATCCTGGTGTTTCTATACACATTTTTGGGGCTTTTTAGGCTGTCGAACCTATGATACCCTCATACCTAGCAAACATTCTCAGCTCTTAGAAAAGAGGGACCGGGTCTCAAAGACAGAATGTTCTAACTAACCTAGGACACTTAGGAAGTACGAGCTTTATTTTAACTCAAGTCTCGTTTAGCTACTCTAGAGCATTCTAGAAAATAGCAAATATGATAAATTTTCACATTACATTTAGATTCTGAAAAACAGATTAGAGAAAAATATAGACGCAGTCTCATTGTGCTTAAATATGCACTTGCATAAAATTACTATTTTTTACTCTTTAGTGTTTATTTTTATTCTGTGATTTTGTTATTGCAAAGCTAATGACACCGTATGCAAATTAGAGCTAAATCAGTTCAATATATTCACATATGCAAATATTGTTCATTTTACCTAATTTGTTTATAGTAAAAAAAAACTATGCAGCTGTGGTTTTTGTTTATCTGTTATATTCTTCTTTATCAACCCATCATAATTATATTCTGCGGCTGAACTTCATTTAAAAAAAAAAAAAAAAATCTCCTTGTGAATAAAAATGAAAGAAAAAAAAACTGTTATGTACCGTATCAAATATTAAAATATATTATTCATGCACTCCACTATGTAATCGGTAGCATCTATTCATATACATATAGAGTGGGTCAAATCTGAACAAATATTGATATTAGTTACAATACAACAACTGTAGCATGTGTAATTATTTAATATGTGCACAGGAATTTGTACACAAAGATTGAGGTGATATCACTTTGCATTTTGTTTCGCAACAGAAGCAAATGCATTATGCATACCATAAATTGTTTATTGAACAAATTTAGTAGGAAAAATACAAAACAAAACCTATTACATGACAAAAATCTTGGCTCTGTAACAAATGGTAGACCATGATGATTTTCAATAAAATTTTAAATTACAGGCGTAATTATTACATTATTTTTTAAATACAATTTTCAATTAGAATTTTAATAAAGAAAATTTGAAATTAAAATTACAATTTATATCGCCGATAATAATTAACAAACAATAAGTGAAAATTAAAGAGGAACATAACAAATGTCCACAAAACTGTGTGATCTAATGGAAAGGATTCCAGCAGTGGAAGTGGAATGTGTGATGTTCATTGTTCTGTCACCATTTCAACTGCACCCTTTTCTAGGAGGGAAGGAAAGCATGTAACCAAGATGTTGAAAATTGTGAAATGTAAATGAAATTTAGCTTTCCATGCTTTTTTTTTTTTTTAAATCCATTTGGAAAATTATCTCATAAGAGAAATTTACATGTTTTATGTTATGCTTTAAAGTCGTGTCCTGCTTGAATGTGAAACATTCCCAACAAGCCTTTAATTCCCCTTTTACTGCCCTAGGTGCGTGCCTGGAACTTTCCAAGGTTGACTACCTAAACCTTTCCCTATTTAGAGGCAGTGGCTTTATAAAGGGGTGGGGCTAACCATATATATGGGTGGAGCAAACAGCATGTTGGGGTGGGGTAACACCATAAAGGATTTAGTGGGAGGGAACTGGGCAGTAGTGGGTATGACCAAACACTGCTGCCTAGGCCAGAGAAATAAGAAAATGACCCAGAGCTCCAGGAAAGCAGAACTGGAGACTCCGGGTCAAAACTAGAGTTCCTAGGTGTGCCTATGTGTGAGGGAATGAGCATGTTGGGAAGCATATCTGTGGGTGGGCCATCTGGTGGCTGCATACAATTAATGTTAAGCCAGGCTGCCAGTGCCGAACTCCATTGAGTAATATGGAGAATGTAGTAGCTTCTCCAATTGGTCGCCTTCCCTTTGTAGCTTACTGGTTGTCCTTTCCTATACCATAACACGGCGATGAAGGTAGTTGGTCCTCTAATTGGTTGCTAATTAAAGGACTCCGTACTATTGGCTCTCTTTTCTCCATCCCAAGGGTGGGTGTTTACACAATGCAACTCTCTATGAAATCACTCTTTGTTCATCTTGTCTCAATTTCTCCATTGGCTTCATTATCTGCTCGTTTTATCGCGCTCCTTTGAACTGTTCTGGATAAAAGGCTTTGTTTCTCCTCTAATGAACAGTTCCTCTTGTTACCCCCTTAAATTATATTTTGTCTGGCTCCTGGTGGGATACAAAGCTTCCAATCAATAAAGGTAAACGTCACTTTGCGAAGCCACCAACTGTACATGTCTCTGTGTCCCTTCAGATGCTTGATTAAGAACAATGGAGATTTATACTGTCTTTGTTGGCGTTGGTTGGCTTTGTTATTCACAGATTTTGAGTGCCGCTTATTCCTATGGACTGCGCTTCCTGGAGAAGGGGTTTGAACGGTTTGTTGAGAACCTACTGCCTTTTTTGGGGACTCTTTATCAGGATCCGAAAAACCCGATGATTTTGACAAAACTCTGATGTTTTTAAATAGGTTTTGTGGGTTATAGTTTAAAATATTTTTGAGTATTTGTCCACAAAAATACTCGATCTACAAAGAATTTACGCAAAGGTGCTTCTCTGGTCCTTTCTTCGTTTTCTATTAAGCATTTTCAACTGAATTATCTGTGAATTAAAGTACAGTATCGACAGCTGTCTTCTTTGTTTGGAGCAAATTGCAGACACGATTATATCACTTAAGAATAATGGCTGATCAAAACCACTACGACATCTCGTTGTCTCACATGGCTTGAAATAAACGACCTTCCAATTTAATGGGGATACGGTCTTATCAACGAACTAAAATTGAGATATAGAGTAAATGCCGTTTTGTTTTGAGTCGGGTCGATTGAAATTGTATTTTTAGTAAAGAGAGTCCAACATCCATGACAAAGGAAATCCACTATTTCTAATGTTGCGACGGTCGCAAAATATTTTAACCCCTTTGACTACCGAGGGTTTTGATATATTCAATCTTGGAGCTAAATCCTGGAGATAAATCTATCGCAAGTTATTAAAATAACAATCATTATTATTATTAATTTTATCGTTTATTTATATGGCGCAAACAATTTATGCAGCGCTTTTTACAGTCCATACATTCAAAGGGTCTGACAAAACTAGAACTGACAAAGACGATACATTGGTTGAAGAGGTCCTTACTTGTAGGCTTATGATCTAGAGGGACGTTGCATACCACAATGTGGGAAGTTTGAGTTAAAAAAACAGGGATGTATTGGCATTCATCCATTAATTGAGATATATTTTTTTTTATCTAATTGTAATCTATTAATGGAATTCTAGGTAATTACTTGTGATAGGTTTGTCTGTACCTGTAAATCCAGCACCATGGGTCAGATATAAGGTTGAGGGACACCGTCTCTTACTTAAGTTGACCAACTTTTTTAGGCAAACATTAAAGATGCTGTTCTACTTTGTCTGCTGAATTGATGCTTTTGTAAGTAAATGCAGCATTAGAAATATAGAAATATAATTTCTGGCATTGTTTAAAGTCCAGACCCTTCCCAGAAAGAATACTTTCAGCAAGTAAAATTGGAATCATCTTTTTCAATGGGGGCATTTGAAACAAAATCAGTTAGTGGTAGACTGTTGCTTTAGAAACTAAGAAAGCTTCTTGTGCGACTTTTATGTGACATGTTGATAACTTGGTATACAAGTAAGGCATTTTATAATTTATGATATTATTTGTTGTTGTTTTTAGAAACATTATTGTTTTTTTAGGGCCATGTCATAACTCCATACCCAGCAAACATTCTGAAATTCTAGAATATAGTTGTGTGAAACAGAAAGTATACCCTATTCAAATTCTATGGTTTTACATATCAGGACATGATAACAATCATCTGTTTCTTAGCATGTCTAAAAATTAGGTGAATACAACCTCAGAAGAACAATGGCACATGACATATTACACCATGTCATGATTTATTCAACAAAAATAGAGCCAAAATGAAGAAGCTTTCTTTTTCACATGATTATAGAGAGGCATCAGGGGAGGAAAGGGGGCACAGGAATTTGATGTCCCAAGAGGAACTGGCCAAACAGGGGCTCTTGGATGGTTTTGTGATATGTCTTTGTAATGTTGTTTACATAATGTGTATGGGGGGAACACTATATTCAGAAACTGTGATTGTTTTCGATATGGGTATGGTAATGAATCAGTGTATTGTCGGTTGCTAAGTGCTGGCATTTTTATTTATAACCACAACAAAATATTACACAGTGGGAAAAAAATCACTTAGTACAACCAACGAATCGCTAGCAATGGCTTAACAATCAATCACGTTGGCAGCTTGAGATACGCGGGGCTTGACCTGACAGTATAATGCTACAGGAAATCAGTCCACGACATGACTAATTGACTATTTTAATTACAAGCAAAAAGGATTTTGTCAATTAAGGCCACTAAAAGGGACCTACATTTCTGTTCGGCTCGGGGAGAAATGTGTCATTAGCAGTTACCTCTGGAAGATCGTCTATCTTGTATACAGTAAAATTACAATGTAAAAAGCGCAACAATAAAACGGATAAAACAAACAAACCACCATTAATATGTCTATGTTAAAACGTAACGTTTCTTTGAGCATTTCAATGAGCGTAAACGTGGGTGGCTTTGAATAATAAAGTATTTTTCTTGCATGGATTGATGGATTATGTGCTTGTTTTCTACTGTTATCCTATGTCCCAGGGGTTTATATTTTCTGAGAGCTATGATATCCATTCATTATACATTTAAAAACTTGCTTTGACAAGGATTGTAAAGGACATTTGTGAGTTTGGAGAAGAAGGCCTTTGGAAAAAAAATCTTCTTGATCGTGAAAGAGAGCACTGTACTTTTGTTCCAAAAAACTCCCTGGAGGCGGGCATTGCTCTCAGTCATGTGATATTTTGGGTGACTTT
This sequence comes from Spea hammondii, assembly GCA_029215755.1. Classification (NCBI taxonomy): domain Eukaryota; kingdom Metazoa; phylum Chordata; class Amphibia; order Anura; family Pelobatidae; genus Spea; species Spea hammondii. Next base: position 183,451,666 of record JARDYJ010000001.1, on the reverse strand, counting down.
CCCGGCTCAAACAACACACTGAGCTGATGCTTTAAAGCAATGCTAATGAAGTCCGTTCCTCCATAGACTTTCATTAGTCAGAGAGTCCTGCTCAGTGAACATTGAGACATTGTATCATTGTATGGTAAGACGTCAAGGTTTGTTTAGTGGACTGGGCTAAGCTAACAGAGTGAGAACTCATACAAATGGCCGTCGCCTGAATAATATATTATGCAGAAACTGTTTGAAAAAAAGAAAACAGCACAATATTTGTGAAAATTATTTTGCAATGTGTAATAAATCACATTGGTGGGCAGCTCTGTGTAAGCCCTCAACGTCCTTGAAAAAGCTTCTCTCCCATATATCATATCCAATAATGTCCGAATGACATCTCATCATTGGACATGCATCATGTCCATATACATTTTCATATGACCGGTGTCAGTGTTTTTCTATAAAGTCATATTTCGTACTTTATATACTTTAATTAATATATATTACAGTTTTACTAACAAATATATTTAATCCTATATTACATATATATTCATATTTTAGTATATTGATTGTGTCGTTAAGAATGTATTCAAATCATGAACATTCCAGAAATATAATGGTTCTTTCTGCTGTTTTCCATCACTTGTACTCAAAATATTATCCTAGAACTTAGAATTTTGTCTCTGTCTTCCAGACGTTCCTAATTCCGGTAAATAAGTGATTATTTTTCCAAATAATAACGGCATCATCGTATATGTTAGAGCGTCCCTAAGTGGTCAAGAATGACTACTTCTTTAATATGTTGGTGCTGGAAATGCCCATTAGATTTTACCCGATATCCATTATTTGGAAAAAAATAGTGTAGCCTCTAACATCTTCCCAAATGATATACATGACGATCCTACAAGACAAGTAACTGGAAATTACCGGCCCTCCACAACAAGAGGACTGGTCGCAAAGCGGTTAATGATCAGGAGCCCGTAATCGTACATGGGAGTGGTATGGTATCATCTAATCTTCCTTGGATAAATGACATTATACTATTGGCCATATTATGCATTATTTAGACCCTAATTCAGATTATAAAGTAGCCTAAAACCATTATTTAGTATATGGAAGTGTTCATTGTGCATATTGTGTTTGTTATAGCACTGTATTGTATTTGACTATACATTTCAGAGTTATTGATCATTAACCTTTCTAGTTAACTCTCTGTGCTGATGGTTATATTGACTATTGTCCGTTTTATTTAAATCGCGTGGTGATTTGATCATTTCGTCTTCAAGAGACATATGCCTATCCCAAGCATGTTTAAATTCCCTCACTGTATTAACTTCTACCACTTATGCCGGAAGGCTGTCCCACCTACCTACAACCCTCTCAGTAAAGTAAAACGTCCTTACATTACATATAAGCCTTCCTTGTTCTGTCCTTCTCTTCGTAATGTGTTACTAGAGCCATAAAGTATTATTTACATATGGTTATTCTTTATTCTTTTCCTCCATACTACCTAAGTATGGCTCATGTGTGGCTACATAGTATATTTCATATGTCTTTTATATGTTTGTTTATTATTCTGAATCCTGATAACATTTTAAAATGTAATATTTTTTAGTTAAAGTTTTTTTATTTAAAAAAAAAATGGTTTCCGGCAAGTCAAATGTGAACGAGAAACTTGTCAGCACTCCTTCTTTTAAGATCATCTCAAATAAATTAGGGCATTCCGAGGCCCCAGAGGAAATCTACTACTTGGGTCTTTTGTGGTACAGTTTCCTAGAAGGCCTTTATCTTAACTAACATCCATTAAATTATTGAAGTTTTAAATCTTGACCTGTTCCATTCACTTGCCTTGTCATTAGCCACCAAGATCCATCTCTGATCATCAGTCATTCAGTCTAAAAAATTAGATTTGCTTGACATGATCTCCCATAAGTAAGCCCATTATGCCGCGCGTCTTGTCAGTTGAGGTGATTCGATTATCTCCTCTTTCGACAGTGTTATCATTAATTTCCTCCTACCAAATATCTTTATCTACCTGGGGTGGATTTTTTTTTCCATGAATGCCCTCTACTACTGAATTTTAATAAAAGTGATCTGCAGACTCAAATTATCTTTCGTAACAAGAGATTTTAATAATGATTCCATGAAGCAAACACTGGGATTCCTTTATTTTTTTTTTATTTAATTTTTTTATAATATTGTTTTATAATTTTGTTAAAATACTTTGTTTTTCCATTTTTTACTCAAATTTTTCAATTTTTTATAATATTGTTTTATAATTTTGTTAAAATACTTTGTTTTCCCCCTTTTTTACTCCAATTTTTAAATTTTTTATAATATTGTTTTATAATTTTGTGAAAATACTTTGTTTTTCCTTTTTTACTCTAATTTTTTTTAATTTTCTTATTTTTTTTATCAGGAAGTGATCAAAAGCAGGGCCTTGTAGCCCTGCAGTCCTGATTATACTAGATGTGATTAGATGCAGGGGTATCAATTATATGATGATGCCTGGGAAGTTCCTAAGGAAGGCCACCAAGATCTCACTCTCATGTGGGGGCAAAACTAGCAGCACAAGGGGCAGTTCTGTCTGTATAAGGTGTGTGGCTGGCATTGTGTGGAAATGGGAACAGGCCTGGACACCTTTACATTAACTAGGAGCTTTAGCAGAGGTAGATGGGGATTGGGCACAGCCAAACACCACTACATTGAGAAAGAGGAAGGTGACCGGGAGACTCAGGAAAATAATGCTTCACCCGGAGACTCTGGGTCAAATCTACAGCATTATTATTAGCATAACTGGGAACTTGTGGGCTCCGGCTACCTGGAGCCTACCCTTGCGGGACGCGGCCAAGCCTGCCCATTGACATCGGTGGATGGCCCGGCTGATGTTGGTAGGCAGTTGCGTTGACGTTGGGGGAGTTCTCTCACATTTCAGTATTACAGGTATATTCGCCTGCTGGTATTAAGCGTTATCTTTTTATGAAGAGTATGCCAATCATTCCTCATTTACTAAGACATACGTGTGTATGTGTGTGTGGATGTGGCTGAGCAGACTGGTCAGAAAATTCCTTTTTTCATCAATTAGAAGTTTTTTTTTTTTTTTTTTACATGAACAATTTTTTTTTTACAGTAATAGAGACTTTAAGTGAACATTGCTCTGTATTCGTGCTTTAGAAAAATAAGCTTTTGAAAAGTTTCAAGTCCTTTGATAGGTTTTATGTAAAATTAGTCAATCCTTTGAGGCTTGACGGCAATCATTCCCAGGCCTTTGTGATGTACGTCGGTAGAGAGAATTAAATTATAAGCTGTGCGATTTGCCGGTGTTATGTGGTATTACCATCCAAGTAGTAATACCATAAAAACTGTCGCTTTTCACTACAATCTTCTCTTGTTCCTATTTCCAATTCACTTAGGAGAATAATAAACAGATTAAAATAAATAACCAATAAAATTGCAGAGAGGGAACATTTTCCCTCTCTGACTTCAATTCAATTACAATATTATGTTGACCAGCGGGAGTCCATTAAAGATTAAGACACTCTTCTCCGTAAGCATTAAGAAGCAATAATTCAAATTCCATTTAAAATGAAAAGGAATGAAAATGGCGAGAAAGGATCATTATATATAAGGGGTCAATTTTCTAATATAGGCTTACCGAGAAATAAATAGCTTATTTTACTTCTGCATTTCAGCGCGATATTAAATTATTCAAATAAGACTAATTTCTTATGTGTTCTACATGTCTCCTGCTGGTGTGGACCCACACAGAGCTAACCTTCGAGAAAACACAATTTCACAATTAACTCTATAATAAACCATGCTTAGCTACTATTATTACATATTTTCGCTGGAATGTAGTTTATTGTTTATTTTAAATGTTTTAAATGTAGCAGGTCACAGATTTCACAAAACTCTTTTGTATTTGTATGATAAATATCCTTTAGTGTTGGAGACGATGTGGAGGTTGTAGGTTAGACCTTATGGACTTCCTGTAACAGTATCTTCCAATCAGATGGGTGGGTTTTAACTTTGCCTTAGAATCTTTGATTTTCCGGTGGTTTGGCATGTAAGATCGAATGGCTGATGATCAGATGGAATTCCAGGAAAGACGTCTGGAGGTCATGTTGGATCCTCCATTCCAAGGTTTTATAAAAGACACAATGAAGGAGGAGAATGACGGGGGAAAATGTTACATATGGTGAACACTGCCAGGGAAATATGAGTAGGGAACAATCAACATGATAAATAGACAGAGGGACTCATTTAACCAATTTGGTTTCTATTGTCATATCCAAGGACTCTCCAGGTGAAGGCCTACTTATCTGGGTCTCTGGGTCAATTTCTAGAGCGAGTAGCATTAGGTCACACACACATGCAACCAGTCCACCCCCTCCCATTCCCATCCCAGTAAAGGCCGTTTAGGGGTAGACCTACCCATACATATCTGCGTCCCTTTATGAACCCTCCCCCATACGAGAGAGAGACCTGGGTAGCCTTCCCTGGGGTTCCTAGGTATGTTTATTAAATGTTTATTAAATGCCCAAGATAATTATTAGGTTTTTTTTAGTGAATGAAACCTTTCAAATTAAGCAGATTATAACGAGTTTAGGTTAAAATTGCTCTTGTTTGATAGTAATTTCCATCGATAACAGGCTTTCTGTGCAGACCACACGCTAACCGCAAAGAATATATATGAAATTGACATCTGCAGTCTTGATTGAATTCACAGCTTTATTTGTCCATTGCTATATGTACACAATAAATGTGAAAAGGGATCAAGTTCCTTACATGTTTAATTCCGGCAGTCATAGGTCTAGATGTGCAATCGGTCAACTCTGTTGACTTTGCCATCAAAAATGTCATATGCTATTTGTCCTTAAGTAAATAAACTTGGAAAGTTAAACATACCTAAAATGTTATCGTATAGGTGGGATATTCACACTTTGGTGTTCTTGAAGACCACCGACCAGGCCTGTCTTATTCCATACTAAGGCGGGGTAGTTTTAGTTAGAATCGGCCAAAAAGTTACATTTTATACCCTGAAAATTTTATTTTTTTCTGAAACTTTTTGCATAAATGAATAATTTTTTACATAATTCTTTATCAGATTTATACATGTCGGCGCACCGAAAAATATATCTAAATTCCTGGATATAGGAACGTAACATTTCATTTTTCCCCAACGACTGCAAAAAAAAAAAAGAGAGAAAAAAAGAGAGAATTCATAGCAGTCAATCAGCATGTCGGGAAGCTAAATTATTAGACTGTTGTAAATCTGTGTCCCTTTCACTTGAATGGAGTTGACCTCTTTTCCAGCTCGAGATAGAAACTGAACAGTATATTAAACACGGGCCTTTGAGCTATAATATCAACCAAGTAAAAAGAGACGGGAAAAGAAAAAAAAAAACAGCCGCGGATAAATGTTAAAAAAATAGCGAAATCAGTTTCCATCATATTACAACGGCCCATTAAGGCCGCGTCATTAACCCACATGAACGGTTTTAAGTAGATGGGTGTTTTTGTAGGGTAGTAATGTCTCTGAATATGTTTATATTCTAATCGTGTTAATGTGTTCGTCCCTGTGTAGAAATAATGAAAACGGCGTTCCCATTAAATCTGAAATTACATTTACGGCGATAGGTTTGTTTAAAATAATACAGTAAAATTTTTTCTGTCATTTTAGGTTTCTTAAGAGGGAATGCACACTGTATTTTTTATTAATGTATATATATATTTATTTATTTTTGTTTCCCCCTCACTTAAATTTGCAGGAAATAACCTAAAATATTAGGTGTATGATTCCTTTGGGAGAATTGAGTTGAAAAAAAAGAGCGCATCAGATTAATTAATCCAAATGTTGGAAATGAGGGCTGAAATTATGTTACCAGTCGCATATTTTGCAAGGTGACATACGAGTCCATCCTCAACCCAAACCCCATCTACCCAAACATAAGAAAAGTATTAAAAAAAAATAGAAATGGGAGTAAGGGTTGTGTCATAGGGCAAGATGTAATAAAATAAACCTGGGGGGGGTTGTCCCCAATTAAACCCTGCTCACACATATAGCCTGCGCAGGGGCACGAGGTGGAGGTCGAAATTAATATAACATACAGACGGTGTGGACGCCATACTGTGTCTCCCCTTCACCCCCATACTGTTCCCAGTGGGACAGGGTAATTAAAATAAACGCCCTCTGGATTTGCCACCCATCCTCTTCCCACTGGGTGTAGGGGTATGAATGGGTTTAAAAACCCTTTGGAGAGGCATGTGCCTCATCCCGTGCCTCTCCTCCTCCCTCTATCCTGCCCTATTAATAAAATCTCTCGTTAAAATGGATCCAGTCAAGTCAATGGAGGATGCGATACATCTTCCAACCACTTGAGACCCCAAAACTGCCTCTGCGTAACCCGTGGTCATTTAGCTGCTATTGGATGCTGTCTTGATTACTTTTATTTACTTATTTATTTTTGGCAGTATTTTTTTTTCCTTTTTTGAACAGGCATTTTTTCCGATCGCCCCTTTCTTTGGTTTAAGATTAGGGGCAGGGGCACTTGAGAACATTTAAAGGGCCTTGAAATTATTATTTCTTTTTCACTCACAGATCTTGCACTGTTTGAATACTAAGAGAGTGAACAATGATTTTCACTGGCCATCTTTCTGGACTTCATCCCTGCTTACCTGGGGGTCTTAGAGATAATGGGTTAGGTAAGGGTTTTTTATATATATATATTTTTTTATTATTGTGTACCTTCCGCCCCACAGGGCACATGGACTCAAGCATAACTCATATTTTATTGAATATGTGATTTGTGTGATTTCAGTCAAGTCAGCGCTTAACCCTATTGACCTGGTCACTTCTTAATAAATTGACCCAAGTACAGAAGAAATAGGGAAAATAAATAAAGATGGCTGCCATTTTTGGAAAAGGGTAGGATCATTGAACTAGTAAGAGGGATCCAGCTGGAACAGTCAAAAGTAATGGGTATTAAAAATGTGGGCATCCTATGTTTGACCTATTTATCTGGAGTCCTTGATGAGGAAACAGGAAGACTCATAGTCATAGAAGCAGACGTCTCTTCTGTGCATCCCACCCCAAATATGAAAAAAGTAGTGAGTAGGACATCTTCAACCTGAGTTTGTAACAACATGCAGACCTTCGAAGATCTACATGGGTCTTTGTTGTACCATCAATGGACCATGAGACCCTTCCAGAGAAGGGCTGATACTGATCAGAGTAGGAGGGAGCCCAGCTGAGATGCTTATCAACAAAGAATTTTGCAGGCAATATGATAAGTGTGCAATATCCAGTGCTGTCCGAAATACACTTACAGAAAGAGTCTAGATCAGGGGCGTCCAACCTGCGGCCCTCCAGCTGCTGCAGGACTACATCTCCCATACTCCTCAGCCAGCTCCTTAGCTGAAAGAGCATTATGGGAGATGTAGTCCTGCAGCAGCTGGAGGGCCGCAGGTTGGACGCCCCTGGTCTAGATGGAATACCCACAAAAGGAGCACACAAAAGATTAAGTTAATGAGTCATTTTTGTGTAAAGCGCTTGCTAATTTACTCACCCTGGTGGCCATGAGGGGAATTGCATGCAAGTCAAGAGAAAAAGCTTTAGGAAGCCCCCTCTGTCAACCCCTAATAATTATGCCCTAGAAATAATATATTAAATGGTTTATTTAGTTACATAAATGTATTCAGCGGTCTAAGTGGAATATCTCCATCTAGTCTTAATTGCACTTCTACCAGCACTAAACATTTTTCAAGTATCAATTCTGCCTGCTTATGCTTTATATACAAATGTGTCTATACTTCTCGTTAAAGTCCTATCATCTCCCTCTGCCCATGAAACTCGTCCCTGTATTATTAAAATTCTGTAAATTGCTTCCTAGGTTTCTCTCCTTTGCTTACGATAATTAGATTTCCAGAAATGTCTATGCAGCCTTTATGCAAAACACCTATAGATATGCGGCACTCGTGTAGTAGGATTAGCGGCTAATCTATGCAAACGGAATCCAGATTACTTTTAAAGAGATTTTATCCAAAAGGTTTAACATTCTCTTTCCTCGTAAAATTCTTTTTTAGAAATAAGGGAATGAACTAGGCAAAGTAAACTGATTCCACGCATTAGTTTATTTAATGGCTTCTTGTTGGTTCATATAATGCCATTTTATGCAGTTTTATAGCAATTTGTACCTGACTTTTTTTTCCTAGATATTATTAAATGAAATAACCCTTGTGTGGCACGGCCAGAAACACTTTGAATACCGATTATATTTTTGCAGAATGTAACTCGATATTTTGATTAACAGTCGCATGTAAGAATATAGGACATTAAGAAAGAAAAGGTCTTATGCATGCATTTTCAAATCTGATGTCATCATGAATCATAGTTCTGCACAGGAAAATGGTCAAAATATACCAGCTTATTTCATATTCATCACAGACATTAAAAAGAAGGGGGGGGGATCGCAAATCAGCGGCGTATTTCATTGGTTTTACATGAGCGGACTCGTCCGCCAGACATCTCGATTCATCAACTTTGTAGCTGTGTTCCATTGGATCAGCAGCTATTTCACCACTATTAACTATTTAAATGGGCAAAATGTTGTGAATTATAAAAGTTAGGACTCAATTAAAGCCCAGCTGTTAAATGTTGGCTTGGGTCTTGGGATCTGGAATGGTAAAACTGGGTGAAAAAATGGAAAATTGCATTCATAGCAGGATAAAACACAAATGATGACAAGTTCTTAAGGTGGGAGGGAACCCACTTCCTGAAATTTCTGGTGCATTGTGATGTCAGGAATGATTAAAAAAAAAGTACAAAAGTGGAAAACTCATTTTACAAGGATTTTGGGGGTGCTGCGAAAAACACCAGTTTTTAATTTAAGAAATACATACTATAAATACTGTAAATGCTGTTTAAAAACACTTATGGCAGATATAAATATTGAGATGTGCTGTATCTGCTGCGTATGCATTGATTCTTTGTATTGTCATGCATGTTATAGCGCTTGTTTTGTATAAGATAGTGGAAACTTGGACGTGTGAAGAAGGTGTTTTTTTGCCAGCTAGTGTGTCCCTGGGCTGAAAAGTGGTACCTTCCTCCCATTTTTGGAAAATAAATTTTTTTGCCCATATTTCTGTGTGCTTTTTTGTCTAGTATAACAGTATTTACATAGAAACAAAAAACATGTCCCTCCCATCAGCCCACCCAAGTCTGCCCCATTGTCCCACCCATTGCCCTCCCTATGTTCCACCCATTGCCCTCCCTATGTTCCACCCATTGCCCTCCCTATGTTCCACCCATTGCCCTCCCTATGTTCCACCCATCCCTCTGCCTTAAGAAAACTTTATGAGAGCAAGGGTGTGTGTAAATTGACGGTGTTAGAGTGAGTTTGCGTGTTGTATGTGTATGTAAGCCACGTTTAAGGAAACCTATACATTCTATCACATAACTTTTTGATTGAAATTTAAACCTTCCAGTGACGTCCTTAATCACCAGTCACTGGACACTCCGCCATTTTGTAAACGTCCACCACAATGGCAGAGCTTCCCATGAGGTCCTCTCCCCCTGATTGAAGGATCGGGTAGAGGACGTCACCGGAAGCTCTGCCCTTTTTACGCTACGATAATCTCATGTGAACTTCGGCCAAAATGGCAGCGATTCTGGTGATGTCCATTTTGGTGGAAGTTCGTCGGGAGGTTAGGTCCACAGAGATACGGACAAAGTGAGAAGAAAAAAGAGAACATAGAAGAGAGGAGAAGATTTAAAACAAGAAGATGCAAGACTTAGAAGCTGAGCTGCGAGTCATGGAAGCGGAAGTGATCGGCAGAAAAGGTAGAGAGATATTCAGAGAGCATGAGAGAGAGTGTGAGAGAGCGCGTTAGAGTAAATGTGGGCGTCAGACAACTAATTACCTTTCCCCCGATTTTCATCCAAAACTAACAGGAAACGGAATTGGTTGTCCGGAAATGAATGGACCAAATTTACCCGTTTTGACCCATTTACCCGTGTCTAATCATTACTATTCAGTTGCCACCATTAGCAAGTTCCTACCATAAAATAATAATAATGGGCTAATAAGAATAAATATTTGAAGGTCCTCCATGTTAGATTATGTATAAAATATTGCCTTTCAGAATGTACGTCCAAGTGGATATTAAAAGTTGGCAATTGTGTTTATTTAGCAACAGAGCTATCAAGGACAAGGATTCATGACCATACACCATGAGGCATACTAAAGACCTTATAAACGAAAGGTTCCAGCTGATACTTAAAAAGAAACAATAGTTAATTGAAATGGACACCCGTTATCATGGGACGCGTCCTGCATTTACCTCTCTCAGCATTCTTAAATGTCTTGTAATTATCTGGCGTCAAAAAAAATAAAAAATCTATGAAATGTAATTAAAATTCTATCTTATCGCATTTTTTCATAATGTGTTTCTAAATTACACGTAAATTTGTGTGTCACCAGGGGAAATAATAATAAATCAAACAAAACCAAAAATTATACCCATTCTACTGCATTCAAAGATAAAGTCACCGAAATGCTACGTTTTCTTAATATTCTATTCACTAATGCTACCGATTATGAGTTAATCAAAGCCCATCTTCCAAAGAGGCGATTTTTTGAGCAATGCTAAAAGACCAGGAAATAATCACGGAATTATTTTATAATTGAAATATTTTAGCTTCAATGTCAAAATATTCATTTCGGGCTTCAGGCGATTTGCTGAACTGAAGTTGGTCTCGGCAAATTATCTAAAGTGTCACTAAACTTTATATTAACTTTCAATTATTTAGGACAAGCAAAAGCAGACTTCAAGGAATTAAATAAATAAATGTAAATATATTGTAGCCAGAGGAGCAGCGCAGCTTAGCGGAACAGGCCTTGACAGAGCTAGGAGGAGGGCTTTAGGAGTTTTAATGGTTTGGGATTGGTGTTAGTTTTTAGTAGGTGGGGTTTTGGTGTAGGTATAAATGGGCGGACATTTTAGATCCTGCCACATTTAATTTGAGCCACTTACCTGTTTTTCGTTTATCTTTTTTCTTTTGGCTTCGTTTGGTCACAGCGGCGGGGCTGGATTGGTTAGGTGGGGGGTAGAATGGGGATGTTTTGGTTGGGTTGTCTGGTTTGTATGGTTGGTAGGTTTCGAGCTGGTCTGTGGCTCAGAACCTGGGGTGGTTGGTTTGGTGTTAGTGTGCACCTCACTGGTATGGTGAGGTTTATGTGTTATAATTTGGGGGTCATTGTCTATGGGTTGATATGTGGGGAATGTGTGAAGGTTATATTGTGTTATTTGTTGTCGACAATGAGTTATTGTTTGGTATGTTGTATATATGTTTATATCATATATATATATGTTAATACCGTATTGGCTCGAATATAGGCCGCACTTTCCCCCCCCACTTTAAGTCTTTAAAGTGGGGGTGCAGCCTATATTCGGGGTCTAGCGCCCGACGCCCGGGACATGCAGTCCCGGGCGCCGGGCAGGCAGCGGGGTTAGGATACAGATCCCCCGCAGCGGTGCAGGGGACCTGCATCCTACTCCCCGATACGCTCAGACAGCCTCCCCTGCCAGCACTTTCCACGGGGGGTGCCGGCACGGGATGTTGTCTAAGCGCATCGTGCGGACGGTCACCGGCTGCGGAGATTGTTTACCCGCATTGCCGTAGCCGTTTTTTTCTATCTGATTTTGTTATTTATAAGGTTTTGTAATAATCAGGATGGCATTTTTAGTCCAGACACTTCTCTGTCTCCCATTTTTTTTTCCTTCCTAAACCCAATAAGCTGATTTAACAGGCAAGGTGTTTAATGATATTGATGCCTTTGCCCAAGCAAATTATTCTAATTGACTGCGTCAGTAATTATCCCACTTACGCTTAGACGGTGATATCATTTCAACTTGGCATTTAGAGCCTTTTTTTTTTTACAGCTACTCAAGGACGGGGTTGGAAATCCGAACCAGCAGATATGAATCCAACGGCCTCTTAAAACTAATGACTGCTTGAGTTCTCCCAGGATTAGCATTGATGTTTCAGCTCGGATATATATTTAAGTAATAAATCTAGATCAACTTGATGTCAGAAAAAAATAATTATTTGAGCATTAACCCCTTAAGGACAATGGGCGGCCCCTAAACTCATTGAAAACAATGCATTTTGAGCCCGTACATGTATGGGCTTTGTCATTAAGGGGTTAAATGCAGCGTTGTGTACAGTAGTAAAGAGAAATATTTGTGCTGCTCCAGGTCGGCATAAAATGAGGGCTGGCAAGGAGGGTTGGGGGGGGCGATTTCCCTGTGACTTTCTCTAATTTGAACATTTTGGGCCAGAAGCCTTTATTTTTATTTCAACAAAGAGTGTATAGATTGACAAGAATTTTATACAGCGCTTATACCGTGTCTGGATCACTTTTGGGCTCCTATCACAGGACCACATTCTTTATGCTGCCCACTTTTGATGACTTTATGTCTTGTCTGCTGTGTTAAGGGGTCGTTTGAGCTTTGAGATGAGGCGATCGCTCCTTTCTTCTCCATTGCATATATCCTTCTTCATTCTCTGTGTATAAAATAATAATTAATCATAATCCAGGTTGCTTTACCACGTGTTTGGCTCAAATTCTGAGCGTTGGCTGATTTCAGGTAGTCCAAAAAAACGGGCAATCCTCACAGGAAGTGCTGACCAAAAGAAATGTATTTTATATTTATTATACTCATTACATTATATACTGGATATTTCTGAACAGATGTGCTTTTTAACTATTTTATATATATTTATTACATTTTGCAAAAAAAAATAAAAAATAATGAGCGTTCCTTAGATTTTTTTAAAGTATTACCATAGAAAATATTACTTTCTAAGCACCCCACTGATACCTATTTCTGCGGAGCCAACGTCGGAACTGACTGGAGGTAAGAACATCATGTGCAAGGAGATGCATTCGGCCGAATGCATGTCCTTCAGGGCATTTGGCTGGGGATGGGAAAATGCATTTGGGGGGATTCATTCCCAAAATGGAGCACACGAAAATTTAAAGGGACCACACACCTATCATATGCGTTAATGTGGCTGGAGGGGGAATTAATTTGTTATGCTATTTGGTCAGAAATAAAATAGCTTTTTTGCCCGATTATAAGACGAGGATTTTTTCAGAAAAATACCCCTTGTCTTATATTCGAAGTCGTCTTATAATCAGACCTCAAATAGAGGTCTGACTACATGACTAAGATCCAGATCCCCCGCAGCGCTGGGAGGCAGAGTGGCAAATTGGGGGTTAAAAGGCATATCAGGGAGGCAGAGTGGTATATAGGGGGTATAAGGCATTTCTGTGGGGCAGCTGTGTATAACTGGGACAAAGTGGCAAATAAAAGGAAATAAAAACAAAAAAATAATTTTTCTCAATCATCGTTTTTATTAAATATGAAAAATTACATGTGAATTACTATTTGCTAGTAAAAGTTTTTTTCTTATAGTGTCGTCTTATATTCAGGCTTTTTCTTTTTTTCCTAAATTAAGCAAATATGATTTTTTTTCCTAAATTAAGCAAATATGATTTTTTTATTTTTTTTTTAATATTTCCAAATAATTGGATGGAAGAAAAAAAAAAAGAGTAAACCATGTGATGCTTTAATAAATGGCTTTCATTGAAGGTGATGGATCCCGTACACAAAACCATATTTTGTGTAGCTTTAACAATTGATCTTCTTCTGTTTTCAAAGAAAATCTTATTTGGTTTTGAAGCGTTATGACACTTCAGCTTTTCACTTTTCTTCTCTTGTTTTTTTTTGTCCTTTCTGTGCAAAAGTTGACCTTAACACACAGCCAGCTGTCTGAAATATGGCAGGCCATCCATCACCGTCCATACCCGCTGTCAGTATTCTATTTAAACTTACTTGGCATTCTACTACAGCGTTCGTAAAAATCACAAACGGAATCTCAATGTTGGGCGATACGGCTCCCGACCAATATTTCCTATGCACTGTTATTAAATGTCTTACCATGTGAAAAATAAGCTATATTGGGTTATTCTACAACATAAATTAGATATTAATAAACTCACTTGGTTTTATACATTTTTATTGTTTATCTGGTATTTTGAATGTATACATTTTTACGTCCTATATGATATATAGGTTATAGATAATATTCTATACAGCACACACTTTCCCCCCCAGTTCATAGAAATGAAATACTTAGTATTAACCCCTTAAGGACAATGGGCGGTCCCTAAACCCATTGAAAACAATGTATTTTGAGCCTGTACATGTACGGACTGTCATTAAGGGGTTAATATTTAGTTATTGGTAGAACACCTTTTAACTAGGGCTGATTTTTTTAAACCAGAAGCTCCAGGTCACCTGATTTTGGGCAGTCATATGTTGGCTATTCTTCTCTGCTGACGTCTGACGTGTGCCGAGGAACAACGTGTGACGAGGAAGCAGCGTGATGTCCTTCTACTGTAACCCTTGCCAGGTGCTTCCTTATATGAACCAAATGGGCATCCTGGTATCTCCATGGCTTTTTTCTTTCTACACTAAAGTGCCCACCGTGCCTTTTTTCCAATGGCAGGTTGACTTGGATTTACTGCATGAAGCCTTTTCTTGCAGTTTCACATATAGCCACCAGCCTAGAGTAACCAAGGCTTCAGGCAGCATTTACACCGTGACTGTATCATTTCTGTACTACATTCTAATTTGGGCAATATGCAATGGATAGGACAGGATCGCACCCATTGAGCGTTGTTTCCCCTCTTATTGCCAGCCAGATTTTCTAGCTTTGGGCTGAATGGAACCAGTTCCGCCCCCCCGATCCAATGTGCGTACATACATGCGGTAGACCCAGCTACATCGGTAATATAGATTCTTTATCCTTTTCCAGTTTATAAACATAGGTTAGATGATAATGCCCGCAGCCTATTTGCATTTTTAAGACATTTACTTTTGATCCTTTCGAATCTTTTCCACAATTTTTACAATACACTGATTAACTTCTTTAGTGTTTTCGCTCCATTTGTTACCGTTATGCGGCATTCTAATCTAAATTATGCTATTTCTCCTACTTAAGCCAGGCTGGGTATTTTTTTTCAAAGCTATTCTGGCCTAACGAGCAGAAACCAATTATTTTGCAGTTCATTCTGGTTTTGCCATTTTTCTTTCACATACAACAGTCTGTGTATCCATCACTTTAACCATTTTTGCTGTAATTGTTTCTATATGGAACAACAGTCGGGATGCAAGTCATGTCTAAATCATCATGTTGAGCTGAAGTGGTAAATTTAAATTAGTTAGTTTCAACGTTTCATTTTGGGTTAATTTATTTCTCAGTTACTCGTTACAAATAACAGCTGAAATGACAGTATAGAGCCTCAAAGATTAAAAGTACAAAGTTAATTAAATGCAACAAAATAATTGTCTGCCCTTTTTTAATCACGTTACCTATTAATTACCAAATTGTCCCAATATAGTACTTTTTTCCCCCATTTTAAATCTTTATATAAGGATTATATTATTATCAAATTTTAGATATTCTCAATGTCTCCCTCCTTTCTCTGCCGACTACTTTCGTGTCCCTCTCTCCTTTCCTTCTTTTCTCTCTCCGCGAATCTGTCTGCATTATTGGAGTACTTCTTCAAAAGAGCGGTCCCGAGACAAACAGGAAAGCTGTTGGAAGTCACGCCAACAAAAGACAAGTCGGGAGTGGAGGTCAAATGCTTAAATAGTCCTGGGTGAAATGTAGGTCGCAGGAGGTCAGCAAAGGGTTGATGACATCATATGCAAACGTATATTGTGTATTGTGGGAGGCCTGCCGCCATTATGGAGCTGCGTTCCCCACCACTGGAGAGGTGGTTGGATGGAAAGGACATTTGGGGAGAAGGTGGAGCATCAATATTTACATAATGACATCACATGTTGTGTCACATATGATGCAACAAGACGCCATATTCTGATCTCCAAGAGGCTTTCATGTGATAGTGTTGATATTTATTAGAATGGGGGCAGCCAATATATTGTTACTTCTTCATTTATAATATATTACCACTTTAAGCAAATTGCTTGATCAAAATAAACCCAACGTGATAATAAAGGAGGGTCACTATATATATATATATATATATATATATATATATATATATATTTACTCACAGAGTCCATTGCACACCATTCCAAATATTCCAAGCCCGGTGCTAGTAACCAGCAGTTTCCATATAAAACACTTTCAAAAAGATGGTCAGCACTCTAGGTCTTTAAATTGACAATTTCATTTTATTCAAAGTCAAGTCGACGTTTCAGTCATTACTGACTTTCATCCTGATGAAAGTCAGTAATGACTGAAACGTCGACTTGACTTTGAATAAAATGAAATTGTCAATTTAAAGACCTAGAGTGCTGACCATCTTTTTGAAAGTGTTTTATATATATATATATATATTCCAAAAAATAAATAAATATATATATATGTATATATATATAGTTTTGGACAAAATATTATTTTCTTCTGCAAAATCATCTGAAACCATAGCGAAAAATATCTCTGGGGCTTTTGTGACAGAATGTCAGATAGAATATATTGCAACATTGACAGATTAAAACAAGCATTGTACGCAGCTGCTAAAAAGTATACAGGCTGGCGAGTTACAAAACCTTAGAAAACTTGCCGGTGGGAATTTGATCTTCAACGTCAATGAAACAACTGATTTATCGAAATTCCAATTTGTTATGGTTACATTACAGTATATCACAAAATACATCTAAAAAACGAGATGATTTACGAGGTGGGTTCGGGAAGACAGTAATCGTCCACTTTAGATATTGATAACGATTTAATTATTGACCGGTTCTTGTGCGTCAGTGGATATGCGCGTAGAAATATTATTCAGTAAAATTGCCAAAAGATGGCATTGCTCAAATAAAAATGTGGAATAAACTAGCTCTGTGCGGTGTCAGAAAAAATGTGTGCCTAATTAAAGTTGGTGGAGGGGAAGGTAAGGAGGCCAAGTTGGACATTGGGAAAAGGAGTTGTCTAATACGAGAAGAGAGCAGAGGAATGGAAACCTAGAGGTGGAAGTGATTGGAGAATTTGTGGCAGGCAGGTGCTTGCCCATGGCCCTATTACCTTTAATCCTTTCAGTGTCAACCATGTATGGGATAAATGGTTGTCAAAGTGGACACCGAGAGTCAACCATGTATCAAGGAAAATGGTTTCCCGCAAAACATATCCTAGGGGATATAAAAACCAAACGACTTACGCCCCCTGCTGAATATAGGTTGCCACATGCAACACGAGCATGCTTTTACAGCGTGCTGCCCTGTGTATCCAGCTGGTGGCCTGCTACAAGAGTGGCATTAAAGCTAAATATGAGGCCCCATCGGCCACCATTGTATTTGCAGGTGTGCCCAATGGCCAGTCTGGGTGTACCTCCTTTTTCTTTTAACTAAAAGTCTTCTATTTTGCTCATCAGAAATAAGCAGTTTGGCCCCAGGTATAGCATGTCATCCCGTATGAACATCTGAACACAGAACTGTCATTTTTCCAAAATCTTACTACAAATTGTTTTCAGTCTTCAACAACTCTAAGTGCTTCCCAAAACTGTTTCTAAGCTATTCTCTCTCTAGACACAGAAATCCATACTCTTTATGTTAGTTTTGATTGTTGTTTTCAGGAAGCTGAATTTCAGAATTTAAATACAAACTGTTGACTGAGAAAACTGCTACATTGCAGTCACACAACACACATTATTTAAGAGCAGGAATTAACCTCATACTAGTTTAGATTCTGTTTTCTTCATCTCTGTTCCTGGTTTTCACAAATTCTCAAGTGAATATCTCAGAGGAACTTTGGATTCTCTGGACATGAATATTGTAAAAAATATATACTATTACCATATCATACCTCTCTTATTCATCTTAATTGAATAACTTTTTTTAAATTATTTATTTTATTTTAATGTATCAGGGTGGTGGTAATTATGTGAGTTTCAGGTGAGGACATGCAAAATCACTCTCACTGTAATTTCTCTAAAAAGGCTTTGGTCACCCCTTTTACTAGAAACTTACTATTTAAAAAAACAAAGGGTGTATTATAAGTGTTCTAGGTAAACAATAAGTAAGTAATGCATTATAACATGCTACCCCCAAAAGCTATTTATGTTTCATATGAGGCAAAATAGCAGCGGCACTTGTAGAAAGAGTTCATAGGACAAAATACACATGAAAATGAGTACATAAACAGTTCCCAAATAGGACTGTGGGAATTTCTAGATGTTAAATTCCTTGTCAGAAAGAAAGTTGCCTCTCGCTTTTTATATGAAAAGCTTCTCTTTTTTTTTTCTTCTAATTTGCTGTCTTGCTGTGTTTATGTTGGGGTATGGAGTCCAGGTAATGTGTTACACTCTAGGATATTTGTTATATCTGCCCAATCATGAACAAACCATGTAGTTTTTCTCTCCAGTTCACTCCTAACAGGTATATTTGACTACTGGCTTGTTGGCTACGAGATTATATTTTATCCACCAGATATCCTTTGTTGATGTTTCAAAAAATTGATGTTTCAAATTCCAGCTGATAAGTCACAAGATCTTAAGTGTAGATTTGTTAACGGTTTGGTTATGCAGAAAAGAAGCTAGAACACAAAAAAGTCATATATAATTTATATCTGGGTTTTGCTCTTTGAACCCTTTCTCTCCTTTTTGGTTTTGTGCTGGTTATGGCTTCAGATAATTACATAAAGGCTGTCTAATTTTTTTATTTTATTTTCATAGCTGTTAGAAGACCATTTGCTGTTACAAAAGCAAAATCCACTGTATAGCGCAAGACCTTACCCTGGAACTTATTTTCATGCATCATGTTCATAAGCTGCTCAAGAGAGTCAATGCGCTAATGTCCCCCCATCTCCTATATCGCCAATAAAGTGCCAGGTTAAAAAAACATTTTACAAAACATACACTTTGTGTAGAGCATCTGTTTTTGAAGTAATCGGTAAAAGCAGCTGTCAAACAAAAGCTCGAAGAAGCCATCGCTCGTGAAATAATTTTCAAGTTAAACAAAACTTGCTGGCTTGCGCTGTGTGCGTGGAATGGAATTATAAATGAATTCCGCGGGATATGAGCAACCAGTACAGGGATTTGCACATTATGGCCAAAGATGTAAGAGAAGTTAAGTGATACGGGGAAGCATGGCTACAGAATATGGAACTGGCTAGAGGGGTATTGATAATAGTAAATCATTTGGGATATTAAAAGTTCATGAATTCAGATTTTTATATAGCAAGCTTAACCCTGAATCATAATAAATGTAGTTGTCTCTACCTTTTACAACAACTATTTTTGTATTTCAATTTACTTAATTTTTATCCTAATGATTATTAACTGGATTTTTTGTGTTTCAGATTCTTGATGTACTTTATTTACAACTTATATACATATCATTTGAATTTAGTTAATTCAGAGCTGTAATACATATTACTAGTATGAATAGACCTACAGATGAAAAATAGGATATTTATTAGACTTGTGCATTCGTCTTCGGGCGAACATGAAATGAACACGAAGAGTGCGTTTTCGTGTTCGTTCCGAAGACACGCCGAAGAGAAGACAGCGGCGGTAAAACGTCTTCGTCTACCATTCCCCCCCCCCCCCTTCTAACTTACCTTGCTTTCGCGGCATCGCGGCAGTTCCCGGAAGTGGAAATCCGCAGGTTCGCCATCACGGGTTACAGGGCAGTGCAAACGAGCCTATTGGTCGCCTACAGGGACCCTGCAGGTGACCAATAGGCTCACTCGCACGGCCTTTGTAAGTTGTAACCCCTGACAGAGAACCTATGGATTTCCGTAGGTTAAAGGGCTGTGCAAGCGACCAATAGGCTCACTCGCACGGCCCCTTAACCCTTTAAAAAAAAGTTAACACCTAATGAAAGTTAAAAAGTTAACCCCAATGCTGCAACTTACCCGGCAGATCCCACTGGTCTCCCTGTTCTATCAGTTAAATGTCCGTACAAGCGACTTTATTGGTCGCTCGTACGGACATTTAACTGATAGAACAGGGAGGCCAGTAGGATCTGCAGGGTAAGTTACGGCACCAGGAGTTTAACTGTCTGTACGAGCGACCCTATTGGTTGCCAGCAGGGGGCTCGTCTGCCATCAACCATTGGCAGACGAGCCACCTGCTGACGACCAATAGAGTTGCTCATACGGACATTTAAACTCCTGGCGCCAGAGCTGCTGCGGTACACGTTAACCCCGTATTAACCCCTAAACGGAACACGAAGAATGTCCACGAATAGTCGCCCAAAGAGAAGACAGGAACAGGCGAATATTCGCGGAATACGAAGATTTTTTTCCCCCGAAGACGAGCACGAAGACGAACACGAAGAGCCCCCTGGTGCATATATATATATATTGACCTTCGCTGCATCTAGCAACTGATGTGATACTGCCATGAACCATATCTGCTGGTCTATAGTAGAGATATTTAGATGTTTAAAATTATAATTTATGAGCCAGTTACCTATTGCTCTAATATATAAAATACATATTACCAGATAATATGAATTTGTCTGATAATAGATCACATACAATAATATTCTGTATATGGGAATAAGCCAAACTTTTTTTTTTATTTAGTAGTGTTTAAAAATCCAATATTTGATATTTTTTGCTTCTAGTTTTTTTATTCTGTATTATTTTAGATTCGTATCATAATGTTCTGTAGTTCAACTGTTCCAGATGCTAATGTGGTAAAACATAAAACATTTTTTATACTATCAGGTTATCAAAGGATATCATTATTTTATTTAAAGGAATTCTATTTTTGTATTCAATCATTTAGATATTATATTTTAAATTGTAAAATGTTCTGATTTTGGTATATATACAAAATGACCCAACAATATGCAATTTTTTTGTGAATTACTAATAATATATATGTTATAATATATAATCAATACTTATGTACTTTTGACTAATTTCTGGGTAGTAATCCTATCACAAATTATAAAGTTACTACTCTTTGTTAAGTTAGAAGAACATAATGTACCCTTCCATAGATTTAGTTACAAAAAGACCTTTAGAAATTCATGAATTTTTCATAAACGTATTTCATCGACAATAAGATGGTGCCATGAATACCAAAGCCCACTTCCTCCCATTGCTTTTTTATGGTACACAAATTCCTCACATTTAGAGATTATTTTAATAAAACACTTAAAGGATTTTCCTTTATGCCGGAGTCAAACAGATTGTGCCATGAAACAATGTCTCGGTCAAACATTCTGTAACACAGTATAGGTTCATAGTTCGTTGAAGTATCATCACATATTATTGTTGTTAGTATTGTATAACTTTATATCTAGAACTTTAAAGTACTTTTTTTTTTATTGCTTCCTTTATTATGAATTATGAAGGACCAGCCCCATTGAACTTTACCTACAAGAAGAGCTTGAACTCTAGTGTCTTGCAGCCTGCAAGAGGTGGTGAGGAACACGGCTGTAACTTTCATGGGGCAATAATGGCAGCTGTCCCATGTACCACATGGTGAACATCATGCTTGGTTTCAGTAGAGCCAGAGATGGCAATGCCCGTGTGCCTCCTTCCACTTCCAGAAGCAGATATCACTTCCGACCTTGTCTCATACAAGCCCAAGTTACAGGTTTTGTGATGGAGCCAACCCAAACCAAACATATTCTCCCTTGCGCCAGTAACTCCCAGCTGTTTCTTTTCAATATTTTATCTCTTTTCCCCTCTTCTATCTCAATTATTCTCTTAGTCTTTTCTCAATGTCTTAACAAACACGGAGGCTATAACAATGTTGCATCATGGAAACTTGTGCTGACATCCATTCTTGTGAACATCTCCATCCAACATTCCTGTGGGGTACTTCACCCCAGATATAAAACAAAGCAAGGTATTACAGAACTACTTGGGATCTGTGGAGCGACCTCAGTTGATCCCTGCCAAGGCACAAAGTAGTCAATTGTTCCCTCCTATCTTCTGAGGTTTGGGGTTGCATTAGTTGAGTTACCTACAGACCCTAAAAATAGCTTTTGGCGAAGGAACTTGCCATGTTAAGACCCTTGATATACTGAATATTATGTAATTCGGTCACTGATTAGTTTAGAATTTACTTAATTTTAAATGTTAAAAGATTCCATTTTCCTATTTAATTAACAACAAACTTTTCATGGATAAAGAGAATCCATCTTTATTCATTAGGACAATCGTTGCCTGGAGTTAGTTTCTAGATATGCTAATAACAGTTCGCTAATCAGCTTGCAGAATTCTGGAGATGTTTGCTAGTAAAATGTAACAAATTTATTATGCCAAACCCAGATATTGTTGATGCGTTCACATTATAGCCGCAATATCGTTATTCCCGACAACCATTAATAACAATGGTTTATGACATAATTAAAAAATGACAGCAGGTTTTCACCTTTCATTGGAACTGTCAGGTTTTACGCTTTCTCGAAAAAAAAAAAATATAGTTAATTAGCCATCGTATTATTTGACTATTTGAATGCCAGTATTATTGTTAAAAAGGGGTAGTCTTCAATGAACCGTCATCCAGTAGTGTCTGGTGTCTGTGTCTCTGCTGGTACCAATACATGCACCAGTTAATGGGAACATGGCTTAATTTTAAAGCAATCTGTCACTTGAAGCTGAATCAGGATTAGAGAGGCCCATCTCCTAAAAAAAGAAGAAAGTAGCACTATGCTTCTTTTCCGTCTTGATGTATTCTCATGTCTACACTGGCTATCTGGCAGTGCCCGGCAATCAGCATGCTGCAGCGTGTCCCTAGTGGCTGGATATGCCCAACTTGGGCATTTGAACATAGTGTGGTGCTGCGCATATCTTGAAGTCGACCGTACTTACGTCATCAGATGGCTACTGGCCAGAGCCCCGTCATCACCAGTCCAGCCCCTTGTATATGTTGGTTCGGTCTTGGCATTAGTGGTAGAAACCCGTTAGTTCCTTGTTTTGTTGACATAATCACATGGAAGCATAAAACAATAACACAGACAGAAAATATGAAAGTAATGGGGATTTTAGATGGACCTTTTTGACCACATGCTCCACATCTCTTGACTTGGAGCCCATCGTGTGCAAGTAACATTAAAAAAAGAAAACCAACGACAAAGAGTAAGATGGGCCCTGGCCATTTTCTTTTTTTCTATTAAGGTGGGTTCCAGACCAAGCAGGTAATATCCAAACAAAAGAAATGAAAAAATGAATCAGTCGTTGGTCTCATCTTAGATTCAGGAGCTGTATGCCTATCCCACGCATGTTTAAATACCCCCACTGTATTACCCTCTACCACTTCTGCTTTGCATTTCCATTTATACACCACTCTCTCAGTAAAGTAAACGGACCCCTTTGCGTATTACGAACATGTTTTCTGTACTTTTGATAATGAAACATAGTTTCAGATTCAAAACGGCTTATCTAAGTAGAATCACCGACCATATGTGAATGTCTGAAATCAATTTCTTTTATCTAAATAGAATCCCCTGGCTCTTAAAATAATCAGCAGGCAGAAAATGATTAATGCGTATACCAAATCCCATAGAACTAAAAGATCTTATGAGCAAAACAAAATTCATCAGTTTCATTCTTAAAGTATAAAGGAGCACAATAACCCATTAGAGATTATAGAGATTTTAGAAACGTGGTGTGGGTCACTTTTACAGTTGTGTTGCTTACCTAGTGGTAGAAGGTACCAGATAGTGGTGGACTTCTCATTGGCGTCGTTATGACCTGTTATGCCAACAATTTCTTTGAAATCAAGTTTTTAGTGGCTTATTCCATAAGGAACACTCTAAAATAAGTGTGATGTTTCAGGAAGCAATTGGTCGTTCCTCACGCTATACAAATCTGGTCTCAGTAGAGCCAGGTCAGGAGACAGAAGTCTCATTTAATAACTCCAATTAGTAAATAATATATCTACCAGTTTGCATGCAATAAAATGCATTGAAAACCACATAAAATGGAGTGTAATAAGCAATACACTACTATTTGAAAGGGAATGCATCCTGAAACCCTGAAGAGCAAAGGGAGATGGGGAGAATTTTAGATGAAACAAACACAGAGCCACACACTTACCCCATATCCCGGCTGGATATGTCTTAAAGTCTCAGGGTTGCCCCATCAATGCCGGTTTGACCCTGATTTTGAGTGGGTGCATTGTAGTGTGTGTGTGTTAGAGGGAGTGTGTGCCTTAGTTAATGGGGAGGGTGTTTAGGGGCTGCTGAGCTCGCCCCAGGGACCAGAAGTTGCCAGTCCTCCGCTTCACATAGAGGAACAATTCTATAAGAAAAAAGCCCTTCTATAAGAATTTAAGCACTGATGGAAGAAGAAAAATACAACAAGTAAAAAACATTAAATCAAATAAAAAAAATGCAACTGCATAAAATAACACTCTAAACAATACATGAGGCTAAACCTATAAAATCATCACAATAAATATTTAGTAGATATTATAATCCTATTTTAGAAGGGATTATAATTATCATAAATATTTTACAGAATATAAGTAAAAAATATGTTAGCTCCGCTGTCCGGAGACAAATTAAAAATCAGTACAAACATTCACATACAGCAGCAAACATTGAAATAAATAGAATTCACCTTCCTGCGCAGGAACTTTTCAATATATCTTCTTTCTGTCTAGTACCGTAGGGATAGCCGGGGTATGCTGGATCTGATAAATGAGCTTCTTAAACTTTGCAGTTTCCCGAAAAGATTGGCATCCTGTGATAGAATAGCAGATAATGAAACTCTTCCCTTCCCTTACATACGGCTCCCTCGTGGATAAGAATGCAGTCAGCAACGCCAATGGAACACACAAAACAATTTAACTAAAACGTTTACTTCTGTATAGCGTCAATGTTTTGCTGACTCCATCTTTCGCGGATGTATACGTAGACTCCACTCTTTTAATGATGTGCTGTAGAACTATTCAAAAGTTTAACCTGAGTTCATTTTTTTTTTTTGGTCTCCACCAAAGGTCTACAGGGAACAAGGAAAGTTCCCTGCACGCCAGATCGTTCTGATGTTCTCCAATTAAGCTGGTAAAGAGTAATGAATGTGTGTTAAGACAGAGGAACCACCTAATTTACTGATAAACATATTCGACGTCTCCTAATTGCAAAGGAATGGGGTTTGCTAGGTAGATACTGGAACAGTTTTCGGGGCTGGCCCCAGCATAAAGGCAGCATCCCAGGGCACTTAGCTATTGGGGACTGATCTAGGTTCTCTCCTATATCAGTAGAGTGCAGAAGAGTTGGGTTCTACAAGCATACCTTGGAACATACCAGGATAGGCTACTTGGAAGTCTCTCGTTTCTGTGGGAGTGTCGAGGGCAGGACTAAGTGCATATGAGAGGTGGAGCTAGCTGCACAATGGGCGGGGCTCGCTCCAGAAAGACTTTTGTGGAAGGAAAATGAAGGAGAAAGTAGGAGTCGGCAGAACGTAGGGGGGAGTGGACATAGTCCGACATCTTTCTTCTCCCTGAAGGAAGAAGGAACTAACTTGGAATTCTCGTTGCCCAGAGACTTCAGGTTAAGCCTAGAGTTCTTAGTTATGACATAATTTGCCTTTGGTGCTGGGATACCTTAAAAATTTTGCCATTGTATTTAAATTACCTGGAAGACCACGCGTTGTTGCTTACATACCTTCCCTTGACAACATTCCACAACTGCCCTTTGGTATATCAAAAAGAAAATTTCCCCAATATTTCTAGAATCTTTTGCATCAAGACATTCACATAGCATGACCACCATACCTGGAGCGCCGGTTCTCTGGGTCAACCACTCCTCACCAGTGTTCCCTCTAAGCTGTGCGCTTGTGCACGCGCACATAGCTTTCAGAGGGAGCACACACGAACAAAAATTGTGCGCACAACCAGTAGCGTACCGAAGGGGGTGGTCCGCTACTGGTTGTGTGCACGGCACCCCTCCAGAGACAGTAATGTCCGCCGCTAACCGTCTTTAAAAAAATCAAGGGAGCTGGAGGTCTGTTAATGCAGACCTCCGATCTTGCTCCCTTTCGATGCGCGCGGCAACTGATGCTGTGCGTCGGGATTTGTTGTCATATCCCGGCGCACAGCACTGAAGCCACGCCCACCGCCTCCACTGCAAAGGAAGGAGAGGACACAGAAGAGGGAAGAACGAAGAGGAGGAAAAGTGACAGGTAGGAAAACATTCTGTGAGAGTGAATTAGTAAGTGTGTGAAAGTGAATTAGTAAGTGTGTGAGAGTGATGGGTGTTATGCTGTAGTTTAAACTGAATGTTTGTGAATGGGTGTGTGTGTGATAGCATGGATGTGTAAGTGTGTGGGGGGATAGCATGGAGTAGGGAGGCTGTAATCATATTCCTATCATGTTCAGGTTCCAGCATGTACTGGCTGCCTGAGCATGATAGGATTGCTGTTAGCAATTATATTTTTTTGTTCAATGTTGGTGTGTTAACCACACCTTTATTAAAAGTAAGTAACACACCAAAATTGGACAGAAAAATTTGATAACAATATTAATATATATATAGATATATATATGATTGCTAACAGAAATCCCACTCCTATCATGCCCAAGCAACCAGTACATGCTAGAACCTGGGCATGATAGGAGTGTGATTGCTGTTTATTATATATATATATATATATATATATATATATATATATATAGTTATTGATTATTTTTTTTGTCTAATTTTGGTGTGTTACTTTTAATAAAAGTGTTTTTTTGTTTTTCAAGGTGTGGGGGGTCATTTTCGGTTTCAGTCAAGTGAATGCTAAATTTTCAGGTCCAGAATTTTCATTTCGGTGCACATATATGTATATATATATATATATATATATATATACTAGGCCAACACTAAAGTGGTAGGCCTACACCACATCAATGTTTGGCTTAGTATTTAGTGATTGGGGTTATGCTGCATTATTGTCAATGTCTGGCTCAATGTTATGCTGTACCACTGTCAATGTTTGCCTCAGTATATAATGATAGCAGTTATGCTGTACCCCTGTCAATGTTTGCCTAATGATAGAAGCTATGCAGTTTTAAAGTGTGTGTGTGGGGGTCCCACGTACAGGATCCGCCCCAGGTGCCAAATACTCTAGTTACGCCCCTGCGGACAACAGTTTTTCCCAATTTTTTTTTTATCCTTTATGCGGCCTGGAGCCTCCGCTGGTGATTCGCTCATAATTTACTTATGCAGTGAGAATTTTTACCTTTAAAATAACATTACAGTAAGTAATACTGTTGTGTAACTAATACTACATTATCACTCTATAATGTAGTGTTATTAACCATGAGCGAGCTATACCAAAAATATAGAATAACAATTTAAATGTAACATTTGCAGAAGCATATTGTGCGCACAAAATTTTGGCTCTGGGAAAATTTTTGCACAAGAGAAATTTTCTGCGCACACCACCTAAGAAAAATTAGAGGGAACATTGCTCCTCACCCATTTCCCCTTTAAATGGGGATGTTTGATGCAATGTCAGCTGAAACGCCCACCGACGTCAGTGGCCAGTCCTGGCCTCATCCCCCAAGGGTAGACTCCAGGTAGCGGGAGCCCGCAAGTTCCCAGGGATGGTGACCACTCATGATCATACCTGGGAAATTCCAAGTACAAGCTACCGAGAACACTCGAAGGTATTGTCTTCATGATGGTGTTGGGTTAGCCACAAATGATGGTAGGGCAGGCCATCTGAGGCAGTTACCTCTGCAGGTAGGACTAGACATGGATAAGGGCTGAGCTAGCTCCAAATAGCTGGAAATGGATTTGAAGTAGGAGGAAAATTTGATGGGGGTCCGGGAATGGCTAAACAATGCTCCCCTCCCCATAGCAATTCACCCAGAAGCTCCTGGGTCCAGAGATGATCCCCCACCTAGATGTAGGCAGAATTTTCTTTCGATATACTTAAAAAAGCACTTTATCTGTACAATTATCTTTAGTGTATATATATATATATTTTAAATCTAGAGCATTAAAATTTTCAAAAAAGCCATTTATCAGTCATCAACTTAAATTCACAAGAAAGCGCATTAAAAAAAGCAAGAACAAATTTCGTTTATCAATTCTGTCTGAAAGTAACAAGTCCCGCTGAGTAAACCAGTCCAACTAATTGGTTCAAAGCAGCATATTGAGGTCAGAAAAACATATTATTTGCAATCCGTTTTATTTGCGGCTCCTTTTCAATCGTTCGTATTAATATTATTTGTGTCTCCCCAACTGACCTGTTTTAGATCTGATAGCGCAAATCCTCTTTAACGTGAAATCATTTAAAAAGCATCCAATTTACGTGTATAACGTGTACTTCGCATGTTGCTGAGTTCAAATCAATATATAAATTCTATAAACATTTCCTCTTCCATTTTTCCTTTCTAATTCACATAAGTAAACAAATTTATTAAAAATACTTACACATTGAGTTTTTCTCTATATATTTATATATATATATTTTTTTTTTTTTATTCACGATAAATTAAGCCATTCACAGATGGCTAGTTTAAGGGGAAAAAAAAGAAAAAAATGAAAAAAAATATATATAATTTTCTCCATACATTTTAAACCAAGTGGTAAAAGTTATACAAAAAATAAATAATTTG
This sequence comes from Spea hammondii, assembly GCA_029215755.1. NCBI lineage: Eukaryota > Metazoa > Chordata > Amphibia > Anura > Pelobatidae > Spea > Spea hammondii. The sequence continues at coordinate 183,423,077 of JARDYJ010000001.1, read as the reverse complement.
CTTTAAAAATTCTAATCCTTTTAGTAACTTTGTCAGACACATGTAGATTGCGCACGCAGCCAATAGGGACCAGTACACAATTTTAACACCTCGGGTGTACTTACTTTTGCAGGTGACAACTCCAAAAACCCACATCATCCCCTAGCTGAGGGTTATGAGTGTTGTAGTCCACAAAAGGCCATTAGACCATTTAAAAAAAATAAAAAAATATATATATATTTACCGTATTTGCTCGATTATAAGACAAGGTTTTTTTCAGAGCAAATGCTCTGAAAAATACCTCGTCTTATAATCGGGGTCATCAAATAGGTCTGACTATGAGACGACAAAGATCCAGATCCCCCGCAGCTGCAGGGGACCGGATCCTCCTGTCTCTCCCCCCCCCCGCCCCACTTACCGGTGCTTCTGAGTCCCCGGTGTGTAGCCGGGGCAGCGCGTAGACAACTTTCGCGTAGACAACTTATGCTGCAGCTGGAAGGAGGTGTGGCTAGCAAGGTCTGCGCGATGGACGGAGACAACCCCCGCTGCTAGCCACACCTCCTTCCGGCTGCAGTGTAAGTTGTCTACGCGAATCGCGTAGACATCTACACGCTGCCCCGACTACATGACAGGGGAGTCAGAAGCACTGGTAAGTTTTGGGGGGGAGTGTTAAATGGGGGGCATAAGGCATTTCTGGAGGCAGAGTGCTCTATGAAATGCCTTTTAACCCCCTTAATGCCACTTTGCCTCCTGAAATGCCTTAAACCTTCCTATATGGCACTCTGCCCCATAATATGCCCTTTTAACCCCCTTAATGCCAGAGTGGCATATAGAGGTATAAGGCATTTCTGGAGGCAGAGTGGCACATAGGGGGTCAAAAGGCATATCATGGGGCACAGTGGTATTTAGAGGGTTAAAAGGCATATCATGGGGGCACAGTGGCATATAGGGGGTATAAGGCATCTCTGGGGCAGATGTGTATAACTGGGGGGGCAGGTTGGAAAATAGAAGGAAATAAAACCAAAATATTTTTCTCAATCATAGCTTTTATTAAAATAATAATTAACATTTACTGGTAAAACTTTTTTCCTATAGGGTCATTTTATATTCAGGCTTTTTCTTTTTTTTTCTAAATTAATATTCAGATTTGGGGGGTCGTCTTATAATCAGGGTCGTCTTATAATCGAGCAAATACGGTATAGATATAAATCGAGAGAGGGCAGTCTATAGTGCCACCTTGTGGTTACCGCCTGGGGACCACACTGCCAACAACATATAGCACTGAAAGAGTTAATGACTGAAAAACTCCTTTTTTTAATCGAAGTGTACATTTTCTTCCTCTTTATTGGTATATTTTTATGCAACTAATACTACTTTTGTTGATTTTGACTTTTTATTACGGTACAATTATTACAACGCTCTCTTCTCTGCCAAAATAATGTTTGCCTAATACGAATTTTACAAATTGTATTTATAACTTTTTTTTTTTTTTATTAATAACAATATTCTGCTCATAACAATCAGTGCTTTGTATGTGTCTTTTTTTATCGCAAGGTAATAAACATTTAATTTGTATGCGCAAATCAACCAAAGCTTATTTTATGTTACGTCTGAAAATTGTAGAGGTAGGGAATTAAAAGTGTAGCAATTATATTTCAGTAAACATTAAAAAAAAACATAAATTTTAAGGTAATAACTTTAAACAACAATTTGTATCCAACAATTTATAACAATATACAATCATGAGCTTATATAGTTAAAACAAAATTGAAAAATATATGTGGATTTGATGTTTCCAACTAAATCCACATGCCGAATATAATTTGTCTAAAATATATCACTTTTAGCAATGTTAATATTTTTATTCCGTAATGCGATATCTTTATAAGTAATGTCATTTTTAGTAGCTGGTTTTATAATAAATATATCCATGGTTGCCTCTTTGAGAAGAAAACACTAAATTCTGATGAAATTCCCAAATGATGTCATTGATTATTGGAAGCAAAGAACTATGATGTGGTTTTCCCAAGAGTTTCTGGTTCTTCAAAGTAAACTTGATGAGGGGTGCACTTCCCCGAAACGGCCTTGGTGTCTTATGGACGTGATTCATGTGAAGCCTACATCATCCTGGCTTAGACAGAGTCAAGGTGGCTACTTGCAAGAGGAAGGATGTGAGTGATGTCCATTTAATTCCAGCTGGTAGACCTTATTATCGTCCGAATTTTCATTTTAACGACGTTTGCTTCCCTTGCATGCCCTCTCCCTCGATCGGAGTAATGAGGGAAAGGATTTGCCCATGGGGCACTCCATGGCTCCTTTTGCGGAAGGCCAGAATAATGCGGATTTGCAGAAATGCTTCTCTTTCTGCGTGGATTCTGCAGTTCTGCACATCCTATTCGCTAGACTTGTGCATTCGTTCTCGTACAAACTTTATTTTTTCACGAAAATTGCCTGTTTCGTGCATTCATACAAATCAACGAAAACGACGACGAACATCGACAAACTAACTACACCGAACGGCAAAAGTGCACCCCCATGCACCAAGTACGTCCCCATCTGGGCACAAGAAGTATTATAAGCATGCTGTGCAGTGCTGACACGTACATAAATTACACTGCAGCAAGTAAGTGGGGGAGTCTTGCCACCAGGGTCACAATTGTTCCATTTGCCCCATCTAATAAGGAATCTGATTTTCACTGCAACTTCCCAAACAACGAATTTTCTCACCACCAAAGACCTGCAGATTGATACCAAGTACCCCACTGCCTAAGACACCGTCAGAGTGTTAGGTCCTACCTGCTTCGTAAGAAGGCGAGTTGGGATCAACGTGCAAGTTGGCCTTGACACTGAGTTACCCACAATGAGGGGGTGCAACAGACCAATCGCTCACAGTAAGTAGAAGAGGGCCTACTGGTTGAACTGGGTCTATAGGTTGATTGGGGTCTACAACGAACCTTGATCCACAGGAGGGTCGTGAAACAGACGAGCCGAGGTCATCGACCAAACTGGAAACCCGATGAGCTGCGGATGAGTGGAGACCGACGGTCAGGTTAGTACTTTTCTAAACACAGAGTCACTTCAGTGGTGGAACACAAAGCTTCATAGAATAAAATGCCTCCGTTTTAAAGGTTGACAACTATGAAAATTTGATGAACCACAATTAACACGGCGTTAATGTTTAATAGCATGTTCTAAGAGGCGGACACAGCTATAGAAACGCGCTTAATAAAGCCAGATGTTACCGCTAATGCCATGCTAAAAAATCTGCCAAATCTACATCATCCCCGGCATATATCAGCCGCTAAATGGTCTCCGCATTATTACAGATTGCTGATATTAGGCCTACGTGACATTTGCGCTGACTAATGTTAATGTGATTACCATGAAGAGACGGTGAAGTTCACACAATACAACGTTATCTCCTGCCTGTTAATTAAGTGTTTAAATTAGTCAGTCTGAATTACCGCAACTATACTAAAATTCACTATTAAACATATTTTTAATTAATAACACGTCAATGTCAGGCTCGTGTATACAGAAGAGTGCGGTGCTGGAAATGGCCAATGAGAATGAGTTGAAACAGAACTTTATTAAACATACGAAATAAAAAAGTGGAATTGTTAATTACACTTTTGTTAAAAAAGTGTAATTGTAGTTTGTGCTATTTATTTTTCAAATGGATAATTTTTTTGCTCTTGCTCCAGCTTGTGCCCAACGTCATTGGGGAGAGAGGGGGTTCAGTTTTTCCGCTTTGGGAGTCAAGAAGCTCTTGTGCATCCCTCTCTCCATCCAATTCATTGACTTTATGAAATAATAATAAATAAAATGAAATAATAAAATAAAATCCTTAACTACCTTCCTTATAGCTACAATCGCCTGGTAGAAGGGGACTGGGTCATTCATCCTTTTGGGATGGTTGGGCTCCCTTACAGTCCTCAGCAAGTGTTGTTGGGTAGAGAAGGGTATTTGTCCATCTCACTTTGTTAATCAAGGACACCTTTTTTTATATTTTATTTATTGCCTTTATTTTGTTGACTGTCTGCAGCCATTCTCAGATGCTCTTTGATGGTGGCATCCATTCGAATTTCATAAAACTACCATTGAAATCCAAAGGCTGACATCAGAAAATCTATAAACATTAAATGAATTGGATTAACAACATTTTAACATAAATTATTTTTTCTCCACTCAACAAAGAGATGCAACAATTAATTATATTGTATGTTCTAAGTAATGTCTTCATGTTAAAACGAAGACACACACCACGAAGATCTTCGTGATCGTCTTCGTCTACCATTCTCCCCCCCCCCCCCTTCTAACTTACCTTGTCTTCGCGGAATCGCGGCAGCTCCCGGAAGTGGAAATCCGCAGGTTCGCCGTCACAGGTTATAGGGCAGTGCGAATGAGCCTATTGGTCACCTACAGGGACCTCCTCTGGCATCAACCAATTGGTTGATGCCAGAGGAAGACCCTGCAGGTGACCAATAGGCTCATCCCACTGGTCTCCCTCCCTGTTCAATTAGTTAGTCTGTGCCGGGTTAAATGTCATTTAACTAATTGTTGAACAGGGAGGGAGACCAGTGGGATGTGCCGGGTAAGTTGCAGCATTGGGGTTTTTTAAACCCCAATGCTGCAACTCACCCTGCAGATGCCACTGGTCTCCCTCCCTGTTCAATTAGTTAAATGTCCGTACGAGCGACTTTATTTAAAGATTTTTTTCCCCCCGAAGACGAGCACGAAGACGAACACGAAGAGCCCCCTGGTGCCCAAGTCTACTGGAGACATCCTCCAAAACTTTGGGGGCATTTAATAGATGCCAGGTTTGGGGCTGCTTATTCCTCAACAGACAGGAGCATGGGTGAAGGGGGAAGGTGATCCACTACTTACACCAGTGACCCATGAAACGATTTCCAAAAAAGGCCACCTAATGTGGAGTAAGGTGCCCACCTCCCCACCGCACCTCCAGAAGCTGGTTTCTGTCCCCAGAATCACCCTACTCATCCAAGGGGTATGATACCACAAAGTCAGAACTTTACTGATTTTGGTCCGCTTACCATTTGAGATGGAGCTCTCCAAGGTGACATCCCAATGAACATCGGAGGAGAAGGAGAAGCAATTTTTATGCCGGAGAGATTCCCCTCCTAGGAAAAGCTTCACACGAGTAAAGTTCTTCAAAGCCAGTAAGGTCTGGCGAGAGTTTATGCCTCCCAGGAAGAGAGGCAATGTCGTGTGCTATCCGAGACTACCGAATCAATCACTACTTTGAGAGCAGCAGCTGAATGATTTCATCCCTTTAGAAAGAAATGCGGGACGAGCATTGATTTCTGTTAATTATTATTTATACTCCCCGAAGAGACAAAGTGTTAAAACATTTTCAAGGTTTTATAGTGAAATGCTACATTTAAATATTACAAGACAGAATTTGTAGCTAAAGGCTGTAATTATTTTCCACGAGTATTTAAAATAAATTGCTCTATAAGCCTGCTTTCGGAATGTGAGATGGCTAGAATACAAGAATATTTGTAAAAAAAAAATGTAAAAGTACAAAAACGAGGAATTGAAATGAAACACTGTACTGCTATTCGAAACTCAAAAGCCCAAGGACAAACAGCCACTGTATTGTAAGGCTTTTAGGGCAGGTATACGAAAGGAAAGAGAGAGCTTAAGTTCTCTTGGGCTTTTATTGACAGTCCGGCTTAGACCAATTTATTTGGTTTATGAGGTCTAGAAAACCCCAGAGGTCACACATTCGAGATGAAAACTGACCTATCAAGGTCGGAGAGCAGCAAAGTCTAGGATCTGGTCCTGTTTATATGATTCTGAAATGTTAGAAACTTAGAAACAGTCTGCATTTTCATATAGTTTGTGATCATATTAGGTTTTTTAAATGTTGCTTTATATCTTAATTTTGTTTTGTTGGAAGCAATCAGTAATTTTAGGAAACCTGTAATTTTTTTTCAATGCTTGAATCCCTTGGTATTTTTTACATTAAATATAAATATATATATACAATATATGAAAAAATAAAATAATTGTTACATTACCAATATAGTTGTATAAATATAGATTTATAAATATATATACAGTGCTCAAATATATCTTTAGAATCACAAACGCAGGTGCCTTATACAGCCGAAGAAGAAAAGTATTTTCGAGACACATTCTAACACACTTACACATATAAATATGCATGCATGCATGCATGCACACTTTAACACGGTGCACTTACATATATAAATATACATTCATGCACGCATGCACACTTACACATATAAATATACATGCATGCACGCATGCAGTTTCGCACCATTCACTTACACATCTTAATATACATTCATGCACACTTTAACACTGTGCACTTACACATATAAATATACATTCATGCACGCATGCACACTTTAACACCGTGCACTTACACATATACATTCATACAAGCATACACATTCACTCTCTCACATAATCCATGAAGCTCACACACATCCCTTCTCCCTCTTAGATTTTGTAGCTCTAAATTTTTTTTAGGAGAGCTACAAGTTTATTTGCAATTGTTTATTGCATACCATGAAAGTAATTTCTGTGTTTTAAATAACATTGTTTTCAGTAATTTATTTAAATACATTTGAAAACGGTTAATTTCATTTTCACATTATACGAACTTACACGATTTCACGCACCACGGGGATATTAGGAACTATGTGATTTCTATATATCTTATCTTAATTAAGACTAATGTGTTTTTGCAATATACTTTAAAATGCAAGGTTTGCCCCTGTTCTAAACAAAAAAATTGGGGCCAATACTCGACATGTGCCCAAAAATGGCACCATGAAATATGGGACTGGCATTCAATTATTTTCAGGGCTGGTTTTAATTCTCAGTCCAACCTTGTTTTTTTATCTGCTATAAGAAAGCATTATGGTTCTACTTTCCTTGTTTTAGTTCAAGTTTTTATTTTTATTTAGTTTAGGGCTAGTGTAGGATCCCTGATGTGAAGTACAGTGAAGTGGTGGTATCTTTGTTTTTGTTTTATACTTGCCTTTATCCCTGTTCTTCCACTTGGCCGGCATTGAGCTCCTTTTGACATCAACTAATGAAGGGCAGCTTGCCGACAACCAATAGAGTCGCTCGTACGGACCTTTTGGCGTCAGTAGTTAAAGGTCTGTATGAGCGACTCTATTGGTCGCCCGCACTGAGCTCCTCTGTACCAACCAATGAAGGGCAGCTGCAATTGTTGGCACCACATAAATTAAAAATAAATAAATAAAAATAATATTTAATAATAATAACATGAAATTGATGTAAGGTTGTCCTGTATAGGACATAGCCAATGAAAAGGTAAGGTTTGAGGCCCTAAAACATGAATTAAAATTGGTAAATTAGATGGTCCAGATGGTTCTGTCATCAGTTCCTTTGTGTTTAGACACAACAGAAATTGGAAAAAAATGCAGAATATTAATCATCACAGACAACATAATATTAATAATAAACTATTTTATGGGTGTACATCTGACAATAGCTAGTAAAATTCAAAGACCAAGATTGTTTAGCATGTGTGAAGCACCTTCACTGTTTGTTCAGTTTAATTTTCCTGAGGAAAAAAATATAACAGGAAACAAAGCCCCGAAGCAGATGTTTCTTCAGAATTTTAGCAATTTGCTGAAATGCTGAAATTAATCTATTATAATAAAAAAAAGAGGAGAATAACCAATACTTTTCCATTTATAGTGCATTTTAAGCTAAAATAATAAATAGATATTATCCACACAATTATTTGAACCTTATTTGTTTTGTATTATAATTATTATTTTATTTTATTTATAAAGTGCAGATTCCGTAGCACTATTATAAATAGGGGAGAATATTAAAAACAATGGCATTAAAATTAACAATATACAAAATTAATAACACGAATAAACAAAACACAAACTGCTACAGAAGGAGAAGAGGGCTCTGCTCTCGTGAGTTTACAATCTGTTAGGAAGTTGATTTGCAATCTGTTAGAAAGACGGCTAAAAACCGCGTTCACATTTCACGTACAAAACAGCACCTTTGGGATATTTTTTGTTAATTCTGCCCAGCGTAGGCTGGTGTCGATTTTTCATTTAGAAGAAATATTTTTAACAAAACTTTAACAAATATGTTCACAAAATCTATGGAGCTGGGAATAAAAAGTGTAATTTATGTTTTTATTATTATTATTATTATTATTATTATTATTATTATGATGTTGCTGTTTATCTCATAAAACAGTAATAATAAATTATTAATAATAATAATGCTAAAAAAATTGTATATGACTACAGTCCATTGTGACCTGAGGATGGAAAATAAAACCGTGCAAAATAACCCCTTAATGACAAAGCCTGTACATGTACGGGCTCAAAATGCATTGTTTTCAATGGGTTTAGGGACCGCCCATTGTCCTTAAGGGGATAAAATGCTTTGTTGTTCTAAGTGCAACCAAAAAATCTAAATCCAATGTGAAAGTAAATTTATATCTTTGATATATACCGTAAGTAAGGACCCAGTTCCATGGGAGTATCATGGCGAACAGTGCTAGAACTATAATGGAGCATTGTGTAGGCAAGAGTCACCAGTTGTGGCCGAGATGGTGACATTCATAGCAGGAGGACGTATCGGAGAACCATATCCATCACAGGGTCAGAATAGGAATTATTGGACCGGTCCGCTGAAAGAATTTCTTCACCCCAACCATTTTTCCCATGAACCTACTGGTACAGACTTGGATGATCTTCATAGTGGTGCTAGTGGAGCACACAATAGAGATAGTGTTGAAGTGCTGAGGTTCTGGACCCACGAGAGTTTGGTGGAACTGATAGCAGAAGGACTGGAGCTCAGTACTGCAACTGCCGACCAACGACTTGAAATGCTGGAACGCCAGACACCAAAATAGACGTCCACTATCAGGAGAACTGGAACTAGGCGCTCGGACATGGAGTGAACTGATGGGCAATGGTGAGTTTAAGAAGGGTGTATCATTGTTTAGAAGAAACAAGCGTGGGCAGAAGTCAGATAATCAGAGGATATGGGAAATTCTAAAGCTCATGCTATATGGGTAACAGCAGTAAAAGAGTGCAGGGCTGCAGTTTCAAATAGCGAGGTAGAGATCAGTGGGACTTTGATATAGAGTGTCAAAATCTGTACTGTTCCACACAAAGCGGGACCGTTGGGAGGCATGGAGCAGATCGGGTCAACGGTCGATCAGGTGAGTATGGGGTCCTGTTGGCCAGTAGCCCGCTAGACCCAGCCCCGGGCCTGTTGGTGGTTCACAGGGACTGAAAGCATCCGTATGCCCTGTTCGGGGGCATTTATTCCTTGCTCTTAGAATCAGCACCGAACCCAGAATACTGTTTGTGTCATTGGCATAGAAACAATTAAAATAGTTGGACAGCTGACATCAGCCATAGGGATCGATTGAGCCGCCATACACACGGTTTTTGCAGTGATACAGAGAACTTCGCGGGGCTTCAATATTCCGATAATCTAAATAAATAAATAAAAAAATAGACATGATTGTTCCATTAAATTGTAACTGTTTTTTTTTTTTTCTTCTTCTTCAATTTTGGTCAGCAATGATAATAGGTTTTCCGTTCGGACTCAGCGGCTCACCGCATGAAGCTAATGGATTATTTAGATGCAGGTTTAAGAGTCACTGATGACACAACATGCGCACCACAACATTGTCTAGCGGATAGTCATTCCATTAACCAGAGCCTTGTGTTTTATTGGGCTGATTGCTCACTAATATCCTTGGCTATAAACCATTACATTCTAATATTTTACCCCTGAAAACATTGGATTTTATTTATTAAAGTATTGTGTTTTGGTGCTAAACGCACACATTTGAATGAATATGATTTTCTTGCATAAAGGTCTTTATTTTTTGAAAATGTTGAAAATACAATAATAATAATTATAATATAAAATATATATTATATAATAATATAATCATTTAACATGTTTTTCTTAATACAGGAACTTTAATTATTATATTTCGGCTGATGTAAAGACTCAAACCTTAATCAGTCGTTGGTCTCGTCTTAGATTCAGGAGCCGTATGCCTATCCCATATGCCTAAATCTGCTCTGCCCATTGACTGAATGATAGACTTTGGGTAACATCATTTTATATCATTCTTTTTGTGAAATAATTAATAAAATTGTCAAAAGGATTCTACAAAAATCATTAAACTACATTAAATTCCTATGCCTTTATTCATCGTTCAGATTTTCTGGAATTATATCTATGCCCACTTTTTTTTTTTATACTTTTTTATAATTTATTATAAATTTTTATCCCTACAAGATGTGAAACACATGTAATGATAGGAACGCTATAAATGAGCATAAATGATCCATTTTCCTTTTGCTCATTTCTCCAGACTGACTCGGTCAGAGTGCGGAAAAGCAGACAGCGGACAGATTTGATATCGGTGCAGAGTTCATTTTCTGAAATGGGTGATCTGAAACGGCTGAATTTAAGTAGAGAAAGATAAAAGTCCAGAATATCACCTGACAAATACTTTTTGCTTTTTTTTTAAGCAAAAAATTAATCTAAAAACATGACCTTGTCTTATAATCGAATTTGTCTTTTATTCAGACCTCAGATCCGCGATATCGCCGCACAGCTGACTAAGCCTAGGGACTTTTCATTCATACTCTCACTGTCTCATTCTTGCTCACAATCTTTCATGCTCTCTCTCAATGTCGCCCTGAAAAAGTTGGGTCTGTTGGCAGCTATGTGGATGGAAAAATGTTATAGGGTGAAGTGTGAGTTATAGCGTTAATGCTAGTGAGTGTAGAAGTGAAGGCCAGGACAAATAACAAGAGGAAAGGTCCTTGTGAATTGTACATGTGTGTGTTATGTGTGTTATGTGTTATGTCACTGTGTTATATGTGTTATGTGTGTTATGTGTTATGTCATTGTGTTATTTGTGTTATTGTGTGTGTTATGTTTGGTAGGTTGTGTATCAGATGGAAAAAAATGAAATGGAAATGGAAAAGGAAATGGAAAACTCACCTGTTTCACCCCAGGGCAAAGCATCCAAACACTGTCAGTCTTAGACGTTTGGCAGCGGACTTCCAGAGCTCAGACACAAGGCCCTAGCGTAAGCTGGCCACTCCGGCGGAGGTAGCAGGCGTTGCCACACCGCAAACAGAGGCAGCCAGGGGGAGAAACTGCCCTTACCATTAGGGACATTTTGGGAATTACTCTAGCCAGAAAGGGAACTGGGATTAAAGAGACGCTGGCACCACCACCACCAGCAGCAGCAGCATTGAAAAATGGAAAAGGCGAATGAGTGGGCAATTGACGACCTGCTCACCTGTTCCACCCCAGCGCAACGCATCCAAACACTGTCAGTCCTTGGCGTTTAGGAGCGGACTTCCAGAGCTCAGACACAAGGCCCTAGCGTAAACTGGCTACACCGGCGGAGGTAGCAGACGTTGCCACACCGCAAACAGACGCAGCCAGGGGGGAGAAACTGCCCTTACCATTAGTGACATTTGAGGCATGACACTAGCCAGGAAGCGAACTGGTACAGAAGAGACGCTGGCACCACCACCAGCAGCAGCAGCAGCAGCATTGGGAAAGGCGAATGAGTGGGCAATTGGCGACCCGCTCACCTGTTTCACCCCAGGGCAAAGCATCCAAACACTGTCAGTCCTTGGCGTTTGGGAGCGGACTTCCAGAACTCAGACACAAGGCCCTAGCGTAAGCTGGCTACACCGGCGGAGGTAGCAGGCATTGCCACACCGCAAACAGACGCAGCCAGGGGGAAGAAACTGCCCTTACCATTAGGGACATTTCAGGCATGACACTAGCCAGGAAAGGAACTGGCAGAGAAGAGACCCTGGCACCACCAGCAGCAGCAGCAGCATTGGGAAAGACGAATGAGTGGGCAATTGGCGACCCGCTCACCTGTTTCACCCCAGAGCAAAGCATCTAAATACTGTCAGTCCTAGACGCTTGGTAGCGGACTTCCAGAGCTCAGACACAAGGCCCTAGCGTAAATTGGCTACACCGGGGGAGGTAGCAGGCGTTGCCACACCGCAAACACGTGCAACCAGGGGGAGAAACTACCTTAAACATTTTGGACATTTAAGGCATGACACTAGCCAGGAAGCGAACTGGCAGAGAAGAGACGCTGGCACCACAACCAGCAGCAGCAGCAGCGTTGGGAAAGGCGAATGAGTGGGCAATTGGTGACCCGCTCTCCCAGAGCAAAGCATCCAAACACTGTCAGTCCTTGGCGTTTGGGAGCGGACTTCCAGAAATCAGACACTACGCCCTAGTGTAAGTTGGCTATACCGGCGGAGGTAGCAGACGTTGCCACACCACAAACACGTGCAACCAGGGGGAGAAACTGCCTTAAACATTAGAGAAAAAAAAATTAACTTTCCAAGCTAAGAGCTGGGTAACTCAACTTGGGCAGATTGAATTTAAGAAAGGCAATCTGCTCCATCAGATGAGGTGCCATGCGTGAGCGCTGTGGACTCAGTATGTTTCCAGTCATAGAAAACATGCGCTCACTTTGAACAGTGGTTGGCGGACATGATAGAAGCTGCTGCGCAACCCATGAGAGTGCAGGCCACACACTCTTCTTTTCATCCCAGTAGCTAAGAGGATCAACATTAGGCGCAGAAGGAACTTCACAGAGGTAAAGTTTGACCATTTCAGCAGCACTACTCTCCTTTCTGCTGCTAGCTCTGTCAGATGGTCCAACTATACTCCCAAGTGCCTCTTCCCAAAACGCAGCTGCTCCACTCAGCTGTGTTGTGCTGCTTGTGGCACTGCTGCTGATGCTGCTGCTAGGAGTAGCAGACCACATCATCTCTTCCTCCTCCTGCACCTCTCCCTCCTCGGACAGCATTCCCATTTTACGCTGCCAGTCACGCACCTTGTTGACCAATTGCTCCCGGTAGCTACTGAGAACATTGAATTTCAAAGCTAGCTTTCCCTTAATTCTTGGATCGCAAAGGCACGCTAGCATCATTTCGGGACTCTCTTCCATGCGTTTGCGAAGGTGTACTTTTAGCAGATCCTTCAGCTTCCTGACTATGGCTGCTACGTCAGGATGTAGAGTGCCACCTTGAACAGCCTCACGGTTTTCAAGGAACACATCCATCTTGCTGCCTAGATGGGAGAACACTGGGATTACCTGGGCCAGACTGGCAGTGTTTGACCTTAAATTTTCTGTGGCGTCCCTGAATGGTTTAAGGACTGCCACTAGCTGGGCGATCACTGTCCAATCCTCCCTATTCAATGGAGAGGTAATCCCAATATTGTGCTCTGAGGCAAGATTATGAATTGCCCTCTGCTGCTCCAAAATCCTCTCCAGCATGTCTAACGTGGAGTTCCACCGTGTACTGACATCCTGACGTAGGCAGTGTACGGGAAGACCTGACCTCTCCTGCTCTTCCCTCAAAAATTGGCTAGCCTTAACACTATGGTGAAAGTGCCCAGCGATCTTTCTGCAGCGGGACAGAACTACTGCTGCCACATTAGTTCCTTCTGGCATTGCTGCCTTCACTACAAGATGGATGATGTGGGCTGCACAGCACACACCAACAATATGACCATCTCGCAGCGCTTTCACCATATTGGCACCTCCGTCAGTTACCACAAAACCAACTTCAACATTGGTGCCCGCCTCTGCTCCCACCCAAAGGCTAAACATTTTCCTCATCGCATGCAGAATATTTTGGGAAGTGTGCTTTTCATCCATCACTTCTGCATGGAGAAGGAAAGATCGGTAGCCTGCTGCAGCAGCTTCCTTGGGCACACCGGGCTGCCACCAGTGTGCTGTCAAAGAAAGAAAGGCATGCTGGCCGCTAGGTGCACTCCACAAATCTGTAGTGAAATGAACAGACTGACCAGCAGCCTTGGAAAGCTCCTCTTTCACTGCTGCAACACAGGACCGATACAATGAGGGGACAATGTTCCTGCTGAAAGTGGAACGTGACGGAACTGTATATTGTGGAGCCACAGCCGCCATCAATTCTTTGAAAGGCTCCCCTTCGATCATAGAGAAGGATGCCCCTCCAACAGCAATGAACTGACCAATCAGTCGCGTTACTTTATTGGCCTACTGTTTGGGCATTGACATTTTGGATTGGAATGCCACAAATTGTTCCAGGGTGGGCTGGACATGCAGTGCTCCAACCTGCCTTGGTCTCTGGCTGCCAGCACTAGCTGCTGCTGCTACTGCTGCTGCTGCTATTGGCTCAGAAGAAGCAGCTGTTGGGGTTTTTCCACGGCCACCAGCTATGCTGCCTGCACTAAGTTTTACTTCTGCATCTTTCCCCAATAGCACAGCGTTGTGTTGAGTGCTGAGGTGATGCTTCATGCTAGCACTGGTAAAATGGCCAGACACTTTCCCTCTGCTAATTTGCTTCCCACAATGTTTGCACTTTCCATAGCGCCCTTCTTCAACATTTTCAAAGTGCTCCCAAATTCGGGCGCGCATAGCCTTGGAGTGTGCCTTGGGTGCTGCTCCTACTGCTCGGGGTGGATGAACAGAGGCAGAACTAGTGGTGGTGAGACTGGTGGTAACAGTACTGGCCATAGTGGGACTGCTAATTGATTTAACTTTAGATTTGCTAGGTTTTGCTGCTGCTGCTGGTGGTGGTGGTGATGGTGATGATCGTAGCGGAGAAGGTGGAGGCTCAGGGGAAAATTGTGCACTAGTCATTTGGACACTGCTCCCTGAGGAATCTGATTCCTGACCACTCATCTCCTCTACTTCCTCTGGCTCATAGTCTAGCTCTTCATTAGCCAGATCGAATGGAATTCCTGCTAGGCTGGAGCTAAGACTGATATCGTCGTGAGACTTGTGACTAGTAGTAGTGCGAGCAGGAAGAACAGACTCTGCACTTGGCCTCTCAGTCTCAGGCTCCTCTGCTACCTCACTAGGTGGAGTCCCACTATGTGTAGCCCTCTCTCTAACTGTCTTTTCAAAAATATTGTAAGGACTTGGTGGCTTGCTAGAGGTACTAGGAGGACATGGTGTGACGATACCGGTGGGAACAGTAGGCGCAGCACTAGTGGTGGTAGAGGTGGTAGAGGTGAGGGTGGTGGTGGTGGTGGTGGTTTTCCCTACAAAGGAATGAGATCGCTTTGGTTTGGGACCCCTCTGATCTTGCTGCTAATTTGGCTCTGCTTGGTACCTTGCTTGGTAGATGCTGCTTGGGGCAAAAGGCACTTCTTTTTACTCACTGGACTAGTAGAAGTACTAGTTGTGCTACCCTTTAACTTTGAACGTGCTTCTGGTGCTTTAGGCTTTCCGTAAAAAACCATAGAGCTTGTGGGCCTAGCCGCACTACTACTGCCTGCTTTTGGTGCCTTTCCTTTACTTGATGATCCTTCAAGCAATGCTTCCCCAAATGATAAGCGAGAGCTTGGCCTACTTTGCCGACTAGACTGACGCAAAGGCTGCATCTTAGAACTGGTGGTGCTGGTGGTGGTGCTGATGGTGGTGCTGGTGGTGGTGGTGCTGATGGTGGTGGTAGATGGAGCTTGTCCCTCCTTAGTCCCAAAAGGAGGATCCATTTCAAATTTTGTGTTGTGTGTGTAGTGTAGTGTTTAAAAAAACTTTAAAAAAAAAACTTAAAAAATAAAAATAAAAAATTAGACTTTGAATTTACACGGGCCTAAGAACCTATCCTACTACTATGCTAAACCTAAAGCTATATTAGTATTCTAGTCTAACTCTAGGCAGACGCTCTCAAGCCCACTAAACTAAAGTGAGATTAAGTTATATATAATATTATATTATTAATAGATTAGAATTATTTATATTAGGGATTATAGATAGAATATAGATTATGAATTAGAAAGAATTACTTATATATATTATAGATTATGAATTAGAATTTATATTATATTATATAATATATTATAGATAAGATTAAGAAGATTAAAGATTAGAATTATTTTAGTACTACAGCTATTAGCTTGAAGCTTTGCTTAGTACAGTAGTTGTCGTCACAGTCAATTTTTCTTGAAAAGAAATTAGAAATAAAATAAAATGTCACAGCAAAACAGTTAGCTTCACTGCTTGCTGAACAAAAACACACAGCACTTATGCGGCTGCACTCACTAGCCCAACAAGTTCACTTCACTGATGGACTGAGGTGAGCAACACAAATGAAATAAAATGAAAGATTATTAATTAAGAAAAATTGACTTGGTCTCTTGCTGTTGCTAAAACAAAGCACAAACTATAGAGCTGCAGCACCAGTACTAATAAGATTAGCTGAACTATAAGCTAGTAGTAATTATTAATTATATTTTTTATAGCTAATTTAATTAACTATTAAGATAAGAATTATAGAATTATTGATATTAATGATTTTAGATTAGACACTAGTAGATGTCTTGAATGTCTACAGTACACTCTACACTAGTATACTATTACTAACTATAGTATATATAACTGACAAATATATATATAATTTTATAATGTATTCAATTATTAATAATATATTCTATTAAATTATTTATAAATTCTATTATTTAATTTATTTAAGCAGGACAGGCAGTAGGCACTAGTGCCAGCCCAGGGCAAGGGCACCCCAGTGCCAGTGAGTGCACTGTCAATTCAACAGCACTACACAGTTGATGACAAATTAAATAAAAAAATTATTAAATTAATCAAATTATTATTATTAAATATGAATTCAGTAGAACTGAAGTGAGGATGAAGTACACTGTGAGAAATGGCAGGCTAAGGCTTACCAGTCTCACACAGAACAGAACAATCTCTCTCTGTAACGCTCGGATGCAGCACAGCAGTGTTGCCAAAGCAGTCACAGCGAAAAATGAATGGATCTCTCAGGCAAGCTCTGGTCTTATAAAGGCGCCTTCAGAATTCAAAAAACAGCAGCACAGGCATTGGACGAGACCCTTAGCGTGACGTCACAAGAGTGAGCTGATTGGACAGACGAGGATCAGCTCACTCCTGTTTGAAATTTTGGCGGCTGCGCGGCAAAAACAAATTCGATTCTTCGTGGTTGTGAGTCTTCGTCTTCTCCTACGTTTTGCCGGCACTGTATTCTCTTCGGCGTGTCTTCGGCGCGTCTTCGGAACGAACAAAAAAAATAAGAAATTCATACATGATCTATGCGTCTGTTTATTTTGTTACGTGATTTTATTCTGCAAATAATTTCTGTTCATTTTGCTTACTTAACTCTAAAAAGTATCATCTGGAGAAGATGACAGATCTGCTTTACGGTTAAGTAGACATTCTGGGAAGCATCTTAAAAATATAGGTCACTCGTTCTTGACATTATGAACCGGGGAAGATGATCCTTGAAGCTGGTTAAATCAGTGATTGGGCAAACGCAAACATCGGACGCACTCCTGCAGGGTGGGGAACAATCACTGTCACAGCGGGGTCCGGAAGATTGAGTATACAATTAAAAACCTATCTCCTGGTACAACACACGCTTCCACGTTGACAGCTTCAAAATAGGATGGTAGTCAGGCTTCTTGTACGTAGCAAACATTTCATCCGCTTGGCCAGTAAAAGTCACTCTATAAGACGAGCGGATGCAACAGATGCCAGCTATAGACGGCGTCCCTGATCCATCTGATTTTATGATAGAAAGGTCTGCAATGGATTTCAAGCTTTTAAATGTTATCGTGTCCAGTGCTGTGGATACATCATCATCTGAAAGTGTGGGATGTTTTGGCTCTATATAAAATCAATTCCCAACTCAGGGAATTAGTGGGGAGAGAAAATAAGCCCCAGCGCTGTATACAGTAATACCCCCCAGCGCTGTATACTTTAATGTCGATCGGTGTTGACAAAAACCTGGTTTTATCTTATTTTTGTCCCAATAAACTACCTTTATGTGCAGACCTGGAGGCGGCCATTGTTGTCAATCATGTGATATTTTGGGCGACTTTACCAGCTCAGACACCACACTGAGCTGATGCTTTATGGCAATGCTAATGAAGTCCGTTCCTCCATAGATTTTCATTATTCAGAGTGTCTGGCTGGACAATTAAGGCTAAACCATTCTATTGGTGTCCACAGGGAGTATGAGAAGCAAAACCATATTATGAAACAACTAGAAACATTTTATTGTGAAAATAGTGAGAAAAATGGTATGAGTTATCTTTTAAATTCCTATTAATCAATAATGATTTCGGAATTTAGTAAGTGGAAGGTTGGTTAGTTAAAATGTTTTAATGCTATTTCTCTTTTTTTATTATAACTATATAAGAGCAATAATGGTTCTCGTAAGGGACAATCCAGATCTGTGAAATGCTAATTTTTTATTTTTTTAAAAAGCAGCTAGGATTTTGGCTCTGTATTAGCATAAGAATATGGTATGGTGGAGAAAATACTATGTAACATATTACTATATGCAATTGTACGAGCCTTGGGACATACTTTCAATGGAGTTGCCTAATGCCTATAGTCAGGGCCGGCCCAAGGCAAAATGCCGCCTGGGACGAATTTTAAAATGCCGCCCCCCCCCTTATCTACCCTTCCTCTCCCTCCGTCCCTGCCGCCCCCCCCCCCCTTGTACTTACCTTTCAGCAGTCCTGTGGCGAGTCTCCCTGTTCGGTCTCGGTGCCGGCTTGTGATGTTGAGCGCCGGAAATCTTCCGACACTCAGCATGACAAGCCGGCACCGAGACCGAACAGGAAGACTCGCCGCAGAGGAGAGAGAGAGGGGAGCCGAGCAGGTACTGACAGCTTGGTAAGCGAAAACCACTCGGCAAAGTGCCGCCCGTTCAAAAGTGCCGCCTGGAGCGGTTGCCCCACTCGGCTCCATTGTCGGGCCGGCCCTGCCTATAGTCAAATAAAAAATCTGAAAACCCTAATAAAAAAAGAAAAAAAAAAAGACATGGCTACTTTCTAACACACATAAAAGTGAATTATCTTTTTTTTATTTTTGAATTAGAATGTAATGTAAAAGAATGCAGTAAAATAGAATTATTAGAAAATATATATATTATTTTTTTTCCGGCGTTATATATTTCTAATGTTCTTTTCCAGTCGCCGAACCCATTTTCTACACTGTCGCATGTCATAAATTTTCTTTTTGCTTGCGGTAAATCATGGAGAGAGCTGACCATTGTCTTCGAGAATATGAAACACAGTATACATTATGAGTTACTGCAAATAAGGTCAAGCCTTGCGTTATAAAGCTGTCACGGGAAGCTCAACCAGTCTCTTCCTTGCATTTCTTATCAACAAAAAAATAATAATAAAGCAGGTGGAAAGATTTAAGATGTTTCCATGGTGCTGTATTCTCCTTTGCTGTTGATTTAAGAAAAATACAATTTCCAATTAATGAAGGAGAGAATTCTCCAAATTTCCATTTTTAAAGTGGAACTAGACGCCATTTAGCATTATTTAATATGTAGTCAGAATTCTGGCTGTTATTATTGTAATTTTATTACTCCAGCTAGAGATATGCCTGTTTTTCTATTATAGATTGTAAGCTTGCCAGCCAAGCCCTCTTTATCTGATGTATCGGTTTTTCTTAGTCCGTCAGTTCTAGTTTTGCCATTCCACTTGAATATATGTTTTGTAATAAGAAAATTGACCGATTTTATATATATATATATATATATATATATATATATATATATACGGTATATGCTCACCATACTTGAACCTTATGTGCCCGGCCCAGGCTGGTCATTAGGCACATGGTAGCGCTTCTCGTGTACCTTTATTGACACATGTGCCGCTGAACATATCCTTAACCTATGCAAAGTTGTAAGGGTGCAGCGTGCCATCTTGTGTCCAGCATGCAGTCCATTTTACCCACAGTGATCAGTAGTGATCAGACTCCTTCTTTGAGATTTTAACCCCTTTAAGGACAATGGGTTGGCCTTAAACCCATTAAAAACAATGCATTGTGAGCCCATGTACATGTACGGGCTTTGTCATGAAGGGGCTAACCATCCCTATTTTTATTGTCAACAAAAAATAGACACAGCCTCAGGGCCTTCATAAAATTAAAAAAAATAAGCAAATTAAACAGAAGTATGAAACGTGAATGAATGAAGGAAATATTTTTGTCTGTAAAAGAGTAAAGAACGTTCCCTTTGCTCTCATCTGGGATCTATTGATTGTCAGCGAAGCTGTTTCCTGCTATCTCTCTCGCTGTCACTTTTATTACATAAACTATTAAAGTGATTTAGCCTTGAACCATGTGAATAATAACATGTTTCTGTTGCGAATTTTCTCAGAAAGGCCGCACTTAATAGTGACAATGTGTAATAACATACATATGTTATACAACTGTAAAAAATATATATTTTTAGCTATATACCATGGGAGAAGCCAACTTAGATTTAAGGAACATGGAGGTGGGAATGCGGCAGGGTTTACACAATGCAATGTGTATGTGAGCAGCTGGAAAGATGGCCCTGGGCAAGGTAAGGTAGTGAGGGAGGGCGGAAGTATGAATGTATGTAAGAGTGACTGTGTGTGTAAGTGTGTGTTACCATGAATGTGTATGTGTCAGAGTGTGTGTTAGAATGAGAGTGCATATGTGTGCATGTGTGTCAATGTGTGTGTGTTAGTCTGTGTGTTAGGGTGAAGCTGTAAGTTTATCTAAGTGTAAGGGTGTGTGTGTGAATATGTGACTATTACAGCGGGAGCAAGGGGCTGATTGGCTTACTTAGTTTTAACTGCCCCCCACAGTCAGGAGGTGCCATTCCTTTTGTTAAGTTGATGATTGTTGTTGATTGGTTCAGGTAGCCGTTCTAGGGGTGGGGGAATAAAGTGAAGATAATCAGGTTATACAAACATATGAAAACTCAACATAGTCATGAGTTTGTTTTTCACTTTTCACATTTTTGTAATGTATTTATTTTTGGAACAAAGATCCTATTTGCACCAAGCTTTTTTCCCCCATTTGTTTTATTTCATTCATGCAAGTAAAATAAAAAGCAAGACGTTTATTATAAAAAAAACAACTAAATATTCTTTTATGCCTGAAGCATGGTTTTCGTCTTACAAAATCATAATATCCTAATATCGTTGAAATGTTAGTATTGCTCAGTGTTTGAAAGCCTGACAAAAGGCAATACATACTGTATGTCATGATTTAAGGTCACTATAAAAATGGCTCCATGGGGTTATAACAATCATTCATCCATGTTCTTGATGTGTTACTATGCGTTCGGGTATGAATTTGTATACATAAGAAAGAAACAAAACCAGAAATACAATATGTTGGCTGTATCTCTGCCTCTGTGCTGTTTGAATAGCGATTCAAGGAAATGTTGCTTTAATACCCAAAAGTTATCCTTTTATGCAGAATGTGTGCATGTACATTGTAGGAGTACACTTTCTTACATTTTTCAGTGCAATTATATTTAAACTTCCTTCATCCACCCAAGCAAGGCAAGGGGGGAGGGCGTATATTCAGTCAATATACCCACCTTGCTTATTTTAGTACCCCTCACCCCACTATGTATAGGGTGATGGAAGAGTGTGAACAATCAAACTCCTCTTGGATAATTGGAAGTCCTGCCCCTTTGTTTTTGAAAATTGTATTGTATTATAATAGTATTATTATTTTGTATTGTATTGTATTGTGGAGGGTGTTATCATGTCCTCACCTACAACTCACAAAATGCAAAGTCACATGCAACCTCCGTCAAGCTCAGTCAGTCCAGTTAACCCTTAACTCGACTGACCATCGGCTTCTTACAGAATAGACAGAATGTATTATGCTTCAAGGTAAACCAGCTTTGGAAATAGGTCTACTACTGGAAAAGTAGCAAAAAATCCTATGAAAGAGAAGTATGCAGGAGTCTCTGCAGATTAACTATATGTTAATTCAGTTGACATTGAGAGAGAATGTGAGAGAGTGAGTGTGTGAGGGAGTGAATGAGGTTGAATGAAGCGACGCACCTGGCCATCCACGTGATGTAAAAGAGAACGAGATTCATCAGACCAGCCACCTTCGTCCATTGCTCCGTGGTCCAGTTTTTATGATCACGTGTCCATTTTCGGTGCTTTCGGCAGTGGACGGGGGTCAGCATGGACCCCCTGATTGGTCTGTGGCTACGCAGCCCCATACGCAACAAACTGCGATGCTCTGTGTATTCTGACACCTTTCTATGAGAACCAGTATTAACTTTTTCAGCAGCTCATCTGTTGGATGTGACCACACGGGCCAGCCTTCCCCACGTGCATCAATGAGCCTTGGCCGCCGATGACCGGTTCACCGATTTTCCTTCCTTGGACCACTTTTCATAGATACCGACCACCGCAGACCTCTGACCCAGTCTTCTCGCCATCACAATTTGGCCCTTGTCAAAGTCGCTCAGATCCTTACGCTGCCCATTTTTCCTGCTTCTAACACATCAACTTAGAGGATGAAATGTTCGCTTGCTGCCTAATATATCATGGGGAGCACTGACAGGTGTCATGATAACAAGATTATTGGTGTTATGGCAGATCTGTGTATATAATATTAATTTTTGCTTTCCATATGAAACACTTCTCAAATCCTAATGTCTTCTCTTTCATCCTCTTTTCCTAGAAGCTCAGAAGGCTGCTTTATATGAGTTTATTTAAGGGTCCTACAGTCACAATAATGTTTTTAAAGACAGCTGAATACATGTTTATAAATTACATTACATGAATAAAATCTGTTTTCGTTCTTCTAAACAGATTACTAATTTACATAAAGAGTTATCCAAGTCTTTAACCCCCACGCCTAAAGCAAACGCCTGATATTGTGCAAGCTAAGTATTTTGTGTTTTCCCAACATTTTATAAGGTCGCATTAGGACGGGTGCGCTGTATCCACAACTTTCATATAGAAATATCAGCTTTGTATTAATATTAATCACAACAGCCATTAATTATTAATATTTTTATGAAGATCCTTACTTGGGTGTTGTATACATTATCGTATGGATTTGGCAGCAGATCCATTTTATTACAATATAAAAATATTAAAAAACCTATATTTGTGAAAATAGTCCGGAAAAAAAATACGGATCAAAAAAACGGTTTCTTTTATTTTTATTATTTTTATATGGTGATGCACATATAGCAGACATGAACCCCATTTTGAATAAGTGTAAGAGTGACCGTACATGTTTAGCTGAATGAATAAAGAAAAACCCCTGCCCAGTAGTGCCTTTTTTAACAAAAATATATGTGAGAATTACCATAATTAGTATTCTTAAAGCGGATTTAGAAACTATACTTTTAGTATAGTTCATTTAATTAATCTAAATCTTTCTTTTCAGTGTTGTATATTATTTGGTCCAAAAGTATATTATACAGATGGAATGCTGAAAACAGACTGTCCGAGACTGGTCACTGGGCAAACCAGATCCGATGGCACCTCAAACGTGCCATTAGTTCCGCCCACTCAGCAGATTTTTCACCAAAAAGTTGAATTTAAGGTTATTCTTACTGTCCTGAGTCAACATCAGTCACATGCTGTTTGAATAATAACAATGGCTACTCAATTGTTATATTCACTAATATTATTTGTGGATGCATGTATATTTAAAGTTTCAGGCGAGGGAATACGAATTGAATGAAAAGTTGCATGTCTACACATGAAAGTTATAAAATGAGTTACAAGAAGAAACAAGAAATAGTTTGAAATAACTAAAAATATAAAAAACAATGATTCCCAGAACCAATGGGGCCAACAGTTCTAATTCATGTCTATAGGCCCAACTGGGAAAATGGGTATGGCTGTCCATGCTACATGTAGGGGAATAAAAAGCAGCTGGGAAAAAAACAGACCAGCAATTCTTTGTGAAACTCTCATTTAACTTACAAAAATGGCAAGAACGTGATGTCACATCGTATGATTATCAGTGAAAACTAGTTGGCCAGTGGATAAAGCCAGATAGTTGATTTGGCTTATTGTGCTGGACTGTCTTGTCATACATGGAAAACCCTCCAGATACATGGACAGCTAGGAGATACTGTTGCGGGCTTACATTTTCCTCCTGATGAGCCAAACGATTTGTATCTGCTGGTAAATCTGTGTTGTCCATACTCACCAAAGATGAGGCTTGGAGAATGTTCACAACTTCCAAGCTCCATTCATCAAAACTATACTCAGCTAACTCTCCATTCACTCCACAATTTCTTATACACAATGTTTGATTTTTTTTGTTACCTCTATCAATAAATATTTTTCTACATCTGGTTTTCTGGTTGTCCCCAAAGAAATGTTCTCTTTGCCTGCTTTTGATACATCATGTAACGTGATTTCTGTACACCCGCTCCTCGCATTTATGCATAGACACATACATCGTCTATAAAAGGATGCAGTCAGCAGATCTGTAACCCTACCGATGGTCTACAGTAAACAGAGAAATGGCTTTGCAAGCATAGAAGTGGTCAAAAGAAATACATTCTGTGATGTGTGTAGACATGTTTGTAGTTGAATCACAAGCTCACTTAGTGAATGTTTTGATAGAGTTCACCAGGTCACAACAGTACATCCAGATCCAGATAGAAGAAACCTCTGGGGATTTCAGTGTCATTTATTTTCTTCACCCTGAGAACACATAATAAAAGCAGCTGGAAGGGCTTTGTTCTCTGTTCCTTCTTAAATGAAATAATGTAATAAATAACTTTTCCAAAGACACTTTCTCCCCATTTGCTACCAAATCGAAATTTTTCTACCCCACATAGTATCTTACAGATAACACAAGTAGTGTGAAGTTCCTTTTTGCATGAAATATGTGAAGCTAATAACAAATAAATAAATATTTATACTGTCAAAAGCAAAATAAAAAAGGGTTGTGAATGTTGAAAATGGATAATGTTAGATATACCATGTCCTTGTCTAGTTGGGTCACAGAGCTTAATGTTCTGGAATGTAGGAACATAGTTTAGGCACATCCATTCGCCATACAAATTAAGGTTGTTTCGGGCTGCCTCCTCAGGTGGCCAACTCCATCCATCATGAATACTGCCCTTGAAGAGAAATGGCTCCAGGTAGTCAGAGCTTGGAAGTTCCCAGCTATGGAAAACTGTTCCATTCATCTACCACCCACTCGCCCCCGCCAAGGTAATACCATAGAAATGATAGAACTGGCAAGTAATTACACTATTTAACACGCTATGGAATCCATGCAAATGGTAATTGTCTTTTAAAACCTTTGTCAAAGTTTGTATAATATGAGCGATGCATTCTCCATTAACCTCCATTGAAGTATAATCCTTCAATTCAAGTCAATGTAGGATGTGATCTCCAAAGGGAAGGGGCACTTTAACCTAAACGAAGGGTGGGCGATGGGGGGCATAGGTGAGCTCTATGACCAATGAGGATTTTTTATCCTGCTGTACACAAGATGGCGAGTGAGGGGGTACCAGGCCCGGACTGGGACAAAAAATAGGCCCGGGCATTTAAGCCCGAGCAGCCCATTTTTATTTATTTATTGTTAAAGCCCACCCTTCATGTACCATCTTTGCATTTACTCATTCACACAAATCATTAACACATTCATTAATGCAGTCTCACAAATCATTCAAGCAATTCATCCACACATTTATTCATTCATTCTCATACGCATTCACACTACCCCCTCTCCCCATCTTATCTGCCCCTTCTCACTATGTACCCCCTCTCACTATCTATCCCCTCTCCCCATTTCTCACTATCTAACCCCCCTCTGCCCCTTCTCACTGCACCCCCCTCCCTCACCCTACTTACCTTGTTGCCGGAGCAAGCAGCAACTGCGGCCGGGCCCGCGGCAGGACCGGACTGACTGGGCCTATGCGGCCTCTACGGCCGCATTAACGCAGGGCATAAGGGGCACCTGCCCCTTAAGCCCGCCGCAACTGCGACCGGGTCCGCCACTCTAAGGGGCCGGGAATCCCCTCTTAGGGGTCTGCGGCCGCACAGGGCTTACATTAAAACATCGGTGTTTTTTTAAAAACTTTATTTAACATCCTCCATGTTAAATAAAGTTAACAAAAACCACCCCAGGCCAAGTTTCGCCTTCAGGAGAATTCCTGGAACGGGGAGACCAGTGATCTCCAGTGATCTCCCCAGAACCAGTTTCGAAGTCTGTATGAGCGACTCCATTGGTTGCCGGCAGGGGGCTCGTCTGACATCAACCAATGAAGAGTAGGTGATAGCAAAGGAGGCCCCTGCCAGTGACCAAAGCTGGTGCGTACCGTTACCCGTTAACCCCGTTAACCCCGTATTAACCCCTTAAAAAAATGAACACAAAGAATGTACATGAATATTCGCCCAAACCAAACACAGGAATGACGAACACGAAGACAAACACAAAGAGTTGGCCGCCACCAAAGTCTAGTTAATATTTTCTTACCCCCAACCACACACACGGTGGGGAATGGAAGGGGTGATTGTTTTGGAACCCCTGTTTTTAAAGTTATTTTTAATGGCCGCTTGTCATGGAAGTTGAAATGTTTGTATTTCAAATGGCACTCAATCTTTCCTATATTTTGTATCGGAGAATTGCACAAAATCATGTAGTTTTCTAGATAATGACATTTTTTTTTTTTTTTTTAAAAACCCTCCTCTACCCACATTAGCTGTCAGTCGTATATCTAAGATGGCTTCTCTCATCTGCCAAACATGGAAAAGTTAATTCATTTATCACAAAAATAATAATTATAAAAAATATATATATATATCCCTTTTTAGTGTAAAAGTTGCTAGCAATCAGAATATTCAGTTTGTTTTAAAAAATGGGATATTGGAAGGTCTACTTTTTAGAAGGTGCAAATTGACTACTTTTAAGGCAAGGCCCAGAAGGAGAATCCCCTGATGTTACCTCAACCACCCACCCCAATAAAAATGATTACTAATAAAATAGATTTTCTGCCTCCCTAAGTGAATGAAAAAGTTGACAGTATTTTTACATTTTCATTTAAAATGGAATAATTTTACATTTTTTTAATCACAAATTTTAATTAGACTAGTAACTCTTTTTCCCATTCAAAATTAAACTGGTTATTATTCTGTACACTCCACATATTATACATTTTGTGCCAGCAAATAATGGTGTTGAAGGCCTATCCTTATCATTTATCATTTTTATCATGCATATGATCACCAAAACAGAATTTATATAAAACAGGGGTCTCATTTCATTTAATCAAATTTATTTATGATTAATGAAGGATTTGCTGATAACTATGTAAATGTATTGAAATAAAAAAGAGCTGAATTTTAGGGATACAATTCAAGCATTTTATTTGTTTATTTATTTTTTACTCCCCCCATTCCATTAGGAATTATTAGGATTATTATTTATTGTTTTATATAGCACCATCAAATTCCGTAGCGCTGTACAATGGGAATGAGATGGCGATAGAGGAGAAGGCATGACATATATATTTTAACACCTTCAGCCCACTGAGCAAAGGATGGAGTAATGGAGATATTCTTGACCACTATACCCCCAGGTTCATTGAAAACACCCAATATTTATTATTTATATATTTTTTTTATTTCATATTTTTTAAATTTATTTAACCCCTTAATGACAAATGCATTGTTTTCAATGGGTTTAGGGAGCGCCCATTGTCCTTAAGAGATTAATAATATTTGTGCTGGTCACCTCACTTCCTCATAGTTACAACTGGAATTTGGCTCTCGAACGTTACAGAATCTCCAAATTAAATATTTTTTTTCTCACATTCACTCAAGTGCCACGTGTGACCCCGTTTCTGCTCCTTCCCGCAGACCTCCTTGGGCGGCTCGTTTGCAACCGTCTCCCGCCGGGACACAAACCGAGCTCGGCTTGTTATCGACTACTCTTGCTTACCAACTGTTATATTACTAAACCCTCCACTAAGCCCACGGCTACCCGTTCCTAGGGGCTCAACCCTTGGGGTAGTTGGAGGGTGAACCTCCTTCTCTCCCTTTTGTCCAACTCGTGTGAGTTTGCTGCTGCAAACAAGTATTTATTGCCAACTCGCAAGTTCTCACAGTTTAGTAGATAGACCCCATTGTGTAGAGGCATAGGTACCGTGGCTCAGGTTCCACAAATACATCTTTATCTAAGGAAGAAACCTTACATTATGACAATTCAGTATCTGACCAGGTGCCATGTTGTAATTGTTGGAAGTTAGAGCAAAAGAAGAAAATATTTAAAATGGATAGATATTTAAGTTTTCAATAAAAACAATCGTACTTTTAACTAATTGCTGGAAAATACCATTGGTTTATATTTTAACGGATCATACGAATGTAAGGATTATATAATGATATTTCAGCATGGCGTGCGCGTTATGACATAAAACCGCTTATTATTGTCAGTGATGAATATAGTCATCTTCCATACAATATGCATGAAAATTGCTGGTGGGAATTGAATAGGAATATGATAAGACCCCCATGGATCATTTTTTTGACAGATGTATAAAAAAAGACATTATTATGTTTCCTACATATATTATACAGCTGGAAAATGTAACAAAGGAAACCTACTGCTCGTTCTAACTCATTTTCTGGCAATAAAAAAAAAAAAAAAAGATTTTGGAAATTCTGAAAAACTACCTATGGAGCAAATATAAAAAGCTATACAAACAAAGTAGTGCAAAGGGTAAAAAATAAAAAGCATTTTTTTCCCCCCAAAGGTAGAACATTTATGCCAATCATAAATATTAACCCCTTAATGACAAAGCCCGTACATGTACGGCCTCAAAATGCCTTGTTTTCAATGGGTTTTGGGACCGGCTATTGTCCTTAAGGGGTTAAAATTGATGATGTAAACTTTGGGCATTTAATTATTTTGGTTTTAATTTAATGGTTCCAAATGTAATATTTTTCTAAGCTATTGTTAATTATTTAGAGGCGGCAATGGTTTTCATCCAAGGTAAATACATTTTGAAATGATTTTTTATTTAATTTAATTTTTTTCTAAAAAAAAATAATAATAATAATAATGTGCGGGCCAGCAGCTGTCAGCAGTTTGATTACTCTTGATTCCCCGTGTAGAATGCTGCGGGACTTCCAGTTTCAATAATAATCGGTTTTCTTGACGAAGCAGTGAAACAACTATCCTTAACCGGAGCTTCTTTCTCAGCCAGGTCACATCTCGGGAAAGAGACAGCCTGTATTTAGAACCGGTAGGTTCGATGATCTTTGCTCTAGGTTGTCTAATTCATTATCCCTTGGATAAGAAAAGGTCACGCGGTTGACGTGATCTCCCATTAACTTAATATATTGGGGTTAGCAATGTTTCTTGGTACATGCTCAGAATTTTTATAGCTATGTTTTTTTTGGTTTTTGATGCGTTGTTATCGTGACTATATGTTTTTATTCCTTGTTGATCTTATGAATACAACAATGGGAAATAAGAAAAGTAATGCATTGGTAGAAGTTTCTAGAAAAAAAACTGTATTTTACTATTTTATCATTAATTTCTGCACATGCAAAGGTAGACTGACATAGGATGTTTCCGCACAATGGTGTGATGTTTTGTTAAATATCATTTGTGATGTCACAAACAGTCCCGTGACGCGTATTTTATAGCAGGGGTTCTCTGTTGAAGATCTTCAAGATCTTCTCTTTTGGAAATTGCAAGCTTTTCCTATAAACTTAACTAAAAGTGCACTACATGGACAAAAGTATTGGGACACCTGACCATTACACCAACAGGGGCTTTGATGATATCACATTCTAAATACATAGACATTAATATGAAGTTGGTCCCCCTTTGCAGCTATAACGGCTTCCACTCTTCTGGGAAGGCTTTCCACAAGATTTTGGGGCGTTTCTGTGGAATTTTTGCCCATTCATCCAGTAGAGCGTTTGTGAGGTCAGGCGTTGATGTTGGACGAGACGCCCGGCTCGTTCCAGTTCATCCCAAAGGTGTTCGATGGGGTTGCGGTCAGGGCTTTGTGTGGCCGGTCAAGTCCTTCCACCTCAAACTCATCCAACCATGTCTCTATGGTCTTTACTTATATAAATTAAATGTTCCCTGATACAAAATGAAGAAGTTAAAATTATGTTTATGTAAAATAATGGGTAATATACACACCCTGGCAAAATATCCATGTTTATTTTAGAACTGCTGAGAGCTCCAGGGGAAATCTATTTACAGGTCAAGGTTTTTTTTCAAACTATATATATAAATATGTCATTAAAACACCTAAAAAGAGAGAAAAAATTGAGAATGGGTTGTGAAATTTTTAACTAGTCAAAGCTAAGAAAAACTTTTAATAACATTATTCTACAAAAAAAATAGAAAATTCGATTTTTTATTTATTTATATGTTTTCCCTTCCCAAAAAAACCCAATGACTTCATGAACAACCGCCGCTGCCAAAGGTTTACAAGTTGCAAAACATGTTGAGTCAGGAGCACAGAAATGCTAATGCGATAATTAATTATGTTTGGCATAACAACAGCCAATTTGTGCAATATTTGTTTATACTGCTTCATTTCAGTTGGTGCTGGATTCAGATTTATGCCCTGTGGTTGCTACATAAATTTATAATAATAAAGATGTCACTTAACGCTGATGTATCAGTTTGTTTCTGCTTTAAATCGCATGCGCGGTCTGGCCTATATCATTGAGATAACCAGGAGATTTAGGGTCTTCTACTGCATAATGAGTAAAGCT
This sequence comes from Spea hammondii, assembly GCA_029215755.1. Taxonomy (NCBI): domain Eukaryota; kingdom Metazoa; phylum Chordata; class Amphibia; order Anura; family Pelobatidae; genus Spea; species Spea hammondii. Next base: position 183,392,504 of record JARDYJ010000001.1, on the reverse strand, counting down.
CACTAACTGATTTTATCTGATGGCCTGATATCGCTAAAAAGGGACGATAACCCACAGGCCAAAAGTTCTTGAATACCAGTTGAGACGTGACACCCTGTTGGAGGCCGGCAGGTCTAGAATACCAAGTATATTATATCCACATACTGTTGGACACCCCAACAGTAAAGGCATCAGAGCTATAATAATCATCATGGTGGTGGACCTGGTGGATCGGCCTGCATTGGAAGCCACGATTAATGATATGACCATGATATGGTCTTGCTATAACAAGTAGGATCGTATTATATGTCTTGGTCTTGGTTTCATAGCTATCACCTTATTATCCTACCTGGGAACTCTTTAGGTTTGACCAGGAGTCACCAGGTGAAGACCTGATTCCCAGAGTCTCCAGGTCAAGTCTATCTATCTCTGGAAAGATAAGCGTTATTGAAACATACCCCTCCCCCACTGCTTCTCGTCCCACTCCCAGCCTACTTAAGGCTCTCTGGGGCTAGCCCCTATGTGATTGGTGGAGCTAAATCATTGACCATTCAACCAATGGTCCTAAGTTCTAGCTTTTTTCTTCTATACTATGAATTTCAACCCACCTTCACGTTGAACCAAGGGGGTTCTTTCAAAACAATCAAACTATTCTACAGGGAGTTCCTAAAGGCTTATGTTGAAACGTGTCATAGGTTAGATTCCTGCAATTTGATGACATCATGGGGCTACTCGCTAAATAATTAGGTCCACTGGGGTTTCAGGACTAAGACGTAACGGCAGAGTTTAGACAAACTGTACATAAGGAGATAGCTATCTTTCCATACTTATAGCATATTGTGGTTTAATTAAAACGTCCATCAAAATGCAAATTTGTAGAAAGGCCTCATTAAATCCCTCTCCGCCTTTTGACAGAATATAATAGGTATAAAAAGACAGCTTGGATGAGATTTTATGGCTTTTCTGCACTTGACGGTAATTTTAAGCGGATTGTTTTCTTGATAAACACAGATACACACCTCAGTCAGGGCCGGACTGGGACTGAAAAGCAGCCCTGGAAACATTTGGAGACCGGCCCCATATAGTTTATCTCGCAGTCGAGCGCTTATACCCTCAAGCACCCCTTATACATACCCGAGTCACACTATTTGCCATACAAAGAGCTTTAAAACATTATTTTTGTCACATTATTTGTATTAAAATGCCAGAAAGCAAGTGTTAAAAGGCCCTTATAAATGAAATACATTACACATAATGAAATCAAAACATTTGCTACTGATGAAAAAGTTCCATTTTATTCAGTGGAACAAAACAGCGATCACATTATTTTTCACGATATTCTTGTAAGAAACTTTTGGCTATTAATACCACCACAACTGTTCTAGCGCTGCATCATCCAAAGAATACCTCATCCCAGATACATTATTATTATTATTTTTTAATGCACACAGTTCATGGTGCAAAGTGGTCTGCCAGTATGTTTAAGTAAAAGGTCCTCTCTTAAGGGGGAAGGACTGTGAAACCAAAGGGAATAACAAACTAAATTGGGTTTCACTCTGAAGATCCCAACCACCATTCAAGTTTCTGCGATTGATCCTTTGTGATAAAATATGCAGATTAAAATAAGAGTAAATAATACAATGCCTTTACTTTTCCTCTCACTCATTTCCGGGCCTAGAAAGTTTTGTCCTCTGAAGTGACTACAAATTCAGGAGGGCGTTTTATCTCTGGATAAGTAAACATTAAATAAATCAGTTTATTACTACAGTAAGTACAGTGCACACCGACACCCAGACATACACACACCAGGACAGCCTCTACCATACTGAAGCATAAAACACTATGTTCTACGCTGCTTTGTCATTAACTCCCCCTGTCATTAATCCCCTTGTGTATTGATGCCCCAGCCAGGTCCCCCTTTAGTATTGATTACTGTCTTCCCCTCACAACACAACCTTGGGTATTGCCCCGTTTGTGCATTTATTCCCCCACACCCTTGGGTATTGCCCCCCCCAGCATTGATTTATGTGATACCCCAGCTAACCCCCTCCCTTGATGCTCCTAACACTTTTGTGAAGCACACTTGTCTATTATTGATGCCCCCCCACTGCCATGTGTTTTACCCCCAGCCACCCCTCCTTTTGTATTATTTCATTTAAAAATTTAATGAAGGCAAACCCCTCTCCTTTGAATATGGGTCTGCTTTCCCCTTTAACCCCATTACTATATTTTGGTAATACTAATACCGGTACTTAAAGTTTAGTGTTTTTTGTCCTGCTCTCCTCGAGGACGTGACAGTCCTTTCCCTGTCACGAGGAACACTTCTGTGAGGCTGAGCCCACCTCCTTGAGTGTCACCGCACCACGCCTCCCAATGGCCGTGCTGCAGCTCTTCGTCCCACTCCACAACATGTTTCACACAGCCGCCATGTGGCTGCAGCGTAAGACAGCCGCTGAGCGGCTGCGAGCAAAATTCAAAGCGGCCACTGAGCGGCCGTCACGCAATGAGCGGCCGTCACGCAACGTCCCAATGGCCTTCGTCCCACCCCCACAAAAGGGGACAAGAGCAGCGGCAAGGCCATTGGGCGGCGCGTTGTGTGCACACCAGCCGCTTTAATTTCATTAGTGGCCGGTGGAGGCGGACTGGCAGCCGCACAATGGCCGCTTTGAACTTTCCTCGCAGACGCTCAGCGGCTGTCTTACGCTGCAGCCGCACAGCAGCTGTGTTGAACGTGTTGTGGGTTGGGACGAAGAGCTGCGTCACCATCATCCCGCCTCCACCGGCCACTGATGAAATTAAAGCGGTTGCTGTGCACGCAAGACGCCGCCCAATGGCCTTTGTCCCCTTTTGTGGGGTGGGACGAAGAGCAGCGGAAAGGCCATTGGGTGGCGCGTTGTGTGCACACCAGACACTTTAATTTCATCAGTGGCCGGTGGAGGCGGACAGGCGGCCGCGCAATGGCCGATTTGAAGCTTGCTCGCAGCCGCTCAGCGGCTGTCTTACGTTGCAGCTGCATGTGTTGTGTATTTACAACACTTACAGCCGCTTTGAATGCTGGCCGACCGGGCGGAGCGGCCCACGGACCGGCCGGCCCACCGGGAAATTTCCCGGTATCCCGGTGGGCCAGTCCAGCCCTGACCTCAGTTAGTAAATGTCACATTTTTGTAAAATTAAATGTTACCAAATTAATTCATGAAATGTTTTGCATGACAAAATAAATTAAATTACTTTTTCTGCTTATAATTATTGTTATTTATGAATCATCAATTGTGATTTTTTGGGGGGGGTCTTTTTTTTCTGGATAAATGTTTTCTAATGTCATATTTTTGCACCAAATAGTCCAGTGTCCCGTTTTGCTATCAAATACCAATAAACTGTAACATGTCATAGGTTTTACAGTAGCCATTATAGGTATAACAAGATGATCTCGATATCACGTGTTGTGTATGATCTCAGGAAAAAAATAAACTGTATGTACCTAAAAGCTGCTAATACTTTTGAGCCGGATAAAAAAACAGAAAAACAGCAACAACAAAAAACAGTTACTGCAAAAAGTTCCCCTGCTTCGATAGAAACTACTGCTGACATAATAACAAAATCGTTGGAAACCATCATTTTCTGCCAAATAATGTCACGTTGCATGCAGAGCGACACTGACGGCGACTTTAAGGTCAGTTGCCACCTGATGACGTAAATATGACCTGAATATGTGTGGTCACGCACGATGTATTTATGCTCACGTAGTGTGTGGCCGGGCGATCTGCCGCTTGAGTGAGTGCAAGGTGATGTCAGCCCTGTGTTATAGTCAAACTCTAAATGTGTTTCTGTTGTCGGAAAGTAGAGTTTTAAATTGGAATTCTGGAACTTTTGTACGTTGAACACTCCTTGTTTTATAATTTCAAACAGTAATTCTTCTTACCAGCACTAGGAATGCCTGCTCCTGACTCATCTTCCGTATGCCTTTAGTTCAGCTACTTAATTTTATCTTCTTTGAGCTATTATTATGTCTTCCATTTAAAAAATATATATATTTTAATATACATCTATCCAGTTATGTCTGAACCCCAAAACAGGAAGCAATAGTTTCTGGCCAAAAAATATTTTTGAAGAAAAAAAAATTCAACATTAAAAAAGAATTATCTGGACATAAAACGAGGTCAAGGACCAAGGTTTGAGGTTTTGCAGAATGTCTAAAAAAAGGTGGGTTAGAAGAGCCGAGGGTCTTCTGATAACCAGGTGTCTTCTCCTTCTAGGACCTTCATTATGAAAAAAATCAGATTGCATTTCTTTAATAACTATTGTTCCTCCTAGCCTGATCCTCCTCTAATACTCCCACGACGCTAAAAACATATGGAAGGGATCGTAATTACTTGCTGTTACGTAATTTAATCAATGCTTGGTATAATTTATGTTAATGAGTTGTGGTTTATCATCAGCATGGCTCACATTGACTAGAACAGACCTTCACCCCCCTTTGAATCGGGGTGTCAGAACTTTATGAAAACAATGTAGTTTAAGGGGCTTCTCATTAGTGACACTGTGTAACATTTTGAATGTATCACCTTGATGTTTCACCTCTTGGCTTAACATCTTCTCCTGCCCCTGTCATTTAATACAGAATGAAGAGCAATGTTCTTTTTGCTTTCATAGTTCATACTCTCACGTAATAACAATACAATTAATATGCACATAAAAGGTTGTCGTAAATCTTACCTCAAGCCTTGTACATATTAATTTCTTAAGCTTGATGAGGACCGATAAGGAAACTTCTATATTTATAGGTTGAAGTCATGTGAGAGTCCCAAATGTACCCTATGAAGCTGGAAATGTACTTAATGGTATGGGGGAAAGGCAATTAGACATAACCCACGTTCTTTCTGCTGCTTTCCATAATGACACGATGATTTGTGTCTTCTTCAACAGGTCTGGTCCCCTGGTTTCCACTAACGTGTGCAGATAGATACATTACCAAACAGTTACCACCCTCAAAATCTAGGTACTGTTACTCATGACTTTAAAAGACTTTAGAAGACAATATTTTTCCAAATAATCAATTCTTGTCTCTTTGTCATAATTTTTTAATTATTTTGGCCGAACCTCCTCCAACCAATATCCTGTTCAGTTCAAGAACAGTTTCTTCAAACAGATGATATGTCAGAAATAGCAGACTTCTGTGGTCAGATCTTTATGCCTCGTGCTTTATATTCTATATGGAATTTTACCAACATTTTTGCTGATATCCGACCCCTGAAGATTCTTGAGTATTTTCTTGGATGCCTTAACATTTTCTACCTCTTTATCAAGTTATCCCAACTTTGCACTCAAAATAAGAATCGGTCTATATTCCAGTCTCCTTACTAACAGGTTAACTACCTATCCCCACTCCCAAGAAATGTCCCCACTTCCAAGGAGACAATGTTCAGTTCTTCTGCAGGATTAATTAAGAAATATCTCTTTAAACACTTCCATTGCCCATTTCTAAACTACGATGGTCAACCTATTTATTTATTACTTAAGTGCTGTGTTTTCAACCTCAAACTCTGGATCTTAAAGGAGCCCCCCCCCCACCCGTGCATCAATGAGCCTTGGCCATCCATGACCCTGTCGCCAGTTCACAGCTTTTCCTGCCTTGGACCACTTTTGATGGTTACTGACCACTGCAGACCAGGAGCTGCAGTTTTGGAGATGTTCTGACCCAGTCATCTCATCATCAAAACGTGGCCCTCGTCAAAGTCGCTCTGTTCCTTACGCTTGCCCGTTTTCCCTGCTTCTAACTCATCAACTTTGAGGACGAAATGGTCACTCGCTGCCTAAAATATATCTCCCCCCACCGACAGGTGCCATGATAACAAGATTATCCGAGTTATTCCCTTCACCTGTCGGTGCTCAGAATGTTACGGCTGACCGGTGTATATATCTTGTAGGAAGCCGTCTTGTGGCAGTACAAACGTAACAATAATAAATGATCGATTTCTCATTTCTTGCGAATCTGAGCCCTTTGAGTTTCTTTTTTTTCTTTTGTAATAGCCGAGTTATCATTTAATAAAACCACAATTTCAAACAGCAGATTGTTCATACAACAATTCACAAGAAGAACAACAATGCATGAGACGTGGTATGGTAAAGCAGGTTGCTCCTTATACTTAGTGAGTCTTTGGGTTGATCGACGTAGATTCCTTTAACCGGTTTTAAGAGTCCTAAGAGAGGGCTTACATGACAGTTCAAAGCTACACAAGAACTTTCAAATCGACTAACATTAACAAAGTCACTGCCCATGCCATTTGAATAATTAAATAACACAGTGAAGAGAATTTTTTTTCCGAAATTTCACCTCTCTCAGTGAACGTTACATAGCTCTTCCCCGTGTTATCATATATAAACATATATAAAGGTAACAGACACCATTTCAGAATTATTATTATTTTTTTTTGCTCGCTTTTTTTGATGACTCCGTGTTCACAAAAAAATAAATTAATATAATAATAAAAAAAAATTAAAAAAAAAATTAACTATAAGCGTCTTATTTTACACGGCAATTAAAATGATTTATGGGTGTGTTTAAGGTCCATTAGTTTGTGGCAATCTAACCATCGCATAACATGTGCCACTTGGCAATTTGTCTCCGGGGGTGTTCGCAAATTTCCTTCCAGTGTTCTCCGCCTGTTCCATCGGCGGAGGCTCCGAGAATTAATCGACCAATAATCTCGTTCCTTGATCCCCTGTCTGAATCCATCACCAGAAACTCAACGCTTATGTCTTGTAGACCTTCGCAGGGAATGTCAAAGACGAAGAGTTCGTTGAATACGGCGTTGGGGGTGCATTTCTTGACGTGCGTTTTCTTTTTGGAGATTCTTTTCTTGGCATGGTAAAGATTGACTTTCACGTAAGGATCTGGAGCGACAAATAAATAATAATTAAAAAAAAGTAAAGATTATAAAACTACAATTTACTAATAGAAGACTAAACTATAGAAGAAAAAAAACAAGAGCCCGGTTTAATTAAGTGACCTGTGTCTACTATAGATGGTTCAACATCAGCATTTGCGTTGACCTTTAAGATGAAGGTTGAGAAGATCCACCATTTACATAAAGCTTTAATAGACAGGTTGAAAAAAGACATAAATATATTGAGCTCCAACTCTCCAAGGGATTCCTGACAGCTTTGATCCAGATGAAGGCGAAACAAAAAGACGCTTTTCATGCCATAAGACTAAGAGTCCTTCATGACTCCGAGGGCAGCCATAATAACCCATAGAATTCATTTAATGTCGCCACAGTAGATGCTTCCATTGGCGTTTCAGAGCATTACTGTGAAGAAGGTCCTTCTCTACTTTTAAAACTATATCTGTCATGAGGTCACTGGTTAGGTAAAGAGTAACTAAATCACATTTCATTAAACTTTCTCTATAACTTAGCTCACTGGGTTAGCTACTGGTTCCCAGTATTGAACTAATGGAAGACTAAGTAATGCTTTGTACAGAGACGTGATGAGATTACTCATTGTACAGCGCTCCGGAATATGATGGCGCTATACCTCTTACAGTGCATGATAAAATTTTGTTTGCTTTAGCAGCTGCTACTTGACACTATGAATGGTGATACATTTTGGAGTCAACTGGGAGGCCCAGCGGGACAACTGCTCATGGACCTGTACGAATATTTCACGCAGGGCCGGTCTGACTTGTGAAAATCACATCTTTTAAATATTCCTAAATTGTTAACTTTGTTTAAAAAAAAAATTAACAAATATGTTGGGTTTTTTTTTAAATAAATATGCAAAGAAAATAGTTAATTATATGAACACATACGTTATTTATGGACGTACTTGGTCGGTCGGTGATAGGAATTACCCATTTCCCTGGAAATTTGTGTCGGCGCAGAACCGGCGACAAAATCCAATTAGGAAAGCAATATCGTGTAAAAGGCTAGCAACAGCAGTTAAGCCAAAGCTATTATTATAAGATTGCCGGTATAATTGGAACAATATATTGTAGGTGATTGTGGTCTTGGAGCATTGTAATAAAATAGTCATTTTCAAACCCATAACCATTATCTCCTTCCAATAAATCGTGTTTGGGCAATGAAACATAGTTTGTAACTATGAATGTCTGGCTAATACAACGAGATAAATATCCGGCTCTATAAATTGTATTAACCAGGTAGATCTGACATCTCCCGCTCTGTCTCTCTTGTTTGTCGAGTTTTATTTATTAAGTCATGACTTATATGTATGGGTCGTAGCATCATGAGAAATCGGATCTCACAAACTTCACATTATTAGATGCCAACCCAATGAGCTTCTCTTGTAAGTAGGGCTGATCTGGCCCTGTACTGTGTATAACCAACTCTCCAGCAGAAGAACCCCACAATGTCGTTCCATCTGGGGAAGAGACCTCTAAGAGACCCTCGTAGGAGAATCAATCCCACTAAGGCCATTGGGATGCGGGTTCAAATGTTATGATAATTCTAAAAAAACACTAGAAGTAACATTTGAACCTCTTGTATTAATGGACATTAAATTATGGTGGACGTAAATTTGGAGCTCTAGATAGTAATTGGTGATAAAATTCAGCCAGAGTAACTCGTTTTAGGCATAAAAAGTTGCTAAAATGTTTTATATCTAATGGTCTCCACAGCACAGTAAGTGTGAAAGATATGACTTTCCTAAACCTTGAAGAGCTGTAAAGGTTTCCTTAAAGTTATTTTAACGTAAGATTTACTACACTCCTTCGGAGCCGTATGCCTATCCCATGCATGTTTAAATTCTCCAACTGTATTAGCCTCTACCACTTCTGCTGGAAGGCTGTTCCACGTAACTACCACCCTCTCAGATGACAATGCCAGAGAAACCCCCTTTCCTATTGTCAAACCTGGGTTGCCTCAAGTGCCACAGCATGTGTCACAGACATATCTACCCCTGTTACCTTTTAATATCCCCAGGTCAACTGCAGACCTGTCATGTGCCCAGCCTAACCTGCACTTCTCTCCTTGCCTTATTCCTTGTGCACAAAGCCACCTCAAAGCTAACTCAATCTCACCCCTGTTCTGCTCCCTATACACACCTAACCAGATTCTTTATAACTGAAAAAAGAATTATATAGTCTACCACTAGAGGGCGCCCCTATGGTTTGCGCTCAGCTGTTACCCTATCATCCCCATCTAAGGAGTCCTCCCCTACTGTTTCACTTCCCCCCTTAACCGACTAGATTGTAAGCTCCCGGGGCCCTCTTCTTCTTTTGTACCAGTTTGTTATTGTTTGTGATTGCTATATATATAATGCAATGGCACATTTCAGTTCACGTACGTTCAAATGATACATCAAGTAAACCCCAACAGTTAAATGCTTTGCTATGTTTATTGTTACGAGGCTTAAATTCCCTTGTCTATCACACAAACTGATTATTTATATTCCAAATTCTCATTTGGATGGACAGAAATATTCATGGCAGAAACAAAATTGAATGAAAACCTAGATGCAGGCATTTCAGGTACTAATAATAACATGATTTGCATAACACAGCTTCAGCTGCTAGAATGTAAAGTGGTTGGTATAACACTTGCTAGAAGTGTTAAGTCTAAATGACTTACTGTACAATACTCCAGGCTTCACTGGATCTAACGACTCCTAGCAATATTAAGCAGGAGTCTTATGAGTTCGACGAGAACTGAGTACAGGTCGGAAATCATCCGAAATGTGTTTGTTTACTAGCAGAGTGTTAGCTATTAAAGCCATAATGTTTACAAATATTTTGTGATTTCTTTATTCTATTGGTGAATATCGTACCATCATTTCTCCCTTTCTGTTTTGTAGTTTAGTGACAGTAGAGTGCAATGCATCCTCCAACCACTTGGTGGCGCTAGTGCTGAAGGCTGAAATTTTAGCAAAATTTTTCCAAGATATTGCAACCTCGGCCATTTCTGCTTGTAAGTAATCACATGTACACTCAAGCCTTCTAGGGATACAATATATTATCTCCACACCTCCCAATCCCTCTAGTGTCAGAGCATGACTTAATGTCCTACTGTCATGTAAATCACACAGGAAAGGTTAACAGATTTATGTGGCTTGAATGAAACATGGGAAGGCAGAGGATAAGAAAAATGCAAATGCATAACACATAATTCAACAAAAGGGTCACGAGTAAAGGAGAAAAGCAAATGCCAAGAATTGCTAGGACAAGTGGCCGTGTGTTCAGTTACCGGTGAACGGAATCTTAAAGAATCATAAAGATAAGGAGAAAATATTCTCCAAAAGGTTTAAGGAAAAAAATATTAATTTGCTTGAAATCCCCAAAACAAAACATGAGAGCAATGCAGTCTACAAACTGATATATATCAATGGACTTCCGGGGGAAAAAAAAGGATTTACCAAACTAATGTTTAATATTAAAATGTTTAGCTTTAATGAATCAAAAATAAAAATTGGGTTTAAAGGGTTTCTAAAATGCACCCATCAAAGCCATCCAATCATCAACAGTCAGCAACTTCACAACTGGGGAAATTTAACTTAATGGAGAGGAATAATCAAGCAGATCCTTAGGAAGTTAATAAGGTTGGGGTTTAATACATATATATATATATATATATATATATATATATATATATATATATATTGCTTATTTTAATTGGTAGATTTATATTGGTAGGAAAAATTGATATAGTTGGATTAGCCCAAGCAGAGATGGCACTTTTTATTGAGACAACATAGAAAAAGCCATCTTTCCTCTCCTCAGGTGGTTAAACTATGTTTTTTTTTTTACTGAGAGGGTGGCAGATAAGTGAAACAGCCTCTCAGCAGAACTGGTAGCGGATAATACAGTGAGGGTATTAAACATGCATGGCATAGACATCCGGCTCCTGAATCTAAGACGAGACCAACGGCTGATTAAGGTTTGAGTCTTTACAGCAGGAGAAACAGCAAGAATAGACGGGGGCCGAATGGGGCCGATCTGCCGGGATATTCTATGATTTGATCTCTTTTTTTTAAATTTATAAAATGTGCGAGCTTGAAGTCAACATTAATTTATCTACCTCTTAATACCTACTTAATTGTCCATGTGTTCGTTATGTTATTAAATGGATACCTAGGAGATGAACAAATAAACATATAATTGCATGATATGCTCCATATTGCATGTCCTTATTCTGTATCCATATGGTGTTTGAAAAATAAAATAGTTAACATAGATAGATGGCTCAGAGAGGCTCGTGTAGAAAAACCTACTTCAGGTTAATCAGAGATCTATAAATACGAGCTCCATGGAAACCATGCCTCTATTAGAACCTTGGTTATCTGTATAATTGAATACATCCACAGTCGTTAACATCTCTCTGGTTTTACTTAATTTTCTAATTATTGTAAATATGGCAAGGAATAACAATTATTATCCCAACTGAACCTGTACCTCCTAATTAAATCTAAAATATTGTTGTGTCTTGGAACCACCTTATAGATGGACCTCGATGACCACCTTCCTACTCCATCCCGGAAGCAATATATACAACAAGAAGCACAATGATATCTTAAATCCATGCCAGATTACAATTAAAATGGTATTAAAACAATTCTTGCCCACTTTCCTGCCTGTGCTCACATTATTTCTGTTGCATGCCTTGTGCTACCATGTAAAGGATTTGAGGAGCCCTGGTCTCCTGGTCAATGTTTGAGAAGAATTGCTCTCGGCATATATAGGAAAATGTGTTCCATTAAGTAAAATACTTTTTGTTATGAGATGCTTTATCTTAGAACATAAAAGGAACTGGTTGAATTCTTTACTTTACTGGATATTACCATATTTGCTCGATTATAAGACGACCCTGATTATAAGACGACCCCCCCAAAATCTGAATATTAACTTAGGAAAAAAAGAAAAAGCCTGAATATAAGACGACCCTATAGGAAAAAAGTTTTACCAGTAAATGTTAATTCATCTAAACTATTTTTTTTTAATAAAAGCTATGATTGAGAAAAATATTTTGGTTTTATTTCCTTCTATTTTCCAACCTGCCCCCTAGTTATGCACATCTGCCCCAGAAATGCCTTATACCCCCTATATGCCACTGTGCCCCATGATCTGCCTTTTAACCCTCTAAATGCCACTGTGCCCCATGATATGCCTTTTAACCCTATATGCCACTGTGCCCCATGATATGCCTTTTGACCCCCTATGTGCCACTCTGCCTCCAGAAATGCCTTATACTCCTATATGCCACTCTGGCATTTAGAGGGTTAAAAGGCATATTATGGGGAAGAGTGGCATATAGGGAGGTTTAAGGCATTCAGGAGGCAGAGTGGCGTATAGAGGGTTAAAAAGGCATTTCTGGAGGCAGAGTGGCATTAAGGGGGTTAAAAGGCATTTCACAGAGCACTCTGCCTCCAGAAATGCCTTATGCCCCCCATTTAACACTCCCCCGACCCCCCCCAAACTTACCGGTGCTTCTTCCCTGTCATGTAGCCGGGCAGCGTGTAGATCCCACGCACTTACGCTGCAGCCGGAAGGAGGCGTGGCTAGCAGCGGGGGTTGTCTGCATCCATCGCGCAGACCTTCCCCGACTGTCAGAGATCAGAGTTCCCCGGCACCGGTGCGGGGAACTCTGATCTCTGACAGCCGGGGAAGGTCTGCGCGATAGACGCAGACAACCCCCGCTACTAGCCACACCTCCTTCCGGCTGCAGCGGAAGTTGTCTACGCTGCCCCAGCTACACACCGGGGACTCAGAAGTACCGGTAAGTGGGGCGTGGGGGGGGGAGACAGGAGGATCCAGGTCCCCTGCAGCTGCGGGGGATCTGGATCTTAGTCGTCTGATAGTCAGACCATTTGAGGTCTGATTATAAGACGACCCCGATTATAAGACGAGGGGTATTTTTCAGAGCATTTGCTCTGAAAAAAACCTTGTCTTATAATCGAGCAAATACGGTACTTAACAAGTGGTGCTGGTCATACATAATAGCAGTGACCTAGGCGGAGAAATGACCCAAGACCATCAAGTTCAACTAGAAGAAGCAAAGGCCCTACGTTGAAGTGTGCCTCAAAAATGGGGGAAAAAATCCTTTTTAACTCGGCCAATTATAGTAATTATATAAACCATGTATCTATTGAATTTGAAAGCGCAGCCTCTGTGGTTAGTGGATTCCACATCTTTACTGCTCTTACTGTAAATAACCCTCAATAACCATATGCTGTAAAGATTAGTTGTTTAAGAGGTATAGAGGATCCCACCTATCCCAAAAAAGGTTTCAGTACTTGGGCTCATGCTTCCCACCTGTGCAGAAAAATATTCCCTTATACGCTTCATTTGGTTAATTTGCCACAATTTATACAATTACGAAATCAATGCATTTAACAGATCATTAAGCACAATAAGTAAAGTGACAATTATGTACTGAAATTATTCTAAATCAGATATAACAACGTCTAATCTTAACATGCCAGATGCTAATAATCCTACAGATGTTTGGAGTTCAAGATCAATATTTATTATTTCGAGAGTCTGAGACATTTAAAGCGTGAAACAATGGCGAATAGAAGAAGCCTGTAATGTACGGTTACAGGATGGAAAAGTTTTATATAAAAAACTTTTCTGGTAAAAAAAAAAAACAAAAAAAAACAAAAAAAAACAGTTGGATCATAATTATTACACCTAATATCAATATCACAAGTTTGCACATTAGACCATTAACATTGTTTTTTTAAAACTACAAACCATGAAATTTTTTGATATCTTCCAAAAAATATAAAAAGATCTTTTATTATTGAGATTTGAGGTTTTTTTGTACATTTTTGCATCTGTACTATCAAACAGAAAATATTTTTAGAAACACAATATTAAGACATTTATTTGCTCATTCTTTGCATTATTTGCTTTATTTATTTATTTATTTTTTAGAAAAAACCTCCTTACCTGATAATCCTGATGTGTCAGCTTTTGGTAGGTGTCGAGCTTTAAGCACAACCACGGTTAAAGTGTTTGTTGTAGACTGGTAGCAAAGAGAGATCAGTAATTCTCCTCGTCCTGCTGATTTCTAAAGGCCAATAGAAAAAAAAAATCAATATTATCCAGTGTGTTTTTCCACCTTTATAAATGTTATGTTATGAATCATTAATCTACTCTCAGATGTATGCCAGGGCTCAGCACCATTAATGCTTCGATGTCAAATCATTCTCTTACTCTACCACACTATACAACACAGATAAACATATAAAGACATGAATAAAAAAAAGTCAAGGAGATAAAAGAAAATCTCATTATAATACAATTATTTTTCTTTTTTTTTGGTAAATTTTCTAAAAGAACATGTCTTGATTTCCATTTAATCTACTAGAAGGTACAATTAATAGTTGAAAATGCAAAAGTATTCCTAGTCTAAAACATTGAAATCCATCAATAAGCACATTTATTTAGAGAAATTCATTTATTTAATTAAGAAAATTCATTGGCTAATAATATATTTAAAAATTGTTTTTGCTAGGTGTCGTGTAATCTTAAATACATTTTTTTATATACATGTTATAGATATTAGTGGTCAAAAAAAAGGTATAATGTTTTTTTCTGGAGCCAAAACCCCCAAAAAAGTGTACTTTGTGCAATCTCGCCATAAATTAGAACTTTATCCAAAATGTGAAAATGAATGAAGAAACATAAAAACTATTTACCCGAACATTTTTTTTGGTTATTTCCCGATTCATTAAGACTCTCCCATCAGACAGTTCAATTCCCGAGAGGGGGAAATAAACTTCTCCAATGACGTCATCCCTGGAGAACCTGTCAAAGCTCAGGATCATAAAGTAGAGGACCAAGTCCTGGACCTGGCTGTAAGGAATTCCATAGAACGTGAAGGTCTCGTCGAAGGCTGGGTCAAGAGTTTTTCTCAACACTCTAGTTTTAACTTTATGTTTTTTCTCTGGAAGGATGGTCATTTTTATATATGGATCGGAAGTCATGGACTGTTCATCCATCGCCGGAAGGGATTTCGCTTCTTTGATGTTCACCACAAACGCTTTCTTCTCAAAGTTATACTCTACCGAGAAGAAAAGTGTCCCTAGTGTATCTGGTTTGTCCACAGATGTCAAAGACGTGCTTGACTTGATGCTCTCGGGGGAAATCGAATCTTTCTCATTTTCTGGTAATTGAGGTTGTGAAAAATCCTCCAGATCTGGAGAACTTCTAACTTTATTAGCTTTAGGGAAATTGCCGTTCAAGTCCCTTTTCTCAAGGTCAAGGTGCAGAGAAGTTTTTGACACGAGCGATTTAGGTGACAACTCTGTCTTTTCATCGGCTCCAAATTTCTTTTTGCTGTTTAAATTTTCCGGGTATATGTCAACACCTTTTAAGACGTGCACAAACTTGTATGGAGGGGTCTTGTTGGATTTTGTCGATTTACGCTGGCAGCAGATCCAGGAAAACAGAGACACAGTGAAGACAAGCCCAAAGGCACTTATCAGTCCAACCATGGTGGGGAATTGATCTATAAATGATATATGGAAAACATAGTTAATACATAACGTCACAATATACAGACAAGTCAATTGGGCATTGATTCTTTTATTCTCCCAGCGTGTCTGGGTCCGGTTATATTGTACCATCTTGCCCCATTAGGATAAAATGCCATTTATCATATACTAGAGAAAAACAGGATTACATGCGCCACCTGCTGTTGTCTTTTGGTACTACATACACATTTTTGAAAAGACTTTGGGAGTGTTTCGCTTGAATATCATGTTGCTTTTCTTATGAGTAATCAAGGAGGGATGCTTGAAAATACAAAATTGTATATATCATGTATGTTTAAATGCCTAGGCGATGGGGGTTTTAAATAGTTATAATTACGCTCTGTAATCCAGCCACCTATTAGTATAAATATACTTATCACTTTGTATTAATATATAAGGAGAAAATGTTGTTTCATAGAGTTACATTAATAAATGCTCTTTAAGGAAAAATGCATTGTATATATTTTTATATATATATACATATATATATATATATATATATATATATATAATGTTCTTTAAGCAAAAATGTATTATACATACATATATATATATATATATATATACACAAATGTATTATATACGAAGTATGTACTATGTGTATGTATTTATATATATATATATATATATATTATATATAAAACTAACCATCGCCTTAAACACATATTATAATAAAATAAGTATTTGAATTGAGAACTGCCACAGCCCCAAACAACTATATAACAATTTAAACATTAACTATAAAGCTACCTCTCCCAGTATGCCGTCAATATGCAAAAAAAATAATAATCTTTTTTTCCAGTACTTTCACACATAGGAGGGGATTTTATATGCTGTACAATATAACAGTTTCTAACTGTTTCTGCGTCGATATATTGGTTGCCTCCTCTGAACATTGATTCGCCACAATCCAGAAATCGAGCGCTGCGTGGTTTTATCTGACTGCATAACTTAGTACATATAGAAGTGGAGTTACTAGGCAGGAATTAGGGTGTGACCTATAACATACACTCATTGGGTTTCTGTACAAATGTATACTAGTTGTTCCTTTTCATTATCATTGTTTAAATGTTTAACAAAAATTGACAATAAACTCACAATTGCATTCATTTATAAATTATAATATATATATATATATATATATATTTATATATATATAAATATATATATATATAATAAATTAGTTAATTATTTTATTATAATTACTGGTTCTTTTGTGATGATCTAAAAATGAATCAATCACAGTTTTTTGTATTTAATCATATGTAAATGAAACTATATATATATATATATATATATATATATATATATATATATATATATATATACACACAATAAATCTATAATTCTTTACCAAATGTATTTTTCACTTGGTAAAAACAGTAGCACTTAGAACCTCTACAACAATCATAAAAGAGCATCATCCAGAACAGGTGATAATGTAATGCATTTTCTAGATACTTTCTACAGTTGCTTTAGCAAATCTAATTTTAGATTTCCATATAGTATGACGTCACAGTGACCAAGATCCATTAGTGCATCGCATAGATAAGCAATGACTCATTGCAAAGAAAGTAGGGACCTCAGACAAGAGAAAATTTGTTTTTTTCCCCCCTTTCTAATTCATGTTTCTTTAACCACAAAATATCTCAACTCTCCAAAAGAACCCATTAGGAAAATGTATCAGTTTTATTGAACCAGGGTCATGGTTCACTGTTATTTCACACGGATTACTGTATGTTACCTTTCAGTCTATAAGCACTCAAAAAGACGTTAAATAAATAATAAACAGCTGATAGAAAGTGTTTTAATAATAATAATAATAAAATAAATGTAAGCTTCTTGGCAAGAACTATCTATAAGCACTCACAAAGAATTAAAATAAACAGCTGATAGAATAGTATATATAGTATATATATATATATATATATATATATATATATATATATATATGTATATACTAATAATAATAACAAACCATAATAAACCAATAATTTGAACCAAGCCCAGAAACTTAAAGGCTTCTATTAAAGATATCCCTAAGCCTTCCAGTAACCTAGCTCCCTCCCTATCCACCTATAGAGATATGGTATATTTTACAAGATATATTAATTGTCCACCATGTAATGTGTAATGCAAATAACATAAAATAACATAAAATGTACAAAGCATTAAAAAAAAAAAGAAATATACATTGGTAGTTCCTATTGTAGCAGAATCCTCACATATACACACACACACACATATTTATGTTATGTCTGCATACAATGTAACTTAATGTGTTGATAAACAGTTTGGCATGAGGTTCTAACCCCCTAAACTTTACAGAGAAACTTGCTTACCCAAAACCTCAGAGCTGCCTGAGACTGGAGCCATTTTTATTTTTTTTTGCTGTGTCTTCTGTCCAAGGTGCTGAAGCTGAGCTCTGTCCAAGGTGCTGAGACCCAGCCAGAAGGTCCTCACTGCTCCTCTGCTCTTAACCCACCATCTACTCAACAAATGGCAGATGGAAGGAGAGGAAGATGTGCTGAGATCTGAAGAAGAGCTGCCTCCCTCCCTTTGCTATGGCTGCTCTTACTGTCTGACTGCTCCTGCTATAGACAAGGCTGCTCAACCAAATTGATGCAATGCTGATGCTACATGGATGGAGCAAGCACCTCCCCAACCACCACCCCCTCCATCTTTATTTTTTTCTTCTTTCCTCCTCTCCTGGGAGTCAATAGTATGCTCTTCAATTATTTTAACGGCTGGGTCTCCTGTGCTTTTTTTTTTTCTTTCTTTTTGGACATAAGTGGACTTATGGATGACAACCATTAACCACTTGTGTACTGGTAGGGAATGCCATGCAATGATTTGCACAGGAGCCTGGGACATAAGGGGTTAAAATATGATGATCTGAGTCTCAAACAAGCCTTTAAAGGCTTACGGACCCAGAGACATGGCAGTGTTATCATGCACTTTGAGATGGATGCATACTGTATAACGTAAGGAGATAAGAAATCCTTGCCAGCTTTTTTGGGACATAAGCGGACTTGGGTTACAACCCTTAACCTCTTGTGTACTGGAAGGGAATGCCATGCAATGATTTGCACAGGAGCCTGGGGCATAAAGGGTTAAACTATGATGATCTGAGTCTAAAACAAGTATAATGTAAGGAAATAAGAAATCCTTGGGGGGGGGGGGGAACAGAATGCAGGACACCATGGAATGAAAAAGGTATATATATCTGTTAGGGTTTAACCAAATATGTTATTTTTTACCTTAAAAAAACATATTGACAGAAATAACTAAGATAAATGTCTTGCGATACATTAGATTAAAGATTTTATTGTCTTGTATTACAGCCCCCACCATTGTGTAGACATTAAACGCTGATACATTCTCACTACAAAGTAACTAAGTTTATACGATGCATTGTTTAACCCCTTCTATCACCAAAGGGAACAACTCGCAAGCCAACCCCTCGCTACCCAAAGCTCAGAGAGCGAGTGGTTAATCCATAAAACAACATTTTTTATGAAAATGCGTTTTTTAGGATAATTGTTGCACTGCTATAAAATATAATCGATGCAAAAATGCTTAATTTTAGGCAATTGGTATCATTCCGGACGATTCCGGAAAACTGAGCAATGATGACTTTCACTTCCAGTATAGCATATTACTCAGGGATCCGAATGATTTATTTCCAAGTCTAAGTTAAATGCATCAGAGATGAATATAAACAACTTTTACGTCTGTGCCTTCCCTGACCTCTTTCCCTTGTTCTTTTCCGCTATACTGTCTGCTGCCTTGGCTGCAAATAAACATGCTGGAGAATTTGCAGATTCACTGCATGACCTAATTTTAACAGTTAAAAGACTTTATAAGGGTTAAAAAATACCCACAAAGGAGGGGCGGAGAAGGGAATTCTAGAACGTCGCGGTTGTCTTATATTAAACAAAGAAGAAGAAGCAGGTTCCTGGAGTAGGAATTATTTTATCTGCTAAATACGAGTAGATTCCTGCCACCTCTCTTTTAGTTATGTTATTACATTACTGAGAAGGTGGTAGATAAGTGGAACAGCTTTCCAGCAGAAGCTGTTAGTCTCTACATCAGCAAATGATCTGCCATCAAATTCTATGTTTCTATGTTTAATGCCGCATGAGTATTACAGGTTGATAACTGTGAATTACCACGAAAGAAGCTCATTCATTACGCCTTACAATCCATGGGGATTTTCTATAAAAGGATAATATTTAAAGCTCCAAGAGATTTTAAGTTGAGATGAAAATAATGATTTCGATGACTTAATGCGAGCAAAGGATCCTTTCATTTCTCCATATTTTATAATGTACCTTTCATCATTTAGTGGTGCACTTTTATAACATCTGTCATAGACTGTTTCTATAACAACTAGAGAATGATGAATGGAAAGGAACGTTAATAGCAACACCTGTGAAGCTTCTACGGCATTCCATGACCCACTTATTTGTAGAAAAGTGCAAGGTAACGGTCGCGGATCTAAACTAATTTCATTTCACATACATAGCGTCGGCATGGTGTGCGGTCCTAGGATTTCCCGTCAGGAAGGTTTAATGCGATCGTTTTGGCACTAACAGAAAGTTCATGAAATGGCCATGTATAAGGGTGGTTGTGTGAAATGCATAGATTAGAATATCCAGGACCACTTTAGAAGCAGAGGCTCAACTTTAGAGTTGCTTAGGGAGTAGTAGATAAGTGGGACAGCCCCCCGGCAGAAGTGGCAGGGGGTAATACAGTGAGGGGATTTAAACATGCATGGGATAGGCATATGGCTCCTGAATCTAAGAAGAGACCAACGACTGATTAAGGTTCGAGTCTTTACAGCAGGAAAAACAGAGAGACTATGCTAAGGGGTTACATCATTATGACTGCTGTGATGTCAGATAAGTGGAGACATAAAGGGACTGAGGACTCGATTTGGTGAGAGGAGCTGTTGGGTGGTGATCTATCTCTGATTCAGTAGAAGGGGAGTAAAATAGGACAAGAAATGCCTCGTAAATCCAGTCATTGGGGAGACTGGAACAAAGAGGTTTGCCTATCTGTATTGTTCTTCCACTGGCCACTGACGTCCACCTTCTGCTGTTTATAATTAGCTTCGTCAGCACCTGCTCCTTCTCACATCTGGCTTTAGCAGAGTCTTTTTAATCCCCCAGAGTCCGGTCAGTAGGCTTATTGTTTTTGCCGTGGACATCCTTGCTGTCTGCCGTCAGAAAAACAATCGCCTTGCTCCTGATAGATCTCATATACTCTACGGATTCACTGCCCATGGTCCTGATAAAGCTATTGGCCATGGGCCAATAGATTAAGTCAGTAGCATATAAAGGTGCCTGGCATGCGACCACCGGAGACTGGTGGCCAACGCAGGTCCCACAATGGACACCTCAACCCAGACCTCAAGCGGGTCTTTTACGCGCAAACAGTACTGCAAGATAAAACAGTACTGCAAAGGTTTAAAGAAAACATTCATGCCATTAAGTCCAACCATTCCAAAAGAAGAAAAATATCTTAATTTTCCGTGTTACAGCATCACCAATCAACATTATCCAACCTCAGCATCAACTGAACCCTTTAGAACCACTTTACTCCACATCCTAACTGCCCTGACTGTAAAAAAACCCAAAACTTTTATTTAACAAGATCAGCTAACCTTTTTGGGGGACACTTTATGCTGTCGGCAAAGTTGAATGTTCTTGAATATACATGTATATGGTAATCATATCTCCACGGAGGAGTCTGGGAGCTTAAATTGTATTACTTACAAAGATTCTGTGCCATACAGCCTATTACCTAGGCCAGTCCTGCCTATTACATACTTGTGTGATCCTCAATAACTATGAGGTCTTCTGACGCAATCATATTCAATTCCTGGCCTAATCCAGCTTTGCTCGCAGTCGTTATTATTTGTTGTTTTTTTATGTTACAAGGAAAAATTATCTCCGCCATGTTAATAAGACCTAATAAACAGCTGTATATGTCAGCAGCTCCTCCTCGGTGATGATGGTTGGTTTGCCACCAAGGATAGGACCATCTGCGTGGAACACTAAATAGTCGCGAGAGTATCTAGCAGCCAGACTGACTTTCCTCTTCTTACCAATATGCCAGGTACCAAAGGACAAATCACAAAAGACAATCCAAAAACATATAGTAACATTTGCGGCTTTCGCTGCTTTATTGCCATCAACTGACTTGACACTAGGTGGCGGCTTTAGATTTTTTGGGGGGCCCTATTCAAAAAAATTCATCTGGGCCCCTCTATCTAGATCGCTACTTATCAAGATGACAGTACTGCCAAGATGCTCAATTTAATTCACTATGCCCGTTTGTCCACACACGCTGGTCGCTAGTGAATGTTGAGCCCTACTATGTCCTCCCCTGCCGTCTGTGGATAGATAGCTCAGTTGGTAAATGCCCTGGAACCTGTTCAAATTTCAGGATCACTGGTTCAAATCCCTGCAGACCTAAAATGGTGGAGAACGATGTTATATAAATACTAGTAGACCTTTGGTCTTCTCTGTTCTGCTCCTCTATATTTCTCCCATAAGTTCTTCTCAGCCCAACTTCAAGGGAAAAGCATTACCTCTCCCCTCCTTCTATCAAGCAGCTATTTATAGGGGTTTCCCTACAGTGTAAATCAGGGGTGTCCAACTGGCAGCCCTCCAGCTGCTGCAGGACTACATCTCCCATGTTGCATTTTCAACTAAGGGGCTGGCTGGGGAGTATGGACTTGTTCCTCTAATTTCGGTCAATAGATTGTACGAGCAACCTTGTTTTTTTGGCGCATGTTGTCCCATTACCCAGAACCCCCCCTGCCCTCCCCCCCAAAACCTAAGCTTGTTGTCTTATTACTGTATCAATAAGATGTCCTTTTAGTCCACAGCTCCGGAAAGCCATTCGACTCTTGTGTGCTGACAATAAGATGAAAAGTAAGAAGGAACAGGAATGGATGAACATTTTTACAACGTTATTTCATTGTCTACATGGTTGTCCAGAATTTCACAATATAAACGTTCCCGAGATGGAAGCGAAGATGGAATGGAAAAAGAAAACATCAACCACCATTAGTGACTGGAATACACTCAGCGCGTCGTAATCGTAGGTTCCATTAATGGAATTATAAGAGAAGCTGTAATAAAATCTCTAATGCTTTGTACGTAAGCAGCTAAGTCATAGAACTTAAATATTAAATGGTTACTATCATGTTAAAATTAATTTGGCATTGAGAAGGTTAAATTATTTACACCGCCTGGTCTGCGCATGCTCGTTTACCTTTCTACGGTGCTCAGAATTTAAAGATTTCTGGATTTTCTGGGTTTTTTTGTCTAAACGCAGTTGGGCAGAGGGTTGATTTTCAGCTGCAACTCCCATCGCTTAGATACTCACAGTCACTCACAGACATGCACTCACCCTAACCCCAGCACTAAGGGTGGCAGACTCTTATACAATAGGATAATGGGGGGGAACTGCATTGTGGTTTGGACACCGATCGGCACCTGATCCAATGAGAAGGCATGTCTCCTACCTACAGCGTAAATCTATATTGTACAGACAGAGATCCTGGACTGGCCATCTACGACACCGGTCAAATTTCTGGTGGGCCACTGGCTGACAGCGCCACAGATCGCGGCTGGCTTAAAAAAGTGCCCAGCATTCAAGGGGTTAAAAATCCAGATGCAACTTCCCCATGCCTCCCTCTGTGATGTCATTTGTGGGGTGGCACCATACCTGGGAACTCTCCGGGGTTTACCCGGACGCTCCGGGTGAAGCGCCACTTCTCCGTGTCTCCGGGTCACTACGGGGAAACTCCGGGTGGTGGGAGCCGCCTCGCGGCATGCCCCATTCTCCACCCACTTGCTGTGATGTCAGCGGGTCCGCCTACTGAGGGTAGCGGGGCCGCCTACCAGCATCATGCAAGGGGGGAGGCTCCTGTTAGTCTGAGCCAAAAAGTTCCCAGGCACGGGTTGGACCTCCTACCCTGACCCAGGCGCCAATAGCCTTACCTACAGCTCTGCTCTATAGAAATGTTTAAGCAAAATTCTACCAAATTAATTCCTCTATAGGTTATTTTTTCCCCATTTTGGAAAAAAAAACCTGTTTCCAGGCATGTAGTTAAATTGCACCCCAGGAATTTTAACACCAATTGAGATGCAGATGGCTCTTAAGCTCACTATTTCTATCTATGATGTGTTTCTATCCATTACTTTAAAGGGACAGTTTAATGTCATTGGCGCCCCCCCCACACTACAGAAGCCATGCAGCTACCATATGCATTAAAGTTCATATGAAGCATAGTCTGCCCCTTTACAATAAAATATCAAAATAAAAGGGACTTCTAAGTTGAATTAAGTAGTTCCTGAATCAATAAGCACTTTAGTGTTCATTTGTTAAGGGAATTATCTTTGGTGTCACATTTAGTTAAAATAACAAAAAAAAATAATATATAATTATTATTATATTAATTGATTATAAAATCGGGAGTAACGTGTGTTAAATGTATTGTCAATTTTGTATATTGGTAAATTTAACGTTATTTTCGCTCTCTCCCCATGATGTGGCGGAATCTGCTGATGCCCTATAAATAATTTTAAAGTAATTATTCCAAAACGGTTAATACGGAATCCGGTCCTAATGGGTGTGAGTCAGAGACCTGTTTTTATCAGTTGATGGCAATTAGTTCACGGAAAACAGACAAACACCATCTGCTGGCGGAAACAAGCCGACGATCGAGACGTGAGTCATTCCGCGCTTTAAAGTAAAAGAAATCCCTAATTCCTTCTATAACCCTCGATACGTTTTAACTCGCAATAAATAAACCACCCGGGGGGGGGGAGTCATGACTCCATAATCCTGGCAGCAATGTAATCCCCCCCCTCCCAGATTTACAAAATTAAATAAGAAGCTTCGCTCTAAATATAAGCAGAACCAATAAATATATATATAAAATATTTATAATTACATTATAAATATAATATAAAATAATAATATAAATACATAAATAAATATAAATAAAATATATCTGCCCGTCGTTTTAGGTGAAGCATTGTAATAAATTCTATAATAAAATCATAATATAATTAATTCTCGTTAACTTCTATATAAATATGTTACCCGCTAGTTAACTAATTGTTGGATATCAAAAAACAAAATACTGTCTGCGCTTCTCACCCTAATAAAGTTGGCAACAAATATATAAACATAATATAAATGAGAGGTTTTGGTTATATGAATTGGCCAAAGCATAATTAAGCTCACCCGCCACGTCAAGGCACTCTCAATAGGGTGAGATCCTACTCTCACCTCCTACATAGTGGGCACACAAAGCAGTTTATACTGCTACCAAAACCTTATTAATGTGTTGGGGGAGGTGCAATTAAACCTCCTCCCATTTAACCCCTGGACAGCAAGCTGCAACCAGACTGATGAGGAGCCAACAACCTCAAATATGTGCAAACAGGGAAAAGAAAAAATGTCGGTGCGCTAAGCTTGTCTCAGGCTGAGAGTGTGCCTTGACGTGGCGGGTGAGCTTAATTATGCTTTGGCCAATTCATATAACCAAAACCTCTCATTTATATTATGTTTATATATTTGTTGCCAACTTTATTAGGGTGAGAAGCGCAGACAGTATTTTGTTTTTTGTATACATTGTACAGCCAACACACTGTATTTGCAGCATGCTCACACTGTTTGGTAGGCCTCATATTATACAATTGTTGGATATCGCTAATGAAGGACAGGTGGGAGGTTTATTTCAAAGGAGGAGACAAGAGGTCACAGTTTAGAACTAAGTTCCCTCACTGTATTAACCTCTACCACCTATTCTGGGAGGCAGTTAGTAAAAAAGTACCTGACATGCCATCTCAGCCTCTGACCCACTCGTTTTAGATTCCGGTCTCTTTTTTTTACCCACTAAAGTATTTTGGTAGCCATGATTCAAAAAGTCCATTCCAGGTGGGCCAAAATAGGTCTTCTTGGCCATCGGTGTCTTTGTACGTGTCTTTGTCGAGACCATTGCGTAATGTATATAAAATGTTTGCATTATCATTGTTAGCCTTATTTGCATGCGCCTTCCCAGAATCCCTTGTGGTTGTGGCAGCACCATGAGATTTCTGAGGGAAAAACAGGCCTTCTGGCTTGTCTGTTGTCTGTAGTTGAGTGTTTAATAATACTTCTACTACCCCCTTAATTTTGAGTGGAAGGGTTTTCCATCACCTTTACCCACCATAACTTATGTAATGATATTTCTAGGTGTGATGAGTATGGTGGGACTTCTTGATTGAACCTTGGATTGCAGAAGAGCTCCTTGTCTTCCACGTCATAGATCATTGAGGACGTTAGATATGAATTGTCAGGAGCTGAGTGAGGGAACACATGGCGGAGATAATAAGTCTTCTTAAGAGATGCGCAACTTTCCTCCCTCGAGACCGTTAAAAGACCCGTGTCTCGTAGCGTGAGTGGCTCATTATGTTTTTTTTGCTGACAATGTTATACTCGGAGATAGTTTTTCTTAAAATCTGGCCAGGCTCTTATTAGACCTTTGGGATCGGCTTCCTGCAGCTGTCTAGTACCTATAATTCTTCCGAGTATCTTAGGCCATTTTTACAAGACTAGAAGAGACTGTTAAATTATGCATCTGTTTTATTATTTTTATAATCATTCCAACACAGGAACATAAACTTTTGCTGGCAGATCAGACCCATCCGGCCTCCATCTTGCTGCCCGTAGCTCCTGCTGTAAAGACTTAAACCTTAATCAGTCGTTGGCCTCGTCTTAGATTCAGGAGCCGTATGTCTATCCCATGCATGTTTAATACCCTCACTTTATTACCCTCTACCATTTCTGCTGGGAGGCTGTTTTGCTATAAAGGAAAAAAGCGTATTTGAGTTGATAAGAGGTAGGGTAAGTCAACACAGCTTCTTACATTTAACATACACATGTGTGCAGCAGCCTCGACTCCAGTGCTAGGCTTCCCCAGAAACACATACCCCCCCCCCCAATAAATACATGACAACCATGGTTGGGTTAGAAAAGGCCACAGACGTTTTATTTTAATGTCAGCCATTGCCACGCAGACCTAAAACCGAAAAAATAGGTGCGTTAACAGGACAATGACCAACACACGGAAAACCAAATACCCCTGGAACGCTCATCAAAACAGGGAGGGACAAACAACAAGAGGTAAGGTGACAACAAAAAATGTCGCCTAACCTAGTGGCGCCCACCCCTTTTTTGAATGCTGTGTTTGCACATGCTACAAAGTATTTTGTTAATGGGGTAACTCTCTTCAGACTTTGTTGTTTAATTTTAGTAGTGGGGCAAGAGTTAAAATACTGCAAAAAAAAATCAAAATACTGCAAAAAAAAAGTCTAAATACTTCTTCTACCATTCAGCCCAGGGGGTAACCCCATAGAAGAGGCCCCGGTATCATGGTTTCTCTAGATTTTTGGCTAAAAATCACAATGCACACAAACCAGTTCTGTTTAACACAAAATGTACGACACAGAAAGTCAATAGATGGAGCAAATGCTGCTTTAAGCCCTTGTTACACTGCACACCCTAGTGGCTGTTTGTGGAACTGCAAGTAAAGAGCAACCCAAAGGACAGTTGACCCCCTTGCCAGCCCTCCCCTGAATCTCTTATTTACTTAAACGAACACGGGAACGGACAAATATTCGCTGAATACGAAAACCTTTTTTTTCCCCGAAGACGGACACAAAGACTTCTCCGGCGCCCAAGTCTACTACTACTAATTCCTCTCGCTATACAACCCAGTACCCTGCTTGCTAAGAAACTTAGACCAAAAATACAGGAGAATTTCCTTACGTACAGCTACTTAGAATCCTTTTTATATGTGAAGGGGACCCCCGGATCAGAACAGCCAATCAGCTCCGAACATGGGGCAGTGAAAAACACATGCCAACAAACTGAGCATGATGAGCTTTTAAGGAGAGGTTCTATCTGTTAAAATCTTATATTCAAGTAAATACAGTAGGTATTCCATTACCTACAGATATTTGATTAAAGATATTCTCTAGCACTGAATCCATCTACAATATGCGATTGTACAACACTGCAGAACATGATGGCGCTATATAAATCAATAAATACTATCTGCAAAATGCACTGTTTATATTTATATTAACCACTAGATGGCAGTGCAGTCCATTCAGTAGAAAAGCAGAATAGAACATAGAAACATACACTATATGGACAAAAGTATTGGGACATCCGACGATTACACCAACAAGGACTTTGATGATGTCACATTCTAAATACAGAGACATTAATAGCTTCCACTCTTCTCGGAAGGCTTTCCATAAGATTTCCAGTAGAGCGTTTGTGACGTCCGGCACTGATGTTGTACAAGATGCCTATTTTACAATCTCTGTTCCAGTTCATACCAAAGGTGTTTGATGGGGTTGAGGTCAGGGCTTTGTGCGGCCGGTCGAGTTCTTCCACCCCAAACTCATCCAACCATGTCTTTATGGAGCTTGCTTTGTGTGCTGGGGCGCGGTCATGCTGGAATAGAAAAAGGCCTTCCCCACAAAGTTGGAAGCAGAGGATTGTCCATTTTAGACAATGCTATGCTTCCAAAGGGGGACCAACTTCATATTAATGTCTGTGTATTTGGAATGTGAAGTCATCAAGGTCACTGCTGATATAATGCTCAGGTGTCCCAATACTTTTGTCCATATAGTGTGGAATCTGCTGCCAGATCAGACCAATTCAGTCCCATCTAGTCTGCCTGTTTTTTCTGCTGTAGAGACTCAAACCTTAAACCAGGGGGAAATTAATACAAATGCATTGCGCAGGGTACCAATTATTTTAATGGAGCCCTGTGGTATGTATTATCCATTTAGCTTTGATTAGAAGAAACATCTGGTGCTTCAGATTCAGAATATCTAAATATATATATATATATGTCAACTCGCTTCTAAACTGGACTGAAAAACATCTTCCATTACAAGTTGGGTAAGATGTGGTTTCATCTCACTGATTTCCCTATGCATTATGCAGTGCCAACACCAGTGTGCTCCTCGTGCAAGAGCAGACTGGTTGGCCCTGTATACTGCATAGTAATATCAGAAAGATTTCTTTAAAGTCATCGCATCCTATAAACTATGCATTATTCAGGGCCTGCTTGGTCTTTCATGCAGGAGAAGCTTCATAATGCATAATTTAGTTGAAACTGCAATGTCCCTGAAGACTCCTACTTTAGTGAATAAACCTAGTAAACTGTAATGTTCATAGTTTGCTATATAGATGATGCAGTAAATGTATTTTTCCCAGTTTAACTTTTATTACTGCTGTTCTGGGGAGTGGCTTCTTGAAAAGGGTGGAGCTATATGCTCATAGGGGCGGGGCTAGCTGCATGTAGGGATAGCGACAGACATTCATTGGTGAGTAGGACTCACTGACTCAAAGACCCCTGTAAACAGGACATTATCCAGAGACTCCTGGTCAAACCAAGAGCGCTCCTAGTTATGCAGCCGAGCCATCAAGCGAGTCAGTTGAGTTGGCGTCCAAGTGTGCAGTTGAGGATACAAGTAGACTCTATCAAGTGGGAACCCCTTTTCGAGTTGACATGAGTCAAGGGGCCGAGTTGACAGTCAAGTTCACTTTAGTGAATAGATAAGATGTTGACTTTTCCACCAACACAGTCACAAAGGCTTGCGAATATACTCGTTAGTGATGGAAAGCGAGGAAAGTTTGAAGCATTGATTCCTGTCTCTTATACTTGCATTCTACTGCTAATAAAGCTCTCCGTTAGTGAGCAGAGCTTGAATTCTGTTACCCAAAATAAATTATTCTCTGGTAATAGAATCCAGCTTCTCCCATAGGCTACGCGATAAGGAAAACCTATGAACTATGAAATGACAAATAAGAAAAAAAGGAATTGTGATACATTGTTCCTCTGGTTATATCTATGAAAATAACTAGGAAACAACATGCACAGAATAGCGCTACATAACTTACAACGAGGAACCGCAATGCTTGCAGCCAATAGACAGTGACGTAACTACTATGGTCACTGGCAACTACTAAATTCATGACCCAGAATCCCAGGGATCCGTAGAATCAACACCATCCGGCCCAGTCTAGTCCTGCTGGGAAGATGCAAGCCTTCATCAGTCTGTGGATCAACGTATGCCGGTGAGAAACATATGTGACGATCTTTCGTGTTAATAAGCCAGTCGTATGATAATTAGCACATTGCACAAACCTGGTGATAAATAACCACACAGCTCATTCGCAGCGGATGTCATTAGTTACAGCATCAAAGAAGACTTGGTGGACCGCTAGTGGACCTGGTGGTCCCCTTCTTCTAAACAGCTTTAGGGGCTTCTTTTATGCCCCTAATGAGCACACAGAGTCAAATTTTATATTTGTGAATATCAGCTGATGGAAGGGACCCCCAATTTTGCTTACCTGCATACGATTTGTGTAGTAGTAGTTATAGTGCTGAGTGCGGAACCGGCTGTTAAAGAAATGAACCGGAAGATATGAACCAAACCAACAACAATATGTTTATAGATTGCTTGTAGTTACTTTTTGATTGCTTATGTTGTGTATATGTTACTAGTTTTATTGGTATTGTGACAGTTTCTATACTTCAAGATATTTGTGATTTTTAATTTGTTTGTTTGAAAAGGAAACATTGTCAACCAGCATTCACAACAGGTCAGTCGCAGGACAAAAACCCTGGAGGGGTCTGGAAGTCACTGATGGATCTTCTTCGTTACCAGTGGGGGTTGATAGGGATGTGAAAGAAGGCTGCTTTTCGAAGTTACTTGCAAATACACATTCTGCCCGGTCTAATTACCCGCTGAAGGGGCAGTGTGTCGATGTTGATTAGCAACTGGGAACAGTGGATTCTTTACCCGGGCACACAGCCAAGGCAACTGAAAGCTATCAGAACACCAATTGTTCTCACCATTGCAGTGATTTATATGCGTAAACATTCTCACCTTGTTATATGAGTGTATAAAACACTAAAATATAAGGAGGGGGCCCCCTTGTGACTACTTTCCCATCTGCTCTACGTGTTACCTATTCCACGTCCACAGGGCTATCTAATCACCCTTTGCATGAAAACACCTTATCTTTAATCTCAGGTGAGCTCGATATCTCTGCTTCATTTATTCATTAATTTATTTTAAAAAAAAAAAAACCTTTTTAATTCCAGTCTAGATGCATTGAGAGTCTTTCTCCCTTTATCACATTAGCTATTTTTTTTCCTTTTATATAAATATCGCTTGCTATAAATGGAACAATTGTTTCCAAGGATAATCATATGAGAATGGCCAGTGATAACAGGCGGTCCGTGGGCATAGGAGAAAAAAAATCCCTAATGAATATGTATTTTACTGAATAATTAAGTATGTACAATGTTACCATAAAAAAATAGACAATAATTTGCCCAATAATTTATAAAGCATTTTTTTTTTTTGCAGGATTTTTTTTAAAAATAATGCTCTATTTTAACTGTGGGTAACCACTGAGTGCATTTTTTATTCAGTAGTTTATACATTGTCCCAATAATAGACAGAATAATCAAAGTGACCCTAATGTGTTAATAATGTTATAATATTAACAGAATAACCAAAGTAACACTAACGTGTTAATAGTGCAATGATTTTTAAAGAATAATCAAAGTGACCATAAAGTGTTAATAGTGTAATTATATTAACAGAATAATCAAAGTGACCCTAAAGTGTTAATAGTGTAATATTATTAACAGAATAATAAAACTGACCCTTAAGTGTTAATAGTGCAATATTTTCTACAAAATAATCAGTGACCCTAAAGTGTTAATAGTGTAATAATATTAGCAGAATAATCCAATTGACACTAAAGTGTTAATAGTGCAACAATTGTTAAAGAATAATCAAAGTGACCCAAAAGTGTTAATAGTGTGATAATATTACCAGAATAATCAGTGACCCTAAAGTGTTAATAGTGTAATAATGTTAACAGAACAGTCAAATTTACCCTAAAGTGTTAATAGTGTAATAAATTAAATAAATACATGATTTTTTCTTTTTTAGCATGTGACTTGTGCGATACATTACATAAGCATTTGATGCAGAGAGGGTTAACTATGTTGGTGCCCCGGATTTGGGGTACGGTGTCCGCTTCTGAATAATCTACGCAAGAAATAAAACACAAACCAGCCCCAAAGTCAACAGAATAAAACTTTTTTTTTTTATATATATATTACAAAATATACAGAGAGTCTCAGGTATAAATAATATTGGGTATTTTACAAGAGCTAACGATATAAAGTGAACTTTTTGTTAGGTGGTGTCACGCGATCGGATTACTCTGCGTCCTTCCGACCATTAGTGGAATTTTATCTCTGCCCCCGGAGCTCAGTTTTATGCCTTTAATGCCAGCCAGGTGTTTCTTCATGAGTAACCTGAACCTCGTCTTTTCACATTTCGCAGGACCTTCATCGTTGGTTGAGGAGGACAAAGTGGATGAATTCATATCTGCTTTGTGACATATTACTTCCCACGACACTGACCTGTACGGCTTTCTTGCCGGCTTGGAATGGTCTTTGCAGCTTTGGTGCTTTCTTTGCGGACTGGAGGTCTTCTTTAGGAGGGGATTCATGTTCCTCTGCTCGGGAAAGATCATCTGTTGACCTTTTGTATTGTGGTCAAAAAAGAGAGATTCCTTCCTCCTAATATTGGGAATCTCTCCCAACGTAAGAAATCCATAAGGTGTAGTAATTTTGGACAGGTGCGGCAGAGATAAGGCAGCTCTGGTCACTGGGTCTAAGTGGTCTGCGACTTTTTCCAAGTCCTCAAAGCTATAATCAGATGCCTTTCTACAAAGACTCTTCCCTTTCGTGAAACCTGGTTGCTTGATGTTGGATTCCGAATGGCTGCGTTTAGTTCTCGTAGAATTCTTTTCAAGGGCATCTTGTTCTTTTCCAAGATTCCGAACATCTTCCAAGGGTGCCACGTGAAGAAAAACATGGTCCACATCCAAAGGAGGGATGAAGAACTTGGGGATGCGGTCAGGAGTCACAACAATGTTGGAGATGTCCCTTTTCTTGTGGGACATTTCAGAAGATGGCTTGTTGGGTCTACAGTGTTTCCAGGAGAGAAACGTTTCCAAAGTGCTCTTCAGAGAAACGTGTGCCGTAGCCGATAACATTCTGAGCTTGCACTTATTGGGAAGTGAGTTTTGCAATGATTTCTCCCGGGGAACTCAATGCCTGTTTATAAAACATAGCGAGTGAGACTACGTCACTGAATAGTTAGACGTCATTGGCATGGCAACCAGAGATAAGGAGATTTTTACACTCTTACCTGGACGCTCTCAGCCTGATTCATGCTGTATCATTACTATACAGCAGCTTAAGTTCTCTGATACATAATTGCTGCCCATCTTCATTCCCTTTAATGTATTTTCCATCGTCGCTACAAAGAGCGCTTTTCATTTTTCAAGTAGACGTCTTCTGAAAACGAAATGTACTTGGCATACTTCATGAGTGTTAATTAGAATACTTTATGTAATGTTTCAGGGCGCAGGTAATTAAAATACATTGTGACCCTTAAACAAATGGCATTAGTCAGGAATGTGGCCGCAACAAAAAGGAGAGGTCGTTAAATATTAACGCGTCCGAGTACGTTGGGCATCCTCAAATAAAAGCCTAATGAGGCTACCAAGTTAGCCGAGCAAGAATACAATGAATTGCCATTAACACGATGAAAGAGTTAATGTTCGGATATTCCTAAATACATTTATTATATCATTTTTAACCAGTTTGGGAAATTAATTTATCCAAGCGTTTCAGTTCCACAAAGGTGAGCAAGGCCAATTTAACCAATTCATTGTTAATGAGTATGGCATCTGTTTAACCCTTTGAGTGCAAGTTGTGAACTGATTTTTGTTTGCCCAGCATAGCTATTTATACCTTTTTTTCAGGCCGAAAATTGAAATTGTTGATAAATTGTGGTCCGATACATCTGTGATCAATCTGTTACCATTAGCTGCACTGGGATATATTAACCCTTTGAACTGGGGGGGCATTTGTCTCTACATGCCCTTCCTCCGCCGGTCCAGAAGGTGCCAGACCTCTTCTGTCCATTGGGCTCCCCCAGCCTCCAGTGTCTTTTGCATAGACTTAAACAAAATGTAGCAGAAGGAGGCATAGGGACATGAATATACAGGGAACATGAAATAAGCTACAGATATGAGCTTGAGTGACAAGGCTGAGAAGGTCAGAGGGATAAAGGCCAAAAAAGATTCAAACTGGGATTGTCAGATGTTAAAGATTTTTTTTTCTGGCTAGAGGAAGAGACTTTTTTTGGGTTGAAAATATTTGATGTCGTCAACGTCGTGAATTAGTAACACAAATGATCATCGCTTTACAGGGGTATTAAATACGTTTCGAAGCTGCTATGTTTGTTGTTTAGAAATAAATGTCGAATTGGCGTTATGGGAGCTCATGTTCTAAAACAATCATTATCCGGTCACATGATTTTTGTGATCCCAGCACTGGAAATTGGGTTCTGAGCCATCTATAATAAACCCCCCTATGATGTCCTACCCCGATAACGATAGACACAAGTACCGTATTGGCCCGATGATAGGTCACACTTTTCCCCCACACTTTAAGTCTGTAAAGTAGGGGTGCGGCCTATAATCGGGGTTTAGCGCAGGGATGCGCAATTCGGATCGCCCGACGCCCGGGACATGCAGTTCCGGGAGCCAGGCAGGTGTTTTTTCTTTTCTTTTTCATTTAGCCCTGCTGGGGGCAAGCCCTGCTCCTGCCGGCATTTCCGCCGGGCCTTCTATGAAGGAGTGCCAGCGTTACACAACCTTCCAGTGCTCCACCATAGAAGCCCCTGTGGAAGTACCACCACATGGAGCAAACATCCACCAGCTGCCCTCACTAGACACCAGGGAGTCTGGGGATGCATTGGTAAGTAGGGGGGGGGTAAGAGTGGCATATCTGGGGGCATAAACCATATCAGGAGGGCAGAGTGGCATATCTGGGGGGCAAAGTGACATATCAGGGGGGCAAATTGGCATATCTATAAGTAAAGTGCATTATGAATTAAGGGGGGGGCATTAAATGGATATTGGTTTTCCAAATTTCTGTTTGTGTATAACCTATGCTGACTAACTGCCTAATAGATACAAAAAATCTTACAATACATGTATTCCTGTTCATTAGATAAAATACAGTTTTACCATTCCACTCATGTGTATGTTTTCTTTAAAATACATTTTCCTTTCAAAAAGCACCAAACTTTAAGGGTGCGGCCTATAATCGGGTGCGGCCTATAATCAAGCCAATACGGTATTTAGAATGGGAAAAGGCCACACTATTTTATTTTGTAAGCTGTTTTTAAACACCGTGACACACAACTAAATCATAACAAGCAAAAATAATGTAATTTTCCCCAATTTGGGGTATAAGTACCATTTAACATTTTCCCCTGCCTGAAGGAAAAGGTCCACCATAATCCACTATGACCAGCATAGTTCCCATACCTAAGATGCAAACCGACTCTAATGAAACAACCCCAGAAACATCCACACGAGCCTTAACCACTAAAACCATAGGCCGATATATGGGGCAACTTGTGAATTTAAAAAAATCTATAGAAAAAAAGTACTTAATCATAATGGCATTATGTGCAAATAACATCACAATGGAAGAAAATGAATTGGCATTCAATGCTACAAAACAAAATGGCGGAACCAACAAATATAAAACCGGATGTTCCTTATGATGTAAGTGGGGCAACTAATGGAATTTTCCACTTTTACCATTTTACACCAAAACTTCTCAGTAAAAGTAATGAAATGTATGATCATTCCTGAATTAATATTCCAAATTGTTATGTTACCATTAAAAAGATTTTGTACCCAGCATGTCTCTTTTTCTCGTAATGGTAATTGTTAAGGAGATGTGACTGTTCTTGGTATATTATGACCTCAGCTGGTAATTATACAGGGATAAAGCTACGGAAAGGGTCATGTATTCGTTGAACTGGTTTTGAAAAACATCTCAAGCTCCACACCCCTAATGAAAAGCATGACTCTTTTGTTTTGCGTTGGGAACATTATCATTTGTAAAGGGAAATATTAAGGCAAATCGCTTGTTTATGTCCGAACATTTGCTAATGTATCAACGGAGCCATAAACCCAGTTGATTAACCAATTTGTACACTAAGCTAAGTGTTTTTTTGCAGAGAGTACAAAATAATAAGACCTTTTGGTAAATCCAAGCTGCTTACTGTAAATAATTCCAGCTGAAAGTACAAAAACAAACGTTTTAAAGAAACTTTCTGTTCTAAGATGTACATCGGAAATCAGATTTCAAATTAATTCTGTTTATTTAATTTCTTATATGTTTTTCTTTTTCAGAAATACTGATTTTACTATTTACGTTCTTTTTTTTAAAGTTACTTATATATATTGTTTATATATTGCTTATTTTATTAGTTTATTATTTTATCTATCATTTCATAGTTTTTTTTTGTCTACTAAAGTGTAAAATGTGGGATGTAAAGAAAATGATACCTTTTAAAGATGATCTATCAGAGCACCTCAGCCCAGCAAAGGTCTTCTTCTTCACACGTGTGACATCATTGCCACTTTCACTTCCTTTAGCCAAAGGGTTGAGAGACAGGGATTATCTCTTAGTCCTTCGATTAGCCTACGTCATCCACAGAAAATATCTTTAAAAAAAATGATTTTTATTATTTTGTTTTACAATTCTCAGTCTCGGTAGTCTACGAAGAGACATCGTCACCAACAAAGTGGCCAAGGTTCGTGTGTGGAGTTCAGGGAGTTAGTTTTTCTGTTCTGTTGACACATCCTAATCTTCTACGCACAGATTATATGAACATCTAAGGATGACATTGTTAGAGCTACAGCACGCTCAGTGCAGCCATAAAGTTATGATCTATTTACACTGAGATCATGTATATGACCATCAAACAGGTGGAATATTGACATACCTCTTTCTGACTCATTTGGAGATTTTCATGAGTGTTTTAAGGATTCAAAGAAAAAAAAATGTATGGTTGGTCACAGTTCCTTAATGGGCAAAAAAATGACTTATTATATACACATATATTTAAAGGTCTTGACATTTAAGAAAAATTAACTCCTAATGCAGCCCCATCCCATGTGGAAAAGGTCTATAAGTGGAATCCATACCCCAACTCCTGACATGGCTTTACATCCCCCATATACTGCTCCAAGCATTCACCTATTTCATGTCTTCCTGTCCCTTTGGATCACTATATAACATGTCCAGATGTGACATCACTTCCTGGAGGACAGTATATGAAAAAAAAGTACAATATAGAGAGAAAGCTGCCCCTAACCAGGATCGATACATTGTGAGACCAAGTCACAGCGAGACAGAGCCCCATTGGTAGCGGGTATGCTGATGACATCATAATGCACGTTGTGTTTCAGGAAATGGTAAGTATGGCATAACCTCAGTAGGCGAAAATTGGTGTTTTCTACCCATCTTCTTATTTATCATCGTTAAAGTGGAAGAAGATGAAAAAGTCACCTTTTGTTGGTAACTCAGTATAGAATTCTATGTATAGAGCGAGACCAAGCAACAGTCTTCTTTTTTATGAAGTTACATGAAAATGTATGTCAGAATTTGGTGTAAAATTCATATCGATATTCAGCATAGGAAGTGCAATGTGATTTATACTTCTCCAGAGATTACATCATCATTTCTTTTATTGTAAAGTAAATATGGCATTTCAGGATCACGGCAATAACAGTAGAAGTAATAAAAGCCCGTCCAATGATACCGAACTACATGTGACATTTTATACAAACAAGATCAGAACACCTCATGCCAACAATATGAAAACATAGAACCATAATGCCTTCGATGTCCTGTACGCATGAATATCACAGCTCAACGAGTCCAGAAAGCTGGGACATTCAATGAGTTTTTCAATAATATTGTGTTTTCATGGGAGATAATGGAGAATATGAGATACAGGAGGCATGCCCCTGAGCAGGTCATTTGGGGATGTGTTCAAGTGTGTGGAAACATTTATTTATTTATTTTCCTTTTCAATAGAGCTTATTTATTAAACCCGCATGTTCCGGATTGGAAGGACCGTATGCTGCATATTTGTGGTAACACCATGAAAATAATTTTTGCCCTTTTTCGGTCATCCTTGGGCATTTTGACTCATAATGTAGAGAATGACACTGGGTACAGGGGTTTACGTGGATGGTTGGAGATTTTGGAGGTCTATTAACCAAGAGAAGCCTTGACATTGCAAAGAAAACTCACCAGGGTTACTGGTCCCATATGACATCAACCGGTCACTAGACATGTGGTCCAAAAACAATTCAGACATTTTTTTGGTTCATTTGTTTTCAGACAACAAATTCAGTTTCCTTCTCGTTTGTTTTGAATAGAAATCGGGTGGCATTTTAAATTCGGAAACGGAATTTGTTGTCCGACGCCCCCATATATAGTCTCTCACACTCTCATTTTCGCTACCTTCTCTGCCAACCACTTCTGCTTCCATGTCTCGCAGACCAGCTTCCGTGTCTTGCATCTTCTTGTTTTCCTGTCTTCTATCTTCTCTTTTCTCCGCTGGTCATAATCCTTCAATTAGGGGGAAAGGACATCACCCGAAGCTCGGCTATTTTGACAGAAGTTCGTCGGGAGGTCATGTCGGACGAAGAAAGAAGAGAGAACAAGAAGATGAAGAACAAGAAGACGCAAGGCATGGAAGCGGAGCTAAGGTAGATCTGGCCTTATTTTTTAGAGATTTGTACAAATTGACAAAATCGATACATTTTGTTTAATTACTGGTCACATTGAAGCTCATCATGCAACTTGGAGTAACTTTGTGGACACCTCATGAGTTGTCCACTAGAATTCAGGACCTATATCTGGTGAAATTGGCCTATACACCATACTGTTATCCCCACAAAACTCAGCCTTATTGCCTACTCATTGTCTTAAAAAAATACTCATTGTCTTAAAAAAATAAATGTATATGCTACCCTTTTCACTCATCTTTCTGAAGCTAAACGCATCAACTTCCAATGAATGGGTGAAGTAAAGTAAAAAGGAAACGGAAAGAAACTGTGGGAATAAGGTGCCAAGGAGACCATTTAAGGTTAGTAGTCAGTGTCATATATTTGATTCTTCAACCTGGGCATTTATCAATGCCCATCTCTGAAAACCTTTCACCTACCATCTACCTTAAGGTGCTCCCCTCTACCATGGCACTTAAATAGCTCACTTCATTTGGACCCAGATACCACTGTTGCTTTTTCTTCCCCTGATGCCCATCTTTTCTAGGTACTCAAAATGTTTGCCGGGTATGAGGGCATCACAGATTTCTGCAGCCCTAAAAGTCACAATAATGTGTCTCGAAATGGGTTTAACAAATTAAAATATCTTAAATCAATTACAAACACTTTTATTGCACCCCTAACCACTCACTCTTAAACAAAAGTGTTCCTGTATGGCTATTCCAAATTGGAGGAATATGTTATATTGTTGGATTTTAAACTCAAGTTCTTGAATGATGTTTTCAGGGTATCAAAACCCAATTTACTTGGGTGGGGGGTAAGTGGAACGGCCTCCCATCAGAATTATTAGAGGCTGATACAATGAGGGGATTTAAACATGCATGGGATAGACATATGGGTGGCTCCTGAATCTAAGACGAGACCAACAACTGATTAAGGTTTGAGTCTTTACATCAGAAAAAATTTGCAGATTGGACGGGGCAAATGGGGCCGATCTGCCGGCAGGTTCTGTTTCTAGATTTCAACTGATACATTGCACAAGGTATTTGGCAGGTTATTGAGAATACCCAACAACAGCAGAATTCCATCCCTTGGGGCAAAACTCTAATGGCTCTTTGACCAG
This sequence comes from Spea hammondii, assembly GCA_029215755.1. Classification (NCBI taxonomy): domain Eukaryota; kingdom Metazoa; phylum Chordata; class Amphibia; order Anura; family Pelobatidae; genus Spea; species Spea hammondii. The sequence goes on along the minus strand of JARDYJ010000001.1, from coordinate 183,353,113 downwards.
ACGTGTGTCCTTGCATCTTCATCGAAAAGCAAGTAACTGTCCTTTCAGAGCAACTATGCCTGGAGTTAAACAAGGATACGAATTCAAGCTTTTTGTTTTTCCATATTCTTTGAATGACATTTCCATAGAATTGGGCGCACATTGTGGCATGACGCACGCTCTACTTATCCTCTTCTACTTCTAGTGTCTGTGATGTTGACAACAAATGTTATGTTGTCATGGTAAAGAGAGGGCAATTCGTTTCACAACTAAGCAACGGGGACTTATCCTAGCTAAGATGGAAAGCAAATAAAATCACCAATTCTGCATACCTTTCAGGGGAATACAACGCATTTCCTGTAATGCGAGTCTTGTGCATTGCTATACAACGCATAAGCGATGCATTAATATATCTCTGCGTCATCTTATTGAAGTTTAATAAAAAGATGGAGACCATAGTTTAATGATACTGATGTAAAAAGATGATAAATAATTATTAGTGATTTTAGTCATCCATGTGATCTTGCTTTTTGGGATGATAACAGGAAAGACAACATATATAATCATATAATAATAAAGTAACGGTAAAGGGCGATCATTTTTATGAACCAAAATTATCTTCTGGATGCCAACTGGTACCGCATTGGGACACTGGTGTTTGGGGTGTGTGGCAAGGGTGGGGGTCAGATGGGAAGTGGGTGTGGCTAATCCAGAAGTGGGTGGGGCAGGAGGCGTGACCACCCGCTCTCCTTAACTGAAGAGTAACGTCACTGACGAGGGATTCCCAAATATTGCAAAATTTATAGTAAGCTGGTGAATGTTATGCAATGATTACAGATGAGATCACATTTTATTTATAGACCTCCAGCCGATTCTGCAATGTGGTTACAAAAGTGAAGTGAAACCTAGCAACATTACAATTGACAATATAGAAAAATACAGGTACTGGTGGGAACTGAGGGAACTGGGCTTATGTGTCACTTAATATCAATACCCCTGTAAAACAGGAAGTCATGGTTGAACAATTTCCTGCTACTAGTCACAAAGGTGTACTAAAACATTTAAAATATCTCTGGGAATTTACTTCAAATATATTTTTCTAATATGAATTCATAGGGGTGCCAATAATTGTGGCACACATATACTTAACAATTTTTTTAGGGGGGGGTATAAACCTGTGTTGTGTTTGCAATTGTTTGATATCCACGAGAGCAAAGAATTGTTGTGTATTGTCTGAAGAAATTATCAAAAGTTTAAACAATAAAGACAATTTTTCACATCCTTCTTAGCTCTTATTTACCAAGGGTGATAAATATTAATGGAGGGCTTTGTCACTTATCATTAACTCCATACCTACCCAGCGTTATTTCTACATCATCTTCATACCTTTTACTTCCTCCACTCACCTCCCTTTCCTCGGCCTCAATGTTTGGCACTTGGTGGTGCAGTCTTACTCTTCTCATCTGTCAGTCATGATGATGATGATGTCGCATCCGGCAATGAGAAGGGACCTAGACTTTTATTGGCATTTGTCGCAGCAGCCGCATTTGCCGCCGTGGCAACACTTATAAGTGAATGAATGGCCTTGTTTTTAAGTAGTACTACTTTAAAATGCTCCAAGAAAGATGTTCAGACTTCTCCATGGGACTTTCCCCTTAGTGTTACAAAACATAGGAAGACAAGTGTGCTCCATTTTCAATGTTCATTAGGAAAGCAATCAGGTTATGAACTCTTATCAACCTCTGCAATACTTCTGAAAGTGCCCATGACTATTTATTTTAAGTAGGAACGCATACATATAATATTCACAGTGACAGCTGTTCGGTAACCGCCGACACTTAACACCAACAGTTACCTGAATAATAATTTTTCCCGAACTTTTAGATTACCCCAAAGAGTTTTAATAAAATATGGGTCACTGGTTGAAAAAAAGATTAATGTATTACTTAAACGGAGTCATATTCTACTCTCCCCAGTGCTCTTTTAAATTACCTTTATATATCTTTTCAAGGCCATCTGTAAGCCAGGGTACAAGAGGATAGGATGAGGACAGTGGTTAAGTTCCACCTGCTGCAGACGACAGATACAATCGGGAGTTCATCACCGTACTCAGGAACTTCCAAATGAATCTTGATACAATTCAGGGGTCTAACATAGGCATACCTGGAAATACCCAGGCTACCCAGGACCCCCGTCTTTGGACGTGTCTAATGACATCAGTGGGTGGTCCGCTGATGTCAGAGGGCAGCCTGCTGACATCAGTGGGTGGTCTGCTGCTGTTGGGTGTGAGGTTAGCCACACGCTATAAAAAATTGTAAGTGGTGGAAGGTGAGGGGGGAGCTGGGCGGTGCCTCAACGCCACTCCCATGACCTGGAGATTCTCTGCAGTGACCCCAAGACCCAGAGAAGCTCCACTTCCCCCAGAGTCACCGGGTGAAACCAGAAAAGTTCCCAGGCAGGAACAAGGTCCATGAGGTGAAGGGCTGCGGCAAATCTTAGGAGGCCTCCAAGGCTTCTTGGTGCAGATGTGGGCCCTTTAAATTTGATCTAATTTACTGCTAATGGCCTCTGTGATATTTTATTTCTGAACATACCCAAGGTTTATGTTAGCGTACCACTATATTGAGAATAATTATGTTTATTAGCTCTTAATCTCACTAACTGTACATTTCCAATAACTCATCACCATACCTGGGTGGTCCAGTGGATGTCGGTGGGCAGTGGGCTGATGTCCCACTGGAAGTTGTCCGTTTTTGGAGAGGAAGTGTGTGGGGCAAGCCGCAATGCCTCTTCCGTGACTCCGATATTCTCCATGGTGACCCAGAGATGCAGTGCATCATCCGGGGAGTTGCCAGGTACGCTTATAACATATGGCCGTCAGGTGGTCCTACCACTGGCCCCTATAGAAACACATCTTAGGTGTTGCAGTCTGTGTAATTCTTTTGTAAAACAAACTCTACCAAGATTCCATTTTGGAATCCTAGCAAATCCTATGTTATCATGTTGCAATTAGATACAATGCCCCTGTTTGGGGCACTTCGATGAAGTGGCGGGCTAAGCAATAAATGGTCGATATTGATGCTTCAGATAGGTTGTCCTAAATGGTATTTGCTGGCTGTGCGCTGATCCCTTGTTTTGTTATATGTGCAAATTACAAATTTCAGCAGCACCCTGGAATCTGAATGTATATGCCTGCTAGGGTATGCTTCCCTTTTTTTGTATTTTTTTTGGTGAAACCCTTTTCCCATCAAGGCAACTTACATGGCATTGCAAATGATTATAGCTGCAAATGTATCCAGTACTATTTTACCAGAACATCTATACAGAGCTATTATAAAAAGTACTAGCGTGCATTGCATCTAGTACATAATTACATAATTAGTCTGCTCGGCAATGCTAGGTAACCCGTACAAAAAAAGAGGTATTGCTTACACTTGGATAAGAAACATTAGATGAGTTGATTTCCAGAAAATACACTTTGCTACCTACTTTTTCCAATTTCTATGTTTTAAATTAGTGAAGTACGATGTTAAACTGTGTATAAAAAGGTATTACGGTAAATGTTTTACCTAAACTTCACGAGCAGCAAAATATTTTTATTTTTCATTAATCCATAAACTGGAGTTCAGTTTAAAAAGTAACATATTTGAAGCTTTTTTTGTTTTCCTCTTTTGGAAAAGTAAAATAACAAATGGATGTTCTCTTGTCTTGGTGAAGGCCCGGACTGGGACAAAAAATAGGCCCGGGCATTTCAGACTGAGCAGCCCATTTTTATGAAAAAACATATATGTACATACATATACATAATACTTGGTCATTCAACATGGGAAGCCTGAAGCCACAATTTAGTGAGACTAATCCTTGAAATAAATATTATAGAGTAAATAACACAATACCTTATCTTTTCCACTAAATGATTTCAGGGCCTTGAATGTTTTGTTCCCTGAAGTCACTACAAATTCAGGAGGGCGTTTTATCTCTGGATAAGTAAAAATGAAATAGTTCCTACTGCTAATTAAGGAAACAGATAACCAAACACACACCCCAGGACAGGCTTTTCTACACTGACACCCAGACACACACCCCAGGACAGGCTCTGCCACACCGACACACACCAGGACAGGCTCTGCCACACCAACACCAGACACACACACCAGGATAGTTAAAAAAGAAAAAAATGGTTCAACACTGGGTGCTAGCAGGGACAGCATAAACCCTCTTGAAGTATATGAACACAGAAAAGAATCCCAGCACTCCAATCAGCTTTCAATCTTTTTGCTTTCAGAGAAAGCAAAACAAAAAAAGCAACGTTTCGGCCAAACAGGGCCTTTTGAGCTTGGCAAAGGCCCCGTTTGGCCGAAACGTTGCTTATTTTTATGGTCAGCCACCACTCTTCCCTTTGGATTTTTTTTTAATCTCACGTTCATCCCCTCAGAAGTGAGCAAGAACTTTCTGTAGTGGGTTGACAACTCTGGCTTGGCTCATGAGCAACATGACCTGAGGTTTGGATCACCCCAACCTTCTTTTTTGTAGTCCTGACAAAAGTACACTTACCGGCACACAATGTACTTCTGCAGTACTGTGTTCTTTAGGGGTACAAGAACTAGATTCTGGTAGTATAACCCGCCGACAGAATCTAGGTTGGTCCCATGAGTGCAATGTCCATTCTGAAGACATCTTTTTTCCCCCCATAATAAACGATATACCCAGGTGTGCAGCAGCAATTAAATATGACCATTACATATACAGTACCTAGGGAAGTGACATTTTAAGAAAGCAGCTTTTACTTCAGAGGTTGCACTCTCATTCTCTTTGATTCTCTCCCTCACCCTTTCTCAATGTTTCCCTAACTTCTTTGCCCATCACTTCAGCTTCTGCTGACCACTTTTGCTTCCACATATTCTTCTGCGTTTTCTTCTTCATCTTCTTTCTTTTACCTTCTCCCTTTTCTTTTCTCTTATATGATCCTCAAATTGTGGGAGAGGACGTCAACGACAGCACCCGTCATTTTGCCCTCACTTGAACTGGGGCAATATCGGAGGAGAGGAAGTGTTGCAGGATTGAAAAATTCTAGTTAACCGAGCACGAGAATACTTGCCTGAACATGACTCATCCCTGATTTCCGGAGTTTTGTTCATGAATGTATTGGCTTGCTTTTTATACTAATATCTTAAGTACATTTTTAGGACAGAAATTGAAAAAATCTATCACAAAACTATTGAAATGTCAAGGATGTTGTGTACATTCTAATTCAACAGATATGTAATTGAGTGATCCATTTGTGATTCTGGATGAACTCCATATTTTTTATATTGCCGAAAATAACATTCTGTACGGGTCACAATCAATACAATACGGTACAGTCATTTCAATAGCAGATTCAAAAAGTTCAAATAACAGAATTGCTCAATTGATTAAAATGGTCAAAGGAAAGATTTATTTAAGGTCAATAAAACATATCTGCAAGTACAGAGGTTATCTGCAAGAGAGCTTCAGGTCCCTTCTTTTAAACGTAACCATGGATCAACAACTGACAATAGAGGGGAAAATAGACAGAAAAAGCCCATAAAACCAAATAATTATAATTATTATTATTATTACAATACATGCTTTATTGATCAAATATTATTTTCAAATAGTTTTCAAAAGCCAAAGATCAAGAAGTAGCCATAGAAAGTTTAGGGAGTATAGAAACATAGACTTTGATGTCTATTAAAAACCCTTTGGCTCACCTGGTCTGCCCATTCATGATGTATAGAATTAGTAAGTCCTTAGGAGCCATATGCCTTTTCCACGCATGTTGAAGGTTTCTCACTGTTTTAGAGTGTACCATATCTGTTGGGAGGCTGTTTCACTAATCTACCACTTTCTGAGTAAAGTAAATCTTTCTTACATTCATCTAAGCCTAAGATTGCGATATTGTCTTGCTACCCTCTTGAGTCAACTGTTAATAATGTATCGTAAAATAAGAGTTAAAACACCAACTCACCAGCAAACCGCTACAAAAATGAAGAAACGTCAATGCTGCGTTCAATAATGTTTCTCACTTAAAATAAATAGTCCCAAGAAAGCTGAATTGATATGTAAAAAAAGGAATTTTTTTTTTAAAAAAAAGGTCAAATTGGTTCTTTTGTGTTTTTTTGTGGAAAATTTCCGCACAGAACTACTCGGAATAGAATAATGATATATCATTAAGATGTCTTTTGGCTTCCAAGTATTTGTTTGGCCAGACATAATAATTATCAAAGCGGTTCAAGAATTCTACAAGGAAATAACAAAAAAAGTCTCATGTAAAAGTTCAATGAAATGGATTCAAGCTTTTTTATTGTATGACAAATAATTTTAAAAGTAACCTTTAAAAAAAACAAAATCCTATTAACGATGTAAAACACCAGAAGTACTGTGAACTTACCACCACCTTTTGATATCTAGAGGGTATCTGGTCCTTAATTACTCAGCTAAAGGTTATAATTTCAACATATTTTGTGGACTGAATTAAAAACATCTAATAATAAAAGTCTAAACCTAATTTGAATTTGAAAATAATGTAATTATTATTTAAGATTTAAATTTGCTTAAAAAACTGTCGAAGGTTTATGGAGTTACAAAAGTTTACTCTACACAAAAGGGGCTGTTTTTGAGCAAGGATTAAGCATTATCATTTAAGACCCCTCAATTCTTATGTGGATATAAAATCGGTCGTAAATCTGGATAATTTATGCCGTCCAACAACCACCAACTCGCTGGAAAAGAGTGCCGATGATGCACAGTACAGTAAACACTGTTATTATGTAAGGATTGTCATACCCATGACCACATCACAAAATTATTGTAAGGCATGCTGAACCTAAACATACTGAACAAGAATATGATATAACCACAGATTTAAAATATGAGGTTTCATGAACAAAAAAAAATAAACTCCAAGCTCTTGAGTACTTCGTATCCTTCCGTGGTGTGGGTCTTCCTCCCCGAGAGTGTCAATGATGGCGTAGTCTTGGACGGTGATCTGTTCCCTACCCAGAATCAGGTAGTTCCTTGCAAACCACAAAGCGTCCTTAACACAACACATTAGGCGCCATGCTTCTTCAATGGCACCATCTATGTTAGTTCATGGAAGTCCATACAGAACAGAATTAAAGGAGAGGAATGTCCTTTGAGGTCCTTTTCCAGGGATCCCAGCAAAGCCTGAGCAAAAAGACACTACAGATGTAGTGAAGTCTCGTCGGCTGCGATGTACCGTGGACAGTGTTGGTATCTGCATGAATATGCTTAGGGGGAGGCCCCCATGGATGGCCATCCATGCAATGTCTTCGTTTCTATCGGTCAACCATGTTAATACAAACAGCCTGTGCTGTGGCATCAGGGAGCCCTGGAATCTGCTCCATGATGTCCTTGGCTTCTTTATGATATCTTAAAGATTAATTTGTAAATGATTGTTGGTGCCATGATACAACACGGTAGAGTACCTACAAACGTACGAGTGTTTATGATGTGAAAGATGTTGACATAGAGACTGGCTGCCTCATAAGAGACGGGAAAGTACAGTAATAGAACTCTGGTAAAATATTATCTAATTATAACTCATTATCTATGATATGTGCAAGATCTATTACATCTTATTTATTATACTATATATATATATATATATATACAGTGGGGCAAAAAAGTATTTAGTCAGCCACCAATTGTGCAAGTTCTCCCACTTAAAAAGATGAGAGAGGCCTGTAATTTTCACCATAGGTACACTTCCACTATGAGAGACAGAATGGGGGAAAAGAATATAGGAAATCACATTGTCTGATTTTTAAAGAATTTATTTGCAAATTATGGTGGAAAATAAGTATTTGGTCAATAACAAAAGTTCATATCAATACTTTGTTATATACCCTTTGTTGTCAATGAATTCATTGGTAAATTCCTCGGTAAAATAAGTATTTGGTCACCTACAAACAAGCAAGCTCTCACAGACCTGTAACATCCTCTTTAAGAGTCTCCTCTGTCCTCCACTAGTTACCTGTATTAATGGCACCTGTTTGAACTTGGTATCAGTATAAAAGACATCTGTCCACAACCTCAAACAGTCACACTCCAAACCCCACTATGGCCAAGACCAAAGAGCTGTCGAAGGACACCAGAAACAAAATTGTAGACCTGCACCAGGCTGGGAAGACTGAATCTGCAATAGGCAAGCAGCTTGGTGTGAAGAAATCAACTGTGGGAGCAATTATTCGGAATTGGAAGACATACAGGACCACTTGATCTGGGGCTCCACGCAAGATCTCACTCCGTGGTGTCAAAATGATGACAAGAACGCTGAGCAAAAATCCCAGAACCACACGGGGGGACCTAGTGAATGACCTTCAGAGAGCTGGGACCAAAGTAACAAAGGCTACCATCAGTAACATACTATGCCGCCAGGTACTCAAATCATGCAGTGCCAGACGTGTCCCCCTGCTTAAGCCAGTACATGTCCGGGCCCGTCTGAAGTTTGCTAGAGAGCATTTGGATGATTCAGAAGAGGATTGGGCGAATGTCATATGGTCAGATGAAACCAAGGTAGAACTTTTTAGTAGAAACTCAACTCGTCGGGTTTGGAGGAGAAAGAATGCTGAGTTGCATCCAAACAACACCATACCTACGGTGAAGCATAGGGGTGGAAACATCATGCTTTGGGGCTGTTTTTCTGCAAAGGGACCAGGACGACTGATCCGTGTAAAGGAAAGAATGAATGGGGCCATGTATCGTGAGATTTTGAGTGAAAACCTCCTTCCATCAACAAGGGTATTGAAGATGAAACGTGGCTGGGTCTTTCAGCATGACAATGATCCCAAACACACCGCCCGGGCAACGAAGGAATGGCTTCGTAAGAAGCATTTCAAGGTCGTGGAGTGGCCTAGCCAGTCACCAGATCTCAACCCCATAGAAAACCTTTGGAGGGAGTTGAAAGTCTGTGTTGCCCAGCGACAGCCCCAAAACATCACTGCTCTAGAGGAGATCTGCATGGAGGAATGGTCCAAAATACCAGCAACAGTGTGTGAAAACCTTGTGAAGACAGAAAGCGTTTGACCTCTGTCATTGCCAACAAAGGGTATATAACAAAGTATTGATATGAACTTTTGTTATTGCCCAAATACTTATTTTCCACCATAATTTGCATATAAATTCTTTAAAAATCAGACAATGTGATTTCCTGTATTATTTCCCCCCATTCTGTCTCTCATAGTGGAAGTGTACCTATGGTGAAAATTACAGGCCTCTCTCATCTTTTTAAGTGGGAGAACTTGCACAATTGGTGGCTGACTAAATACTTTTTTGTCCCACTGTATATATATATATATATTCTCTATATAGTGGCATATTAAGTACAAACTAGTGAAGTTGTTATATTATACACTGTGACAGGCAGATAATGCAGGGTCGTTGATAATCTCACCATTTTGAGTGGTTTCTGCTGCCATCTGGTGATTATTTTCATTAATTACCAACTATCATTATGTTCCAAATGAACGGTAAATCATGACTGTGATGAAAATACGTGCTGGTTTCAAATTAAATTGAGTATTAGTCACCGGGAAAAAAAAAATCTATTGGTCTTGGATATCTAGGTTACATTTTCCCAGAACCCCCTTGAGCTTCTCCTACATGTGGCCATGTGTAATGTATAGTTAATATGAGATCTTTAAAGTAATCTCACTGCTTTAACTATACATTATGCAGGGCGAGAGCAGATATTCAAAGAAGTGAAATTTTCATGTCACCTTGGATAGGATCAGAGGTCTCCTTTATAGCCAATCGGGTGCACCAGCCTGATGTCCCATGTTTAGTGGCAGAGGGGCTTCTTTAGACATGTTGACCTAAACCAGAATATGCCACCGGGCTGTTCTATCATTATCTTGTTTAGCTTCATTCTCAAATTTTTTCCAACATCTCTTGTCTGCATTAAATTATCAACCCTATTGACTGACTTCATGTTTCAGTCTGTTGGCTTTTAAATTCTTACATTGGCTTCAGAAAAGAAAAATCTTAGTTTTATTGTTGGGGTTGTACATTCCCCGGCACTTATAACGGAGAAAGAAAGAATATATATATAAGTAGTAGTTTTGTTGCAAAGTGCTAAATGTAGTCTTAGTGCCATAGCAACCACTTACATGACAGACGCACTTACATGACAGACGCATAGTCGATCTGGGTGCCTCTTAATAAAGCCCAAAACCCAAATACAACCCGCCAATAAACACAGACACAGTAATGTGATGGAAAAAATGTTTATCAGTCCACAGCTTAACAATAATTTTAGAAAGTCATTGCCATACAAAGTAAACAATAATTGCCCGACACCCCCCAACCCATGACAATGACCCCTAAACAATAACCTAACATTTATTAAACAATGTAACAATAAAGTGCCATAATTTTTCCTTGACAACCCAGATACCCCTACACCCCCAGGTACTGAGCCACAGGCCAACTCGAAACCTCCTAGCTCTGTCGGGGCCCCCTCTGCTAAGCTGTGCTTGCTACAAAAGCTTCATGACTGCTTAGGCCTATATCATTCATACAGTTATCAGAAGAATAACTTTCCTCTTCCCCAATAAGACACCCGACACAAATATGTGGCAAGGCCTCGGCCCCGGCTTTATTGAACACACATTCACTGCCAAGCCAACTTGAGGACGTTAACCACCTGCCGGCTGATGGCTGATTTAGCAGATCACACAGATACACCCAACGAATAAACCAAGAGCTTCAAACCAGTATTGCACCTCAGCCCACACTGGCTTGGTCTCTCCCAATATCCACAGATGCGGATACCATATAGTCCTCTTAGGCGCTGGCCACAAACCGCAGCTGTGACTAAACAGAATATTAATCCATATTAATCATCAGATAAATGGAGGAATAAACTAGACTTGGGCACCAGGGGGCTCTTCGTGTTCGTCTTCGTGCTCGTCTTCGGGGGGAAAAAAACTTCGTATTCCCCGAATATTCGCCCGTTCCCGTCTTCTCTTCGGGCGAATATTCGTGGACATTCTTCGTTTTCGGTTTTTCTTCGTTTTCCCCGGTTAAGGGGTTAATACGGGGTTAACGCAGCTCTGACGCCAGGAGTTTAAATGTCCGTATGAGCAACTCTATTGGTCGTCAGCAGGGGGCTCGTCTGCCATTGGTTGATGGCAGACGAGCCCCCTGCTGGCGACCAATAGGGTTGCTCGTACAGACTGTTAAACTCCTGGTGCCGTAACTTACCCGGCACATCCCACTGGCCTCCCTGTTCTATCAGTTGAATGTCCGTACGAGCGACCAATAAAGTCGCTTGTACGGACATTTAACTGATAGAACAGGGAGACCAGTGGGATCTGCCGGGTAAGTTGCAGCATTGGGGTTAACTTTTTAACTTTTATTAGGGGTTAACTTTTTTTTTAAAGGGTTAAGGGGCCGTGCAAGTGAGCCTATTGGTCGCTTGCCCGGCCTTTTAACCTACGGATTTCCGCTCCTGTTATCTAACGCAGCATCGAAGGGGTTAACGGGAGTGGAAATCCATAGGTTCGCTGTCAGGGGTTACAACTTACAAAGGCCGTGCGAGTGAGCCTATTGGTCACCTGCAGGGTCTTCCTCTGGCATCAACCAATTGGTTGATGCCAGAGGAGGTCCCTGTAGGCGATCAATAGGCTCATTAGCACTGCCCTGTAACCCGTGACAGCGAACCTGCGGATTTCCACTTCCGGGAACTGCCGCGATGCCGCGAAGACAAGGTAAGTTAGAAGGGGGAGGAAAATGGTAGACGAAGACGATCACGAAGATCTTCGTGGTGTGTGTCTTCGTCTTCGCCTACGTTTTACCACCGCTGTCTTCTCTTCGGCGTGTCTTCGGAACGAACGCAAAAACGCACTCTTCATGTTCGTTTTCATGTTCGCCCAAAGACGAATGCACAAGTCTAGAATAAACCACTGCCAGCTGATGACCGAGTTACCACGTCAGGCAGGTACACAAATCATATTAACCTTCAAACCAGTTGTATTGGCCACCATTGGCTTGGTCTCTCCCAATTTCCGCTGTTGCAGAAATACCAATATTTGTCTTCTTAGTAATCCATTCTGGTTCGGGAGGGAAGGAAAGTTCCAGGGCTGCCTGATTCTGGTTGAAAATGAAGTAACAAAGTGAACAATGAATGAGAGGGACACAAAGCATTCCTGCATAGGTCAGCAGTCATATTCCCCCTTCCCCATCGGTTCAGGGGGGCATGATGAGAATTGCCATTAATACTTAAATAATTAATCCAAATGTTAATTAAGAATGTACAAAATATCCCAAACTGAATAACCAATAGACTTGTGCATTCGTCTTCGGGCGAACATGAAAACGAACACGAAGAGTGCGTTTTCGTGTTCGTTCCGAAGACACCCCGAAGAGAAGACAGCGGCGGTAAAACGTAGGCGAAGACGAAGACACACACCACGAAGATCTTCGTGATCATCTTCGTCTTCGTCTACAACTCTCCCCGGTCCCTTCCCCTTCTAACTTACCGCGGCAGTTCACGGAAGTGGAAATCCGCAGGCTCACCATCACGGGTTACAGGGCAGTGCGAATTAGCCTATTGGTCGCCTACAGGGACCTCCTCTGGTGGAGGCTCACTCGCACGGCCTTTGTAACTCCTGACAGCGACCAATAGGCTCACCCGCACGGCCCCTTAACCCCTTAAGATGCAACAAGTGAACCAGGAGCCTAAAAGACTTTTAAAACCCCAATGCATCCCACTGGTCTCCCTCTTCTATCAGTTAAATGTCCGTACAAGCGACTTTATTGGTCGTTCGTACGGACATTTAACTGATAGAACAGGGAGACCAGTGGGATCTGCCGGGTAAGTTACGGCACCAGGAGCCTAAAAGTCTGTACGAGTGACCCTATTGGTTGCCAGCAGGGGGCTCGTCTGCCATCAACCATTGGCAGACGAGCCCCCTGCTGACGACCAATAGAGTTGCTCATACGGACATTTAAACTCCTGGCGTCAGAGCTGCTGCGGTACGCGTTAACCCCGTATTAACCCCTTAACCGGAAAAAAACGAAGAAAAACCGAACACGAAGAATGTCCACGAATATTCGCCCGAAGAGAAGACAGGAACAGGCGAATATTCGCGGAATACGAAGATTTTTTTTTTCACGAAGACGAGCACGAAGACGAACACGAAGAGCCCCCTCGTGCCCAAGTCTAATAACCAATGGTAGATGCTAAAACTCTTAGCATGCCTTGGAAATTCCAAGAGCTCTCCCCCTTCTGAAGGAGTGGCTTTATGTGGAGGTGGGGCTAGCTGCACAAAGAGGCGGGACTATCCTTAGATAGCATCAAATTAGCGAGGAAATAAGTGTGGCAAAATTCCACTCCCCTGTCTGGAGAATGAGGAGAGCGACCCAGAGACCCAAGGAAGCCGCGCTTCACCTTGAGACTCTGGGTCAAACCCAGAAAGTTCCCAGTTATAAGGAAATATTATAATATGCACACTGAGAATTCAGGGTATGTGGAATTGATACCAAGAAAGGGTTCAGTCATTTCGATCCTGTACAGTCTATAGATGCTACATTAGTAATGATTCGGCGGCAGTGGATGCAGTTGGCTTGAGGCCAACAACTTTTACCAAAAGCTCTTATGGCCAATCCAACAGCCAAGGGTGTAGCCATTGTATATTATCTCACGATTGTAATCTTGGGAGCCGGGCTCTCTCCACCTAATGTATTGGTTTGTCTTAGTCTGTCAATTCTCGTCTCGTCATACCCCTTAAATATATGTATTGTATTAAGCGCTGCGTAAATTGTTGACGCTATATAAATAAAAAATAATAATAATAATGTCAAATTTAAAATAAAAATAATATAAAATATAAAACATTGCTTTGTGAAAAGTCAAAGGACCATTCGCTCAAGGTAATAATCTACCATCCAAAAGCAGCAAAAATTTTTTTCAACCCATTTACATTGCAAAATGTGCAGTGAAAAAAAACATTATTAAATATTTTTTTCCCTGTATTCCATTACTGTGTATCTCCGACCAAAGACAATTTGGTTCGAGTGAGCCGGTATTTAGAAAAATTTTGTTTTTTGTGCCCATTCCACTAGATGGCGAAAGACTACAACTCAAAATAATTCTTTTTTCTTTGCGATTCATCTTTAAATAAATAAAATAAACTGTTCTGATTCTTTTTTTCAGCGGCTGACTAAAAATGCAAGGCGATTAAGCTTGTTTCTGTTCTGAATGTTCTTTATGTGGTTTTTGTTGCTAAGGAAACTGTTCCCATGATATCCAGATGTTCAACTTGTCTGGCGATTATGGATTCAAGCTCAGAAGAAAATTAATATAATATCTGGGTATCTGTAAAATTTCAATCAAATAAACAAGTAATTGCTCATAAACGAGAAGCAATTATATCATTTGTAGGCAGAAAAAAAAAAGCATTGCTTGGAACAAACATTTTTTTATCACTATTTTAAGACCAAAAGAAATACAAGATTTACTTATTTGATTAAGTACATTAAACAGCATTTAATACTATTTTCCAGAAATTTTACTTAATACCCTTATATACTTTTTTATATTTTTTAAAAAAATGCAGTTAGTAGAAACTATTAAAAAAATAAATTAAAATTAGGTTTTCAGATGCATATTAAATATGAAGTAATTTCCAAGGGCAAAATAAAAAAAATATTTATTTAATCAAATATTTATAAAAATGAGTTTTATGGCAAATAGTTAAAAGTGGAATTAGAGGCTGATCCAGGGTTCTCCTCAGTGGAGCCTTTTTTTAAATTTAATTAAGGATGACCTTGCTTGGGGTATTGAAAGACAAACCACAATGTTTGTGGAAAAAAACAGAAAATCAACATGGATGCCTGAAAAGTTATGCATAGAGTAGTCGTAATACCACTGGCTATGCGCATATGGTTAGTAGTATGGTTTCAATTTGAATACATTATTGCCTGAAATGTTATTTGCGTCTCATCAAACAAGACGGGCTGGAAAGTTCATCTTTACTTGATATTAAAGTATTTAAATGTCAATATAATCATTAGCTTGGCACAAGTGGTTCAATTAAAAAATGTCATTTAAATTGGGTTCAAGCCCAATGTCAGACTGGCCCAGCTCAAAAATAGTGAAGGAGCACAAGATGAAAGCAACCCCCTAAAACGATTCCTCGCGTTCAATGTTTTAATCCTTGCAGGGTGTCCATGATGATGTTCGTCATGCTGGTGGAAGGCACTATTGGCCCGGTTGCCTATTTCTTGTCAGGGCAGAAGGTAATAGTTCAACCTGTAGAAATTGTACATTCCCAGGACAGATATATTAAGGCACCAAGTTACAGAAAAGTAACAAAATGTCCGGTGGATATGGTTTGCGTGGTCACTGTGTTAGAATTCATTTTAATTCCTAATGTCTTAGAGCAAATCAGTCATTAATTAAAATAGGACCATACAGGGGCATAACTAGATACCACAAGGCCCTGGTGCAAAAGTTGCCCCTGTGTCCCCCAACCTCACCAAGTAGCATAAGCAACACATGCCACAGTGCTGCCTTTGCCCAAAACAACTTGTGACTGCCACCTTTGCCCCAAAGAGCTTGAGTGCTTTTGCCCCCAAACAGCTTATCAGTGCCATCCTATGCCCCAAACTTCCTGTCCATCCCATCTGTGCCCCCAGGTTGTCATTGCCCCCAAACTGCCTACCTGTGCCATCTTTGCCGCAACCAGCTGGTATGTTGCCCCAAACAGCTTTTTCTGTGCCTTCTTTGCCCCTTGCCCCCCTTCCAACATACACTCTGACACAGATATGTAAACACACTTGCACAAATTCTAACACACTCCATCTCACCCCACTTGCGTGCTCACACACGTAAACAATTACACACCATACATACATACACACATGCCCACCTGCTCTCGCTAACCTCTCACCCTTCCCCTCTCCAGCAACTTCCTATCTGGCTGCTCACACAATGTGTGTAATGTGGCCTCGATAAGCTCCTGTCTCCGCCAGTGTAAAATAGTTTAGAAAGTTCCCGGGACAGTTCGGAAGGACCCTTTCTAAAAAAAGTTGAACTGGCCCAAGGAGACAGGAACGAGGGGTCGCAGGGGTCGCCCCGGGACCCCCAGAGTCCACTGAGACCATGTATGTTCCTCCATACCCCTTACTCCCCAAAGCTGGTCTTTGCAGCAACATCTCAACACTAGAAAGGGAAAACTGTAAATAAGATTATTCTCACCTTAAGCATAAAACAATCAACGTTCAGGCTTGTGTAATGTAGATGTAATTGTGGCTGATAGTAGACAATAGAAGTACAAAAGGATGGAAGTCTAATCTTGAAATATAGAATAAGATAATAACAATGACAGCCTTTATAGGGTAAATCGCTTTTATCTGCTGTACTTATATGCTTTCCAATACATTTGCACCCTAAAGAGCCATGAAAGTTTAAAAGATTGCTTTGAATTCTCTACTCTTTGTCAGTGGAATTAGTTGTGTCTTCCTAGATCTACCACATATTTTGCAGATGTCTGGCAGCTGAGCCAATAAAGCTTCTGCCAGCATTTATCTCAGCCAATCATCTGGAGACAGAAAAAAGAGACAATGACCTTCTACCATTGCACCAAAGCTGAACCCGGTTCAGATGGCAGATGGCTTTTAACGTAAAAGCTGTGTTCTCAAAATTCCTATGAAACGGTGAGATTAATTGTGGCTTCTTTTGAAATTGTAGTGGTACTTTGACCCTTTCAAATGCTTATAGACATTCGTATAATACATCCTCAAAAAGAGGGTCAAAATGAGCCTCAGGGCATACAGTATAAGTCCAGCCTTTCTTTACAGAGGCAAGAGTCATGGACTCCCTCTGGCTTCCTACCAACAGATTCAATGTACCAGTAGTCAACACAAGCACCACTACACTGTTACTAATATGAGTGGCTAATCGAGTTATCAGGCATTCCCTTTAGTCATGTGTCAATGCTGACACCTGCTGGAGGATCTCAAGAGGAGAGGAGAGAAGAAAGGGGGTCTGTCCAGACCATGCTGGGAGCTCGGTTTCTTGCCCTTGCTGGCTGATCATACACATCGAGCAGAGTGTGTATGGAACAGGTGAAATCAGAGGATGCAGAGGGAAACATTCAAGGAGGATCTCTGCCCAAAATACAGGTACAGTGCATACAAATAAAGTTAAAAAAAGCATTTTCTTAGTAGGACCAAAAGAGATTGCATAATATTTGCTCTTGATTAGGACAAATGTGCAAATTTGATTGGTCTTCATGGTCTGTTAATCTCAGTGGCCTTGGATTCATGTAGCTGGGCTACCCAGAGCTCTCTCTCTTCTGCAGGAGTGGCTTCATGAAGGGGCAAGGCTAGCCATTTGTAGGGGTGGTGGGGCTAACCCTAGACAACCTTTAGTGGGAGGGGTAGGCAGAATGTGGGCAGAATGTGGGCATGGCTAAACACTGCTTCCCCACCTATAGACTGAGGAAATTGACCTCGGGAAGCAGGGCTTCACCCGGAGACTCCGCGTTAATCCTGGAGAGTTCCCAGATAGGATTATATGTAACTATTCCCATGAATACTATCCCAAGATAAAGATACAGAACCTCAATTTGTGTTCAATTTATCTCGCGCTGCATTTCAGTGAATTCCATAGATCATTTTAATAATATTTTCATAAGCTATCAAGGAAAATTGTTATGCATGGAAATAAAAATGTAAGAAGCAGATTAGTTAAATCATAACTAGAAGCAAAATTGCATTTCTTAGCAGCCGTACACTGAGAAGCTGATTATAGCAACAATTCAGCGTATTCCTTTGATAATAACAATAGTCAGGAGTGTAGGAAATCTTTATAACGAACATCAATACGTATCAGCAATATATTCTATTTTCAATTAACTTTGAGGAATGGTTAGGGATTAATTACACAGAATATTTGAGACGATACAGTCCTTTTTTTTTTTCGGTGTCTGCCAGAATTTGTTTACAAGAAAAGAAACCTTCTTTAGCTCTTTTTTTTTTTGTGTGTGTAACTATGGAAACACAACCGTGGCTAAATTTAAAATGAAAGCAAATTGAGGAACAGTGTGATCTATAAAACAGGAGTAATAAAAATATCAAATTCTTTAAAGTTGGTTAATATTTTCAAAATCATTCTACATTAGCTTTAACAGAGCACAAGGTGTGGCCCTAAATAAGGTGTATTTAGGACCCAAAATGGTACAAGCATTTTACCCTGTAAAGTGGGAAAACACACCCCCGGGAAGAAAGCTTAAGGGGTTCAATGTAATATGGGTGTGTTGCGTATTTTGAGTCCCTGGGATGGCGTATGCAGAAGAGCAGAGTGGGCCAGTTCTCCGTTCCGCTAACAGGGGCTAACATTTTGAGTGGCACAGGAGAGGGAGGAGCTTGTTAGTGAGCTAGACTATAGAACTTGAGGGGTATGGCATGGGACAGGAAGTGGCAGGCCCGGTCTTGGATGTGGGAAGGGTTGGAGGCATGGTCATCTGCCCGACGGTTGGGAGGTATGGGATTCCATATCTCAGAACTATTCTGAATGAAGCAGGACAGTCAAGCTTTAGCAGGCTGTAGTGACTATAGGTCTATTATGCAAAAAAACCTCACTCAAGCTCCAACATGTCAGCCTCATGACCTACTAAAGTAGAGCACCTAGATATGACATCATATTTAAACACTTAGCTTGAATTGGTACTGAGGTGGCCACAAATGCAAAACCCAGTCCCTAGTCCTGTCTCACATGAAATTTGGGGAGAAATAGTAAATGGAATCCAATTTTGACTTAGCGATGATGGGAAATAAAGAACAAATTGGATGAAATATCAAGCGATACATTTGTAATGTACGTCAAGTGTAACATTTGACAGCAGATAAGAACTACTCTGCCCAATCTTTTGAGAAATTGGAAATGGCTTAGAAAATGACCATGAGCACTCACAGGGATCTTAGAGTGCAATGGAGCTGGAGAAGTTTCCTCTGCTAGAAGTCCAACTATAAAAACAAAAAAGTAAAATATATATTATTGGTCCATTTTCAAAAATGCTATTTTTTTCATTATAAAAATGTCTCATGTCCCCTTTCACAGTTTTTTTCCCCAAATGGTAATAATCCGTCTCCGTGTGTCGTCGATTTTCTTGTTACTACCCCCCTGCATGGCTCCCTCCCCTGCTCCCCGTCACCCCCTTTGCCTAGTATCACCTTCTCCTAGCTAGTTCGCGTGTCAGATGAAATTCCTAGCTCCAAGCCATGTTACTTTACAATCTGCTCACACTGCATAAATATAGCGTGTAAATAAAAGTCGGCTAATTAATTATGCATAGAATAGCACAATGTAGTAGCTGTTTTATCACTGAGGTCACACAGAGTACTATGCCACAGAAAAAAAAACAACAACAAAAGAATCCAGAATATTGGTGCAATGGTATGTTCTGCTTTTATTCTGGTTTGAAGAAACGCAGAATAAAAATTGATTTTATCAACGCTATTTTCTTTATCATTGATGTTTTTTATTTTTTTTATTTTTAATTAAATTAAATGTTTTCCCAGCCGATAAATTGCTAGCCCCCCCCCACCCCCCCACCTGAATGCAGCAGGTGGAAACGTGGTCTAATATATTTTTTGGAGCTGAATACATCTTACCGAGAACAAACCAGGTTTTTGACATATTGGGGTGCAGCCAATTTAATTTATTTAGATTTATTTTATTTTTAATATTTGATCGTCCATTTTCACTTTTATGCAGGTACGGGAACTTTATTTTTTATTTTTTTTTAAACTTTAACGAGAACTTTATTTTATCTTTCTCACTAGAGATATGAACAGTTCGTTGGATTGTCTCTTGTTTCTAAATGTGGTGTAGACGTTCCTGGGAACTTCCGGAGATATGTAAGCTGGAGTGCTCCCTCTTCTGGGGGAGTGGTTTCATTAGTGGGTGGGGCTGTGTATGTAGGTGTGGCTAGCCACACACAGAGATGGGGTTAGCCCCCAAAAAGCCTTAAATGGGCACGGGGTGGGTGTAGCCAAATACCGTATTGGCTCGCTTATAGGCCGCACCCGAATATAGGCCGCACCCTAAAAGTTAGGTGCTTTTCTAAAGAAAAAAACTTCTCAGTAAAAAACCATAGAATATATATATGCTGCCACTCTGCCTCTCCCCGATATATACTGCCACTCTGCCCTCCCCCGATATATAATGCCACTCTGCCCCCCCCCGAGATATGCTGTTACTCTGCCCTCCCCCCGAGATATCCTGACACTCTGCCTCCTGACTTACCGAAGCAGACTCCCGGGTGTCTTGCTGGGCCGGCCGGGGACATCTACGCAATACGCGTAGACAACTTCCGTTACCGGCACTTCCCAAAGGAGATTGTTAAAGCGCATCGCGCAGACGTTTACCGGCTGCGGCGATGTGAACATAAACAACCTCCGCTGCCGGCAAGTCTGCACGATGTGCTTTAACAATCTCCCTTGCCGGGACTCCCCCTGTGGGAATTCCCAGCAAGGGAGATTGTTAAAGCACATCGTGCAGACGTGCCGGCAGCAGAGGCTGTTTACGCGAATCGCCGCTGCCGGTGAACGTCTGCGCGATGAGCTTAGACAACCTCCCGTGCAGGCACTCCCCCCATGGAAAGTGCTGGCAGGGGAGGCTGTCTGAGCGTATCGGTGAGTAGGATGCAGGTCCCCTGCACCGCTGCGGGGGATCTGTATCCTAACCCTGCTACCTGCCCGGTGCCCGGAACTGCATGTCCCGGGCGTCAGGCGATATGAATTGCGTATTCCTGCGCTAGACCCCGAATATAGGCCGCACCCCCACTTTAAGTATTTAGTGCGGCCTATATTCGGGCAAATACGGTACCACTCTCCTGCCCCGAGGAACAGAAGACTCCAGGTCAAATCCTGCTATGGGCGTGGAATGGAAATTGGCCTTTGAAATCAATATTATATTCACAACTTTCTTTGCAAGTTGATGGTCTATGTGTGTTGCATATATTTTGGGTGAAAAATATTGAAAAACTCTTCTCTGAGACCTATCCATGTGATCCATGGAATATTTTTTTTAAAGGGGATGCAGTCAGAGGTGCGTTTTTAGAGACTTTTTGTATGACCTTTGTGATCTTATAGAAATTTACAGTGGTTAATTTGCTAGCCAATTAGCATTTACACACAAAGTCTCAACTCGCATACACTCGCCTGCATTTTGAAAAAAGCAAGGAACATTCTGATTCATTAACCTAAAAGTTTCTAGTTTAAAATAAATATATATTATTTAATTAAAACATTTCTACACCTCTTCTACCGCCTTCCACATTATGGGACAGGGTGTAATTAAATCAGCCAGGGGACTGGAGAACAGAAAAAGCAACAAGATAATGCTGGCTCTGCCACAGGCTGCCACAGATCTTAGCTTCAACAACATGAACGTTTAACTATACTGTTTGAGGAAAGAAAAGCACAAACTATAGCTAGTTGCAATAAATAAGTTTTCCTCAAAGCTGTGAGGGTGACAGTTCTTTTAACGTTGATAAAATGGAGAGAGACAAGGGTGTAATTTATGCCGGCAAATATGTAAATAAAAAAATTCTTATAAATTACATAAATAATATTGACTCAAATAGAACTTGCTTACATTGTAAAATGAACTAAAATGGAGGTATATATTTTGCAGCTTCCTAGGCTTCCTGCTGTGAAGTAAGTACTTTCTCATATTGTCGTATTTTAATTATTTTGCCATATGTTCAATAAAATCTAAGCTAAATATAGTTTTTTTTTTAGCAACATAGTAAAAAAAGCACGTTATTTTTATTATTTATTGTTTTATATAGCGCCATTATATTCCGTAGCGCTGTACAGTTGGTAGACAGGACATAACAAGTAGTATATAACATAAGAAGTTTCTTACAATCTAGGGGTTTGTTCGCGTTATATTGGATTTTGTTTAGAATGAGTATCCTTGATGATTGATGGCAGATCAGACCCAATTGACCATCTAGTCTGCTTATTTTTTGCGATGTAAAATACTGAAACCTTAATCAGTCTTTGGTTTCATCCTAGATTTAGGATTAATTTAAATGAATCAAGTGTGTTGACCAAATACCCTTGCTACAGGTCATACTGGAAACCTTGACTTTTTAATTTAAAACATACACTTAATTGAGTAACTACATTCAAGCAGGGATATAAACCACAACATACTGGTTACAGAAGCAGTTATATATGATCACAGCAATGTGGAATAGAAAGAAGCCAACTCCAGACTGTGTGACCCCTGGAAATATGCCCCTATCCTGAGACCCTGAGATTGGAGCAAAAATCTTGAGACTCCCTGAAACATGTTTATATTATGCTGCCGATTAACCTCTACCACTTCTGCTCCCCTTATCTGCCACCCTAGCAGTAAACCAAAACTTTCTCAGATTGCACCCAAGGCTCTGACTCTCTAGTTTGAGATTATGATCTCTTGTTCTCACAATATTCCCTCCTATACTTTGTTGTATTTAAATGTTTATATCACATCCCCTCTCTCCAAGCCATACATATTGAGATCCCTTAGTCCCTTCTAGTTATGGGGTCTCCAGAAACACCCCAATACTCTAGGTGGGGTCCGACCAGCGATCTGTAAAGTGGCAGAATCACCTCTCTTCCTTCTCCTAATGCCTCTCGCTATACAGCCAGCACCCTGCTTGCTTTGCTTTATTGAATTCCCTGCTTGCATTAAGTTCACAGAAATAGTTATTCCGAAGTCCCAAGTGCCTCAAATGCTATATTTTCCACTTGGATTTCCACATGCCCAAATGCATTATTTTACATTTATTAACATTAAACTGCATCTGCCAAACTCTCCACCATTCTTCCACGTTACCAAAATGTTGTTACCTTTTGATATCTTTTGTAATATCACTCAGAAAAATATCAACACAAGAATCCAGAAACACTATGCCTCTCTTGCTTAGTTTATTAAAAGAAAAAGTCTACTTGTACAGGGTAGGTTTTAGGCGGAATCCGGACAGAATTTAGGCAAAACAAAGAAAGAAAAAATTGCCAAGGACTCCAACAGGCAGCCCGACAGGCTAAAATACTATTAATATGTTTATTGACGTAATTTAAAGATTTCTATAAAGAAAGCAGAACATACGATGAATACTGTGTTTCGGTGCTTACTCATCTACCATTTTCATAGCAAGATTAATTTGTTTTATGAGTCACAATGGAAATCAATGTCTGCGAGCACAAAAAAAGTGCATCAGGAGAAAGGGACTCGGGGGTTATTATTTCTAAAGATTTAAAGGTGATCAGGTGTAGTGAAGAAGCGGAAAAAGTCTATGATGAGATTTCATTTCAAGTTCTTCCAAATGGTCTTACCAACAAAGCACACCAGGAGAGACTTAAAATGTGCAACCAGGAAGACTATTTATGTCAAGGGATTAAATAGTCCAAGATGGCGGCATTTAGAAAGAGTAGAGGACTAGAAGGCATGATTTCAAGCTAGAGGGTGGAATGATTAAGGAATTCTACTTCCAGACAGATCCAGTAAATGAATCGGGATGTGCATACAGGTATCCTAAGTAAAAAGTAACCCAACAAGGGAAAATTAGATCAGAAATTAGTTCTTTTCTGTTGTTGCTATCTTGCTACCTATGTTAGAATCTGTGACTACTTGACTGTTCAGCTCTGTATCTAAGTATGATCATACCTGGGAGCTTTCAGACTCCGGCTACACGCAGCTCTCCTTTTTTTGAGAGAGTTTCTTAGACAGGGCTTGTGTCACGTGGGGACATGGCTGGCCACTTGAATAGCCTCAAGCACCTTAAATTGTATGGGGATGGCTGGGGAATTTGGCAGGGAATGGGCAACCTGAAAATTTAGCAGGAGAAGCACCGATTGACTCAGAGTCTCTGGATAAAACCCTGAGAGTTACCCGTTTTGAGTATTATAGAGGCTTCAACTCTCTTCACTGCAACCACCGCTTGGTTGTCAACACAGATCTCAGCTCTCAAAAGACAATACCCACCTGACCACATCTCGAGTAACTTTCAATTTAGGACCCAAGGCTGCAATAATAATATAGGGAACATTGAGGGCATAGAATGCTGGAGGTAGAATGGAATGTCTTCATGGATAAAGAGGCTAAAAAAGGTAGGATTTGGAGGAAGAAAGAAGGAAAAAGAAAGAAAAAACTAGTGGAAAAAGAGAAAAATCTGGAGTGAAAATGAGAATAAATCAAGCGATGAAAGGTAAAGTAGCCAAATATCTAGTTGTCAAAAATAGCATATTTTTATGATCAAAAGCAAAATTGTGTTAAATGAATAGGCTATTTCTATATTTAAAGATTGTGATGTCATATATATATGATGTCATCCCCTGAAAGCTTTTTTTTCACTTATAACAATCCTGCAGAAGCTGAAAATGTATATTTCTTAAACAAATGTGATGAGACGTTTTATTCGCTTAAGCTAAAAACATTAGAATCCTGCAGTTATTTTTAGTTCAATGGCCTAAGCAATGAACTATTTGAAAATACCAATAACTTGGAGAGTCGTGATTGATAAATCTTTAAAATTGTACATAAAGATCTATATCAGATACATCCGATTTCATTAATCTGCTAGCTGTTCTGAAACTAGCGTTTCATCTGATTTTTTTATATCTCGAATAAATTGTCTTTTTTTTTTATAGTAAAAATGATCTCTGCTTAGTGTCGCTTTAATATATTTTGCAGGGATATTTTTTTTTTAAGCGCTATCAGCTGACAGTAACTGTACATGGCAAAGAACATGAGACCAATAGGACATAAAATGTCACAGCAGTAAAACAAATACCTTGCTCATGCCCCTTGGCGGCAGTGGATGGTTACGGATTTTGACATCGCAGGAGTGTTTCTCGTTTACGAAAAGCTGTGATGAGACAGACTGTAACCTACAGGATGTTTCAAGAGACACTCTGTCACTTTAAATCTTCCGGCCGTGTCCTTTGCTTGTAATAGTAACTTATTTCAAGGATTTCGTGGACAAATGCTGGCTGTTCCTACACTTGCGTTTTGTTTTTACGTATTATTGGCAATTTATTTATTAAAATAAACAATCGACAGGGGTATTAGAGCTTGCGATATTCCCCGTTATGATATTGCCCAAATGTGGAACATAAGGTTAATAATATATAATATACCTTATTTAGACTGTAAGCTCTTTGGCACAGATAACTGAAAGCACATCCTGCTTTTCTAACTGCCCCTACTGCAATATAAACTGCAAAGCACTAGGTACCATTGTTGGTTATATATATATATATAATAAGTACACATATAGGAGCATAATTATACCTGGGAACTCTTTGGGTTTGCCCCGAGTCTAAGGGGTTTTGCTCCAATCCCTGTCCCGTTGTCCATGAAGACGGGGACGATGAGCGAAGACCCTTTGGAGCAGTGGACCAAAAAGACTAAGAAGATGTAAGATAAGAAGAAAAGCTGCATGGAGACAGGGACACGGAAGCAGAGAAGTTAGAGAGACATTTTGTTTTTCCAATTTGTCTAAATTCACTATTTGTTATGTCCCATTTACTCATTTTTCAGAGCAGCGGGATATGATGGCACCATGTGAACAAATAATAATAATAAGCAAAGATTTAATCCTTAGTGTTCTCATTGCTTTGAACCTCTGAACGCAAACTCTGTAAGGCTAAAACAAATCTGTTTTAGTAATTGGATTGAACTTGCCAATGTATGGGGAAATAATCTACAATTGTGTTCAATTAAATTGCCAGGAATGCATCTAAATTGGCAGACAATTACTAGTGGGTTCATTTCCTAAAACACATTGAAGGAGCAGCCTCCCCGGGATTAAAATCATGGATTAAAATCAGCCGATTCCACCACTGGAAAGGAGTGGTACCCCTGAGTGTACACTTTATGGAGTGTGACCTGTAAGACAGTCTATATAAGAAAATAATCATCATATAGCTGCTCATATACCTTTTTCATTCTTCAACGGAATGCTGCCAGAATGAAGTTCTATAGTGGACAGCCTTCTTAAAGCAACCATGCAAGACGGCTATTGGAGTTCCTTGTCTCTCAATTTATGATTCATTAATCTTAATGCCAGTATTATTATTAACTGCATAGCATCGTAGGATTTGCAGATGTAGAAATTTCAAGTAGGTCTATAGACATAGCAAGTTTGAGGACGGACCAGTCTGATTGGGACAAGATCTTTCTTCTGACTCACAAGTGCTCCAGACAAACAAAGGCGCAGGAGACTTCCTACAAACTCCTTACCCACTGGTACATGACGCCTGTGGCGCTCCATAGAGCTTTTCCCGACTCCTCCGACAAGTGCTGGCGCTGTGGTGTTGCTCCTGGTACTCTACTCCATATCTGGTGGGACTGTTCTAAGATTGCTCCGTTCTGGTCGAGTGTCCATGAGACGGTTCAGTGCCTTTCGGATGACCCTCCATCATTCCTGCCTAGTTTTTACTTGCTCAGTCATACCTCTCAGTCCATTGCTGGCTTCAAAAAGTCGGTGACCCGTCATTTACTATCTGCTGCACGGTCGCTTATCCCGCTCCACTGGAAGGACGCTTCTCCGCCCTCCTTTCGCGAATGGATCGAACGGGTCGAGTCAATCAGGGTGTTTGAGGAGCTGGTGCTGCACTCCGAGGACCGTCATGCGCAATATCTCTGGACGTGGTTTCACTGGCTCTCGTTCTTGGCAGACCCTCTTACTAAATCTCTCCTGCTGCAGTAATACCGCTACCAGGGCCGGCCCTACAATGGAGCCGACTGGGGCAATTGCCCCAGGCGGCACTTCAGAAGGGGCGTTTTTTTTTGAAGCGGAGGAGAGAGGGGCACCGAGTGGTTTTCGCTTACCCGCTCGGCGCCCCTCTCTCTCTCCTCTGCGGCGAGTTTCCCTGTTCGGTCTCGGTGCCGGCTTGTAATGCAGAGCGCCGGAAGTGACGTGAATTTCCGGCGCTCAGCATTACAAGCCGGCACCGTGGCAGCACAGGGAGACTCGCCGCAGGACTGTTTAAGGGTAAGTACCGGTGTGGGGGGGTAGATAATGCCGCCCCCCCCCGGCGTCGGCGGGGGGCGGCATTTTAAACTTCGCCCCAGGCGGCGTTAAGTCTTCGGCCGGCCCTGGCCGCTACTTTGTGTTGTGAGCTGCTGGGTGCCGGGTGGGACCTCCGTCCCTGTGTGTGTGTTTTTTTTTTTTCCTTTTTCTTTTTTTTGTTTTTTTTTTTCTTCTTTTCCTCTCTCTCTCTCTCCCCCTGGTGTCTTATCTGTGTGTTTGTCTCCTTCTTTTCCCTCTTGCTGTTCCCTCTGGTTCCTTACCTTGATTCCTTTTTCCCTCCCGGGTGGGTGGTGGGGAGGTCTACTTGTCCTGTGTATTATGCCTTATCACGCCGCCTTTATTGCCTTGGACGCCGCCGTTTCTTGTTTGCTCATGTTCTGATAAGCCTGCTTGTTATTCTCACTCTGTAAGGACCGCTGTGTCTACATGGCTGCCCAGATGCCGGTGTTACCTTTGATTCTGTGCTGCCTTTGCCGACGTTTCTTGTTTCCTCCTGTCCAATAAGACTGATTGTTATTCCCAATCTGTAAGGACCGCTGTGTGTACACGGCTGTCCAGATGCCAGTGTTACATTTGATTCTGTATTGCCTTTGCCCGCTGCGTCGGGTATTTGTGCCCAGTTTTATCTCCTTGTGCCCTCCTCCCGTCCGTCCTATCCACCTGTACTCCTCCTCCCTATTTCCCTTTTTGCCCTCTCCCTTTTTCGTTGTCCTTCTGTTGTTCCTTGAAAATTAATACAAATTATATTTACAAAAAAAGAAAGTTTGAGGACAGTTAAGATCCATTTGGCCAAGTCCATACTTTTTTCTACTTTCTTTAAAACCTCAAACTTAGTTCTTGCCCTTATCAGCGTGGGGTTATTTCTACGCCATTGATACTTAATGTAAACTGTTGTCTTTAGCTTATCTACATTTGTTTAGCAAAATTTAAGTTTTTCTTTGGTTTTCAGTCATTAATGTATCCCAAGGAAGCTGGAATTTGAGGTAAAGATTGGAAAAACCCATTCTATGTCCTGCCAAGTTGTCTCCCTTTGACTCAACCACCTTCATATAGGCCGTCTGAACCACCAACAACCATCAACTTCAATTAGCAACTTAACTTTAGGAAAGAGTAACTCAATAGGAAAGAATATGTACATGATATAGTGGAATTTCACTTATGCCCCTGGTATCTTCGTAGAGTTATAGTGTTACTATAGGTTGTGGGAAAGAACTTGTCACAGTTAATGAAATCTGAGCATCTATCACAAATATGATCCATAGGCAGAGAATTTTTCAGCATTCTTCCAAATGACTGAAAATATTTCCTGTTCATGTAAGCAGAGCAGCTGGCATACAAGCTGCAATTTCGTCTCAACCGTGCAACACACGCGTTCTGCTCATCCAATGTATTACTAACAACAAAGCACTGTATCCGAAAGTCAATGAGATACATTCCAGAACCAGGAGGCATGTTTACCTGGAATGAAATAATTTATCACATCTATGAACGACTATTGGCGCTAATGCATGAATGTGATTACAGGATCGTGGAAAGCAATTGAAATAACCTACTTACTTTAAAACCTGAGTGATTTAATGCCTAATGGGGTACCATGTAGTGGACCATTTTTAGCTTTTAAAGAGCGAAGGTCATAAATTGTGATTCTACAAACATCAGAACAAATGAGCATACTAAGGTCAGTCATGTTAAGGGTTAACTTCGCTGACCAGACTTAAGTGAGGTTGCATATCCTTGCATGATAACACTCGGCAAACAACCCTCAGATTCCCTAATATGTTTGAGGGCCTGTGTGAGGCATACAAGTTCATTGACAACTCACATGTTCTCACCTGAAACTTGCAAAATCATCCCCCCAAACCGCAATACAGAATAAACTAAAAATCTTTTTTTAAATAAAAAAGCAAAGACCAATGAGGGGAAGATAATTGCCCCTTGTCAATCCAGACTAATTATTTAACCTCATGTAGGAGCTGCAATGGCAAAGGCCTCCATTGATTTTACAGCTTCATGGGTCTCTCAGGAGAGATCAGAGAATCAGTTATACCATACATATAAAAAGTTAGTGTTGGAAACATGCTAATGTATTTAGTTTCAATTCTGCTCAAAGGGACCAGTTTAAAAAAGTTGCCCAAGTCAAAAGAGATGCCCAGGGTGTCACCTCTTTCATACCTGTGTAGTAGAAAGTGGATTAATATATGAATGGCCATGAACAGGGCTGCCTAGGCATTCTTCATCTTACTCTAAGTCCCTTTGCAGTAAGTTGGAAGTAAAATATAACATGGCTGGAAGCTGCCCAGTACCCCCAACAATAAGCATTGAATGATTAGCCTTTGAGTTTCCCATTCACTTCATGGACTTCGACTACATAGTGTTTCAATTAACATACTGCGAAAGTCTAGAAACAACAGCTTAACTATATGCCGAAAAACTTACAATAATCTAAAATGTAAAACTAAAAGTCAAATCAAATAATTTCTTCTAATAAAAAAATGCAGAGGTTGGCACAAGAAAAACAAGTGAATTCATGAGGCTATTAAATCTAAACGTAGATTATTTGCTGCTTATCCGAAAGCTACATATGACCTCTCCTGAATGCAGTCCTTGACGAGATATCGTCAAACTGTTATTTGTCGTTTACTAGGATTTTGGGACAAATCCAAAATAAATGCCTTTCATTTTCATAACTGTTATCCCATTAAGTAACCTTCATGTTACCCACCGGTCCCTAACTTTGGACAGGTTTTCAAAGCTGGCTGAGGTTTTGGTTGGCATTAGTTTGGGGACACCTAAAAAATGATTTTCCTCCAAATCATTGACCCTATTCCCCAAAACACATAAACAATTATTAAAACACTTGAGGGCTCAGTAATTATATCTTGTAGTTTAGTTAACTTTAATGTAACCTCCAATCTAAATCTTAGTCAAAGCTAATTAGTCTTCTTTTGTGTATATTCTAGTGCCGGTTATGTATTATTTATTAGACTTGTGCACCAGGGGGCTCTTCGTGTTCGTCTTCGTGCTCGTCTTCGGGGGGGAAAAAATCTTCGTATTCCGCGAATATTCGCCTGTTCCTGTCTTCTCTTTGGGAGAATATTCGTGGACATTCTTCATGTTCGGTTTCTCTTTGTTTTCCCAGTTAAGGGGTTAATACGAGGTTAACGCAGCTCTGGCACCAGGAGTTTAAATGTACGTATGAGCAACTCTATTGGTCGTCTGCAGGGGGCTCGTCTGCCATTGGTTGATGGCAGACGAGCCCCCTGCTGGCGACCAATAGGGTCGCTCGTACAGACTGTTAAACTCCTGGTGCCGTAACTTACCCTGCAGATCCTACTGGCCTCCCTGTTCTATCAGTTAAATGTCCGTACGAGCGACCAATAAAGTCGCTTGTACGGACATTTAACTGATAGAACAGGGAGACCAGTGGGATCTGCCGGGTAAGTTGCAGCATTGGGGTTAACTTTTATTAGGGGTTAACGGGGCCGTGCGAGTGAGCCTATTGGTCGCTTGCACGGCCCTTTAACCTGCGGATTTCTGCTCCCGTTATCTAACGCAGCATCGAAGGGGTTGTTACAACTTACAAAGGCCGTGCGAGTGAGCCTATTGGTCACCTGCAGGGTCTTCCTCTGGCATCAACCAATTGGTTGATGCCAGAGGAGGTCCCTGTAGGCGACCAATAGGCTCATTCGCACTGCCCTGTAACCCGTGATGGCGAACCTGCGGATTTCCACTTCTGTGAACTGCCGAGATGCCGTGATGCCGCGAAGGCAAGGTAAGTTAGAAGGGGGGGGGGATGGTAGACAAAGACGAAGACGATCTCGAAGATCTTCGTGGTGTGTGTCTTCGTCTTCGCCTACGTTTTACCGCCGCTGTCTTCTCTTCGGCGTGTCTTCGGAACGAACACGAAAACGCACTCTTCGTGTCCGTTTTCATGTTCGCCCGAAGACGAATGCACAAGTCTATTATTTATATAGAGTACCTCCAAAATCGACTAAATAATATTTACATATTTAAATTCACCTACTCACCCTCCAGTGTCCTCTCTGTTTATGGATGCATGCATTTTGAAATGTTCTTGATTTAAAAAAAAAAGGACATTCTTAATCCATTTGTAATTTACAATGTTGTGTCTGGGCTTCTTCCAGGGTTTATCTACCCTTCTGCACAAATCTAGTCTTTTCAGTGGAAAAACTGCCCTATGGTCAATCCGCCATGTTGAGTATGAATCATGCATTGCCTTCGACTGTAAAAAAAAATATATATATATCTGGCAGATCTATTGTTGTCACAAAGAGAATTTTTCCCTTTTCTTAAATCCTGTGTATTAAGATCACTGGAGTTGTGCGACGAAAGTTTTTTTTTCTATGGCTCATTAGTGCTCATGCAGCGTCTCTTTATCCTTGGTTTGCTTTCTTATTTTTCTTCTTGCTTTACTGGTTTCTTGGCCCACGGCCATATTTAATATAGTAATTGCATAGTGTTTGCGCAAATCACTTGATGGATTTTGGACCACTGGCCATTCAGATCTGTTGCGTAGTGTTTCATTTAAAGTTCTCCTAGAACGTCTGACTGCTTATTCGTGTCCAGCCATTCTGCACTCTTGATAGTGGGTGTTGGCTGATGCTAACAAGGCTGATGCTAATTATTTTTATATCTTTCGGCATAATAAATCACATTTACTTTCATGAAGATGTCTTGTTTTATGCAGGGGGACCTTCCTGGGCCCTCGACAACAAAGAGTCATAAGTGCCCGTGGTGATGCCTCTACCTTATATACTGAGTCAGACATTGACAGTGGTACAGCATAACTGCCGTCAGCTAATACTAGGTCAGACATTGACGGTGGTACAGCATAGCTGCCATCACTATATAGTGAGCCACACACTGGTCGTGATATCACAATCAGTGCCTGGCTAAGTATATAGTGGTAGATGTTGAGGTGCACTGTACACCTTAATTCCCATCACTTTATGCTGAGTCAGGCACTGATGGTGGTACACAATAACTCCCTAAACACTTTTCTTGTGCCATCTTTGTCCCTAAACAGTTGGCCTGTGTCATCATTGTCCCCAAACAGCTTGTCTGTGCCTTCTTTGCCCCTTGCAACATACAAGAGGAACAACAGGTTGCCCCCGGGCCCCCTAGATAGACGTGCCTTTTTGCAGTTGTGATCCTTGTAGTTATGCCAATGTTTGGACTGGTTAGAGGGAAATCCATGATCTCCCCCTCACCGGCCCTGCTACTGCAGACCCCCCTGACTCTTGCAAGCCCTCGCTCCACGTCCAAGTGCCCTATGTGTCAATCCGCCTCTGGGTTTATGTTATTTATGGATCTAAACTAGTTTGCTGACGTAAGTAATTTTTCTGTTGGCTGACAAGTTAGACTCCACCTGGAAATAAGAGCACAACAACCTAGATCGATGGCACTTAACCAGGGTACAACTCTAACTTACCATATGCAAAATCAACTATGCCCAACAAATACTCAACAGAGAACAGAGAGATGAACCAAGCTCGATATTTATCTTTGGTATTGACCTAGACATCATCAAAGGCAGTGACCCCGTCTCCCCTTCTACAGCCACCGTACTTCCTGGTGTCATATCCCGGCCCTCCACCTATTAAGGACCAGCAGCCAGAATGCCCCTCTGAATGCCCCTATGTTACTCTTAATAAAGCAGCCACTTCACCTGAGGCTAACTCATAAACCATTGTCTATAAACCAACTCTTAATCCTCTAGTCTCCAACTGCTAACCAAAGCCGGTAAAATGGCTACGAGAAGCTCCTGGGTCCGTGCTAATAGAAGAGCTTTCAAAATCCAGTAAAATAAGACCCGTTCTATAATTAACCATCACTATTTATTTCCTGTCCTGCAATGCAGTCTTTTTGATCTTTGCAAAATGTTCCAGATCTGGTTATTTGTGTCTCCAGCTGTACTTATGGGAATTACGATTAAAATTCTCCCATTACGGCAATAGTGTTCTTTTCAAAGCTATTTGCTTTTCTCTGTGCGTTGCGCCCAATTTTAATCGTGTTACAGATGCATAAACAATGTTGGCCGCCTGCCATGTTTCTGTGGAGACAGAATCGGAGATGGAGATCACTAATACATGCACATATTGAGGTGGCATATAAATTATGTTGATGACTCTCACTCGGAGAAAAACAGTACTTATGTGCCAGAATCTTTGGTCTGGAGGGAACACGCTATCATAATATAGTACGTGATCTTTTTCTTACTCTCTTTTGAAATAGATCAAATTGTTTTTGTCTTATTCTAAATTAGAATGTGCCGTGAAAAAATAAAATCCACAGCAAACACTAAAATAATATCAATTCCATTTATGTGTGGAATTGTAAGCATTTGTTTTTGTATCCTTGTCAAAGAAATTGTATGCTTTAACCCTTATAGAGGTCTTTGTAGAACATTGGAACAGACAAACTATTAATGTATTAATGATTAATAACAAGGAACTATAAAGTTTAAATAAAAACATCAATTGAATGGCAAATGAAACTTAGTAGAGCCATCATTCTTTCCTGTTATTTTTTAATCACATTAAAGAAGCTTTTAGTAAGTTTTTCCATTTTCTACGGCAACATCCTCAGTCCCCTAATAACAAATTCTTACGTGATCAAAAAGGTTTTTCAGGCATTGGTTTGGGCATTCAGCAGTACCAAGAGATCTTGTATCTAATGTTTAGTTTAGTTGCAAAAGTGTTGAGGGCAGGAGGAGAATATAGGTGGACAAGGAAGCCTTGTTCATCAACAAGCTGGCCACCTCTGGGGAATCTGTATTTAATAAGGTGAGTCATTCAGCAGGTTCTCTAACCTGGAGTCTCAACCTTTAGGGAAATATCCCTGTCTAATGAGCCACATGCCCTTGGGTTCCTGGTGTTTGGAACAAGTACACTCATTAGGGATGGAAAATGCCAATGTGGAAAAAAACCCAAGAGATAATATACAAAGTACGTTACTTTTAATCTTCTGTAATGTTAATTATCTGTCTGTGATCAAAGAAGAATGTTGGTGTTTACTATAGAAGCAAAGTTGAAACCTGCCATCCAATTTCTCTTTACTAGTATCGCATTAAAAAGAGTTTTTAAAATATTAGGTTGTTTTATGTTTTAAAACAATTCTAGTTTCCACATATTGTTTTGAAGCAGTTGCTTATTAGTCATTTGTACATGTTCTAGCTCTGTTAAATTAATCTACTAGACAAATGCCCTGAGTCATCTTACTGTAGTTTTATAATCAATAAAATGACTCTGTCCTAATCACCAGAGGGACCATCTGACTTATGAAAGTCTATGGAGGAAAGGACTTCATTAGCTAAACAGGACTTCATTAGCATTGCCATAAAGCATCAACTCAGTGATGTTTGAATAGAAAAGCTCACCTAAATAGCACATGGCTGACAACAATGGCGGCCTCCAGATCTGCAGATAAAGGAAGTTTATTGGAACAAAATAAAATAATAGCCAGTCCCATAGGATGTATAGCTATGTACATCTAAATACTTAAAACAAACAAATCATCATGTTCTGGGACATCAGATGAAATGGTTTATTTTATTTTAGTAAGAATCACATTCGCCTCATGTGCTGTCATCTTTATGAAATGATGTCTTTGGAAAAGTCAGATGGCCGTGGCATCTGTTAATATCAGTGATTCCTTTCATATCAAAACAAGGCATGCTTTTGTCATCTGTCATCACAATGATATTTGATCTTCTCAACCTGTTCTATGCTCCCTTCCTTTTTCTTAATGAATTATGGACTTTTATTACTATATTGAAATACGTCTGCCTGATTCAGGAGCAATCTGTTAGCCCTATTAGAAATGAACATTCAAGATCATGTATATATAAACCTACATAAAACCCCTTCATTATGTTTTTTTCTCTTTTGACGTAAATGTTAATTGAAAATTTCCATTTATCCCACTGCGCTGTATGATTCAGATTGCTGCACTGTCCTAAAATTGTGATAATAGCTTTTCAGAAGAGCTATTACTTCACTAGAGGCTCATGTGCAGTCCGCTAAAACGACGCAGGGAGGGTCCATGTTTGGATTCCAATTCCAATCCTAACTGAGAGATCAAGGGAAGGGATGGAGAATTTGCATGAAAAACACTGGCTAAACCACTGGCCAATGTTAACATTGAAAAATACAAATGGTTATCTTATAACATATGTCGGGAGAGTACTCACGAACCAGTAGGTGGGATCCAGGAAGAACCACACTTACTAAGAGGGTACGCACCTCAAGAGATCTGGAGATGGAAAATAACTCTAGGGGTTAGTCACAAGCACGAATGATATGAGGGTGTGCAGGCCAGTGGAGTTGGGAGGTCAGGTAGTCAGAGATAAATAGTCGGGATAACCAGTAGACACGCCAAGGTTGAAGACACCAGAGGTCTGGAAAATCGGTAGAAAAGCCAGAGTTCAGTTAACTAGCCAAAAAATCAGGAACCAGGACCCGCAAAATAGTTAAAAGCAACCTGCCTAGGCACAGTATAACTGAGAACTGCCATAATGGAGAGTGGGGGTTATATAGGGAAGCCCCAAAGCATTATACCCCTTAGCCCTGTCTCTATGTCACCATAGAAACAGCAGAATCCAGGACACAGGGAGCGCTTAATATTTGCGAGACCACTATGCGGCGTGGTGGGTCTGGCAATACAAGGGATGCCGTCAGAAAAGGAGGGCGCACTCCATGAGCTTGATTCCACCTGGTGTCATGTGATGTTTCAGCGGGGGATTTGCGGTTCGGGAGGTAAGTACCTGACAATATGAAAACAAATAATGATAGTACTAAATATAGATGATTTCCAAGTTATGGCTCCATACCCTTAAGCTTAATTCACATGATAACAGGAAAATGGCCTTGTGTAGCTAGCAGTGACCCTTAGCAGGGTCCTTGCATTATGATGTGTATTGTTTATTGCATTAAGATTTGTATTCCTTTTCTGCAATAAGTGCCTTCACGCAAGAGGCATCCAACACCATTTGCGGCCTCCATGTTTTTCCAATGACTTATAATGCTACATTGCTTGTAACATCATTGTTCCGGACTTCTGAGGTCCAGGATACCTCTAGGTTGTGAGGAGATGGCAATGGTTCCAGACCATCATGGGTGAGTGAGTACTCATGTTAATTAATTATGTAAATTTTGTTTGAGATACAGCGTTAAGTATGTGTTACTTAAAATATCAGACACGGTAGTGCGAGTTCCTCTTTAAGCAGGTCTACTCCTCATGAAGTAGATGGTGGTGATGGCTGAACAGCAAAAAATCTTCTGTGGGTGTTTTTAAAAAATTATTGGGCTTAAAACTCCAAATGCTATGTTCTACAATGTAGCCATAAGCACTAAACAAGTTATTAATTTTGTTAAACCATGGGTTGAATTACAAACTTGCTTTTTCCCTTCGGAAGCATTTTCAAGAAGAATGACGGACAATGTGTATATTTATTTATTAAAGTTTGACGTCCACCTAGATAAAGCTTAGACCAAGTATCGTAGCGTGTTAATCAGAAAACAACTAAATAAATAACTTGAAAGATTCCATTTTTATCCAATAAACTACACGTAAACAGGTCTGTCTTCATATCATATAGTCCTCTCCACTAACAATTGCTTGCTCCCCATCTTCTGTTGGGTGCTGGGATATGACCTCGTGTTATGGTGGTGAGGAAGCGCTTGCGAAGAGGTCTGTGATGGAGATTCCACAGACCTCCAGGCTACGATGAGTATTATGGGGCTCAAGGAACAGCTGCTATGGGCGCCTAAGCTAGGCCTGGGCTTGCTTAAATAGAAGTAACGTTTCTTCAATCATTTTCTTAAGAGTAGAAAAATACATGAATTAATGATAATTTAGAAACATGTTACATTCAACATGACTACATAATATAAAGTGTTAACATTTTGACCAATGTTTTGCCTTAAGTGATATAAACCTTTAGTTTTGCATTGTTGATTCCACCTGGTGGAGACAAAGTATCATTTGTAACGTATAAAAAAAGACGTCCTGGTGACATATTGTACCCACATTTGTTCAGTGAGGACGTTGGATCCTGTTGACACACGAATTGTTAACCGATCTTTGGGTCTGGGAATCACTTATGGTTTAATTAACTCAAAATAAAAAAAATACTGCAAATATCGGGACCGTAGCAGCGGATGTGAATGCATTCAGCCAATGGACCGATTGGTCTGATTCTTGGGTTGTTACATAAGGATAATTCTTAGGTTGTTGCAAAAAAAGTGAATCCTTCATTTGAAACTAGACTTGTGTTTACGTATTCGGGAGAACATGAAAACTAATAGAATGTTGCGTTTTCGTTGTTCAAACCGAATAGCAAATAAACTAAAATGGCGGCGGGTAAATGTACACGAAGATAAAGATGCACAACACAAAGAATCTTCGTGTCCGTCTTTGTAAATATCTCCTAGCTAATCTCCCTGGTCCCTTCTCCCTATACAAGTCACTGCCTCTAGCCTATCTTAAGTCTTTGTGGTATAGGAAGGGTTAACAGGAATCCGTTGGATCGCGCCAGGAGTTAAAGGTCCATAAGAGTGACTCTATTGGTCGCCAGACAAGCCCCCTGCCGGCGACCAATAGAGTCGCTCTTCCGGACCTTTAAAATCCTGGCGCCAAAGCTGCTGCTAACTGTGACCGCGTTAACCCCGTATTAACCCTTAACAGAAAACCTTCAGAAAGCAAAGAGAAAAATTAAAAAAGAAGAACGTATACGAATATTCGCCTGAAACGAACACGGAAAAGCCCAAATATTTGTACAAAGATTTTTTCCCCCGAAGACGAACATGAAGGCTTAGCCTATAACATAGGGAATAGCATGTTATGTGCAAGTCATCACTGCAGAGCCTATACAGCATTCCTTGTAAGCCTTAATTTTTTGAGGCCCCCCCTCGCCAAAAAGGGCCACACATTTGTAAAGAGCTCGGTACGCTGTTACTTTACAGATACAGAATGCGGTTTATTCTGATTTTATTGGCCTATTTTTTTCCCACTATGCATATTTTCCTCTTACAGTTTTCCATTTTTTTTACAAATAAAATAAACATAATTATTGTAATTAAAATAATAGTTGTTGGAAATCTTACAAAATTCCTGTTATGCTGCTCTCGGATTTTCTATATTTTTCTTCGAAAAGTATTTTATTTTTTTTTTTAAATCCTGCCTGCTTCTACTTTTACCTTTTCTGCTTAATTCCATCTTCTTTTAAGAAAAATAAACAAAAATGTGTATGCAAATTTAATATAAAGCAAAAAGAAAAAAAAATATTTAAAAAATAAAATGTATTTTACATATCAGAAGGTTTACAATTATCATGAAAAAAAAGCAATGTATCTGGAAAAACTGTATTAAAAAAAAAAATCATCATCTAGGAAATCTTTGAGTCATAAAAGGTCCTTGGAGACAGGAGGGGAAAAAAAAGAACACATAAAAAATTTTATTATTCAAAAACTGTTGTTAGATACAATGAGCACATCTGTCTATCATTTGGGTTTTTTTTCCTGGCAGTGATATTTTGCTTCTGGCTATGATGAATATATTGTAATACACAAACAGTTTAACAGTGATATTATTCCGGATAAAAAAAACAGCTTAGGCGGTAGGTGACATGGATTTTGGACTGTTAAAAAATGTTAATGTTCGCTAAATTCTTACCTAACGAATGCTGACCAAACCACGATTAAACTTTTAATGGGTTCCTGAATTAAAAAAAAAAGTATAGTAAACTACACTGAATAGCCATATATTTTTGATTTTTAAGTAGATGTCATTGGAGTCAGAGTCAGTGGGCTTATGAAGGAGCTCCCCTACTAACTGGGGCATCTTGGAAGGCAGGGTCTTCTGTGTCCCTTTACAGTAGTGCTCATTTTCAATTAGATTTATAAAAAATATTGCGTTATACCCTATTTTTGTCTGTTTCAAATTGATGTCATCGCCAGAAATGGGTCACAGTACATACAGAATGGGAAGCATTGTCAGGATACCTGGGATCAATTTAGAAGCTGATCAGATTCTATTGGGGAGATTCCATGATGGTGGCAACCAAAGCGTTCTTGTAACAGTCCTTATGAAAACCATGACACGACCAGGAAGTAAAGATATTATGAATTAAGCCACCTGTGTTGAAGCAGGAATTGGAGCTGTGATTTAGCAGTGAGAAAAACACCAGTTAGAATGCTCAGATATCGTTAAATCAATGTAGAATATGAAGGAGTCAGCTCCAGACTGCATGACCCTGAGAATCTGCCCATTCATCCAAAGACCCTGAGATTGGTTAAAAACCATCAGACCCAGCAAAACGGTTGTAAATCATAAGATGTCATAGATGGAAGTTTAACTTGGGCTTCAAATATTATGTTGCATTGTTTATGGGTTACAACCCATATGGGGACAACTAGACACTGGTGGTCATAAGAGTGAGGGGAACTATAGTGCAGAACTAGTCATGGTGTTCATGTATGCCATAATATTATTTTCTCCTGGCTTATATAAAGCTTCTGCCACATTGTGATTCTTTACTGCATTCAAGTGGTACCCCTGGCTGCATCACTCATAGAAGAACATGGAGGAGTGGTGAGAGGGGTTTATGGTCCACCTGTTGAGGGTCCACTATGATTACAGTGACCTCGGCATAGCTCTTCCACCTCTTTAAGTAGTTTTCACAAAAGGCATTTATTCACTAAAGAGGGAGTTTTAATTGTCATTATGCATTAGGGACAAACCTGGGAACCTCCTAGGGTAGGCTAGTCAGAGCTCTTCAACTTCTGATGAAGGGTCAGGGCTACCCATCAGGCTAATGGGGCTAGATGTATGAAGTGTGGCTAGTACAGACAGGCTGAAGTGAGCAGGGAATTGGCGTGGTCAAATGCTGCTTCCCTGCCAGAGGAAAGAGAAAAGTGACCCAGAGACCCAGAAAGCCGGGGCTTTACCCCGAAGACTCCAAGTCAAACCCAGCTATGATTATGGAGGTTCAACCCCAGTGAACTTCTCACGTAAGAACAGCTTACTTAAACCGGTGGAATTTCCTGAAAGTCACTCAGCAGACTCTTTCTAGTTCTCACCCTTCGTAATACATATAAATATCGGAGAGTTACGCAATAAAAGCCTCAGCGGAGGGTTGGTCAGACACGCCCTACATATTAATGTATATGTTTCATCTAAAACACTTCTACTGGTGTCAAACATTGTGGATTATGTATAATGACCATTTCTGATGAAAAAGTGATAAAAGGTCTTATCACCATAGCAACCAATTGTATGTTTCTCTTTCACCACTTCGCACCAGAATATTTCTTCTATGTACATACCCATGTGCACACCACCTTTCATTGCTACTCCACGTATCCACAAAAGCTAAAAAATGCCCCAAAATACTGGCAACCCAACCACATTAAACGATAAATACTGTATTATTTTGTTAATTTTAATGCGTAAATCTCATAACTTGCTTTTGTAATTTAAGAAATAAAGCTAATATTTTGCATCACATTTTGGCCTGGAATAGCCTTTTTTCGGCATATAGAGAAAGAACATAAGATGTATATTTTAAACAGAATGTAACATTTGTTCCGTGAGTTCCAACAGATTAGCTTGCCGATAATTAGCAGGTACATTCAACGGGACTTTATTCTTTCACCGCCAAAAGGTTTATATTTCTTCTCTATTGTGGAGAAAAAAAATATCCTTGATGAATTCTTTTCCATTCATGATCAAGCACGCTGTATTTTGCCAGGCAGGAAGGAAGCTGATTAGCAACGTATTGTGTTTTAGATGAACTTTTGTGTTTTTTTGGCACTTCTCATTTTTGACCTACATGGGGTCTGAATGCAGTCACGAAATCCTGGGGCACGGGATAATGAAAAGCCTTCTCTAAAATGCTGTTATATTTATCATTAGACTAAAGTCTTGAGAACTGTATGTGGAGCTAGTCGAGAGCGCGCCGTATGGGTCCTTCATTTCACATTCTACCTCCTTATTTAACCGATGGCATTCAAAAGGACGTTTAGCCTCCCGAGCAGCCTTATTTTCCTACTTTGTCCTTTCAATCTGCTGCTGTGGTTTTCAGAAGATGGACATAAGTCACTGGAGGAACATTCAGAAACATATCACACGTTTCTACAGTTTTTTTGTAGGTTTTTTTTTTTTTTTCTTTACTCTTGTATGTGCAAGGTGAAAATTAGTACAACCAGTATGAAGAATGCAGTCCGGTTTAGACAAGTGGAAAGCTATTATGGACAGATCTCAAGTCTAAAAAAAATTACTTCCAATCAATGTCCCCTCTAATTTTTCTTAGATGGTGTTTTCCCAGAACCAAAATTTGGTGCGCACAATATGCTTCTGCAAATGTTACACTTAAATTGTTATTCTATATTTTTGGTACAGCTCGCTCACATTATAGTGTGATAATATAGTATTAGTTACACAACAGTATTACTTACTGTAATGTCAGCCTGTCTGGCAGACAAGCCTCTCCGCCTGTCCATTTTGCTCTCTCACACAGTCCATATCAAGCGAAGTTGGTGGAGCTGAAAAAATTCACATTGCAAGGGGGTGGAGCTATATATTTCCATCCCTTTTGACTCCACTTCTGTGGTCTATTTTAAAGGTGAAATTCTCACTGTATAAGTAAATTATAAGCAAATCACGAGCAGAAGGGGTGTACCTAGAGTATTTGGCACCTGGGGTGGATCCTGTATGTGGCACCCCCCCACACACACACACACATACACACACTTTAAAACTGCAAAGCTTTGACGGTGGTACAGCATAACTGCTATCATTATATACTGAGGCAAACATTGACGGTGGCACAGCATAACCCCTATCACTATATACTATATCAGAAGACAAAGTCTGAGGGTTTCAGGATGGAGGAGCCGGACCTGCCTCCAGCTTGCGGTAGCTGCAGCTGCTGTGTGGAGGCGGGAGGTTCCCCCTTTCTGTGGTACGGAGGTGGGGGTCTCCCCCTTCTTCGCAGCGGCTGCTGCTGGGAGTTGGAGCCAGGAGGTCTCCC
Source organism: Spea hammondii (assembly GCA_029215755.1). Taxonomy (NCBI): domain Eukaryota; kingdom Metazoa; phylum Chordata; class Amphibia; order Anura; family Pelobatidae; genus Spea; species Spea hammondii. Next base: position 183,310,996 of record JARDYJ010000001.1, on the reverse strand, counting down.
CCTTCTCCTCAGGTAGGTAACACTATTCCATAGAGTCGCTCTTATGGACCTTTGAGTCCTAAGGCCGAAGCCATTAGTCTCCCCAGTCCAAGTTGCTCTGAGGTGTAACTTGCCCTGCACTTTGCCAAGGGGACTCAAATCCCTGTTCCTCCAAGGCCAAGTTGCTCAGAGAGAAGAGAATGGAGAAGATAGAAGACGAAGAAGAAAATGCGAAAGAGGGAGGATTATGGCAGAAACGGAAGTGGTCGTCAGAGAAGGCAGGGAAACATTTAGAAAGCATGAGAGACTGAACTAGAATGAGAGTGTGAGAGAGTGTGAGAGAGTGAGTGAGAGTGTGAGAGGGTATGAGTGAATGTAGACTCACGAATGTCAGACATGTTTTTATCCATTTCGTGGGCTTAGTACGAATCGCCCAATTTACCAAAAGCATTTCGGCTTATGTATTACGCATGGCTAATCATCAATGACAATCAACATCTTTTATATTTGTGTCCACTAACCTTTTTTTTTTTTTAAATGGAATGCTTATTAAACAGAATATTCTTGATTACATTAACAATATTCTCAATCATAGTAATATTTGCTGTAATGATTCAAAAATATATTCTCTGTCTCTCTAGACAACAAGGCTCGTGGGGAAATACTTAACAAAAATGATGACATTATAAAACATGTTTCTTTTTATTTCCCTTGTGAATATTTTATTTTTAATTTAAGATGCATAATTGATTTTAATCCCAGTAAAGTGCTAAAATTGATCTACATGTTCATAGAATACAAAACCCTTGTACATGCTTTTTATTCAAGGTCAAGTACAGCAACTGTCAGTCCTTAAAAAAAGATTTGACCTGTATGACTTTAATACATGTAATATCAGTCCAGATCTGTTTTCAATCAATCTCTAAAAAACAAAAAAAGATGACCTCCATAGTGTAAAAAAGTAAAAAATAAAACTATATATATTTATTACAAGCATAAAACACAAGGTAATACTCAAAATACAAAAAAAGTGAAGCTAAATATTCTAATTAAATATAAATATTACACCTTCTGGTGAGGTGGTGGCGCAAAGACACAGGAACAAACTCCCGAAAATGTTCCAAATTAAATTCAGTCAAAACCACACAACACAAGTGTCGGCGCACCCATAAAATAAGTGAATAAATTATATGTGCAACACAAAAATAATACAAAGATACTCTTCCAGAGAGAGTTCCCACACAAAGTATCCAAAAGGCTTATATATAAAAGAAAGGGGGAAAAATGATGGTGTAAAATATCAAAGTAGGTCTCAAAAACCGTTATTAAGACATCCTATACCCCACATATAAAAGGAAAAGCCAACAAACATCAAGTAAGGTGGCTCTTATTTTGGATTATAAGGGAGCAAATTAATGGGGGGGGAAATCATCAAACGAAATTGGAACCTGCTACAAAAAGATCATGATTTACGAGATATATCGGAGGAACATCCTAACATAGTATTTAGGGGAGCACCTAAAATAATGAATGATATGGTGAAGAGCTACTTTAAGGAGAAAAACCAAGTAGTTAATAAAGATAATTTTTTAACTAGCACTAATGTTTTTTTCAGAACCGCAAAGAAGGGCAACAATAAGTTACCCAAGTTTAAATCAAAAATGACAAATTATAAATATAATATTAAAAAACAAATTACTTTTCACTCTAAAAACCTGATATATATTTACTGAGTTGTCCCTGTGGGCTACAATATGTGGGACGCACAACCAGAGCCCGCACAACCAGAGTGGAAGAACATCAGAGAAACATCAGAAATGGATACGATAAACATAGTGTTCCTATTCACTTTTTAACCCATCACAACCAAGATCCAAAAGATCTTGAATTTATTGGCGTAGCACAAGTTGGCAAATTTTGGAGAGGATTTTATTAAGAAATTGTGACAAAAGGTGTCAGGCCCCATCCGGGCTGCGGAGCTGCATGTCTTTAGTTTACCTTGCCTTGCTATAGTTTCTCTAGTCTTGCTACGGTTCTCCTCCCTTTGCAGTAAACCATTCCTGGATCTCCCTATTCTCTGTCTTGTACCTTTGATTCCTTGCTTCCAGTCTTGGTCTTTGCTTCAGCTCTGTTTCCTTTATAAGGTGAGCCCCACCTGTGTGTTCTGTTTGTCTCAGGCTGCAGTCACTCTACAGGTATGTCTCAGTGCTATGTGTTTGGGTTTCATGTTTAGTTTGTTTCAAATCACAGGGATTAGCGTTAGGACCCACCGTCATTGGAGTACTTTGGCGTAGTGGTGGGCTAAGCATACTATGGCCATAAGATGTGACGGAATCTCCAACAGTTATCATACAGTCCTAGGCTAGTTCCTGTATTTTATGTGTGTCAGTCTGATGTAACCTGTATCCCCGGCAACAGGGTGTCCTGTCTTGTATCCCCGGCAACGAGGTGTCCTGTCTTGTATCCCCGGCAACGGGGTGTCCTGTCTTGTATCCCCGGCAACGGGACGTCCTGTCTTGTATCCCCTGTCTTGTTCCCTGTTGTGCCCTGTATTATGGATGTCTTGTCTGGTTATGTTTCTTGCTATGTTCTCCTTGCTCTCTCTGTATCTTGCTCTCTCTGTCCCCCTTGCTAGCTATGTTTCTGCTATATCCTTTGCTTAGCTTCCATGCTCCCAGCCTGCAGCATCCTGCCCATTTCTATGTTCTGTTATGTCTCATACCTGCTCCAGGGTGCTTGCAGGTTATTACTTTGTTTTGAACTGGATAACATCCCCTGATATGTCAGGGCGCTGGTATGTGGCTGCACAACCGTAGGTGCTCGACACCCTGGAGAGTTCGGTCGCCCTGCATCAGGCCCTGTCCAACTCCAACTCCTAATGGGCTAAACAGCGATTTTGAATTGTGTAATTTTTTTTAATCTATTATTTTATTTATATTTATTCAGAACATTTGTGGAGATGAGAGAAGGAATTTTTGAATTTGGAGAGCCGGCTGCTTTATAAACCAGTAGGCAAGCGCGTCAAGAGCATGCACCAGAGGAAGCGATAAGCGAAACGCGTAGCGCGTGTTGACGACATTGGGAGGAGGAGTTAAAATTACGGAAGTGGATCTAAGACGTCGTCTCATTGTGGTAGAGCTGCTACGAAGTTTGAAGCCTGGACTCTGTAACACCCGAAACGGAGGACAACAGGTTTGCCTTTCTTTTATACATTAAAATTACCATTTTTGATCTACTCCCCTCCGCTGCCTACCTTCTTTATCTACAAGTACCGGTGTGGGAAAAGGAAACTCCTAAGGAGATCATACTCCATATATGGGCATATTGTCCGATTTGCTTAACAGCGTTTTTTGAGACCTACTTCGATATACTACACCGTATTTTTTTCCCTTTCTTTTATATATATGAGCCTTTTGGATACTTTGTGTGGGAACTCTCGCTGGAAGGGTATCTTTGTACATATTATTTTTGTGTTGCACATATAATTTATTTACTTATTATTTGGGTGCGCAGACAATGCGTAATGCATTTAAAGCCCAAATACCTACAGGTAAACTTTCTTACCATCCCTTGGACTAAAATGAATAGACAGCCCTACGCGTTTCGAGCAAAACCAATGGTGGAATATAAAAAAGAAACAAATCTAATACAATGTTTCAAAACCAATGTTTCAAAACAATGTTTCATTGTCCAATGTGTTTGGACAATGTTTTAAAGCAGCTGCATATTAGCCTTTTGTTCTGGGGAGTTTTTGATCTGTTATGTGAGATCTACTAGACAAAAACCCTGACTCCTTTATCATACTGACTATGGTAAACACTGGAATGGCTCAGTCTTAATCACACAACCAGACCCTCTAACTAATGAAAGTCCATGGAGGAACAGACTTCATTATGAGAAGGAATCATCCCAGTGGGGTGTTTGAGAGTCACCCAGAGATCACCCTTGAAAAACTGGTCTACTAATGCCCTACGGGGTGTGTGTAGGTCTGCACAGCATGTTGTTCCTGTTAAAGTGGAGCGCAGGATATGGCACCTTCTTCCCACGCTTTTCACAACGAATCCTGGAGGAGGGTAAAGGATTCCATTAAAATGCTTGAAGTAGGGGCACTGTTGGGGACATCCTTTGACCTCATCTGATCAGCCCACGCAGCTATATATATATATCATATATATATATGATATATATATCTATCAGTGGAGATTTGTGCTGTTGCAGCACTGACCTCCATTGCAGCTCCCACAATAAAGGAGGGCTGGCACCCTCTTATTTGGGGAGGGACAAATAAAGCCAAGTGGCCCTATCGACCCCTTGCCACGTCCCTGTATCTTACCTACTCACTGGAACACATATTTACACACTCTCACATTTACACAAACACTCATGCTAATACACATACATATACACTAACACACATACTTACACATGCACACTCTCACACTAACACATACTTATAACCACATGCTGATACACACAGGGCCGGCCGAAGACTTAACGCCGCCTGGGGCGAAGTTTAACATGCCGCCCCCCGCCGATGCCGGGGGGGGGGGGCATTATCTACCCCCCCACACCGGTACTTACCCTTAAACAGTCCTGCGGCGAATCTCCCTGTGCTGCCACGGTGCCGGCTTGTAATGCTGAGCGCCGGAAATTCACGTCACTTCCGGCGCTCTGCATTACAAGCCGGCACCGAGACCGAACAGGGAAACTCGCCGCAGAGGAGAGAGAGAGGGGCGCCGAGCGGGTAAGCGAAAACCACTCGGTGCCCCTCTCTCTCTCCTCCGCTTCAAACAAAACAAAAAAAAAAACGCTTGGGGCGGCAAGGTGCCGCCCCTTCTGAAGTGCCGCCTGGGGCAATTGCCCCAGTCGGCTCCATTGTAGGGCCGGCCCTGGATACACACGCCTTCTAACACACACATATACACACACACATTAATGCTAACTTACTTACATTCATGCTAACACACACACTTCCTTTCACACACACTTACATGTACATTCATGCTAATACACACTCCCTCACACACAGACACACATTCATGCTTATACACACACACTTACACACTCACGCTAACACGCACTCTTACTCATATACACTTACACATATACATTGGCCCTTTATGAACAATTTTAGACCTGCCCAGGAGGGCAATTGCCCCCCAGGCTAGTCCACCCCTGTCTCATGTGACCACCTCTGTGCTGTGAGGTGGGTCTTTGGGTGTGATGGGCGGTTGGTCACACTTTTGCCCACTTCTCCTTCCAGCCACAGGTGCCCCGATTCACCAAACATTTAGGACTATACTTTAATATGTTTTCTACAAGAGTTACTATTGTTTCAATAAGTATTTTTTCCAAGGATCTATCATTAAAAAAAGTCAGTCAATGTGTGTTTAATGATAGAATACTTTTTTTTTAAAGCTTACAAAAACCTTCAGATAAATTAAATATCAATTTAGATTTCACTAGATTGCTTCGTTTATTTATATTTGATTTAGCAATCGTTTCCACCGCTCACATTCATTTCTCGATGTAGCAATAAAACTTCAATTCATTTTACCTAACTGTGGTTATTTTTACATCAGCCGCAATATTTTAAAACCTCTATTCATTAATTTGAATCAGCAGATTCCACTTTAATTGATTAAACACCAGTGAGCGGTTTCCCTTGGTATACATCAAACTTTATTCATAGTGGCAGTTATACCGGTAAATTAGTTAGTAAATTACACAATATGCGACGGGTGCATTGAAATTCAAAATGAGCATGATACAAGTGGAAAAGCATTTGCAATTTATAAAAATCACATATTTTAACCATTTTATGTCTAACTGCAGCAATTAAATCACCATTCCTACTACAACTGAAGCTCAAACTCTTCCCAAAAGAAGTTCTTTAATGTTTACGTCATCCGTAATTTTTCAGGCAATGTTTGTCATATGACACGGAAAGCAGGCAGTGGTAGGTTGTTGCCATAGAAACAGAAATGTTTCTCTTTTTTCAAGGTTTTTTGAATAAAAATGACAGATCTTCTAATGTTTAATCACTTAACATGCTCTTTAAGCATCTTTAAACCTAACCACGTGTTACTTGATTTTTGGGGGGCATTTATAGAAAAATAAGGTTTATAGTACGCAGATTAACTCTTCGTTAGTCAAAGACGGAAATGTGCTTTAAGCCACAATGCCTTGCAATGTCCCAGGTTTTTTAGTAGGAGCTCACGCTCGGTGGCATATTTACCTGCGGTGTCGCCTGCCGCCCTCTACATGCCACCATCTTTTCTTCTGGCGCTCCACTTTTAAAGAGAGCCAACTCAACACTGCTCTCCATAGTGTTCATGGGCCAGTTGGGGAGATCAGTAATCTCGATTTTAACTGATTTAGTCTGATTGCCCAACAGGGTAATCCAGTTTAGAGGGGCCGCCATCCTAGGCCTGGGCCTAGTCAGCCAAGGCCAGAATACACCAATGCTCACTATTATTTGTGAAACCACAGCAAAAACATTACAATTTGGAGGCCTTGTAAGCCATAGAAGAAAGTCTTGGAAGAAATAGGGAAGGGAGAAAAATTCAACTGCTGTACTAGAATTATCACATAATGTAATCCCTCATAAAGTACTCACCATTTTCTGTGATTTCACCTTTTTTTCTAATAAATTTTCCCCAATCAAGACAAAACAAGATTCATATGACGGATATAAAGAAAATGGCGCCCTACAATTCTCTCCATATTGAACTAATAGCTACAATCTTTTTAGATTCACATAATTTGGCAAAAAAAATTTTTCATTTCAAATACCACCAAGATAAATCTTGTTGTCTTTTTTTTGTTGAGCCAAATTACATTTTTTTTTACCTCTGGAAGTCGTAAAATGATCTTTAGTGCCCCATAAACGTGACTCTAACAGTTTTATAATTATAACGTAGAGTTCGAATCTAGTAAACCATGACTCGGGACCTTATGTCATACATCATGTTCTTTTCTCAAAGCTGGAATTGAAGCAAATATATTTTAGAAAGGGGGAAAAAAAAAAGATTTTACTTCAAAATAGACCATTTTTATTAATAATACTTTAAGGTAGTTCTGGAAAACAAAAATGTTTCAGCTGAGACGGAGTTTCAATGACTATTTTACGTGATTTATTATACTTGTCAGGCTTTAGTGAGCGGTAACTGACAGACAGTTAAAAAGATTTTCCAGTTTTTTTTAATATAGAAATGCTATCACCGAGCAATGAATTATTGATTCCTGTTCTTTTGCAGAAAAAAAAAAAAAATACGTCTGATGATGTTATGAACAGTTGAAGACGTGAAGCCGACAAATGACATTGTTTATTATCACGGACTATTACTTTACATATCGAAAATCTGTGGAAAAAAAAGCAAATCCCTGGTTGTTGAACTTTGGAGGAAAAACTTGAACACAACCTACGTAATTAAATTCAGCTCTCTCTGTCTCTCCAAGTCGTATCCAGTAATGGTACAGAGGTCTCCCGAGCCCTTGAATTAAATATAATGTATGTTCTTTTCTATGACTCATTGTAGATTGCTCAACGTCGTTGGCACGGCTATTGTTTGAGAATTTTAATGTGAACAATTATGTGACCTTTAGGCGAACAAGGGTTATTATAAAAGTTAAAGCTTACATTTAAAAATATAAAATGCGGGGCAAAAAAGCATTTATAGCATTTCAAAATGGAAATGGTTTTGACCCGGTGTATTTGTATGCATTTCGGAAATAGTACTCGCTGTTCTTTTTTTTTTTTTTGCTGATTCATAGCCTGTCGGGAAATGAAAATGTTTAAATCTTTTTTAAAACTAAATTCTAAACAGGACATTGGTTATCGTAGGGAGCTTTATAGACTAAAGACTGGGAATTATCCTAGTGTAGAAAGGTTACTGAAATGGTTTTAAGAAAAAAATCACCAGACCACAGGCAAGCCAGAAGGTTTGTTTTTCCCTCAGAAATCTCATGGTGCTGCCACAACCAGAAGGAATTCTGGGTAGGCACATGCAAATAAGGTCAACAATGATCACCTCTTGCCTCTATATCCACTTTATACATGGATCCTTTGAAAGGAATTGCCCGCTGTACAGGACAGCCTTTAGACAAAACTCGCGAAGAGGTGCAGTAGCCAGATCACCACTCATGGACAGCTGTTTTGTCCTTAATGGGACTCGTCAGCATGAGGTTGTGATACTGGCTTAATATTTGAGGCTTGGGGTAGCACGAGAAATACCAATAACTAAAGTTATGGTGGGTAAAGGTGATGGAAAACCCTTTCACTTAAAATTAAGGAGGTGTCTACAGACACCAGACAAGCCAGAAGGCTTGTTATTTTTTCCCTCAGAAATCTCATGGTGCTGAGATGCGTGTGTAATAATGCTTCTACTACCCACTTTGTTAAAGGGGAACACTACTTTTTCTGGTGTTCAAAATGCCCCTTAACAACAATTGTAGCTAAGAAAATGAAGAAACCTTTGGTATACTTGGGGACTTTTGGGGTCACTGTCCTCTTTCTCCAGGCAGGAGAGGGGTGTTTTGTCTCACCCACTTCTCCTCCTACTCCACACCCACTTATGTCTTGGGATAGCACCACCCCTATACACAGCTAGCCCTGCCCCACATATGGCTAGACCTGCCCCTTTATATGAAGATACTCCTCAAGAAGAGGGAGCTCCTGTTGGCCTACCCTATGAAGGCACATATGCCTATTGGTAGTAGGGGTAAAACAGTGCAACTGAAGGTCGGTGAATGACAAACGAGAGGTCTGACAGCTCCACTCCACCAAAGTAAAACGCCAGAAGAACAGAATATACACAAACATAATGGGTTATGAGGACATGGTTAGTTATAGCTTGTCGATCCAGTGGGAAAGTAGAGGCCATTGTGGAGTCAATAAGAAATTTGAGAAACACTTCAATGTTCGATTGTTTTGTCTCTTTCTGGATCAAGTGCGAGAAGGACCTTGATGGACTGGTTTCCACCTGAATCCCTATGGTTCTAGATTCCAAGTTCTTTAGGACACGAGACCAAGCGGCAACTGTAGTTTCTGAGATAACTATTGATACACTACTGTGTTCATCCATAATTGTATTCAGTCTCTGTGACGGATCGTCCTGTGCCCCAGACTGGACACATCCGCCCGTCAGCTCCTTCCCTCTCCCAGTAAGCTGACACGCTGTGGCTGTCCGAAGAAAGCAGTCACAGACCAGCACTTCCCTCAATCATGAGACAGGACTTCATGCTTTGAGGTTAAAAACAGAACTCTCTTTATTACAAATACACAGAAGTTATATACAATCTCCATTCACTGTGCACCGAACCCAACCCCCAATCCCATCAGCCACATCCCCTCACAAATCCCATCAGTATACAGGGGATGTATCAAGTGAGGGGATTAAGGGATACAATGGGTTCCCCCACCTGTGTTATCCCCCCTGTAGTGCGGGTGCTGTCTGGGCAGACAGGGCTGTGTTGGCTGATTAAGAGCCCCAGCCAGATTATAGGATCGTCTCTTTGAAGGCTGGGGCTGCAGCTAAATTCAAACAGGGTACAAATAAATATAATAATAATAACAGTGAAGATCAGACAGGGTTCTTCACAGTCTCCTTTCCCGTTGTATTCTACCTCTTCCATTGTCACAGAACATTGGTTTAGAAAGAAGCGGTTTACAAAAATTGAGAAATATAGGTCAAAGTAGGTTCAAGCGGAAACTGTAGATAAAGAATGTTTTTGTAATGATGTATTATGGGAATGCACTGCAGTATTTGTCTTTATTAATATTTGGTATGCATCATTGCACCTTCATAAATAAAATTTAAAAATCCTGCGTAGTTTCCTGTTCCAGGAAAATATATATTTTTTTATTAAATACAATGCTTTTAAATGATTTATGTGTGCATTATTTATTCCCACGGACATCTCTTACCTCTCGGAAATTATTAAATAAACATACCAATTGACTTCACAAAGGCACATCGCGTTCTGAAACATTGTTAAATAAATAGCATTTTATTGCAATTCTGCGGTATTTTGTTCCATTTTTGGATAATACCTAAATTATTTCAGAAACCACATCGATTCACCCATTTGTTCAAACCAGAATAAATTAAGTGCTTGCAAAGAATAGCAACCTTAAATCCATACAGAAAAAAAAGGGAAAATTGCACACAGTAAGGATTTTTTGGTGATTATTTTCTTAACTCATCAAAGACAGCTGTTTATCCGAAAAAGTCAATCGCTATTCCAATAACATTTCCAAAGAGACAACCTCTATCAGTATACAGACTCTTCATGTAAGACATATAAAAAATAAGAATAAAAAAGTAAAAAAAGGAAATTAACAAAAAAAAAGGAAGTTGGCATTTATTTGGTACTATTAAAATTCACATTGTTTGGGCTGGAACACTCAAGACACTGTTGATGTGACATCATAACACATTTAACCTACTATATAGCAATCTGAAATCATGTTCTGTGTAGCCCCTACCACACCACTTTTTTGTCATACAGAAAGTACCTGCGTTGAGGAGTCCTGATAATTGGGGCGTAAGCCAAGTTATCCGAGCTGTCCCAGAAAATCTGTTACTGTTGGCAACCATCCTTAGGCATTTTCTCATTGCGAAAATTTCATTGGAATTTGTTTTTATGTTACACAGGCATGGAATTGTACCATGATGGCTAGACATACTGCATGTAATGTAAAATGCTTTACTTTATTGAGAAGATGGTGGAACAGCCTCCCAGCAGAAGTGGTAGAGGGTAATACAGTGAGGGTATTAAACATGCATGGGATAGGCATACGGATCCTGAATCTAAGACGAGACCAACGTCTGATTAAGGTTAAGGGATTGCATTTGGTAAAGATTCTACCTTTATTGGCTAAATGACTGTATTAAATTAGAAGCTTCCAAGACTTCTTAGGTCTCTTCTTCAGTCACATTATTGGTCGAAATGCTTGACCAATCTAAAGATAAACAACGCATTTCACAAGTACAATTCCAGTTCATACTTTTTTTTTCTAGATTTTTTGTTGACATTTTTTTCACAATATGAAAGGGCAATTTAACCAATAATAATAATAATAATAAAAATAATTTTATTAGTATTTTATGGTGGTAAAAACCTTTTCTACAAGGGAAATTTTTACTAGAAATATATTGCAATTATATTAAGCAACCTTTCATTCAGGAATTCAGGAATCTTCAATTTAATATTAATCAACAGTAGTGGTAGTAGTAGTAAAAAAAATGTAATAATAATAATAATTATATTATTATTATTATTAATATGATAATTATAATCTTCCCTTACATATATCTGTAATTTATATACATTTTATACATTTTTTGTTAATGTCTTATTCTAATTCAAGACCATTTATAGATTTCCCAATGCAACCTTGAAAAACAAAACTGTGAAAGTATTCACTTTTCCTTTAGTTCAATATATTCTTGCTTTACTTAATAATTTTTGACAATTAGGAGCATGATGAGATATATGAACATGATACATGGGCATTATTACCATTTTAATTCATTATTGTTTGTACCTTTAAATATATTTTATATATATATATATATATATATATCAAACAAAGAGAGAAAATAAAATCAATGTGTTGCTGTAATACAAACAGCAGCCTTTTTTCCAAGTTCTTTTAATTAGCCTCTGGGGCATATAGTAATTCTGGTTCAATTTTGGATACATAATGTAACTAAGTACAATAAAGCGATTTTTTTTAATATGCTGTCGTCTACAAAGTGCATGTTTAACTTTTTAAATAATTTTAAAAAGCATATAAATAATGAAATAGAGTTATAAGCTTAGCCTGTTTTATTTATTGTAATATGATATAATATTTATAGAATAATATGATTCGTACGAATCCCCAAAAACGAGGCGTGATATTAAAGAGGTCTTTGTTGACTAAACTAGGACATCTGCTACGGTCTGCTTACAAGGAATATACATTTAGCTGTGGCCCATTATGGAGCCTGATCATCCAATGGGGTGATCGTCTCAGGACCATATGATGAGATCAGTAGTATAGTCTGGAGCCTATCCTTGCAGGATGCGGTCAGGTCGATGGGCGGTCCCGGTGACGTCGGTGGGCAGTCCCGGTGACATCAGTGGGCGGTTCCGCTGACGTTGGGTGCATTCCCGTTGACCTCAGTGGGCTTTCCAGCTGACATCATGGAAAACACCCCCATTTAATGGGGAAATGGATGGGAAGTGGGGCATGTGAAGACCCCGCTTCCACAACATTGAGGATTCGAGTGTTGACCCGGCACTTCTCCCGGACATCTCTGGCCAAACCCGGGGAATTTCCATGTATGTAAGTCAATCACGAATCTTCCAAACCGGCCCATGGACATTATGGAGGGCTGTGCTGGAAGTAAATACGCCTTAGATAGCATAAACTTAACCTTTAGGGAGAAATTGCCCTTAAAAACCGGTTCTAATACATTATCTACTCAAACTATTTTGTTACTATAACTTTAAATGAAAGACTATTCTTTAAATTGAAAAAAAAAGAAGCTTAGCAAGCCTACCGTACTTTCACTGGTGAGAGTTAATAACATGGTGTTTCCAGACAAGAGAAGCGTCTCTCTAATGACTGTTAATGGAACTCGTTGTGCACTCACCATAATCATGTACCATCCAGTGATTACTTCTAAACACTTATTAAAATTATCTTTTCCTAGAAGATAATAAAAAAAACGGTAATAAACATGCAACCTTAAAAATTAAATTGAATTACATTTTCTAAAATAAGATTAAGTAGTATTATTTTTGTATTTATTTAGAAGTCAGTATGAGTTAAATGAAAAGCAAATTCCATTTATCCATTTATTTATCTATCTATCTATCTATCTATCTATCTATCTATCTATCTATCTATCTATCTATCTATCTTTCTATCTATCATTCCTGCTGTAAAGACTCAAACCTTAATCAGTCGTTGGTCTCGTCTTAGATTCAGGAGCCGTATGTCTATCCCATGCATCTACCACTTCTGCTGGAAGGTTGTCTTACTTTATTTAAATATTTAATATTTTGTACCAAAGTTATTCTTTAAAAATCAAAAACAACAAATAAGGGAAAAAAGGTTATTTAAATTGTGGTAGATACATTTTATGCACATTCCGATTTAACGTGGCACTGTAAGGAAAATGTTTACTGAAAAAAATACATATATATATATATATATATATTTATAGGTTCCTGTTTACCTCCCAGCTTTTCATTTCATTATTGGTCAAGTTGCGGTAAGACAGTCTGTTAGCATAAATTCTTCTAATAATCGCAGAGCACTTATCCCTATGAAATGTCTCTTGTAAGTGGTACTTTATCTTACCGTTCTTTACGTTATGACTAAATGAGACGCACTTCATTTATCCCTCCGAAAAAAAAATAAATTAAAAAAAAAGAATAAATATTCAGGACTTGAGAATGATAATATATTCTAGCATCCGAGGCCCATAACAACATTAAGCGCCAGTAAAAACCATCAGTATGAATATCTGCCTTTATCTAGAAAGATGAACATTGACATTTATAAACCACGTAGGAGTGATTTTATGAGTCATACGGTAAACGACAAGGCTTATTATCAAGGAAACCATTTGTGCTAATATTTCCAAGAAGTAAACGTAGAATTATTTTTACTTATCTTAAGAAAAAAAATTCCAATGTATTTATATTTATGTTGAGAGCTAAACTCCAATATTTGAATTTTGTTTACGAGTGGAGGAGTCTATCGGGGTTTTTTTCAGCCAAATAAATTGCTCAAGCAGCTACAGCAACAAGAAAACAAAATGGAGGTGCTGCCAACAGCGCCTGCAGACTCTCAAGGGTAGATCAGAGCGTGGCATAAAAATGTAGCATGTGGCCGCATTCACATGAATATTATGATTATTATCTTTTAGTTATATAGCGCCAACAGTTTACGCAGCGCATAATACAATACATAAATTCAAGGGGTATGACAAGACAAGAATTGACAGACTAAGACAAACCGATACATTAGGTGGAGATCAGTCCTTATGGCCTTAATGACCTCATCATTGTCAGTAAATCCCTGCAGGGTGCTTTGATAGAATCTTACAGTGTTATCCATACATAGTGTAGTATGATATAATATTACCAAAACATAGTGAAGTTATTGAGAAAACAACAAATATCCAGGTAGATTCCACATACTAAAGAAAAGAAAGTTGTATGACGAGTCCAATAAAAAATATGCACACTCCAAAAACTCACTGGGTATGACCCGGAGTCTGCATGCAAAGCACTGTTCCTTGGGTCTCCGGGTCACTTTCCTCTTTCTCAATGGCAGAGGGTGTGGTATTTAGTCCCCTCCCCACTTCCCCTTTTACTCAGGACTGCCTAGGACTAGCCCTGCCCCCTGCATGGCCTGCCCTGCCCTTCACAAAGCCACTTCTCTTCTCTTCACTCCTCTAGAGGATGGAGAGCTCCAGGTAGGGAGATCTCCCCTCTCCTTAGGAAGTGTCTAGGTATAAAACGATGAAGTTAGAACCTACAGCAGGCTTGCTAATGTTAAATACATATAAAAATATACGAACATTATAGAGATCTTACAAAAAAGTAGAGAAAACCCCCTCGAAAGTGATAAAAGTAACCGATGTAATTCTAAAAAAAAATCTACAATATACGTTTTTGTAATATTACACCATTAGACTTGGGTACCAGGGGACTTCGTCTTTGTGTTCGTCTTCGACAAAAAAATCTTCGTATTCCGCGAATATTCGCCTGTTCCTGTCTTCTCTTCGGACGAATATTCGTGGACATTCTTCGTGTTCGATTTTTCCGGTTAAGGGGTTAACGCGTACCGCAGCAGCTCTGGCGCCAGGAGTTTTAATGTCCGTATGAGCAACTCTATTGGTCGCCAGCAGGGGGCCTCCTGCTGGCGACCAATGAGCACACTACCATATATGGCTAATATATTCTCGGGCAGAATGCTGCCCTCTATTGGTAAGATACATTGAGTAGCATTGTTCCATATGTTTGAAATCCAAAGTTATTATGCTACTCAATGTATCTTACCAATAGAGGGCAGCATTCTGCCCGAAGATATATTAGCCAAATATCGTAGTGTGATCATTTTCATTTATTAATTATTCAAATAAAATATATTCCCATGATCCGCTAGTCTCCCCGCTGCAACAGTTAAATGTCCGCACTCACATTCTGTCGAACTTGCAAACTTTTTTTTTCTATTAATTTTGGGGGGGTTGACGAAAGGATCATGGGAATATATTTTATTTGAATAAATGCAAATGAGCACATTTCCAAATATGGCTAATATATCATCGGGCAGAATGAGTAGCATAATAACTTTGGATTTCAAGCATATGGAACAATGCTACTCAATGTATCTTACCAATAGATGGCAGCATTCTGCCCGAAGATATATTAGCCATATATGGTTTTGTGCTCATTTGCATTTATAAAAAAAAAATATGCATGATCCTTTCGTCTAACAGTTTAATACAAAAAAACCCCCCAAATAAATAGAAAAAAAAAGTTTGCAAGTTTGACAGAATTAATGTCCTCGAGTGCGGACATTTAACGGTTGCAGCGGGGAGACCAGCGGATCATGGGAATATATTTTATTTAAATAATTAATAAATGAAAATGAGCACACTACCATATATGGCTAATATATCTTCGGGCAGAATGCTGCCCTCTATTGGTAAGATGCATTGAGTAGCATAATAAGTTATTATGCTACTCAATGTATCTTACCAATAGATGGCAGCATTGTGCCCGAAGTTATAATAAATTATTATGCTAAGTTAAATGTCCGTACCAGCGACTTTGTCCCAGGGTCCCAGGTTGTTTGTTTTTTTTCTTTTTTCTGCATAGCAACCAGTGGTAAGGGGCCGTGCGAGTGAGCCTATTGGTCACCTGCAGGGTCTTCCTCTGGCATCAACCAATTGCCCTGTAACCCCTGACGACAAACCTGCGGATTTCCGCTTCCGTCAACTCCTGCGATGTCGTGAAGATAAGGTAGGCTAGATGGGGAAGGGACCGGGGAGATTAGTAGACGAAGGCGAAGACGTTCACAAAGATTCTTCGCGGTATGTGTCTTCGTCTTCGCCTACGTTTTACCGCCACTGTCTTCTCTTCTTCGTGTCTTCGGAACGAACACGAAAACGCACTCTTCGTGTTCGTTTTCATGTTCGCCCGAAGACGAATGCACAAGTCTATACACCATACTAAAGAATGTGTGGGTAACAGTGTAAGATTGTATCAAGTTGCTGAGTGTTTAATCATATTCCAATAGAATGTTGTGTTCTTTTATTCATTTCTTTAGTGCGTTCATACAGAAATATTTATTTCTAACTGAGGCTCTTCTTTGATTTGGGGTATAACCCAATCAGGCTTTATTCTAAGATAAAACAGATTACTAAATTGTTTTTCTCACCATATTTACAGACATGACACTTTTTGTTTTGTTGCATAATTTATTTGATGCATTTATGGCTTACAAGGAGATTTCTCATTCTCTCAAACACTGATGTACTTGAACGTTATCTGAGTGTGCCTAAGATATTTCGATTGTTTAGAATTCTAATGCTTTTTGGACACTGCAGTCTTCCCTTGTCGATCACGCAGTCTGGTCACATTAACAATTTGTTGGCCCCTAATACAGGGCACTCACGTGAATTTCTCCAAAGGTATAAATACATGGGTTATACATTTTATTTTCACTTTTGATACACATATTTCTATTTGGCGAGCCAACTCGAACAATAGAACACAATGGGAAAGATGCCAAGGAAACATAATAATAATAATAATAATAATAATAATATCATAAAATATATTTTTATTAATATTTGGATTAAAATAAAGAATGTTAGATACATTCCTTATAGCTAAGATAATAACTGTATGTTTTTGTTATTGATAGAAACAGAGAATTTTCTGGTCCATTCGACCCCATCTAATCCGCCCGTTTTTCCAGCTGTAAAGACTCAAACCTTAATCAGCCGCCCAATCAAAACGCCCATATATAACAAAGAGACGTGGTCAATTTATATTACTAAAATATTACTCATTTATGAGGTTCCTTGAGAGTCGTCTCAATGATTTATCTCTGGGGGTTCACTAAAGGGAAAGTTAACAAAAGAGTTTGTTGTTGAGTTGTACATAATTCCATGTGTAAGGAGAAATCTCACTGATTTAAATACATTATACAGAGTCAATCAAGTTCTCCCTGTAGAAGGAGCTCACTGGGGATAGACCATCATATCCTGGCAACTCTCTCTTCAGTGAGTAAACCCTTATGTATTATGTGGGATCAACTCAGCCATTCTCTTCCTCTCTGGGGTTGACCCTACTATAGATGGTGACATCAACTAGATAAAATATTTCAAAGATTGTGGGTCAGAGGTCTGCTCACCAAATGTCATATTCCATGCATGTAAATGGTGGTACTCGAGGTGAGTTTGCCAAAATGTCAAATTTGCTACTTTTGTTTCAACATCAGTTAGCTGCTTGAAAAAACAGCAACTCAGATATTCATTAGAGCGTGAGCTTCTGATGAACAGCAGCCAAGTTCAGAATGTTGAAACACAGGAACGGAATCTGACGGCCCACCTCGTCATCCCATTTTTGCTGCTGTAAATACTGAAACTTTAATCAGTCGTTGGGTTCATCTTAAATTTATATTTTCATATATATATATATATATATATTTTAAGACCTGGCTATATTTGATGTAATGTAAAAAAGCATCCCAATAGAGGATAATACAGTGAGGAGATTTAAACATGTGTGGGATAGGCACACGGCTCTTGAATCTATGAATTTTGTAATATAAACATAAATCAATTCATTATAAAATATTTAGGGTCTCGTTTTAACCAGAGGGGGAACAGAAAAACTCCTTCGTCTTCCCACGCCTTATGTAGTATAACGGAGCAGATAACTACACAAACTTCTTGCCGTTTCCCTCCATTCTTTTGAGCTAGTTCATTTTTGGCCTATTCGTTTTCGTGCAACAAATACTTTCCCTGCCCATTCGGTTCGGTCGAAAAATTTCGGGAAGTTTTTGATTTGGGAACGAAATTCGTTGTTCGTTGCCCACATTCAATCTCACACAATCTCTCACACTTTCACTCCCTCCCTCATTCTCGTTCACTTGCCCTCTCACTATCTCTAAATGGTTTCTTGCTTTCTCTACCAACCCCTTGCGCTTCCGTATCTTCTTCTGCATCTTCTTCTATCCCTCATCTTCTCCCTTCTCTTCTGTCTTCTGATCTGCTGTCTTTATCCGTATCTCCGCGGACATAACCCGCCGGGAAATTGAGTTGTGGATGGATATCCCCTCTCTGATCCTCCGATTACGGGAGAGGACGTCACCGCAAACTTCGTCATTTTTGTCATTGAGAAACTGTAAGTGAATGTGGACCCATGAATTCCGTGGTGGTCTTGCCTCTTTTCTTGGCTTCGTAAGAATCTGAATACCAAAATTCCACTAGTTAATACAACAAAGGTCACCACATGGGGTAAAAAGAAATATTTCTTAAAATAGGTTTTTATAGTTATATATTAGCCAACATTTTAAAACACAATTGTTACATACAACATATATAGAGATATACGTATGGTACATGGATGTTTTAGCATATATTTTTTTTTAATTTTGATGGTTATATGGCCTCTTTTTGTAATATATGTCAAATTATTTCCCTTTCTTGGCTGAAAAATCTATGAGACATAATATATTCGACTAAAATATACAAAAAAATAGTGTGATTCACCTTCCCCGTGACAGAATACATTACACCAAGAATGATACATTGGACAAGGACAACGAAAGCATATTTCAGTGTAGCCGCTGCATGTTAATGGCCCTTGTAATGTTTGCTGTAAGTGTCTGAATATCCTCTGTAACGCAAATCTTTCAAGGTTAACGTTAGAGCTGAGATTCCGTGTATCTTATACGAACAAACGTGAAAAATTGCCTATTAAAAACTACAAACCACATGTATAGATAAGAAT
Source organism: Spea hammondii (assembly GCA_029215755.1). Classification (NCBI taxonomy): domain Eukaryota; kingdom Metazoa; phylum Chordata; class Amphibia; order Anura; family Pelobatidae; genus Spea; species Spea hammondii. The sequence goes on along the minus strand of JARDYJ010000001.1, from coordinate 183,291,979 downwards.
AATAAATCTGACTGGGATCTGATAAGAAGACATCAAACACCGGAGTTTGCATACAAAGTGCTCCAACTGTAAAAAATAAAAATAATATACATGTTTTTGTAAAGAATCTATTTTATGGTGGGTAGAGATTAGAGAAGATAGTTCCCAGGCATGTTTATACCCCACTGGTTGAGAATTCTGTAATAAAACGGTGTTAGTGTTTTATATTGGAATAGGAATTGGGATTGGGGATAATCTGGTATGTGACAGGTGCCATTTAAGAATGTCCTTTACCTATAGAAACAGACAGCAGATCAGACCCATTCGGCCCCCATCTAGTCGCCGTTTCTCCTGCTGTAAAGACTCAAACCTTAATCAGTCGTTGGTCTCGTCATCAGGAGCCATATGCTTATCCCATGCATGTTTAATACCCTCACTGTGTTTCCGATGGGAGGCCGTTCCACTTATCTACCCTCCTTTTCACATTCCATCTAAACTTCTGACCGTCTAGTTTTAGATTAATGTCCTTTGTTCTAACATTTCTCCTACTTTGAAATAAGCTTTTCTCCTTTACTTTGTTAAATCCCTTTTCCTATTTAATGTTTCTATCACATTCTCTCTGGATTATAAGGAAGGGGAATCATAATTCACTGAACTATAAGGAAGGGGAAATATGACTGTTGGCCTAGGGGAGCAGGTACGTTTACCCATTGGTGAGTGCAACTTTGTTGTCAGGAACCATGGGACTTGAACCAGCAACCCTAAGCATGGCAGACCGTGCACCGACCACTTTCTCCACCAGGAGGCTCTGTGGCTGGTGGGGTCCCTGTCTCCCCTATGTTCCTGTCCAGTTTTTTCCCGCTGGTTCCTGGCACACCTGAGGCCAATCAGACAGCCGTCTGCATCCAGATGCATCTACACCTGCCTGCCCCACGCAGGTTCCTGATCCTGAACCTGTCCCTGAACAGAGACTCCTTCCAGACCGGTACCTACAGTGCTGACAAGGGTAAGTTAAAGTTGGGAGTGGGGAAGGGACCTACCCCTTTCACTTCTGGATCCCTTGGACAGGACATTTACTGCTGACTCACCTTGATTTTGTGAAGGACATTGCTAAGTGGGCATTTTACTTTTACCCCCCTAACCAGCGTATAATGGAGGCCTTTGAGGTGGACATCATGTTTGGATAGACTTGGGGAAGTGTTCCCAGTGGGTGGTCTATGGCTTGGCTGGTTGTAAGTTTGATATGATGTTGCTGGGGAATAAGGAAAGCCAACGGGCCAATGGTATTACCCACAATGCATGTCATGGTCTTTGTTCAGGTAAAGAGGGGCGAGAGGATTTTAGGACTAAGCAGTCATGCAAACCATTCACCGCTCATCAAAAAAGAAGAAAATGTTTATGGAGCCAAGCCAATGTTTTGGCCATAAATGGCCTTCTGCTCTTGGTCCCACACATGTAGTCCAAGAACTATCTAGAAACATTGTTAAATAGGAATAATCAAACCAATTTTCTTGCACTCCCTTGTACTGCATTTCAAATACCCTTTAAGACTTTCTCTAAGTAGCTTAAACTCCCTCCTTTACCAATGTACCAGAAAAGATTTTATTTTTCTTCTCGAATATACTAGCGGTTGCTATTAAATGCCAGTTTAACCGTTCAAGCAATGAGAAACTCTTTAAAACCTCTCCTAAACGCTGTCAGCTTTTTGCAGGTGACTGATCTTCTTTCTGGCCGAAGTAATTTTCCAGAATGGAACACATGAATCATGAAATATAAGAGCCCAATTAAATCTATAGCAATGGGGTTGAGGTATTTAAATTAGTATTCAACAAGCAACCTCTTGGGGGGGGGGGAAGGACAAAAAAAAAATCTCTATAAAAGTAACCTGATTTAAAAACCATCTAGGGAAAAAGTGATCTAATAAACATCTGGCCTATGCCGTGACTACAGAGAGATAAAGCGAGTTGTACGCAGAGACCCGATGGGATTAAGTCATAACACAAATCAGAATACTTCGGCTCGATACAAGAAGTCCAATTTTGTGTAAAGTGTAATTCTGCTAAAAGCAGGAAGTGAGAAATGTTATTTGTTGGCCAAAAGTATGAAAGAGAATATGGTGCGAGCACATCTGGCCTCCTTATTATTATTATTTTAAAGTCTGTTACCAGTAAGAGACATGTCGGGTGACATTTTCGATAGCTGTTTGACCTCAAGAACTTTACAAAAAATAAAATTAAAAAAAAAAAAAAAAAGCACGACCTGACTCTTTCCTTTGTGCGCCAGACTCAAAAATTTTTTCTGAAAGGTAAGAATCCACGAAAAAAATATATATGTCAATAATTTATTTCTAGAAATATTTTTAGGATCATTCATTGTGTTACACTTTTTATACAGAAATGTAACACGAAAAATCTACATAATACCTGTCACCGTGCCGTTCGGGACGGCGGGCGGTCCTCCGCTCGCGGCACCGGGGTTAGTAGCGGGCGGAGGGTTGGCCGCGGGTCCCGGGAGAACATCTCCCCGGGGAGCGGCCAATCCTCTGCCCGAGGTGCACGACGGGGGAGATTCGGGTCCGGGAACAGCAGTTCCCTGAGCTTGTGTACTTACCCGTCCTCCAGTCGTCGGTCCGCCTCCCGGGCACGCTGCACGTTGCTGGGGAAGTGATGGACGGCTGGGGGGCGTGGTTTTGGTTCTGGTCCGGGAGGGGCTTGTGGAATGGCGCCAGTTTTAAAAGCCGGCTGTGCCTTTCACAGTGCCTGTTGTGGTCTTACAGTTTGCGTATTCAGCTCGTGTTACCTGTCTCGTGTTTTGACCTTTGGCTTGCCTGATACTCCTTTTCGCTACGATTTGGTACCTTCGCCTGTGACTTCTTGTTTTGACCCCTGGCTCGTCTGACTACCCGCTCTGTGTATCTGACCCCTGGTTCGGCTGACTACCCGCATTGTGCTCCTGTCTCGTGCTGCGCCTTGCCGCTGCTGCTGCCGCTCCAGCTGGTGGAGGTTGTCCACTGTTGGGATCATCTAAGTCCTAGACTGCTGCTGCCAGGAACTTCCCTCTCAGTAGCAGTAGCTTGGGCAGAAGAACTTCTGCGGGGACGACCTGCCTTAATAGTCCAGCGTAATAGTGACAATACCAATATGACTAAGGTTTATTTGAATTTTTTTTTATTTCATTTTTAGATTTAAAATAAAATTAGATTAGAATAAAGATTAGAAAAAAAAAAGAATTAGAAAAAAAATAAGGGAAAAATCACATTTCCTTATGATGCTACTATTAATAGAGAGCATAAAAAATGAAAGAAAAAGACTGGTGTTGATTGCCATCGGCCATGTGAAAAATCAAAATTTAAATTATGAAACATATTGCTCTTCAGCCTTTGCATTCGTTTAGCAAATTATTATAATTATTAATATTAATTATGAATTAATTAGCAGAGTAACGAGAGCAGTGTACTGGTGAATCTCATATGGTATCATGTATCAGTTCACTCCTCCCATTAAAAACCATTAAAATATTGTGTGACACAAGCCGCATAGACAGACTTGGAAGATATCAGTATAAAACATATTTTAACAATGAACAGATTGATAAAAAATTATTATAGCTTAAATGAGTATTTATTAAAGACACACAGTAACAATTAATGTTTAATATATATATTCTGCAGGTAGCACCATACACCTCACACTAGCCTCCAGACACGACAAACTCACACTATGTACACCCAGTGTAAGGTCTTGTAGGAAATGGAACTCAGAACCTGGTGGCTACTGCAACTTGTTCCCAACCACGGTGCCACCGGGAGTCTCTGTTCGGTGTTTGAAGGTTACTTGCCCTGGCTCTGCAGGACACTTCTGGACACTTCTCTTCTCCACAACTTGGATCCTAATTAGCAGCACTCTATATACCTGTCTTTGCTATACCCCAGTGCTGCAACATTATTTACATCTGATCTACTGGTATCCTGCTTGTGACTCTGACCCCGGGTTGTTATGCGTTTGCTGTTGTGCCTGTGACCCTGACCTTGTCTCGTTTTTTGTGGCAGCCACTTGCTGGTATTCTGTGTGAGCCTTCTGATCTGGATTCTCCATTTCTGTTTGCAGTGTATACCAAAGGATGCCATCTTCCAAAACTGGTAAGGGTTCCTCACATGGCTGCTCAAAGAACCTGATGGACAGCAGCCACCCTGCCCAGAACCCTTCCTCAGATCCCACACCTGCACCTGGACTCTCTCTCCGGACAACCCTCCTCTGGGCCTAACACTGAGTTGTATTTTATGGCACTGACCATACATCCCACCACTATTCCTGGTGGCAGAAGGTGCAGAGGCACCCTTGCCAACCAGCTGAGTATATAAACCCACCACTTCATCACACAGTTTGAACATGTGTCCCGCTTGGGATAGCAATTATCTAGTCCTCGTATGATATTATATTTTATTACCATTCAATTAAATGAGTTACAACTCAATGGAGTCAGGTTAGTTTTGTTTCCATTGAAACATGTCAACGTACGTTCTTTTTCTGTAGAACCAACGCTTTACCTTCTAAAAAATCTTTTCGATCCATTGTCTATCTCCTGTTGATGGTACTAGCTCTAATACATTTCCATTTGTTATTTTTTAATTCTGGGAACTATTCATTTGATACAGGATTTTTCACAAAGATAAATGAAACTCCTGATGGCCTTCTGAGTAAACGAACAGATAAAAGCCCTTACTATTTTTAGGTTTTATACCATTTCTGTGCTATGACACTCAATGTGAATCATTTCACCCGTTGGAAATAGATCGAATATCTAATTAATCACAAGTTTCAGAATCTTCTCAGCAGGAAATGATTATCCTCATTGTGTTCCACTGTCTTTCCCCCCGCTATTGTGATTGGAGTGCAAATATGGCTGACATGAAATGAAAGGATAAAAGCATTGTGGCTTCAGATAAAGAAAGAGCCATAGAGAAAAGGTCTCAATGACATTGTTCAACCAATTGGTACACAATAATAGTGAAGGACATGAGTGACACAATCAAATAAGGTCAAACGGAGATAAAATACAATGACGATACAACTTGTAATTTAAAGAGACATTTCACCCAATGGTGTTTGGAAAATACACTGAACCATGGCAACCAAAGACTAGAATAGGGAAGTTATTTTTTATTTTTATTGGTATACAATATACAATTTTTAATGGTGGCTAACTTGACTTAAAAAATGTATTATCGCTAATTTCACCCACCTACGGTTCTATAATATAAGAATAAATTCTAAGTCATGCTTAAATGTTGAAATTGTCATAGAGATTGTTTGGGACTAGATATAAAACAGCACTAAACTAAAGTGTATTTTAGTTAACCCAATTGACTCAACTTGGCAACATTTGGGAGCAACTTAAAGGGCAACTGAAATGTTTATAAAATTTGAGTTGACTCAAGTTGAACCAAGATTTGAACGCATATTGCAACTTGTATGAACTGGATAGCAAGTGACATAAGTTTGCAGTTAGATGACAAAGAAGAGTTCACTCCGTGATAGACTTTTGCATTCCGATTCATACGAGTTTTTGCTAATTCGAGGAGGAACCCCCAATGAAGAAAATGAAGCAGAGAGTCCAAAAGCGTTAATGTACCTGTCTTTCTCTACAAATCTTTCCGCATTATTCTGGCATTTTGCAGTATTTTTGGTAAAGGATGGAGCCACGTGGGTGAGAGGGTATGAGTGGAGGCTCTGCCCTTTTGCAGACACTATCCGGGAGGCCAAGTGGATAGCAAGGAGAAACGGACACAACACAAAAAGTGGAGCTGCGGAAATGGAGACATGGAAAAGGAGACGTGGAAAAGGAGACGTGGACATGGACGTGAGGCATTGACAGAGAGTGTGAGAGAAAGTAAGTGAGAGTCTGAGGGTGAGTGACGACATTTTCTTTAATAGAAAAAACCCTCTGATTTTCATTTGAATCGAACGAGCAGGACAAGAAATTCATCATCTGAAACAATTAGTTTTTTCCACTTACTTCCAAATCTACTCCATGACACCATGAGCCCTAAGGGAAGTTAGGTGGATGTATTTATTAAACACCGTGGCCCCCAATCTACTTAATGAGAAATTGGAGGCACACAGGCTTCGTTAATGAGGTGAGTATAGGACCTTTTAGCGTTATATGTACCTAGCAGAGAAATTGTTGCTGCGGATCTGTATCTTGCACCTTTTATAGCCAGTTGTGAATTTACATACCCATTGCTTTTTATGCATTATTTATTTAGTGATGTTCATGTCTCGCTACCTTAATGTTGCATACTGTGCATTTGTCTGTTTTTCACTTTGAGCCTCACGCACTCTTGCTGCTAGTAATGATGCCCGCGGGGGCCAGCAGTAGGGCTAGGCCTTGCCACCAATTTTGGTAGGTTGGGGTTTAGGGGATAGTTATTTAAGGGGTTATGACACGAGGCTGGGGGCCATTTTGTTGTCACCTTACCCTGTGTTGTTTGTCCCACCCTACCTCCCTGTTTATTGTGTTTGGGTGGGGGGTATTTTGGCTGTCACAGTTGGGTGGGTAGCTTACCAGGCATCTAGGGGGTGTGAATGCTCTGGGGGAGAGCATTTGGTGGCAGGTTCCTGTTCGGCAGTTCTGGGAGCCTCAGGTTTGGGTTTAGGCATCTTGGTATGTCCATCCCTGTGTGGTGGTTCCTAGTTTGCCGGGTAGCTTCTGGAAAGGCCCCAGGGTCCTCACAATCCCATACTGCTGTGCTTCCTCCACATTCATACCTTGAATGCAGGTGCATTAGTTTTCAAGTTAGGAGATTATAATTATGGGGTCAGGGGGACCTGCACTACGGGTTTCCCAAATGAAAGGCATAAATCCTTTTAATGGGGAACCGATGGAGAAAGAAATAGCTGACCTTATTTTAAACACAGGAAATCAGGAGACACAGGAGATGAGTTTTAATATGAAGGGCCCCTTGGGGGGGATTTATATTATGGGGCTTGGGCCCCAAAAAAGTGGCCCATTGAAATCTTCATATACGTCGTCTTTGAAGGGCTACATTTTCAAAATCAATAATTTGAACAGGTGAGTTTTCTAAAAATAAAAAAAAAATACATTTTAAATCTTGAAGCGCAAAATTACTGGGATATTAAATTCAATTATCACCGTCACGGTGACGCACGATTCATACTCTTAATGCAGTGACTCGGCGCAGGTTGACAATATGCAAGTTAAACTCTATTAGTCGATTTAAGTTGGCTTTTAGAAACATTGGTGATTAAATCCCACTGACGGAAGCCGCATCAGGAATATATGAGGCTATTATAAAACTTCTGGAACGGTAGCAGATAAATTATAAAACAGCTACCAAGAGTCATTTGGCAAAGTGTGAAAAACAGGAAAAGAGATATTGTATATTACTGTAAACACTTCTGCTTTCCCTCGAAAAGAGGAAATAACAATAGTCACATAAAGTTGTTATGTTAACTGATAGAAAAGTATAACCTATGACCCGAGTGCAAAACAATCTATTGTGAAATAACCACATTAAGTATAGACGTCAAGCCGGAAGTGGGAAACCAAACAAATAGACTAAATGAACTTCCCAAAGCCAGCTGTAACAGTCATAATGTAGTCATATGTGACCTTTCTGCCATTAAAATGCCTGTAGAAAACTATAAATATGCAGAAGGTGAAAGAGGAGGCTTTCACTAGATGTGGCTGTATCCTCTGGGAACCATACATTATCTTTTAATATCTTCTTTGCAGTTGAATGATAGGTTCTCCCCAGGAGAATGATGGAAGACTAGCGAAAGACGGTGCAAATAATGACTGGTGATCAATACTTGGTTAGTGGTTGCAAAAAAGCTTTTAAATTATAATAAAGGGGCAGTAAGGCCCTTTGCTTTATGGGATCATCAACCCAAGATGTCTCCTTTAAAAAGTATTCTGGAAATTATTCAGCCTTTCTCCTTATGGGCTCACCAAAATGTTCTTCAAAAGCTCATGCCATCTCCGAACACCCTTTTTCCCCTTCCTTAAAGAAGACCCTGGAATCGTGTTAAGTGGATTCCCTCATCAAGTCAGCAGGTCATCATCCACTTTATAGTTCTGACATGACATATGTTGTATCCTATGTCCTGAGTGGAAGTAATTCCTTAAAAACCACTGTTCACCAGGTTCATGAGGCCTCAATAATCATGTTTAAACACCAACCACTAGAGTTAGGAGATAATACGGCAAACAGAAGGTATCTTAGTCAAGAGGCAAACCCACAGCCGTTGAAGTCTAAGATGATGACAAACAAGATGTAGATAGACAAGTCAACCTCAAGAGAGCGTCTGAGGTCTAAAAATCAGCAACAATCTAGAAAAACAAGAGGACCAGAATGGGTCAACATACTCTCAAAATGCAGGAACCAACCAAGGACAACTTGGTCTTGAGTCTCATGTTTAAGTAGGTGGTATAATTAGGTCTGACAAAAGACAGAATGCAAATGTTGGTCCAGTGGTTGCACATCAGGCGGGTAATGTAGGGGTAGAACCAGTGATTGAACATCAGTAATCAGATGTTCCAGTAATGGCGGAGCGAATGTTTGATAAATATTGTAATTTTGTTATATCTATTTTGATGTGCAGATAATAAACGGAAAGACATATTTATAGATACAGATAGTGCTTGGGTATAGTGTGTTATTACTTTTGGGAATATTGAATTTCAGATTTAAATCAAGTTTTAACATTAGGTTTCAGCTGCTCTTTATCATGTCACCACAAACAATGTTAATGTCATCTCATTCCTTGAAATTTCAAAACTCAATATCTTTAGCATCATAAACATGATCGGATTTTGAACGAGAAGGCGGGTAACTCAGCCAGTTGCCAGCGCTCCTATACCAAGCTGCAATGCTGGATGTTACATCTGTGCATTAGTGATAAAAACAAATGATATAGCCGTTTTGGTCCAAGATCAGAGGGAGTCTTTAGCTGAAGGTGATACTTTTTTGTCCCAATAAACAAAAAGATGTAGAGTTAGATACACTTCCAATACCTCAGAGGTCTCTACACCCCGTCTTACCTTTGACTGAAGACTCTATTAGACGCTAAGGCATGTTGGTTGGAAAAGCTGAGCTGATCTCACAATATGTTCATTTTCTTTTTAGCTCCAGAAGGGTCCAGGAACAAATTATTAGATGCCACAAAAACTGGTTTACATTTTCAGAACTGATCGTCCAATAACGTCGTTCTGATTACGAGAATGCGGAAATCAGCAGATGATGTGGATAATGGTTATGGGAAAAAACAGATACTGCGAATATTTATCTCTACTCGATCAATCTATACAGCTAACCATTTGTCATGTTCTCCCCCAACCTCCGATGGATCTCCATATGGTCCAAGCTATATTCCAAGTCATATCTACAGTACCAGCATCTCATTTATTTCAAATGATTGTTCCTTTCAAATAAAAAATATATTGAAATCCTCCTAAAAACCTTCCTGTGTTCAGCCATGTGCTTCTGTCCTAAGCTCAGCCAATGGGCGACACTCATGGAGAAAGCATTTGGTGCGAGTGGCTGTAACTTAAGTGTTATAAGCACCCTTGGAACACCGGGATATGGCTGCCACTGAAGTAAACAAGCAAGGTTCTGATTAAAATGCTCCTCATTTAACGAAAGGCAGGAAAATGCAAAACAGATGCCGGGCTGGGGGGCTCTGGGGGGCTGTTTAAGGAATTTAAGCAATTATAAGTTTTTCTTGAAAGTAAGACATGATGAAGAAGTGGCATTGAAGCTTATAAAGCAGGAAAAAAATAAGAGATTGTATTTTCTTGCTATTATCTTTTACTTATAAGGGGTCTTCTGCAGGACAAGTACAATGACTACAAAAACTACCAACCACTGCGGTAATATAAATTTATTTAAAAAAATATTTACTGAACTGTATATGTGTTACAGCCAGCAAAAAAAAATGCAACTAAGATTGAAGATTAATGGGTATTAAGGTGTATCCTATAGGGAATTGTATATGAAAAGGAAGCCACGAGTATTCCAGATGATTGATAAAGACAATTATGGACTATGCCACGGTTATAAATCTTTTAGTGGTGTAGAGATATCCATCAAGCATTATACACAATAGATAATTATTTATTCTTTTAGCGTTTACGTTGTCAGTAATTGTGTTTAGGTGAAGAAATATTAATCATTAATAATGATACCACTTTTTAGCAATTCTTTTTTTCTCTCTCTTAAGTGAAAAATTTTGTTTTTCACCTCTTAGAGAAGAAGGATTGGAAAGCTACACGTTTTATAGCCTTCATCAGGGTCCTGAGAGTTTTTTAAACTAAAAAATACTAATATAATAATATTTTATATATTTAGTGATATAATTAATGTAATGTCGACCAGAGCAGATATGATCCAGAACCCGCCATGTGCCAGGCTTCTCAATACAACAGCAAGAGACAGATTTATTTTTTATATAATTTAAAATTATATTTTATTTCAATGACAAATAAATAAATGAGAACAAAAAAATACTGTATTTATTTATTTATTTATTTATTTATTTATTTATTTATATAAGTAAACATGATCTACAAGACAAAAAATAGGCTAGAATAGTTTCGCCTACAATTGGTGTGCATCTTTCACAAATAAATATTAATAAATCAGTAGATACAAAAAAAAAATGTTTTAATAAAAAAAAAATAGAATAATTCAAGAACAAAAGGTTAATGTTAATAAAATGCTATGACAATAAAGATCTCCACCCAATCTGCGAAACACGTAATAACTTCCAAACCCTGGAGTCTATCCACTTGACATTTTCACCAAAAAAAAATAAAATACATTTTAACATGACAGAAACCTGGAATAATTGCGACTCTTGATCAAAAACAGACTGGAAATTCCTCAATGGGCTGAGTTTATATAATATTATGTGCGAGGTTATTGAAATGACCTTTTTGGGGTTTTTTGTTTTTTTTCTAGCTCAGGTCTCTGTAAATTCTTTTATGGAAATGTTGGCGTTTGTTTGATGTGGCCGGGCAATCGCTAAACATTTTAATATACAAACTTTCAAATTAGTTTAAACAAATCTTCTGTTTTGATTGGAACTTTGTGGATTCTATAACACATGAAGCGCTAGGCAGGTTGCAAATCACAACTAAAGTAATTAGTGGAAGGGTTTTTTTTTTCCCTTTTCTTCAAATTTCGGAATGCCAGGCAGGGGGGGTCATGCATGGGCAAAGGAAGAAGCGGGGGAAGGGTTTGTAAATGGAACTGAATCTGTTTTTTTCTAGGTTGTTTCAAACTGCTAATTTAATGTTGGGAGCCATGCCAAAACATTGTTCCATGTCTGAGGCTGTGGCGCTTGAACACTATTTCACTGAACTTGAGTTAATAACAAAAATAAAAGGTTTTGTAGATACAGAACTCATTAATCATGGCAAATTACAGCGTTAAAAATTAGTTGAATAGCAGTTTTTCCATTAAAACATGGGGCCCTGGGCAGGTATTTTCTAGCTTGCCCAGTGAATTAAAGATTACAAGATATTTAGAGCAAATTGTAGGAATTTAATAAGGAATTGTGAAATCTTTGAAAAAACAACTATAACGGAATGTAGCACTGAAATATATTAATTATTTTATTATTTTTAATTTATATTTTTTTTAAATATTATTTACATTACGTCCTCAAAAGCCATGGCTGGGGCACTTCATGCTAATTTTCTTCCATTTCCCATGATCCCTTTGGAAAGATTGCTTTAGAAACCCCAAACAGGAAGTCGTAACCCACTTCCTGGTCGCTACTTTAGGACACTGCCCATCAACCGGTTACATTCTCACAGTTCACCTGTAACGCTATTAATATCTGAATACCCCATCGAATAGTCAAATAATTTAGACTCAAACTAGTTATAATAATAATATCATTATTATTATTATAATAATAATATCATTAATTAGGTTGATAATTCTCACAGAATTCCAAAAACATTTAGATTTTATTCTGGAACTCAAAAGCTTTTTTGTGAAGTTCTTTTTCCGAGAGATGTTGGCTCCTCTCTTAAGTCCAGTCTCTAGGTAGCAAAGTATCTTTTCTTCACAATCCTTTTTGGTCAAACGTTTTCACCATGGACTGCTGTAAGGGCCCGGACTGGCCATTTGGCCCACCGGACACATACACAAAAACGTAGCATGTGATAGCACCTATCCAGCCATCTGTCACACGTATGTCATCCGATAGCTTATGACATAACTGCCAGGGCCCATTATCGATATTTATCTAAAATGTTGCATTTCACCTAGGAAGAACAGGAATAATTGATAAACAGAATATTTGTGAAAGGTTATTATGTAGGAAGACATGTATCAACCGTAAGTCAACCTTTCTAATCAGAAATATATATATTTTTAGTTTATAGACAGAGGGATTTTGTCTATAAATGCTGCGTCTTCTTGTAAATTCTTGCGTGAAGTGCTCTTTGTCCAACTATATCCTCAAAGGACCTCAATATTTTGGACTTCCAGTCAAAAACATATTGAAACACTTTATTTAGTTATTCATACATGATCCTCGATTGATTGATCACTTGCTAATTAAATAATGTCTGGCGGGATTATGGTTCTGAAGGAACAGGATTGATCTAAAAATTCCACTTTTAAGTGAATAAAGACAGAAATGAAAAGAAATTGATTAGTGATAATACATTAACTTTTACACCTATAAAACAATGCAAACATATATATTTTAAAAATAACTATTTTATAATGTAGTGATAGAGGTTATCACAGGTATTGAATTTAAACACGCATGGGATGGATATATGGCTCCCAAATCTAAAACGAGACCAACGACTGATTAAGGTTTGGGTCTTTAGTGCTAGAAAAAATGGGCAGACAATCCGTGAAAATTATTATAAAAAAAAAGTCGCACATTCTCCATAAAAAAACACTTTTACACACTCTAGTATTTACGAAGCACAATTCTGGTGTAAAGTAGTAAAAGTGGTGAAATTACTATTCCATAGTAGAATGTGCATGCTGATTGTTACACTATTGCTACAAAGATTCACCAGACCTACCTTACTTTTTATACATCCCCTTCTTATTTCACTGTTATCGAGCAGGGCATACACATAGACTTCCAAGTTGTATATTATTATTATTTGTTATTTTATATAGCCTCATCATCATATCTGGGAAGTTTCTGGCTCCAGCTACCTTGAGCCCCCCCCCCCCCCTATACGGGTAGAAGGTCCCACTGATGTCGGTGAGTGGTCCCGCTGATGTTGCGGGCAGTCTCGTTGACATCAGTGGGTGGTCCCCCTGAAATATGCTATTGGGCAGGAGTGGACAGGAGTGGGGTGTGAGGCAATGACGCTCCTGCAATTCGGAGTTTCCCCTGTAGTGATCGGGAGCCCCAGGTATGGCCATCATATTCCACAGCCTTGTAAAATGTGAAGTCGCTGATTGTTGTTAATTGGTTGAGGGTAGGGGGAGCACATGGGAGAGAAAAGGCATATTTTGATAAAATTAATACATAGTTGCTAATCCATATATCAATCGCTTATTTATGATAATTATAGTGAATTGCTTACTTAATAAATTATCACAAAACGTTTGCATCCTACATGCAATAGGCATATGGCTCCTAAAACGAGACCAACAACTGGTTAAGGTAAGAAAAACGCACTAAATGGGCCGATTGGGTCTAATCTACTGGCAGATTCTATGTTTCTAGATAATTTTGAACATGATAATTACAGGTAGAAAATGTATTTCACTATTTAACTCCTTAAGGACAATGGGTGGTCCCTAAACCCATTGAAAACAATGCATTTTGAGCCCATACATGTACGGGCTTTATCATTAGATGTACACATTGGAAATATTGGTATTTTACACATTATATTTCCTTATATTTTTCATAAAATTTTATTAATTTGTATTATACTTGTCTATTTTGAAGGAACATAATTTGTCATAATTTTTTCTTGTATTATAATTGATTATTGTAAATAATATAAAACCAATTCTTTTTTATTGATGACCTCAATAGGACAGGTTTATTGATAACATTTTAATGATATGGGTAAGTTCAACTGAATATGCCTTGTTACCCATCAAAGTAGCATTTAGGAGAGGTATACTGATGAATATTACAGTATCAAATAGGCAGGGTATATTGATGATGTTTAATAATATTAATTATTATTATTTATTGATGTATATATAGCAACTTCATATTCTGCAGCACTGTACAGTGTGCAAACCTGACATAACAAGTAGTGCATCACAATTTTGACTATAGATATTTATATATTTCTCCCAATTGAAACTAGCTTATCTAGACTACAGTTCAAAATGGCCACCCTATTGGATATCTCTCATATGGCTTTCAATGGTGGGACTGCCCTTCGGCTGAATCATCTTTCAGCATTTAAAGGAAAATTTCATGGGCTGTAACTGATGAGCAATCCCCTTGATCAATGGCCTTGCTTCCTCCTCTTTCCATAATCAAATGTTACTCCTGAAATAGGTGGGATCTTGACCTTGCCCCAGGTGGTCCTAGTTACAGCTCTGACATCAATCAACGTAATTGTAACATATGCAAATTATGTACAGTGCTAATACTAATACTAATACTAATAATAATAATAATAAATTATATACTACAGTGCCTCTCTCCTTAAAAGCAAACAATAATCCAGAATAAATTTTCTTGTAAAAATTAAATTATGAATAGGCTAAGGTGCCAACAGGTTAAATACTTAGATGTAAGAAGGTTTGAGTTTAGGGGGTCTGGGGGGAGTAAATTGTTAGATTTAAAATAATGGGACAGCACTTTAAAAACACATCACAACGGTTGGGAGTACAATGGAGCACAATCAGCTGTCATCATATAATGTTGTTTATTACACAGAATGGAAATGTGGTGCTTTATGACTATACTAGTTTTGTCAGCACTGTGTACTTTAGATGGTAATCCGTAAATTACGTTTTTTGGCTCTTTTTCCAAACAAATTCACATTGATGAGGTGTAAAATTCCATGTTTAGAACAAAGTGTCTTAGTTCAGTTTTTCCTACCAAATATTTTCCAAACAGATCTTTGAGTAAAGAGAAAAAGAGAAAAGAAAACAACGAGCTGTTTCAGACATATTTCCCTTTTGATTCCTGAGCGAAACTGGCTAGAAAATATTAAACAAAAAATAATAATAAATAAATAATGGCTCTACTTAACATCAATTAGATAAATGTATAGTAATATATATATGGTATCGGGGTGAATTTTCTCTAATTTATTTAATAAACCAAGTATTTTTCCAGTTATGCCTTTTTAGGACTATAGAGCCTACGTAGTCATCTAGGCAAAATGAACTTTCAAGGAAATGGAGGAAACTTGGCTTTCAATAAACATATGTTTAATGCGCTCTTATCCATCTATGTAAAATAACTGGACTCCATGTCAAAACTATGTGAAGATGAGTATATAAAATGTATCCAAATATGTGTATAAATTAGACTCGTGCATTCGTATTCGGGCGAACATGAAAACTAACATGAAGGGTGCCTTTTTGTTGTTCAGCCCGAATACCGAACATGGCGGCGGCAAAACGTAGACGAAGACACACAACACGAAGAATCTTCGTGTTCGTCTTTGTCTACTAATCTCCCTGGTCCCTTCCCCATCTAGCCCACCTTATCTACGCAGCATCGCAGGGGTTGACAGAAGTGGAAATCCGTAGGTTCGCTGTCAGGGGTTAAGGGGCTGTGCGAACGACTCTATTGGTCGCCTGCAGGGTCCTCCTCTGTCATCAACCAATAGGCTCACTCGCACGGCCTTTTTCACTCCCGACTGCAAACCTACGGATTTCCTCTCCCATTAACCCCAGCGATGCTGCGTAGATAATGGGAGCAGAAATCCGTAGGTTCGCCGTCAGGTGTTAACTTGGTGCAACTTGGCCGGCAGAGACCACCGGTCTCCCTGCTCCAATAGTTAAAAGTCCGGACGAATAAAGTTGCTTGTACGGATCTTTAACTGTTGGAGCAGGGAGACCAGTGGTCTCTGCCGGCCAAGTTGCTGCACCAGGATTTTAAAAGTCTGTACGAGCGACTCTATTGGTTGCCAACAGGGGGCTCGTCTGCCATCAACCAATGAAGTACAGGTGTAAGGGCAAATATTCGCGGAATACAAAGATTTTTTCCTCCACGAACACGAAGAGTTGTCCAGTGCCCAAGTTTAGTATAAATATATTTGTATAGTTGTACTTATAGGTTTATAATGTATTCATAAGCATACCTGGAAACTCTCAAAGTTGGACACAAAGCCTCAGGGCCCTGCTACCCTGGGTCTCCAGTTAAGTTTCTCCTTTCTTGAGGCAGGAATGTGGCATTTGGCCACACCCACTTCCCACCTACTCTCCACCCACTCCCTCCACAATCCAATCAAGGCTAATTATTGCAAAATTTGATTCACCAATAATATTTTTTTTTATTTCTAAACTAATATGGTATACAGATCATCATCAAATTCAATGAACTTATTTTTTTTGCATATTTTAATAAAAGTAAGAATAGTAATATAATAGATAAATAATTCAATTAGAATTATCATCTTGGTCCAGCATTCCGAGAAAAAAATAATTTAGTAGTCTGAAGCTAAGGAAGAATAAAATATGATTCTGTCCAATTAATTTCTAAATCATCTGAGCGGGTTTCTGTATGCCCGAGGCAAAAATAAGCAGCTTTTTTTTTTTTTTTTTTAAAAGCGTCATATTGAAATATTAAAATTTCATGAATCGAGTTAAAACAGATTTTTCAAAAATAAAACGTTTTTTTTTTTTTTTTTGCATGTAAGGAAATTTACATTTATACCGAGAGAAATGGAGCCATTTTCCAAGAGAATGAAGTGTGATTAAACATCCCATCAAGAAGTGCATTTCTTTAAAATGTATGAGGCTTTGCATTTTACATCAAGTACACTTGATTTACATATACTGAATTTTGGTTTCGACAAAATTAGATCGTGATTTAACACAAGAGCATAGAATATTATTTAAATATGTTCTTAGTTGTTCTTTGGAAACAGCAAAAAGCTACATGTGTAAAAATGGCAGTATTTGAGATTTTACTTCTTTTTCGCTGTTGTGCGATAATATATAATATTTTCAGAACACGCCAAAGATTCCTTTCTTAGTTATTTTATTATTTCGGTGGAATAGGTGAGTGCTGTTTCTTTCTTAATGATATATCTACTTATAGAGCTATCTTTACTGACACTTGATTAGTTGATCTTAAAGAAGGGCTGTAAAGCTCTGGAATGCACTGCCTTTGGAGGTCATCACAGCAGGTACTCGGGTAGCCTTTTAACAATAAACTCTATTGTGTTTTTTGGAAAAAGAGGCTATTCAGGGGTGTGTTAGGGTGGGTGAATGGCGCCTAGCAAGGTCACATAATGTGTTATGTAACCCGGCAGTTGCACTCTTAGTGCAAGAAGAGGGGCAGCTTGCACTAAGAGTGCAAAGCTTCAGTGAAGACAGGGCTCCTTGTAAGGGTGTTAGTGTGTGTATGTATGAGTAAGTGTATGGTGTTAGAGTGGGTGGGTGAGTGTCTGTTAGTGTATGGTGTTGGAGAGCCTTGGTATTAGACTGAGTATATGTAAATGGATGACAGTAGATGTGCGTTTGTATAGGGCGCTAGCATTTGTATGTATGAGTGTATGTGGTTAGCGTATGTGTTACTGTGTGAGGCCCTTTTGAGATTGAAAGGGTAATAGCAAATCCACATGACCTTTCAACTTACAAAAACAAGTAACAGTGAGATCCAGAAAAAACAGTGAGATGAGATTCACATTAGGCGTGGGAAGGGATAGAGACCAGCGGCTCCTACAAGGGCCTCGTTCTTTTGTTTGGAATTTTCACAATTGTTATATTTTTTTATTTCTATAGCGCCAACAATTTACGCAGCGCTTAATACAATACATAAACTCAAGGGGTCTGACGAGACGAGACTTGACAGACTAAGACACATTAGGTGGAGAGGCTCGGCTCGCAAGCTTACAGTTACCAAAGTTGTTCCATGAGATGCTCATCAAGAATGGACAGCCGCTTCATAGCCTGTCTTACGCTGTGTCCCTGCGAGCCGAAACCTACGTCTGGGGAATTTGGCTCACATTTTGCTTCCGGGCTGCTCTTTTTGGGTAAGATCACACTGATATATTCTAATAGCACAAGAGATCTAAAACTTGAGATGCTCCCAAGCAGAGTCGCAGCGTAGGACAGGCTATGAAGCGGCTGTCCGTTCTCGGTGAGTGTGTCAAATTTGTTGTGTTTGGTAATTACCAGCGTTGCTAATTAAAAGAAAATAAGAATTGTTACAGTGTTAATGTATTGGAATGTTTAAGATGATTTGCTTTTCTTTCTTTTTTTCAAACAGTAAACACATCACAGAGTTTAATAAAATGCTGCGAACTTTATAATCCAACACTTGTCTTGGCGGATTTATTTCACTTCTCTTTTTTTCCATAAATCAGTGAAAAAAAGGTCATTTGCAAGCCCATGTATCCTGAAGTCACCTATACCAAAAAAATCATACTAAAAAAAGGTGATAGGACCAAAAACAGTTATTTCTAAACTGTAGTTGTTAAATACTGAAAAATGTACATGTATTAATAATAATAATAAATATAATAATAATAATAATAATAAATGTAATAATAATAATAATGTAGTCCTTTGAGGTGCTTTTCATAGACCTGAAGTTTATAATAATGTCTGGGACAGAAGCGGTTATAGAGTATAATCGATCATATGGCGTGGAGGTGTATATTTATATATATTTTATTGGAATTGCTAAGTAAGGGGAGAACAAAGTTACAGTTTGTAACATAACATGACACCGAACCATTAATAACCCCCTTAAGTCACAGTAAGTGCCCTTTAAACAGTCCGTTTATGTAGCGTTTTTTGTTCTCGGTGTCTTATCCCACGCTAAGTGCGCTCGCAGAGTTTGTCAGGTCATTAGGAGTGTCTGGCTTTGTGAGTGGGAGTTTTAAACTAACATATTGTAGACAGCTCTCTCTGCGTGCAAGTAGCTGTTTAAAAGTTTTATGGATTTTCTGCTTCCAGGATGTAAAAGGACCATATTTTATCCCACGTACAGACAGTTTTCTATGACCCCCCCTCTCAAAAACACTATATGTGCGGATCTTCTCAGTGACGTATTTACCTTTCGGTGCAGCCCTAAGCCAGTTGCGAAGATCAGTGATCTCCGTTTTATCTGGTCCATTGTACGATGGCGCTACAGGGATCCTGATCGCCAATACCCCAGGATCTCTCCCGGAGACGCCTAGACGTAGAGAAGCGGCGCTTCACCCAACCTGAGCGAAAATCTGGAGAGTTGCCAGGTTTTGGCATTTGGTGAGGCTTTACATCTCCACGACGGGCTAATAAAGGGTTAATATTTCAATAGCCTCAGGGTCACCTTTGCAGTCCTCAAACCTGTGTGGCCCTAATGACCAGGAATGCTGAAGAACGATAACGATGTGGGATATGTGACAAGACAACAGTGACCGAAAACCTGGAGAGTTCCCAGGTTTTGGCATTTGGTGAGGCTTTACATCTCCACGACGGGCTGATAAAGGGTTAATATTTCAACAGTCTCAGGGTCTGTCCGCTAAGAACGTTCACGGGTATGCTGAACAATTGGCTCCCTGTTATGCAGCAGAGGGGCTGAAGCCACCATGGACCTAGTCAACATAGGCCAGAATACGCCACTGGATGCTCTGGATCATAAACCTTTTTTTTTTTAAAGGGCAGGAGACAAAACAAAATGCTACCATGACTCACATGTAGAGGGCGCCACTGTAACCTGATTTTGTTACCCAAATGGTTGTGTCTCAGAAGGTCACTACATATATCCAGAAATCTAATGGTATTGGCGGTGGACAGCAGTGCTCCTTTCTGATCCCCACCACTACATTACATTTATTCATATAGCGCCAGCAGATTCCGTATGGCTGTTACAAATAACTTTAAGTCACACACAATAACAAGCTGGTACAAAAGGAGTAGAGGGCCCTGGGAGCTTACAATCTAATCGGTGGTTGAGGGGGAAGTGAAACAGTAGGAGAGGACGGCTTGGATGGGAATGAGTTGATCGGGTCCAGATGATTATTTTGACATCATTTGGAAAAGTCTGCTAAATATGATTCTCATCAAGGTTGCTGGGCTCTAAAAGAAAAAGTGCACTTGTTTTCTTTATGATTTATTAATTGATATAAGCCATGGCAATGCCTCCGGTACAGTCCTGGTTATAAATAATGTATCAACTACATAATCCCAGCGTGTCATATTCACTGAAATGACAAAAAAACATATCAGAGATCTGTAGTTGGATCATATTAGAATTCTAAAGGAAGATTAGTGTAAGAATCTCATCGCTAACGCTTGCTAACGTTAAGCGACAGCCTGGGAGAATCAAAGCTTTTTTTGACTCAATTATTAATATGGGTAACAGAAAGAAAATAGAGTTATCAGACAAACTGAGGTTGGCAGTTTCATCATCATAAGACATGCAAATTTTAGATGTATCCGTTTCATCGACAAAGCTCACAGTTTTGGGTTTTTTTGTAAGTCTAAAGCTTTGGTTTTTGTCATTAATAACTTGAGTTTTAGGTCATTAGAGGCTGAGATCATCAGGGCAAACCAGATATGATCATTTTCACAAAGGTATCTGAAGGGGCAACTTAGAGGTATCTCGCAGTGGTCACTGTCTTAGACCTCATTGAAACTTCTCACTGGGCTTCCACATGTTTTGGTAAGAAGCCAACAGCCTTGGTAGATACATGAAGAACGATACATCTGGGGTTCTATATATTATTGTTACTACTGCCAAATATGGGCAGATAAAATCAAAATGAGATGAAGAAACAAATGTTTCATCAGAACTTTTGTTGTCTATTAGAAGTCAAAGGTGATCTGGGGTTGGAATGGTGAGGCCAGTGGAAGCTGTCATGGTAAGAAACAAAATCTCCAGCCATGTTTCTTCTCGGCTCCTCGTACCCTAAGGTGTCTCCTCAGGGCCTGACACAAAGCGCTAATCACAACATACCTCCAAGGCAGCTGAGCACCAGGATTTGGAGTCATATTCCAGCTCTCTATCTGAAGATACTATGGAGACTATGTTGGCTAGACACAGGCCTGTACAATTCAACTGGGCCAGCTGCAAGGGAAATCCATAGACTTCCAAATTACCCATTGAGCACGATCGCCCAATAGAGGAATCTTACCCTGTTTTGCAGCAGAGGGGCTGCCTGCCGAGACCTGCCACCAAAAGTATAGTCATCCTTGGCCATATTCACAAGTGGTTGAATGAAACATGTATCTAAGGCACCTTTGCAGTCCTCAAACCTGTGTGGCCCTAATGACCAAGAACGCTGAAGAACCATGACCCATAAACGATGTGGGATATGTGACAAGACAACAGTGATGATTCTTAGATGTGTTTGGGCAATAAAGATTATTATGGAAAAATAATAAACTAAGAATAAATATCATCCATTACGTACTTGACTGGCAGTGTCTACTGAGAGTAAATAATAAGTATTCTCAATAAAATAACCTTATTAGGCATTAATATATGTTGGAATTAGGAAAAATGTCAGCTCAAAATGACAGGATTTCATCAAAATTATGAATTACATTTTATAACTAATTTTAGATTATGAATTATGTGCATATCATAATAAATGCGACTTTCTATCAGAAGTTTTAGCTCATGTTTTATTAATATATGTTGAGTTATGCCTTGCCTGTCAGTAATAAAATCATTTGCAACACGTTTAATGGGTTGGTTATTTTTTACTTAAATTGTCCTAATTCTTCTGTTCTGCAGATAACAAGATGTTATCAAAACAAAATGATACAAAACCTAGTTTTCTTCTATGTTAAACCGCATTAAAGGTGATTAAAGGTTCTGTTCCACTTAAAACATTAACCGCATTCTTTATTAAGGTAACCTTAGCAGATTTGTCATTTTATTGTTTTATCTGAAGGTTTAATTACATAAAACACAAAAACTTTTAAGAAGCTTTTTTTTTTAGTTTCTATGACAACTTATGTTTTTCTGTAAAATGACAATTAAACAAAAATGATGTTTTTTCATCCAGCAGAGGGACTTAAATATCATCCCCAATAGTATACACATAAGGTTTATTACTTACTTTACTATATTACATTCTATTAATTTATAGAGGACCGGCAGATTCCGTAGCCCCGTTATAGCGGGAAAGTTAACGATAACATTAAAATTGGCAAAACACAAAATCACAAGATGAACAAAAATTAAGACATTCTAAAGCGGAATAAAACCTCGTTCTTGTAAGCTTACAATCTACAAATGTTATTGATTTGTTATATAGGTGAATTATACGGGTTATTTAGGTGACAGATCTGCTGGGACTGCATCTTTAAAATAAAAAAATATAAAAATCAGATCGCCCTATCATAATTTTATTCACGTCTCGAGAGATGTAAGCCGTCTGAATGCCTATTTTGCTGGCGTTGTCAACACTGGTATGATTAACCTTACTCTGAACCTTGCTGCAGGAGAATTGACATGAAAAAGAGAGTATTGCTCTCCGAAGGTTTGGCGGTGGTTACATGCTCTCTGGGGAAGAAATAATGTCACCAAGATGATGAAGTAAAAGCATTTTGTATGGGTTTTAAAAATCACATTGGTCGTCTTTCAGAGGGCTCTTACTCGGATGTATACAATATGCGGTTTTTCAAAAGCTCTTGGTACCCTGCTCACGTTCAACAGCTATGGCAGCTCATTAAAATAAATCATACTAGTTTAGTTTTGTTAAAGAACATAATCTGTTGATTCCCCCGGTCCACTAAATTCTAAATTCTGAATGTAAATACAATTGAAATACTTAAAAAAAAAAAAATATTTAGGTTTTTCTTAAAAGGAACGTAAAATCCACATCACTCAAGGTCAAGTTGAGGCAAGGTCGAGCTATTATCAAATAACTGAACAATCCTATTAGAGATTTTTACGTTTCAGTAGTAATTCGATTGTAGGCTCTGTCTTAATCAGATGTCTTGTTCCTTTTGTGTGGGATATGTGTCGGTCACAGCTATTTAGTGGCCAAAATAGGCCGTGAAACAAAGACCGCTGTACATAGTGAGAAGTGGAATACTGGCCTACAGTTAGCTCCAAAGCAAATCTTCTAGTTTTATTAAGTTTTGTGTTGTTTATATGTTATAAGGTCATGATGTGCATTCATTTTATGAACAGTAGTTTATCTTTTATGTTGCAGAGAAGTTTCCAAATTTCACTGAAAGCGGAGTAAAAGACCTCTGGTTGGTGTGTTACGTCTCATGATAGATGCGTTTTTCCCCCACTGAGGTCCTTAATGTGTCTTGGGGCTAGCCCAACCTCCCTAACCCAGACACAACTCCTTCCTGACAACTATAAGGAGAGCTCCAGGTGGCCAACAATTATCACAAACTTCACAATAACTAGGCAGCAGCATATTCTGGCCTAGGCTAACTAGACCTAGTATGGCGGGTAAAGGGGATTGGCAGCACCTCTGATGCATAACATGGAGCCAATTGCCCTCTTGAGCGACCAAACTCCCTGTCGCTACACTGTTCGATGGTCCAGTCCAAAGGGAGATCACTGATTTCCCCAACCAGCCTATTAATACTTTGGAGGACTGTGCCATGAGTCTGATAACATTCAGGCTCCAGCTACTCAGGATGCTATTAGGTGGTCCCACTGATGTCGCTGGGTGGTCTGTTGACATCGGTGGCCAGTTCTGCTAACATGAAAACACAGAGGTTGAAGGACAAGTGGGTGTGGAGTAGAATGTGATGCAACAGTGGTCTCGCAACCCAGGTGTCAGGTATGGTACCCAGTTATGGTCTAGCTACAGCCTTCAAAGTTCATTCCTGCCTGCACTGTGTGCGTTCTTAAAAGGCCAGGCTCAACGGTAAGGACGGCGGCACTGAGGGTGCTCCTGGTGGTGTTACCCTGGTTTAGGCCTTGGGTAGCACCAAAGGTAAATACATCACTGTAGGGTGGAGATAATGACATGGAATAATCCCGCGGATCCTTTAAACAGTAAGTTAATATGGCTGCTCTTGGGGTATGCACATAAAGTGGGGTTCTAATGTATATTTATTACATTGTCTTAGTATACTGATCTTCAATTAACTTAGATACGCATAATTTCAACAGGGTCTACATTGACCATATAGATGCCATAATCAGGCACGCTTATGAAAATTGTATAAATCCAGGCTGCGTGGGTAAAACCCAGATTGCAAATTAGTAAAGCCCTAGAGAATACATTTAGTTTTTTTATAAATGTTGAAAAACAGAGATATGACAATGAAAATGTCATATTTTTATTTCGATTAGTTGAATTGAAATGTTAAACTATAAATACACACTCTTCATTGGTGTGTTCCTTACAAGAAAGTACGGCACATTGCAGTTCCTGGAATTCGTACGCTCCGGCATGACAGTTTGTACTAAAGCTGATATAATGCGTGATGCGCATCTGATAACAAGGAATCGTGAGCTATATTTATCGTCTTCTGTGTGTTTTTATAGGAACGCTGACTTGTTTATTAATTCCTTTGAGTTGACATCACAACTATTTTTAGTGTAACTTTAATCCCAGTCTGAAGAAACACGGTTTTGCTCCATAAAGTAAAGGATTCTTTGTGTAGAAACTTCTATAGCTATTTCATAGCCTGTGTATCTGAATTTTATTTCTTTCAAAGGTTAGTTGAAGATAATTTGTCTGTCTTGATCATAGGAACACATAAAAAAAGTCACACCTGCAGCTTTAATGCAATGACTTTAATTCTATGGCAAAATCAGGCAACTTTTTGAGTCTATTTCCATGGTGGAAAAAGGTCCTCGTATGTTCTTATCCATTGGGATAACACCAACATTTCCTGAGTAGATCATCTGCACAGATTAGTGCGTAGGAATAAGCTTGTGGGTCTAATTGTGCTACAGGCAGGGGCGTAGGTGGCGCAAGAATTGCTCCGGGGCCCCCCAACTTCAACAGCTTGTCTGTGCCATTATTGCCCCCAAAACAACTTGTCTACTCCTCTGACTCCTGGAGTTACCTTTTCTTCTGATGGAGTCCACCTGATGATTATGTAATTCTACAGTGAAAGGCGACATCTTTGAGTGAAGACTCTTTTCTTTTCCCAACAACTATAACAATTTCCTTATTTTTTTAAGAGTTCCCTTTACACATTGGAGAGCAGAGCGACTGGAGATGATGTAGAAAGCATGGTGAGCACCAACGTCCTCTAAAGGTTTTAGTTGCTTCCTTGGCATTGCTCACTTTGTGGAATGAATGAGTGAAGCAACTATGCAACCCCTTCAACTCTCAAGGTTGTGGGTGTTCAACAATGTGAACCTTTTAACCGGGAGGGAAAGGAAAGAAAATAGTGGAATAGCTTAGTTTTACCCTTTTTTAAACAAGATCCATGCTTACTATGACCAATGCAATTGCATAAATGGATGAGATGGGCATTACAGTATTACAGATATACACTCACTGGCCACTTTATTAGGTAGAACTTGCTAGTATGGGGTTGGACCCTCTTTTGCCTTCAGAACTGCTTTCATTCTTTGTGGCATACTTTATACAAGGTGCTGGAAACATTCAATTGGTACTAAGGGGCCCAAAGTGTGCCAAGAAAATGTCCCCCACACCATTACACCGCAATCTAAATATCACAGCTGGAATCTTGACTCATCAGACCAGGCAACGTTCTTCCAGTCTTCCATTGTCCAATTTTGGTGATTCTGTGCGGATTGTAGCCTCAGTTTCCTGTTCTCAGCTGACAGGAGCGGCACCCGGTGGGGTCTTCTGCTGCTGTAGCCCATCTGCTTCATAGTCTGGCGTGTTGTGCATTCAGAGATGGGATTCTGCATACCTTGGTTGTAACGAGCGGTTATTTGAGTTACTGTTACCTTTCTGTCATCTCAAAACAGTCTTCCCATTCTCCTTTGACCTCTGACATCAACAAGGCATTTTCATCCACACAACTGCCGCTCACTGGATATTTTCTCTTTTTCGGACCGTTCTCTGTAAACCCTAGAGATGGTTTGGGTGAAAATCCCAGCAGATCATCAGTTTCTAAAATACTCAGACCAGCCCGTCTGGCACCAACAATCACCATGCCATGTTCAAAGTCACTTAAATCCCCTTTCTTCCCCATTCTGATGCTCGGTTTGAACTTCAGCAAGTTGTCTTGACCGTGTCTACAGGCCTAAATGCATTGAGTTGCTGCCACGTGATTAGCTATTTGTGTTAACAAGCCATTGAACAGGTGTACCTAACAAAGTGGCCAGTTATCATAATGGAGGTACATCCCGACAGACTGTATTAGATCTATTGCTTCTATATTATCCTCTAAATCTTAGTTTGCTTAGGATCCCAAAAAATCTAGAATATCCCCTTCCAAATCTAGAGGCAGATGACCCTAACTGGACCCCAGTCTAGAGGACCAACATGGTAGCCATAAAATCCTTTTATCCCTTTATCTTCAAATGAAACTTACTCAGATGTTTGGAGCGTATCCTGTAGTTTTCTGCATCAACGAAAATATATGTAGAAAGCATGGTGAGCACCAACGTCCTCTAAAGGTTTTAGTTGCTTCCTTGGCATTGCTCACTTTGTGGAATGAATGAGTGAAGCAACTATGCAACCCCTTCAACTCTCAAGGTTGTGGGTGTTCAACAATGTGAACCTTTTAACCGGGAGGGAAAGGAAAGAAAATAGTGGAATAGCTTAGTTTTACCCTTTTTTAAACAAGATCCATGCTTACTATGACCAATGCAATTGCATAAATGGATGAGATGGGTATAAGAGTATTACAGATATACACTCACTGGCCACTTTATTAGG
This sequence comes from Spea hammondii, assembly GCA_029215755.1. Taxonomy (NCBI): domain Eukaryota; kingdom Metazoa; phylum Chordata; class Amphibia; order Anura; family Pelobatidae; genus Spea; species Spea hammondii. The sequence continues at coordinate 183,265,057 of JARDYJ010000001.1, read as the reverse complement.
TAGAACTTGCTAGTACGGGGTTGGACCCTCTTTTGCCTTCAGAACTGCTTTCATTCTTTGTGGCATACTTTATACAAGGTGCTGGAAACATTCAATTGGTACTAAGGGGCCCAAAGTGTGCCAAGAAAATGCCCCCCACACCATTACACCGCAATCTAAATATCACAGCTGGAATCTTGACTCATCAGACCAGGCAACGTTCTTCCAGTCTTCCATTGTCCAATTTTGGTGATTCTGTGCGGATTGTAGCCTCAGTTTCCTGTTCTCAGCTGACAGGAGCGACACCCGGTGGGGTCTTCTGCTGCTGTAGCCCATCTGCTTCATAGTCTGGCGTGTTGTGCGTTCAGAGATGGGATTCTGCATACCTTGGTTGTAACGAGCGGTTATTTGAGTTACTGTTACCTTTCTGTCATCTCAAAACAGTCTGCCCATTCTCCTCTGACCTCTGACATCAACAAGGTATTTTCATCCACACAACTGCCGCTCACTGGATATTTTCTCTTTTTCGGACCGTTCTCTGTAAACCCTAGAGATGGTTTGGGTAAAAATCCCAGCAGATCATCAGTTTCTGAAATACTCAGACCAGCCCGTCTGGCACCAACAATCACCATGCCATGTTCAAAGTCACTTAAATCCCCTTTCTTCCCCATTCCGATGCTCGGTTTGAACTTCAGCAAGTTGTCTTGACCGTGTCTACAGGCCTAAATGCATTGAGTTGCTGCCACGTGATTAGCTATTTGTGTTAACAAGCCATTGAACAGGTGTACCTAACAAAGTGGCCAGTTATCATAATGGAGGTACATCCCGACAGACTGTATTAGATCTATTGCTTCTATATTATCCTCTAAATCTTAGTTTGCTTAGGATCCCAAAAAATCTAGAATATCCCCTTCCAAATCTAGAGGCAGATGACCCTAACTGGACCCCAGTCTAGAGGACCAACATGGTAGCCATAAAATCCTTTTATCCCTTTATCTTCAAATGAAACTTACTCAGATGTTTGGAGCGTATCCTGTAGTTTTCTGCATCAACGAAAATATCCTAAACAAAAATCACACACGAGCCACTTTAATAAAACCCCCATTAAAGTTGAATTTATTGGATTATGGATCCTTTTAATATTTCAATATGCTACAACTCTTAAGTTCTTTAAAAAAAAAACACCTTTGCGTGTGTTTAATGCAATCCTGTATGCCTCATTTATTTAGACTCATAAAGCCTTCCGCCTTTAGAACTCGCTTATCCACCGGCGAACGAATGAAAACATTATAATGCATTATAACTCGATGGACTCGTTTGCTCTGCTCTGGCATTTGCAAGACGACAATAAGCTCCTCTATCATTCTGTCTGACTTGCAAATATGATAATACTGACCTGATTCCTTTTTCTCACTGCTGGGTGTCCTTTCTGAAAAAGCTGCCGCACAGGGGTTTCTTGAGGTCAAATAAAAATCTGCAGTATTAACAATTCTTCCACCAAATTAAGCGGCATTCTAGAAAAAAAAAGAATTTTAAGGTTTCTGTTTTGTCGTACTGCTTGTTTTCTTTGTAGCTACTGTTGTCTTCTTCTGCACAGAGCACCCTGAATGACCTCCAATCTAGTTTTTTTATTTTAGTTGGAAAAACTTCTCTTCCGAGGTGAACACAGCAGCTGAGTTCTGATCCTGAAGCACAAGCTCTTCTCAACATTGCCGTGTTTCCTAAGAAAAAAAATGACAAACCAACTTGAAACCCGATTAAAAGCTGACCCTATTAGAGGGGTTAAGTAAAGGGAATGAAGGGACCTTTTATTGGGACAATATGGGAGCAGAAGAGAGTCCTTGACATGACTTCTCCTTCAGGTTTTGGAGACTCTCCAGGCGTTGACTTAAGATGCGCCAGCAAAAGAGTTCTAGAAACTCTAGACTGCCATAGAAACCTTCTATAAAATATTTCCTTCAATAAGAAGGTAGGAGGACTCACTACTGCTCTCCTGAACCCTCCTCGCCATTCTAAAAACGTACACCCCATTATGTTCATCCAACACAAACTACTACCTCAAAATAGCTCTTTGAAGCATAAAACCTACATTAGCTAAGGATAAACTATATAGAATATATTACAACGTATATCAATGTCTATTGGAAACCATTCTGTGCACAAACAACAGTGACATGTGTTACTTGGTAGCGGCTAACGAGCTGTTATTGGATACAGAAATCTCTATTCGTTAGTGTATGGTCCGTTTAGAAAGTTCCTTAAAACATCTCTGTGTATCTGTCTTCAAAAATACTTTCTTTGTTAAAATTTAACTAAACGTTTTGTTGAGTAACACAGAAAATGCACACCATTGCAAAATTGACTATTATACCGGCATATAGAATTTAAACTGACTCCCTGGTGTCAAGTGGGGACAGCCGGTGGATGTCTGCAGGCAACCTCCGCTGTTACCCGACACTTCCGCCTGGGGCTCCTTCATTGCACAGACATTCACTGGCTGCCAGAGAGGAGGATCCAGGTCCTCCGTCATAGAACCCCTGCAGCTCTGCGGGGGATCTGGATCTTAGTCCAGTCTATTTGAGGTCTGATTATAAGACAACCTCGAATATGAGGGGTATTTTTCAGAGCATTATAATCGAGCAAATACGGTATATACACACTTACACACACTTAGACACTCATGCTAGCACAAACTTACACTAACATACACATACTTTGTCAGGTGTGTAGGGATCGGAACACAGCACGGAGTGACACCTGATAAGTTAGTAGATGCAAAACCAGAGACTGGTACAACAGCAATGGTTTAGTCCACAATAGACATAAATGCATAAACAGTACCATACAGCAATCCGGGGTCTGGGGTAAGAGAGAATCAGCAAAGTACATAGCCAAAAAAGCCAAGGTCAAATAAAGTATGGAAAATCCAGGATGGGACTTGAACAGACAAGCACTGATTGAATAGTGTTGGGCGTCTCCTCCCCCCAGACCCTGGAGACCCTTCTCTTCCAATACGACTCTGTTAATGGTGTCTTGTCCGTCACCGCTTGGTTCGTCCTCCTCCCTTGGAGCTGCGCCATCGGACCGCAGGACATGCCCCCCCGCTATCAGTAAGGTGCTGGTACTCGCCCTACACGGTGCGCGTCGTACTAGAGGCCAGGGATGCGGCCTAGTGCGTGACTGCTTGGTCCGTGGACGGAGGTGTGGGTGCCTGGTTGTGTCCCCGCCGGGTGAAGACCCTCATGGACAACGGGGAGACAAAGTAGACTACTCAACACACCCTTACACACATGCAAACACTCACACACACTTACACATACATGTTCACACACAAACCCTTACACATGCATGATAATTACAAAAAAAGTACTGCAGTTTTTCTGAAGTAATACTGCAGTTTTTTGGACATGAAAAAGCTGCAATACTGCACTTTTACTGCAGTTTTACTGCACATTTACTGCAGTTTTACTGCATTTGTACTTCACTGTACTGCAGTTTTACTGCACATTTACTGCACTTTTTTTTTTATATTGCAAACCTACAGTTGTGCTTCAATGTACTTGTCACGTCCTACCCAGGCTGCAGAGCTGCATATCTTACTCTTGCTTCAGTTTCTCTATTTTGCTTCGATCCATTCCTGGATTTCCTTTTGCTCTGTTCTGCTCTTCCAGTCCTTGCTTCTGCTTCAGCTCTTTGCTTCAGCTCTGTTTCCTTTATAAGGTGCGCCCCACCTGTGTGTTCTGTTTGTCTCAGTCTGCAGTCTAAAGCTATGTCTCAGTGCTATGCATTTGGGTTTCATGTTTAGTTTGTTTCATATCACTGTCAGCAGGGATTAGCGTTAGGACCCACCGTCATTGGAGTACTTTGGCGTAGTGGTGGGCTAAGCATACTATGGCCATATGATGTGACGGAATCTCCAATTGTTATCATATAGGGCTAGGCTAGTTCCTGTATTCATGTTTGTGTGTCTCTTATGTACCTTTGCCCTTCTTCCTTGTATCATCTGAGGATTCTGGTTCCTCTCTCCTCTCCCTTTGTCCTAGTCAATATGGCCTATCCTTGCTTAAAGGAGAAGCGTCCAAGGATTCCGGCTCCTCACTCCTTCCCCTGTGTTCCTTGCCTTGTTGCCTGTCCTTTGTTGTGCCCTGTATCATGTATATCTTGTCTAGTAATGTTTATTCCTTGTCTGGTTCACTGTAGTGCCCTGTAACATTTATATCTTGTCTGGTTATGTTTCGTGCCTGGTCTCCCTGTCCCTTGCTTGTTATGTTTCTGCTATATCCTTTGCTTAGCTTCCATACTCCCAGCCTGCAGCATCCTGCACGTGATTCCAGTGATATGTTTCATACCTGCTCCAGGGTGGCTGCAGGATATCACTTCGTTTCCTTTTGGACTACATCCGCTGCTATGTCAGGGCGCTGGTGTCTGGCTGCACAACCCTAGGTGCCCAACACCTGGGTGAGGGTGGTCGCCCTGCAACCAGGCCTTGTCCAACTCCACTACTTCACTGTGGCCAGAGGAGCAGCGCAGCTTAGCGGAGCAGGCCTTGACAGAGCTAGGAGGAGGGCTGGTGTTATGCCTCTAGTTTTGGGGTTGGTTGCAGGGTTTAGTAGGTGGGGCTTATCGGGTGCTATAAATGGGCGGACATTTTAGATAACGGTCACTTTTAATTTGAGCCACTTACCTGCTTTTGTCCCACCCTCCCTCCCTATATTTTTGTTTTTCTTCTGGCTTCGCTTTGTCACAGCGGCGGTGCCGGTTTGGTTAGGCGGGGTATAATTGGGATGTTTCGGTTAATTTGGGTTGATTGGTTGGTGGTGTTGGTTGGTATGGTAGGTTTCGAGCTGGTCTGTGGCTCAGAACCTGGGGGTGTAGGGGTGTCACGGTATGCCCCTACTGTTGGTTTGGTAAGGTATTGTACCTTAAAGGTATGGTGATGTTTATTGTTAGATCTGTTATCTTGGGGGTCATTGTCTATGTGTTTTGACAGGTGGGAATGTGTAAGGGGTTTTCATTGTTATCTTGTTTGGACAATGACTTATTTTTATGTTTTGGTATGTTTATATCATATATATATATATTATATTTAATTCTGTGGTTATAATAAAGCTGTGGACAATATTTTTTCCAACATATATGGTGTGGTCTCAATTATTTGGTCTATGTTTGGGGTTTTTTTATCGGTTCCTTTAGCCCTAACTGGACGATGCGCCTGTCATGTGACTCCTGCACACAATCTTTGGGCGCGCTGGGTCAATGCAGTCATCTGTTTGGACCCAGTCCGTGACAGTACCGCAGCTTTATTGCATTTGTACTTCCGTACAAAAATAACTGCAGTAAAACTGCAGTACAGTGAAGTACAAATGCAGTAAACCTGCAGTAAATGTGCAGTAAAAGTGCAGTATTACAGTTTTTTCATGTCCAAAAAACTGCAGTATTACTTCAGAAAAACTGCAGTAATTTTTTCGTAAGGGACACAAACACACTCGTTAACTCAACTTCAGCATAATCAGATGGACACCTCTTATATGTTATCCCCAGTGTTTTTTCTATGTTTTACTTTCACACATGTGCTTCTAGATGTAACAATTTTTCAATGACGTTTGAAAAAGCACATTTCAATTCTTTTTTCCTAAATAAATATAATTAATCTCATACTTATATTTCAGGTTTTTTTTTTATTAATTTTGCTAAAACTTTTCTGCTCTAAACATAATTCCCCATTTGGTGTTTTACAGTATTTAACTTTTACTTGCATTTTACCTCCAGGGTTTTAATTTGACATTTTAAAATGTTTTTTTTTTTTTTTTTTGTTACGCATTTTGTAAACCATGACTGATGAAGATCTCTTACAACGCCCGAGCCAACATATATTGATTGTAATTTTATTATTTGGAAGATATGTGAACCTAACTATTAAAATAAACTGTTGCTTAATGGAATAATCTGTGTATGCTTTTAGCATAACTAAAAAAAATAAGCTATTGCCAATAAACTAATAGCTAACGTGGAATATAATATTCATAGTGAGGGTTGGTAATGGAACAAAGCGATCACCCACAGTCATAACCCATATTGATATTTTGAGTTAAAGCGCCTGGTCCTGTAAACTCTCATCGCGAGTAAGAACGGTGGAGATTCCAAAGGTTGACTATCCCTTTAAATCCCTAAATGTAATTTGTGACGGCTATTTGTTTAGCAGTGCACCCTATGACAATAAAAGTCATATAGTGGTGGTGTATTCAGGTAAAAAAAACAAAAATGCGGGGCGAGATCGCCCAGTTTGCCGCTGCTCAACAAGCCTAACGCAAAGTCCCCAGTCCACGCGTTGGAACAGCCTCCATATTGCGTAGTACCTGACCCTACAAGCCTTTAAGAGACAAAGATCCCAGGATAATGGCCATGGAGCGGGAGGTTGAGGATGCCCTGCAAGATGCTATTGGGTTTTTTGATGGTTCCACCTATATCTTTATTGTTAATTAAAGGGGGCACTCCCCACATAATGCTGTTTGCCCCTTTCCCTATCCCACCCTCCGCTAGTTGCTGTGCAGGACAAACACATATCCTGCAATGAATACCTGGGAATTCTCTGTGTTTCGCCTGGAGACTCCGGACACTTCTCCTGCTCTAACCACAGGGAAACTCTAAGGGGCTCGAGCACCATTGCGGCACACCCCTCTTCCCGACACACCTCCCCTCCAACTATGGTGTCTTCCAGCGTCTCTCCCCCGCACACAATGTCAGTGGAATCACCCTCTGATATCAGCAGGACCGGCCAACAAAATCCGTGGGACCGCCCACTGACATCAGCAGGACCACCTACACGCAGCCTGCGAGGGGAGGGCTATGGGTAGCTGGAGCTTGAAAGTTCCCAGGTATGCTGCCATGTGAAATGTTTACCGCCAGTCAGCTTGTATTACTATGAAACATACATGTTTTAATATTTAGGGATTTCTAACTGTCCAATGGGAATTGTTTGTTTGCTATTATTATAATATTGTATCTATTTTGGGATAATAGTGCAAGGTATTTTCTGCTTTCCCGTTAAGGGAAGAATGTATTTTACTTTTTTTATTCATCGAAGCGGCTCCTGAAATCTAGTTACTATTTACAAGGCAGAATCGGTAACAGAAATCAGATGCCGTGTTTACACGATCCTGTAATAACACAGAGAAGATCGATTTTGACTTATCTGGATCATACAGCTGGCGTTTTTCTGGATGAGCGATTGCATCCGATGGCCCTTTTCTGCGATAGTTCCTTCTCAAAAAGGATAGAAGCAGAAGTTACCTGGGTCAGCTCAGTCCTTCTAACAGGAGAGAAGTAACGGGGTCCACCCGTGACATTGTCTAATAAAGTTGATGAGTTAAGAGATCACAACCTTCTTGGATTCATCCCAAAGTACGTAGCAGTTAGTGATGCCTTCTAGTGAGACAAAATAGTCACAGTAATCATACCCGGGAACTTTCTAAATGAGCTCGCCCTGATATATTAACCCTTTAATAGCCTGTTGTAAAGATTCTTTGTAGCTACTCGCCAAATGCCTCTAATACATCATACAAAACCTTGACTTGTCCTTATTTACTCAATTGAGTCACATGTATTCATGTAGGGATATCAACCACAATACAGTGGTATAAAAAGCACTAATCTTATTTATATTCACAGTGGGGGGAGGGGGAGTCAGCTCTGGACTCTGTTATCCTGAGCATCTGACCCCTTCACCCTGAGAATGGGGCAAAAACCCTGAGAGTCCGGGCGGGGGGGAAACCCTGAGAGTTCCCAGGTATGTCAATAATGCTTCTTTGATCCTTTGATCTCCCCAACACTGGCTCAGAAGGTCGTAAAAGCAGTGGAGGTCTGTGCTGCAACAAGGATCTGGAGCCCCGGAAATGCACCACTTCACCTGGAGACTCCAGGTTAAACTTCCAGGTATGGAGGTGAGAAACCTTATCTAATCAACTGGGGATGATTATGGGTTAACTTAACACTTCTTCTTACAGAAACTCTTCGGAGCTCCCACAAAGTAACTTATGCTGAGCTCCACGAGTTGGCTCTACCTGTAAGGCGTGCAGGTGGCCATGCATTGACCGACCCACTTTTGACACTGGCTCCGCCCTTACCCCACCCCCCCAATGCAGGTGTCCCAATTTACACACCTGAAATATTGGGAATATGCCCAAAGCATAGATACCATTTTTTATAAATTAATGCTTTTCCGAAAATTTGATACCTTAATTTCATGAAAAACTAGAAACATTGAAATGGCTGGTGACAGAGGACACTTTAAAAACATAATTAAGCCTAATTTAGTTCCATGCGTGTGCTGGAAAGCGGTTAATAACCCTTCAGACTACGTATAAGTGAATAAAGTGTGAAGTGCCCAGTGATGGCGGTGCTAGATATTTATTAATGCTTGCTATTAATAAACAACAACCATGAATTAAAAGTGTAACATAAATTAGCGAGGAAGGTTAATACGACACCCTGTAACTAACAGCGTTAATGAACCGTATAAACAACAAGTTTTTTCGAATTAGCAAAAATAAACTCTTGAGTTCGGCAGTGTGAAAAGAGACTGTCGAGGAATAAAATTTCCAGAAGCTTCTGGAGCTGCTAGAATTGATGACGTGAGCTTGTGAATAAGTGAAGATGAAATTGCTGAAGATATTCTAAATTAATGGGTTTAATTACTATACAATAGGTTGTTGCCCGGTGAACATACCTGGGAACGTCCTAGAGAAGGCTACCAGGAGCTCTGCCTCTTCTGGGGGAGTGGTTTCCCAAGGGGGCGTGACTATCTGACCATGTAGGTGGGGTTATCATTGCATTGGGCGGGGAGTGGGCATGGTAAAAACCACTCCCCTACACAAAGGGACCTGGAGCCCCAAAGAAGCAGCACTTAACCCAGGAGACTCCACGTCAAACTCCTAGGTATGGAGATAAAAATAATTATCTGTCAGGCCTCATCCAGGCTGCGGAGATGCTTATCTCTGTTTTTTTATTTTTCGCTACAGTTCCCCTGTCTCGCTACAGTTCCCCCTTTGCTATGGTCCATTCCTGGATTTTCTTATGTTCTGCGATTTACTTCTGATTCTTGAATTTCGGTCCTGCGCTTAGCTTCAGCTTCTGTTTCCTTTATAAGTTGCCCCCCCCTCGTTTGTTATGTTTGTCTCAGTCTGAAGTCTAAATGTATGTTTTATCTCTGTTCTGTATTTAGATTTAATGTTTAGTTTCAGCTTCTTAGTAACTCAGTAGGCAGGGTTTAGCGCTAGGACCCAACAAATATTGGAGTACTTTGGCATAGTGGTGGGCTAAGCATACTATGGCCATATGATGTGACGGAATCTCCAATTGTTATCATATAGTCCTAGGCTAGTCCTGTATTTATGTGTGCCTGTCTTTTTATGTACCTTTGCCCTCTCCTCCTTTAATCATCACGGTTCCTCTCTCTTCTCCACATGTCCCAGTTAAAATTCCTATCCTTGCTTAAAGGAGAAGCTTCGGAGTATCTCAGCTCATTACTCCGTCCCCTGTGTTCCTTGCCTTGTTCCCTGTCCTTTGTTGTGTCCTGTACCATGTATGTCTTGTCTGGTTAAGTTTCTTGCTTTGTCTCCCTGTTCTTTGCCAAGTCCTCCTTGCTCGCTCTGTCCCCCTTGCTCATGGAGTCCCCTTGCTTATGTTTCTCTATACCCTCTGCTATTACTCTCTGCTTAGCTTCCCTACTCCCAGCCTGCAGCATCCTGTACATTTCTCAATACAGCTATGTCTCATGCCTGCTCCAGGGTTCCTGCAGGATATTACCATGTATTGTTTTGTTCTGGACAACATCCACTGCTATGTCAGGGCCGCGGCCACACAACCCTAGGTGCTCAACACCCGGGAGAGGGCAGTTGCCCAGCACCAGTATGGACCCAGTTCATGACATTATCTAATTGTGTCAAGTAAGGTTGGTTATGGGTTAACTTGATACTTTCTCTTACAGAAACCCTTTGGGGTTTATTTACTAAGTGTAGAGTTGGCAGGAGAGTTGTGGTGAAACCACGACTCTCCTGCAACTCTCCCTTTGGTGAATAGACCCGTCTGTTTTTGGTCTATTGTTTTGCATGCTTAACATGGTGGAACTTCCCATATTAACCCCTTAATGACAAAGCCCGTACAAATTATAAATATAAATAGTAAAAACATATTTACTATATACATACTATATATATATATATATATATATATATATATATATATAATGATATAAAACCAAGTCAAGAAAACAAATCATTGTACAAGTAGGAATTCATGAAAAATACACAGAGAAGCATTTTAATTACTAACTACTGTTTTTTAAATATTATTTTCATAAAACTCTGTTCCACAATAAAAGGTGTAATTATTTTACAGAGGTTGGAATAACGTAAGAGTATTAATGATAAGTTAGAATAATGAAATGTTTTATTTTTTTTCTGGCAATGTAATTAATACACAGCCAGAGATCTGGATAAACGTTTCAAATCTGTTGTGTAGCACGTGCGTCTATTGTATAACATTCTGTGTATGTGGCCCTAAAAATCCTCAAAACAGAGCGAGGCTTCGGTTGAGCTTTCGATTAATTTTTACTGTAGTTTGGGGTAGCCGTATTAGTCCAGTGTATAAGAATGCAAAAAACCAGAATGTTGCAGAATCTTGTAATACCTTTTTTATTGGACTAACAGTATTTAAAATAATAGACGAGCTTTCGGGAGTCCTCCCTTTATCAAGTCAAAAGCATTTCTGACCAAGCAAGTGAAAAACACAGTTTAAAACTGACCAGTACATGTTCTGATACAGGGTTAAAACAGGGGTTAAAACAACATGGTAGAGAATTTGCAGACAAAAAACTAAGAGGGTCGTAAATAGTAAATAGTGGCATATACTGCACAGATAAGGCTAGAGGGGGAGCAGGGGTGAGCGTGTAGGAGAGAGAGAAGAAGAGAGGAAAAAAAAAAAAAAAAAAAAGCACAGGTTATAGGAAGTTTTGATAGTGTGTTAAGAAGCTCAAATCCACATTAAGTCCTCTGTTTTTACAATCATAAAAATGTATCATTTTGGCTTCAAATGTCTTTCTTTCTTGGGTGTTTTTGAAATGACCTCTCAGTGTTTTGATTTTAAGGTCATGTATGGAGTGACCTGTTTGGGTGAAGTGGTGCCCAACTGGAGTGCAAAGGTTTTCTTCATCATGATGGTTGATGGAGTATCTGTGCAGATTCATCCTTTTATTGAGTTGCTGGCAGGTTTCACCGATGTAACACCCTATAGTGCATTTGGTGCATTGAATCATGTATACAACATTTTGTGAAGTGCATGAGTACGATCCTTTAATATTGTATGTCTTGTTGTTGTGGGTGGCTGTGTTGCTGGTACAGATGTGTTGGCAAAGTTTGCATCTGGCTTTGTTGCATGGTTTGCTTCCATTATCTGTGTGTGTAGTTTCAGTATGTAGTTTGCTACTCACCAGCTTTTGTTAATTTTTAGGAACTGAAAACGTTAAAACTGCTTTACCTGGTATGAGTTCATAAAAAATACATTTTAGTCTTTTCTTCAATTTCATTTTGTTAAATATGGATAAGCTGCCTCTTGTTCATTAAAATATATGACTCCATCCCATTTCCCAGGGGTGTCAGACACAATTAGGCAGAGGGCTGGTTTTTAATTTATAGAGGGGGGGGGGGCACTCAAATACGTAGATCCACTTGGTACTCCATAAAATAATACAATTCACAGCTATGTTTTGTTATTCGGTGGCATAAATACATTTCAGCCTGACATTCACCCCCACACACATACAACTCTACAATCAGAGGTGGGCATGCCTGGGATCTCTCTGGATTTCCCTGGAGTCTCCGGGTTAAGTGCCGCTTCCCTGGGTCTCCGGGTCACTCGCTTCATTCTCCGGGGATGAGGAGCAGCATTTAGCAAAGCTGTTCCTGCAATTTAGAGAGATACACAACTCAGCGCTCATGGACAACCACACAACTCTTTCCTATCCTCCAGGCTTCATTGCCTCTCCCAGCTGCTGGCTCCTGGTCTTCACAGTAGGGGGAGCCCTAAGGTCATGTGGCTGTGCTGGAATTCTGCCTGTCAGCAGAGGGGGTCCATGATTCATTCAAACACACAGAGCTCAGCCTAAAGAATCAACCACCTCCAGCTTGGTGAAGCCCCTCCGCTGACCAACAGTCACGATGAGATACAGACCTCATTCTCCAGACAGACAGGACCCCGTCAACTGCATGTCTGGGGGCTGAAGGGGGACCTAAAGGGCGTGATGCAACCTGGGAGCCATATTGTTCCCATATGTAAGGAAAGCTCTGATCTTTACTTACGGCAGGACATATATCACAGATACATAATACTGTACCATGTCAGCAAAACTGTGAAACGTGAACATATGTTCATCACTTGTTCAGATTTTGTTCAAGTTTGAGCCCAAATGAGAATTATGTATTGCGTTACCTTTATTTAGAGATATATACTGTATATATATATATATATATATATATATATATATATATATATATCCATTGACAGCAGGACATCAATAACATTACAATTCTCAATATACAATTTAGGGAACATAATGACATACTGGTATGGAAGAAGAAAAGGACCCTGGTTCCTCTGAGCTTGCAATCTATGTAAAGAAATTTGATTGAAAAGTATGAATTAAGCTAAAAATCAAATGCTGGTTTTTGCCCTCCATTTCGGTTTTAGGCATTGTTCCCATCATATACTTGCAATTCCTTCGCAAATCACTCCCTGTTATTTTTTTTCCCTTTTTTCCCTTTAACGTTCACTTCTTATGAAATAAGCAGTACGGCTATTATGTTGAACATAGTTGTGTTAAACGCTGTTGATGTTACAATTTTTTTTAAAGAACCATGTTTATTCCTCCCCTTTTTCCTTAATGTACTGATTGTTATGGATTGGCTCGGGTGGTTTTTGTAAGGGGCAGGAAATTGATGCTTCCCGTGCCACACGTTAAATTAAATATCTAAATATATTCCAAACATACTCAAAAGAATATAGAGAAAAAAATAAATGAATTGTATTATGATAAAATAAGTGAAGGCAATAATTCAGTTTACTTTAAAGGTACTGTTCCACTTAAAGTATCTCGTAAACAATCATGAGATCCATGCCGCATCACGTAAAGAGAAGTAAAAGAAACTTATCTGCCGTTTTATTTTTTCCCCTCAATGTGTCAGGAACCACTTTTTCACTGCCTGAACCATGGCTTTTTCATACCTGTGGTATAGAAATCTGCTACCACTAGTGGCCGCCCTCCACCCTCTGGAGCACTCAGAACTCAATTACTGGGATCAGGTGTGCCTTGTTACCTGGGTTGAGCCCTAGTCCATACATCCAGCTGGGCCTTGTTACCTGGAGTACCCTGCCTTTATGAACCTGCCCTGCCGTTCAGTCAGGGCCTTTGTATTGAAGTCTATGGACCTTCCTGCTGTGGCCCTGCACACCTGCACACCTGCACACCTGCACACCTGCACACCTGCACACCTGCACACCTGCACACCTGCACACCTGCACACCTGCACACCTGCACACCTGCACACCTGCACACCTGCACACCTGCACAGTTCCTAGTTTCCTGCTTTGTGTCCTTCCAAGTGGACTCCCTGCTTTGTGCCCTTCCAAGTGGGCTGTGTGCCTTTCCGTGCCCTTCCAAGCGGGCTCCCTGCCAAAAGACTTATTACCGGTATTTATTTTGCCATACGTCCGGTTTCTTGCTTCGACTGTATTGCCCTTATTATGCCAAACATTGCAGTAAATTATTTTTTTCCCATTTTAAAAAAACACATTGCAATATTTCAGGGAATGTGCTGGTAGAGAAGCAACTTTTATCAACTCTAACAAATTTAGTTTTGGTATTTTTGTTCCAATTTATGGATAATTTTACCTGTAAAATTGTGGATTTTTCTTAAACCCCATTTTTTTAAATATTACAAGTAAAAAAAAAAAAAAAAATTATCAATGTGGTTTCAAAAAACACCATATTTTGTCTGAAAACGATATATGTATAGTATATAATGTGCATAGGTTCACTAAATGAGAGGAAAATAACAGCAAAAAAAAAAACAAGAAAAAATACTCTGGTCATGTAGCATTAAAAAAGCCCTAGTCGTTAAGGGGTTAATATTCTCCTGAATCAAGATAAATATTTATCCTTAGAACCATGCGATAAAATGATTATAACGCACCCGTTTTCTAACCTGAATGATCTGACGCCATCAGAATTTAAACATTATGGGGGGGGGGAGAGGTTTAACATGAAAAGTTACAATAACAATCAAGGATCCGTAACCATTTTAACCGAAATGCAAAATATTTTAGTTGCAGCCAGATACATTAAGCGATTCCATTTCGTAACAATAAAACATTTTCGAAAGTGTTTTCTTTGGCAGACATTTTTTTGCTAAAAAGCTATTACAGCTCGCTAAGGTATTTTATACGCACATTTTACAATGGTTTCTAATTTGAAGTTTTTAATTTAAGAGGGTTTACGGGATGACATAAGTTATTTGTGAAAGCGTTTTATGGTAGGCAGAGTAAAAATATAAAACACAGCTATGGTAAAAACATATGGAAAATGATATCATTATTTTATTTTTTAACAAACTTTCAGCTCTGTCTTGTTAGAAAATAATAAAAAAAAACCAACAAATGTCCATACAGCCCTGTTACAAATCACATCATTCATTTATTTCCTCAACATTGCAGAAATAGAAAACCAGAAAAACATTTCATAAAAAAATAAAAATATTTGTTACTGTACAGAATGGATCCATCTATTTCATAATCCTTCACAATAATTATGAAAATATCTACTTTTGCACTGTTTTCATTTGTGTGTATTTAATAATATATGCCAGCATGCACTTTTCTGGAGGAAATACATTGTATCCGCATGCACTTTTCTGGAGGAAATACAATGTATCCGCATGCACTTTTCTGGAGGAAATACATTGTATCCGCATGCACTTTTCTTTAGGAAATAATTTATGCCAGCATGCAAAATGCTTTAAGAAATACGTTGTTCCAGCATGCACTTATTTTTATGAAATAAATTGTGCCAGCATGCACTTTTCTGGAGGAAATACATTGTATCCGCATGCACTTTTCTTTAGGAAATAATGTATGCCAGAATGCACTTTTCTTTAGGAAATAATTTATGCCAGCATGCACATTGCTTTAAGAAATATGTTGTTCCAGCATGCTGGATAATTTCTGGAAAGAATGTTGGAACAATTTCTATAGAGGGGCTTAAATTAGCAGGATATTAGAAAGAAAGACCAGTATTGAATTTCTATCAACCCTCAAAAGACACACCCTGGTCCATATCAATCTGGATAGAAACAAAGCTGTTCTGAAAATACAGACTTATGGATAAAGTGGAGATACACATTCTTACTCAAAGCACTCCGATTGACCCCTACATGTGTGTCTTCAAGTAGAAGGCCATGCTTCCTAAAACGCATCCAAATCTTTCAAAACACAACTACTTTCGCCACACTCCTGGGCAGTGCATTTCGGAACATTACTGCCCTCACTGTAAAGAAAGCCTTTTGTCTCTAACAGCCGACGTATTTAATTTCCGGACGCCTGTCAAGGCCTTCGTTGCCATGGTCCTGATTTCAGAATGCCGGCACAGTATGCCACATCCCAGCACCCTGTGCCACACCTTAATAGTGTCAATGGGCCAGATGATGGAAGATCTCCCCTGTAACCAGCCCACTGAGCAGTGGCACACAGTGGGACCTTTAGCCCCTAGACCTGCCTCCCTAGGTCTAGATGGTCTAGGCTAGAATATGTCGCAGGTCTTTAAGACACCTATATTCTTTTAATTGGAATATGCGCCATTTTGTTTTCGTCTAAACATACAAGATAACAAGTTTCCATGGTGTGGCTTTGCCTATGTTTATATGGCCATAGATGGGTAAATTTTTTAAATATAAATTTTCCTCTGAATTATTTTTAATTAGTCTTCTTAATTAACACAGAAGAGAAGGGATTTCATACCAAACTTTAACCAGCTATCCGTTGGGTTAAGATCCGTTTTGGAAGGTTTCACATTATCAAAGCTGGAAATTGACAGAATCATTTCTAGCACGAGACAGGGAATTTAATCTTTTTTAATACTCAGGAAAGAAACATGTTATGGTTGTCGCTTAATTCAATTTTTTAGGAAGCATGCTGACGTTTTATCAGATATCTGACAAATACATAACAATCTCCATTTCTTGCTCAAACACAAATTGAAAAGAGCTGGCATTTCCAGAAGGAAATTCCACCCAGTAAAGTTTGTAGATAAGTGTCCAGACTCATGGAATATAAAAAAAAACTCAACAAAGATTCTACATGTCCCATTCCACATTCTAATTGTGTAAGCACTATAGTTATTTAGTTGGAAGAATTGCATTATAAGCTCCCATTAAAAATGTATACATTTACTGTGTACAACAATACCGATGATATTTAAGTCTAGGGAAACATAAGCTTGTTTTCGTCCCCTTGGACAGAAGCCTTTGAGTTATGATCATGGGTACAATGCCCTATGGCAAGGATAACTTTCCACTGGTCCTTAAAAGGCGAAAAATGTGTTGAGGGACCATTGTTGGGTCCGTGGTTGGAGGAAGGGCTGGGAGCGGAAACATCAAACCCAAGCTAAATGTGTAGTCACCATGCAATGTGTTGAAGCAGAAGACCGAGATGTCACATCCCACGTGGGAGGTCAGAGGAGATCCATTGGTCTCTTTAACCGGCACATGATCACCACACTTGGTCTGTACGTTCTTTCTAAAGATGGAATGCCAGGCCCAGCTCTACAGAACAAAGTAAGAGATCAGCGCCGACCAAACAAATACTACCTCAAACCACTTATCTGATGCATAAATGTTGGGGATTGCGTCACACTAAAGGGCCATATATTGCTTACTCCTCCACTACATCAAAGTCTTGTGCAATTTTTTTATGGCTATATTGCTTACTAAGGAGCTGAATCAGTGCATTTAAACCCTAATGAGACTCTCAAGCAATTTAAAGCCCTCTCTGGGCACCGTTCACGAAGCACCTGTGTAGAAGGTGGGCTCCTTAAGGTTTCGTCAGAACCTGCAAATATCCACAAGAAATACAGGAAGGGAAGCACAACCTAAAAAAAAAACATTCACATTCAGATTCCGGGTGCTGCTGAAATGACCAACATGTACACACAACAAAGACCAGTGCTCAACAAATACTATGTATCAGCACCTATCTGAGCCATAAATATTGGGGATTCCATCACACTATATTGCTTAGCCTGCCACTGCGTCAAAGTATCCACCTGGAAAACCACCTTAGTAGCTGGAAAGCTCTCAACATGATTCAAGTATCTAGTCTATGAGTTTCGATCCCAAAGGCTTCCATGGTTTCATGGTTGCAAAGACATATAGAAAAAAGAGAGAAAGCCTAATGGATGCTTGATTTCAAAGAACGCCCTTCCCTACATATTTTGGACCCCAACTATTGTCTTCACATCCAATGACTGTCAACGTTGACGTATATTGTATAATAAGAACGAGGAAACTAATTAACAATAACGAGCAGATTCCATGTGATCCATGCAATGTTTAAAACCAGGATCTGGTGCACTCTGTACGTTTCTTTGGCTGCGGGAATTTTAAGGAATGAAGGGCATATGGAAAATATTATCACCATCCGATGCTTGGAAAATGACGTAATAGAATACCAGTGTCAGGTTTAAGTGTTTGTTGGTTTTTTCTGCTCGGAGAATGTGCAATTGGGAAAATCAACATATGGGTTAAATGCTGTATATATGCATGTTTCTTAGTTCCATTAACCTTTAGGAACAGCCAATCTGTAATTATCACGCTGTTGTCAAAATAAAATTCCTATAGTCTTTCGATGGGTTAATCAAGCATTAGCATACCCCCCCCCCAAGTGGACAGTGTTTCATTGGTCATTGGTATATTTGATCTGGTGCACCCCAAAATGAGTGGACACCTGTCCATTAAAAGTTATTTTTGACTTACCATTGTTGCCATTTTCATGAGGCGGTTCTCTTGGGTGAAAGTTCTTCTGGGTTGGATTCCTTGAATCCCTGACTCGGCTTGCCTCTGCCTGCCCTGACCTTGTTATGTTTTTGGAAGTTTTCCTTGGTACCATGGACCTGGTTTATAAGGTAAGCCTTGTGTAGAGGAGAAGTCTCCAAGGAATTACTGGTGAAAACCAACAATCCCGACACATGGGACGATGGCCATGTTTGCTTGCAATGACCTCCTAGATATACCTGCATCTAATTGATTAGACCCAAATTTGCAACCATGGCTGTGTAATATGGACAAAAAAAGTATATAACGCCAAATAAACATGCGCTTAGACGTAGAAGTGATTTTATCTATTGGTCCGGTTTAGAAATTAAATTAGGTTAATGGAGAATGGGAGAGATAGCGTCTCATTTAGAGAAAAGAAAGATCATCATTCGTAGAATCAGGAAGTAATAAAGCTATTACCAGAGAATGGCCCCTTAGTTATTTTCATTCATTAGAAAAGACAGATTTGGCAGAATAGTTTTATCTTTTTTCCCATATAAATCATCAAATGTCGACTTCCTTCCCTCCAAGAAAAGACTTTCTTTTTTTCGGGGGGGGGGGTCAGGGGGATCTTTGTTTTTGTTTTATTCTAGATTTTGTTTTGATTTTTGTAACAATTTCACCCTCAACTCTTTCCTGCCCTCGGTAGGGGTATTCATGATCAGGCTATGGGGGACCTGTATGTTTCACAGTTCTGTAGCCTAAGCCTGACTCAGATGTTTTCTCAGATACCCAATGCTTTCTCTTCCACTTGACGTCTACTTTGGGCAGAGTTCCAGTATATACTGTCATATCCCGGTGCTCCACGTTGGGACGTGGTGAAGAACCACTATAGATGTCTACAGAGCTTGTATTTACCACTACAGAGTACGCTCTTCCCCAAATTTATGGGTTATTGGGCATGAGGAGCCTGGAACAAGTACTGTATGGTAAAAGAACCCTTGGGTGGATGTACATTTAGCCTGGAACCTTTAAGTGTTTTGCCATAGAATTAATGCCATAACCATTTTGCCATAGAATTAAGAGTTTGTACTCTCACTTACCCAGTAAAAAACGTATTATTATATATTATTATTATTTGTGGATTTTAGTACCCCCCCCCACGTTCTAGGTCACTATTAAGTGGTTCCAGCACAACCTTATAGTTACAAAAATAAAATAGTATTGTACGCTGCATTTAGCGTCATATAAACACACGGCTTGATAGTTCTGCTAGGACAGGATCTGACAATGTATAAAATGAACTGTAGAAAGACGTAATGGGAAACAGATGTTTATGAATGAAGGAATGGTAGATCAAACTTACTATTTAATTAATCATTGTTAGATGTTGCAATATCCAGATGTTTAGCTAAATAATGGCGAGAACGTGCAGATGCTGGGGATGTTTGGGGATTTTTTTATTTTTTTTTTATGGCCTATTGAAGAAAATAGACTTCTTTGTTTTAGTCCAATAAAGATACAGCGGTACGCACCAAGGGCGATCTGCCCCGGTACGGGAAGTGGAATTTTACTGTGAAAGGAAGCTACTGACAGTCAAACCGAAACACATTTTATTCACGGGCTTTGAGAGCGGGTTGTGGGCAGCCACAAACCTAATGCTAATACCTAAGCCTATCATTCAACACAACAAGGCTGGACTGGCAGACCTCTGGGCTCCCTTTTGGAAGGACACACAATAACACATGACATTGTGTCCATGTTACATGAGTGGCTCATGTGCGCTTTGTGGCATTATGGCATGCTTCGGCCGTAGGGCACCCATGGCAGCATCATGTCGATGAAGTCATTGATCATGTGCAGGTTTCAGGAGTATTTTGTAGGGTGCCTTCCTATGGGTTAGTGAGGATATATACAATCCTGCCATCCCCTGCTTTCTCTCGCTCAACCTTTTAGTTTAATTATTGTTACAATGTACCTTTCAACGAGCTACTTAACTCTGTTCTCTATGTGCCCAAGCTGCTTACATCTATCCCACCCTCCGCCTTTTCATGTGACACAAAAACTAACAAGCGTACCCAGTCTAACACCCATACACACTAACAAAAATACGCACTCTAACACCTAATGCTAACACATACGCAGTCACGCTAACATCCAACGTACACAAAACAAAAACACACCTTCTATCATCATAAACAAACACACACTCACTTTAGTACCATACACTAAATCACTCACTCGTTATGTGAGCAGGTCTGATAGAGACACAGATCATTGGTTCCCAACCCCGTGCTCAAGTCATACCAACAGTCCAGTTTACATAGACTAGAATGCGGGAATTACTAAATGCTACCCCATTAGAGAGTTCTGAGGACTGGATAGGGAAACACTGCATTGGTACCGGGGCACAGTGCTTCCTTCACACCCAACCACCCTCTGCCCGAGCCTAAAAAGGAGCCCCCCTATCTCTTCTTGTTGTAAGGAGCACTTCCATTGTCGCAGTTTTCCTGATGTCTAGACTATACATAGACTTATGGGAGAGTAAGAACTGGATCCTACAGGACATAGTGTCAGATGGGTGAATGTCCATGAGTGATGAATGAAGACTGGACTGAAACTCTGATTACCGGTCAGCCAGCTACCCCTTTAGCATGAGCAGAGTGCCATATATGATGCTTAGGGAGGGCTGAATAGGCAGATGACCAGAGCACGGGCAATTCACCGAAGCCCCAAAACATGTCCTCTGCTTCTAATTGACATGTAATCTCCAACCTCAGTTTAAGATGACCTTCTTCATTGTAAGCTAATTTGCAGAGCTAATTTTGTTTCTTTAAGTCTGAGAATTCCTATGCGATCTACTTCTTATGTCCCGTTTGCCCATTGTACAGCGTTGTGGTATGTGATGGCGCTATATAACTCAATAAATATTAATTTCCCTTGATTTTCTGTCTCTGATTCACAATTCCCAAAACCATGTCTCTGTCACTCATCTGTATTTTGCCCATCAAGCAGCCAAGTCCTAGAGGCAGCTGAGTATGTGAGGATCACCTTCAGAGAAGAGGAGCTATCATAGGTGGCAACTTTCTAAATGAGTGGACCCTAAGACTCCTGAAATATTAACCCTTTAATATCCCATCTTGGAAAATCTATATAGTGACTCATCAAATGTGTTACCCAAATGGCTCTAATAATGGTCCTCATGGAAACCTTGACTTGCCATTATTTCAAGATACACTTAATTCAATCACCTGCAGTCAAGCAGGGATATTACCAGCTGGGAGTCTTATATATGACCACAGCAGTGTAGGATAGGAAGGAGTCAGCTCCAGACTGTGTGGCCCCGAGGACCCTGAGGTTGGGGCAAATACCCTCAGGGTCAAAAACTGATAGTTCCCAGGCATGGTGAAGACCCTACTAGCTGAAGGAGACCACTTAGATCGTTGGTCTATCTTCAAACAGAATCGTTACAGAAGTAACTTGCAGCTGGAGAAACCAGGTGTCAATGACAGGTGAAAGTAAGTAGAAGGAAGAACCGGACAGGTGGCAATGACTATTAACAGGAGATACTATGCAGGGATCGGTGACAGGTGGTAACTAGCAGGTGAAGGAATCAGAGAGGGTTGAGAGACAAACTAGTAGCAGGGCGACATTGATAGGAGGGATGATAAGTGACTCAGAGAAGAGAGAGTAGGGATGGAGAAAGAGATAAAGAAAAAAAATGTTGACATAGATAGATAGATAGATAGATAGATAAGTATATGTAACAATATGTAACATTATTTCTACATAAGCAGGGCCACCCTTTGTATAGGGCAAAGAGAGGTGGGAGAGATGGGGAGTAGGAGGTAGAGGGAGATGTATGGTGTCAGAATGAATGTTAGTGTGTGTTTGTGTAAGTGTATGCTGTTAGTGTGTGTGTGTGTGTTACTTTATCACATCAGTATATATGAGTATATGCTGTTAGTGAGTGTGTTTGTGAGTCTAAGGTTAGTGGCATCCGGGGGTAGGTGGGAAGAGGGAGAGAGTGTGTATGTATAAGTAAAGGGTGTTGGTGTGAGTGTGTGTTACTACAAGATATGTTACTGTATGATGCTTAAGGAGTGAGTTGGCATTCGACCAATCATTAGAGCACTGAAGCCATCATTAAACCCAGACAGGGCTGTCCCTACCATACAGGGTAAATAAGGTCATAAATATCTAGGATCTGCAGGATTATAGAGACAGTCGCCCCTGGGCGCTCCCCAGGCTGCTCATGATATTGGCCCCACTTTTATACGAGAAGAAAAGCCCAATCCTGCAGGTAAGTTAAGAAGCAGCTGTGTTGAGGTATATAGGGCACGGGGCATATTTCTTCTGCTTTTATTTTATATATTATATGAATACAATCTGTATGACATATGTACTAAACAGTATGTTAGTAATTACAGTTAGTAATATGTAATTACAGTTGTTATTCAGCTTTTCATGGAACCCCAGAACACACCTGGTCCCTGGGAAGTCACTGTGAGACAACGCAGAGCTCTTGCTTCATGGTGGTTACATGACATTGCTAATGAGGGGGGCCTGAACCCCACCAAGGATGACCCTGTATAAGCAAAGTTTAGTAAAGTTTCATAGAACATCGGTCACTGTGACATCATAGGCTCCCCCCACATTCAAACACCCCTCCACCGTAATATTGTTTTTATTGCAAGTCGCTGATTGTTGTTGATTGGTTCAGGCCGCCTTTGTAAGGGTGGGGTAAGGACAAAGGAGATAATATCAGGACAGGACATTTCTGTGCTGGTTCTGTCACCAGTTGCACCTGTTTTTAAAACAATAAATATTTCCAAACCAATTATACTGATTGACAAACAGAAAGCACAGACCATTGGTTGTGTAATCAACAAAAGTAATTATGCTGAAAGCTATGGATGGCGATAGCGTCCCATTAAGTGTTTTTAGCAGCTTTTTACAGATATGGCCCCCTCAGATGAAGTCTTGGGTCATACACATGTTCCCTTGGAAAAGAAGCGGCATGAGGCAGCTGCATCCATTGCTGCTTTTGTGTGTATAGGTCAAAATAGTGTATAGGCAAATAAAGCAGCTGCCGCGAGCCCCTGTTGATTCTTGTGGCGTCTATTTGCATATGAAAGGATGGAGACTATAACAGCGATTACAGATATGTTAGAAGGTTCCATGAATAGAACGTATTTAAGAAAGACACAGTAAAACCTGTATGTTCCTTGCCTTACGATGATCCTCAGGCACTCTCCAGCCTCTTCCATTGCAATCTAGAAGCCTCCTTGAGCTGCGAACGCTGCACAAGACCATGAATTACCAAAAAGTAAGCAAACTGTGCACTTATTTTCAGCAATACAAAGCTTCACGTAAGGGAGCTCTGATGTTGCAAGAGAGTGTCTGTGGTCCAGCTGGGACACGTAACGCTAGAGCGCTGTGAAGACTGAAGAGACAGCCGCCTGCGTACATGGGGGACCAATAAAAACAAGGATATCCATGGAAAACTTTAGTTAAGTTTCCCAACTGCTCCACCTAACAGTATCTAAGCACACAACACTAGGTATGCTACTGACTACACAAAAACACAGGACTTCTCCTTTAAATCCTTCAGGGGTAGGCAGGAGGACGCCCCCTTGTGTCCGGTGACGTGCACAGCAACAAGTTCAAGTTCTGTGTTTCTGGGAAAGTTACTGAAAGCACATATGTCTAAAACATAAAAGTAGAATGATTGTGCATATGCCGTAATTATAAAACTAAATGAAATATATCTAAAAAAAAAATAAAAAAAATTGGCCTACCCCCTGTGGTTAATGCAATGCCATCACTGGAAATGTGGTGGTTAATACGGGCTTTCGGCACAAAAAAAATAATTATTTTATTAGTATTACTGGTACTATTATTAATATAAAAAAGTTACATGAGGTTGAAGATATCAAGAGTCAAAATAAAATAATATATTTCCAAGTGCAAAATAATAACTACAAGCATTCTTATTATTATTATTTTTTTTTTAGGAATTTATTTTATTTATTCTTATCAATATTTGTATTTATTATTATTTTTCTAATACAAATAATTATTAATCAGAACACTCGTGATTTGCATTATTTAGTTATTATCATTACCCTAATAAAATGGCTGAATAGAAAAATGTCACTGGGGTTTATTTTTATTTTTTTTAATATTTTAAAAAAAAAATTTATTATTTGAAACGCAGGAGGCAGCAGCGGCAGCGCCCTCCTCCCCCTGGCTGGCCGTGCTGTGTCAGGTAGTGGCAGTATTGAGTGCTTTCAGCCAGCCCTACTGTTTGATTAGCATTTTGTTCTCGCTACCGCAGGACTGGGGGAGAGACAGACACCAGGGGGATGGACAGATCTCATTAAACAGCTCACCTCCCCCCCCCGACGGGACAGATCCCGACATCTGAACAGCTTACAGAGAGCCCCTGAGAGACAGCTCGGCAGCAGCGCTTACCCCGGGAGCCGGAGGAGACATTTTGTTGCCTTTTTTTTCTCCGAACGTTCGCTTGATACATTGTTTATAAAGAATCGTCCGCTCGATACATTGTTTATAAATAATCGCTTCCTCTGCGCTCGCTCCAGGACTAGCAGGGAAAGGAGAGGGGGAGAGGGAGAGGGAGGCATGGAGCGGCCCCTGCCACCCCTGCCCTGATCCAGCTGCCCTCATCAGCAGAAGCTTCCACCCTCACAAGGCGAAAGAAAGGGGGCAAAGAGCTTCATCTTCAGGACCCCCCACCCCTCACTCACCCACCGCCACCCCTTGGAGGGGACTCCCCCACCCCCTTCCAGCTCCTCTCCCGGCTTCTGTTTCGGATCCCCCCGGCTTCGCTGGTCGTTTTTCCCCCTTCTCTTGCTGCTAAAATTAGCTTCTCCCTGCTGTGGATTTTTCCTTGTCTGTGACTGTGAGATCTGGACTCGTGGAGCCGCCATTTTCCCTTTTGGTTTCTGTCGGGTGGCAGCTTGTGGCCATGGCTCTGCCGCAGACACTGAGCGCCGGATCCCCCAGCCTGGAGGATGGGTATGTGTGGCCCCCTATAGTATAGAACCTGGGAGCCCCCGGGGGGGGGGGACACAGCCATGATTTTTTAGGCTTTGGGGGGGATTGGGGGTAACTTATTTAACCCTTCCTTGCATGTGAACATTAGAGCTAGTTTTGGGGATCAGTCTCATGCACCCTTATTATTCCTGCATGGGGTAGATGAGGGTGGGCAACCCCTGTCAAGGGGGGGCGCTAAATTGCACAAGCACATGGGTTTGGGGCTGCTCTGGACTTGAAATGGTTAATGGCTTATTAAAATTGCCTTTTTTAAAATATAAATATTGCTCTGTTTTATTTTGGTATTTTATTAGTTCTTTGTATGAAATTTGTTTTTTTTGAATGATTGCATGGGGGGTTCAGATGCTGTAGAACCTCTTTGGTGGCTGTCAGTTCTTTGTGCCTAGAGACAGGTGACTTGCTAACATCTCCAAGAGGTTCTGCGGTAGGATGGTGGGAGAGGGATGAGGTTGAGTTAGGTGGGTTAGAAGAAGAGGGCAGCGTCCAAGGTCACACTGGGTTGATATTAGGTTCCCCAGCCTGTGTGTGGAGAATTGGAGGGAGAAATCCCAGTTCCAGTAAGTTAAAGGTAAGCAGAGTTCCTCGGTCCACCAGGTTGTTTTGGACCTTGTCTCACTGGACCAGATGACTTTGAGATTGATTTGGGGGCAGATCAGTGTAAATGATGACTCTGGCTTTACAAGGCTGTCTAATTTGGGTGCCTATTCATTTCTGACACCAGCCCTTCACTTGGGTTGTGTTTATGTTCTAAGATCTGTAGCTCGTGAAGACCTCCTCTGTGTGTTTGTGGACATAGCTTTGTGTAGGCAGCGTATGTAGTCACTGCTTCACGCTGATGGACCCCCTCTTTTGATACCGTAATCTTTAATCATTTCATCTTTGCTTATGTAGATACGGCTAGGAATCTTTCATTATGCTGGTGTTAGCGTGATGCGTAGCCTCTGTATCCACTGTGGACCTTGTCATCTATCTATCTATCATCATGTATATGTAGCCGAAGAAGGGTTCAGGAATGGTCCTTGTTTTAAGGAGTACACACGAGACAGGCTGGAGGGGGTTTCGATCAGGAATATGGAAGTGTGGGGGTCAAAACCTAGCCCAGTAGAGCTCTGGATTTGTGTGTAATATGAGGGCATATTTCCTTTAAGCGATCACATCTCCATGTATGAAATGACATTATTAAAGGACACCCTGTGAAATGAAAGTTGCTGAAAAATGTAATGTACTTGATACAAAGTCTTCGTACGGTAGTTATTCGTCATTGCAAATGCTTTCAAAGAGGTTCTGCAGGAGCTGTAAGCGTTACTGTTGAGACATGCGGTGGAGAAGTGGCTTCCTTTTGGCTGCTGATGCCATCAAAAGAAGAACAGGGATCAGATGCCTCCTTCCCACTTTGCTCCATGATGACTCTATGGGTCATGTCATGGTACCTGCTCTGTATGTAAGGCAGGTGGTAGCATCTGGTGGCCGGTGGGTTTCTTGTCGGATATCAGAATGAAATTTGTGTCCCATAGGCCCGCTTTAAACGTACGCACATGGATTACAGACATCGCTGGGGGGGGGGGGAGGATATCCTATTTGTTTCCGTTTGCAGTAGAGTACTGATAATCGTAATGTTGATGTAACAGAGCAGATAAACCTCTTGTGTATCCAGCAGAGGAGCTGAGCTTGAGGTCCTTCCCTAGAGGCACGTCAAATATGGGTCCATGTGCTACCCCACCAACCCCCGCTTTGCCCTTTACCCTCTGGCTTTTGGTAGAGGAGCATCCTGTTGAGACAAAATAAAACAGAAACGTGTGCAGGGATCTCGTTTCAAGTTAAAACCAGTCTCTCAAACGCCTCTGACAGGACACCACTTGTATGGTGTGAAAGACTCGTTCCCTGCTAGAAACCTGACTTTTTTTGCTCTTCCAGTTTGAACAATTTAGAGCGATCCCAAGTATTCCAACATTGGCCCCGAAATGAACTCTTCTACCCAAAGAGTTGTCTCATAGGTTCCCCCAAAGAACTGTAATCTATGGTGGCATGAATCCAGTCCTAATCGTTAAGGTTTGCATATACATGCAAGACATAACATGGATATTCTCTAATAATAAATAATACCACTGTTTAACCTGATGGGCAAAAAGAGACTGTGAAACCCCAAAACAAAATATTTTTTTTACTTGTGCCCCTAGGAGCAAAACGGTTAATGTATGAGATATTCGAAGGTTGACGCCTGCATTATCCTGTGAAGCAAAAATAAAATGGTTCTTTTGTTCCTTGTGTTGACCTTGCTGGTTTTGTATGAGCTGCTTGTTCCTTGGAGCTGAATGAGTTAACCGTGGTCTGTCTAAGACCAAAGACTGCTTGGGTATTAAACTGAACCAAATAGAAAATTGATCTTTCTGGTCCTTGTTTGACCTGGTCATCTTGGTGACACATCAACGCACGACTGCACCAATATCTCCAGTCCCCTGAGGACCTTAGCTGGGCTACTTAGATTTTTTTTTTTGGTAGTAGGGCTTCTTAGATGAATATCAGAGAGGCAAAAAAATGTTATTCACAGGTTTTTCTTAACTCTTTGAGTATATTGAGTCATCACTGAGGAACATCTGGAGCTCCAACGAAAACGTGAGCTTCCTTCAGGTCAACCTGCAAGGTTCTATATGATCTGATAATATTGATCTCTATATCTGTACCTCTCCTGTCTCTTGACTGACGATATGTTGACTCCCAAATTTGTCTGTCTGGCTCTTAACTTCTTTGCCCAGCGCTTGCTTTAGGATGAGTCATGGGGGATGCTCAAAACATAGGGAGATGAGAATTTATTTCAGATATGGTGTCCAAAATGTATGTGGTTGGTTATGTTTGACAGCTGTAAAAATAACGTATCATATCACTGACTGTGTTTGTTCAGTTGACAAAGATTGCTAGGGATTTTTTGACTCCTGTAATAAAAATGATTTCTTTGGAATGTTCGGTTTCTTGGGAATTTTGAGCCGTGTAGTCTTTTTTTATGTTTTCAGCAAAAGCAGACATTCCGCCCTCAAATGATCGACGTTAGGATTTTGGTCGAACTTTTGCTTCGTGCTATTATGCACTTGTCCCTTCGCGCCATTATGGGGTAAACGGGCAATTTGTGGCCGTGTGAGGCTTGTGGTGGTGTAAATGTAAAGAATTCGAGTGAAATTGTATTAATCGTTGACGATTGATCAAGTTGTAGCACTGTGAACCAATGTATGACGACCTTCTGTTGCGTAAATGATAAGGATGAAAGGATTGGGTTATTGGGATGCGGAGTTCCTGTTGAATACTGTTAGATGAGAAGCATTAAAGAGAATCCACAGTAAGTTGTTCTAACGCCGAAGACTTCTTTGTCAATTACTAACATTTTGACCACAATGGCCACGCAACTCCTTTCATTTATTGGGTTTCCCAACAAACAAATGAGAAGTACTCGAGTCTTACAATTCAGGATAACCACAGAGATTACTAAATTTGTTGTAATCTTTTCTTGTGGTCACTACTAGGAAGTTCTTCTGGATTGTGACCTTGGTTTTGGTCATGCTTAACGCCAGATGAGCCATAATAAACCTCAAGGCCAGCCTTTTGAGTGTCCATAGTGTAAAAAAAACATGGCCTCCATCTTATCCAGACTGTGGTTTAACTGTGTGACATCAATGTGGAGGTCACTTGACCTTGGACTTTCCTCCAGAATTAAGAGCATTAAACAGCGTTGGGCCAACCCTGGCCCATTGAGCAATGGCACACAGAAGTATATAAGAAGTATAATATCTTTTAAGTGTGGCTCATTTGGCCTTTTGGACCCCAAAAGTCATCTAGAGCTGTTGTAATCAATTGATAGTTTAATATGTGGCTTGCACATCTAAGGTATATTATTACATATTTACATATAAGGAGAATTTAAGGAGTTTGCCGTGTAAGAACACCTGGGGTCTACGGCTTTGGACACACAGAACGTGTTGGCGGTATTTACATTTTTATTACCCTATAATTTTATAACATTCTTCTGGCAGTGAATAAATAATAACATATTTATTCTTTAAAGTAGGTCCCTTACTTTCCTAAACCATATGTTTTAATGTTCCAAGCAGCTAATAAACTTATGTAATGCTGTTAACCGATTAAAAGTAACAAAAAAAAAATATACTATGGGAGTAGCCATCTAATCTACCTGTTCTTGGGCTCAAATTCTTATTCCGTCTCTTTGGTGGAGGCTTATTGGGTTCTGGCAGCATTTTTTAGGGAAGGGGTGAATGAATGCTGGATTGGATCACTGCAGATCACTTTGATGGGCCAGTAAGATAACCTTTTATTAACCATTTCTATGGAGTATATGTTAGAGGAAAGCCAAGGTACATATAGACAAGATACTTACTAAGCATTCTGTAATTTTTTTTCCCTGCAATGGCAACAAACCATTTCAATCTATCTGCGTCCTCTCCTTGTGTCACATGACTGGAGGCTAGCCTTGCTCATCGTTGCAAAACTTGATTTCGAGGAATGGGTCCGCTTTGCATGAAGTCCAATGGATTTTGCAGCAGGCATTCTTAAGTAAGAAAACCACTATTAGAGACGTAGTATTTGACGGCAGATAAGAACCATTCGGCCCATCTAGTCTGCCCATTTTTCCCAGATGTAAGGAGTCCTTGGTAAGGTCCCATAGTGAGGATAGCTTTATATCTATCCCATACATGTTTGAATTCTCTCACTGTATTAGCCTCCACCCCTTCTGCTGGAAGACTCCATACCATTTATCCACTACTCCCTCAGTAAAGTAGAACTTTCTTCTGTTACTTCTCAGCCTCTGACTCTCTAGTTTTAGGTTCTGGTCTGTTGTTGTAATGTTTCTCTTCCTTTCAAATAATCTTCCTTCCTGTACTCCTAATTACTTCAAAGTCGATCTCTCTTCCGATGTCACAGACAGAACCGCTCCCAATGCTATATGCTACCTTGGGATTGTTGGTCCCAAGTGCATTATGTTACATTTATCAACATTAAACTGCAGCTACCACACTCATGACCGTTCTTCTTAAGCCTTTTGCCATTTGGTTTGTTCCACACGGAATGTGTACCCTGTTGCAGACCTCTGTATCCTCTGCCATCACCGTATTCATTCAACTATTTTGACATCCAAACCCAAAGACTACAATTTGTTTTTTATATGAAGGACGGTGTTGAATGCCTTACTAAAATCTACGTAGGCGATATCAACAGCTCCACCATGGTTTATTATCGGTTGCCCAGTCTAAAAGTATTAAACCTGTGCCGTTTCTTATCAGGTTCACTTTAAATCAAAGTCCAACTGACAGGGTACTGACAAATTCACTGTCCTCTTATGGATACCTGGCAAGGCGGTTGGGTGTTTGCAGACTAGAATAAATATGGAACGTCTCGCATGGATCAAGAATGTTGGCGCTCTAGTCTTGGTTCCTGTATCTACAACACAGCGCAAATTATGGCACTGATTTCCACAAGAAAATGAGTTATATTGTGGGAAGCGGTGGTAGCTGCTACACCCCGATTCCCTTGGCGGTCAGCCTGTTGAATTTTTTTTTTTTTTCCCGTTCTCTCAAAAGATGTAATTGAAACCAGAAGTCTTTTGAGTACAAGTTAAGCCAAGAAACTCCATTTTCTCTGCAGCCAAAGAAGGGAAATAAATAATTTTTCTGATGGTTCTGAATCTTGCCAAGAAGTACACTTATTGTTATTAACACTATCAATTTAAGGCATATATTGTTCAACAAAATAACCGTGAGTGCCAGAAAGGTTAATCATGAAATTATAAGCCCAGCATTATATTTGGAATATCATGCATTCAACTGGCTCTATCGAGACGGGTTCTGGAACTTTTTTTATATTTTTTATTATTTTTTTGTCTATTAAAATGTATTAATTTTTATGGTGGCCAGTTGGGTGGCTGCATCTGTCAGATGGAATCAAATCAAGAAAAAAAAATGGCTGAGGTCCTGAAAGTTTGTGGTGTTATCTTTAGTTTTCCCCTTTATCGGCTTTGATTATAGAGTAGTGTGTGTGTGTCTGTGTGTAATATATATCTATTTTTTTTTAAAAAAAAAAAAATTTCCCCCACCATGCTTTTATCTTTTTGTTATTGGCCAATGGCGCAGGATATAGGTATGTAATCAGGGCCAGACTGGCCATGACGAAGGGGGCCTGGCACTTTACCGCAGGCTGCCTGATGATACAAGTGTAGCCGACGGCTGAAAAATGCTTGCTCGGACGTTATCTTTGGGCTGCTGTCGGGCAGCGTGTCAGATGCCTAGTCTGAGCCTGTGTGTGTAATACTTGTTGCAAAAAGTTGCGCGGGTAATAAGGTTATATTTCTATGTTCCGCTCGAGCATTGACCCCCCCCACCCCACTTGCTGTCCAGCAAACCTGCAAATATGGATGCTTGCCACGCGTTGTCGCGGAAAATAGCTTCACATCCCGCGGCTGGCGGCAGGTTGGGTCAGGACCAGCACTTGGCGTCTGATGTCCGGCTCGGAAAGGCGACACTCAACTTTAGCGAGCGTTGGATTTATTGCCAGTAACCCCCATGGGAAATAAAGTATTAAAGGGACAACCTACAGAGCTTTAAGTAACAAAAACCTGCTTGGCGCGCATTGTCAGGTACCAGGTAAATTGGTGGAATTGGTGACAGGTCCCCTTTAACTCATTAACAGCCGGTGGCATGGGGGTTGGTGACACGTAGTGAGTCGTTTCGTGATAACGCCACTTCACAAACAAAAAAGGCCTTACCAACAACCAGTACGGTCAGGATTAGCACACAGTCTTATCACGCGGAGATTAAACAGTCGCAAGGCCCGTGTTTGCCATGGAAGCGATTGTGCAAACGCGCTTGCTACCGTGTTCCATGTGTCGGTGTTTTCCACGCAGCTAATTATCAAGCTGTTGTCCTTTGACATTTTCTTCGTCGCAGGGATAATGGAATACGCAAGCGTTCGTGGAAAATGAATCCGTAACTGTGGTTGGCAAAGCAATTAAAAATAATTATAGGTCGTCGACGTAAGGAGACTTAATTGACGTAGCGTTTTGTTTTTAAGAACGAAAAAATGTGTTTTGCCGAGCAGGGCCGTGACCTCCATGGGGTAAAAAGGGGCAGCTGCTGCAAGGGGCGTGCTTGAGCCCCCCGGCGGTAATGCCCACGCACCTCCTTTGCTTCTGAAACAGGATATGATGTCGGCATGGGCCAGGGCTTCCAGTTCGCATGCCCTGCTTATGGCTCTGTCATCGAGCCGACATCTTGTGATGTCCTGTAAGCTTGTGTTGACCCGGAGTCCCCCCTCTCCATTATAGATAATCGGCATATCTGGGAACTTCCAGCCCACCTGGCGCTTTCCTGTGGGAGTGGCTTTGAAGGGGTGGGACTAACATCATATGAGGGCAGGCGTTGCCTCTTGAGGGATGTGGCTGGCTGCGCATTGGTTGGAATTAGAACACCACCCCAGAGTACAAGAAGGTTGACCCGGAGACCCAGATAATCAGGGCTTCACCTGGAGACTCCTTCCTTGAGAAATAGAGGACAAAATAGAGGTGCTTGGGATGGAAAAATCTAGTTTTTTATTTATGTAATGAGTCATTTTTATAACCTTTTAGCTGAATGGTAAGTATTACAGTTGGGTCTTGTTTTATGGTTCTTTATGTGAGGTTTTAGTAGACCGTAAGATGTTGGTTAGTCGGCAACTCGTATCTTGTCGTTGGTTATTCAAATTAATTGTTAATAGCAATAAAGTCAGATCCAAAGGGCTTTTAGAAGCTTTATATACGTTTAAATAGGTTAGTCTCTAATTAATCAGTTTGGCTTTTTAAAAAAAAATAAATGGGGGGGATACTTGTGGGCTTGGCTGGGGCCCTGTACAGTGTATTAAACATCTGAGACAGGGGTGTGGCTTGAGCAGGAAGTCTTGACAGTCCCGCTAAGTCTGCCTCGTATGTATATAAAGATATATACTTCAATGCATATACATACCAGGACTGCCGAGGGCAATTAGGGACCTGTGGTACAGCGCCATGTCACTGTGGTTGTAATGGATACTGTACTAGCGGTTGGCCTGAACAGGGGGTGGGGTTTTCTTAGATTGTATGCTCTCAGGACCGGGGACGACGACTCCTCTATCAGTATGTCTTAACATGTGTTCATGTTGTTGTCCGTTTTATTGTTACTTTTAAAATTCGCTATATAAGTAAAATGTCTCGTAACGGATGGTCGGAATACGGAAAGTGTACTTGGTGCTATACAGCCTCTGCGTTTACTAGGACTTAACTCTGACTGCTTATTAGATAGACGTTTAAAAAAACGAGTCGAGCATTTTTCCCCTTGACAACCTTTGTAGCAGCCAACCCGTAGATATAATTACAAATGAAAACAATTCGTTGTTTAATGATTTACAAAGGGCTTTTTTTATTCCCCCTTCAACCGGTTTGAGCGCATGAAGTTTCATGACAATAGGTCATGTCAGCAGTAATTGCACAACACGGCAAACTTCCAACACGCTAACAAGGTAATCCGTCTGCCTTGACCCGGGTGAGAGAGGCAGTGAGCTAGCACTCTACCTTTTTTCATTATAAAACGAACCCGTCAGCTCGAAACCAAAAGATGACTCATATCGCCCCTAGAAAACCAAAAAAGTGTTTCTTGTGAACCTGACCCTGGCGATAACATTGAAACCGGTTATGCTTTCATTATGTATCTTTTTTTTTTTTTTTTTGCTCCCCAGCTCTCTAACTTTGTTAAAGATTGGCATTTGTGCTAGTGTGCACACATCAAACCAAGTGTCCTGGTTTTCATGGGATAGTCTTGATCCTTGGGCTTTTCATGACAGTGAGGATCATGGGCTGGTCGGGGGGCACGTTGAGCTGCAAAGTCAATGGCGTATTGTGCTGTTGCAAGACAGAACTATACTATAGCTCTCATGTGACCTCTTGACGCTGTGCAGCTAAATGCCACAAGGTGGCTCTTTGGGGGTGGTACATTAGGTAACCACACCTCCAAACTGCCTACTCCCCCCTCTAACAGTGCCCTTTCTAAAATGCTGAGGGGGGATTTTGTTTCTTTATTTGTCTATGCTCGACATGGTGCCTTAAGTAAGTGTACAGAGTGGTTTAGAGATTGGAGTGGGCTTGTTTACTGTGAAATTCTAGTAGTTACTATGGCAATAAAACTACTTTGCACCACAATCTAATTTTTGTCCATAATCCCACTGTATGGAATCCCTGGTTACTCGTTTGTAACAGAAATATTTAATATAAAAATAACTTATTGTTACCATCTCCACCGTCATTGGCAGACCATAGCTGAAATCTTTCCTCATCATTGCTGTGATAATGTAAAACCGAGGGGGAGCTAACAATGGAAAATATGTTAAATTGTTAGAGGGATAAGCATACTTTAAGGGGAAAGAGTTTGTTTTAGGAGTTAAAACTTGTCATATTCCATTGGCTAATTGACCTAAGCATGAAATGGAGAAAAGTCAATGTCTGAGATTTTATTTTCAGCAGCAGCCACAAAAACCTTTTTACATATATTGCTCTGTGACATTATGTGTATGTCATATTGTATCGATCCATAACCACCAAACCATGAATTTGGGAGCTGGGGGTAGAGTAGATTGTCCCCAATGTACCCAAAGCCTCGGCCAGCCCACAGGCCAACTTGCGTACCATCTGGACGGTATCTTCTCTCAGGTGCACCTTGGTGTCTTTTAGTGTAGTATGAAGGCTCTATTGGAGCGTTGGCCAAAAGTGCCTCCCTAGTGATGTTTGTCTGGTAATCATATGAGAATTGTTACTAAACTACAAGGATGGACCTCTCCAGTCCTATCATCTCCATACCCAACCTCAGTCCGTGTCCTTCCTTAAAATAAACTAGTTAAAATTCACAAACCAAAGCTTCTTAAAAGTATTCCGGGCGACAGGTTTTAGTATGACCCCGTAGAAAGTAGATTTTTTTTTTAAATCTTTGTGGTTACAAAAAAAGTTACCTTGAAGACATTTGTTTGATCAACTATTCCTTGTTCTTGAATTACACAAAAATATGTCAAGTATCTGCAAAACAATTTGTAAACAGAGGGTTAGAAGAAGAAGAAGAAGAAGAAGGGCAGGCAGCGTGATTCAGAGTTTGCATTCTTAATAATATTGTTTGTGCGTTTCCTGCCACAGTTTCACTTTTAGTTATGGTCTGTCGGTAATCTGATGTAAAACATTGTAACAGGGAGATCGTGCTGGGGTGGGGGGGTTGGGAGTTTATTTTTATGGTTTTTTTTTTACCCCCCAGTTAATTTAGAGACAGGTACAAAAGAACAGAGAAACAAAAATAGGCATTGTCCTAGTTAGAGGATTTTGTATGGAGTCCTGCACCAGTTGGACAACCTGTACTTGTGTCCTTGTTAACGTTATAGAATGGGGAAAGTCCCAGTTCTACTTCAAATAGTCTTGCATAGCTACTAATTGAGAACTGTAAACCTCTATAATGGTTACAGATTGACATCAACAATGCTTGTTTGTTGGAAACCCATCTTAACTCGTAACTTCCTGTTCTCTGGATTATTCCTCCCCATATATCTCCCACTCTTCCTTTGGCGGCATATGATTGATTTCCACCTGACCCTGAATATTAACTCTTTATTAATGAATATTCTACATAGTAACTCCCCAAACACGTTAACCAAATGGCTGCCTTCAACATGGATACCATAACCATAACCCAACCATAACACACCGATAACAAAAGGATTTTGGAGTATTATATAGGATCTCGGCCATGTAAAATAGGAAGGAGTCTGCTCCATACTGAGAATCTGCCCCTTTTACCCTGACATTGAGGCAAAAACCTGAGGCTTGGGGTGAAATCATGAGAGTTCTCGAGTACATCTATGGCTTTAGAACGGGAAAGTAACTGTTAGATTTGCCAGCTTTTCAATACATTTAATATATTGTTGCTAATTAACTAAATGAACTATTAGTACGATGACATTTTGCTGATTCTATCTCTCCTTTTCCAGATTCCAAATTCTCTCTTTTCGTCTTTGATTTCGGAGTTCTAGAAGAACGTATCGTTGAAACGCTGTTGCATTTTTAGACGGTTTTACAGTCCGCACTTCGTACACTTTCGGAAAAGTCAGTGATCTGTAGGATTGCGATGGAGCAAAGAGAGAACTTAAACAGCAGCCGGCAGAGGGGCTGTGATGCGGATATTATGTCATCGGTTAAGACCTCTGCCATCTCGAGCTGTACCGGAGACACTTTGATGCCCGCGTCTGGCGCAGCCAAGACCGGACCTGGAAACGGAGAAGCTATGGAGCCAGAGGAAGAGGATGAGCTAAGTTCTTGCAGGGATGTGGATTCCAATTCCAACGCCGA
This sequence comes from Spea hammondii, assembly GCA_029215755.1. Classification (NCBI taxonomy): domain Eukaryota; kingdom Metazoa; phylum Chordata; class Amphibia; order Anura; family Pelobatidae; genus Spea; species Spea hammondii. The sequence goes on along the minus strand of JARDYJ010000001.1, from coordinate 183,228,541 downwards.
CAGCGAGAAGTGGGCGCCGGGTGACAGTTTGGAAGAGCAAGAGTTTTCCATCAAGGAGGCTAATTTTACCGAGGGAAGCCTAAAACTTAAAATACAGACCACCAAAAGGGCAAAGAAACCCCCCAAAAATCTGGAGAACTACATCTGTCCACCCGAGATTAAGATTACAATAAAATCGGGAGAGCAGAAACTCTCAAAGTCTGGGAAAAACAGCAAAACTGGGAAGGAAGACGACAGAGGTCATTTGAAAAAGAAGGTAAAGTCTCAATGCTTGTCCATAAACTATGCATTTATTTTTTTTTGTCTTTTATATATAGCTTGGTGTAATATAATTTTTGTTTTTATTAACACAGCTGAGTGCTTTTTATTTGTCCTTTGTGTTTATTTTTACGATGAAGAACACTTGAAGGCTTTATCAATGCAGCTGGTTGTTTCCTCGTTGTACAGTTTCTTTTTGTTATGTTTTTGCCTATAAATGTAAAACTTTCCTCTATTTTTTTTCTCTGCGCCCAAAGCCCACCCCCCCCGTCGTCCGAGGCTGGTGTATCCAAGCCGCCCCGAACATATTTCTTAGGTCTATTAGTGTCCTACAACTTGGACTACTTATCCTTAACTATATGGAGCTTAACTAGAAACACCTGGTTATGTTCTCTAGTGTAGAGTAGAATTGGTATCTACCCTTCCCAAAGGAATGTCTCGGTAAGATAGACCAAGACCACCGTCGTTATGTGAAATTATATGACGTCAGTACAGATAGCTGTAGATATTAGTTCCATGAAGAAATCCCTAAAGGAAGCCTCAGAGCTTATATCAGTGACCCCTTTGTATAAGCCTCTTTAGTCTTTCTAAGAGTCATTGGTGGGGCCATGGTCAAAATGACCTCTCTTCTTAGATCCTTCTCAGCAATCCCAGCACCGGCTCCCAGTCACTGTGAGAAAATGCCGGAATCCCTGTAAACGGTGCTTTTCTTTCAACGGTTGAAGGAGGAGGTTTCCACCTGTTCGTTTTCCAATGTTTGCTACATAATAAGGCTTTTATAAGAGAGGAAATATATACATTTTGTGTTTTGTACTCATATTCATGGGTTCTTTTCTCTGGAAATTGTCTAAAACAGATGTTTATGATCTTTTTGATTTTTGAAAAAGTTGGCCATATTTATAAAGACCAAACTTTTACGGAAGAGTTCTAAATATGGAACGTTTGCCATAGAAGCCAATGAAATGTTCTTGCCCATTGCTCCTCCATTATGACTTTGCAACAGATTTGGGCTTTATGTTTATGGCCAAACGATCTTTTGACATGTTGTGGCTGTCCGTTGTACCTTTCTTTATTTATTTTTTTTGTTTTTTGTCAGTTTCCTGTAGTATCAATGTATAACGTTCATGTTCTGCAAGAGAGTTCCGTTTCTATGGCCCCATATTTAATTAAACACACATAGGTCAATCTAGAAGAGTATTACCTGTACGGACGCCATGAAGGCAGTAAGACTTGAAAGTGATGTATGAAACGTGGCTCATCTCTATTTGTGCGTCACGTGCATGTGAAGTATATGTTGCATATGTTTGTTCGGTCAGGATCTGATAAGCCTTTATGGTCACACGTTGGTCAGAAAGGAGACACGAACCTCTAAGTGCCTTAGTATGGAATTCAGTGTCGGGGGCCTTCGTTTTACCCAGTCTATGAGAATTCAAAGCCGATGAGTGGAATTTGCTTGACGTCAGTTCGGCTCCAATTGCACAACCTTCTGCTATTAATAAAAGTAGACTAATTCCATAACTTTTCCGAGAAATTACGCCTGGCTTTAATTTTGGGATGATTTATCTGTGTATATGTAACGGCTCATAACCCCGGGCAGTTTAGTGGACTTAAAAGATGACTATATGTTTTAACTACTGAATGCCAGTGGTTGATAAAATACAAGCCCTGCCAAATAATCTGCTGCCCCCCCCCCCCCCCCATATATAGGTGGCTTGCATACATGCTATGAACTGGGTATGGGTCAAGATTCATTCTTCTTTTAGGTGAGATCATATTGTTACATACATTTGGAATTATGTTCCTTAGCAGCAGATTGTACACCAAGATAAACAGAATACCGAACTATGTTCAAGTGTCATCTCGTCAGTTTAACTATACATAACAGAAACCGAAGGGTTCCATGCCTCAAAACAAGTAGGCATTCTATAGAAGCATTGCATCTGCCGGCAAATCGGGCCCCATTCGGCCCCCGTCTGCCTGTTTTTCCCGCTGTAAAGACTCAGACCTTAATCAGTCGTTGGTTTCGTATACCATCAAGATCAGATTGTCCGAAACGTTGCTACCATTTGGAGAGGTTTCATCAGATACTAAAGTGAAAAACGTAGACCCGAATGAGTTTTTCTCGTTGAAATAACAATGTATCTGAAGCCTCAAGAAATCGGTTTCCGTCCTGGCTGATGATGCAAACCTCGTTTAGTCCCCAACGTTTACATACGCCTCCGTGCCATGGATTGTGCTACGTTCATGTAAATAACGCTAGGTGGTGCGCGATAGAAACGTTCCCATTAATTCATTAACCGCAGGATAGAACGCTGAGAACTGGCAGAGACGCGGTCGTGGAACGTGGGTGATTGGCATTGTCTAATCATTCCCAATGGGCGTATTGAATGGAAATGAAAAGAGGCTGCGAGAAAACATCCATTAACCAGTACAGAAGGGGCTGTCATCCAGGCCATCTTCGTTTTGTTTTAAGACTTGTTTCAATGATCTCTGGACACCTGGGTTGTCCACGCAGAGCTATCAAGGCTCCATCGTCCTAGCTTCATTCTGTGTTGGATCGAGTATCTACTGATCTGCTTCCAAATAGAATAATAGGGGTTTAATAGCTTTTTTTTTGGGGGGGGGGGCAGGAGAAGTAAATATGGTTCCCGTCTGTGTAAAATCTTAATGTGGGATCTTAACTGGATTTCCTGATCTTCATCCCCTCTGTTCCCTTGTGTTCCCAAACAATAACTCATTGGCATTCTGAAGGCTCCCATTAATGCATTCCTGTCTCATATTTCTTCCTGCCATCACACAGATGTTTTAGTAATTTGTCATGCTTGTATGTTACAAACCAGTATCTCTCAATGCCCTGCTTGTATATTCCACGCTCCTCCGTATGCGTTTAGCGCCGGATTGGTAATCGGACCGCAAATACCAGCTTCCACGTTTCTCATTCGCAGAGAGCCCAAAATTTATTTATTGAGGGTTAAGCCAATGGGTGGCTATGACTTACACGATGTGGCTAAACCCAGTTAACGTTGGTTAATGCATAATAACGGGGTTGTGTATTGAAGTGAGGAACCCCAAAAATGAAAAATGATATTATAAATGTTTGAAACCTATTGACATGGGTTTATTATATTTTTGGGTTGTTGTTTTTTGGTTAAATTTTTTTTCGTCGTCCTAACATGGACGTGTTGGATACGAACTCTGAACCTGAAGTATTTCAAATGTTCTACGTTAACATGCACTCCGTTTATGAAGAAGTAAGATGTTGCCCACACGCCTTGTCCTTTCTATGCTTCTCGCTCTTCCGGATCTGAGCTGTGTTCTAGCTGGGTCATGTTCTAGCTCTTCTGATGTCATCTTCTCACACCCAGTACCGGTCCAACCGCTTACAACTAAAACACAAAGTAGGTCACGTTTGATGCCCACCCCTCGAAAACTGAATGCGAAAGACTCTGTATGTATGTATGTGTGTGTGTATATATATATAAACCGATCTGCTTGACTGTGTTTGGACTTTGTGTGCTGTTAAGACATTTTAACCCATGGTGAGCTCATTAAACTTAAAAAAATAATAATAAAAAAAAAATGTATAGTAAATAATCCAGATGAGCTGCTATTCCCCCACCTGTCGGCTACACACACTTATAAAAACTTGATCTGTTAATTTCCCCCCAATATATGGCACATGAGGAAGCCATTTTTTATTTTTATTTTTTAACTAGCCTCGCCGACATATTATTATTGCCTGTGGTCCATTCCACCGCGACTCCTCGCTCTGCTTCGTACCTCCCGGTAAAACAATGGAAAGAGAGCGCACTGTTACACCGTATTAAAATTAGAACAAATTACTTGTTTGTTTTTAGCAAGAATTCCACAAGTGTAGATATGAATACAGAGACAGACGTTCCGTACAACAGGTTCACCCTCTTGGTCATTATATTCGGTCTCTGCTGAGAGTGTCTTACGGGGCGAGGAGTACCATCTGCCGTAAGGCCTATTCTAAAACGGCTGGGAATTGCCAATAGCTCATTGTGAGAGGCAGTTATAATGTCAAGCATGTTGTATTTGTAAAGTCTGAGAGTGTCTGGGATTGTGCTTTCCGCTCCCCGAGGGAAAGCTGTGTCTTTCTTCTTCTTCTCTTTGATTCAATTCCCCGCCACTCCATGAACAAGTCGAGGCCGCAGCTGCTGCTGTCATGTGTACGCGGGGAGTCCCCTTTCTATGAATCGCATGTGCCGATCCAAGGACCGGGCCTGCACCAGCCTCTGTTCCCATGTGTCCATTTTTTTTTTTTTTAAATTAACTTAATAAAAACGAAACTTTTTTTTTTTTTTTAGGAATTTTTGAACGTCCAGATTATGTCCAAAAAAAAAAAAAGGAAAAAAATTCTGACCAGAATTAATTTTGCAATGTTTTCATTGCGACTATTGGAAGTATTATTTTTTTTCCAATTTATAATTTTAATTTTGCAGATTTTTTTTTTTTATTATTATTTATTTATTTTTTGTTATGAGCTGGAAGCATAGAACAATCATGGCGTTGATGAAATTCAGGGTTGTTGAATACAGCATAATACAAGCTGGGAATTAGCATACAACTGCGCAGGGCTGGCCATGAGCCGCTTTCAACAAGGACGTGCTCTCATTTAAAAGCTTTTTACGTTTTTTGCCCCCCCCCCTTCCTTATGCACACAACTGTGATTCAGAAAGTTGTCAGAACTTTAAATATTGGTTCCCCGGTCCCGCTGTTTGCTTTTTATGCCACTCTTGGGTTAGAACTTTTAATACAGAGAGGTAGAGTCTGAATTAAGTGTCAACACATTTAAAAAACGAAGTAAATGAAATTGATACTGAATAGAGATCTTTTGTAATCGTATATCCTCGGACTAGAAATCTTATCCCACACAACCACATGGCTTTTTCCAAGCGTGACTGATCAAATTTCTGCCTGTGTAACCAGCTCTTGACAGGCCTGAACTTTCTCTACCAACTGCTTTTGGGAATCAAGGTTACCGTGACCTTGCAGCCATAGGATTCCCTTCAGTTCACCCCCCTTTCTTCTATAAACCAACTGTTCCCAATTATACATCTTAAGAAACAAGTCCCAACCTTCTGTCCATTTTTGTTTTGTTTTTTTTGTTTTTTTGTTTTTTGGACTGTCGAGGCAGGAAGGTGTGCGTTATTTACATTTTTTTTTTTTATTTTTTTTTTTTTATGAACGGGTAGACACAATAATTGCTTTTTGTAGACCTTGTCTCCATTTCTGGCAGGAGTCCTGTTTACACCCAAGATGAAGAAATGTATCGGCATGTTTTGACAGCTTGCTATAATAAAATTGTGAAGCATTTCGTGAAAAGAGAGACGTTAGGCAACATGGGGAAAAAAATGGAGGTTCTAATATATTTATATTTTTGCTTTATGGCTTAGCCGTTCCGTGCCTCTCTTTCCATTTGCACCTTCGTCGAGCTACAGGTATTAACAGTTATGTTATTATCGTTTTTACAAATCAGGCATAAAAAAAAAAAATCAGTTTCTGTGCAAATTGGCCAAAATATGGGTTTCAGAATTTAGGTCGACTAACTTAGTGTTACCTAGCCAATCGGGAGACGGCAAAGTTTGATGAGACGACCGACGGAACCCACCATAACTTCAAGGAACGCGGGCAAAAATTAGCATACCTTGGAGCTTCCAAGAGCGGCTACCTGAAGCTCTCCCTTTTCTGGGGGTTGTGGCTTTGTGTGGAGGGGAAGCTAGTTTAAAGAATGAAGAAAGTGACCCGGAGACCCAAGGAAGCAAGGCTTCACTCGAAGACTGAGTTGAACCCGGAGAGTTTCCAGGTTTTGGAATTGGTAGCTACTAATTTGTGTGACTCTGGCTGTAGACTAGAAATGTCTGGTTATAAATGTTGTCGACGACAGGACGAAGGCAAGCTGGGGTAAATAAACTGCAGGTTAGAAAGTAAAACGCATAAACCTCATGATTTTACTCATGAGCCCATGGCAGGCTTCCCGCTTCTGGGCTGAGTGGCTTCTTGAGGGGGCAGGGCTAGTTGCCTTTGCGGTTGGGGCTACCCTCAGACAGTCTCGGTTAAGAGGGACTGTGCGTGAGGAGTGGGCATGACTTGCTAAATACTTTCCCAAGAATTCCAGGAGGAGGGCCTAGTATCCCGATGCATTCTCTTTCTTGGCTCTTGTTGGGCTCATGGGAAATGGAGGAAGAAATTGCACGACATGCTCTTGCTTTAACTTTATCAGAGGCAATGTATACAAAAAAATATATAAATCTGACTTCGGGATATTAAATAAAAATAATAGTGGCACGTTTGCTTGACTTATTGGAGTACCATAGAGGGAAATACCCCTTTACAATTGGGTAAGGTGTTTATATAAGGAAAGTAAGGGGAGAGGTTTAGGCTGTAACTACTAGAGTGCCGGGGTATGTGGATTCTCGGCTAGAGCCGTCACTTGCTCTGGAATCTGGGTTTATTGGGTTGTTGACTATGAAAAGTCTTGTTTTAGAGCCTTTTTTGTAACCATGCAAGCCAGATCCTTATAGGAAAACCAGCAAACCGACCTGTTGTTTGTACAACGTTCTAACCAACGGAGGTCTTTTGCGGCTTCAAAGCCTCTGCGCGCCGTTAGCTGTTTGCCGAGCGGAGGTGGACGTGTGAACCTCTGATGTTTCCTTTGTGTCGATGACGGGGAAAGCGCTTTCAGCTGTTCCTGGTCTTTATAGGAAATCCTAGGGAAGAAAACAGTAGGGACACAACAGGTAAAGATGGTGTTTTATATTGTGTATTGGCTCGTTATATTTACTACATGGCTTTTGGGTACTAAAAAGGGCAGCCAAGTCAAATTTGGAGCAATCACCATGGAAACCAACGGAATGTTCCTGATTATTTTGAATTTTGGTTTCAAGTGCGGCCTTAGAAACCCCATTCCTGCTTGTGGTTTATGATAGTAAGAAATGTAATCGCTCGGGAGGAACTTGGTTTAAACCTCACAGAAGCCGCGATCGGTGGCAGCCCGTGGCAGCCCATGGCAGAGCCAGCGTTATATGATGATCTCTTCCTTCTCCTCCTTCCATCCTTATAAAGGTTGAGCCAATGCGCAAAAATCAATCGTTTTAGGTGTATGTTTAACTGTTTACCTTTTTTTAAAAAAAAAATACGTTTATTTGGGTACTTTCAGCAATTATAGAAATATTTAAAATACATTTTTTTAAAGAAAAACTTGCGATATTCGTACTCCCGTGGAAAGTAGATACAATCCTACCTCATTTAATAAGAAGACAAATTTCCATCCCGTTATCCACCTTCACATATGAATTAACATAAAAAATGTTAAACAATAATAAACAGAACAGAAAAAGTTAACGGTGATCCGTCAACCGCCGCTCCGGAGACCCGAGTCGTTGGATCCGCGCTGTGCTGTCGGCCGGCGGCTTCGTGTTGACTTGTTTAGGCAGATTCTATTCTCAGACGCTGAAACAATTTGGCAAACGGTTCCCGGATTCTTTCTCGCCCTCGTTTCTCTGCTCTGAAGGTATATTGTTTTTCAGATTTTTTATTTTTTTTTGGAGTGGATCTCTGCCAAATGTCTTGAGACCCAGACAGGATACTTTGCGATCCTTGGTTAAACAGGAAGGTGGCGTTGGCTCACATCCTGCGTGTTCCCGCCGCGCGCCATTATTTAGCACAGCCCATAAATGTCATATTTCACAGTTAAACACCGATATATCAAACCGTGTGTTAAAAGGTCTCCGTGCACAATGGGTCCCTGTTCCCTCCGCGTTGTGAAGACGTCCGCGCTTTGCGGCTGGTGCATACGTAATACAGAATATTTGGGAAGGAAAAAGCTAATTTTAACCCATTTTTTCCCCTTAACGCTCTGCCTGTATGTATAGTTCCTTCTTTATTATTATTATTAAACATTTATGGTTCAGCTAACTTTATCTATTTAGTACTTCCATTTTTTTTATTTATTTTTTTACATTTTATTTTATTATTCGTGTTTGAGCTGGGCCACAGAGCGTGCGATCATAGAACTTGTCGGCAGATCGGCCCTGTTCGGCCCACCTATTTTTGCCGTTTCTCCTGCTGTAAAGACTCAAACCTTAATCAGTCGTCGGTCTCGTCTTAGATTCAGGAGCCGTATGCCAATCCCATGCATGTTTAAATTCCCTCACTGTATTAGCGTCTACCATGTCCGCTGGGAGGCTCTTCCGCATATCTACCACCCTTCAGTAAAGTAAAATATCTTTTTATATTCCAAGAACGTGCTAAAGAGCTCAAAGGCCATTCACCATGACATTCAGATTCATACAAAAAGCCTCTCCCCGTAAATGTGCTCGGACTACGACCCTCGTGACTCTTTGGTCTGTTCAAATGCCACTTTAGTCTGATTTGTTGACTACAGAAGGTCATAAGGAGCAACCGTGATACCCTATGATGGTAATAGCTAACTAGCATTAATGTGTGACTCTGGATTTTCAGGTGCCTTGAGAAATGACCTCTGCAATCTTTAACCCCTTCAGTATCACAGGGTTGAAATCTACCCCCCAATACTATTTCTGCAGATGAACCCAATCTCAGAATCTCCTCCTCTCTGCATTTATCCCCATTTAACGTTTCGCTGGTTAATCTACATGCCTTTAAATATCCGTAGTAAAAGTCATTTTGAGCATTATTAAATAAAACATTAAACCTCGAAGCCTCTTACGCACGAGTAAAGTGATACTGAGTACCTAAGGGAGGCCTTGAGGATATAATCATCCACGTGCAGCATTTGACTTCTAAAAATCACAATAATACAAAAAATGTACAGTGTCTGTGAAAACACTAGACGTTGGGTTATACTGTATTTCAGTATGAATTGGCAATAGACCTGGAGACTAATTATATTTTTGATATAATTTGTTATTTTTTATAATGATTGAGATTAAAGCTGGGCTGCATTTATATTGCATGCTCATTGGTACAGTCTGTTTGGTACCTGCTGTCCCCCACACATGGTTTGGCCCATGAGAACTTGTTGACCTAGAACAGCAACTTTGTTGGATGTTGGTGTTCTGTTTGACTCCTCCCATTTCCTGTCCAGATCACTGTTGCTCATAGGCTCGTTTTTAATCAAGTCCTACAAAAAAGATCACTTAGGACCGGAGCTTCATAACCATGATCCATAATCGTGGCTTATCTGTCCAGCCTCCAAGTGTCCCAGTTTTTGTGAGACAGTCTCGATTTTCCAGGACTATCTTAAATTATTGCTAACTATTAACCACAAGGCCACTTTGTGGCATGAGTTCGAGATGCAATTGGCCACACTTCACACACATTCACACCGACCCTGCCAGCTTCCGGCGCCCAAAACGTGCCTTCCACTGGCTGCACACCCCAACACAGGTGTCCTGATTTGGACCCCTTAAATGTTGGTAGGTAATATGATATAGGGCCAAATAATTAATACATTATACAGGGTCAGCTTAGCTCTTCATAAAGGTTAATGTTGCCAATGTTGGGCCCCTAAGTATACATTAAGAATTTGGTGACTACGAAACTCCCACTTAGGTGAATAAATCACTTCATGGGCCAAGGACTTCTGTACTTAGGGGCTCTCCCTACCCAATGCGGATCAATGAAACTTTAGTACGTCGTAAATAAGTGTAATAAAATAACCGAATGTGGGTTCTGAAGGTTTTTTTTTTTGGTTTTTTTTTTTCTGGTTTCTAGCAATCGATAGACCAGGCTTCCTTATAAGATCCAACTAATTTGCGGGTCTCCAGATGTTGCCCCTGTTTTGCCGACGGGTGCGATTTTATTTATTATTTTGTGGCTGGGGAGTATAGAATTGCAAATTCAGGATGACATCGCGAGGTTCATTCCAAGAACATAATACGGAAAACCACGCGGCGGTATGCAAATCGTGCTTACACCAAACCAAAAGAAACGCTATATCGCTTAAGGATGTGCTTCAGATGCAAATACGGATATATACAACGTTGATGGAAGATTCCTTTCAGATTCAAATGTTTCATGAAAGCGGAACGTTACTCGATTCCAGTCAATCACGGAATGCCTGCTAACCAGCTTGTAACTGGTTAAAGCGGACATGTCACTTGATACGTTAACCAGTTAAGGGTAATATAGCTCATGCGCGTTAAAGGCTGCCATGCACAGACTACAACTTTTCTAGCGTTAGCCTCTATTTGTGGATAAATAATATAGATATGTTTTTAGGGTCTAGCATAATGGGAATTGTTCATTAAATACAAAAATTGGTGATAAAAAAAAAAAAAATAATAAAAAAATTCTCATGCCGTTGCCGTCTTTATATCACTGTTAGATGTGAAATTTGGCGCGGTGGGCTAGCTGCTGAGGCCAATAAGTATAAGAATGGTTGCCAGAAATGTCGAGGCCATGAGCGTAAGGGAGAGCAGGAGAGCCCCACCTGTCCCTAAGGACGAAAGGACTCCACAAACCAAGAAGGTCTAATGTTGGAAATATTTGGAGAATGCAGATTTACACTTTTTAATAGACGCTCATGAGGAATTCTATTTATTTCTTCATAATGGAAACATGTGAACAACAAAGGAAGATTATGCGGAATTAGCCACTGGAAAAACATGACCATTTTATGCCCTTGTGAGAAGAAAAACTTCTTAAAACAAACAAACAAAGTTTAATATAGTGGCAATAACGTTGGTTCCAATAGGACATCATGGAGTATTTTTGGCTGGGCTTTCTTGACCGTCTGCTCGTTGAATGTTTAATTTGGCTTTTCGTCAATGCGGGTTTTTTTCCTACATCAGATCCTGGATTGAACAAGAAGAGAAGTAAATGTTGTCAAGTTGTCCTTTCTACTGTCCTAATGTTTATGATCCTGTAGAACCTCTTGTTGGTGGGTTATTTTAGAACGTCACATCGTCTAAAGTGATGGCTTTAAAAAGCTCCACCTTCGTGGTAAAGCATACCAGGACCTATGCTTTTAATTTTTTTTGAGGTTTTGGTAGACCAAGGTTCCATAAGTAACACTTTCTAATATTAGAATTCAGGCTTCCTTGGGTTACCTTTGGGGGTTATGTTTTTATAACACCATCAAATTTTATGGACCAAAGACCACAACGAGGTCAAAGTTCTAACTAAACCATGGCCGTACGTTTACCGTACGTGTAAGAATATAGTCCGGCGTTTAGTATTCTCTTGTTTTTCCATATCCTCCATGGTGCGGCTTGATACATTAAATAAACCTTATTTTTTCCGATTCAAATAGGCCGACCATGGAATCGGCCATATCTGTTTCTGAGCAACCTGCTAGGGTTCACATGGCTATTCCTCCCCATTACATTCTTCTCCCTCCTAAATTTGTTATGCTATGGATTATGTGGATCCCATCTTAAATGGGCAACCAGTGGTCCCTTAATTTTTTATCTCTAAAACAAGTACCGACTATTAGAAAAAAACCAAAAATGGATAAATGTCCCTTAATAACCGGGATTAACAGATAATTGCCCTCTTTTCTATTTTTTACGCCGTTTTGCTTTGTACATATGTGCGGACATCTTGAATTCCGCGAGGACACTTGATTATTTATACCTGTTTTTCTGTAGGACTCGTGTCCTCCTCTAAAGGAGGTTTCACGTCAAGCACTTCAGAATGCGTGGTATTTAAATCCAAATTCCTCTCTGTTTCTGGGAGTTTTCAAAGGAACCTTGGAACATTTCACATGACGTAATATTAGAGGCCGTCGAAAAACCACAGCTTGAATGTCTCATAATATCCTGAAACCAAACTACTGATGTGTCAACGCTCCCATCCCCTTATAAAACAGAACATTATAGACCAACTCCACTCTTGTTTACTTTCTCCGAAAACTGAAATGATGTCAAAGAAAGCAAAGAACATACAGGAGGCGTTCCAGATAAGAATGTTTCTAAGATCGTTAACTGATCCGGTAAATCTTTGCCTGGAGCGTTTTGCATTAATGCCTTTTTTTTGTTTTGGGACAAATGGGGTTTTCTTACAGATGGCTAGCAAGTTTCTAGAAAGAAAAAAAAAAAAAGTGTAGGGTGGGCAGATTGTGCTTCAACCAGTACCGTCTGGCCTCTTAATCCTGCGTTAGTCACGGAGAGGGCTTTTAGAAGTCCCTTTGACCAAATTTTGGGGTACTTTCTGTCAATTTGTTTATTTTTAAGAGGATTTCAGGAAACGCGGATCATTGGAATTTATACGGAACCTGCTCATGTTTGGAAAATGATACTTTCAATGTCAACACAAAAAAGTCTCCTAACTTGGGCAGCAAAAGCTAGAAGATTGTTTGATTCTGGATGAGACTACATAAAGATGGCTTCTCGATTTTTTATTTTTTTTTTTGCTTTTGTATCTCTTTTACATAGAGGTCACTGTGCAAAACAGACTACTTTATAAACAGCAGCAATGGGAACCAGTTGGATGGTGTTGCCAGCTCTGGAAAAAGAACCTTGCTACAGCGTTGGCGTGCTTTATATATGCGATTCTGTATTGGTGAGACGTAGCTAGGCTTTTGTTTGGGATAGATACGGGTCGGCTTCAGGATTTTTTCATGTTTAGGTGATGCTTTATTTTGTACAAATGGGTCTGTCTCCCAGTGCTGTCTTTTGGGTTCGAGGACCCTGAGGCACGGTGGGGTTGCTGGGCTCATAAGGAAGAGACAAGAAGCGCTCCTGCTCTACTTTACCCTCATGGCCACTAGATCTCTGGGAGAAAGTGAGTGGTGGGTTATGACATCATAATCTCAGTCCTCCTCTCCTTAATGCGACAACAAGCATTAGGGAGAGACTAATAAGCATGAGCGCTAAGGTGGCCACTGGGAAACGACCTAAGGGCAGCCCTGGTATCACCTAGATGACATCACAATGCATGATGAAGGGACAGCCTTAAAAAAGGGGTCTTAATGCATTCCTTACAAAAATATTTATTTCTCTGTCCATATAGACATTAGAAATCAGCCAAAAATAAAACAGAAGCTAAATTTGCTTAATTTTTAACTTTAACAGTAGAGCCACCTTTCCTCATTTACTTGGTGAACGTCGATAACACTGGTCTTGTTTTAGTTATGCATAAATGGTTGCCTTTTTTTTATATATATAATATAGTCCACAATGCGTTTATTCATCAGCTTTTATTTATTCAAAACCTCCGCCTGTCCGTGTGTTTGCTACAGTTCTAGAACTTTCCATTAACTAACAAGAATTCCTTTTTATATAGGTATTAAAGCATCTTCTAGAATGTTACCAATGAATCCTGTTTGATTTTCCACCCAAGCCGAGGAGGTTCACTACAGTCTTTCTGTCCCGATGCCTTTATGTAAACAGGGAAATTTAACACCGACGGGGAAGAGTGTGTGTGTGTGTGTGGGGGGGGGGTGATTTTTTTTTAGGAAGATTCAGTAGAAGCGTAGGTCCACGTACTGCATCTATCCTATTAGTAACTTTTTAATTAAACACTCATCTACAGACACCAGACAAGCCAGAAGGCTTGCTTTTCCCTCAGAAATCTCATGGTGCTTTCACAACCACAAGGGATTCTGGGTGGGTACATGCAAATAAGGTTAACAATTATCACCTTTGCCTCTATATCCACTTTATACATGGATCCCTTGAAAGTAATTGCCCGCTGTGCAAGACAGCCTTTAGACAAAACTCAGGAAGAGGTACAATAGCCAGATCACCACTCATGGACAGCTGTTTCGTCCTTCATGGGACTCGTCAGCATGAGGTTGTGATACTGGCTTAATAGTAGAGGCTTGGGGTAACTAAGAAATATCATTACATAAGTGGTTGTGGTTGTGAAAGCACCATGAGATTTCTGAGGGAAAAGCAAGCCTTCTGGCTTGTCAGGTGTCTGTAGATGAGTGTTTAATAATACTTCTACTACCCCTTAAATTTAAGTGGAAGGGTTTCCATCACCTTTTACCCACCATAACTTATGTAATGATATAACTTTTTAATGAATCCGATAGGGCCGGTAATAGCTCCGTTTACCTCTTTATAGGAACAAGAAGCTACTTTTGGCCAATTAATGTTGAAAAATTGTGTTTAAGGAACATTGCTTTAGAATATGTTCTTTCCTCTCGTTAAACAAGCCAGGAAATTTAAATAAATGCCCAAATACATTAGAATAATTATGCACGCTGTACCATAATGCGTTTAGGATCTGTAAATGGATTATTAATTTCAATTTTTTTTGTTCAGTAGCGTATAAACTAAACTATGTAGTTTACCCTGAGCATTGTGTTTGTGTGGCTAGGCCATTGAGCAATTTTTTTTTTTGTTTTTTTGTTTTTTTTACATTTTATTTATTTTTTTAAGTTACGTCTTTGCACACTTGTGCAAGGTAGGACTGTGCATATTTGGCCACGAGCCCTCCACAAAGAATTCAGCGGGTTCACTCTTTGGAGTGGGTCTTAGACGATCCGGCCCTTCCTTGGCTTCGGCCAGGGAGGGAAGAATGGGGCTGCTTATGCCCTTCGTGGGCTGTGCAGACCTAGAAGATGAGATTGGAGACCCGGTTAACCACTATGGCCTTACCACATTTGGAGCACCTTTACCAACCCCAGCCAAAGTCCTGCGAGCTTCAGAGCGTTAAAAATATTAAGTCGCCCTGAAGCTCTCCTTCTCCTGGTTCTTATTGGGGGCCAAAGGGGGGGGGTGTGGCTTACGAGGTAGGGTCACACACAGAGGTGGGGCTAGCCTCCAATCCTATTGAAAGGAGTGGGTGTGGCCATAAAATGAGTTGCTAAGGAGAATTCCTCAAATTGTATGAAGATTATGAATCCCAGATTTACCCGTAATGCCTGGAAACAAAAAATAGGTGCTACGTATTAAGTGTCACATAAAAGAAAAAGGCCCCAAAGCATACCATAGTTTCTGTGGGGAGTGTGTGCAGATTCCTGATTTTGGTGACTTCCAAAACATACCATAGGCACATCCTAAGTTGTGTAAAGCAAGTAGTTTGATTTTAGTCACATTTTGCGTGATTGTGACACTTTTCTACACAACCCCCAACGACTGTATTAAACCATACATCTTGACCAAAGAGATATTGGCTCGTGTAACATGTTTCTGAAGGACCTCGATACAGAACCGTCTCTGCCGCCTGCGGCTCACCACTTAGCCTGGGAGAAAACTGCATTATTTGGTGTATGAGGATAGGTTAAGTCAACAGGGGCAGTGTTTGGAGTAATTGTGGCTGGGGTATTTATTCATATGGATTGGTGTATCCGGGAGTCTGGCGAGAGAGCAGATGGGAGAGACTACGTCATGGTCTCCTATCTCATTGTGTCTTGCTTCCCTCCCCCCCCCCCTTTTTTTTTTTTTTTTTTTTTTCTTTGGCCGAGTAAATTGGCCAGATGGCAGTAAGGAAGGCAGACGAAAAGTCAGGCATGGCATATGGGCAGCCTGTTTAATTTCCATCCCTGCTGGGAGGGGGTAAGCCACAAAAAGCCTAGAGAAAAGCCTACAACCTGATTGCGAAATTGGATTCAGTATTCTATTGTAGGGTGGCAGAATTTCTTTCTAGGAAACTCTTCTCTCCTTTTTTTTTTTTTTTCTTCCCTCCCCCCCTCCTCTTACTGAAAATAATGCAGATATTCACACCTCATTAAAGAGCGTTATGGCTGTGGGGGGATGGGAAAACCAATACTCCTTACATTCCAACCACATGCAGCTCAATTGGAATGCTTGTTCTCTTGTCACTTTGGAAGGATGTGGCAGTGGCCAGGAACATGCCTTGTCTTAAGCTATTGGCTTTAGGACAAACTTTGTTGGACTTAAGGAGAAATACCGGCTTTGTGGGGGGGGGGGGTTCGCTGCTATAACCTCTAGGAATCCAAGTATGAATCCATCAGAAGTGGTAGTTTCAGCCTAAAAGCCACCTTAAAATATTCAAAGAACGATCATTAACGCCCTAGCGAAATTGTATCAATTTCCACAACTGCAATTATCGCATGGCTGCATTCTATTAATTGAGCTCTAGTAGATTCTACAGCGCTATTACAACAGAGAATACTTAATTACCAATAAAGCTAAAACAGACAAAATACACAAAAGGGAGAGTGTATAGAGGGAGAAGAGGGCTTTGCTTTTATTATTTTTTGCATTAAATAGCACCATCATATTCCATAGCGTTGTACAACGGGTGGACAGGACATTAGTATAAAACATAACAATTTGACAAACAGGTGAGGAGGGCCCTGCTCTTGTGAGCTTACAATTTATTACTGTTAAAATAGCAAGAGGAAGAGGAACGGTCATAAATATTCCTTTTAGCTGCTGTTTTCAGTGGACATTAATAATAATTATTATTACATTATCTTTTATTGATATAGCGCCAACAATTTATACAGCGCTTGGACATCTCAGTAGTAGGCAACTTCAGCCCTACAAAGACCTCAATATAGACCTATTTACTGAAACGGGGCCCTTTTTTTCCTTTTTATTTTTATTTTCTATAGTATCTTTTGTTGGCATGTATGTTATATATAAGTAGTGGTTTGGTATCGGGAAGATATTGTCGGTTTAGCTTGGACAGTTATGGTGGATGCTGACAAGTCTTAGAAAGCTGTTCTTTGATGGGCAAAGTCTAATCACTGTGGGAAGGGCAAATCCAAGTTATTGATTTTCTTTTTTAAGATGCCTGTGAGGGCCAAACCTCTTCATACTCTTTTCAAACAACCACAATTACCATCTGCCTTAATGGAGAAGGTAACCGTTAAATTTACAAGAGGAAGGGCCTCAGCTGTCGGCGACCGATCCTTCAGGCTGTCATTGTTCCTGGGAGATGGCGGGTAAGCCCTTTAGCGCCGAGACTTTACTATCCCCACAAACCCCTCTTTTTAGGGGGGGGGGTGAATTATTATAATGCACCTAGCTAAAGATTTGCCCTTGAAGTTAGTTATTTGAGGGGGGGGGGGTCGGGAAATCTGAGGCTTTGGTGGGCGAATCGTGAGATAAACAGACCTAAGGAATACATATTTCTGTAATGTTTGTAGCGTTCCTCTTCTAATGAATGGACAGAACGCTACAGCCAGACCACAAGATTAATAAACCAAGTACGCCCCCCCCCCCCCTTCATTTTCAGGGCCGGTCCTGGGGTTTGATCTCCCTCCGGTGCTGTCCCTCATTTGGGGTGGCTTTAGATTCTGAGAAGATTTGGTGTATTGTTTGAGGTTGCGGGATGTCGGATGGATTTCGAGGCTTTTGTATTGATTCCAAGCTCCTGAATGAAGCCGTCACGTGTAGCTGTAGCCGCCTAGGAGGTTGTCCGGCTGCAAGCTGTGTCTGGCTTTGTTGTTTAGGCCTCATCGAGCAGAGGGAAGAGGCTCATTTCAGGGTGATTTACCACCACCCAAACACCAGCTGTCTGTTGTACTGCCCCGTCCTGCTCCCCCCCCCCCCCCCCCCCCATCATTACCCAGTCACTTAGCATCAGAGAAGCTTTATCCTGATATTACAACAGAATCAAAGAAAACGCTTTATAATCCCACCGGGCGGATGGGACTTTATGTCCACAGGGCTGCCTTATCGCATTATTGTGTCTAGTTTGAAAAAAACTTTTTTTTTCTTTTTCTTTATTACTCTCATATAAATGTTAATAAAACATATTATTAATGTTATAGCCAGCATAGGGTTATCTAAATATCATTATTAAATAACCAGATAACGTCGAATACCGATAGAAATTGAAATGCTATCGTAAATCTTTCCATTGTGTATTTTTAGTTTTTTTTTTTTTGTTTTTTTTTTATTTCCGTAAATGAATAAAAAAAAAAAAAAAAAAAAAATTTTAAAAACATAAAACCTTATATGGTTTTTAATGTGGCCAATTATTATTTTTTTTTTTTGGTAAGAAATATTGAATAAACCATTAAGACTGATAATCCTCATAATCCGGTTCCTCGGCTGTGACAAGTAGGTTTAATGTGGGCTTTAGTTTTAGACCTACGCGAACAAGATGCCTTATGGGTGAGTTTATAATGAAATTAATAAAAATTAATTGGTACATGTATCAACACCTAAAAATATCATACATTAAACCCTAAAAGGATTAGCCAGCAATAGTACCGAACAGGCGAACACTATTTACCCTGGCTTAATATGTCTGCTTTCTCGCCAAACGGGAGAGGCGTTCCCTTCTAACGGCGTTTAATTGCGGACGATTACCATTTTAAATGTTTCAGGTTCTTGAAAATAGTGCGGTAATGTTTTTTTGTGGCACTTCAGGATCGGTACATCCCCAACATCTAGAATGGTCTGACTTGCTGCGGTCTGCTCCAGAGGACCAGTTTTGCTACGGCCGTAAAGCGAGACGAATCCTGTACAAGATGCGCATACTGCAGACAGATTGTCCCTTTAACACTCTGTGTGTGTGTGTGTGTATGTATATATCTAGAACGTCATGCCAGATCCCGTTTCTTCCTTAATCAGTCGTTGGTCTCGTCTTAGATTCAGGATCCGTATGCCTATCCCATGCATCTTTACATTCCCTCTCTGTATTACCCTCTACCACTTCTGCTAGGAGGCAGTTTCACTTATCTACCTTCCAAAAGATAACTATCGTTTGCCTCTTACGTGTTTTAGAGTAGCCAATGCTGGCCGTGAGACAACCTGATCTCCCTTGCGCTAGTGTTCATGCCATAGTTATTTAACCCTTTATTGCTCTTGAAGTCTAGGGACAGGAATGGAATTGGCCAAAGTCGTATCTACATGGTGTAGGTCGGCATCTGACCCAGAGATTTCCCAGTATTGGTAATATTGTCCGTATGCTTGTAGCGATCACAGGCACATGTTGTGTGAGGTTCTGTGCCCCGACATTGACGAATGGGCTCAATTCTCTTTGATTGCGCTGTTGTTAGGATGGTGGGCCTTCATCCGGCTAAGCTCATTAACCTTTTAACGTCGCCATATCCCTTAAAATAGTGTTCTTCATAGTTCTGTCTTTAAAAAAAAAAAAAAAAAAGCCCAATGAAATTATATCACTCTCTGGTGGAGATGCTGTCCGGCAATAGAGAGCAAGTACTGGGCTTGAGCTGTGAGCCTGGTCTAGAGCGAATACGTAAGCCTGAGTTGAAACTACCACTCACCCCGTCCAGTTGGTCCTCACAGACACCGTGTTGACACTCGGAGGGACATCGTCTCTGCCAAGAGGACCTCCCAACTTTTACCCCCTGGCGAATGTGAACGCCGGCGGGGCAGAGCTTGGAACGTAGAGTGGCAAAATCTGGACTGTGCCGCGCAAAGCCGACCGGCCATTGTTTATGGTTCGGGGTTGGTTCTCTTGCCCGGGTCGTTTATCTTTAATCCCAACTCTTTTTGAGGTGCTAAGAATCTAAAAAGAATTGAAAGATTTTATTCTTTGTCAAATAGATCTAGCGATTTTATTTTTATTTATTTATTTTTGTGGCTTTTAGCAAAATCCAGACGCGACCAGCTAGTTATTTTATGGAAATGGTTTGTGAATTGCCAGCACTTTTCTTGCGGTGTCAGGAAATGTCACCATTCCATACATGAGTTCTCTCGATTGGTGAATGTGATTGAATCGGCAGTACAGAGCAGACACCAAAGCACTGTTATTATCTCCGCTTTCTCTGAGAAATATACGGCGATTGGCACGGATGTGACGGCAGCCGCTTAAAGGTCTGCGTCGGCTCTATTAATAACCCATCTCTTTTGGTGCCACTCCTTTCTCCGCAGATGCTGTCACTCGTTGCCCTGAGCACGGTATATATTTTTTTTTTTGCACCTACTAATTACTATCTGTCCGGGGCTCTGGGAATTGATGGGATCTTTTCATAAAATACTTCTGCGGTTCATAACGTTTATATCACGCACTTTTCCTTCTCGTCTGTCCGTATGGCTGATTATATTGGTTCTTTGCAATTAAATCTTTTAAAGATTCTAATTTAAAAAAAAAAAAAAAAAAAAAAGAAATAAGAGGACAATTAATCGCTTCTCCCAAATCATACAGTTCGGTAGAAAAATCAGTAAAAAAAAAAAAATTTGAAAATAATAATAGAATAATAATAAAAAAAAAAAAAAAAAAAAAAAAAAAATATATATACAATAAAAAATAAAAATATATATATTTACAGATTACATTGAGTATGTAAACCCACTCTGTGTTTATCAGGGGGGCAGTCATTTTCACTTCCTGACCTCAGGATTTACAATTATTCCCCCACCCCCACATATACCTCCCATATTAAGTTACCGCTCCTTCGCTACTTTAGTAGCAGATGGCATCATTTGATTTCCATTAAAAAACATGAGAAAAATGAATATAGCTATATAAGCAAAAAAAAAAGAAAATAGAGTGTTTAGTTGAAGTCGATGAAACGTTGTAAGCTTTCAGACCCTCAGAGGTCTCTTTTTCAGACAGGTTGGCAAACTAAGTAGTGTGGAGTCTTAAATGCTCACATCAAGAATAAAAAGACGGCAGGGTTGGCGATTTTCTATGGATTATCCCTTTAAATGAATCCCCTACACCGCCGCACCGATAAATGTCTCGACATCAATGAATTAAAGACTCCGGTTCCGTTAGGAATACAAATATTAAGCAAAGCCTCTTCCGTGGTTTAAAGAAAGACACAGGTTCCGAGAATCCAAATAGATTGTCAGCTCTTAAGAACAGGGCCCTCTCCTGCCCCGAGAGCTCTTTAAATGTGTCCAGAGTTATGGGTAATTTTGTATTCTCCCCCCCGTTATAATAGCGCTACGGAGTCTGCTGGCGCTCTATTAGTGGAATGCAATTGTAATAATTATAAAAAAAAAAAATGTAAAAATAATAAAATATGTTATGTTATTCTCTAGGGTCTTCTGGAGGGTCCTTCTTGCCCCCCCCCATTGATGACCCTTAAATATAAATGTGTAGACCACCCCAACGCCATTTTCAGTCACTGAGAAAGATGATGTGGTGAGCAGAACATGCAAAGGAAAAACAATTTCCTAAAATCTGCCTAAAAGAAGTGAATAGATATCTTAGGAGGAAGCGCTTATTGGCTAATCTGTGTTGTTATATGGGATGCCGGTTCCAGGGTGTTATTTTTAGACTGGCCTCTTGGAAGCGTTTATCATTTCAGTGACAGATTAAAGCCAGGCTTTATCTTGGGGAACAGAATTCAGGAAAAAAACCGGCTGGCGAATTAAAGAGATTGTCTGGGAATGTGAACTTCTACGACATAAATTATCACCGAGACGTGTAGGTAAACAGAAGTGCCGTCTGGGTGATGATCCAAGATGTAAAGTTTGCACCGGCCATGTGCTCTTCTTAGGCTGTCGGTGAGGAGTTGGGGAATGCGCGGCGGCGGCGGTGACGTCTCCAGGTCCCCTGCCGCGAAAACAAGGTGCAAAACTATCTCTAGGTCTGCTGTGCCATGGCTGATCTCCCCAACCGGTCCATTTACACCATGGCTGATCTCCCCAACCGGCTGCATTGCACCGGCACAATGAAGTCGATGAGACGAAAAGTTCATCGTATTGCACCGTTTAGCGAATAATGCCTCTCATTGAGTACTTTAACATGCATTCTTCTTTAGTGGGGGCATTACTGTCCCTTTAATTCCACTTCAAGCAAAAAAACAAAGTTTCCTTTTGGAATACAATCCATTGGTAGATGAGGGTTTCTGGGGACAGTTTAGAGGATCGTACCCTAGAAATGGTCATCCTGGAGGAGCGGTGCCACAACAACAGGTTGGTCTTCATCAGGTCCAGAGAGATGTTGCCACTCGAAGTATTCATGGAATGTGGCGAGGGAAAGCTTAACAATTTGGGTGGAGTTAATAGATCTGTTTACGGCCTTAGGTTAAACTCCCAGGGTTTTGGTAAAAACGAAGCTTTCTTTCATCGTGTTACCGAGGAACCAAAACACAGCCATGTTTATAGAAAGCCCGACTCTCCCGCCGAAACTGCCCTGTTTACACAAATAAAGACACGCTTTTATGAAGTCTAACGACTGCATTCTCCTCTAGAATTAGGCGGTCACATTAGCCTCTTTATGGAGGGTTTGGGGATGTAACAGGATCCCCCTGTTGTGCTCATACTGCTCTGGAATGAAGTTCCCGGTGGGATTTTTTTTTACGTTTAACCAACGTGCTGCCGGCAGGTTTTAAAGAAAAGAGACCACATTGTTAGTTATTCATTAGCTTCGGGTTTGCGGTCGGGGAAAAAGTATGGCCGTCACCGTTTCTCAAATAACGTTCGTACGGTCAGCCTGGTTGTAGGGATTGTTGGCAGCTATGGAAAGGCTCAATCCCAGTTCCCAAAGTAGTAGTCCCAAGAATATGGCCGATATACGTCATGTAAATGATGTTGAAAAGGAAAAATCATTTGGGGAGACTACGCAAGTTTACACATCATAAAGCCTTACACATTCTCGATGCTGATGTTAAGAGTGTCTTATATCTCAGTATAGCAGCGTTGCTATGGCAATATCAATAGAATTCTATTCGACGCGCTATAAAGTAAGTACAATTATGATTGGAAAATAGGCTGATGCTTAAGGGACAAAATTAAGCAATTTTTTTTTTTTTTTTTTTTTTTTTTTTTGAGTAGAGCTTCTAGCAGGATATTATCCCCGATCGTGGTCTGGCCGAGAATCTCAAACGTCGTGTGGCTCCAGCGGTAGGCAGTGGCGGTAGGCGAGCGGGTAATATGATGAATGCCGCGCTCTTCTGGAAGCTGTATCCAGGCTACAGAGTAATTTATTTAGCAAATACTTTGTCTAGTTTCATGTTGGTAGAGATCACATTAATCTTTCTTAATCATGGCCACCTCCTCTGTAACCTCATCTTTCTTAGCTTGAGTGCCACTCTTCAGTTTAAGGAGCGGCTGTATTGTCACACGTGCCACGGGCGCGACACAAAGGCTGTTTATGTGACGATGGAAAAAGATCCTCTTGTGAGATCTTACATTTTTTCTATTTATTTTTTTTTGTTTTTAACATGATCAGCGCTTTTTGCTAACTTAATTTATCCCCTTCTGATGGTATCAGGACGTTCGTAGAAACATCGGATTTGCCGGCAGATCGTCCCCTGTCTAGTCTGCCAGTTGCTGCAAAGAATCAAACCTTAATCCTCATTGGTCTCGTCTTAGATTCGGGGGGCCATATGTCTATCCCACGCATGTTTAAATCCCCTCGCTGTATTACCCTCTACCACTTCTGCTGGGAGGTAATTCTGCTTGTCTACCACCTTCTCAGTAAATCAATAGACTTGTCTTCTCTGCGACATGCAAATGGTTAAACCGAGTTCTATCTGAGGATACACTGCTTCCCATTAGTGACTTAGGCACGATGGGCAAATATTGTCCCGGCTTTGTGTGGGTTGTCATCGGGTATTCTCACGATAAGACAAAAGCGCAGCTCAACTGACACATTCTCTGGTCAAGGAAACATTCTTTCCAAGTATAAAGCGTAGGGAATAGTTTGCGTGTTGGATCGTTCCTGGCTTCTATGGGGTTAAGTTGCTTTTAAACCATCAGATAAGAGGGGTGGGCTGTTGTGTTTTAGCAGATTCACTTAAGAAAACGACTTATATCTTGTGCTTTTTGATCGCCGAGGACAATGTATTCCAGAAAGCTGTGATCTGTGGAAAAATTAGTACATCCTGCCCTGAAATTCTTTTCATGCTCACCTTGCTCAGCTCTCTCTTTAGTGAATAGACCCCCATAGCTTTATTTCCTTTTTATAGAGCTGTAAAAAAATGTACGATTTGGAAACGGTGAAGGTATGGTAATGAAGTCCGTGTCTCCATAGACTTTCATTAGTCAGAGAGTCTGTCTGGGTGATTAAGACTCAGGCATTCTATTGTTTCCCACAGGCAGTATGATAAGGAGTCGGGATATTTGTCTAGCAGATTGGGGCTCAGATAACCAAGCGGGAACTCATACAAATGGCAGATATAAAGCTGCCTGAAAACACATTATGGGGCAAAAACTATCCCATAAAAAAAGGAGAAACTGGACAATGTTTTTTTTCTTTGAGTTTCTTTCTATATATATATATGTATATTGTATAAATGAACCATCCCAACCCATTTGTCCATTTTTTTTTACATTTTTATTTTTTATTTTTAATAGTCAAAGTAACTGGGTAAAGGATCTCCTTGCAACACAAGGGTGGAGAAAGCCCAGGAATTCTTTTGGAATGCTACTCTTCAGGTTGTTACCGAGTTCCATTTAACTCTGTTTAGCTATAGCGTGGATCAGTGACTCAATCACTAATGCCTTTGTTATTTGGGTCAAAACACTTTCCTGCACTCCTATTGTAGAATTTTTGTCAAATGTGTGTCGGGTTACAAAGGATTAAAAACCCTTGATTTAGAATAAGTTCTTTAAAAACAAATGACAATTGGATACAGCAATCCTCAAATGTGTACATTGGAGAATAGCTGTAATTATTTATTTGGCTTTGTTGGCCAATATTTGATGTAATGGTTAATTAGGAAAATTATTTTTTTTAAATGTGAAGGAAAAACAATTGCTTCCGTATTCTTTATACCTTGGGGCAAACCTGTGCTTTTCAGCTGAGCCGGTCTTTGATCCTTTATTTCTCTGCTGAAGGATCGCATTGCTCAATTACTGGAAGAGGTTTTGTTAAATCCCTCTGTGTGTCCACCGTGGTGTTCTTAAGTGATCTCCGAAGCCTGCAACAGTATCAATCCTCGTCCAACACGCTCAACTTTTGTCGGAGTGCGAACATCGCCAGTGGGAAGTCTGCTTCTTTGCGAATATGTTGCGTATTGTCTGCTTCTAAAACCCATGTAGCAAAAGGTTCAGGTGACGGGTATTCAGGGGATCTTCATGGTGGACCCATAGTTTTGGTGGGTAAGTATGCAATATTCAACCTTCGTGAATCAAACTGTGTGAACCTGTGTGACTTTATTGCTCAGGGTAAGGATATTGCACCCAGAACGTATACGTACCAACATTGTCTAGGTCCAATCTGTCCCATGTGTGTTAGCCATGATATTTCCTGATCTTAATATGTGTATACATCTTAATATTGATCTTGATGGATCTTACAAGGTTCTTATGCTAAATGACTTTCATGTGGGACTTGGTTGCATCACTCTTAAGATCTTCTGCAATGTTCCCCATGAAATATGTAGAATTCTGGTGATGAAAGGTGGACGGTGACATCGGAAATAGAATCATAACCAAATCCAGCATCGAAGACCATCTATCTCATGTAATTTTAGCTTTTTTTTTGTGTGTAGCACCCAGCTAAGGCCCATCATGGAAATCTTCCTCCATTGCCCATGGTCCTTCAGAGGTCCTTCAGAGTATTCTCCAGAAAAATGACAAGGGTCTTATGTTATTGATAAATTAGAGCATGATTGCGTATGTTAATCTGAAGGGATTTCAGATTAGGTTTTTCCGAAATTTTTGGGTCAAACGTTTTCTTTTTTTTTTGGAGAGTAGGAAAGTGTTCGCAAATGTATGTTTTTGGGGCTGTGTTTCAGATGCTTTTGTATCCGTTGTTTAGAACACCGGGAAGCGTTATATTGACTTTCACTTGGTTAGTGAAGCAATTGAGTCTGTCAGTGAAAGGCAATCCCCTTCATCAGCTGTTCTGCAGAGATATTCCTATCAGTGGCTGTCAATGGCTTCGGGTTTCTGATCCTACCTCAGATTAGTTGTTTGCCAGAACATCAAATAAAAATCCACTTTGGCAGCGGGAGAGAAATTAATAGCAGTGAATGGGTGTCGCTTTTCAAGCTTCAAAGCTCTGTTCTGTTGGCGTGGAAAAAGTGGAGGAAAGGGTATCCTCGAGCCTTTCTGTTTCTGTAGAATAATTGGGCCCTTTGCCACGCCATACATACTACATGTTTCCCAGGAATCCTTATCTTCATAGGATGAATTAAGCGAAAGGCAGCAATAATTTTAATTATTGTAACTAGACATAAGCAAGTGTTTGGGGGGAAAGCTACAAAAGACCTTTAAACGAGTCATCAATATAATTATTTTATTTCTATGGCCCCAACCGCACTTCCTACAAAGTCCATACATTGGAAGGGTCTGATAGGTAAAGTGGGTCCTACTCGCAAGCTTATCTGCAATCTGGTTCACAGGCAAACTTGTTGCGGTAAAGTCATGTTTTTACAAATAATTGTTTGGATTTTTTAAATGTTTATTAAGGGGGAAGGCATTTTCCTTCACACTTAAGCAGGAAGTTGCTCAGATACAGCAGGAAGTGCTCAGTGGTTTTACTGAACACAGCTTAGAATCGTTATTTTATGTTTATGAATGGGCGTCACTGTCGACTGCTCTATTTTGCAGCGTATGGTTCCTCTTTTAATATCATTACGTGCCTCACTTTGGTCATCTCAACCCCGATCTCTCACCTTTGCACCACATACCTATGGTAAGAGCAGTGCTTATTAGTTACCTTCCCCCCTTTTTTTATTTATTTATAACTGATTTCATAGCTTGGCTAGTATATCTAAAAACTTATCTCCTCATTTTTATTTTGATGTTTTCCTTCCTTCAGCTCGTATATTAAGGAGAACCGTTACTATAACACACCCGTATCTCCATTAGTACCGCAACATAAACAGACTCCTGTACGCTCGGCGACAGCGTTGGCTACGCTTCCGTTGCAAATTACCAAAACAAACCCCCATTCACTGCTTGTCACTAAAGTGTAACTAATAATTGTGTTCCTTGGCAAACCCTGCACTTGTGTAATCGGTGATGTGTAAACACTTCTTTGTGGGAAGCAGCCCGTGATATTTATACTACGGACGTTTTTCTTCTCAAGGCAAAAAGCAAACAAGTGGGTTTTCCGCGGTACAAGGAGGACCCCCCACTTCCTGCTTGGTTTGGTCCACTTCCTTTTATTTGTAGCAAGACTAGTAGGGAATGGCTTACTGTCCTGACCACACCTTTCCAAAGGCAGTCTGAACCAATCAGCAATGACATATTGTGGCCTAGCCTGTCTTTGCCTACTCTCTTGGGTGATTGGGCCCCTTGGTGGTGTCCTGCAAAATGTCTGACCTCCCCAACCGGCCTCCATAGTGTAAATGGGCAGGTTGAGGGAGATCAGAGATTTTGCAGCAGCAGACAAGGGGGCACCTGGTGTCCCCAATCCAGCTTTTTACACTATGGAGGCAATGCCGCCTAGACATATCCTCCACAATGTCAACGGAGGCTGTGGTGAGGTGGCATAGCCTCCTAGACTGCTTCAGAAGGCGCTGAAGGTCATGGAGCAGTGGTATATGGCATATCCGTCGGTTAGGCCTAGGGCAGCGCCAAAGGCAAATACACATCTGATGGGCAGGAATAATGCAGATCCTAGGAACCGAAAGTTAAGATGGCCGTGTTGATCTGTAATAAATATTGCGAAACATGGGGGGGGTGCTTATTTAATAGATGACACAATAGACGGAATTAGATTTCATTCTTTTGAACGCACACCTGTTATCTAATCTATTATACCATTTTCTTGTCCTCTATTTGGCCTTGGATCACAGAGACCGCGGTTCAAGTATTTGGCAGTAAATTATATGGCATCGGAGTGTGAGCCCTTGTTGGCCGCATTGTTACCGTATCATTTTTTTTTCTTTCGCAGAGAAAAACCTAGAATTTGGCTTTGGAGTAACAGTTTGAAGCTGATTGGCTACTGAGCAAAACAAGGCCGCTCGAGATTGTTTGTTTGCAAGAACACACAAGCAATTACTTTTGCGCTCTGATTGCATGTTGCGATGAGCCTTTTGTCCACTGTTTAAAGGGAAGGTGACTCACGGATACGAAAACCTTCCACGTTAAAGGGATAACAACGGCCTGACGGAAATGTAACCCTACGTGAAACCGCGCGCTGGTAGAATTCTAAATATTCTAAACCTATAAAACTCATGCTTGCCCAATGTTACGATAAACCAAACATTCTGCAACGTCTGGGTTAGGGCAGCACAGAGGCATATTCTGATTGGTTGCTTGATGTTTTGAATTCAAAGAACTTTCCCAATTACTTGAAATCTGTTTGTTATGTAGATATATGAAGTTCTTGAAATGGTCTTATGTTGAAACAGTCTCTACTTCTAGTCATGATCTTTACTAGGAATACTTTAGTTGGATCTACTCCCGTCTTGAAAGAAATCCTTTTCATCTTGGTTTGCCTGTTACTGTAACAGGAGATTTAACTTGTTTTTTAGTGACCTTTTGCCCAGTCTTTGTTGGTGAGACTACAGAGTCTTTGTTGAGGGCATGGTCAGCATGTGAAACCGAACGTAGGTGGAAGGTGTCGCCCGCCTCGTTTCTCTTACAGTGCTCTTCCCTACTAGCTATGTTGAGAACACTTGGTGAAGACCACGATTGTTGCTCAGGTTATGAGGTTCCACACAATCCCAAAGCCATGCCTTGAGACTTCTCCGGGTACGAAGACTACAGAGTCTTTGTTGAGGGCATGGTCAGCATGTGAAACCTAACGTTGGTGGAAGGTCGCCCGTCTCGTTTCTCTTACAGTGCTCTTCCCTACTAGCTGTGTTGAGAACGCTTGGTGAAGACCATGATTGTTGCTCAGGTTATGAGGTTCTACACAATCCCAAAACCATACCTTGAGACTTCTCCGGGTAACTGCTGAGTGTCTTTGGAACTTTGGAGCCTCGTTTTGTCAAAAAAAGAGTAGGTTAGACAGATCGACTAAACTATACCTTGGCGTAAATGTGATTTACTTGGCTTAGGTCAAAGTAAATACAACAAATGTTTGGGGGTGGGAAATAGAAAAGGTCTATCTTGTTTTCAACCCAGTATGGTAATTGCAAAAAAAAATGTGTTTTCAGTAAAAAAATAAAAAATATATATTCTGAAAGACAAAAATATACTATTCCATGTGGCATATTTTGAACTTTTATTCTTTAGATTTTTATGTTTCCTCACTTTTATTTATTTTTTTGGACATTGCCTGTGGAAGTACATTAAGTTTTCCTGCAACTTTTTAAGAAACATTTTATCAATTTGCAGTTAAGGGTTAGCAGATGCAGAGATGAACGTATTATGATTTCCTACCAAGCCTAAGATCTTTTATCTTTCCGGAGAGCATGTTCCTGACGTACATATGATCTACGGATGGGTCTTTGATGGTTCTTGGAGAAATTGTAAAGGAATAATCTCTGACTGATCTCTCTTCTGCCACTGTTCCAGGCAGCAGAGATAAACCAGCTGTTTTTTGTTTTTTTTTATATAGCGGTGTTGTGGCCTTCTCGATTTAAGACAAATTCTAATAAAATAAATCCATATTCGCTTTGACCTTGCATCCGGAAAAAATAGAAATATGGCCAAAGACCCGTCCATAGGTTTGGCTTTCTCAAAGACCTGTGCATCAAAACGTTGCCTGCGTGAAATAAACTCACCTTATCATTTGAGTGCTGAGCCTTTGCTTCTTTATTTTGGATTTATTGAGGGACTTGGTGGTACCCTGGCTCGTGCACCATTTTACTGCTGAGTGCTGCATTCCAACCTTTCTTTTTGTGTACCCCTGCTGTAAAGGCTCAAACTTTAACCGGTTGTTGGTCTCGTATTAGATTCTGGAGCCGTATGCCTATCCCATGCATGTTTAATCCCCTTACTTGCTCACCATAGTTTGGTGAACCTTGCTGGATCAGCACCTATCAGGAGGTCTTCTGAGAGTCCATATAATGTATATCTTTGCTCTTAACGGGCAGAAGCCACTGGGTCATTATAGGCTGGTGAACTCAAGGCAGCGTCTTCTACTTACAAGACGATCAGCCAATGTCGCCAATATCAAAACCTTGGTAAAAGGGACCACCTATGTACTTTTGTTGGCTTTCCCATTTCTCATCCGTAATGAAAATGAAAGACCTTTTTTAATGATAACCGTAGAGGCTCGTCTACCAGAACACCTTCAAGTCGTCGGAGAATGCCATGCTAAGTGAGTTTTCCATCGTGATATTTGGCTAGGAATAAGCGATGTCCGAACCTTATACAATATTTTGACGATTTTTACCGAACCACATTTAATGATTAAAAAAAACAAACAAATAATGGCATCTTTAGTTTATTTTTTTGTATATGAGCTTACAGATCTCACAGCGAACAACCCACAGAGTGATAAATCTTCTGGGATCAATTACTAAGATGTACAGTTGCTTCATTAATTTAAACAAATAGAAATCTTTTATTTGTTTTTTTGTTTTGTGTTTTTCCCGATATTCGTCCCACTTCGTTGGTTTTCTTCAGTTTGTAGCTTCTCGCTAAATTATATCATTATTATCATCTTTAACCAGCTATTGACTATTTAGGCAGACGAGTCACTATTCGCTCAATAATATTCTGCCTTATTGTTCCGTAGTTTATGTTTGATTCCCTATTGGGGGGGGGGGGCTGAATTCTGGGTAGGGTTAAAAGTTCTTTTACCCCCAGAGCGGAGACAGGAACAGAACTGTAACCGAATCTGCCACCCAGAGTGTGCCTCCCGCCTCGTTCGCGCTACTCTGAGGACCTTCAGGCTAAATTGGCACACGAGACAATCCTCAAATATTAGTTATACGTCTTTGTTTCTGAGGCGGTAATGTGTTCCTTACGTTCTGTTGAATGTCTTCAAAAGGCGGTACAGGAAAGGGTTAAGCAGCATCACCCACCATTTGGTGGATGGAGTGCAGGTTCTATTGATCCAGAAGACCTTGTCTCCTCCAGGAAACTATGTTTTGGACATCTCCACAGACTGGTCCCGAGAAGGTCGCCGACCTATTAGCCCCTGCCCAGACTACTTTACACAGTAGAGAACCTTTCGGATTCTTAAAGCCATAAATCTTAAAATGGGTGTCTGGTTGTTAGGCCGTCCTCTTTTGGTTTTTAACTGACCCGTTGTTAGGTTCATAGAACATCTGCCAGAGAGACTAGCTTCGTGTCTTTGTATTGTTGCCATCAGATGTTGGGGGGAAAAAAATTAATACCGATTCCTGACGCGGGTTTGTAATACAGGGAATTATTTTTGTTGCCGGGCTTGTGACCATCTGTATTCTTTTTTTTTTTTTATTTATTTTTTTTTCCTTGATTTTAGCATGGTTTCTATGTGGCATCTTCTAGAATATCAACGCCAACCCAGCCACATAACTAGTGGAACCAAAGCGTCTTCCAAGACTATCAAACCCACCTTGAAGCCATTGACCTATGACCTTTGTGCCATTATTAGACCTCTACTTGTATCCCAGTACCTGTACACATCCCCGTCATTGCTTGTATTCTTAATCCTTAGCCATGTTTTACCTGTACATTTTGCTGGCAGCTTGCCTAGTGCTAGGTATGGTTCAAACAATGCTTTACCTTGATGACCGCATTTGGTGACCGGCAGCACATAGAGAGCGTAACCAGTAAACGGGGAACTACCAGCTGATTAGTCAACAAGTCATTAAAAATATATATTTCAGTCTTATGACATGACGGTAAAGGTACCTGCCAGCTGTCTTAAAACGTCAAAGAGGGACGTGACGACACGGCGAGGCACCAAGCCGAGACTTTCTAGATGACAGTAATGGCTATTTATGTCACCAGGTCAATTAGAAGACCAAGCAAAATATTTAATGTACCCAAACCATTTTAGAGACACCCTTCCTGCCGTTTTAACTCGCATTCTTCTTGGTTTCGTCGCCGCTGAGCGCTATAATGTAATTTTAGGCCCACCGGAAAGCGGGACACACTTGCCAACAGTCCCGGGAATGTTGAGGGACGTTCCTGATTCTCAGTGCTGCTGGCAACTGCGCATGCACAGTGGCTGTAAGCAAATCTAGCACATGCCAAGAACTGAAGGCGTCGCGCGCTGCCAAGTTTTCCGAAGACAGTATGAGGACATCGTGGAAGGACAACGGAACAAAGGATTTTTTTGTAAAATTTATTTTATCCTTTTGGACTTATTGCGCAGAACGCTGATGAATTTTATTTTTATTTTTAAATTTTGGATATCTTGTGCTGTGGGGGGAGGGGAAAGGGATGAAATCTAATCTTAGAGGACCTTAATTGAGTGTCAATAAGGAAGAGTAGAATATCTTCGTGCCCCCCCCCCCACCACCATCTAAGTCCTTTTCTTATTGACATTGCAATTGTATCTGCTACGGAAAATGCACCTTGAGCCAAGAAATAAAATATTTGAAACAAAAGCTTGTAGCGAGTCAATAGAAATGACTGGCCTTGTATTGATTTTTCTCCTAATCTCCGCATTAACCGCTCTTCTAGGTCTGTAAGGAGAATGTAGACCTAGAACTCCAGAGGCGTTTAGCTGCCGTCTTCTGCTTCCTGTAAACTATTTGCTGTTGGAGCAAAATTTGCTGGTTAATTTGTTTGGAGGGGGTTGGGATTTTTTTTTTTTTTATCTTATCATCACAAAGCTGCAATTGTCTTTCGTGGTGGGCCTTTGCCAAATCAGCAGTCTAATCGGGGTGAAATAATGCTAGACTAGATATTAACTTTTGCAGCCACTGAACTGGAAAATATATCTCTGAATTGTATCGGGATCCAGGAGAGAGCGAGAAAATATTTTGTAAATTATTATTATTTTTTTTTCTGTTGCTAGTTCTAGTCCCAACAACAACCCATCCCCCAGCCCCCCCGCCCAGGGTCGGTGGATTTTTTTTTTGTTTGTGATGCTTTATACCTTTAAATACTGTAGTTTGGGGTAGCCGTATTAGTCCAGTGTATATCTTACCTTTAAATACATATTATAGGGCACCCATCAACCTTCCATTTTTCTAGTCGTCTCAAACCTTAATCAGTCGTCGGTCTCGTCTTAGATTCAGGAGCCATATGTCTATCCCATGCATGTTTAATACGCTCACTGTATTACCCTCTACCACTTCTGGTGTTGGGCTGTTCCACTTATCTACCACCCTCTCGCTAAAGTAAAAACGCCTCGCTGTAGGGAGAAGAGGATCCAATGTGGCATATTAAAATTATATACTGTGGCACCTGGTTTTGCTCAAGGTCTTAGCAGAAATGTTGTGTTCTTGGGGGGTTGTAGCCCAACAATGTAAAACAAGACCTTAAAAACATCTACAGTGTGTGACTGTTCTCCTTGGTTGCCCTCAAATCTCAGATGACTACAGAAAAAGGGTACTTTTTGTTTCGGGACAAAGCTACAAATCTTGACTTTACCAAGACTTTCTGTGGCTTTGTGGCCTAATGTTGGCTATTAATGTAACCGAAAGGGGGCTTTTAGGGCTGTAGAACCCGGTGATACCCTCATAGCCAGCAAACATTCAAGAGGAACATCGGTGAAGGAAAGAGGGACCTCGAGGTAAGGTTCTAAGAAGGGACTTCCCCTCTTAAACGGGGACACCTAGAATTGTGCTAGTGGTATAACCATTCCTTAGATTACTTTGAGTCACCCCAGTTTCTTTTTTTAGCTTTAAAAACAAATTTGTTCTCTCGGAAGCCCCCCATGTTGTTTTGGCTCCTCAGCTGGCCCTTTTGAACCTTCTGGGAATTATTGTTTTGTAGAACTTTTCTCGATAGACCAGCTCATTAAGTCTTTTATATTTCTTTTGGACAACGTTCATAAAGGACCCCCCTGCTTTAGGATTTTCTAGGAAAGTTCTCCTAATTTGTCCTGTACGACCTTTTTCTTACCGACGTACTTTCCCGAGAAGTCCCCATGGAGACTCGGAATCGGACGCATATCGGGGGGGGGGGGGGTTAGCGAGCAAAGAATAACTGTTTTTAATGTTTTTTTTTCTGCTCTGCCATCTTTTTTCTTCTTCTTCTTCAACGTTCCACAGAAAATCTCTATTGACAAGCGGTTTAGAACCCTTCGGCTCGTCGGTATGTAACAAGCTGAATATGTGAAGCATTTTAACTTGACCTCGGAATAACATCGCATGCATGGAGATTGATTCCATATTTAGCCAGATATTTGGAATAGTTCACCATCGGAGGTTAATGCCTTTTTTACCATTTAAATGCTTCGGGGATTACGTTGAGTTTTATAACTTGGAACGCGAGCGATGGATACTCGCTTCCCGGGGCTTGCGTTGGAAACGCAGCGTAGTATTGTCCAAGGAAGGCATTATCATTTATACCTTAAGTACTTTTCGGTTTCAACGCGAAGTCTTGAGTTTTGCCAGCGTTTGAATTGGAACCAGTTGCTGAACTAAAACACGTTACTGGCTGACTTATAAATGATCTTCCATTATTAACCCTTTTGGTAAGATTCCGTTGCAATGAATCGGTGATTCTGACCCCAATGGTTTTTGGGGCAAGGTCCACTGGAGACTGAGATTGTACGTGGTACATACTGCATGCTCAAAAATGATAAATTGGTTCCTGGAGTCTATTAAATATCTTTTTTCTGATTGTATTCATTTTTTATTTTTTTTTATTTGAAACTAATTCTAAAACCACAGTTGTGTTTACTTCCAGAATTCGTTTCCTTCCTTGTTAAGTATTTATTGTTGAAAATCTTGTTCATTATACTGATTTGTCAAAGAATATCTGGGTCAGAAAGCAAGAGTTATGGTTCGTAATTTTTTATTTTATTTATTATTATTGTTAGTTTGCCGTCCTGCACCCTTTCGATAAATTAAATCTCTCTAGAGCTGCTTGGAGCTATCATATTTATGGAATGTTCATCTTGACACCGGTAGGACGTACCTTGACTTTCGGTTAGCTTGGGTTCCAAGGTAATCCTTTTTGAGGTTAACAATATAAATGTTGGGGATACATAGAAACAGAATCTGCCGGGAGATCGGCCCCCGTCTAGTCTGCCTGTTTCTCCTGCTGTAGAGACTTAAACCTTAATCATTGGTCTCGTCTTAGATTCAGGAGCCGTATGACTGTATTACCCTCTACCATTTCTGCTGGGAGGCTGTTCCACCTATCTACAACCCTCTCACCAAAGTAAAAGTAACTTATATTACACGGAGAAAGTGGATATGTCTCTTTACTGCTCTCAACCTTGGGTATGCGCAGGTCATCAGTGGCATATAGGGTGGGGGGGTGACATTAAAAGAATGCAGACAGATAGTTGGAATGTGCAGGGAATGGCTGGTTGAGTTATCTCTTGTCCTGGTTTAATGGCTCAGACCTCTGATCAAATACTTTGTGTGTGGCAAGTGGGTGCCCCTGAGCTTTGTTCTGTCCGGTGAATTATTGCTGTTTATCAGACTAGACAATAAATGGCGCCCTTTGCCCCTTCGCTGGGGGAAGGAGGGAAGCAGGGTCTTCCTATTTTTAAACCAAAGATCAGCGAGGTCTGCATTCCGTCCTGGAAGGACAGGACATCTCATAAATTTCCCCGGCTCTTGAAGTCTCTGAGTACACACTTAGTCACACTTCACTTGTTGGGAGAGTTTGGCTTAATAATATACTGCTAATTGACAACACTAAGAAATATAGTTCTGGAAATAATATCCTACACGAAAGGCCTTATCTTTGATTTAAGAATACACGTTAGTATTTTAATAGCCTGCTACAGTAACCTTTTGGGTACAGTAACAAATTGCCTGCTATTTTGTGTGTGATTAAGAAATATCCATAGAACTGCGCTAAGGGGGGGGGGGGGGTCTTAAGGTCTATGAAACGTAAATACACGGCTAATTCTTCCATGAGCTTAAATCACACCAACGGTTCCAAATCTCCTTATTTTTCATACTTCATGCCTGTAATACTTACAATGTGACATCATATTGTTGCACGTTAATCTGGTGACATCATGGGAACAGAATCTGCCGGCAGATCGGCCCCATCGCCTATTTTTCCTGCTTAATATCGGTCTTTGGTCTCGTCTTAGATTCAGGAGCCAGATGTGTCTATCCCATGCATGTTTAAACCCTTTCACTGTATTGGCCCCTACCACTGCTGCTGGGAGTCTCTTCCATGTATCTACCACCCTCTCAGGAAAGAATAACCCTTGCACTTATTAGCTGCCAAAGATCATCCCAGCTTTGACTATTAATAATTAAAAATAAATTAAATTGATTATTTATATTGACATTCCAAGATCACCCACAATCTTATTTGTTTAGAACGCGCACAACTGTAATAATAATAATGTTTGCATGATATATAATGGTATGACATCTTAAAAAAAAAAAAAAAAAAAAAAAAAAAACCAAACCCTATTTTTTTCTTTATTTGTTGGAATTTCGGTTTCGCATTTATTTTTTTCCTTTTTTTTTTTTTCTATTAGTCACTCTGAAGCCAAGGTTTTGGGAGTAACCTACCATTCCCCTATTACGAATGTAAATGTCCTGGGGGGTGTCCTCCGAGGGGACTGGGCCAAACCCTCAATTGCCTTGTAAAAATGAGAGCATTTTTGGAAAGGAAATTGAATTTTCCTTGGTTTCGACCAGAACCGCTCCAAGCCCATTTATAGATACATGATCAGCGTTTTTGGTTTAGGGCTGGATTATGCATGGGGTTTCTGTACCATGCTATTAACTCTTTAAATGCTGCATAGAGGGGGGGGCACTGCATGACAAAAGGACTAAAGGCAGTGTGGTAGCTTTGTGGGAAGGTTGACAAGGAGCCATATAGCTCATTAATGATTTCTAATCAAGGGGTGTCTGATGCTGTCCCGGCCCTTCAGGAATGCCATGTGGAACACGTCACAAAAAAATAAATAAAAATAAAATGTAACCCTGCCCCGCTAATATTCTGTATTGTGTTGAAAAATGGGCCAGTGTGATCAAGAATGGACAACTCAACATTCCATGGAACCTTAGCTCACTTGGAGCTTCTCTGGTCAAGAACCCACCTCAAGAAGCACTCTGCTCATCAACCGTTTCCTTTAACCTCCTTAATAGTCTGTGTATTGTTTGAGGTGTCCCTCGTTTACCCATCCCAACCGTTTCTTTGACTTATTGCTTCTTCTCTTCTGCGTTCGGTTTGCTTATTCCCTTCTTTGCTGGACTCCTCTGTGTTGCCATCGGGATCATTTCCACCCCTTGGGACGTCCAACCTGCCTAATGGGCATCTTTCACATTGTGTATTCATCTAGTATCTCCTATATCCCCCTTAAAAGGAACCCTCTCAGAATCTTACAAACGGTAGATACTCTTATGTTGGCCTTTTTTAATTTTTTTTTTTTTTTTTTTTTTTTACCGCGTGGGATCCCACTTTAATTAGCCAGTTTTATTCATGTACTA
The DNA here is from genome assembly GCA_029215755.1 of Spea hammondii. NCBI lineage: Eukaryota > Metazoa > Chordata > Amphibia > Anura > Pelobatidae > Spea > Spea hammondii. The sequence goes on along the minus strand of JARDYJ010000001.1, from coordinate 183,191,169 downwards.
AGAAACTGTCCAATACGCGGTTGCCCTCTGGGGATTATCCCCAGTCTCCTGATCTATTAGACTATGCTCCGTTCATTAAAAAAAAAAAAAAGAGGAAAAATAAAGACACCCCCCCCCCCTCGCCCCCCAAAAATATATAATTTCCCATTAGATGACAGCTGGGAAATGGGGAGGCATGGAAAAAAGATACGATTCATTTGTTTGTTTGCTTTGGACCTGTTGGGTCTGTTCTAATCAAGGGCTTTTCATGGCTTTGTATTCCTTGTCTTTCTTTTTCGCTCTGAAAAGAACCAAAGGGGGTCCCAAAGACGAGCGTCTGGGAGAGCTATTTCCCACAGGGCCTGGATACCCACTTGGAAAGCTCTGTGGCAGCCAAGAGGAACAGGCCAAGGGCATTATCAATCATTCAGAGTTTAAAACAAGAGGTAACACTGTGCGGGTACACAAGATAGGCTTTGAATGGCAGTAGAGGAATTTTTTTTTATTTTTTATATTTTTTTTTTTTTTTTGCTTTCCTTGTTAAAAGTAAACGTTTTTTTGGATATTTGCCCAGATTCCTGCCGAGTTAAAGAAGCGGCCTCGACTCTCAAAGGGGGCGAATTGTAGAAGACGATGGAAAACGCATTCTAAGAAAGGGATTGTGGCCGCGTTCACACAACCGTAGCAATTGTGGGGGGGGGGAGGCAAAAAGGATAAGGGCCGATCGACAGCTTAAAGTGCACCTGTCACGCAAACATTTGTTCTGTGCATTGTCCCGGCTCAATTGCTAGGGAATGCACTAATGAAGGATATTTGTGTCCAAAGATTTCTCTGTACTCCTGGATCACTGTATAAGTTTTGTTTTTTTGGCAATGCATTATGGGAAGGTAAAAAAAAAAAAGTGCAAATGGTGCAGATTTAAGTTACATGTTCAATAAATCTGCTAGGTGTTGGACCTACGCAGGGTATGAAGCTTCACCTGGCTGTGGACCGCAGGTCCATTTTAAAACAGAAATAGTTATTTTGTATTTTCTATTTAAATTTTTCTGAGATAAAATACTTGGTCGCACTAAACATACAAACATTGAATTTAGTTGCCCGTGTTTTCTGTTGTAGAGACTCAAACCTTCATCAGTCCTTGTCTTGTCAGGATGACCTCACCTGCAGCGCGTTCTGTGTGCATTCTTCGGGGGAAAAGGACCATAAATAAGGATGCTATTCATTATTTAGGGTTCATTATGAACCGAGGCCAGTAAACGCTGCGATTTACTGGGTTTGCCAAAGCAAGTAGTGCGTAAAACACCTTTTTTTATGAATCGGGCCCTTACGCGTCCCGGACATTTTGATGGATCAGCTCTATAGACCGGCATAGGAAAGCATCTTATTTCTTTCAATTGAGCCTTTCATGAATACAAAGCAGTGCATTGAGCCTGGGCGGAAATGCAGCCTATTAAGCCGGTCACTGTCATCCTGAAGAGCGAGTCTGCAGTGGGGGGGGGGGTGTTTTTCTTTTCATTGCACTCCAGCCTAAGTGTCTACTGAGTAACCGCATCTGATCCTCTAAAGCAGCTTCGCGTTATATCAGAATTCCGAAAGGGGGAGTCCCATGGAAAGAACAATATTCCATAATGCCCCAGCGCTGTATACAGAAATACCCCCTGCGCTGTATACAGTAATACCCCCTGCGCTGTATACAGTAATATAACCACCCCTGGTGCTGTATACAGTAATATATACCCCCAGCTGTATACAGTAATATAACCCCCCGCGCTGTATACAGTAATATAACCCCCCGCGCTGTATACAGTAATATAACCCCCCGCGCTGTATACAGTAATATAACCCCCCGCGCTGTATACAGTAATATAACCCCCCGCGCTGTATACAGTAATATAACCCCCCGCGCTGTATACAGTAATATAACCACCCCTGGCGCTGTATACAGTAATATAACCCCCCCCCCGGCGCTGTATACAGTAATATAACCCCCCCAGCGCTCTATACAGTAATATAACCCCCCCCCAGCGCTCTATACAGTAATATAACCCCCCCCCCCAGCGCTCTATACAGTAATAGCATTGGCAAAAGCCTGGTTTTATCTCATTTTGTTCCAATAAACTCCCTTTATCTGCAGACCGGGAGCCGCCGTTGCTGTCAGTCATGTGATATTTTGGGTGCCTTTTCCGGCTCCACACTGAGCTGATGCTTTATGGCAATGCTCGTGAAGTCCGTTCCTCCATAGACTTTTACTAGTCAGTTTCCAACTGAGTAATTAAGACTGAGCTATTCTATAGTTTCCCACGGGCCCAATCTACTAGACAAACACCCTGGCCCCTTATACTGCTTGTGGGAAACAATAGAATGGCTCAGTCGTAATCACTCAGTCGGAAACTCAGACCAATGAAAATCTATTGCATTGCCGTAAAGCATCAGCTCGGTGCGCGGTTTCAACCGATGCCACTGTATACAGCGCTGGGGGGTTACGGTCCCGAAGGAAAATATTTTCCTAAACCTGGTATAAAAAAAAAAATACCTTTTAAAATATATTCTTAATCTGATACTTAAATTATAAAATATAGTGGGAGTTCAGCAGTTGTATTTTAGGTAGTTATTGTAATATTGTGATGCTGTCCTGGTTGGTATTCAATACATCTACGACGTATTTACCGCCAGCCAAGCGTATAGACAATAAACTCCTAAACTCGAACAATAGCCTCTGACAACAATTCATCCTTAGGGGGTTCGTCAAATGTGTACTTACAAACAAGACAATTAAGACTAATGCCTATCCCATGCATGTTTAAATTCCCTCACTGTATTAACACGCCCCTACCACTTCTGCTGGGTAGCTGTTCCACTTATCTACCACCCTCTCTGTAAAGTAAAACTTCCTTACTTTCCATCTATGCCTCCGACCCTCTAGATTTAGATTCTGGTCTCCGACGTTTCTCCTCCATTGAAATAAACTCCCCTCCTGTACTTTAAATCTCTTTATGCGTTTAAATGTTTCTCTCGAGCCCCCCACTCCCCCCCTTTGCTTCTCCTAGTCGGACATATTGAGATCCCTATGGCTGGAAAAGGGATCTTTATACAAACGGAGAAGGATTTGCCGATAAATATGATAATGTAGGGTTTGGAAATTGTTTGGACGTTTCATTGATTTTTACTTAAAACCCGTTTTTTATGGCGATTTTAATTGTTCAGGTTGCGCGTTCTCTGCCGGGAAGCTCTTGTTGTGATTCACCGCTGCCATGGCCGTCCCTCGAAGGATCGCGTTTCCTTGCCGCGGGAGATAAATGAACTTGTGTGATGTACCGCATCTTCGGCCGATCGCTGTGTGATTTTCCCAGAAGGCTTGTTTTCTGAGTGCGTTGAGTCATTCGCGCTCGTAACGGCTTAGTCGTGATTTAATGTGACCTCGGTTTGATACAGATCGGCGTATGGCTCATCGATATCTGCAGCGCGTTATGGCCGCGCATGCATAATTGCTACGTAGGTTGATAGGAGCGACGGGAAACAACCGTGCTTTGCCGAATACACTTGATTCAGAAGCCATGGGGTGTTTATTGCTATATGTTATATTCATCATTAGGGCACAAAGCCCCCCCCCACCAACAAAATCAAGCCTTATAAACCAGAATATGCAGTCATCTTCACTCCTCATGAAAAATTACCCCAAACACCCATCTCTCTCATATGTATCAAGACTTGTTGATGTTTGTAGCTTGAGTATCTGTCATAGTTAGAAACGTAAGCAAATTAGAACTCGGTTTCTATCCTATCCCCCAAGGATCCTCTGGTAATCCAGGATTTATGAATTGGTTCACCATCAATCGTTGGCTGTTGGTGGTCACTGAGGACAATCTTGCTTTACCCCATCAAGTATTTGATGCTGAAAGAATAATAATAAAAAAAAAATATATATATATATATATATATAATATATATAAATTGTTTCCCCCCTTAAGTAATAGTAAATTCCTGTAGAATGATGAGAAACCAGGCATGGAACCCATGGAGTTCATTGTGAGATTCTTATCGCAGTGAAGTATGAGAATATTGTAAAGTCTTGCTTCTCTTAGCATTATTTAGTATTTCGGTGAAACTGAGATTTGAAATATTGGATATAGTTTTTGGGTTGACCATGTAAACCTTGTTGTTGGTCATGAAGGTCTTTGGTTGGCCAACGTAGGTCTCGGAGCTTCTGAGTCTTTTTGCTAAGGTGGGTGGTGAAGACCACTAATCAGTGTGCTGAAGATGAGAAGATATCGTCTAACGTGGCGAGGAGAACATCCAAGCCCTGATCGGCTAGGAGGTATAAAACATTTGAGAGACCCTTTCTCAGTGAATTTACGAAATTCTTGGGTTCTTGATAGAAGCGAAAGGTGGGGGGTAAGAACGGGACTTAGAAACACTTCTTGCCAGCAATCCTCCAAACTTCAACCTCCGAAATCCCCTCTGTTACACTCATTCCTGTTTTCATTTGAATAAATTAACTTCTAATTAGTTTTTTTTTTTTTTTTATGTCATTCAAAATGAGGTCTCTCCGGCGGCAGCCGACGATGCCTATTCTTTAAGGGTGTCGCTGAATCATTTGTAGCAGCCCTATCCTCAACGATCAAAGTCTGTTACGCTACTTTTTGTAATTCCGTTTAGACCTGGAATCATTTTTATTTGAAATGTATTTCTGTATAGCGTTGTCTTTTTCTTGGCCTGTCATGTTAATGGTTGACTCGACAACGTCTCGCTTGCCTTTTTGGATCCTTCGGCGTGTAGACGGCACGATAAAATGTTTGATCGCTCCAAACTTGCCTCAAAACAAAAACGCAGCTACATCAAACATTCCGAAATAACATTTTAAGACGTCTGGTGTCGCAACAGTGGATCGACGCGTTTGAAGGATGCACGGCGCTTTAATGACATTGAATTCATTAATCGCGACTGTCGCTTGACGGGAGTCCCTTTTTTCCGAGAGGAAACTTGCGCGCGTTCCTCGGTGGAATCGTTCCGGCAAATACGATATCCAGCTCGCTGGGAACAGATGAGCGGCGGATTGTGTTTCGTCAACAATCCGACCATAGGCACCTCGACGAGCCGGACAGCTGTATGCATTAGGTTCGACATATCAGCCGCTGCTCGTGATAATGTAACTGACTCATGTAGTCAATTAGTCCACGCTGGTGTTTGGTTACAAATTATACCGCAGATCAGCAGACCAAGGAAAATAGTTGTTTTCCCAAATAGCAATTGTCAGGTCCAGTGTTGGTTTAAGAAATGAAAGGTTTCGGCGCCAAGCGACGATTGCCTTTTTTTTTTTTTTTTTTTTTTTTTTTTTTTTTTTTTACAGCCGTTGCTTTAGATATTTTAAAATCTGAGAGTAAATAGATAGCGTTCCAAATTTTTAATATTTATTATAATTATTATTTCTATTTTTTTTTTCTCCAAGTAGGCCCAGTGTTTTGTTTGACTTTTGTTGAATTATAAAGTGTTTGTTGCATAAAAATTATTTTTTTTTCTCCCACAAAGAAGAAACTGTTATCAGTAAGTGGGCAATTGGTGAAGGGACTTCAGTTGATGGAGGAGACCATGGTGGAGGCACTTTGACCATTCATGGATGGTTCCCATCATAGATTTCTGTGTAAATGAAATGTGTAGTGGCTCCCAAACATAACATCTTACACTTTGTACGTAACTAAAATTTTGTTAAGGTGTCTACAGATTGAGATAAGCAAAATACATGTAGTAAAACCCAACTTGTATACGATTGGGATCAACCACCTGACCTTCTTCTCTGGATTCCTCCACCTTCCCCTTTAAGGTACTGCAAGTAAGTGTTGGAAGCAGGTAAAGGGCAGATAACAGACCGTTGATAGGCTAGTTCTGCCACTTTATGCCATAGATCTCGGGCTCGGTTCGGTAAAACAGTCCATTCTAAAACCAGATACCTTCAAAACAATTATATTTATTGAGTAACCAGGAACCTCGTCTGTGTTTAGTTTTAATAACTCAACTTTTTCCATTGCGGAATCTGATGGATCAGGGTCGGCCGTGGAATTCTTGAGGTGATCATTGGGTTTCTGTAGCTGAGAATGATCTCATCGGGGCAAAACTTGGTTCAAACCGGAGCGCAGATGAAATACATTGTAACTTTGTTCCCCAGGACCGTAGCCATCTACGCTCTTGCCTATGAAATGATAGGTACGGTGTTTGTGCTCGCTTTGCATTTTCTTAGGTTTAAGTTCTTCGCAGCAGTTTTAATGTGCAGAATATTTAATCCAATTCCACCTCCTTATAACCGCAAGCTTCAATCAGATCTTCTCCCCGATTCCAAGACGGAGAAGTTAATCGGTTTGTGAACGGTTTAGCCAGGATAGCAGCTGCGTGGGGCTTTTGTTTCATGTTTGGCACGAGAACTTCACACATGTATCATACAGACTAAGGATCGCGGATAACAATATCTGGCAAACAAGCTGTTTTTTTTTTTTTATGTTTTTTTTTGTTTTTTTTTTTCTTCTGATCATTTGCAAGAAAAATGAAGCAACAAGAAACAATTTGTTCCTAGACTAGCGTATTATGTGTTTTTTGAGCGATGTCACCTAATGATCACACATTCAGTTGGTGAAATTCGTGGAAAAAAAACCCCCCAGAATACATTACATTTTCGGATAACAGCTGCGTTCTAGAGGTTCCTTGACTGTTTTTGCTCGTTAACAGAAATGTTGAACGGTCATTACAAATATGATGAAATAAAAAAAAGATTCCGGTGTCAACCTGTTTTGCCACTTTATATAAAAACATTTAAATAAAAAAATGGCGCTAGTTCTGCTTTTATAATTGTTAGTATCAGATTAAATATGATTTTTTTTTTTAAATATATTGTACTATTTTTTATTTTTTAAAATAGTTTATTGTTTTGCATAATGTTTTAAGGCAGCTGGATATTAACCTCTGTTTTCTTAGCCTTTTATTTTGCGGTAAATGATAGGATCACCCAGCCAGACTCTCTTCTAATGAAAGTCTATGGAGGAACGGACTTCATTAGCATTGCCATAAAGCATCAGCTCAGTGTGGTGTTTGGGGAAAGTCACCCCAAAATATCACATGACTGACAGCAATGGCGGCCTCCAGGTCTGCAGATAAAGGGAGTTTATTGGGACAAAATGAGATAAAACCAGGTTTCTGCCAATGTTACCCCACATTATTATGTATATAGGGATGGTGTTTATGCTAAAGGAGATTTTTTAATTTTTTTTTTTACCCCCTTTACAGAAACTATTTTTCCAGCATGCTTTAAATAATTTATTAGCGGTAAATGTTGTCTTTAGTCAATGAACAGGAAAACCACAAAGAACAATTTCAGTGAACTCCTACTCAGGAGAAAGATAAATAAATAAAAATACTAAACGTGTTCCAGTAAAAAGAACAGCTCCCCTAACGCGTTGAGTTATGAAAGTGAAAGTTTTAAAAACACTGTAGGAGCCTTCATGCGTGTGAAGAAAATGTTCACATGTTGGCCTCCCACCCACCTCCCCCGGGGATCCACCTTGTGGGGCTCCTCTTCAGAGAGTTTTACGGTGGCCGCGGGCGACGATGTAGACCTCCATTGATTTGACAGCTCCTTGGGCCATTTGGTGGAAATCGAAGGGTCTCCGTAACTGGCCAAGGGTCCCCACCGTCCTGCATAATGCATCTGCATTAGCCAGGGCAGTGCAAAGAAATTGGGACTGTATTGCAAAAACTGGGAGAGTTGGATGTCACAATGGTATATTCTTTATTTTTCTGAATTTCCGCGTCATTTTAAGGCACGTCATTGTTAACTTTTTGTTTCTTGAGGTCTAAATTATGTCATGCGCTACATATTTTCTCCTGTTTGCCCTTTGTACAGCGCCGCAGAATATGATGGCGCTACATAAATCAATCTGTAATCAAAGTATACATCTGTACGGTGATCATTCCAAAAAAAAAAAAAGATTATTAATTTCCAACATGTTAACGACTCAAAGCCCAGCCGTCAAGCCGGTGTTTCTCTGCGTGTTTGGCAGGTTTAGACGGTTCAGTAAAAAGCCGAATGCCATCATCCGCTCTGGAGTCTGTGGCTTAATCCGGAGTCATGGCGTGTGTTAAAAGTGAGATCCCTCAGGTGCTTTTATTGTGGTTTAACACACTCGCCTCCTACATTTCCTCCCCCCTCTCCATCTTGACTGCTGGCGATCTCGGCCTCTGACATGCGCAAAGAGCCGGCATCGCCTGCATTAGATACGTGTGCCTAATCCTCCCTCTCCCTGCAGTCTCGTGCTGCTCGTTTAGGTACATTGGGTATCTGATGAGACGACTTCATTCTACCTTTAACACAGGCTACGTGGGGGCAATAAAATCAGCTGACCTTGTAGAAATTAACCCTTTAAGGGATCCATCAAGCAAAGACGCCATCACGCTTACCCGGGCAAGCCTTTTGGTATAGTGTTTTATTGGTTTATACACCGGGGTGTTACACTTGTGCGCGTAACGTCTGGAAGGACCCACAGCAGGTTCTGCCCATAAAATCCCCATCCCCGAAATTTCAGCGCAAGGACAGCGCAACGAGTGCGTGGCATCGCAGTCTGTAATCACGCCGCGGAATAACGGGTTCGAAATCACCGTTGTAGAGAGTACAATAAACAGAATGGTTGGTTTAAAAGGGGGGTAGGGGGCATTAGACAAAATGTATCCTTCTCACCCCACCCTTATTTGTTCAGGGGGAATAAAGGACTCAAAATCGTGGTAATTCAAAAAAAAAAAAGGTGGTTTTTTTTTTAGTTTTTTTGTTCTCGTGAATTGGAAGAGAAATGAGACAAAACCCTGGACTCATGCCAAGGAGCGACTGCAGCCTGAGAATGTGGAAATGCAATCCTTTGCCACACTAATACTTTGAATCAGAACTGTTTGGGAGAGAGAAGGAACGTGCCCAGAATGAAAATGGCTACGGACCCCGCTGGTAATGCCGGCAGGTCCCAGACGCACGCTTACCCAGGGGCTGGTTTATAATGTATATATTTTTTGTATTCCTACGCCCCCCTCCATTGTAACAGAGAGCCTTCCCCATTCACGTTTTATTCTGGTTGCAACATAATAACCTTTAACTGGTACTAGATCTCCATTACAATTGTATATATTGGGTTCCTTCCCTTTCATCTTTCCTCCGTTTTCCAGAATGTTAGCGGAATATTATTCATGGAAAGCTATAAATAAGTCCCAAGTTTTTATTATATTGGGTATATATGATCGTTACACGATGCACACAATCCTAGTTACCCTCTAAATGTCATTCGCGGGGGAAACAATTATATCCGAAACAAAACATTGCTATCCACAGGTTTTGTATGTTGTATGAGCGATATATTATAAAAAAAAAAAAAACGTTTATAATATATCGCTCTTATATCAAAAGACCGAAGATATGTCTATAAAACGGAAAAGGATAGGGTTTTTTTTGTTTGTTTTGTTTTAGGGACGGGTAGGCAATAAAAGCCCTAGATTTGTTGTCCAGCTAAGTTCCAATGTATAGGCAGATGTCTTCAGGCATAATGAGGACTGCTTATCAGTGCGATACATTCACAATGTCCATTGCTTATGTTGGGTTGTCCATCTGGTGGGCAATGAACCCACTGCTTATCAATGAGCATCCATCTGGAAAGCAATGCCCCATGATTTCATACCCTTCCCACCTTAAGACCATGTAGGACCGTGCTTGGACCAAGCAGAAGATCCCAATGTTTCCTTTTTATTTTGTCCCCCTCCCCCCCATAGGGATCCAAGTCTTTAGCCTCCAACCCTGGATTTGTCAACATGGCGTCCTGCGTCATATGCTTTTTCAATCTGTTCTTCGTTGTCATATGTGAATCCAGTCGATTATTTCCAAATCCTGCCGAGACCTTGTTATATTATCACGCCGTGTTTAGGATGGGAAAGTATCAGCCAAAAGCGGGGTGTTCGGTTGAACCGATGACCGCAGATTACAACCAAATAATAATTTCAAACATATTCTTGATTTATAGAGTTGACCTCGACCTCTTCCTTTGATGATTGCAGTGGCTTGCTTTGTTGTGGTCTGTCTGCTCTTCGGTTAATTTGTGTGTGTGTGTGTGTGTGTGTGTGTGTGTGTGTAGGCATGGTCCGATGGTCTCCGATAATCCCAAACCCCCAGCGGAATAAAGTAGTTGATCTGTTACTGAATCTCATTAAAATAAAGAAGCTGTCTGGTGTGTGTGTTTTTTTTTATTATTTTTTATTTATGAAGCCTGTAGGGTTTTTTTTGTTTTTTTTTTTGGTTTTTTTTTTTGGTTTTTTTTAATTTAAGACCCATAAGGAAAGACCTTGAATAACTGACTAATATTACAGGCAGTGGCCTTTCATGAAGCCTAAAAAAACATGATAATAATAAACAAAAAAAACTCTACCACTCAACAGTTACGGCCGTATAGTTTTGCTATGTATATTTTAGTTTATTTTTCCCTGTTAATTTGGAGACTTTAACCTTAATTATTTACAGATTTTGTAATTTTCTTAATTAACAACAAAAAAAGCCTTTACGCCTTTATTAATCCCACCAGTCGGATGTTGCTAATATCCACTTGGTTGCGAACGAAGGTCTTATGAACTTTATGACCCTAAGGCGCTGACCACGCACGGTAAAAGTGGAGTTAAGAACCCATGAGAGGTCTTTATTTTTTTTTATTAGGTTTTGGTTCTAGCTACCTCGTTAATTAAATCTCTGATAATTTTGAGCCTCGTTTGGGGCTGTTGACTTTGTTTTAATAAATCCCCAAAACAGACCAAGCCACAAGACGTTATAGTTATACCCGATAACGTTGACAGAAAGTAGTCACCCGACCAAATTCATCTCCTGCCCAGTTGGTGTATTTCTGGTTTTGGTTGGAAAAACCTTGATGGAGCCGCTTCTCCCGCCGGTCCGTGTTGACACAACCTGGTCACACATTAGCCGTGAGTCATGTAGATGAAGCCTTTTATGTTGGACACATTAGTGTCTTGCCATCTGCCCTGCCCATTCCTTTTTTCTGCCCCAGTATTATTCCTCCACATCGAGAGGCTCCTTAAGAGGGGGTATTTAGGAGGTATATGACATGATAATTTTGCTTTTCATCCCTATTGAAATTGCCCATAACTAATTACCATAATTACCATTTTTATCTCTTACTTACTGTCCATTGTAGTCCTCGTTCTTATTATTTACCGTTTTGACCTCCTTTTGCAAGCTGTAGCTCTTAGCCGGACCACTGCTGTTCTTGTGTGCATCTGCCTACAGCACGTCAATATCTCATGTAAGCTCATTATTCAACGGGGGCTTTCGTATTGCTGTTAATATCGATCCAACCTGCTATAATGATGCCAACAGAAACCCAAGACCGCGTTTGCCAAAGCTGCGGCGCTTCTCCTCCAGTGATTTGTCTCGATAGCGCTACGGGTCACTCCTGTAGGTAATAACTATAATTCTCTGCTACAGAATTGAGCCGAATCTCTTTAGGGAGCGTTACGGGAGACAAACATTCTGTTCTGTGAAGGAGAGGAGGTATAAGAGACGTTTTTACGTAACCTGCCTCTCTGGCTGCGACGGTTATACACAATGTTATGGCAATAAAAGCAGCTGCTCAACCCTGTTTTTCTTTTCTTTTTTTTTTTTCCCCCTTTCTCTTCGCCATTAAACACTCTTTATTCCTGCCCTCGTTGGCTTCTTATGAGGTCTCCAAGAATGCCATTTTGCTTCGTGTTTAGCGAATTCCTATTCTTATGGGGGGGGGGGTTGGCGATGGGGTTGGGATGAAATTGTTGAACACCAGCTAATCGACTCAAAAAAAGTCTTTGGTGTAGTTGCAAAAGCTGGCTCTTTGGTAGTGATGTCCTACGTCTGTAGCGTTTGGCCAATTCAGCAGACTGTTCTGGAAGTTCCCAGTATGGCAACTGGTCGCTGGGCCTACAAGGAAACATTTTGCTGTTGGAGAATTCCAAGTGGAATTTAGAACTTCTCATCCCATACCAGCTTCTTCTCCTTTTGCCATTTACATGGAAGAGAAGCCTCCGTCCATGGAGCTACCTTATCTCCCCCCAGCCTGGTTCCCAAATGAATAGGTAAGCCTACGCCACCATGTGCTCTTCAAAAGCATCAAAACCTCTTTTGAGCAATAGTTTTGCTACCAAAATTAAAACATCTAAAATATCTCTTCTCTTATATATATATATATATATATATATATATATATATATATATATATATATATATATATATATATATATATATATATATATATATATAAGGCTGTCATTTTAAAAGATAAAAATAAAACCGATCGGTTGTCGTTGGCTGTCGTCATCTGATTGCCCAAATGGGAAAGCTTAGGTAGACGAGAACGATCGGCTGAATGAGAAACGAACAAATTAGATGAAAGCGTATTATTTCAAAACGAGCGCATGGACGGCATCAGAAATTTTCCATCATCTGTAATAACGCCAATTACTTTGGCAATTGATTTTGCCGTAATTTGTTTAGCATAATCCTGCTTCGGGCTCCCGTCTGGGCTGGTAAGAACGAGTTCCCGGCTCGTTTGCCACGTCTAGTGAAGTCTGTGCAGGATGTCGGGGCTTCCAAAATCATTTCGAGCCATTAAAAACCCTAACCCCTGGGAGAGGCAAAAGTGTGTGACTATATCTCCGTATTTTTTTATTTTATTTATACATATAAAATTTATATATATAATATATATAAATTTTATATCAGAGCTTGTTTAGTCCTCCATTTTTTTTTTTTAATGCCCAATTTTCAGAGACGTCAATGCATTTTACTTCTGCCTCATTGAAACCAGGGAGCCATTAGTATGCAAACCTCTTGCGCATGCTCGGTAGCACACGCGCTGAACCAGCAGCCAATCGAAGTGATGCTTGCAAAACAACCAGAGTTGACATAGCTCCTTTGAATGGGAGTTCTACTGAGCATGTGCAAGGAAGTGTACTTTGGTATGCTTCCTGTTTCAGTAGAGGCAGCTGGGGGAGGAGTTAAGATAAATTAAATCCAATCACAAAATAATATCTGCAAGCCATGCGGAATGGACTGCACTATGCGCTTTATCATGTAAATAATAGGTCTTTTTATTTTATTAGGTGATGTTTTATAACAAACGGGGTTTTTTTTGCCACATTGAGTTTTTACTTTTACTAAAACACACTTCTTTCGACGCTCTGTATATAACGTTATTTAAGTAGTGCTGCCTCATTAACAGTTTGTACACTTTTAACTATTGCTCTTAAATTCCCTTCGTTCAGTTTTCCTAAGCAGCCCTGTCGCTTTTTTTTTTTATCTATTGTACAAACTTCATCATTCCTTCCAACGAAGCTTGCGCATGCTTCATGGTGCCTAATGGCTTCCCCATGGATGGGACTTGAATAGAGTGCTAGATCAGACTCAATAACTTTCTCTTGCAAACGTCGGTTCTGTAAATATTATATAAACACACCACGAATGTCTCGGCGCCGGGTATGCCGCTTCCTTTTCGGAAGATACCTACAGAATGTATAGCACCATAAAATGTATATATTTATTTTAACTACTTTTATTATTTTTTATATACAAAAAAAGTTTTGAGAACTAAGTAATTAAAGCGGGGGAAAAAAACAGGGTTGTTGGGAGATATAACGCATGGAATGTTAAATAAATTCAGTTATTTTATTGTCATGATTACAGATAAAAATAAAAAGCGTGTTCTGTTGGGTCTGATTCCGTTTTAACGTGGAGGACTATTCTTCCTCGTGTAGCCGCTCTCGCTGTAAAGTGGCCGTTTCACCGGTATAAACATGAGAAAATTCCTTGATGGATTATAGGATTAAAAAACTGAAGGGAGAGTCAAACCTCTTCCTTGAACTGAAAAACCGAGGGATGGGAAAGGAGTTCTCCGGCCTGCGTGTTACTCGAGTTTTTTCGCTGTTAATTAAAGAAAGTGATTGAAAAATATTTCAGAGGATTAGAAGCTCATTAGCACGGGGCGATCAAATAACAAAGAATACGGAAAGTACTTGACCGTTCTTGTTGGAACGTGATTTTACGGGCGGTTTTTCTGTAGTATGGGGAGGCTAGAGATTTTTAAATGAAGTCCTAAACGGGGAGATTTTGTGTTTTTAAGGAGCTTGGTATTCACACGTTGAGGATAAAGTATCGGGTCTGATATCGCAGGCCCAGGTGGGAATTGGGCAACAATGTTTATTTATCAACTAGGCTTCTTTTGCAGGGAGGGCTGGTGCCTTCTGGCTCATTAAAGCAGATACAGATGAGTGCCCCCCCCCCCCACCCAGTAACATACATACTAGTTCACACACTCACACTAACACCTACACATATACGCTAGCACACACATACTCACACTAACACCTACACATATATGCTGGCACACACATACTCACACTAACACCTACACATACACGCTAACACACACATACTCACACTAACACCTACACATACACGCTAACACACACACACTCACACTAACACCTACACACACGCTAACACACACATACTCACACTAACACCTACACATACACGCTAACACACACATACTCACACTAACACCTCCACATATACGCTGACACACACATACTAACACTAACACCTACACATACACGCTAACACACACATACTCACACTAACACCTACACATACACGCTAACACACACATACTCACACTAACACCTACACATACACGCTAACACACACATACTCACACTAACACCTACACATATACGCTAGCACACATACTCACACTAACACCTACACATACATGTTGGCGCACACACACACTAACACCTTCACTGAAACCAGAAGCAAAAAGGGAGAACTACTGCTCGTTAAGAAAAAAAGAAAAAAATCCTAACCTTTTTGTTCCTTTTCTTTTAAAATCCAACTTTATATATTAACCAGCCTGAAAGGGAACATATTTTAATGCCTTTTTTTTTATTTTATTTTTTTATGTATTTTCTTTTTATTTATTGCTCTGTAATAAGTGTCGAGCATTACGTGTACAAACCTGAAAATAAAAAACTAACAACTTCGGGGGGGGGAGGAAATCCAGCCTGTCCTATCTTGAAATCCAGAATGCAGAATAATAAAAAAAACAAAAAACCTTTGCTATAAATGGCGTGGGGTTTAACCCTTTGCACGTTGATGTGCTGGCGGCGTGATTTGAACTTCCCGTGCCCTCCGTCACCGGAGGAGTTACAGTAATATAATCCTGCGTCTCTTTCTGCTTCTTCTGCGCCCTTAAGTCCCGATCATGTCAGTGTATCTGTTCTGTGCATTAATCATTTATTGCGTAACGTTGTACCGTACAAGGCATTGAAGACCCGCCGTATAAAAGCAGAATGCTTCTCATTTCTCTCCAACGAGGCAGAATTTATTGATTTACGCTCCGCTAAGCGATGGACGATAACTGGGAATCGAAACCTCCATTTCTCGACTTGTTGCTTTGAAGTTCTCGAAGAGTGCGTTTTCTTTCCTCCACCAGGCACCCTTTGTTGGCACCGAAAGGGTCCCCCCCCCGCGTGGATTTCGCGGCCAACTCGCTTTCCACGGCGTGATGCCTTCGCTGCGGTACCGAGTCGTATTTCAAGTGCGGCTGGGGTCGGTCCAATCCACTTTCCTCTAAGAGCATGGCTTCGATATTGATTTTCTCGTAACAGCCGCCATATGTTTAACTCAAGAAAGCGTAGCCGCGTTACACGAACTCGCCGGCGTTTGTAACATTGATTGGCAAACACGTGAGCGGGATAACTGATCTGATGCAGCCGTACGCGGATTATACCCCTGACTTACTTTTACTCGAGGAAAATACAATCGACTTCATCCTCCGCTCACGTTTTCGGGAGGGAGGAAGGTTCTGCAATGTTCTTTAACCGTTTCTGTCTCTACATTTTGTTACATTGTATCTGTCGCTCAATTCATCGGACGTCAAAAAAAGAAATGATTTGATTTGGCTGATTTTAGCTAAACTTACACACTTTTGGGTTTATTCGCTAAACTGTGAGTCGGAGGCAGTTCCACGTTCCTGACCTCGATACTCGTTACGAGGACCCTAGCAATGTTCTCATGTAAGGATGGCTGAGCGGACCCTGCCTAATGCATAGCTAGCTCTTCGATGAAATCTCACTGGTTTTCACATACTTGCCAAGGGTCCCAGATATGGTGGCACAGTCCTGATTTGGAACCCGCCCTCCTCCTGTCCTCTGCAGTTGCTCATGTCCTTCCTCTCTGTGGAATGTGAGTATTAATAATGGCCGTACGCCGGCCAGATGGGAAGCTGGGTCAGCCGTTGGTCTCGTCTTAGATCCAGGAGCCATATGCCTATCCCATGCATGTTCAAACTCCCTCTGCCACTTCTGATGGGAGGCGGTTCCAGTTATCTAACACCCTCTCAGTAAAGTAAAAGTTCCTATCATTACACTTAAGCCCCTGAACCTCTAATTTTAGTATTAACATAATGAAGAGTAAATCTTGCGTGGAGTTGAATGTTGGTTCTCTCCCCTTTGTTAATACGCAGTCCCTTTAAATCTTTAATTACTAGCTTTCTGTAGTTGTCAAAACAAAGCAGCCATAAAAAAAAAATAAAAAAAAAATAGAGCGAACATGTAGAAGCGACCCGTCCCCGACAATGCCTCTATTCACCGGGATTTTCCAGACTGACGTCACAAACCCCCCTACTTGTAACCAAATATGATTTACTAAACATAGGGCACTTCTTAAAGAGCTAAAAGCAATCCGGGGCGGAAAACAACAAATTCACTTATGTAATGATTGTTTTCTTTTTACTTTATTCTGATTTATATTTTCTAAATCTTGTGTTATTGTTTTATATAGCGCCATCATATTCCGTGGCGCTGTACAATGGGTAAACCGGACATAACAAGTAATATATAACATAAGTTGAGTTACAGAAACAGGCGAGGAAGGTATCCTCCAAAGGCATAGCTGGGTCGTTTCATGCAAACTCCCACGATGCCCCAGTGAAGAGGCGTTGGATACAGGAAGTCGATACACACTTCCTGTCCTCCGTGTGCCGGAACAAGATGGCTGCTCTCATGTGCACCGCGTTAAAAATACTAGATGGGGCCGATGCGCCGGCAGATTCTACGTTTCTAATTCCTTCTGGAATCCTAGTGAAGATTATAATTGTAGGTCCTAACAATGCCAATGTTTCTGAGAGATCCCCTGCTTTGGGAAGCTGAAAATGTTTTGCTTATTTGATCCAGTGAGAAGTCAGAGGTCATTTTGGAATCAAGAAGGAATGTTTCCCCATTTTGGGGCCAAAAAAAAAAGGCACTTTAGTAAATGCCTTGTCTTAGACTTGTCTTTTTTTCGCAACCTAAATTACTGTTACAACGAACCCTCGGTTTCTGATACTTTCTTCATCCCTTATGTCTTGAAGACACCATGTGCCTAAATTAAATAAATCGGGTTCCTGGGGGGGTTTATAATTTTTTTGGAGGATACATAAATAATTACAATGAAAGAATGTTGGGTAATATGATGCTGTTCTTTTTGATAGTTTAGAGCGAGTATCATGCTCCTTCTGGGTTATATTTGGATGCGGCGCATGCTTGTGGCGGTGTTTATGGGTGGATAATCTGTTGGATGTTTTCACATTGCTTTCACCTTGAGGTCTGGAGGGCTGGAGACAAAAACCGTCTCGCTGGTCTATCCCGTATAATTGTGAAGTCGAGATAAGGGCTTGGTTGCTTTTTGATGCGATATCGGCTGTTACAAGGCACAGAATAAACAGATATTTTAGTTGCGAATCCGCGTGTTTCCGCCACGTGCTCTGTCACGATATAGCTATTTGGGGGGGGGACCCCGTTTAGCAAATCGTGCACATCTTCTCGATGGAATCATATTGACTCAGTACCTTACATCATAGGCAGCTATTCATTGATACGGTTCCTGAATCTAAGACGAGACCAACGACTGATTTAAGGTTGGAGTCTTTACAGCAGGAAAAACAGGCAGACTAGACAGGGGGGGGGCGGATGGGGCCGATCTGCCGGCAGATGTTTCTTTAGATTTATGGCGACACAACTCAAGATAAAGCTCATAAATTCTCTTAATTCCAAATAAAGTTTTTTGTTTTTTTTTTACATTTCCTAGAGTAAAAATTGGTTTCTTTTAGCCTTGTAGAATCATTTGGATTTTTCTCTTCACAGAACACTAAAGAAAATATTACTTTTAAACAAATAACCCCCTTTTATATGTTTAATATATACCAAATACTTAAAAAAAAAATAAAAAAAAAAAATGAAAAAATTCTTTAAAAAGACTCCTCTGTCTTCTACGATGTAAAATGAAATGGAACTCTAATGGTGAAGACTGTTCCTTATTTGTGGCTAGAACAGGACAATGGTGATTTTTGTTCTGTATTTATCTTCATGGCTTTGACCCTTTACCACGATTATTAGCTATTTTTTTTTTATGACAAACTTGCTGATTGAGGACTAAGCTGCCTTTCAATTGTCTCCGCGCAGAAGCAGCGCCGTAATTAACTCATCCAAACAATCAATGGGTTCACCGCTTCTTTTAGGGATTTTTTTATTTTTTTTTTAGCGTGATTAGAATATGAAAATGAATAGCACAATAGTGCAGATGTTTTAAAATCACAGCAGACAGCCATTAGTGACATGGGAACCAGCTGCTTATCTCCCCAGATAAAGCCTCTTAATGGCGAATTACACTTAAGGAGCCATTAACCAGATGGATCTGCAAATGATTTAAAAAAAAAAAAAAAAAAAAAAAAAAAAAAGCACTATTCTGTTTTTTTTTTTTTTGTTTTTTTTAAATGTGCAGTTCTTTTAAATGTGCGTTTTATATGTTAATGTATATATATATATCAACGTACGTGGTGCATGTTTATAAACACACAGTACATTATTTGGTTTTATAATGCCGTCTTATTCCTTATGCTCTAAAACATGGTTGATCTGTTTGTAAATAGGTATAGTTGTCTATATATAATGTAACGTTCGGCCTCATTGGGTCATATTTCCTGCTGTAAAGAATCAAACCTTAATCAGTCGTTGGCCTCGTCTTAGATTCAGGAGCCGTATGCCTATCCCATGCATGTTTAATACCCTCACTGTATTAGCCTCTACCACTTCTGCCGGGAGGCTGTTCCACTAATCTACCACCATGATGTTGGGCTAAATGGGCTCTTGAGCCCTTCACAAATGTGACAATGGTGTTTGATACATTGTGTCCAGATTAAGGAGATGGGACTTTGGGGGGGGGCAAAGAGTAGGCGGGATCTAAGGAAGGGAGAGGGTGGAGCCAGGCAGTAGTAGGTTAAACATATCGACCTGGAGTCCCGGCTATCATTTCTTGGGCCTCCAGGGAAATTATAGATAATTACTTTTAACTGTGACATAAGTCTCTCTCTCTCTCTAAATGCTGACCAAGACCAGATGCCACCATGCAATAAGTCACAAAATCTATAAAGAATTCCATATATATATAAAACGAGAAACATTCCGACATTTAAATGTTGCGATTGCCAGTCTTGGATACCTCGCTGCGCTCGAAGGGTTAAACAGAAGGGACAAAAGGTCGGAGGTTGTGTTTCGCTCGTATATTTGGGAGAGATAGCGCCGTTGTATTTGTCACAGATGATTTATCACTTGTTCTGTACATATTTGGCATGAAATGCGTTGGCCGCATCAGGTGATTATTTTTCTGCCTAATCCCCATGAGTCACCACGCTAAAAATATCCGTATAACTGCTGACTGCGTTTATTTTGCTGGAACCATTAAATCTATACGTCTTTATTTTAAGGCTTTATGTGAAATAGAAATATTTGACCGCCTTTAACACAGCGTATATTATGTACCCTCACAAGAAGCTACGGCATGTTTTCATTAAATTAGGTAAAAAAGAATTCAGTGTTATTAATATACCTGGGAGCTCTCTGGGTTTGACCTGGAGTCTCAGGTTCCGGTTTTCTTGAATGGAAGCTTTCTAGAAGAAGACGACATTACCTTGTTTCACACACTACTCCCCAGGCACGGAAAGGGTTAACATTGCGCCTCCGTGGGTCGCGTTCTATATTTTTCAAATGCATTTCCAGTTCGCGTTATGATTTACAGCGGCTGCTTAGAAAAAAAAAAAAAATAATAAAATTGCCATCTATATGTTTTATGAAACTGTATCCATGACAACTGGGGAATGAAATGATTTCCAAATGCTCTACGTGGTAATGTCCGCCCAGCTGTAATTTAATGGGTTTTCTAATCCATAAATTCTCAGAACGTACTTCGTTGTCACGTCATTCCGGAGATTAGCAGAAGACAGGCATGCTGGGTAGACGCATACAGTTATCTTATGTTACCATGCCACTGGTGTAGATAGTGTTTTATTATCTATATATATATTTATGCCTTCCGTCCTAAAATGATCATGTCTGAATCGTATATGGAGGCAAATCACTTGCTATCAAATTAGAAGTATAATAAGTATAATTTACATTTGTCACATTTAATTTTTTGATTGCTCAAATATTTTGCCGATCTGCAGATACTCATGTGTTTTTCTCTCTCTCTCTCCTTTTTTTTTTTTTTTTTTTTTTTTTTTTTACGTAGATGCATGAAAAGTTTCCAAAGCGTCCTGCTCTGCATTTTGACTCTGGCATCAGTCCCGATATCACCAGTGATACCTTAAAACCAAAGCACCAGCAGAAAGGCAGCCAGCTCCATCACGACTGGGTAACGAGCTCAGACACCGGAGCAACACCACAGAGTTGCTTTTTGGATGCTGAACCCAACAAAGAACCCTCTAGTATCACCAAGAGTCCAAATACAGAAGTGGGGTCTTCGTTTCTCAAGTCTCAGTCAAAAAAATCGAATGGGAGTAGTCCCTGGAGTCAGCTGTCCAGTGCAAAGGAGATCTCAACTTCCAGTGCGGTTTCACCACCAAGTAACGTTGTGTCGTCATCATCATCTTCGTCTACCAATTCTGGGGAAAGCAATGGACTTTCGCAGTTAGAGGACCAAAAGAATGGGTTGATGGAGCCACCAGAACCACCCACTGTTAAGAGAAAGGTTGGTAAAAAAGATTTACATCAAGCTGCACAAGTAACTGAGCTTGAGTGGGTCAAAGGTAATCAAAAATCAGTTGATGCCAAAAGTCACGATTCTTCAGAAGCTAAAAAGGACAGTCGTCCGATAGACAACAATTTATTGATGGCTCAACGGCAGGATAACGCCTCTGTCAATGCTAGTGAAAGTGACACGAGCCATGTGCGGATCACAATCCCAATTAAATCTACATCAATGGATCCGCCTGGGAACAAAAGGAAGAAGAAACAGTGCGTAAAAACTAACATGGACAAAAAGTTCCAAGAGGACCAGCCTGCGGGACGACTGGTAATTAACGAAACAAGTAACCAAATGAATGGTCAAGGAAACAAGAAAGACAGTCGTCTTTTGAAACAGGCCAAGCTTTCTGGCAATGAATTGTCATCAAAGCTGCAGGAAGAAAATGGTATCGGCGGAAAAACGTTCATCAACAGCATGACGCGACCTCAAAAGTCGTCTACTCCTCCAGTTTCAAAAGCCATTTTGGAAAACGTGAAATCAAGACCATCGCAATTACACCATCCTAAACTTGCAGCCAAGAAGAGATGGACATGCGGGAAACCCAAAATAAACTCTTCTCACGAGAATTCTGGCCAGTTGTCTGAAAAGATTGTGGTTGAGCCCCCGTCGGCTTACCCAATTACTCCATCTAGCCCTCTTTATACCAATACAGATAGTCTTACGGTGATTACTCCGGCGAAGAAGAAAAGGGGTAGACCAAAGAAACAACCACTGCTTACCGTGGAGACGATTCACGAGGGAACGTCAACTAGTCCTGTGAGTCCAATAAATAGAGAGTTCTCTGGAATAAAGAACAGGAAGGGCAGGCCCAATGTCTCTGAGCTTGTCCAAATGACACCCAATATGGAAAAATCTATCAACGAGCTAGATATACACAAAAAAGTTGGGAAGCTCGGAGTGCTTGATAAGAAAACAATTAAAACGATCAATAAGATGAAAACGCTCAAGAGGAAAAATATTTTAAACCAAATTTTGTCTTGCTCGAGCAGCATAGCCTTGAAGTCAAAAACCCAGCCCCAGACCAACGCAATAGCAGCTGTTACCACAACTCTAGATGCTAGATTAGGCAAGCAGATCAATGTTAGTAAGAGGGGAACAATCTACATTGGCAAAAAAAGGGGAAGGAAGCCGAGGACAGAGCAGACCCCTCCACAAACCGAACGCAGAACAGCCATTAAACAGACAAGGCCTGTCTCTAGCCAGCCTGAAAACCCATCAGTGCCTTCAAACTTGCAGTCACTTGCGGCATCTACACCAGCATCTTTTCATACACTTAGTACACAACTCATGGGCTCTAATGGGAACCTTAGCCCTGCCAGCACTGATACAATATTTTCAGATTTAAAAACTATGCCAAATCTTCAGCCAATCAGTGCTCTTCCAACAAAAACCCAAAAAAGTATCCACGGCAGTTCTTGGAAGCTGTCTCCGCCAAGATTATTGGCTCACTCGCCTTCCCATTTGTGTGAGATCGGCTCGCTAAAAGAAGTCACGTTATCCCCCATAAGCGAGTCTCACAGTGAGGAGACCATACCAAGTGACAGTGGGATTGGTACGGACAATAATAGCACTTCTGATCAAGCCGAGAAAATCTCAGAATCACGAAGAAGGTACTCCTTTGATTTCTGTTCTCTGGACAATCCAGAGGTCACCCCGTCTGACACCAGCACAAAGAGCAAGCATGGGCACCGGCAAAAACATCTCATTGTTGATAACTTTCTTGTTCATGAAAGTGTTAAAAAGCCAAAGCACAAGCGGAAGAGGAAATGTTTGCAGAACAGGGATAATCTGCAGTTTCTTGCGGATCTTGAGGAACTTATCAACAAATTCCAAGTCTTCAGAATTTCCCACAGGAACTACTCGTTCTACCACGAAAATCCTTATCCTAGTATCTTTAGGATAAACTTTGATCACTATTACCCTGTGCCATATATCCAGTATGACCCATTGCTCTACCTTCGCCGGACTTCTGAAATGAAATCGAAGAAAAAGCGTGGTAGGCCTGCCAAAACCAATGACACCATGACAAAGGTGCCTTTTTTACAAGGGTTTGGGTACCCTGTTCCCAGTGGAAGTTACTATGCACCATATGGAATGCCTTACACATCAATGCCTATGATGAACCTTGGTTATTATGGTCAGTATCCAGCCCCTCTGTACTTGTCTCATACTCTTGGGGCAACTTCTCCATTCATGAGGCCCTCTGTCCCACCAACACCGTTTCATACAAGCTCTCATATGAAAATGTCTGCTGCGGCCAAGCATAAAGCAAAACACGGTGTGCACTTGCAACCATCCTTAGGACTAGGGCTGGGTGACCTACAGTCGTCTTTGGCTCCCAAGACTGGAGGAGTTAGTCTGTCAAGTAGCCGGCTTCACAAAAGGAAACACAAGCATAAGCACAAGCATAAGGATGATCGTATCCTGGGAGGACATAGTGATTTTGGTGGCCTGTTTTCCAGCAAGACTTCTAGCTTTTCAAGCCACATAACAAATGAGAAGCTTAGTCCTTCTGCCAAAGAACTTTCCTCTATGAACGAGAAAAGCAAGCATAAGGACAGGCAAAAGCACCAGCATTGTGAAGCTGGGCAAAGAGGCTCAAAGAGCAGTTTTGAGGTGGACACACTTTCGTCGTTGTCTCTTTCAGATACCCAGCACTGGACACAATCGAAAGATAAAGCTGACTTGGGCAATGAATCGATTGATAGTTTGAAAAAGTACTCTGGGAGCAATGACTGCAACGCGAGGGCAGATTCTTCCGACATCTTTGTCGAAATGAACTCATCGAGTGAAAAGAGAGACGGCGAAGCGAGCGTCGGCAAACGGCGGAGCTTCGAAGGTTTTGGATCGTACAGAGAAAGAGACCTTCAGTCTTTCAGATTCAACAAAAACGACCGGAATTCCTTTGATCCTACAGGGTCAGGTAAGAGAAACTTTATAATTAATGATAATGTGAGAACTTAAACATAACAGTGGACCTGTGAACGAAAATAGTAGGTAACTCACTCATTGAATATTCTGTTGCGGTCAAGAGATCAGTGGAGCAAACTGAGTTAAGCCAAAAATGTTAGAAAGAAAAATTGCTTGTTATCTTTTCCGGAAGCTGATTCCAGATTTTATATAGACACTGAAAGATAATACATTTGATTCATAAACCAACTTTCTGATATTTCTATACACATTATCGGGGCTTTTAGGACCGTAGAACCCGGTGATACCCTCAAACATTGAGCTCCTAGAAAAGAGGGGCATGAGGGGAGGAAAGAGCGTTTTCTGCCCCAAAAAAGGCACAGGCAACACTATACAGGGATATTTGGGAGTTATGCCTCCATGACATCGAGTAGCTTTGTAGGAATTATTCTTGCAACTACTGAAGATATTTGATATCATCCTTTCTTATGAGAACGCAGGCTAAAGATTCAAGTTTTCTCTCTTTTGCTCTACTGCTTTGCATTAGAGAGAATGCCCTTTAAAATACAATTACATTTTAGTATTTTAGTAATTAAAATGGGTATATTACAGTAAAGCCATTTAATGTTTTGAAGTAAAGTCAGGGCAATTTAGCATGATCATTAGTTTCGTGATTGCATTTTTTGTTAAACTAGGTCTATTGGACAATGTTATCCTCTTAATTAAAAACTACAGTATAAATGAAATCATAATTAAGTGAGCTCCAGAAAACGAAGGAACTTAAATTCTATTTCCACTGCCCTTGCCGTTGAGGGAAAAATATCATCATTCAACAATTCTAGCATTTTCAGAAAGAAAACTTGATAAAAGTACAAGACGCCGCTTACATAAAATTATCACCAGTGCATTGTGCCGATCTCTGCTTATCGTCCAATGACACGGCAGCACGGCCAAACTTTCACTGCCGCTAAATCTTGGTGTGTTTTTCAGTAGTTTAGTAACTCAACAATAGCCAATTAATATATAGCCCTCTGGGTGTTCTCGAACTACAATTCCTATGATCCCCAACCATTAGGTGGGTGGGTACTCGAGAAATAAGAGCTGGCTACCAGTATAACATTTGCCCATTTTTAGATGGGACATACATAGTAGACTTTTTCATTGGTTTGGAGAGTGCTCAGCTGGAAATATGCAAAGCTAAAAGAAGACAGAAGGCCTTTCAGAAAAAATTACAATTTCCCATTTTATTGCATGTTTCTGTGCTTTTTTATTTACTTATTTTTAACTCCATTATTCTTATTTATGAACACTGTATTCCAAGTAACCTATGACTAATAATTTCTCTAGTGTCAGTATGACATTTTCTTTCCTCCCGAATAAACAGCCTACAAATGCATAACTGTGTTTTTGTTAATGTTTTCATACACGTTCTTGTACGCTTGAAGTATAACACACTTTTCTTTATAAGAAAGTTAGTTAAAAAAAAAAAAAAAAAAAGTGTATTACTATATTAGAACAAGAGAAAAATGGGTCTTTAATGTCCATAAATTTTATTGGACCGACATAGAAAAAATTATGCAATGTTGCATTCGCTTTCTTGACCTCAGAGATCCTGAAAGCTAAACTTTACATCTTTTGAATATTCCTTCCCAATAAAAGCTATCAACTTCCAGGAAAGCAAACAATTTTATGACATTTTGCTCTGACGCAATTCTGAAACATTGCTTATTTAAAACAGAATTATACCCTTAATAGGGCACGTAGTTCTCAGACGCCTGAGGGAGTATGCCTTTCAGTCAAATAATGCAAAATATAACCAACAACAACATTTTTTCGCAATAGTTATTTTTTCCATTGCAACCTTATTCAAGTTTGACTTTTTTCGGGATATGTGAGGTCATCTTCTGATGAGAGGTATTTGTGAGGTCATCTTCTAATGAGATAATTCAGCCTATAGTGAAGCACCCTAACAAGCTCAGCCAGATCAAGGATCCTATATCTACCCTGTTACTAACCTTTATTTATTCCAATAAGTTTTCTTTATTATCGTTCCTGTTCAACCTGATTGATGTCCACTATTTCTCTCATCTGTGGTCATCTTAGGAATTTTCTTATTAGGAGAGCAGTTTTCTTTTTCTTTTGAAGAAGACGTTGCTCACAAGCGGCACCAAAACTAGAAAGGCACTGAAGTCGAACAAACTTCCTGTTTTTCACCCTTAGAGAAAAACCCCAAAAACCACTATATTTAGGTTCCCAAACCGCATCTAGTTAATAACATCCTTAGAAGCTCTGGAAAGCTGTCTTAGAAAAAAAAAAACCCACTTTGTGCCTTTTTAAGGTTAATTTCTGGACTCTTATCTCGTGTAGTAATAAAATCTACTGATAGGTCAAATACTGCAAAGCAGTGGTTAGCTGGAGTAATCGTAATAGGATACGAGCCGGGGTTCGCTAGTATAACGGTTTCGCAAGACCGCAAACATGCCAGGTGTGTAGAACGTGACTTTTTCACGTCTCCAACAGCAGATAAAACAACATGTGTTTGTTCGGTAGTTTTGTTTTCTGTTAAATGGGTTTCCTGTTTTTCGAAAGGTTGAACATTCCTGAAAGGTTCTGCTCCAAAATATGAAAGAAAAGAGAGAAAAAAAAAATCTGTTAGAATTTAGCTGTCGTTCAAATACCGTCTCGGTATTCTTACCAAATCCTGAAATCGTTCCTTGCGAACCTGTGCTAGGCCATCCCCTACGGTGCTTTAACCGTGAAGCACGGGGGGCAAACGAGTCCAGGATCTCCGAGACATAAAGGAAAACACAATTTAAAGGTGTTTACAGGAGAATGTTGCAAACAAACTTGTCCCTGGTTAATAAACTC
This sequence comes from Spea hammondii, assembly GCA_029215755.1. Taxonomy (NCBI): domain Eukaryota; kingdom Metazoa; phylum Chordata; class Amphibia; order Anura; family Pelobatidae; genus Spea; species Spea hammondii. Next base: position 183,164,246 of record JARDYJ010000001.1, on the reverse strand, counting down.
GATGATGTAGGTCAGGTTTAGATGGAAAATGGGTAGATTGTAGGCAAAATGGGCATGGAAGAAGATGATGATTAAAGGGCAACTCAACTCTTGGAAGAACCATTGTTGGCCCCTTTAGGCAGAGTCTCCTCTCCCATATTTAGAATCGAGCCCAGCCATTGGGCCAGAGATCCCCTACAACACTTCTTATATTAATCCTAATGTTCTTGGCTTGGTCTATAATACTTATTGTTTGCTTTTATTAAAACCACTCTAATTGGCCAAGCAATAACTTTTTTTTTTTTTAGTTAATATATTTATTCTTGGTTTGACTAAATAAGGTCAATATAGATTCTACCAACTAAATACATTGAGATTGCAATACAAAAACAAATTGTTTGCAGTGTGTAATCCCCATGACTAAGAAATCTAAAACTGAGACTCTAGATTAGACTTTTTCTGGTGTATTATTTATATCCAATTTATAGTTGGACGTGGAATGTATTACGAAACATTTTGTGTGGGTCGCGGTATTTTATTTTTTTTGTAATGTAATTCCCTTGGGAAATGATAAACATTATTTTATATGTGGGTAAGTCTGTGCTGGAACCATAGGTAGGCTAAGTGAGCAGTTATATTTTATTAGAATACAATAAATTTAAAGTCGCTTTAAATGTTTAAACTAAACTCCATGAAAACAGGGAATCCCAACGGCTCATGGAAATTTAAAAATAGTAGACTTGGTTAATTTTTTGCCCTTTCTTCTTCATGGTCAGCTGATCGCGGGATTCAAAATACAAGGCTGTGTCAGGGGTCACTGTTTGCAGCAGCAGTAAAGTGTTCTCTCCGTTGGAGAAACTAACAGTCAGTAATGTTGAGCACAAAATACCTACCCAATAATGGAAATTTCCAAAAAAGAGTAGAATATATCTATATTTAGAAAAAATTGATGAGTTGGTTTGAGTAGCCATGAAGAACATTGATCTAGCTTTGTCAGACCAAGGGACGGAAGGTAAAACGCCTTAGGTTAGATTTCTAGGAGCTTTTCCACCCAAAGTGCCCCATAAAATGTCCCCCCAGATAAGTAAAAGAAACCTATCTGCCATTTTGTTTCTCCACAATGCTCCGTCACTTATAAGCTACATCAAAAGGTTTATTGAGATACCGGTGAAGCTTAGCAATAGAGTCCTGTCATTCTTCCAAAGCTGCCCTCTATGTATTAAATCACAGCAGTCTGACTTCTGACGACGACTCCCAGTCCCCGTTCAAACTAATAGACGGTCTTGGAGCCAGCGCAGAGCAGTTCAGAGGGAACAAATTAAGAGGCCCCCATCGAAAGGTTTTGTACAACAAACTAGTGAAAAATAATGCATTATTTTAAAACAGGACTAAGTTTGTGACATTTATACAAGAGTAGGATAAAATAATTTAAGGATTTAGGGAAGTTGGAGGAAACACGTCTTAGTGGAACAGCACCTTTAAAGGGGTCTTAACACTATTGTAACCAAGCGAATGTTTTTGCCAACTGGACTCGTTGGTTTGTATAGTGAATAACCCTTACCTACCACCCCACCCCATCCCCATCCCCATCCCCAAACACGTTTCTGTATTATCATAGTTGGCCAACATTCAACATGCAAAAGCATAATACGCAGACCGAAACACATTCTTTTCTTTTAAGAAAGATATTTTGCTTTATAAGCCTGCAAATTTGAAAGAAAAAAAAAAAAAAAAGATTATATTTTAAGGAATGCACTTTAACTTCCAGAACACAAACAAGTTGCTAATTAGTGGTACATAGTGTTCCTTGTTTTTCCTGAGACTGTGTAAATGTCAGCCTTTATATTCTCTTGTTAGACTATTTATTTTCATTTTTGTTTTAAGGTCATATATTCTTTGAACTTTTTTTTTTCTTTTCTTTTTTTTTTTTTTTTCTTGCTGTTGTTGAACGGAGGCCCAAATCAAATTTATTTCCCAATAGGCTTCGTGTTCTTATTTTTGATATTATTTTTTTTTTATTTTTTTATTTTTTTTTATAGTTAAGCAATTTATTTCTCTTTATGTAGAAATATAAGAGCGTCACATATTCTAATATTTTTTTTAGCACCAGTGTAAACCAAGCATCATGGGGAAAAATCGGTGCCATAATCCCATAACATTTGGGTAATTTGGATCAGTTTATTGGAATGTTAGCATTTGAAGTCATTTACCCAAGAAATCTGTATTTTCTCTCATAAATATGGTCCGTAGAGTAATATACCATTAAACTATATCTTTCAATGACAGATTTTAAAATAAAAAGTAATGTCACGCATTTGGGCAGTCACCATATCAATATCTGAGCATATTTGGTAAAGATTCTACTTTAAGATCTAATCAAATTCTCCAATAAAGGTATTATCTTCGCCAAACTTGCTCATTTTACTTTTCACAGCTAACCCACTACGGCTCTGTATGTCGATATTTGGCACGGCTTCCGTAGATCTTTTTCATTGACGCTCAAATAATAAGTTCCGCAACACAAATTTTTTAAGCGATCTATGCTGTCTGCTTGTTTTAATGTAATCCGATGAGATATTTACAGCGTTTTAACATGATAAAAGAGAGATCTTTCAAACATCTGCAGCCCGAAACCACACACAACAAATTATAATTTGGTTTCTGCTGACGTCTTAAATGGGTCTAAAAACATTTTTACAACCCTTTTGGACTATGATTTAGGTTTATTAGCGTAATAAAACATGTCGCTTCCATGATAAAAAATATATTACCGTAGATTATCTAACTACAACCCCTCTTGGGTGGATTGGAAGAGGTCTTAAAATAATATACTCCAAAAAATTGTCTCTTCAGTTGGTTTTTGGTGATTCAACCCGCCATGGCAGACCTACTGCTTTACCGTTACATGTTCAACCGCTCCAAAATATACAAGAAACATATACAGACAATATCTTTTGTGGTTCTGCGACAAATCTCTTCTCTCCTCTCTTAAAACATCCGTTAAGTCTTGTATACTTAAAGAAATTTTTTAGAGCAAGGAATCATATTGAAAAATACTACACGGCAAAATAAATGAAGAACAAAATATTTAAACTAGATAAAAAGTAATGTTTCAAATTGAAAATATTTTTATTTTCAAATATATTACTTAAAAAATAAAAATAATAAAAATATATATATATATAATATTGTATAGATTTGTTACAGTTTATTAAGCAGATCTTGGAATGTTGTACAATTTTGATCAGGTACAGCTGACCAAATCTTTGTCAAATCTGTATAAATATCTATCTTTTAATGAGTTGAAGTTAGACGTGGCCTCTAAGGTTTCTCTTAAAGTCAGGACGGTTGTAAAGATGGTCGCAGGAGGCACGGATGGGACATGAAGCGGGTTAAGCAAGATGGCTCCCCACCCCTCCTTCCCGAGATTAAAAGATTATTCTGATGTTTGTTATGAAGACCCAACCTGTTGAGCTTCTGCTCCACAAAAATGGCTTGGCCAGCCCCGTATAATGCATATTCGAATCAATGAGGGGTCTTGGAAGTCACTTTACTGATTTAACTACACATTAGGCCCTTCTTGCAGAGACATTTACCAAGGAAGGCAATGAATAGTGAATTTGAGACCACAGCTCTCCTGCCGACTCTTTTAGTGAATAAACCCCGCTCTATACTGTGTTATGATATCACAGGTGGAGCAGAAGTATGTTCTATACCTGAACATGGAAAGCCTGAGGTTTTTGGGACATGGAGCCCCCCGCCTCCTATTTATTTTGAGGTGGTCTCTTATTACTGCTTACAAATCCCATGCTGCTTTGTCCTCCAGTTTATTTGACTGAGGAAGTTAGACCCATCAGGCGTATCACCACCCCTAATGAACTTCCACGGAAATATGAAATTACCAATTAATTACCTTAATTATTAGCTGTTAAATGAGGACATAACAGCCGTGTCCTATCAATATCTCTGTAACATCTCTTCGCAGGCGCGTTGTGCCGTGACCTCCTTTTAGCTATAAATGGATCAAACATGTTTGTTCAATTTGTCCCAATTTACCCGGAGGCTGTAAATGACTTTAAGTAAATATTAATACCTTGCAAAAACTCGTTATTCCTAAGCAGTGTTTGGAAGTGCGGTTCACATGTGAGCATTTACTAATAACAAAACTTATATATTGTTACTGTTTAATGTCCCCGACGTCCCCACTATAGACAAATGCATGGTAAAGTACGACATGGAAGAGGTGGCCTTCACCCGCCATCATCCATCTGTTCTTGCCGTTGATTGGCTGCAGTCAGTCGGTGGCAGGAAAGTGATCCCGCTGAAATCAACTGCAGCCCATTCCACATTGGGGTCTGCACAGTGCCTTGCACATGCGGCGTTCACAGAGCCAATGCTGTAAGAGAGGATATCAGATGCAGGGAGGTGTGTTCAGCTGAACGTGTCTCAGCTGAACACATCAAGGCTAAGACTACTAAAACCATCCCCTTGTTGACACCGGCACCATAGACTTTATAGAATGCTGTCGCCGTGAGTGGGTAAAATTTATTTCATCAATAAACCAACTTTTTCAGAAAAAGATGTTTATATACCTTCTCTTCTCTCGCCACCCTTACAAAGTTGACCTTGGACCATTCAGCATTTTATTCTTTAACATTAAATGGGTTTGTTTAATATTCTGTTTTTTGGGGGGTGGTTAATAAACTTGCTTAAGATGCCCTAAGAGAATTGTACATGGCACCGATGTACATGCGCGCTCAGATACCCTTCGCTGTTGGATGCCAGTATCCCACCACCAGGTGACTTACCAAGCGACATTTTATTTGCCATCTTTTTACAACCTCGTTGAACTTGACTGAGCCTCGAAGAACCTATTTTGGGTCAACCATCTCAAGAGGTTTCTCACTGGGCAGAACCTCACGGTAGAAAATGGAATAGACTTTGTTTACGGGCTAAGATTCTAGGTTTTTATTTGCGTTTCTCTTCTAAGAACATTGGCTGGTAATTTAAGTAAAATAAAATTTCTTTGACATGTTACAATAATGTACTTTTTTTTTTTCTTTCCAAAACCACCGCTGCGGTTTCTGAAGCAGGAAACGTAAACACTGGCGGGCGGACGAGGCTCCGAGTCCGAGCTCCAACCGATCTTTTTTCTTTTTTTCTTTTAAATGTTAAAGTACAGAATTACATGATAACCGTGATACAGGAAATTCAGAAATTTTTTTTTCTTTCGTTTCTGACAAAGCTAAGTGGATGAGTTAGCTGGAAAGAATGTCTGGGCCGCAGATAAATCAGATTACGCGGTGATACCTTCTGAGCTCGTTGAGTGCCAGATGCAAGTATATGGAAGGTTCCAAGTTCTGTTTGTTGATTCTAGGATTGAATAAGCATAGTGTGCCGTTTAACATATGCCCTAGAAGGGGCATTTGACCACACTTCTACCTCCTAGCATTTCAAATGGCCGGCGATGGACAGTTCTGGTTAAATTGGTCTGACTTTCTGACTTATTGCACTACTTATGCTCAGTAAAATAGGATATATACTCATTATTGTGCCTTTTAGGGCTGTAGAACCCTTTGACGCTCTAATACCCAGCAAACATTCTGAGCTCCCAAAAGAAGAGGGGCATTAGGGGCAGGAAAATGGGAGCAGAGGCATTTGGTCCCTTTAGAAGAACCGTCCCAATGAAACAGAGGAACTTACAAAGCCAATTCCTGATGTTTCTATATGTATCATAACGACCTCTAGGGCTGTAGATACTCCCATACCCAACATTCTGAGCTCCCAAAAGAAGAGGGGCATTAGGGGCAGGAAAATGGGAGCAGAGGCATTTGGTCCCTTTAGAAGAACCGTCCCAATGAAACAGAGGAACTTACAAAGCCAATTCCTGATGTTTCTATATGTATCATAACGACCTCTAGGGCTGTAGATACTCCCATACCCAACATTCTGAGCTCCCAAAAGAAGAGGGGCATTAGGGGCAGGAAAATGGGAGCAAAGGGATTTGGTCCCTTTAGAAGAACCGTCCCAATGAAACAGAGGAACTTACAAAGCCAATTCCTGATGTTTCTATATATATCATAACGACCTCTAGGGCTGTAGATACTCCCATACCCAACATTCTGAGCTTCCAGAAAAGAGGGGCACCCAGTGAGAGAGCTTTTGGTCCCTAAGAAGGACTGTCCCAACTAAACTAAGACACTTGGGAGTTTTTTTCTGACCGAGGACACATGGAAATGTATGTAACTGTGATAACATCATTGTTGCCATGAAGGTGCCACAAATAAAATAACGTGGGTAGCATCGTGGACCAGGAACCATTTTCCCCCCCCAAAATGAGTTTTTTCTGGTTAACGTTATGGACACAATTAAACCCATTTTGAGATTGTTACAATTCGAGTTCATTCATGGCAGGTTTAAAGTGAGTATAAACATCATTACTGAACTCGCATTTAGTCTTCAGGTTTCTGAATGGATGAGCTGGCAGAAATTTGAGAGAAACTCTGCCCAAAAGAGGCTTTTAGTGAGTAGCTCGAGTTTTTCTCCAGGCCATTGGCATGGAAGCAAACTCCACTATTCCTTTCATTTTATGCCAGAGGAGGTTAGTTTTTTTTTATTTTATTTTTTTCCAGAACCAGGTAGCATTCACTGCCAAGTCCTCTCGGTAACGCAGGTAAAGAGGAGGTCACGCGGGTTGGCATCGGAGCTCAAAAAGTGAGCGCTCTCCTGAAGAAGACATTTTTTTTTTTTTGACAGATGATCTATTAACGAGAAACATTAACAAAAAAAAAAATGTTGATTATCGAAGAGTTTTGTTTTGTTTTGCGATCCCTTGGATTTTCAGATATGTTTATTTTGGTTACTGTGCTAGAACGTATGATAATGCGTTCCGTATTTTTTCTGCTGGAAAGTACTTTTTTTGTGGTGGAAAGGTATTTTTCTCCTGGTAATTTTCCATCGAGAAACTCATTTCAGCTTTGTGGCACCGAGCCATTATTTTGGTGTGCCAGGGGGAATAGCGCCTGCCAGGCTCTTACCAATTCAACGAGTATATGTTTGTTTATTTGGGGGCCGTCTATAAAATGGGCCGGATTAATCTTAAAAAATATAAATAAATAAAATTCATAACTTTAGTATTTACATTGATAACGGTTTTAAATAGATTAAAGGGGAACTCCCCGCACATTGTTTTTAGATTAAAAATAAGTTTTCAAATATGTTGCGCTGTTTACTTTTATGAAACCCAGTTCTATTTTTTGCCCCATATTATGTTTTTAGGCAGCTGCCTATTAACCATTTGTATGTTAGCTGACCCCCCAATCTACTAAACGATTAGATTGAGCAGAACTTGGGTAACTACGTTGTGACTCCAGCACCAATGTAGGTCTTGTGCGGCAAGTCCGGCGAGGGTGACAGCCCACCTGCCCCTTTGCCAGGGGCAGATTGGACTCTTGAATGATTATTATTATTGCTTATTATTTTGTGAATATGGGAGGGTGTTTGGACTTTTTTTTTTTTTTCTTTTGTATTTTTTATTTTATGATATGGTCTTTGTTGACCTCTGCGTAGATTTGTTCTCCATCACACCCTCCTCGTGTGCATTACTTTGAGAATTGTTTACTCCTTCTGCTCTTTCCTCTGAGGGATATGATTCACACATTTTCAGATTTATTTGAACAAAAAGCAATAAATACACTGCTTCAATTTTCACAGCTGGATCGCTGCCAGCGTTTTTAATGAACCTGGCCTGCATTATTGAAGTGGTTCTCCAAAGCTCCAGGCTCTGTTAGATTATACACACACATATCCACACACACACATACACACTCTCTCCCCGTTTCCCCCACCCCACTCAACCTCCCCGCATTCCCCATGGACTCAATGAGTCACACGCGGCTGCAGTTTTCGAAAACTTGGCTCTGGATAAAATTAGGAAGGGCTTTTTTTTATTATTCAAGGAAAGGAAGGGGCCCGTTCTGTATTCCATCACGACTGCCAGAATACACCATCGTTCTGTCTGGCTGCTAAACAGACTGGCCATGTTTATATAAGATCTTTTTTTTCATTTGCAGAGCAATTATTTGACCCACACAGCGATTTTGTTTGAAAGCATTAACTAGATTGCAAAATCCCCCGCAACCCCCCCCCCCTGGGGACCATGGATTTTTCAGGGGTTTTTAATGCATTTATCATTGTTTACTGAGAAAACAACCATTTCTGACGATGTGCATAATTCACCGTGAACCTTTTTTTTTTTTCTCCGAGCCCATTATAGATATTTATTCAGTACGCAAAGACCAAGTCGAATCTATTAGTTTTAAGGCAAAAAGCCGAGTGAAACGCATTTTTTCCAGTACATTAAAAAGAAAAATAAGACCTCCAAAACATGAACGTATAAAAAAAACCAAAACGTAAAAAAAAAACATTAGTTCTCGGATCTATTCCCAGCGGCTTTATGTAGGCAACTAAATGAATGGGTGTCTGTTAGGTCCAAGTACTTTTTGGATTAAATTGGAAATAAATAGAAAGCATTTATCGTGTCCATTTCTTTGGGGGGGGGGCGCTTTTTTTTTATTTTTATTTTTTATTTTTTTTTACAGACTGTAGGGTGAAGTCATGGGTTTTAACATTGGGGAAGAACCTTATTTGCCCATATAATAATCAATTTAAAGTCCTAATTTATTTATGGAAAATAAACAATTTACTGACTTGACAAGCTGTACAGCGTTTCCTGCCAGGACACTCAAGAGGGTAAACACCCATCTTGATTTTTTATTACACCCTAGGGACACCTGCAAAGGATTATCTTAACCCTGTATGACGCCCTCGTAGCCAACCGCCAACGATGCATCCATGCTAAAGGGAAATGACCTTGCCAGCTCTCTTACCATGTAACTTAAATAACTTTTTATACATTAAACAATCTTGTATTCTCTGCCAGAGATTATTTTTTGGGGCGTAGAGAATAAAAATGGATATTTTTTATTTATAACTTTTTTTTTTTCTTGTTCCCCGGAAAGAGCCGTTTCTTAATTGATGTCATTTTAATAGGAGTTCTGTAAAATTAGAAGGGATTAATTATTACAAATACAGAACTCTTGTCTTCATTAGCTCAGAGACTGTAGTCAAATTCTATAGAAATATAGAATCTGTCGGCAGATCGGCCCCATTCGGCCCCTGTCTAGTCCGCCCGTTTTTCCCCGCTGTAAAGACTCAAACCTTAATCGGTCCTTGGCCTCGCCTTTGATTTATATTCTCTAATCCGTTTGATTTTAAGTAGTGGCTTCTTGCGTTATCTAGGGCTCGTCTCGGCTTTATTGGTATTAGGTAGGAGGACAAGTAAATCAGTTGTATGAAACATGCCTCTGGACATCGAGAAATTGATCATTCTCCAGCAATGAGCGCTGTGGGTTTATTAACTGAGACTTTATCACGATCGGCTCCGTTCATCTAATTCCTGGGAGACTTTAAAGCCCGCATCAGCGCTCGTCCTAAACGGACGGCTCGAGAAATAGATGAGGGATCTATGTAATGATGTGTTAAGATTTTCAGGTTTAAGGTAAATCTTGCCTCTCGGAAGAAAAAAAGGGACATTTTCCTTCTAACTTGAGTTACAGGACATTTGTTTTACTTTCTTATTTAAATGCAGAATATATATATCTATAATCAAGCAACATCCGGGGATAACTGGAGCTTGTGATGAAAGGTGTCCTCTTACTCACCCATACTACTATATTATTTGCAACAGTGTAAATATAAGTGCTTTACGGCCTGCTATACAGGTTTTCTTTATTGGGGGTGAGCTAAATGAGTATAAGGTATAATGGTATAATGAATATAATGATGTCACGGTTTTCTGATGGATATTGGTAAAACATAGAAACACGTTGGCAGGTCAGCCCCATTCGGCCCTTGTCGCCCATTTCTCCTGCTGTAAAGACTCAAACCTTGATCCGTCTTGGTTTGGGATAGCCAACCTGAACCAATTCTGCTGGGAGGCTATTCCATTTGTCTACCACCCTCTGGGTATTTGCTATAAGCTGCACCATTCAGCGCTCAAAGGGTTCAAGGCAGAGGCTGCTAACCCATCCTGTAAGGCAGAAGCTTTGCTGCACCGTGATTAACGGCGTTTCTTGACTCTTTCATCTGGGGCCTGCGAGATTAATGGGGATGGAATGAATCATCTGGGCTCTCTGCATCATTCATAACATGTTGTCTGTTCCCGAAAGTGCCTGAGATACTGATAGATGACGCGCCTCCTCAGCCGTTACTAGTCAAACAACCTGCACGTCTTTTAGAAGGATGTATGCGTCTTTTTTTTTGGCTTCCTAGACATTGTATTATTCACGTTGTCATGAGTGGGGTTTTTTTTGTTTTGTTTTGAGTTTTTTGAATCCTGTCGGAAACCTTTTTTTCGTCCCTTCTGCATGTTCATAATCTGTATATAATTAAAAAAAAAAAAATGTTTGATACACTAAGTTTTTGGTATAAACCATATAAAATGCATAGTGGAGTCTGTTTTGCATGGACACCGATGCATTTTACTACATGCTAATAGGCACAGGCATTCTTTAGTTATTAGAGTTAGAAAACAAGTCTTCTGTCTCGTTTTACTCCTCCCCTAACTGCTTCTACTGGAAGCAGGAAGCATACTCGAGTACACTTCCTGCACATGTGATAAAGCTTTCTTATTGAAATCAGTGAGAGTAGCGACAGTGATTGCATTTCGGAATGTTATAACTAAAACATGAAATTTGTTTATTTTTTTTCTTCAGGTTTAACAAATCTCCATCTAATCAACAATAAAAATGAAAGTGCTTCTTCCAACAATGTGACTAAAAGGAAGCCTGCGGCGGAATCGTTAGCTGTGCCTTCGAGTCAGTTGTTAAGCTTCTCGTCAACGACAGACTTGGGTGAGTACTTGAGAGACTGGGGACGACCTCCCAGGTTTCATACTCGCTGGGTTCTCTGCCGCTTGCGAGAACGGGGACAGCTTGTTAAACGGTAGCAGCTACTTCATGCGCTCGATTTCAATGAGAGCAATTTCCTGCCCGCTGATTGGCTGCTTCAAGCAGCCAATCGGTGGCAAAAGTAGTCGGACCACAGGGGAGGAGGGCAGCTGCAGAGCTGCAGCTTTTACTCATTAAATTGCTTTCTATTTTCTTTTTTTTTTTTTCACCCTGATTTAGAAGAATGTATATTAAACTACTTAGTTAGGTCAGTGTCTTTCCTTGTCTTTTTACTGCTATTTGTCTTTTTTTTTTTTTTTTTGAAGATCAGAATTGATTTCACTAATAGCAAAGAGTATTTTTGGGGGGCATCTAAAAAGGAACTGTGGGATACCTGTGAATACTAAATATATATATATATATATATATATATATATATATATATATATATATATATATATATTAATTTTTTTATATATGTATGTATCTGAAGCACAGCTGCTCACAAGAAAACTTTTTTAATGGCTTGAGGCAAAGCCAAACTAATACAATATATAACCAATTTTAAGTAATTAAAGCCAAACTTTGCAATGAAAATAACTTCATTCCTATCTTCTCTGCCGCTCACGGGGGACAGATGTAGGTGGTTTTAGTTTGCATATGGAAAATGCATTTTGTATTATAATTAATGAGAATCAGACATGGGGAGCCAGTCATCCAAAGACATATTTTCACGAGAACAGATGTGTCTCTCTCTTTAATTTGCCAACATCAGAAGCGTTTTTATATATTTCATTACTAAGGGGTAGTGCTGCAGATCAGCAGGAAAGACGATCTGGTAATGCTGACTCTTGGGCTGGTTTTAATTAATTATTGCTTCCCCCCCCCAAAAAAAAAATGTTTTGTGTAATTTAACAATAGCAAAATATCTAAAGAAACAAAACAACAATAAACACCAAAACCCCTGTTTTTTTACCATCTTTAAAAAAAATTTGGCATTGGGTGGGTTTTGGGGGGTTTTTGCGAACATTCTCCCATTCCCGACACATTTGCAGCTCAAGTCATTTATATACGTAGGGATATTTTTTGAATTTGAAGTGATTTTTTTTAATACATGCACTAAAATTCTCTTTAATTCATTTTTTTATTTTATTTTGTTTTTTGAACAGCCAATGCCTCGCACCGCAAAAGATTCAAACACTTCGAGATGGAAGCGATCCAGTGTGACGTGCGGAAAATGTGCAACTTCAATAAGATTCTGTCCACCAAAAAAAACATGGACCACGTCAACAAAATCCTGAAGGCCAAAAGGTTGCAAAGACAGTCGAAGACGGGCAATAACTTTGTAAAGAAGAAGAGAGGACGGCCAAGGAAGCAGCCACTCGTTTTCGAGGAGGACTCTAGAGATCAAATGCCGGTTCTGGAGAAATGCGTGGACCTGCCTTGCAAACGAGGTCAAAAGTCTTCTTTCCATCCTCTAGAGTTGCACGTCAACCGCCATGACGCTGTCATGGATACCATTGAAGCCGTGATACACATGGCAAGAGAAAACCAATCTTCTCGTGCGCCGAGGAACGGAAAGAGAAAGGCCGTTGCCGAGGAAGAGGTGAAGATAAAAAGGCATCGGAAGGCAAGAAGAGGGGAGTCGGACAACAGTCCGTAAGCATCCCAACAGAATTTTTTAAAAAAATGGCGTCAAACAACATATCGCGCGTGGCAACGGGCGTAAAAAGGGTACTTGATACCATAATAACGGCTGCAGTAACAGACTTATTTTTTGTTTTTTTTCCCTTTTACTAGAACGACCAGTAGCAACCTATTAATATGGTTGGTATGGTTCTCTTGGCACTAGACTTTAACTCATGAACTTTTATCTTTTGGTATACCGTGTGCAACTGCAATGATATGCAGAACTATAACGTTTGCTTCCAAGGGGGGGGGAATGCATTTAGTGCATTTCAAGACCCAGTGGATGTAATAAAAATAGTTGAATGTTGTAATCAGGTTAATTCCACCTCTAGTCAAACATATTTCTGGAACTGTTATGGGCCATCATTATCTTGGTTGCAACCCTATACCTTATTAAGCCTTTTTCACAAAATATTTTTACTGTATTCCCCCCCCCCCCCCCGGAGAATACAAGCATTTTAAACATAGCCCAAAATTCTAGGAAAATATCATGATTTGACTCTCTTTCCTTTTTTAGACAAACCAGCTGTAGGGTTTATTTTATTATCCATTTCTATTTGTTCATTTTATGGACAAAATATACATAATAATAATAATTAAAAAAAACTGTACGTTTCAGATTATCACCAAAACAAAAAAAAAAATCAAAATTTTGCTCTCAATAGCTTGGTCAAAAAAAGGTTAAAAATCACGTCTCTCAATATCCACGTTATATCTTTCCAATGTGGAAAATATTTCTTGACGACTGGTTGATAATAATACAAGTAAGTGTTCTTATCTTAAAAAACATGATCAAAGGGTTTCACCACTGCAATTGTTTTAATCCACGTCGGAGAACGCATTCCAAGTCGTGGTTGCCTTAATTAAGTGATTTTTTTTTTTGTACATAATGTAAAGTATAAAATTATCAGTCTGTATGAATGCAAACTGTCCGTGACTAATAGTCTTTTGTTCAGTCAAGTTAGCCATTGGTTTAGCGTCTACAAAAGTGTTTGAGTTCTAGCGACCTGTACTCATAGCCCTGAAAAGTCAAGGACGTTGAGTGGACTTTGGTAAATAACCGTGTACGGATAGGGGTGGTCTTAAGTGTCCGAAACAGAAAACCGTGGTTTAAGCAGTATTTCCGGGTTATCGTCTGTCCCAACTCCCCAAGATGTGTTGTCTTTATCTAATGACTTATGGATAAGATATGTCACTAGTATCCCATTAAAATACCCTTTCCAAAGATTAGGGGTTTACAAGAACCAGTGGTTTTGGATCAAGGAGCTTTGGACACATTTAATATCACCATATGCGCTAATGACTCCAGCTAGCAGCTACTGTTCATTATCGAATGTGACATTATACAGTGGTCGTTTTTAGCGAATATCTATCAAAGGGAAGCATTTTAAGTACCAAACACGCACTTAACGTTCTCGGAGACCGACAGAACATTTAAATTTCTAAGACATATATTAATATATATTAGCCCGAAGCCCTTTAAAAAAAAAAAAAAAAAAAAAAAATCTCAAACCAATCCCTTATAGTTTCTGGTACAGAAATTAGAGTTGTCTAATGTATTTTTAAAATAAAAACCTTTTTTGAAATGGGGTTTTAAATATTCTACTTTAAGATATGAGAGGCTGGGGGTGGGAATGGGGGCATTTATCAAATCAGTGCTTCTGTTTTGCACTAAGCCAAAAAAGCTGCCAGATATATATTTTAAAATTGTAATATTTTACTGCAGCTGCAGGATTGGAGATTTTAGTGTTAGAGTCAATTTTTTTATTTTTTTTTTGTCTATTTTGTCCAATGGATTCTCTAAATATCTCCATTTCCATTTCAGTCTTTATATAATGCAGATAACTGGTATCCTTCAGATTAGAGCGCTATGTTTTATTGGGCCATTGTTTATATCACTATAACGCTAGGGACCGATTCACGTTTTGGACGTAAATATAACAAATTTTTTCTTCATTCCTTTAAAATAAAAAAATAAAAAATGTGAAACGCGTAGGAACTCGGTTCCCCCACTTTTAATGTTAACGCTGCAGCTGCTTTATTTAAAAATCCAGCCCTCTAGACCAAGGTACTGTGTCCCGCTAATTAATTCAAGAAAGGGTTTGTTGTGAATAAAACCCAATGGGTCTCTAAAAAAAAATAAATAAATAAATAAAAAAAAATTAAAAAGTCCGGTTCCTAACATAGATCACGGAAAGCGTATGAAACTCAGGGCAACAACAACAAAACCAGAACCTGCGAATCGATTTCCTTTTATCCCTGTACCAATTTTGTTAACTGTGTGCACTACAGGACCCCATACGATAGTAACGATTTCTTTTATACATTTAGAAGTTTTGACAAAGCAAGTTTAAAAAAAAAATATATATATATATATTTTTTTTTTGTAATGCTCTACTGGAAATTCATTAGAAGGTACCAAATTATTTATTTAACTGTAAATAAGCATGCGGATGATTCAGAACAGTGTTATCACGTTTAGGAAACGCTTAAAAGGGGAGGTCTTGGACATGTTTGTGGATATCGGCAGGTCGCTGGCTAAACTTAATTTGCATTCAAGAAAAATTATGTTTTCAGTCTCGAGGGTAAAAAAGTGCACTTGTTAAACATATTTAATCTGCTTTTAGGGTAGTTAAAGGTCCTGTAACCCTTTCAGGGCCTGTGGGCGCCATACTAGAACCAAATCAGTAATTAGCACAGGGTAGAGTACTTCCCCGATTGCTCTGCCACTCAAATTAATAAAAAAAAAATATATATATATATATATATATATATAATGTATAAAACAGGTCAATTTGTTCCCCAGTGACCTGAACACCTTAGTATTTCAGTAAGTTTATGCAGATGTGTCCTTGAAGAAGTCTTGTTTTTTGTTTGTTTTTTATTTTGTTGTTGTTATTACGAAACCTGCCTCCCAAACATGTATTTTACCCTATAACTATCCATTAACAGTTGCCGGGTGGCACACCCGAGAAAAACCATCCCTATTCAATTAGAAGCACATTTTATTCAACAAAACCATTTAATGCATCATTTCTGCCTACTTTATACACTACAAAGACAGCAAAAAAAATTGTGTAAATAAAAATAAAAAAAAATAAAAAAATCAGAAGACGTGCCAATTGGTGAACATGGGAGAGCAGTTTGACCCATGTTTTTTTTCTTTTTCGCCTTTTTTTTCTTTTTCATTTCTAAGCTATTTCTTAAGTAATGCACATGAAATGTTATATATGTACATATTTAAAAGAATGGGGCACAATATTGTTTTACAAGTCGTGCTGGCTAATTTTTAGTTTGTATTCATAAGTGGTTTTTAAAAGCCTTTTTTTAAAGTGTATTTGCATGTTCTATCTTGATTGTATGTAAACATATTTTAGAGCAAAAAAAATGTATTTGTATTTTATTGAACATAGAGGCAAGAAAAAAAACAAACAAAAAACTTGTACATTGTTTGAAATGTTCTTTTTGTAACGGTTTTTATTCATGAAGCATTTTTGTACATTGAAAAATGGATATGGAATTGCAGTTATATGATGCGTAGATACATCAGGCATGCTTTAATGTCATGCACCTTCATGATTCTAGATGTTGGTTTTTTTGAAACTTTTTTTTTTCTAAACGAAAGCTCAGTTTTTTTTTTCCGCTACCAAATCAGGTTAGCAGTATAGAGCACTTACCTACAAAAAAAAAAAAAAAAAAAAAAAAGTAATCCGATTCATATGTTATTCTTTGTGTGAAATTAAATGAATTCAATTCATATTCTCTGGTGTTGTGATTTTTTTTTTATTTTTTTTTTAGTACTTTTTTGGGGAGCAGAGGTTTTTATACGATCTCATGACCCAATAAGGCGAATGGTTACGACAACATATTACAGGGGAGATCTCACGATTTCGGTTCTCTGTGTTACAAAAAAACCATGTATCAACGTTTGCGGATCAAGATAAGCAATAGATCACATATTTTGGGTGATTTCTCGGTTAAAAAAAGTTAATTCAATCAACGTCGTAAGTAAACATAAACCTGACGTATTCCTGCAAATTATAGTGCCCATTTTATATTAATTTGTTGAATTTCACAGATTTAACAAAAAAAATAATAGAAAATGTGGTATTTGGCAAAGTTTGATCAGCTGATTTTATTTTTTGAAAAGATATTTTTGAAAAAAAAAAAATTTGATTCTAAATTTTAAAAACATATACTAAATTTTTTTAGAATCTGTTCAATCATTTAAAAACATTAATGACCCCTGATAAATTATTAGAAACAATACATTTCCCTTGCAGCGAGCACAAAGTACCGATATTCTTATATACCGGTAAACGTTGGCCCGCGACTTTAGTTCTCCCTTCAGTAGAATTTGGCAGGGGTTTTATTTGAGAATTAGTAATGAGTTTCTCTAGTGAATATTTAACTACGTTTTGATCACGCCGTCGGAGCTGTCTTCCCAAACATGAAATATTACGCACTTGACATATTACCAGTATTATTACCGGGATTTGAGTGTAAGAAACAAAAGACACATCTGTAAATTTCAGTTATGAGCAGAATATTTAAAACGCGTTTTGCAGACTTATTTATACTGGGGCGTTTATAGATTATTTATCTGATCCTGCTCTGTGTTCCTAAGGTTAAATGGCAACTACAAAAGAAAAATGGCCTCTTATATATGCTGGCCACTGATAGGGTGTGTGAATACAGAATTCATCTGTGGGGTACCTGAGAATGCCCCAGGTAGGTTACCCTACAGCTCACCTGTTTCTGGGGCGTGGTTTTGTGAGAGGGCAGGGCTAGCTCTCTGTAGAGGTGAATCTGGTCATGTATGAGCAGGGGTTAACCACATCCAGCGTTTAATGGGCAGGGAGTAGGAGGGGATGTGGGTGGGGAGTGGGCGTGGCCAAACAATGAGAAAAGAGGAAAGAGCTCCGGAGAGTCAAACTCAGAAAATTCCCGGGTGTTATCAGCATGGAACAGCCATTTAGCCCATTGTTTTATGTTCAGGATATCCTTCTCTCTACTCCGTGCAGCCTTAAAGGTGCTGTTCCACTTAGAACATTAATCGTTCTCTGTAGCACATGTTAAAAATAGTGTTTTCTGCGTTGAAATAATTTCTGTTTGTACATTGTTTCCAGGCAGCTGCGTATCGGCCATTTGTATGAGTTCTCATTCTGACCCCCGAATATACTAGACACCCCGACTCCTTATCATACTGCCTGTGGGGAACAATAGAATGGCTGCCTTAAAGGGGAACGCCCACCATTTTTTTTTTAAATCAATTTAAAATATTGTGCTTCTCATACTGCCTGTGGTAAACAACAGATTGGCTCAGTCTTAATCACTCTGACCAATGAAAGTCTATGGAGAGCGGACTTCATTAGCATTGCCATAAAGAATCAGCTCGATGTGGGGTTTGGGGAAATCACTGAAAATATCACATGCCTGACAATAATGGTGGCCTCCAGGTGTGCACATAACGCCTTAACTGTTTTAAAGTATACCTCTTCTGAAAGGCTGTTCCACTTTTCCACCGCCATATTAGTGATGAAGTACTTCCTTATATCAGATCTAAAGCTCTGGCTTTGTAAAAGCGTGGCCTCTTGCCCTTCCTTTTCTTCTCGTTTAAATATACTTTACTCTTGTAATTTGTTTAACCCCTTGACATATCACCTTGTCTGTTCTCCAAGCTATACACGTATATATTTGTGTGGACCGCATTAATTGGGGGTCAGTGCCCTTTCTAAACAACTTCCTTCCTCCCTTCAGAAAGGGCAGACGAGTTCAGCGACCACGGCTCAAACGTCAGCCTCTAATTTCCTCGGCCACCTTTGGTTCCTTTTTCAGCCACCAATAAGTAAGATGAGTCTGTCCTGCAGTTAGAGTTTAACTTCCCCTCCCCCTTTGTAAGTCTCGTTTCCAGAAACTTCTCCACCAAAAATATGGCCTCCCTCCTTCCCAAATGGACTTTAGTCACAAATAATGGAAAACAAAAACGCTTTAGGGTTGGCGGGCATCTCTATTCCCCATGTTCTTCCAATCATTATAGATGTAGTTAGCAGTGGATGGTGACTGGTTAAACCATACTAAGTGTGGAGTACTTCAGGTCTTATTTATTAACCCCTTAAGGAATATGGGTTGTCCTTAAACCCATTAAAAACAATGCGTTGTGAGCCCGTACATGTACAGGCTTTGTCATGAAGGGGTTAAGATTGTTAGAGGTTATACATCTCCGACTCATAGAATAGGCCGAAGTTTCCATCTCAGTAGTTGTGTAGCCTACATCCGTTTGTGGGTTTCTTTATGCTATAGCTCTCGTCCGCCATGTTACGCTCTATCCAAGTGTCACAGGAAACCATCAGCAGGAAATGCACCCTGCTTGTTGCTAGGGGGGCATGCCAAGGATTCACCTAGTGACAGCTTCCCTTGCTTCCTTCGGTGGTCTTGCTGACGTTGCGTGCCAGGGTTTCCCCAGACGCCTAAAAATGTAATGTGGTAGAAGGGGAAATGGGCGCCGAGTGGGACGTCTCACTCTCAACGCCTCTCCCTCGACAGTGACTAACATACAGTAATATACTTACACAGACATACACACAAACACATGCACACACACACACTAACATACTTACACACACACAGTAATACACTTACACAGCATATCCCCACGCTCAGTGCTCTGGGACTGAGGTAGTGAGGCACGGCCCGGGGTGGGGAGCGTTTGGTCGACTGAAGTCGGGGGTCCCCTCAGACAGGGCCCCCTCAATTTTTCAGGGAACAATATGCCCTTAGTAAAGAAGATGTAGAAGACATTCAAAGTGACGTCTTTGTCTACATTCGCCCTTTAGAGCGTCAGATATTTGTTATTCTTTAAATCTCGGGGGGGGGGTAATAATATTTACATTAACTTTAAATAAGAAATATTTTCACACAGTCTGCAAACCCACTTATGAGGCCACGTACCTTTACCCCTCCACCTAAACGGGATACAAAATTAATGTTTTATTAGCCTATTGTTTGTAATTGGTATGTATGATTTATTAAAACCTGTCTTTAAAGGGAATTTGTCACAAAAAAAAACCTTTAGCACATTAAATAAAACATGAAAAATGGTCTGTGTGGTAAACAGCTTTCATTTTAGACTATAGACTATTTTACCTCCCCATCGGAACACTGGCGGCTGCAAAATCGTGCAGAGCGTTTAAATATATCGGCTCGATGATGTCATAACGCACGCATACTCTCTATTTACTTCCAGAAATGTTGTGTCTGAGTCTAAATGGGCCGATTAGATGGGCTGAATGGGTCTGATCTCCCGGCAGGTTCTATGTTTGTGTCAGGGTCCTCGGCAGGTCGTTCTTGGTACTCTACTCACTCTTCTGGGTGGAGGGTGCACTCACTGGTGCTGGGTGTTCTTGAGCAAAGTAGGATGGTCTTTCTGAGTTACCCCAGGATGAACTCCTTAATATATAGTTATAAAGCCCTGCCCAACCAAAAAGTAAAGTGGCCGAGTAGCCTTCCGCTAACCCCTTAGTAGAGAAGAGCTCTATGAGGTTTATCGATATATATTTGACGTTATTCCATATTGTGGTGTATCGGAATTTCTAGAATGCCATTTAAAGATGATAAAGCAGAGATTTGCTTTCCTATCACATGTTAATTATCTCGTTATTTCATGGATAAATCTCTAGCAGTTCTGAGTTCACCTGATTTCTCGGTTGCATTGCTAATGTGATAATTGGCATCTGTTAATTAGATAACACCTTTGCCCTGTTTCTTTATCACCGACCTGAACGACCATTCACATCGAAGTTCCTTTTGCAAGAACTAATTACTTGGCGCATCAGAATACATAGTGGAACCTGTAAACGATGCTCCGGCCCACCATAGCCCACCGTCTAGTCGCCCGTTTCTCCTGCTGTAAAGACTCAAACCTTAATCAGTCGTTGGTCTCGTCTTAGATTCAGGAGCCGTATGTCTATCCCATGCATGTTTAAATCCCCTCACTGTATTACCCTCTACCACTTCTGCTGGAAGGCTTATCCACTGATCTATCACAGGGCATCTTGTTCTATCCACTCCCCAGCATTTATTCTGCCCACTCTTAGCCTCACTCGCTGTAGAAACTGGCTCCACGCCTGCGGGCTGGCTAGGGGGGAAAAAAAAGCACACTTTGGAAGAAGCTGCAGCTCCAAAGCTGCAGTGAAACACCTCCTGTGTGCTACTTCAAGCATCCAGTCACTGGCAAGAAAATGCTCCCTTGGAGTCTGTCACACCAACTTGTGTAGTGCATACATGGACTTGCTACCTGGTAGAGATGGCACGGCCAATTTCAGTATGTGAGGGGTTAATTCGACTGTATAGGCATGTGGTGCCAAAAGGTCTTTTTAGATAAATTGGTCTTTTGAAGCTGGGACTCCAACCAAGGCCCTCTGCAAGGTGTGAAATTTCACAGGGAGGCGGTGCCTTTAAGTCTGCTAGCTGAGTCATTCACCATATGCCTGGATCCCCTCATATATAATGGATTCTTTGATATGCTAAGTGACCACTAGCAGTCAGGAAAACCATTTCATATCCAGGTCATATCAACCCATATCAATAATACCTCATATATTCATTATCATACCTCCTTGTGTGCATACCTAGAACGGGGAAAGCGCACCCTACAAAAAAAAGTACAAACATGGCGGCGCCACTTAACCAGTTTGGAAGGAATTGTGAAGTCTATGATGTTCAGTCATAAGTAGCAAGTGTGACATATCTATGGACTTCACAATTTACAGGAAATTCATAAACGCACGAATTATTACTGTGGCGAGCACAGGAGGGACGATAAAATTAAAATAAGTTATTTGGACTGATATGTTTCCACCACACAAGGGGGAGGTCACTTATGGTACACCTTCCCTCCGCTTATACCACCTCTGGGCCGGCTTGGAAACTCGAGATGAACTGGGAAAGAGTATAAAGTTAGTGAAAGAAGATTGGTCAGTGTGCTTACTAGGGGCCAAGATCTAATTTTGAGTAAGTCGCCATCTTTCCTTGCCGGAGCCCTACGGACAGAAAAATTGTTACTTGACCATTCAGTGAGTAGTTAGGTTTTCTGTAATTTTCTCCTTTTTATTTTTATCTGTTGGTGTAAATCTGTTTATCATCTTTTTTGTATGCACTGTGATTTTTTTTGTTCATAATAAATATCCCTTTATTAAGTTCTGCCTTTGTCTGGTAAAGACTCGCGTTACCTGATTAGACCATTTTATTGGTAATTTGAAATCACGTAATTTTTGTGTTAAAATATATTGTGTGGCTTTTTTTAGTCTGATTCGTTTGGGGTACCAAGGCACCCCATTTCTAAATTGTCTTGGTGGTGGCAGCGTTATTTTGATATTTGTTATATCATTATAGTTAATTGCGGGTGGTATTAAGGGTGGATATTTATATTTTTATCACTATTTTCGGTCTAGTGCAGACGGATAGTGAATTTTAACCCTTTTACCACCAGAACCAAGTCACGCGCAAGCTTGGAGTAGAGTGCGTTCGTGACAGAGTCGATGAGAGTGCTTTCTGTACATACACATGGGGGGTCTCATTAGCGCTGGAGCCGCTGAAATCAATGGGGGAGTTTTGTGTGCATGCGCAGAGCACCCTGGGCCAGCACTGCAGCTGATTGGAGGTGAGTTTACCGTATGCAGGGGGATGTGCTCATCAGCTGGGAGGGTGGGGCTAGGGGCAAATGCATATGGGGTTCCCATATGCATATGGGGGTCCCCACAGGTGAAAATGTAAAGTGGCCAAGCAGCTATCATATACATTAATGCATATGAAGATTGGCGGGTCCCTTTAAATATCCCAGCCTTACTGGACAGAGTGTGCATATAGGTTTCCCATTTCTCTTGACCTGAATGAGTTAATTATTGCCAAGTTTATATACATATATATATATATATAACAATATTCTAATTATCACCCCCCCCCCCAGCCTGGCTTACCGGACTGCACTGCATATTCCTGCTATGATGATGTCAAATGTGCGTATTTATGTTTCAGATGTATTTTCTTAGTTTATGGGGCTATCACACGGCAACGAGAACGGCAGAATGTGACCTGGCACTCAGCCCCTGAAACCAGCGCACCCCCCCCCCCCGAAAAAAAGTCCTTATTATGGCAATTTCTATTCGGGAGCAGCGAGCAATTTCCTTCGTGACAAATGATTGCTCCGTACCTTTTAACAGCGAATAGATTTGTCTGGGCTTCCGTTTAATGAAACTTAGCGTTCTGCAGTAATGGGTAAAAAAAAAATACATAGAAGGTTTATAATTGCACGCTAATGTGTCACCTCGCAGACGGAGCTTCAAAGGGAACTGTCACTTCCACAATATCCATAGACGCTGAATGGGCCCTCTGCTGCTAAGAGCCTCACTGTGTATTCTGTATGGAAAAGACAGTAATGATACATTAGGGTTCGCAAGAGTTCATAAAGAAATACAAAGCTTACCAGGTTAAAAAAAAAAAAACTCTAATTGATTATTACCCCATGGAGGTAAAATACCTGCAGCTGCACCAGGGCCAATTGAAGGCTTTATACATGACAGATGTGTTTGTGCCGGCAGTGCAACGCTATAATGTTCACGTCGCTCGTTAAAGCAAAAAAACATGGATATATTTCCCACTGTCCCCGCATTCACACACGCTTACACCGGGTTTCTTTCACTCCAGCTTGATGGGTCGTTTGTAGCAGACTAGTGTGCCACGGGAAGGTGGCAGCAGGTCACTGAGAAGAGGCATTAGTGGATTTCACAATGTATTACCCCTGTAACCCCTTGAGACCAACACTGAGACCACTTCTGTTCTGTGGCTGGCAGATATAAAGGGACACCCCATGACGTTGTATGTACCTTAATGTGCATTCACTCAAGCCGGAAAAATGAGTTACCTTCAAGAGAAGCTCCAGAGCTTCAGCGCACCATTTCCATGGGGGTCCCATGTTTTGCTTAAAGCAGCCAATCAGTGGCAGGAAAGTGTGATTGGGTTAGACCGTCTCTCAGAGGACACTTAGTGGTTGTATGTTTATCCAATGGCAGGAATGTAAAGACATTTTGGGGTTGAGCTGTAGGCAGAAAATAGGGGGATGATGAGTAACAAATGGATAAGATCTGCTCCAACCATACATAAGGAGGGACAGGGAACTTGCTTATTCACGATAGAAAAAAGTGGCAACTCAAGAAAACATCTACCCTCCACAGGTGACAACAGTCTTGCATTTGCTGCACAGTCCCGACAGCTTCTGTCATGCCGGGCCATATATCAAAATTGTCAGGACAGCTGGATATCTTTTTGCTTGTAGAACTAACATTCACTTTGAAGGTGAGCTCTTGACTGTATCAGCATCCCTTACCTTATCGATCTTTGTCTCCACTCACAGAGCACCCAAGTACCCGATAACCTTCAGAGATAATAGTCTTGCTACCAAAGAACACTTTGCTGATTACCAGGAGGAATCAATGTGTCCTCTCGGGGCAGGATGAGATAACCACGGGTATATATTTTATGAGACTGTACGATTGACCTAGCACTTGAGTTTTGACCCCAAGACAGCATCTTTCCAACCTTTCCAGTAGAGCGTTTGCCACAACCCATTAAAAACCTAGAAGCTCAAACTGGGTTAATCATTTCTGACTTTATTTAATTAAATACGCATCAACATTACAGGATATTCTGCTCCATGGCATCATTCAGACTTTCAGAAATAAAAGATAACAACCCTTCATGTTGGAAGCCATGGTCGATACCTGAATCAATACATAAACCAATGGTAAAATAGCTGCGAATGCCTTAATACATACGAAGAGAGCGCTCGGAGCCAGAAACAATTATACATACAGTCAATAAAAGTATCAATCAAGTCATTACAGGGCGTTTCATTTAATTTCTTTCTTTTGTAATATGAAGTCTGACAGAAACCCATTTCTTTTGTGAAAGATGTACGCGAAAAAAACATTAAAACTGCATTATTTCTGAAATTTTGACTCCGCAAGTGAAGGACGACGAATCCGTTTCTCTGTCTGCTAATGGCGATGCCATACAGCAAGAGGGTTTTAAAGGTCTCCTTAAAGAAGCTTTATGCGGCATAACTAGCGATATCCAGTGGCATGCATTGTGTGAATGAGTGAGAGTATAAATTAATATGTGGATGAATTGTCTGAAGTGTGAATTAGTGAGTGACTGTAAAAGTGTTTCTGTGTCTCAGATGTATAATTGTGGAAAGGCAAAGATGGCACTAGCAGGGTGTTTGAGCCTTCGGGACCAAGATGGCACAGGCAGGGTATTTATGGGACAAGGCTGGCACAGGCTGGGCTGTTTGGGGACAAAGTTGACTTGTGCTGGGCTGTTTGGAGTTAAAGATGGCAAATCCTATGTGTGTTATCTGGGTGCTGGTCAGGTTCTATGTGAGCAGTGTGGACACACCAGGGCTGGCTTTGGGGTGTGCAACCTGTGATCTATGCCTGTAATTTAGGGGGGTTTTACCTTTAATGCCATGTTTTCATGTGAATTCCATTTGATCTATACCGGCAAAGCTGGGTTTTTGTGTTATTCTGTAGATCAATACCTGCTATTCTATGCTTCCACTTATTCAGTTGATCATTACCTGCAATGCTGTTTCCATGTATTTGATCTATACCCGCAGAGCTGAGTTTACATGTGCTTTCCAGTTGATCTATACCTTCCATACATTACTATCGTATACCTGCAAATACAGGATTTGTATGTCTGATTCTGATTATTTGATCTATTCCTTCAGTGCTGAGTTCACAAGTGAATTTCAATTGATCTATACATGCAATGCTGGGTTTGTGTGTTAATGTGTTGATCTATACTGGTCACTGGAAGCTCAACATGGCACCTCATGGCAAAGAACTCTCTGAGGATCTGAAAAACCAGTAACATATAGTATTATAACGGAGGTGCCCACATGGCAAAAATATATTATGTTGTGCCTCTACCGTAATAGTGCTTCAGAATCCATTGGCGCTCTATTAATGTAATAATGCTTTGAGTACGCAGCCCACACTGGTGTTATATATTGTACACGTAAGGGAGCTATAGGTCCCGAAATCTTATTATTTTGGTGAAAAAAATATTTATTTATATGTCTTTAAAACAAGCTGAAGGCTTTTACACTTGCTGTGCCAGCTAACGTAAGCAGCGTGCATAATAATATTAATCCAATATAAACGCCAATAAATTCCACTGTTGTAGTCCTCGTTAAATATGTAATATATTATTCATTGACGACAATCAGTCAGCATAAAAAAAAAAAAAAAGTCCGATCTGTTGAAGCCACGCTATCGACACAGGGATCTAATAAAGGAACATTGAGCATTTGAAACTGAAGAAATGTCACGGAAAAATTTTATTCTATAAAAGGGAAAACTGAGCAGCGAGTCAATATTATGCTCGCAAAACAGAGAGGCGACCGAAACATAATATTATTTGGAGAAATGGGAGCTAAGGCTCAGATATCAATTAAGTAAATTAACTTTCTGCTGTTAGCAAGCATGCAGAATTAATAATAATCACTTTGTTGGAAACTAAATTATCGAGCTATCAACCTGTCTACAAAATGAACAATTTATAAATATCCGTTCTCTCATTAAAACGGCTTGACTCGTGACTTTTAATCAGTGCACGTGGCATCAGGTTTATTGGCAAATGGCTTATCGTGAAACACTTACGCTTATCCCCCCGGCAGCTCTGTTGCCATCCATTATGACTCCACTTTCGTGTCGTATGTAAAGCAAGCCACATGATACAGACAGCCTCATACGGTGAATGCTCTTATCCCGTGGCATTCCGTTGTTTATAAACTCCGTTAGAACGCATAGCATTTGAAATCCCAGCAGTGGTCTTGTTCAGCCGGTCTCCGTACAATTCATCTTAATTACTTCCTGCCTGGTCTGACCCTTCACCAAGACGCTCAGCGGCCTCCCCTACTTTGTCCTGTAAGGCCACCAACGTACGTCTTTCATCGTAATTTGTTTTAATACGGGAAATAAAAATAGAAACAAAGTAAGACATAAAAATAGATTTAGAATCTTCGTAATCATTTGACGGGGAAGTCCCAAAGTCAGCTAATGCGTCATTTACATTGTCGAAGGCTGGGGTTTTTTTTAGGATTATCGAGCCAGGCTAGACCCCTCACTCCCTGTCTCTCTCGCTCTTTCATGCTTTACATGGTTCTCAACCTATGGATTCACTATATGACCAAACGTATGTGGACACCTGACCATCACACCTATATGAGCTTGCTGCATATCCTATTCCAAAACCATTGGCATTGATATGAACTCGCCGCCCCTCTTTTTGTGGCTATAACAGCTTCCACTCTTGTGGAAAGGCTTTCCACAAGATTTTGGAATGTTTCTTGGAATTCTTGCCCATTCATCCAGTAGACTCTTTGCTATTCCAGCATTACTGTGACCCAGCTCACAAAGCAAGCGCCGCCATAAAGACATGGTTGGATGAGCTTGGTGGGGAAGAACCTTGTGGGCCGCACACAGCCCTGACCTCAACCCCATCCAACACCTTTGGGATGAATTGGAACAGAGATTGGGAGCCATGCGTCTCGTCCCAACATCAGTGCCTGACCTTACAAATGCTCTACTGGATGAATGGGCAAACATTCCCCCAGAAACTCCTCAAAATCTTGTGGAAATCCTTAGCTTCAAAGAAGGGGACCAACTTCATATTAATGCCTATGTATTTAGAATGTGATATCATCAAAGTCCTTGTTGGTGTAATGGTCAGGTGTCCAAATACTTTTGCCCATATAGTGTATCTCATGTAACGTGTCGGGACGGGGGAAGTGAGTTGGGTGAAAAAAACATGAAATCTTGAAAATTGTCAGAAAGTAACTCTTTTTCCATGCAAGAGACTATAGCAGGTAAAACATTCTTATTTATCTACTTTGGATACAACTCAGACATTGAGATTTTCTTTCTAGATGGTCCAATTTTGGCCCAGCTCCTGTTGATGTAACTTGAGTTCTTCCATCAGATCCTCAGATTCTCTTCCAGTGAATCCATTGACATCTTTCAAAATTGTTTCTTCATATCCTTAGAACTGATCACTGAGGACCCCCAACCAAAATATGTGAGCAATTACCCCTCTTGTTCCTTATGGTTTCTTTGCCTGCGGCTTCACTATTAACACTTCCAACATATCTTCCCATGTACACAAACTCTCTTCAAATTTGCGATGGCGGATAAAAAAGTGACATTGAATTCTGACTTTGTTGTGAATACATTACGTCTTGTACATGAACTGTAATATATATATGTATTGCCAGCTGAGTATAATTTCATGATAATAGAGGGGCACGAGTGTCAGAATTAATTGTACAGAAATGATGTCAGACCTAGAATATAATAACCTTATAATTGGACAATTAGTGCCTTCAAACTAGATTTTAATAAGGAGATGAATATTCACTGCAGACGAGGAAATAAAACTAAAGAGTCTAGAATAAGACAAAATTGATAACGATTGTACTGAGAATGTTATTTTTATAGTGGACTCAGAGTCTCCGGATGAAGTCCTGCTTCCCGGGGTCTCTGGGTTAGTCTCATCTTTCCCCAGGTAGGGAAGCAATGTTTGGCCGTGTTTACTCCCTACCCTACTACATTTTTTTTTCTAGGATGTTATTATTATTATCTACCTACCAGAATGCATAGTGTCTACTCTAAAGTTTGGTGATGGAGGAATAATGGTCTGGGGCTGTTTTTCAGAGTTTGGGCCTCTTAGTTCCAGTGAAGGGTAATGTTAATGCTGCAGCATACAATGACCTTTTAGACCATTGTATGCTTCAAACTTTGTGGTCCCGGTTTGGGAAAGACCCTTTCCTGTTCCAGCATGACGGCGCACAAAACAAGCACCATATTGACATGGTTCGAGAAGTTTTGTGAGGAGGAACCCGAGTGGCCTGCACAGAGCCCTGACCTTATCACCAGTGAATCCCTTTGGGATAAATTGCGAGCCAGGCCTTCTTGTCCATCATCAGTGACTGATCCGACGACTGGTGGAGGTCCTCTGCTGGCACTTAGTGGTGAATGTTTGGTATTGCATGGAGGCACCACTACCCAATTACCCATCTTACCCAATTAACTATATAATTTCCTAGTTGCTCAGTTTCTGTTCCTTGTTTTTATTACAACTCAGTGTCCCGTTACCTACTTTCTGGTCCATGTTCATTGTTCATGCTCCCTGTACCCTTCTGCTCCTGACCTGCTCCTGACTCCCCGTTATTGATGACCTTGGGTAGCTGTTTTGACCACGCATTTTTTCCTTCAGTCTGTGATTTCTGTGATTCTGGATACCGACCCTGATTTATTTGAGACCATGTCCTAGTCCATTTGGTCCTTCTGGCTGTTGTCCTTGGATTCTGTGATTCCTGTTGCTGACCCTGTCCTGTTTGTGACCAAGCTTCCTTACTACCAGACTTCTCAGTCCTCCTGCCTGCTCCTGTAGGTTTGGCCACTGATCCCGACCCAGTTGTTTCATGGCCCTCCTGTGGATCCAGGCTCCTCATGGACCCCTATCAACCTACTGGACCCTGTTCTACTTACAGTGAGGGGTTGGTCTGTTGTGCCCCCTCTCTGTTGGTAACCCAGTGTCAAGGTCTACCTGCAAGTTGTTCCCAACTCTCATTCTTACGAACCAGGTAGGACCTAAGAGCCCTTTTGGCTAAATGGGCACAGGTTCCCATTCAAAAATCCTTTGAAAAGTCTTCCGAGAAAAATGGAAGCTATTATGGTTGTGAAGCGGGACCAACCCCACATTACTGCCCATGGTTTTTGAATGAGATATCAAACAAGCTCATATAGGTGTGATGGTAAGGTGTCCACATACTTTTTGTCTCATAGTCTAATTGTTAAGTACTCAATATGATTGATCTGGCATATTATCTCCCTACAGTAAATCTGTGATGCCTAAAACCTAAAAACTTTCAAGTTATGTTACATTCAAATAATTTATGCTTAAAACAAACTATACTCCTACTAATACATTATAGAGTGTGGTGGAAGCCATAGTTTATTTCCTCATGGACAGGATCGCTTAAGGAGTAGTAGATACAGTGGGGACTATTAATGTTCCTTACATCGTTCTGTTATCTCTTTAATTAGTTTATTCTACTTGTTACACAGAAGCTCTGGTGCTCATGCTGGTGAATATTAATACAAACGTGCTCTGGCCTAACAACCAAATTCAACCACTAATACACATTAAAGTGTATTTGTGGATTTGTTTTTCTCCCCATGTTACTTAAATGGGCTCGGTTTGTAAGTACTTTCATGTGGATTCATTTAACAAAAAGAAAATGGGAATTATTACTTTAGGAAGCAGCTGCAGCTGCAGAGCTGAAGCCCCCTTCCTTTCCGTTGTCCACTTTTTCATACCACTGATTGGCTGCTTGAAGCTCCACCACTGAAATCAATAGGTCTGCACGTTATAGACCCCCCAACCTTGAACATTCCCCCAGCCATCTTTGGAGCTGACTGGTAAGCAAATTACGTTGGGCAAATAGCTAAGGGTGGGCTTTTATCCTATCATGTATCCTGCACAGCAAATAGCTGGGGTGGGGAAAGGGGCAAATGCATAGGGGTAATTTAGCAGAATCCTCTATGCATTTGCAAAGATGGACCTATAAAATTTAAAGGGACCATTCTGCCATCATGTGCATTGTGTATCATCCTTTCTTTTTATATATGATATATTCACCAAAGACTTAAAATCAATCCTTAGTCCTAAATGCAGTCCTGAGAGTTTCAAGATAGAATGAGATGTGGAGATTATTGGATTTACATACTAATTAATAAAATCATTTCAA
Source organism: Spea hammondii (assembly GCA_029215755.1). Lineage (NCBI taxonomy): Eukaryota > Metazoa > Chordata > Amphibia > Anura > Pelobatidae > Spea > Spea hammondii. Next base: position 183,133,757 of record JARDYJ010000001.1, on the reverse strand, counting down.
AGATTTTATTAATTAGAGTTCAAAACCATAAAAAAAGGTTATAAAGGCTAAATACCCGCATCTACGCCTGGATAATAGAGCGCCGGGAGAATAATATCAAAGTGTTCTCCTAAAAAGCGTTGTTATACAGATATTATTATTTCTTGTTCTGCCTTTTCAGACTGTATTAAGTTCCAAAAAAAAATATGTTATGGTAAAAAAGAAGGCTTTGAAAACAGGATTTTAATGAAATGCAAACTAAAGCAGTAGCTGCTTACGTGTGAATAATCTAGATGACAATTACATGGCTTGACCTTTTAAGTATATTGGCCCCCATGGCCATACTTTAAATGGGTCAATGTAGTTTATATTCAACTTTAAAGAAAACTATATCAGAACTGGAGACGTATAAAGAACAAGCAGGAACAGATGGTTCATCTGGGAATTTAAGCCCTTAATGTTTGATATACTGTATATAGTTGAACTCCCACATTCAAGTTGAAGCAATATTCCTCCAAAAATGGTAGATCATCGAAGAACCCAATGGGGTTTATAAATGAGTTCAAATGTTGTGCCAATATTTAAAAAGGGGACAAAAAGTGACCCGGGGAATTATAGGCCTGTTAGTTTAACTTCTGTTGTGTGTAAACTGTTTGAGGGTTTCCTAAGAGATGCTATTTTGGAGAATCTCAATGAAAATAAGTGTATGACTCCATATCAGCATGGGTTTACAAGGGATCGGTCCTGTCAAACTAACCTGATCAGCTTTTATGAGGAGGTGAGCTCAAGACTGGATCGGGGTGAATCGCTGGATGTCGTATATCTTGATTTTTCCAAAGCATTTGATACGGTGCCACATAAAAGGCTGGTACATAAAATGAGAATGCTTGGGCTGGGGGAGAATGTGTGTATGTGGGTAAGTAACTGGCTCAGTGATAGGAAACAGAGGGTGGTTATTAATGGTACATACTCTGAGTGGGTTACTGTTGCTAGTGGGGTACCACAGGGGTCAGTTTTGGGTCCTATTCTTTTTAATATATTTATTAATGACCTTGTAGAGGGATTGTATAGTAAAGTATCAATCTTTGCAGACGATACTAAGCTCTGTAACGTGGTTAACACAATAGAGGACAGTGCACGATTACAAATGGATCTGCATAGGTTGGAGGCTTGGGCTGGGATGTGGCAGATGAGGTTCAACACAGATAAATGTAAGGTTATGCACATGGGGAAGAAAAATCCAGGCTGGGAATATGTATTAAATGGGAAAACACTGGGGACGACTGACATGGAAAAGGACTTAGGAGTTTTAGTTAACAGTAAATTTACCTGTAGCGACCAGTGTCAGGCAGCTGCTGCTAAGGCAAATAAAATCATGGGGTGCATCAAAAGGGGCATAGATGCCCACGACAAGGAAATAATTCTACCACTGTACAAGTCACTAGTCAGACCACACATGGAATATTGTGTACAGTACTGGGCACCAGTGTACAAGAAAGATATAGTGGAGCTGGAGAGGGTTCAAAGACGGGCAACCAGAGTAATAAGGGGAATGGGAGGACTACAGTACCCAGAAAGATTATCAGAATTAGGGTTATTTAGTTTGGAAAAAAGACGGCTTAGGGGGGATTTAATAACTATGTATAAATATATAAGGGGACAATACAGAGATCACTCCCAGGACCTATTTATACCCAGGACTGTATCTATAACAAGGGGACATCCTCTACGGTTGGAGGAAAGAAGGTTTCTACACCAGCACAGACGGGGGTTCTTTACAGTAAGAGCGGTGAGATTATGGAACTCTCTGCCAGAGGAAGTGGTGATGGTAAACTCAATAAAAGAGTTCAAAAGGAGCCTGGACGTGTTTCTTGAAAGCAATAATATTACAGGTTATGGATATTAGATTAATAGGGACAGAACGTTCATCCAGGGATTTATTCTGATTGCCATATTTGGAGTCGGGAAGGAATTTTCCCCCTGGTATGGGGCAATTGGCATCTGCTTCATAAGGGTTTTTTTGCCTTTCTCTGGATCAACACAGTAGGGACACAATATGTATATAGGTTGAACTTGATGGACTTTGGTCTTTTTTCAACCTTATGAACTATGTTACTATGTTAAATTGGCGAGAGGGTTGTGGTTTAAGCTCAAAAGCGTTAATTTAAGTTACGTTTATTGAGCTTTTTCTGTAAGAAGAGCTTGGCTAGCCCTGCATAATGCAAGATTATATTAGTAAACTCACAAGTTCAACTGACAAATTAAACTATACATTCTAATATAGAAATATTGAGCTGTTGTGGCTAACCCGGCCAACCACGTCACCAGCCCCGCCCACTGATGTATTTGGCCCCACCCACTGATGATGTCAGCCCCGTCCACCGACATCACCAAGCTACCCAAAAAGGGAGGACTCCGGCAAGCTGGAGCCTGGAAGTTCCCAGGTACGCCAGTTACCAATAGCTGAAAATAGGAGAAGCGTGAACAAGACCAGGTGGGAGATGTTTTGGCTAAACGCCACTCATCATGACCTGAAGACCAAAAGGCTGCTCCGGAATCTCAGTACTCAGTAGACCAGTAGCTGGGATTCCTGGGTCATCGACAGCCAATCCGTAGAGTTCTCATGATGTATGACTTTATCCATCCCTGTCTACTTGGTGACCGGGCCTTTGAAGTCTTAAAAGCTTCAAAGGTTGGTCAACCAAATGGTATTACTGACGTTTGTTCAAGGTGAAGTAGATACATCACCCGCTGCCTTCTGAAACTGAAGTTGAAACTCAACTTTACATCATTAAACACGACGTATTAGCCAACGATAACAGGGGGGCTAATCTGAGTGTTGTTAAATATTTTAACCGAGAACGCTGCTCTGTGGGAACTAATTTAGTGGTGGGTTCCCTATGGTTTCTGTATGATAGCCTTAAATGCGTTTGGAGGAACATCTTTTTCTTAAACATAGACTTCAAAACAATAGGTATTTAAATGCTCATGTATGTGTGAATTACAAGTATTTATATCTGATAATTATCTGTGGAGATAATTATCTAAGCCCAGGAGAATGGAGGGGGGGGGATAACATAGGTTTAATTAAGAGTACAGTACAAGATTACATTGTGTTCTACTGAATTCTATAATTGTTCATTTACTACAGCAGTGTTTATTCACGGCACTGTGTTATATTTCATAATTTATCATTTAAAGATTCCCTCGTCTGCCTGTCTTCAGTTTACACATTTACCAAAAAATACGCGTTAAATGAAAGTAGAATTACCGTGCACCAGGCGTTTATGTATAAGAAGTAACCTTGGTGCAATTTTCACTTACGGCCATAACATAAAATGGAACGCTTCTGCTGATTGGACCAGTTCATTGGTTATAATGCTGCGGAATTTGGACCGGAATCCCATAACTTTCTTTGGAATTTATTTTTGCCCTCCGATAAAGGGCAATTTCAAGGTTAGGAGGAAAAGGAGAGGGGCACCTACCCAGTGCCAACCCGAATTGTGCCGGCTTGCTCAAAAAGTGGGGTCACATAATGTCAAGGGCAGATGGACCACTTGGCTTTACTTGCCCCCCCCTCCAGACCAGAAGGTTCCATCCCTCCCCTAGCCCTATCCAATCATTGAGCCTGTCACGTGCCATCTGGTTTGCTGTATTACTGAGCCATTCAGCTTGGCTGGGCTCCTAGGCAGAAGGTTGCCAGCCCTTCTCTGATTCTGTCCATTTTACCCCAGCATGGAAAATAAGCGTCAATTTTACCCTTAATATTTTTTGGTCCCAGTTATTACAAATTAAATTATGTCATCTACCTTGTTTTTCTATCTCTCATGATAAAAAAAAAACATATTATATCACAACCATCTACTTTACGAATAAACAAACTTTTAGTTTTTTTTCTTAGGCGCTCGAAAACAGGTTCATCGGGAGGTTGTCCGGGGATCCCATGAATCATATGTCGGGCGAGTCTCTCTAAATAAAGTTGGAATTGGCGTGATGATTACAAGATGGTAACTCTGAGTACTTTAGTCAAGCAATTTTCTACAGCTTTATTGGCTGGATAATAAATTGATCACGGTTTTTATCTCTAAATTTCCCCGTAGAGAATAATAAAAAAAAAAAAATCAGTGGTTAAAAAAAAAACAAAAAAACCCAAATGCTAAACTTTTCACAGGTAATAAAATGCATCCCTGCGTCTTTATTATGTTCTCTCCGCAACAACCCGTAAAAAAAATGCATTTATCAGGCAGAGGGGATGCCACTAACGTCGACGGAAGAATTTAATTCAAAATATGCGTGCAGGGGCTCTTTTTCTTTTTTCTTTCCTCCCCTGGCATGAGCTCGGTTAATGCAAATAATGTATTGTTTCCGTGCGCCATAATATCATAAAAAAGGCTAAATTATGTAAATGAAAAGGGCTCCACTTTAATGCGTCTAAAACACTCTTGGATAATATACATGACAGGCTGAGTAGATGTCACGTCGCTAATGACTACATCACTAGGGCAATTGTGTGAGTGAAGCAGTTTCCACGGCAACGAGCTGGCACAGCTGTTTATCCAAAGTTATATAGGTAGATGGAAAGATCTGAAACCAAAATAATCCAATTTCCCGAGAATTCCGTTATGAAGCTATTGTGTGAGCTTTCGGAATTAGCATATCAATGAGCCGATGACAGGGGGTTTGACATGAAAGACATATTTTTTTTGACCTACTTAATGACAATAAGTGTTCTCACCTTTTCCAGAAATCGCCAACCTGACCAAATTAACAGAAACTGCTTGAAATCGGTTCTGATAGATAGATAGATAGTAAATAGATAAAATAGATAACAAAGAAGCTCGTACGCAAATGATGCATTAGTTAAAAAAAAAAAAAGTTTATTTTTGTGTAGAAAAAATTGCTGAGAATTTTAATCATATCCTAATTACTAAAACTGTAATGACTTGGTTAAAAATGTTGCCACCTGATATTACTATTAATTAAGATAATAGCGATAATGATAAACACAAAATTGAAGTAAACCACAAATATAAATGATATTTTCTTTTGTTCTTGAAAGTGTTAGGGTGGAAACATTTCGGTTCTGTGCGCTACTTTTTGCTGTTTATTTGTGTACAAAATAATTGTGGCCAACAGCAAGTGCTCTCGTTGTGGACGTGCAAATGGGCATTTTACGGAAAATCTTTGTAAGAGGGGTTTACAATGGTAGAAAAAAATATCATGTTTGAACAGTAGATGGTGCTTGCAAAAAAATTAACAATCATGGTCACTGGGGTCACAAAAGCGATTGGCTGGCTACTCTAGGAGGCCAGGGGGACCCCAGCGACTGTCCCTTTAAAAGGCGCTAGCTGCGGGTAACACCTGAGAGTGTAGAGATCATCTGATTGGATGACCGCTCACGCTCTCTCCCTGCACTCTGTTTGATCCAGCATTCATGAAGTGACATCATATCCATTTCCTGCATCATATCCATTTCCTGCATCATATCCATTTCCTGCATCATTCTGCATGTAGAGAGAGAGAGAGACGCAGGTGGGTGTTGGGAGGCTTAAAGGGCACAAACAAGCAATTTGAGGGTTTAGATAGCCCTGGCCAGCTATTTTGGGACAACGGTTGCTCAGGTAAGCTGTTTCAGCCTAAAATGGCACCGACAAGCTCTTTGGGGGCTAAAATGGTACAGAGAAGCTGATTGGGACACAGTTGGCACTAACAAGTTGTTTGGTGGCAAAGCAGACACTGTGGGGCATGTTTCGTGAAGTCAGGAGGGGGGGTTGTCAGGTTAAGCTTAGCACGGGGGCCCTCCGGTTTCTAGTTCCTCCCCTGCATTTTACGGTAGACTTTCAAATACAGGGAAAAGGGGGTAAACTGACAATTACTTTTTTTAATTGTTTTTTTTTCTACAGGCATAGTGTAACTATGGATTTAAAAGCTATCATCTTTTTAAATATTTAATATAAAGTTATTTTGTTAAATAATTTAAGAGTACTAAGCGGTATGACTGGCAGAGAAAATAATAGAAAACAAATAAAAGAGAAATAAACATTGGAAACTCCCAATGCAATCATTAGGGGTTATAACCTTTAATTAATATTTTTGAAGAATAATGGTGCCTACACTTGATGAGGCTTTAATAAAACTAGGATCGTGTATACTTTAAGTACATAACGAAACCCTTGTGACTTATGTTTATGTAAAATGAATTTTGCACTTTACTGAATTCAAATATTTGCCTGCATTTGTTAACTGAAGAAAATGAGACATCTGTTTTATTTTCTTCCTCCACTGAACAGTAACGCATGCAAGCAAAACTGCCTTCCAAAACTCTTGTGTTGACCTCCCACTCTAGAAACAGGAATGCAGGAAGCAGCTAATCAGTGCCCGGAAAGTGCTCCCATTGCAAGCAATGGGAGCAGTATTCAGCCATGCACACACCTGCAGTGTTTGCTGAGCCTGAGCTGGAGCTGACTGGCGGTAAATATATCCAGACACGGGTTTGGCCAAACGGAAAATACCTGAGATGTGGGGAAAGAGGCAAGTGAACATGCGGTATCCTGGGGACGTCATGAAAATGTAAAGGGACCACATATACCGTATGATGACCCGTGAGTCCCTTTAACAATAGCTGTGGAAGTGCCCATTGGATTGTAAACTCGCCTGGCCATCATCTCCCAACCTGGGAAATTGCCAGAGTAGAAGGCGTCTTGGGTTAAAGCACTAATTAAAGATCTTCCAGCTCCTAACTACTCTCTACCCACTTCTTACCTTATAAGTCCAAATGCGGCTAGGCCCTCCAATATGCATGGATAACGTCACTGATGACTGCAACAACCCCGGGAGATTGGAAACTCTGGGTGGCCAACCCTTGGAATCTCTTAGGTGTACCATTCTCCTTCTATACCAGTATATCTTATATATTCTCATGTTATTATTCATTTTGTATACAGTACATGTTTAACATTATTATTATTATTATGAATTGTGCATTCTCTCTTATATTTTTGGTGCTACTATTAATATTATTATTATGATTATTATTATGATTATTATTTTTTAATTGAATTCATCTAGCACCAAGATTTTTCATAGATCTTAGATCTAAGAGAGATCTCAGAGAAGACTGTCTGAATGGGTTCGCCAAATTTAACAATGGCCCATCAACCGGCGCTATTAAGGTACATATACATTATCCACTTGCCTATATAATATACCATATAGTGTATACCATATATATACCTGCTGTTTGGATGACAGATACACTTTAAATTCAGTTAGCCATCACATACCTTTCTCATCTTAAATCTTAATTGATACAGCTTGGCATAGTTTATGGTTTGACATATTACGCCGCATATTCTTCCAATTTGTAACAATTTCCCTCCGATCTCCTTCAAGCAAGAATGAAATATCCTCAGATCCATAATTGTAACTCGCTCAGGGTTATCATCCGTGGGCCGCACAACCGGTAGTTTCGTGAAACTGTATTCATGAATATGATGATTAAAATTACAGAGAGACAGCTTTCTTCACGAATTGGTTTGTAAAAACTCACATAAATTAATTGGCTCCCAAAATTTTGCCACGGTTACGATTTGAAAGATTTGTATAACACAGAATCACGATTCACTGGATTAGATTTTTAATTCAAGCAACAGATGACGCACGGGCTTTCTAATCTGTACAATAAAATCTTTCGACAATTGTGCCCCCAGATGTTATAAACTGTTATCACTGGCCCTCTATGAGTTAACCGGGATAATTACTTCCGTTATTCCAAAACCTTATAATCTGATCCATTAAAATGTGATCTTTTGGGTGACTTTCCCGGCTCAAACACCACACTGAGCTGATGCTTTATGGCAATGTTAATGAAGTCCGTTCCTCCATAGAAGTCAGAGTTTCTGGTTGGGTGAAAAAGACTGAGGCATTCTACCACAGGCAGTATTATAAGGAGTCAGTGTGTTTGTCTAGAAGATTGTGCTCAGACCTGGAGTCTCCAGATGAAGCCCTGCTTTCCAGGGTCTCTGGGTCAGATTCTTCATTCTCTTTGCGGGTGGGGAGGGGCAGAATTTAACCCCGCACACGCTCTGTCCACTTCCCTCCCCCATACAGGTTGCTGAGGTAGCCCCACCCCACTATGTGGCTAGCCCCACCCCAACACTAAGCCACTCCCACAGAAGAAGGAGAGCTCTGGGTACCCAATTCTGGGATGTACACCTATTCATATACCTGTAGAATATTGCACAGTCCAAGTTCATTAGGCCTATGCAATATTCTATATAAATTTGCATATTTTTGCATAAAATTTATACATTTTAAGACCTAATTACTATTATTAAAATGATATTAGAAAATAATATTTATTTGTTCTTTTTTCAGCTTATGCATCAGTCATGTCTTTCTCCTATAGAGGATTACAGAAACTACTAAGCCTTTGTCATGCCTGGCAGTTTGTAATTTACTTATAATAAATAGTATAGTACAGAACTTTGAATATTGTATTTCTTCTACATTATATATATTTTTTTTCCCTCTTCCATTTTATTTGGATCTCATTTCATTTTTCATTTGTTCTTTCCTGGCATAAACTTCTAGATTTTGTTCACCTTGGATAACTTCACTAATATAGGAGAAAAAAAACCCCAAATCTCTAAAATATGGTAAATTTTATTTCGGTGCAAAATGATCCATCATAAAAATAATAACTACTTCTAACTCTTTTGATATAGAAAGGTCACGTATATTAAAATTCTCAGTTACATTTGTGTTTATAAATAATTGCTGATGATTTAAAGCTTACAAAGCAAGCAGACAAAATTGGAGAAAGATTAGGTGATATAAAGATAAAATATTTTTTTTACATCATCCATGAATTATTTTATTGTGCAATGATTAATGATGTCTAGCTGGGATGATCATTTTCATAGTAATAATAAAAAAATAGTCCAACAAGATATAACAAATTTAGTCTAAAAGATACCGTTTTTACAATAAATACCACATAAGTAAGAAGTAATAAATAAAAAAATTAGACACTAGGTCGGCAAAACGGGTCTTATGTGTATAAGGAGTGTATAAGAAACTAAGTTACCTACGTGGGGAGAAACCATCAATGGATTCATTATTTTCATAAAGATAAACTACTTTAGACTGCATTCCAACCGGGACAATTTGTAAAATTCTAAAATATTACATTTATGTGATATTCAAGAAAATACATTGTTTAATGGTTTTCTATGATGACTATAATGGAAACATTTTATAAAATATAAAGGGTAAATGCCACCATTATTTTTACTAGTATCACACTACAAATAAGTTTAAAAAAATGTTGTTTTGTCCCATAATATAATGTTTTAAGGCAGCTGTATATCAGCCATTTGTATGATTTCCCCAATCTACTAAACCCCCCGACTTCTTATCATACTGCCTGTGGGGAACAATAGAATGGCTCAGTCTTAATCACCCAACCGGACGCTCTGACTAATGAAAGTCTGGGGGGTTATATTACTGTATACAGCGCTGGGGGTTATAGTACTGTATACAGCGCTGGGGGGGTATATTACTGTATACAGCGCCGGGGGTTATATTACTGTATACAGTGCTGGGGGTTATATTACTGTATACAGCGCTGGGGGTTATAGTACTGTATACAGCGCTGGGGGGTTATATTACTGTATACAGCACTGGGGGTTATATTACTGTATACAGCACTGGGGGGTTATATTACTGTATACAGCACTGGGGGTTTATATTACTGTATATAGTGCTGGGGGTTATTACTGTATACAGCACTGGGGGTTATATTACTGTATACAACGCTGGGGGGTTATATTACTGTATACAGCACTGGGGGTTATATTACTGTATACAGAGCTGGGGGGTTATATTACTGTATACAGCACTGGGGGTTATATTACTGTATACAACGCTGGGGGGTTATATTACTGTATACAGCACTGGGGGTTATTACTGTATACAGCGCTGGGGGGTTATATTACTGTATACAGCGCTGGGGGTTATATTACTGTATACAGCGCTGGGGGTTATATTACTGTATACAGCGCTGGGGGTATATTACTGTATACAGTGCTGAGGGTTATATTACTGTATACAGCGCTGGGGGGTTATATTACTGTATACAGCGCTGGGGGTTATATTACTGTATACAGCACTGGGGGTTATATTACTGTATGCAGCGCTGGGGGTTATGCTCAACAGAAATGTTCCATAGAATAAAATTTAAGTCATAACATTATTACTCACAAAATAAAATGCATTTTGAGGTAAAATAATAAAATCACAAAAATGACAAATATCACATAAAAGTACTTTGACTCCCTCGTGTTATGAAAGTCTCTATTCTTACATTTTCTCGTTGCAGGGTTTCTTGCATTAATCGTTGGGCAATAAATTTAGTAAATGCCCTTTACTGTCCTCCCGGCCAGCAGGGCAATCAATTGTAATTATTTGTTGTCAGGGTGGAGATGAATGGCCGATGTATTGTGACTTGTTCCACTTAAACTTTCTGATATATATTAAATAAGCGCACTATTTATGTCCTGTGACCCGCAGTGGGGCGCGATCACAATAAATCATTCTCAAGGCTGTGACCAACGAAAATCATGAAAGGGTTAAAGAGCTATTAACCTTATTATTGCTGCCCCTTAGAAACCCTAGACATACATAAAACTGTACCGGATGTCTAAAATATTATACCGTAGAGGAATTTTTGGATATTTAATGCGTCCGATGATCAATAGATATATTAGCATCCATTATCATTTTAAGACAGTTCCATCGATGGCTTAGTTATTCCCGGCATTTCGTGGCAGATCAAACATTATCTAGATCTGTACGCCAAAGGAATCAAATTGAGCAATAACATGTATTAAAATAAAAAAAAATCTACCTTTGTGTGTATATTATGGAAGCAGCCGTCTGTTCTCAAGATCACAATGATTATTCCTCCCCATTATGTTATCTCCTATAGGAGGATAAGGGACGTAATTTCATAGCAGAAGATTGATTAGATATGCCATTTTTCCCGAATGTTTTGCCATAGGTCTCAGCTTCTTTTAAACGATGCGTTGCCTATTTACACATCTGTTCTACGGGTTCCATAGTGGTTGAACTCATCTCTGACCCTGCTATGTCATATTACTCTTCAAAGAGTGTCATTAAGAGATTTGACATCATACATGCACACCTGGGAACTTCTGGGCTCCGGCTACTCGGAGCCTTCCCTTGCGGGACGCGGCCAGGACTGCACACTGACGTCAGCGGGCGGTCCCGCTGATGTCGGTGGGCGGTCCCAGTGATGTCGGTGGGTGGTCCAACTGATGTCGGGGGGGGTTCCCGCTGATGTTGGGGGTGTACCCACTGAGGTCGAATGATTCGGGTCTTGACCCAAAGAACCGGAGGAGCAAACCCGGTGAGTTCCCAGGTATGCATACATGGAACAAAAGAGTAAAAAAAACTGGTAAACACACAGATACAGGGGAAACATAAGTATTTTCTACCATCTATATCTGCGCGGTGCTGAAAACTTTTTGGCATAATAGAGAGCAGGGCCTGTACTGAGGAACCACGTCTGCTTATCTTTTAAATGTTGGAATAAAAACACATGGCCTCCAGGCAAGAAGTCCCAAATAATTCCCAGTTATAGTGGTAATTTATACAATGCTACCGGTATCGTGTAATACCAAAGAGGCAGGGGCAGATTAGGCTGCTATGTGAATGAATTAAAACTTGGTAGAGGAAGGAGGCTTTGGGGGTTTTGTCTGACTCGCTCTGTCGATTTTATCATTTATGATTTTTCATTTTATAGATGGGGAATGTACGGCGTCGGTCTTAGGGTTTGTAGTTTTTCTGGAGAGGCATAAGCAAGGTGGCACTGTAAAGAAAATGGAAACATCTACAGGTGAAGAAGATAGAATGTTATGTTGGGTTAATCTATTGAGCACCTACCATAGTGTTTCGATAAAGCATTCCCTACCTTTACAACCCATCTTGTTTTTGGTCTTGTTTTGCGCTACTGATTGGCAGGTTAAAGCAGCCAATCAGTGGAGGGAAAGCACTTCTACTTAAACCATTGGGAGATATTTCTGTGGATGCTGGAGCTGACTGGTCATGGGTTTGGTCAACCCAAAATAAAGAGAGGGGGCAGGGAAAGAGGCAAATGCATAAGGGGCATTCTGCAGGATTCATCATATGCATTAATACTGGAGTGTCCCCTAAAGCACCAGCTATAGGTCATTTCACCAAAAACATTTAATGAACCTAATGGCTTTTTAGTTAAATTTACCACTTTCAATGTGCATGATCACCATACTGTATCTTGGAACTTCCCAAGGGATGTCATCCAGAGCTCTCACTATTCTGGGGGAGTGGCTTTGTGTGGGGGTGGGGCTAGTCCCAGAAACTCTTAAAGAAGTGGGTGGAGAGTGGGCATGGCCAAACCCCCCTTCGTTCCCCTAAGAAAAGGGAAGGTGACCCAGAGACCCGGGAACGCAGCACTTCACTCGGAGACTCCAGGTCCATCCCAGAGACTTCCCAAGTACGATGATGATGACTGTGCACCCGTAAAACTTATATGTTTCTTAAATAAACATTTGCCCCTTTTGGGGTATTTTCCTCAACTTAAATGTTATAAAACAACATGACTTTTAAACAAATGTATACTTTTTAATAAAATCCAGGTTAAAATAATCTATCCACAGATGTATCTCCATATTTCTATATCCAATTCCAGGCTGCATAACATCTGACTTTTAAAAAAAAAAATATTTTAAGAAATGTGTCCAGTTTTCAATTTTATACGCTAGACATCAAAGCTGCCAAACAGATGGCTTTTTAAACTTCCGTACAAGCTTCTTTGAAGTAACAGGAAAGATTGCTTGTCAAATTGATATCCAATTTAGAGCACAGAATCCCACTTTAGCAAAATCATATCTATATTTCATTCTTGTCGAGGGAACTCAAAAACATTTCTTTCTTGGCTGAATTTGGTCGAAATTCCCATTGTTTTTCTTGACTTTTGCCCTTAGCGGAGTTTAGGGCATTTAGGTGTGAAAGTCGTAAAAAAAGAAAGCGTTTTCTCCCCCCCTACCACCGCTAGCTCGTTCTCCGTCGTGCCAGCTAGCATCAATTTAACCGTCAGACAATTCCTGTAAGGGCGATACCGAAAAGATAGAAGTGACAGATCTGAAATATTTTTGATGTTATTTTGTCATTTCTGTCACTTTTCCATGCCGTTTCATTTAAAAGACAATATCCATCTTGTACGCCAAGAATTGGCACAAAATATTGAGCTGTATAATGTTTTCAAAACCCTTTGTCACTCACGCTATCAATAATGAGTTTTTATTTTATCCTGAGCTGTAGAATGTCGGTAAATTTTATTTTATGTTGGAATTTAAGTATGTTTTTTTTCAACCGTAAAACATTACATTACTGTATTGATTCCAGAGTGAAATATTTTTTTTGGGGGGAAAAAAGTTATTACACTATTTCCATGAACCAACGCGATCCAAAATCAATAAGAAAAACTAAATTACCTTCATCCAATAAATACCCCAGATTGCTCTCAGATTATCTTTCGATCAATATGGCTTGATTTTTCTAGTTTTATTTACTAGCCTTTCCAGTAAAATTACAGATTGGTACGAAAACAGGACAGGATAACTGACGTCGGAGCTTCCAGGAGAAACAAATATGTTCAATGAGTAAGCAAGTAACTTTGGGGTGTTCAAAGCTATTCATAAGATTCATAAACGTATGGACTACGTTTTGGGGACCATGGTATTTTTATAAGATTTATTTTGGGGTATTTTATTACTTTTTGAGAAATGAGGAACTGAAAAACATCACATGAAAATGCGTCCAACTGAGAGGGAGCAACAGTCCCATGTAGCGCTGTTTAGAGATGGGATGGTTGGCCAGTGGAGCACAAGAGATGAGCTGGGTTGAAGCCAGACCCCAAGCCAAGCTTATTGAGCTGGTCTCATTCATCTCATATTAAAAGTCCTCATTCACAACCGTAGACATGAATGTGAAGACCAAATACCACATCTTATACTCCTTTCCTCTGGGTGGCCTGCGTTGAGATAGGTTGCCCAGTTATACTCCCGCTTAAATCACTGTTGTTATAGTCATGAATTAACATGAATTAACGCAACACAAATATTGTCATGGTGGTCAGGAACAGACGGACCACAAAGAAGAGGTTGCAGCAGTATGTATGTATAGTAATATCACAGTCTCTGAGTAGATGGTAGCTGAAGACGGGGTACCAGAGAATGAACCGAAACTCAAAGATAGGATTCATGCCGAAGGTTGGGCAGACGGAGTCCAACCAGGGTCAGAGCCTGGTCAAGATTCAGACAACGCCATAATATTGAAATCCTACCATTGAGTAGAAGATCTGACTAATTCAATGGAAAAAAGGAGACTGACTGCTGACGACTTTAATGGGCCGGTGTGGGTCCGATGAAAGGCACTAAAATTATTGTGACGGCCCCTAATAAAGGCAGATGCCAATCTTGTCTTTGGTTTTAGTCCATGGGTAATGTAAATTGCATAGAATGTAAGAACCACCTGCTGCCGATTCTAGAACTAGTGTGCTTCCTTTTTTTGTAATTTTTAAAGAATGTATATTAAAGTATTTTCTACCTTATTATTAAATATATATTAAAGTACTCATAAAGTTATACTTTAATATGATTTTTTTTTTTGCCAGCGGTCTGAAACATTATACTACACCTTGAAGTGGAATTTTTTTTAAATTTTTTTTAGTGTGGATTTCGGCAATCTCATTGTCAGACTATTTTTTTTTTTTCTTTTTTCATGAAAGAAGGGGGCATTTGTCTCACTCCAAATGATCGGGTGCAATATATGACAAAGATGCCAAGATTTTTTTTTTTTATTATTTTTTTTTTTTTTAGTCCCTGTCCATCTCTCAGAGTAAGAAGCGAAGTTAATAGGCATGTTACGCAGCAGGCAATTTCTTGTTATTAAAGTCGCAACCATTTCCTCCTGTAAATGGGACATTCGTGTCCCTGATTATTATCTCACTACAGAGACGTTTTTATATCCCTTGCTTGAAAAGGCTTTTGTTGAATCTTCCTTTCCTAGCGATAGTCAATAAAACTCCGAGCAACATAATCAATGTATTTATGTTTTCCAGCCTTTTATAATGTTTTCTTGGTCATTTCCTTAAAAGCAATTTATTGTTAGCAAACGCTGTCTTTATGGTAGAAATAGATAGGGAATGCAGTTAAGGGGGCATTAATAAAAAGGTCATCTCTTACCGAAACGGCACCTATATGTGGGTCTGGGTCCAATTTAAAGTGGCAAAGGCAATAGCCCTCTCTGAACCTCGGGAAAACAAACCTATTATTGCGTTATATTCGATTTATGGCGCCAGAACATTCCTTAGCGCCGTAGCCGGTTACGAAAGGGGGATAAAAATTAACAGTGACGTTAAAATTTGATCAAAATCGTCTGGAAAAATACTGAAAATAGCATTGACACA